>CM044984.1:36058412-37308412 GCA_024586325.1 Stellera chamaejasme
TTCTTCTCACACTCGCGCTCCTGGCAGCGTCATTCGTCATGGTGGTTCCGGTCTCTCCACGTTTGTGTGTTTTGGGGACTTATTTGCTCATTGTATGATAGTTAGATATTACTTGTTAATTTTACAATTGTTTGGTCAATATCATGATATCGAACTCAGTGCCGAACACACTCATCAAGTGGGCAGATAAATGACACCGGTTTTGTCTTGACAAAATACTGTTCATAAAACTTGACATATGTTAATTTATAATATGAAAGTGAAAATGTTAAAAAGGGAAAAGTTGAAGTGATAAAGTAGAAACGGTTAAAAGCTTCCTAAAGAGGAAACATCAAACATCTCAATTATTTTGGTACTAAATAGAACTCTTTATACGAAGTCGGATGCACTCCTCTCGGGTTTCGCGTCGCCATACACCATTCGCCACGCCGCCGACTTGGATGCTAGCGTCTGTGATCCATCCTCCCGCCAGAATCGGGCACGAGGCTTCTTCGGGTTCGAACGTTGCTCCTCCCGCCGAAATCATCGCCCGATTTGTCACGATTCTCAGGATTCTTCTCACACTCGCGCTCCTGGCAGCGTCATTCGTCATGGTGGTTCCGGTCTCTCCAATGTTGGTGGTCTCCGGTGCTACCGCCGACGCTTATGCTTTGTCCTCTGGTGTTGTGGATTTACAGGGGCCTCATTGGCTCGCCCCTACCTCTGCTTTGTTGGATGGCGGTGGGGCTTGGGCTCCCCTAGGTCAGGGTGAGGAGTTATCACCGAACGATTTTTTTGGAGTGACCCAAGAGGCTTGTGTGTTGTGTTTCATGGTTCCAGGTCCTCGCGTCGGTTCGCCTTAGTTCGATGGTACGAAGGTTGTTGGTCAGTTGTTGGTGGGGGCAGGGGCACTTCCTACCCTGCCTAGAGTAGTGATTTTCGAGCTTAGGAATGGACCTGGCTTTGAACCAACCTCATCCACTCCCTATCGCCGTCTTTGGTTCTCTTTCCGAATTTTTGCTTTCTTTTTGTTTGTTTACTTTGGTGTTTTAGACCGATATCTGTTTCTGTTCGGTGGCATGTTTCTCTTGGTTAGGTAGTTCTACCTCTTTATGCATGGTCATGGTGAGATGGTGTTTAGTTCCTAAGCAGTTAATTTGGTACGCTCTAATCGAGATCGCAGATCTATATTACTTCATCATTACATTATATGCCTTTTCATCCTGTTTGAAGGCTTGGTTGAAGGTTCGTTGCCTTGCTTGCTGGAGTATCCACTACAATTTACTGTTTATTTTTGTTTTGCTTTGTTGAATCTTATTTAGGTTTCTTTTTCGGTTTGTTTATGAATATTTTTGGCTTGTATTATAATTTCTCATGAGATAATACTAAACCGTTTCACCCTAAAAAAATATTTTGAAACTTCCCTAAAATTAATAGGTAATAATTATTTATGGACGAGAGAGTATTTTCAGTCTATCACAAAGTTATTACTGTATATAAAATGTTACTCCCTCCGTCCTAGTGATAGTAAAACTATCACGTTTGTATTTCGGCATTTAATATATAATTTATTTTAAAAAACTTATAGTATAAAAAAGTTAAATATTTTGTTTGCATATGATAATTTAATGTGTCTAATTTTTAAATATATTTTTTAAAATTTTATAACAAATTATTTTCATTCAAACACAAGTTCAAAAGTGTAATGTTACACTTACAATTTAGTTGGGACTGAAGAAGTGTTTTTAATAAATTTAACATATTATTACGTAATCGTACCTTTTTTATTCGAATTAAAAGAGCTCAACCAACTAATAGTAAAGGCTGCCACAACTACACCGTCCATCTCTTTTTAATAGTTATGTTTGATTTTTAATGTTTATTTGACTTAATTATTTACTTGTTTGTAAGAATTTGTTTAAAAAAATTTGAAAAAACTATTTTTAAAAGTTAAAGACATTGATTTACCTTATATATATAACTTGACATCATATATATAAATATTAAAAAAAAATCATCGTAACTATTAAAAACAGAATGAAAGAGAAAGAGCATTTTATTACCTTCTTACTTATCTTCCTGTGGATCCAGTTTTCACCAGCCTTTAATTACAATAGTGGTCACCGACAGAATATAAAATTGCCTTCAAACACGGGTGACAAGATCTACACATAATTGAAGGATAACTAGACTAAATTATCCGGTTGAATAAATATGAACGCAAGATTAACCCCTGTAACACAAACCCTCTCTCTCAATTTTCGATGTTCCTTGTCCCCTAATATATTTTAAGTAACTTCCTTAATTATTCCATTAAATTATTTTGTATTATGCTTAAATATACTAGGGGATACACAAGGATCGATGGAGAAAAATGAGACATAGATCTGGATTTTTCTGTCAGGGGACCGGTGGATTTAGTTTGCTGCAACGCACAGTCAGAAATGGGGCTGCTTAAAAATCATCACTTGGCATCCTCTGAATTCTTTTACGACAAAACTACTAATTAGCATGTATTTGATTCAAGGAGAAGTTAAAGATTGTTCTGTCTATTTTTCAACATTTAAAATATGTCTTTTTCTATAACATGTTAACATATATAAAGGCAATCGATTTACATGCATATATATATATATATATATATATATATATATATATATATATATAAATGATGATACCACTCAACTTCAATAACTATTGATATATGTATATATATCTAATTTTTACATACATTTTTTAAGAATTTTTTAAATAAATTAATTTTTGTTAAAATTAAGTCAAACATGTGATAGAAAGTCAAACGAAACATATATATAGAAGTAGTAGCCTAGTAGGTGATTAGAATTTTGAGTTTATTTGGCCTGACATAATGGCAATGTGGTAACTTTTTTATGCAAACTGTTATTAATACTCATTTTTAAAATTAAAAAAAATGATCTTATTAAATTCCATGTTCGGTCAGAGTTTCATATAACTAAATAGATGTGGACACTTAATCCGCGACTTTTAAAACCTAATTAGGGTACGCGGTAGGAAATGAAGTGGGGCCTTTCTAGATGCATGGTAAGTAAGGTGTGGATTTTGGAGCAGTTGAGTCCCTTTGAAAATTTTGTTTGATTGATTTCATTTCATTTCAAGTCTGTGTTTGTTTTTCGACTCTGTAAGTACTAAAGAAAATATTAACGTCGGTGACAGAATTGAGACGAGGATGTGCCACATGGCTAAATCCTAACATATACCCCAGCCCTTTCTTTTGTATTTCAAATTCGTCGCTCATTTTTCATTCTTACAAAATCATCCTAAAACTTATACACTACCGTCTTGTTGTGGATGTCAATTTTCTATTCAATTTCACATGTAACTTTGATCTACATACACAAAACACTGATAATATGGATAAAATTATATCTTACTCTCTTGAACTACATTAACTCATGTATTTTAGTCACTAACGAGGTTTTTTATTCGCAACAGAAGACAGTTAAAAAATAAAATTGAAGAATAAAAATTTTCTTATTGTAAAATGAACATGGCAATAGACCACACATTTTGAAGAATAAAAAATGACTGGACCATGAAAAGTTACGGGTAAAATAAATAAATTAGAATCATAGAAGAAAATTAAAATAAAGAAAAAAAAGAGAAAACAATTATTGAGGAAAAAATAAAAGAAAAATAAAAAGGCATACAATGCCAAAAAAAAAAGAATTAAACAAAAAAATTGAATGGAAAATATGACTAAATTGTAATAAACATGAAATTTAAGGGAATATGGGTAAACAATGGAATACAAAAGAAATAAAAGAATTAGACTACAACGAAAGTAAAAAAGAAAAGAAATGCTTAAATTAAAACAGTTTTGGTCAATTTGAAAAATCATAGAAATGGAGGACAATAAAAGAGTTATTTCTTAAACAATAAAATGGGGTGGGAAAAGTGAATAACGGTTCGTCTCGCGTTGTGACTTTCTCTGCATTTAAGCATACTTCTAGTTGGACAATAATAGATAAAAACGAGGAAAAGGAAAAAAACAACAAAGAAATAAATAACTGTTCAGTATGTGAAAATAATAATAGGAGAATCGTGGTATAAAAATGGAGTAAAAAAACAAAAAAGAGAATCAAATTAAAACAAAAGCAAGAAGAAAGGAAAATGGTTAAATAACAGAACTAAAATGTTTGGCTCCAATGTGTTGAAAATATAAAAATGTTGGACAATACCAGAGTTTTTCCCTAAACAATCAGAAGCGAAAAAAAACAAAAGAAACAATTGTTCAGTATGTGAAAACAATAATATGAACGCCGTGATATAAAATTGGAATACAAAAAAAGAGAATAAGATCAAAACAAAAGCAAAAAAAAGGAAATGGTTAAATAACATGACTAAAACATTTGAATCCAATGCTTAGAAAATACAAAAATGCTAGACAATACCGGAGTTTTTTTCCTACAAACCAAAAAGAAGAGAAAAAAATAAAAACGAAAAAAATATGAAAAATCCACCGACAATACCGGTGTTTTCACTAAACAAATAAAAAAGCAAACAGTAAAAAAAAATCAATATGTGAAAACAATAATAGGAGAATGGGGTAAAAAAAGAATTAGATCAAAACATAAGTAATAAAGAAAGGAAAATAGCTAAATAATATAACTAAAATATGTGGCTTATGGGTAGAAAATACAAAAATGTTAAATAATATGAGATTTTTTCCTTCAACAACCAAAAAGATGGAAAAAAAAAACAACAAAGAAAAACATAACTGTTTAGTATATGTCACTACGTCGTTAAAACAGCGTGTACCGCGGCCAAATACGCGGTAACGCCGCGGTACGCACCGCGGGAAAGGCCGCGGTATTCGCCGCGGTAAAATCGTCCCCGGTTGCTTCGGTGGCCGCGGCCGAGGCCGCAGTGCACGCCGCGGCCTTGCCGTAGCAGCCGCCGCAGCCGCGACTATGACGGCGGCATCGTATACCGCGGCTGGATGCGCACAAGGCCGCGGTAAGCGTTTTTGGGTATATTGTTTATATATATAATTATATATATAGTAAATTGTTTATATATATAGTAAATAGTTTATATATATGGTAAATAGTTCATATATATAGTAAAATGTATTTAAAATTTAATAACAATGCAAAAATATAATTATAAATATAGTAAATAGTTTATTACAACAAAATCTAATTATTATTTACAGAAACCCTAAAAACCGTCGGTCTGATCCGCGTTTGGGTCAGGAGGGTTGAAGTAATCAACAAAGTCGCTGCCCCCAATGTCCATGAATGGCCGCCGCTGCTGCTGCCGCTGCCGGTGTGGGATTTGTTGTGGATCCGGCATCTCCGGCCGATAATCCCGTCGGGTGTGTGAAGCCAGTGCCCAGCCGACATTAGGCTGCGATCGCTGGAAGGGCTGGAAGGGCTGGAAGGGCTTGGAAGGGCTCTTTGGGACGGCCGGATGTGGTGCCGCGGCGGCTGGAAGTGGTGCGACGGCGCTGCTGGAATTGCGACGGATCTTTGGTAGCATTGAGCCGACGGGTCTTTGGAAGTGCTGAGGCGGCCGCCGCCGGAAGGGCGGAGGCCCGGAGGAAGATCCACTGATAAGGGATCTCGCGGCATCACGTTAGGCGGGATATACCCCCGTAACGCATAGCCGACCAGATGTTGCCGACGGCTGAATCAAAGGATCGCAATGCATCCGTCTTCCAAGCCTCAAGATCACCAACCCTCACATTCGGCGGCAAGCCGGGCGAAGTCACGCATCGCATCCGTATCCCGCCGATGACGGTCCTCAAGCTCATTCTCGCTGAAAGTTAACGTGTTTTAAAAAATTAAAATCTACTACATAAAAATAACTCAAATTATAGAAATTAATTAAACGACAATTTAATTACCTGAGATCGCAGAGGTTCCTCGAACTGCTCCGGATGGGCAATTTGTGGCGGGACACCGATCCAGCGTCCTCGAGTGGGCCCACCCACAACAGATTTGTAGATCTCGTCATCGATCACTGAACGGTCCATTTGGCCCATACTTGGTAATGAGACGCGTCATATACTCCTCCTAAGTAATAACAAAAATAAACTTACGTTAAATAATATTAAAAGAGACGGTAATTTGAATTGAGGAAAACGAATGAATAATACCAGAACGGCCGATTCCTTCCCAAGCCATGCCTCCCCGAACTCCTCCTGCCGTAGCGGTGCCCACTTGTTTGCTCTGTCAACAATATTTATAAAGTAATTAATTTGTTCATAAATTAAATAAATTAAAATTAGATGTTTAAATAATGAACTGGGTAAAGAATATTACCAAGTCCTCATAAACTCTCTGTTTGGACTTGTTGCCAAACGACTTAATCTTCGGACGATTCAGGGCTACTCGCATTCCTTTTGTTCTTCCGGGATTCTTCCTTGAAGTCGTTCTTTGTTGTAGTACTCGAGCAAAGCATCCTCCACTTGTCCAGGTTGAGGCGAGTTGGGATGAGCGGTAGCCAATCCGTAGTCGATTGTCCGGATCCAATGGATGCAATCGCTTGCACTTCTTTCGAATATTGTTCTGCGTGTTCTGGTAGAACTCCGCAAACCGGGAGTGCAACTTCTCCAGAAAGCCCGGCTCATCCCACACATGTTGTTCCTGTACGAAATTTAAAAGACAATGTCATTATCCTAAGTAATTTATAACAAGTATTAGTATTAATTAATGTAATATATGAAATATTAATAATTGTTAAAGTACGCGAACTTATTTGCCCAAGCGGCAAGCTCGTCCCGCCGTCTGCTTTGGTAGTATTTGGGAGGGAATCCGGAGAAGTGGTTCGCGACGACATTCGAAAGCGCGCGTGATCTCGCTCCGAATGCAAACCGCACATTAACAAAACCGTGATCGGGAAAGAAACATGAAAATAAAGGATAAAGCAAAATCTTCTATGTTAGAGACTTACTGTGCGATGCGGACTATAAGGCGTCCGTCAGGGTCTGCGACCGGCGGAGGTAGTGGAGGCGGGGGCTGCGACAATATACGTGGCCGCTGCGGTGGAGGTGCAGCGTCATCATGCAGTGGAGGTGTAGCGTCATCGTTCGGTGCATCCTGATGCACCGAATCGCCGGACCCCCCAGGAGAGTCCGTCGTACGTGGTCGGGATAACCTCGATGATCGACCACGGGAACTACGGTCGAATGTCCGGCCCGGGAACGACCCGACTCATCCCGGCCTGAACCATCGGGAGTGGACGCCATATCTCAAAAACATTTAAAAACGAACATAAGTTTCATTTTGTAAACTTTTGCAGAAGTTTTTAAACTAATTACATTTTTAAACTAATTTTGTAAAATTGTATTTTTAAACTAATTACATTTTAAAACTAATTTTGTAAAATTATATTTCTAAAGTAACAACATTTTTAAACTAATTTTGTAAAATTGTATTTTTAAACTAACAACATTTTAAAACTAATTTTGTAAAATTATATTTCTAAAGTAACAACATTTTTAAACTAATTTTGTAAAATTATATTTTTAAACTAACAACATTTTTAAACTAATTTTGTAAAATTGTATTTTTAAACTAATTACATTTTTAAACTAATTTTGTAAAATTATATTTCTAAAGTAACAACATTTTTAAACTAATTTTGTAAAATTGTATTTTTAAACTAACAACATTTTTAAACTAATTTTGTAAAATTATATTTCTAAAGTAACAACATTTTTAAACTAATTTTGTAAAATTATATTTTTAAACTAACAACATTTTTAAACTAATTTTGTAAAATTATATTTCTAAAGTAACAACATTTTTAAACTAATTTTGTAAAATTGTATTTTTAAACTAACAACATTTTTAAACTAATTTTGTAAAATTATATTTCTAAAGTAACAACATTTTTAAACTAATTTTGTAAAATTATATTTTTAAACTAACAACATTTTTAAACTAATTTTGTAAAAATGTATTTTTAAACTAATTACATTTTAAAACTAATTTTGTAAAATTATATTTCTAAAGTAACAACATTTTTAAACTAATTTTGTAAAATTGTATTTTTAAACTAACAACATTTTAAAACTAATTTTGTAAAATTATATTTCTAAAGTAATAACAACATTTTTAAACTAATTTTGTAAAAATGTATTTTTAAACTAATTACATTTTTAAACTAATTTTGTAAAATTATATTTTTAAACTAACAACATTTTTAAACTAATTTTGTAAAAATGTATTTTTAAACTAATTTTGTAAAATTGTATTTTTAAACTAATTACATTTTAAAACTAATTTTGTAAAATTATATTTCTAAAGTAACAACATTTTTAAACTAATTTTGTAAAATTGTATTTTTAAACTAATTACATTTTTAAACTAATTTTGTAAAATTATATTTTTAAACTAACAACATTTTTAAACTAATTTTGTAAAAATGTATTTTTAAAGTAATTACATTTTAAAACTAATTTTGTAAAATTAATAACAACATTTCTAAACTACACAAACTAATAACATTTTTAAACTAACAACATTTTACTAACAAACTAATAACAACATTTCTAAACTACACAAACTAATAACAACATTTTTAAACTAATAACAACATTTTTAAACTAATAACAACCTAAATTACATAATCAAATCCGAAAAACTAATAACAACCTAAATACAACCCAACAAATAAAAACTAAATAAATTAAATGCTATTACTTAATCAAATCCGAAAAAATAGAAAAAAATCCGAAAAAATAGGAAAAATGAGAAAACTAGTTACCTCTGTTTTGGTGATGAGGATGGACTTGGAGATGCAAATGAGGATGGTGGAGCACCTGCAAAACGAAAAAACCGAAAGTTAGAGAAAAAAAATTGACAAAACGAGAGGTGGCCGAAAAAATCAAAAACAACTTGAGATAAACACATACCTGATGTATCTTGACGGTGCGACGGCAAAAAAAGGCTCTAAATCGGCCGGAGACGCCGGTGGAAGGGAGGGGAGAGCGGTGGTCGCCGGGAGCTTGGAGAGGAGAGGGAGGCCGAAGAAAACGGAAGGAAGAGGAAGAAGAAGGGTTGCGGCCGGTTTAAAAAGGCGTACGGCGGCGTACACGCGGTCATGGCGCGACCAACCGCGGCCTTACCGCGTCCTTGGCCTCGGTAAGGCCTAGGCCCACCGGCTTGCCGCGTCCCATGCGCGGCACGGCCTCGATACGCTCGAGAAAATGCCAATTCGAAAATTTTTAATTTCCTCCCTTAATTCAAACGTGCATAGATTTCGTGGGCCCCACGGGCCCATTTAAATGCGGTCCGGTGCATGAAGACATGACAATCATGGGTTTTCATCTTGTAGAACGTGTTACTGCACGTATTAACACACCTCCCAATGTTAGAAGCATAACCGTCTGGAAGTTTGACGGTATGCTTCAACCAATAGCAAATACTCGCAACTGATATGCATTTAAAGTATACGTCGCCTTTGGTTTGAACGGTTCTCTCCTATGAGGATCAGTCACCAAATGCAATTCAGGCGAAGTCCTAAATCTTCTAGATCACGTCTCGAATTTGCGTTGTCCTTACTTTTCCCTTTCGATTGACAAGCGTAGAAAACATTGTCGAAATAATTTTTTCGATATGCATCACATCGAGACAATGTCTAACTTTCAGATCTGCCCGATATGGCAATTCCCGGAAAATCGATTTCTTAATCCAATTATGTTGCTTCCCAAACATGTCGCCCTCATGTGATCCCACGGTGTCCCGAATGGTGGAAACACGATGTTTTCGACCTCGCTTAATATCCGGTGGCCTGATTTGAACTCACATCTTGGCCTTCGATCCGTATGTTTCCATGATTGCTTGTTGTTACGGAGCGCATGTCGTTGCGGTAAAAATCTTCTATGACAACCAAACCAACTCGTTTTCTTCCCGTTAGTCACCTGAAAACTATGAACATCCTCCATACAAGACGGGCATGCAAGTCTTCCATGCGTGCTCCACCACGATAACATTCCGTACGCTGGGAAATCACTAATTGTCCACAGCAGACAGGCCCGCATGTTAAAGTTCGATTACGATGTGCATCCTGGTTTCCACGCCGTATTCCATAGATGTTTCAACTCGTCAAGCGTGGACGTAAAACACATCAATGTTACGGCCCGGTGACTTTGGACCGAGGATTAGCAACGGCATGAAAGTGTACGCCTCCTTCATGCATAAATCGGGAGGCGGAGTTATAAACCACGATGAATACAGCCACATAGAATATGATTGTCCCGAGTCGACAACGGGTTGAAACCATCTGTACATAACCCCAATCGAACATTTCTATACTCACATGCAAAATCAGGATAACACTTATCAACATGTTTCCATGCCTCGGCTTGGGATGGATGTCCAATAATACCCATCAATTCTCACTAGCTCTAAGATGATACGTCATAAATTTAGCGGTTCTCGCGGACTGGTAAAGTCGTTGGAGCCGCTCGATGGTGGTAGATAACGTAAAATCTTTTTAGCTTTGGGTTTTTGATTCGCCTCACGTTCTTCGAAGCGTTCCGCACCACATACCCTACAATTATTTAACTTTTCATATCTACCATCAAACAACATGCAGTTGTTTTCGCATGCATGAATCTTTCTGTACGGTAACCCTAACTCTTTCATCATCGCTTTTGCACTACACATGCTCGTAGGCAAGGTTGCCTCTTCTCCGGGCAGTATTTCGTTGATAAATTCAATCAACTCCGAGAAAAAAGCGTCCGATACGTTATGCTGACTTTTCATGCTCAAGAACTTAGAAATAACAGCCAACTTGGTGTGCTTATCAAGACATCCCTCATATAGAGGCTGCGACGCATCGCGTAATAAATCAAAAAACTTTTGAGTCCTTGCATTTGGCATTTCGGGTGTGATGTCATCCTCATCCATATGCTCCATATCATCACCCTCAAAATTATTTCCATTATCACGAATCCCAAAAGCCTCGCGAACCATTTCACGGTAATCATCACTCCTTCCTACATTACCCTCAAACAAATTATTCGTACTTACAATATTCGATGATGATGATGACGACGATGCCACATCAAATTGGTAACCTCGATAAACACATGGATTTATTTGACGTCGTTCACCATGACAATCCCACACATGATAATTTAGTTGAAATCCATCTAACAGTAAATGCTTGCCAATAGTTTCTCGATCACGGTAATATCTATTTTTACATTTTCTACAAGGACATTTGACAAATTGTTCTCCCTTTTCCCGAGCAACACGAAACGCAAAATTCAGAATTCCACAAGCCCGTTCCAAAATCTCTGACTAATATCGCGAGTCCCCTCCTCAAAACGCTGATACATCCAATCACGATCTTCGGCCATTATATAGTTCCTATAACATTTGTGTCAATAAAACAATATGATAAATAAAAAACATAACAATTATAAAATATATATATTCAGCAATACAGAACTTAATTAATTCCACAATTTACACTACCGGTTTATGTCCTAATTCAAGGTGCATGGGTCCTAACCTATTCATAAAAGTACTATTAGTTAATCAAACTTTTATCCTGTGTATGGAGAAACTGATATTATTACGTAAATTTCGGCAGCATTTCGTCTTAGTTCCTCGTTGTACCATTTCTCCGTAACGCCTAGAGCGGGTACAAAGAGGAACAAGGCGAAATATTGCATCCGAAATTTACGTAACTCTTATCATTTCTCCATACACAATCATAAAAGATGAATTAACCGATAGTATACTTTTACAAAGCTGTCTAATGGGACAATCCATGAAAACCTTGTAGAATATATAATTTTACACCGTCATTTCAATACTCTGAAATAACCTGTAAAATAATATATTACTACAAGTTTTCATAGACAGGTACTATGGCTCATGAACTACTTTAATTAATTTAACTACATAATTAGGCAACTCATGAAATACATTATAAAAAATAAAAGAAATGATAACAATTTTTATAAACAAATCTAAAATATAATATTTATTACCTGAAAGAGACACAATAACAGCTGCCGGTAGATCTCCAACTGAAATAACGAGATGCTATATATTTTCTTCAATTAACAAGAAATTGAAAGGAGAATAGTTGGAGGAAGAAAATGTA
Source organism: Stellera chamaejasme (assembly GCA_024586325.1). Lineage (NCBI taxonomy): Eukaryota > Viridiplantae > Streptophyta > Magnoliopsida > Malvales > Thymelaeaceae > Stellera > Stellera chamaejasme. The sequence goes on from CM044984.1 coordinate 36,070,506, forward strand.
AGTGTTCTGTGAAAATGTGAACCCGAGTGCTTATATAGGAGTTTTACCCGGCCACGGCCGCGGTAAATGGCGCGTAACGGACCGGTCAAAGGACCTCGTAAACAACGCGGAGTTACCGCGGCCTTCACCGCGGCCGCGGTACACAACTTACTGCTGCCTGCACAGCGTTTGGCCAGCGCGGCGACTAGCAACTGATCACCGCCGCCACTTACATGGCCTCGCGCTTGACAGCACGCAGCCTTGTAATGCTTCACCCACGTAGTGTGTGAAAACTTTAATAAAGGAGTCGTGACATAAAAATGGAGTACAAAAAGAAATAAGAGAATCATATCAAATTTAAAACAAAAAGAAAGAGAAATAATTAAATAACAGAACTAAAATATTTGAGTCAAATGTGTCGAAAATACATAAATGTTGGACAATACCGACGTTTTCTCCTAAACAATAAAAAACAAAAAAGAACTATTAAGTATATAAAAACAATAATAAAAGAGCCGTGACATAAAATGGAGTGTAAAAAGAAAGAAGAGAATCAATCGATTAAAACAAAAAGAAAGATAAATGATTAATTAAATAACATAATTAAAATATTTGGGTTTGATAGGTAGAAAATACAAAAATAATGAACAACAATATTTTCCTTAAATAACCAAAACAAAAAATGACACACAATATATAAGACAGGATTTCTACGTATAGATATATAAATTATATATATATATATATATATATATATATATATATAATAGAATTGTTTGAGTGAATGTCATCGATGGATCGTTTAAGGCGGTAAAGAGTTTCTTATTTATTTATTTTGGCTACAGATATATACTCCCCAATTATGGATTTTTTTTTCGGAGAACAACTAAATTTATTTATTTAAAAAATTATTTAAGGGGTTTTAAAGCCACCATGCTATGAGGCTATGAGTTGTACAGCAGTAGCTCGTTTGCATGTGCAGGTCTTGAAGGTTTGGTTGCTTTGTGGGCCTGGGAAGTACTATGAAATGAAATCAAGGCATCAAGGGGTTGGGTTGGGTGGGGTCAATCATATTATTATATATATACACACACACACTAAGCAAACAGTCCATTTTTACCGTTCCTCCTACAGTACCAGGGTAAACCCAGAAATGCTCATTCTTCTTCTAAGTTTCAGGCGTTCAGCTACATAGGTTTACAATATTACAATTAAATCCAACTGACTTCTTGAATTAGTGCTATAATTTATAAGTGCTACAAATGGTGCTTCTCGGACAATTGGGGTAAAAACATGTAAGGCACTTTATTTAATGAACTCAACAGCCGGCGTAATGAGTAAATTTGTCGTTTCTGATCTGCTGAATTGTGCGAAACGTCCTTCATCTTTTTAATGTTTGGTAACCCCCCCCCCCCCCACGTATCCATTTCGTTTAAATCCCTTTTAAAAAAGCGTGATGCTCTTTAATAAATGTACAATGCTCGTGTTTACAAAATTGATGCTCTTGTTACCCAAATGAACAGACGATAAAACTATATTTTTCAACTTTTTAATGTTATGTATGTTCTTTATTACATATCCGATGCTCGTAGATTCCATGGTGATGCTCGCGCTTTGTACATAGTGTTTCGTGTGTTAACAAAGTATAATATCTTGGTTCAAAATGTTGTGCTTGGTGTCACGAATGATGCGCTTCAGAAATTATGATGCTCTTCAATAAAGTATGATGCATTCGTTAAATATGATGCTCTTGGTGACATGGATGATGCTCTTTATTTCAAGTATGATGCTCTACCTATCAAAAATGATTTACTCGTTTTGATGACTTAATCGTGCACACATTTTCTTCATTCTCTTAAAATGATGCATTTAATGACCATAACGATGCACTTCCGTTGCACTATGATGCTCTCAATTACAAACATCGTGCACATGTTACGATAACTTAATCCCCGCTACTGTATAAGATTTAGGAAAATATATACACATATAAATTAAGTAAGGCCAATGCAGAATGAGTGGCTGGATAAACCTCCTTTTTTCTTTTTCTTTTTTTTAAAAAAAAAAAAACCTAAGCAAACAACATTTTTCCTTACTGTTAGTTTACTTAATTTTTCCTTTTAAAAAAAACCACTCCATAGTTACCCATTTTTACCGTTTTAGTTTTTTTCCTTATCTTTATTATCACATGATTTTCTTTGCACTATTGTACTTCAGTCATCTCTAAAATTTTAGAACATGTACAGATTTGATCAACATGTTTTCTGAAAATCCACTTTGTAACATTTTGAGTTACTTTCCAAGCTATTTGTGTACGTTAATTTGATATATATATATATATATATATATATATATATATAGTTTATAAACATATATGTTGTACGTAAGAAAATTTTAATAAAGGATAATATAACTAAATTTAACTCTAACAAACATTGTAAATCAAACATGCCATTAAAAAACTAATTATATTTATCTGAACTTTTTATCTGTATAGATTAAAACTAATGAAACAATAATATTTTTACCATAATTCCAAACTCGCATATTCAACCGTTTTGTACACATGTTAAGTTCATGTGTTTTGTGCTCATATTTCATGTATATAGCTTATGTGCATATTTTACTTTTACAGATTAAAACTAAGGGTGTGTTATTTTCGTTTTGGCGCATTTACCAAAAAATTTCACAAAGAAACCACCTAAAATAATCATTCATATATTTAATTTAATTCAAACTCCGCGGCAACGTGCGGCGAGCCGACAATCTAGTACTCCTACTATTTGCGACTTTTATCCCATCCCAAATCACATCAGCAAGCACGTAGATTGCTTTTATAAATACGTTCGTTACTTTCTTTAAGCATGCATTAGAAAAAATATTTCAATTAGTTGTAGTGTTTTTAAAAAATAATAATAAAAATAATGGTTAAATACTCACAGATATATGTTAGAAGTATAAGTATTATTAGATGATTTGTTTTTTTTTCTTCAAAATACAACAAATACTTAAAAGAAAAGTTAATAGCAAAAACACCGACTATCCGTAGCGTTTTGGGTATCCCCACGTTAAATGTTCAGCCAATATTTTAGTATCGCGATGTAAGATATAGTATTATAGTAGAAAAAGGAGATGTTATTTACCAATTAGTTGGAAAAACCACTAGCTGTGTTATGTGTGTAAATACTTAATTAGAAGAGTATTTTACTCTTTAAAATTGTTAGTTAGTTAGTTAAATTAATTAGATAATATTAAAATTAACTAATAATTTTTCCAACTAGTTGGTAAATAACATCCCTCATCTTTTACTCTAATTTAAGAGAGAGAAAACACTCCAAATTAAAAAATTGAGAGAGAGCCGAGCATGATTGGGTAAAACTAAAATTAACAAGTTTTCATAAAAGAAAACCATACAGTAAAATTATTACTCTCTCCATACGGATGGAGTATAAAAAATTAAAATAGAAATACTTTTATAATTAGAATTATAATAATATTTATACATGAACAATATCTTTTCTTGGATCTTTCTAATACTACTTACTCCGTCTCACAATAATAGCAACATTGATTTTTGTACTTATGTTTGACCCAAATTTTCATTAATAATAACTTGTCAAAATTATTGAAAAATATATTGAAAACAAAGACACATCAAATTTTTTTGGGACGGATGAAATAGTTTACTTCAACACTATGCTTTTTGAGATGCTTAAACTCTTTTTATCTTCCCCTTCATCATCATCTTCTTAAATTCTTCTTCATCCTTCTTCTTCTTCTTCTTCTTCTTCTTCTTCTTCTTCTTCTTCTTCTGTTTTCCTCTTCTTTCTCTCCCTTTTATCTTCTCTGTTTTCTTCTTCATCTTCTCCTTCTTCTTCTTCTTCTTCTTCTTTTGTTTCTTCTTTTTCTTCCGTTTCTTCTTCTTATTCTTCTTCTTCTTCTTCTTCTTCTTCTTCTTCTTCTTCTTCTTCTGTTTTTTCTTCTTCTTCTTCTTCGCTTTTTGGGACGAATCCGGATGAACATTCATCCGGATTCGCCCACTTTTTTTTGTTTATTCAAACCGTTTCTGCGGCCATGCTGCAGTGAGCCGCAATGCACGCGGCCGACGCCGATGAGTTCAAATCGGACATTTCAATCGGCATTCATCGCGCCGCCGCAGCTTTACCACGCCAATCGCGCATTGCGCATGAGGCTGTCCTCCAGTAAGTTTTTATAGCATTCTAATTATCTTAATACTCTTATTAATTTCAACACTACCAGCTTTTAATAAAGTTAATTTATTTTAATCTCACTTCAATTTTAGCATTCATGTTTAATCCCCAATAACACAAAACCTTTCTGCATGACATAAATAAACGCTGTTTGTAAATACTTTATATATTTTATATTAAATACAATATTTCAAATGATTAGGGATGGGTGGAGTAGAAAATTTCTCTAGTTATATAAGTGTATGTACTAGAAGATGCATCCGAAGGAAAATTAATAGAAGAAAAGGGGGTAAGACATCAATGTTAATTCTGCTTTCAGAATGATATTTACCAACTAGTTAGAAAAACCACTAATTGTGTTATGTGTGTAAATACCCAACTAGAAATGTATTTTAGTCTTTAAAATTATTAATTAATTAGTTAAATTAGTTAGATAGTATTAGAATCGGTAGTGGTTTTACCCACTAGTGGTAAATAGAAGAACGGGTAAAAGATTCGAAGTACATATTCTTCTATTCTCCTTATTTTCGTTTCTCTGAATTTGAACTCGAAGTTGAAGTGTGAAGAATATTTGTGTTATTAATGTGAATGTGATGATGTTTGTTAAAATGAAAAATTGGTGAGAAAATGTGATTTGATAGGTTTTATGATTTGTTTTTTGTGATTTTTTTAAAAAGAAGACCCATAATATCAAACTCAACAATTCTATTTGCGTATAGTGCCAATGGACCTGCTTATAATTGCGAATCAGTGTCACATTCGTATGCATAACTATATGAGAGGCCAAACAGGGCATACTCGAAACTGCAATATTTATTATATATGATGCTGGTACATAAATTCCAGGACAATTTTCTTTGAGTGGAGTACTACTACTGAAACACTTAATGACAAATTAAAAGCACATCATATATAGCCTGCTTTTTATTGTTTGGATCTCGACTACCTGATCAGGCCTTCACTGGAGGGTGACCTGGGTATTGACCATGAGGTGGCTCATACACTGGTGGCTTCGGCTCCGGAGGGTAACCGCCATGAGGTGGCTTATACACTGGTGGCTTAGGCTTCGGCTCCGGCTTGGGCTCAGGCTTAGGCTTGGGCTCAGGCTTGGGCTCAGGCTTAGGCTTGGGCTCAGGCTTAGGCTCGGGCTTTGGCTCAGGCTTAGGCTTGGGCTCGGGCTTAGGCTCGGGCTTTGGCTCTGGTTTCGGCTGGGGCTTCTCCTTCTTTGGTGGTTCATACACCGGTGGCGTCGGCTTTGTTTCAGGTTTCTTAGGAGGTTTCTGGACCGGAGGTTCTGGTTTGGGTTCGGGCTTCTCCTTCTTAGGAGGCTTGTAAACCGGCGGCTCTGGTTTGGGTTCAGGCTTCTCCTTCTTAGGGGGCTTGTAAACCGGAGGCTCCGGCTTAGGTTCAGGCTTCTCCTTCTTAGGAGGAGGGTTGTAGACGGGCGGCTTGGGCTTGGGCTCTTCCTTCTTGGGTGGCTCATACACGGGAGGCTTGGGCTTTGGCTCCTCCTTCTTTGGAGGCTCGCCGTACACCGGTGGCTTGGTGTAGGTGTCCTCGTTGGCAAGAATGGGAGCAGCTAGAGCTGCTACTACCAGGAGCAGCAGAGGGATCAAGTAGTTACTAGCAGAAGACATGTTGCTGATGATGATGAAAGATGGTGCAAAAAGGGTTGGTATTTATAGATGCATGGAGGCTTAAGTCGCTGTTTACTATTCAACTTTTATGGGTTTAATTTCAAAGCCACGTATTAATCTGACATTGAAGGTATGGAAAATGGTTAGAGGGTCACCAATGCAGTGGGACCATATGCAGCCTGAAAATTGGACGACGCTAGCTACTATTTTATAGTAATGCTAGTACCCTAGTACCCACTTAACATTAACCTTAACAAGAAGTAACAAAATTATTCTTTTTTCCCCAACCAAAAAGATTTTGTGGTTAAAATATATAAGTGCACAATTATGATTTACATAATTCTCCTAGTAAAAGAGTTGATAAAATAAGTGATGCGCTTAAATTGATTTTGGATATGGGTGAAATAACAGTTCTAATCTAAATAGATAACAATAATCAATTTCGTTGTATTTAAAACCAACTTGATTAAATTGTTTCCTATAAATATTTTTTTTACAGAAAGTATAGTACAATAATTCAACATGATGTCATTCAGTGACAAAATGTTTTCCTTACCAAACGTAAGATATTTAGTTTCATTTCTTAAATTTTATTCGTGAGTTGGATATATATACCGTATTAATTGTTTTCAAAAAGAGATATCTCCTCAAGAAATTTAGATGTTACTTACTATCTCCATCTCCAAAAGAATTGAGCATTTAACTTTTAATATATATTGTGCTTGATTTAAATTATTGTTGAGAACAATTTTCCAAAAAAATAATAAAAAATATATTTAAAAACTAGAAACGTTGAATTATCATTTGTATATAAATTACTACTTAGTTTTTTTACAACAAATTATTGAAGAAAAAAAGTATCGATTAGATATGAAAAGAAGTAAATCCGTGCGGGCTAAGGCTCAAAGCGGACAATATCTTGGCATTGTACATGGTATGTTACAGAAAGTATCAGAGCCGGGTTGTATAGTGTCCATATGCCAGCAAGGACGCTGGACTCCCTTGGAGGGGGTGGCTGATGTTGTTCATCCCACATGGAGGGCTAAGGGAGTAATGCATGCCTTATAAGGGTAGTTGTTCCTTGACCCTACAAGACGCGTCTTCGGAGGCAAACCTAGAGGAGAGCGTGCTTGGATATAAAGACATTCTCCTTAATTTCTTACATAAAAATTGCATTTTGATAATCGGATTTGAATTAAGATTATGATTTGGGAATTTGGGTCAATGAGTTAATTTATGTTTATAATTTGGAGATTAATTTCTAATTAGGATCTTACATTTGTGGATTGAAGTTTTGGAAAGGGATTCATAGGCAATTTCGCATAGAGATGAAGAACTTTAGTTTCTATCTTATGGTACTGTTTAATACTCACACTTAACTTTACTATATCAAGTTAATTGTTAATTTGAGATTGACATGAAATCAAATATATATTTATAATGTGATAAGTGATTGCAAATTATATTATAATGTAGTGATTTCATAATGTATCATGCACAAACCTAATTCCGATAAAATATCATGTATTTCTAATTATGTCTTATGTTATTTTGATTTACCATTCTTAATTATACTCCTCCATTTAAGTGTGTTGACACAACATCAAAATATTTTTATTCAAAATGAAATGACACTTTTCCATTTTGTTTTATTTTAGTTCATTTTTATCCTTACACATGCATGCACTCACCAAAGAGTTTAGGGAGTGGGTTGGGAGGAGTGAGAATGAGTTTGGAAGAGGTAATGATGAAAGTTTATGTAAAATAACTTAATAACTAAAGACAATATTAATCTATACAAAAATAAAAGTGGCAACACATTTGAGACGAAAGGAGTATATATTTTAATCGAATTCTTGATGAATACCGTGTAAGAATGTTACGAGTTATCAAGAATTTTACCTATTGTTGATTGATTTGTTTTCCGCTCACCTAACTTTCGTACTTTAGATCCGCCATCGCGCGTCTTACCCGCGATTCGGTGAAGCAAATTAAATGCGACTGGCGCCCAAAACAAACAATATTTTGACACCGCATACTACCTATCGGGACGGATGAGTATTTAATTATTATCTTCAACTAATATTAAGACTTTCCCAATTGAGTAGATATTCTATCAATCCGTGTATGATAACTTTCAATAACATCACTCTTTTATGCGGAAAAAATGTGGACCCTTAATGTGATTGAAAGGGATATTAATCATTTCCATGATTTCAGCCAAAAAAAGTATAATTAAAACATTTCAAGTTATTCGAAATTGCATAGGGAAAAGTTAACTTTTTGGTAATTTATATGTATTGATGCGGAAAAAGAATTAAAAGAAGTATGATTTGATAACTAATTAAATATAGAAAAGTTAAATAATTATTTAGACTGTTGAGAAAATAATTATAGCATGATAAATAGACAAGGAGAATATAATTTACATCTCATTTATGACGCTTGGAGTTGTTCTAGACTAATATGATATGGTTGCCACACTAAACTCACTTAATTAGTTTTATTCGTTACGTAAAGAAACTGTTAAACCCTTTGGGGGAAATCTTGAGAAGGCGGTATAATCATTGACACCAAATTTCCTATTTATTTTAGGTTTGAGTACAACATGGATAATTTCCGTATCCATCGATCTTACGATATTACTGAGGAAGTTTGTTTTCTCTAAATTTTACTAGTAAGGGCTATAAACATTTACTATAGTTTTTATACATACCGACGCTAAGAGAAAATATGTTTCTTATTTTTTTTAAACACTAAAGGATCTATATTATTAATTCGGCAAAATCATAATACAAACCACAACAAAAAAAGTAACATGGATAATGAAAGAAATATTTGAAATCCTCAAGCAAGAGCAAGAGTAGTGGCAGGGCCAGAAATTTCAGTATGCAGGGCATAATTTCTTTATTATTTTTTATGCTATTTCTTAAAATAAAATATTTCAAAATTTCAAAATTTGTACATTATATACCCATAGTTCCCATAATTTTAATATGAAAATATTTATAATAACAATTAAAAGCTATAAAAAGAAGTATGCGTGAGAGGAGGGAAGAGTGTCATATGAGATAATATTTGACGAATCTCAAATATAAAGTAGTAATTTAGTTAAATGTTGAAAATGTAATAATTATCTAAAGAGTAAATAAAGAAATATTTTAACTATATTTTATCTGTTCAACGGACTATGATAAAATATTGTAATTTTATAAAATACTAACACTCTTATTTGTTAGGATAAAGATAATTTATTTTATTAATTGTTTAGGACTAATTCATAACATTTTATCAAAGCTTTAAGACTTGTATGAAAAAATTACGAGTGTTATGACTTGAATAGAAAGTTATGTCTAGTAGTAGGATGCTAAAGGTAGTTTAACCATATTTTCTTCGGCTAGGCTGTTGATGCGTCACGCCGACCTGGACCTGTCTTCTTTTTTGTTTTGGAACTATCGTCATAATTTGTAAAATTTTACCGGGACACGTGCCCCCATGGTTGGCCCGCCCCTACGTAGGAGGGTTGAACGAAGCCGAAGAAAAACAACATAACGAAATAAGCTAAAGTAGCTGAAAAAATAAAAGCAGCTAATAAAGTGGAAAGAGACATCTATACGACTGGAAAAACCGGCCTGAGATGTTGAAACTCAACCCGACCCACCAAGAAAAACAACAACCAATCAACCCGCCTCCATCCAACCATTAACCAAGATTTTTAACGACGTCTAAGGTATGCTTCACAGCCAGCAAGGTCACCAGGAGGAACCGGCAAAGAGGGCGGACCTGGGCAAGCAAAATAGGCCGCTCCAGCCATGGTAGGCGGTCCGTCAAATATGGAGGAGAGACAAAATGAGGTAGCAAAGAGGCGAACCGAGCCATCAGGTCTCTATAGACGTTGACGCCGGTAGAAAATCGATCCGTTGGGCTTGAACGAATGCCAACGCCGGTAGAGGACTGAGCCGCCGAGGCTGCAAAGGCCAAGGCGCCGATAGAAGTATTAATTACTGAGCAAAATAAACAGTGGAATCAAAAGGGTCATCGGATCTTCATGGGGAAAGGGCATGTGGACGGAACCAAAGCATGGGATGATGGTCGGCGGAGATGTTGGTGTAGGCCGCACTTTGGAGAAGTGACGATCGTCGGCGGCTTCGATCAGGTGGTTTCGATATGGAAGAAGTATGTTACTTCTTTTCTTATAACAAAATTTGTCGAATTTGTATTTGCACTCAACTTTTGTAATATATGCTATAAACATCAATAATTATCATTTGTATTTAAATTATTTGATTTTATTTCAAAAATAATTACATTATAGATTAAATGTTGAAAACAGATTTAGATAAGCTTATTTTTTAAGAATAAAAGCTTCATAAATTTGTAAAAATGTTTTTCTAAGAAACTATAAAATAGTATACTTGTTCAGCTACAAATTCTACAAGAATGTTAGGATGTCTATAAGGGGTTGCAATTCTTGTAACAACAATGTTGATTTTTCGGTTCAAACATTTAAGTTCTTTCACCATCCCAAACATGTAGTCCATTTTAACATATTTGTAAATATTAAGTTTGTTTTGGGTAATAAGTTTATTTTACATGATCTTCAATTATTACCCCGAATCTAGTAATGTCTTAAATGGAAAATGAGATTTAGTACTAGCTCAATCGTAAAAGTGGAAAGATATACGAGTAAAAAAAGTACTCCATCCGTCTCATAAGTAATGTAACACTTGTTTTTCAGCATTTAATTTATGATTTTATTTCTATATCCATTTAAATTATAAATTCAAAACTTTTATATACAACTAAAAGATGTCTTGATTTTGTGAATATTTTTTTTGATATTTTTTCCATTAAAAATAATATAAATTAATTGAAATCAATTTAACATTAAAAGTCAACTGTTGCGTCACTTTTGAGACATAGGGAGTAGAAATGAGACATCTTGTTTGACAAAATTTTTTTACGTAAATGGACAACCAAACTGTGAGAGCACCGATGTACCATACCAATTAAGTTGAGGAAACATATTATTAAAAATTTTCTTCATAGTACTTATCAAACATTTAAAAAGTTTAGTACCGAAATTTTCTAAAAAAAGTGATCAGCCCACATGATGCTATTTTATAACTTAGCACTGCTGTAGCTGGTATGCTTAGGTTTTCTTTGTCTCTAGCAGTCATAAGCGTCTCAAGGCATAGGCTCTTCCCCTACCTCGTACCGCCGCCATTGGGGTCTTCTCCCTCGCAATGTTGAGGCTTTGTTTCGTTACTTCCTTGTTTTCATTACCAGGGTCTTCAATTCTAGTGGCGGCATCTTGGCCTCCTCTTGATGCCGACATGGACTTGCAGATGGCATGTTTGGCTCTTCTCGTGGAGGAGGGCTAGTGGGTTTCTTCTTCTTCCTCTTCTTCTTATGTTTCTTCTTCTTCTTCTATTTCTTCGTCGTTTTCTTCTTCTTCTTCTATGTTTCTTCTTCTTCACCGCTCAACCATATATCGCCGCTCCACCACCACCGCTCCACCGTCGATGCCGCCGCAACTTGCTCACAATTCACCCGAATTCTGGGTATTTTGGAATTGTGGATGAATCCGGATGAATATATTTTTATCCGGATTCATCCATTTTTTAAATAAAAATCATTCTATCAAGGCCGTGCTGGTGAGGGACCTAATCGCCAATATTTACCGCGGATTTCATCTTATTCAAATCACTAATCCACCATAGTGGCATTTGCTTTCCCTCCACCTGTAGTTAGAGGATCCTTCCTCAAGCTACGGTATTTTGCTTTTCCCCCTTAGGTTGTTGGCCAATCATCTTTGGTGGAGGGACCTTGGATCCATGGCATAATGGTCTTCCACGAGCAGTTTGTGGGTCTGGCTCCCTTCATATATAGTAGGGGATCAGGTGGTGGATGTTCTAGCTCAAGAAGCATTTGGTGTCTCGATAGGGTGGAGTGGTGTCTCATCTTGCCTGCAAGGATGAGTGGGGTTTTGGATCTTCCCCATCCACTTGTACCCAATGGATGGGTGTTGAATCGATCCCGACTAATGTGGTCTAGTAGATGGTCTCTTGTTGTGGGCACATGTGTGGTATTTCTATGGCTAGGTTGAGACATTTATGAGCTTTGTGAAAGATACCATTATAAGGTTAAGGCATATTTTAGCTCCACATATTATGGTTTGAAGCTTGTTGAATGCATGTGCTCGTCGTCCTGAGGATGTTACATGTTTATCTCTTGTTTTTAAAATCTCTAGAGGATTAATTTAGACTTGGAATCGTGCTCAAAATTGAAAAACGAGCTAAAGAGATTACAATGGAATATCAACAATTAGCTCATTTTTTTTTTGCTCTTTTGGGGATCGGGTTGCCTTAATTTGGAGTTATGAGGTGTAGAAGGAATTGGAGATTGCTTTTTTTTTTTTGGAGATTATTATAGCCTTTATGTGGGCTGTTTTTTTGGGGGGAGGGGAGGGGGATTTTTGGTTATCATGTTTGGGAATTCGGAGCGTATTATATATATATATATATATATATATATATATATATATATATATATATATATATATATATATATATATATATATATATATATATATAATTTAATAAAATAGTTGTCTTTCAAAAAATAATAGCTCTATGGTGTATTCCTCTGCCGGTGGTAGTTATTCTTCGGTCATCTAACTTTATCCCGAATAACTATTGTTAGAGCTAGTGACATTATGGTGGCGGTTTCACTATTTTTTATTTCTTTACCTTCTACATAATTTAGTTCACTTTTTCACCTTGTTCATGGCACTTGGTTTAGCATAAGCTTTTATTATCACTGTTTTATTTTCTTTTTTTTACTCTCTTTATTTTCTCTAATTATTTTTCTTAGAAAAAAGTTTTATGCATGTTTTCTCTCTCTTAAAGGGGGCTAGTGGGCCGACATAGGTTAGCAGGCCATCTAGTGGGTACCCACATAGAAAAGGCCGCCTGGGCTGTGTTAACTAGGCCGTGATCAAGTTTGAGCCCGGACTTGACCGGTCTTAGCCCAGCCCGGTTTTCAGCCGAAGAAGAAGGTGTGATACCTAATTAAACCGCAATTAACAAGGTGCAGTTAAACTGCAACCAAGGTGTTTGTATAGTATATATGTTTTTTTTTTCACGAACAGAAAGTGGTAGAGGTACGATTTAGCAACTTGTAGATCAAAATTGGGTCACCAGGAAACGCTGAAATTGGATAAGGAATTGATATAAGATTAATTAGTGGTACCCTTGTAACTATATAATTACTATATTATATGTCACATATGGAATGAAGATGAGTTGCTATATATAGCAAAACTCTCCTCCCATGGAACCAAGTGGTATTGATAACAATTAATTAATTAGCACAATTAAGAGACTTCAGTTAATTAGATTACTAATGATCATACATGCACTTACGTACTAAGTAACCATACAAAGGACAGGTGGAAGTAATTGAACACACACTAGCACCAATTGATTACAACGATCGAAAAGCGCACTAATTATAATTAATAAGCATCAAATAATTAACTTATCTTGACGCCATTTATTTCCGGTCCTTCTAATTAAGCGATTATAGTCATATATGTGTATATATAAAGGCTGCATGCCTGCAGTCAGTTAGGGGCCTCAGTGATGATGATGATCAGTTGTTCTGTTTGGGAGGGGGCTCGAACCAGTAGGGTGGCAGCTGCTTCTTCGGTGGCTTATTATATGGTGGCTCGTATGGTGACTTGTATGGCGGCTCTTGGTTGTAGGGGGGCTTGTAGTGGGGCGGCTCTTGCTTGTGCGGGGGCTTGTCGTGGGGCGGCTTCCAGCACGGAGGAGCTTTGTGGTGTGGCTTCTTCTCTTTGTGTTTGTGGTCATGGTCATGATCATCATGTTTCTTCTTATGTTTGTGGTCGTGATCATGATCATGGTCATGGTCATGGTCATGGTCATGATCATGTTGCTTTCTGTCTTTGTGTTTGTGGTCGGCGTCATGGTCATGGTCATGATCATCATCATATCCCTGGTCAGTTGCCCTCTCTCCGCCAAGAAGACGTTGGTGCAGTAGTAGTGGCATCCCAGCATCTTGGGTAGCTTTCTGCTGGGCTTGTGCTTCAACCACCTGATTCTGATCATCACCGGCGATGACAGACAAAGCGGTGGTGGCGGCCATGAAGATGACCGCCGCTCCTATGAGCACTCGGAGCAAGTGGGTTCTAAGCATGGCAGTTCGATAATATTGAAATTGTTTTGTTTTGTTTTGCTCTCTAGCTAGGCTATGTGCTGCAAAGGAGTTGGAGCATCTATTTATAGTGGGAGCTAGCTCAACTTAAGTAGTTAGCTTAGCTTCATCTATCGGTCGCGTGTCGTTTTGGAAATTTATATTCAAGTATTAGTTAATATGGTTTAGGAATTAGGATTAATATGTATAGCCATTTTATGTAATTTCTATATTACTAGTATTTTTTTTCCCAAAACCATCTTGCTAGAAAAAATTAAGAAAATTGTGAATGATAATTGCTTTAATTTCTTTTACATGCTTAAGAAAGAAACTGATAAAGACATGGGCATGAAGTACTATTTGTGATGGTTTATGCAAGTTAAGCGTGATTTGATGTGGAAAAGGGTATGGATATAAAACAAGCCCTCTCATGGCATATGCAAAATAAGTTTTGTCCAAAGTATGGAAACTTATTCTTACCATGATGAAGCTCCTTTAACATATTTACAATAATGTCATGCTTGAATAGGCTATTTTCTTCATTTTGCAAAGACACACCAAAATGAAGCAAATAAGACTTGTATTTAAGTGCAGAGAAGATTAGGTAGCTCTTGTCTTTTAATTGAGCTAGTACTAGGAAAATTCTCTTGAGTCTTTAGGTGTAATTGGGCTTAAGGCTGTAATTGTAGAATTAATTTTGACAACCTTATTAAGATAACAGTAGATTGTAGGTGAAATGAAGATGGAGTGATTTTTGAGGGAAATGTTAATGGGTATATATTTTGAGGGAAATGTTAATGGTCATCACTTCTTAAGGATAATATTATTTCATTTTCTTATATCACTTATATGAATTTTTAGTGATGATTCAAAAGAATGAAATAAAAATTATGGAGATGATATATGAAAATGAAATAAAATTACCCTAAAAAAGTACCCTCTCGGGCATCTATTAATAAGACCGATATTTTGATTATAACTTTGGCAAAAAGTTACCTTTTAAATAAATATGACAGTTTTTATGGACAATCCAAAAATAGAAAGATAAACAAGTTTTCAATAAAGAATTGAATATAATCCTTTGATATTTTCTAGCTAGATATTTTAATTAATCTAGTGTAAAAATGATATTTTTCCGCGACTCTTTAGTATACAAATTAAAAAGTATTTTTCACTTATATCGTATACAACAAAGATTAATATATATATATATATATATATACACACACATATATGTATATGGTTTTATTTATTTATTTTAGAAAAGATTAGGAAAGCTCTTGTCTAAACTTGACAAATATTTGCATGGAGTTAAAAGTAAAAGGATAGTGTCCCATCATAGTGACCCTTAAACGTTCGGTTTCGTGAAGTGATGGGGGTTATTTGTTCAAACTTGAAATTCATAATGTAACGAGTATTGGAATATTATCATCCATTAATTAATAACGTCTTCTAAGAGAACTAGCTAGTGCTTTAAAGTAGCTAAATTACAAGGGCGGAAGAAAGTATAAAAAGCTTATACAACTAAAAGTCCTGAGGTTTCAATGGCGTACGTTTTGCTACGATTTAAGAAATAATATTGTTTGTTTGGGGATGTTAATTAGGGGTATCCGTGTTGGGTTTACGAAACTAGCCGCAAGCAATTAAACACCAAGCTAGTGAATACTATGGTGTATTTCATACTGTGCTCCTATATGCATGGCAATTATCGAAAAGAAATCGGTTAGGCTTTACTAGCTCTCCTTTAATAGTAGTAAATTGTTTATTCTCTCTCTCTCTCTAATAGCTCGTGAGTAAATCGAGAGATTAGGAGTTTCTCTAGGTTTAATTTTACCACGTATGTGGCATACGTGTTTTTACACACCCCTAGTAAATGACACATATACCCTTCACACAATTATCATCTCTTTTTCTTTTTTAGATTCAAAAGATGCGAACGAACTCAAATATCCGACGACTCGAGTATCAGAGGTCGCGATTCGTCTCATTGTCACGATTCACCGTCGAAGGGAGAGAGTCATTAAATTCACCTTGCCGTCGCGATTCACCTCACCGTTGCGATTCACCGTCGACTCTCGAGATCCAAGCCGCGCCGCCGCCGCCGCCTCCCTTCGATCACTCCACTGTAATTCACCTCGCTATCTCAGATGGAGTCCTCTGCATCCCTCCAGTCTCTCCACTATAACTCCCCACCGCGATTCACCTCGCCGTCTCCGATGGAGTCCTCCGCCGCCCTCCGATCTCTCCACTGTAATTCCCTCTCTCGATTCGCATTTCTGTTTGTTGAGCTTTGTTGTTTTCACTTGAGTTTGTGGTTTAGGATTGACGGAGCTCGTTCTCAACTCAAGTGTTTATGCATTTGTGGATTAGTATAGACGAAAGTGTGATTTGTCGAAGATGAAACAGTCTGGTGATGATTGTGAGGATCCATATCTGGTGGTGATGGTGAGAAGTCTAAATCTGTAGTCATCGACTTCAGTTTTTACTGAGACACTTTGTGTTCTGGTTTAGACGGTTTTAATCTTCAATAGATAGTTTTCTTCTGAATTTAATACTGCTCTGCTTGTTTTGGATTTGGTTCAATTTGGATACTTTTGATTTAATTTGCTGCTAAATTGTCAAAAATCAAGGCATGTTGCACTTCGATGAATTTGACCTTTTAAATATGTAGACATTGTTGCATATTATCATATACAGTTTTTGTTAATTAGTAGACGGTTTAAGGTTTGTCGAAGCTAGTTTTACATATAACACTAGACACCACAATTAATTACAAATGAGCAAATAAAACGTTTTATACTATATTGCAAACACTTATGCACTTTATGAAAGAGTTTTTTATTATTTATCGCAGAAACTAATTTCTAAAAATTTCTTTATACATTTTGAACTTTGGTGTAAACAGTATAGACCTTCTAATAGACACTATAACACTTTTTATCAGACACTTTTTAATAGACACTATTAGACAGTGTTTCAATTAATTAT
This sequence comes from Stellera chamaejasme, assembly GCA_024586325.1. Lineage (NCBI taxonomy): Eukaryota > Viridiplantae > Streptophyta > Magnoliopsida > Malvales > Thymelaeaceae > Stellera > Stellera chamaejasme. The sequence continues at coordinate 36,087,541 of CM044984.1, forward strand.
TTTTCCAGAAATTGCAGCAGCGACGAAGGCAACGGTGCCAGCGAAAGCGGTTCCGGCAGCGGTGGCGGCGGTTCCGATGACAACGGTGGTGGTTCCGGCGATGACGGCAGAGGTTCCAACGACAGCAGTGGAGGTTCTGGTGACGGAGGAGGTTTCAGCGGCGGCAGTGGCAGTTCCAGTGACGAGGGAGGAGGTTCTGGCGGCAGCGGCAGCTCTGACGGTGGCGGTTCCGGCGGTGGTGTTGGTGCGATGGATGATATTTCTAGTTAAGGTATTTTGGTTATGGGTATTTTTGACAATTGAAAAAATAGGAGCTGTGGGCTAGATTCTATTTAGCTATTGGGCTGGTATGTGTTATAACACATAGGTGGTATGTCTTAAATATCCCTCCTTAAATACTGTCTTTTTCTTTCAACTTCGTTAGTTTTTCGACGCCGTTCTTGTTTCGCGCGCTCGAACGTCATCCTTCTCTCTGATCTCTTCAACTGTGTCCTTCCAATTTGTGTTGTGATTTATGCTGATATGTTCGTCATTGCAATTTGAGATACATTCTTCCTTCGTTTCATTATGATAATTGTGATTCTCTAGAATTCTTTGTTTGATGTTTCCGGCTACTGATCTGCTATTCTGACGAGCTTCTACTGGATTATGATCTTCAATTGAGCTCGATTATTGTTGAATTCAAGTGTTGATCCTTCTCTTGTCGTCCTTGTAGTTGTTGCTATGAATTTTGCTTTCAATTCAACTCCATATCTTTTTCATGTCGTTTGTCTCCTCTGGTTCATTTGTCTCCTGGTGTTTTTGGAGGAACTTTAGAGAATGGATCGGATTTGTATTTCATGTTCTCAATTGTTCCAGGTCTTGTTGACATTATGATGACTTCTGGTTGACACTATGCATGTAGTGGGTATACAGTTTACTACTGAACCAATATTTGAATATTGTTATTTCTAGTCAAAGAGATGAACAATACAGGTGTATCTTGGAGAAGTCATTGTTACCTTTGGAGAAAGATTTGAAAGTTGTTCAAATTTGTTATGCGAATTCTTCAACTAGCCTAAGTAGTTCAACTGTTGTTAAAGATGCATGGGAAGACTAGTTTTCTTCAAATATTTACCGATCAAAGCATGGGAAGACTAGTGCTGGTGCGGGTCAGACTGGAGGTCATGGACGAGGGCGAGGGTGAGGGCGAGGGCGAGGTCATACGGTTTAGTTTAGTTTTTAAATATCAAATGGAATCAACAGAGTTTGAAGTTGACAGTTTGGATTAGTGTAGTTGACAGTTTGAGTTTACATTGTTTACAATATGCATAGACATTTCACCACAGTTTCTCTTAGATTTTTTGCTATATGTCCTCATTCTTTTGTATTTGATTTGAATTCATTCAATGCATAGTTTACATAGATGGTGATATCAATTGTTGGAGTTAATGAAGTACTGGTTTTCAGTTGTTCGAAGTTGTCAGTTTACAGTATATGTACAACTAGTTGACGGTTTAGGTAGTACTGGTGTGTGGCTTGAACAAAATAAAATGAGAGGATCAATTTAGACACAACCTGTAGGGCATACTGTCATGCATTCACAATCAAAATGAAAACATTTGAAACATTTGTACGAATGTTTTCAACGAAATTTCTGAAACTATCTATCACATTTTTCCCATTAGATTTGCTACTGCTCTTGAAAACTAGTCTTGATATGTTGTTGCTTTGGCAAGCACAACCTCTTTTTCTTTATTTTTCAGGTTAGAGAGTAGTATTGCAACAATCTGTGCCCGATGATTCTTCATTAAAGTCTGAACAACCAACCTGTGAATATTCAAAGATATATTGAGCATTCATTGCAGAATGTTTAAATTTATTAAAGTAATTAAATGAATGGTTACTTTTTCATAATGTTGTTGATTTGGCTAGTAGTAAGTGATTTAGTTACCTGAGGATATTGGTAAGGGTAGGTAACAAAATCAGTAATTGTGGGAGCAATACTGTTTACAAGGAAAACTATATATCTCAAAGCAACATATTGTTTACCTATCTGAGAGATAATGTTATTTCATCTTAGCTTTCATGATATTGGAAGATAAGGAATGTGTTTTCTTTTACCTTGATTCTTTCTCTGCATCATCAGCACTCTTTGCATCTCCTTGTACTCCAGTGCTGAGATGGGTAAACGGGAGAACATTAGTATGATTTTAAATGTCCAGTGTGTACACTATTACGAAACTGTATATCTCAAAGCAACATACTGTCTACCCATCTAAGAAATACTTTGATTTCATCTTAGCTTTCATGATATTGCAAGGTAAGGAATGTGTTTTCTTTTACCTTGATTCTTTCTCTGCATCATCTTAAACGCTTGCCGTGTGATAGTACTCTTTGCAACACTCTTTGCATCTCCTTCAAATGGAAGGCTTGAGAACATTAGTTAGTGTCCTTGTACTCTTGTTATTATAGGTCTTTGAGATGGGTAAACAAGAGAACATTAGTTTGATTTTATATGTGCGGTGTGCACACTAATATGAAATTGTATAACATGAGAACATTAGTTAGTGTCTACCATGTGTAGACATACTGTTATTATAGGTAACCACTGCTACTATCTTACTTGTTTAATTCTTAGTCAGTCATTAATTTAATAACATGTAAGTAGCTACTTCATTTTTTTCACGGAATATAAAAGGTACAGTTGTATTAATCATTTTGAGTATTTATGATCAGAGAAATCTTAAACATGATCTATTTTCATTTCTGTAAAGATTCAGCAAGAGTAGCTTCATTATCTCTACGAATCATGAGAAGAGCCAAAATGCTTTCTACAACAAGACGTGAGACAGATAGTGCAATTTACAGGTCAAATCCATTAGAACTTCATTATCTCTACGTATTTAGAAGTTTAGAAGTTCTATTCATTATCTTGAACATTTCTGCAGTTAATTATTACTAGTAGCTTCATGAAGAGGAAGGAGATGCATCGCGACTAAATCCGGATGTTTGAAGGTTCGATTACAATTTACCTCTTTGATTCTTCCGTTTCTACAATTTTCTTCAATTCCTCTTACGGTTACTGACTTGAATTCACATAATCACTTTTGGAATTGTACAAACTCTCTTTGTCCATCGCTCCTTAAGATGAAATTGCTATGAAATTGCTATTGTTAACACGATTTTCTCTAGGAAATGTAGTAGTAGGATATTTTAGATATTTTGCGATTGGTTAGTTGAGAGATTGCGATGAAAGCTGCGATGAAAGTTGGGGTTTCTCTGAGAACGTGGAGTAGATCGTGGAGGGGAGGGGTTTTCTTAGGGGTAGTTTAGTCAATTAGAAAATAGGAGCAGTGGATTGGGTTTTAGTAGGCTTTGTGGATTGCAATGTGGTATACCACATAAGTGGTAGTTAAACGGCCCGTTTAATTTAATTTTATCAAAATATTTCCAATCCTGACATTAATTATACCCTAAACTTTCCCTCTTTGGATAGTGGTGAAACTAGAATTTTTATAGAGTGAGGGTATAAACAACTAATTGTTAGAAAATTTTATTAATGAGGGCATAATAAAAATTTCAATGAAGACTAAAGTGCAAATTTTATAATATTATATGTATTATTCTCCTGTTTTATCCAAATTTAAGTGGTGATGATTGTCTCCACTCACATACAAGTAGCGTCGCCCTCGCCCCTATCCTTGGACCACCGTCTTCCTTCATGGGGACATCATGGATGAGTCATTTACAACATCATTATTAGGGGGTTTCAAACTTTGTTTTTTGGAGGTGAATTTGTACAAATTCACCTCCTAAAAAAAAGTGAATCACTCCATATATTCGGACCTCCCCGTGAATTTGGGAGGTCCGATTTTGTACAGTGTAAGGTGAATTCCCGAAATTGAAGTCAATTTTGGTAGACTGACCCATTTAACTCATCCCTCCTGGCCCCACCCCCACCCCCACACCCACGTGTCTGCTCCACCCCTCCCCCCCACATTCAGATTTTCACCACCCCCACGTGTCCTTCCCTTCTGCTGCACCCCTCCCCCCTTTTTCATTTCAGATTTATTTATTTGTTTGATAGGTTTGAGGTTCCAAAAATTATGTAGTGAATTTTTGGTGGTGAATAACACCTAAATTTGGTGAATATTTTTTTCCTCACCCTTGATGTTTGAAGCCCCCTATTGATAGGATTCTAAGCTTGCAAGGGTAGAATGAAAGAGGGCAACGGTCCAACACACTTAGGGTGACCTGGGAGGAAGGAAGCCCTGAGAATGAAATGGAAAAAATAGGGTAGAATTGTTATGTTAGAAAATGTTATGATGCCATTTAGAGAAATTAACCAACGATCAATTAACAATTGTAAGGTCAAAAGAGGTTTTTGAATATTTGGAAAATTGAGGGAAAATCAAAGATTTCCCCAAAGATTATAATATATATATATATATATATATATTCTTTCTCTTTTTACTTGCCCTATCCATCATACTTCTAGTTTTTTTCTATGAAGAAAGATTATGGGAAATCTTACGAAGAAGAGAGGCCTGAGAATAATGATGGGTGGGGACTGGAGAGAGAAACACGTGTGTGAGTAGGTGAGAACATGTGAGAGTGGATTCAGCTTCTCTACAGTTACTTACTTCTCTACAGTTACTTACTGCTCTTGCAGTTGATGTGGTGTGAGTGATCTATCACACGCACAAAAGCATAAAATCTGATTTATGATGATGATGTGGCAAACATCAACAAACACAGCTTCTACGATAATTGCAGAGAAGCTAAATCATGTGAGGTGGGAAGACGGTACAGCCACCCGATCGGGTGCTTACCCGAAAGGCCTCACACGCGTGAAGCTCACCAGGTAGTGGACGGGGAAGTGTCAAGCTCACCTAGGTGGTTTCCCTACACGGAGATTTGTTAAGTGAAGTGGATGGGAAGGAAATAGAGAGAGAAACGAGGGACTAGGCAGCAGAGAGGGTACAGACTTTGTGTAAGTGTTGCAGTCTATTGTCTATGCAATAAATTGAATCAAACATAGGCCTAAATAGAAAAGTATCATACAAATTATATACTCCGTACTTTGTACTAGAAAGTCCTTGTAGTTTTTCAAATGATAAAGTGCTCTTTTTTTTCCTTTTTTTTTGATACATGATTAAATGTGCTTTTAATTCTGAAAAATACTTCAATTTCTTTCTTTAGAATTTTGAAGCTACATACGTTCATTTGAGATTTACATATAGACTACTCAATATATATATATATATATATATATATATTAAATATTCTACATGCATTCATTAGGGACTACATACAGACTAGTTTTGATATATATTAAATATTTAAAAAATAAATTCATACTTCTTTCATTCTTACTTGATTGTTATGTTTTATGTTGGTAATATACTCCACAAACTTTGGTGACCCTAAGCTTCATAGGTCCAAGGTTATCAATTGTGTATAGAGATCAAATAACTAGAGTAAGGTTTTGTTCATTGGGATGTTGTGGGGCAGATGTGAGATACTTATAGAAATTGTTTTGATATATGTAAGTTAAAGACGGTGATTTAATAGAAACTATCTACGGGTTTTGTTCATTGGGATGTGGAAGATGGAGTACACGAACACATCCTAAAACATTTATTAGCTTTCCAATCATCCATTTCTAAAAAACAGGCTATTAATTTTTTTTAAAAGATGAATGAAATTGAAAGTGAAGTTGATTTTTTCGAGATTCAATAAAGTACTTATTAATTAGGAAGTTTCGACATGCTTCAAGGGGTGTGTTCATTTGTGTGATATTGAATATCTGATATTGGATGGTCAATGGACAAACTATAAACTAACCACTTAACTTTAATCAATTAATTCAACAGCCCCTTTTTTTGTTAAAAAATTTCAATTGCATCACCCAACCCAATTTCTCTGTCATGGTTCCACCTCTAGCCACACAAGTTTGACAGCTGCTAGTCGGTCCTCACACGTCCACCGGCCGCTCCTCGGCCAACAGTTCCTAAGCCCACATCCCTCATCGCCGCTTCAGTTCACATAGCCGATAGATCTATGTCTTCCCACATTGGCCGCACAACAGCATCATCTTCACAAGACTACTGCGGCTAGCCGGTCGCTTCAGATCTCGCTATGACGGCGGCGGCCAGCCGATTGCTCTAGATCTCATTGGGATGCTCGCCGCCAATCTCTCCAGATCTATGACTCCGAACGATGTGATAAGCGGATGGGGTGGGCCAGGTATGCAGGCGATGGCGTGAGGGTGCACAGGGAGACGATGTGAGGGAGGCGGATTGGGTGGTGGAGACGGTGGTTGGGAAACTTGGTCACTTAGGTGAGATTTTAAAAAAGAGAGTAACACGGGGATAGTTTTGTAAACTTTTAGGAAGTAATGTATTTGACTCATCATTTGACCTTTGCTTTTGTCAAAGTTATGATATCTGGTATCATGATATCAAGGGGCAAAAGAACACAGCCAATGTGTATTATTTTGCTAGCGATTTTTTTTCTTCACCATCACGTTTTCTTTCTACAATTTCCTAATACCTAAAAAATTTTCTCTTCAAATATCAAATAATGGAATACCTAAAACAACACAAGGTGACACTATCAAAATTTTGATCAAGCTGCAAAAGCCAGACTTTTATCTAGCGGCAAATGCTTCAAATCAAAGTAAATGTGGTGGAAGTTTTTTACTTATAGTGTGCACAGTAAAAAGATTTGGGATTTTTTATGGGTTTGAAAGTTGGATGTAATATTTGTTAGTGGTAGAATTCAAGGGAAAATATAATTTAATGACTTATTGACAATTGTTTTTTTAAGGAATGACTTTCATTCAACTTAATCGACCGTTACCGAGGTAGAAAAAGATAGAGGACCGAATCCTCAACACTATGAACCTAATAGCTCTAAGTAAAGATGAGCAAGGACATGAACAAGATGAAAACACCTGACCCAATCTACCAAATAACCAAATAAAATGAAAGCAGATAAAGCTAAGAAAAGATAGCAGACAGAGCTCGCAATAAGCGTTATGCCACCAACATCAGCAAACGACAATATCAATGAGAGAGAACTCTTTCGAAAGAACCTAGAGATCCATGAGTTGGATACCCAAACTATTTATTGAAATCGTCAACTCACATGGGTCCGTCAAGTTAAACGACAATAATGGACGAAAAGGACGGCCATGTTATTTACCCACTAATTGGTAAAACCACTAGTAGATCCTAACATTATTTAATTAATTTAACTAACTAACTAAGAATTTTAAAGACTAAAATACCCTTCCTAATTAGCTCTTTACACAAAAAACACAATTAGTGGTTTTCCCCACTAGTTGGTAAATAGCATCAGCCCGAAAAGGATGAGAATAGCTCAAAAATATGAAAAATGGGACTGAAATAAATAAAAAAGATAAAATGGGACGAAAATAATTCAAAAACATAAAAAAATAAGACTACTGGTGAAATTTACTCTAAACTTAAATTGGACTACTGAGCTTTAGCACTACTACCACCAAATGTATGTTTTTTTTTTTCAGAAAAGCATTTAATAGATAAAATAAGAATCTAAGCAATGTGACCATATGATGAAGGTAACAAATTTACACAAAATCAAATTAAAAAAACTTCTTACAATTGAACGAGATCAAAATTGTCCATTTACTGAAAGTTAATAGTCCAAACATCTACAATCTGGATGCACATGCAAGTAAAAGATTAGAACAATGAATAAACTCTATTTTCTTAAGTTTCTTGGATGAGACTGAAAACAAAGATACTTCCTCATTCTAAAAATGATTGTCACATTTCATTTGGAACATTTAATTTATAAATAAAATATTAAAATTTAATTGATTATTTTGGAAAACAATCATACTGTAACACCAACTTATAATGTTTGATAAACTTGGGACTTGTTTTAAAAGAATTGTAGACTATGAGATGCTCGTGTAATTAACCCAAACACATGAGCTGTTGATGTTGATTGCTTGTCATGCAGCTGCTGCTAACACTGACATATGACTCTCTGCCACCTACTCCACGTTTTATCACTCCACAACCATCCGCTGCCCTTAAACGGACGTCTACCTGCTATTTTGCTCTGTCTAATACACTTACGTTTGGCACGTGAGAATCTCGTAGGTATGTACCCGATCGGGTGAGCCTCCTTTTTTCCGAGTGCGTATATCGATAATTTGACAAACTCGTGTAAAAAATTAGTACTTAAAAATGCAATATTTCGATGATTTTAGGTAAAGAAAGTGTTTAAGATATTTTGGGATGGAGGGACTAGTATATGCTCTCCCTTCCACAACAAATGAAATAGTTAATTTTTTATGTCAATTTCACTTCAATTTATCTGTATTATTATTATTATTTAATATTTCAACATATGACATGCTTTTATTGGTGGTAGCCGAACGTTTGCTGGATCTGCCACCTTATAATTCTTCTTTTGGAGTTTGGTCACGTGAGAGATCATTGTGGTCATGGGTTGCTCCGCCTGTAAAGAAAGCTGCACTGGAGGGTGCTCCAGTTAACGGGCCACCGACGATCAAATGAGTACTCTGTTTAGAGTGAGAAAGTATAGAGAAAGCAGAGCGGTGTAGTGATAAGATTACCTCTGCGGTTTGCAAATGAAGAGCTTTTATAAGAGAGCACCCTGATCAGGGGCGGACTCAAGGTGGGGGCAATGGGGGCAAGTGCCCCCACTGAACTTTTGGTAAGTATAGGGTATATATGTATGTATTACATAAGTATGACCATATCCACATAATTTACCTCAACCTAATTCCTACTGAAATTTTATTTCATACATGTCCCTAAACTATACCTATAAACACTTGAATCCCCCTAACTTATAAAACTACAAATTAGACACTTGATACCACCACCTATATATACTAAAAAATTAAACGCTGTGTCAAAACGAAAAATAGAAAGGAAAGAAGTCTGAAGTCATCGTCCGATTTTGGAGAGAAGACTCAAGCTCTAGGATTTGCAATTTCAATTTCTTGAAGAAATTGAACTAAAATATAAGATATAGGTATGAATTTCTTACCAAATTTGCAATTGTTTGTTTAATTTAGTGTATAAGTTTGAGGAATTGAGTGATTCCTTTGATTTCTCACTCTAAAATTCCAATTTTAAAACTGCATCAGTCCACCGTTCTCCTCCTGAGTCTTTTTTTGATATGGTCCTTCGTCCTCATCTTTTTTAGAAATGCGCTTGGCTGGTTACTCCGCTACTAGTTGTATTTGCTTGTTAATTGTGGAGAAAAGTCAAACTTTTGTCTTTTTAAGTTGTTCATTTTATTTTTGTGCTCCACCCATTCCTTCTAATTGTTTGCTTGTTAATAAGTGTGGGTTCCAATTCAATAGTGGACCAATGGTGGTGTATAATGTTTGTCTTTTTATACTATATGTAATTGACATGTATTATACTCCCTCCGTCCGCAAAAGACTCCACCATTTGTTTTGACAGTTTCACAGTATTTAATCTATGATTTTTTTACGAATGTTTAGACACCGAAAATTAAATATTTCATATGTGGATCATAATTTGAAATCTAAATTTTCTGAATATATTTTTTCTGAATTTTTTAAAACTATTTATCTTTGTTAGAATTTGAGTCAAACATTGAACCTTGAAACAGCAAATTCAAATGGAGTCTTTTGCGGACGGAGGGAGTATATGCTTGTTTTGATACATTTTTTTATTTGAGATAATTAAATACAGGTTCCACAATATGTTTTAAAATATGAAGATTGTCATTTTGTGTTTGTTGTTTAATTTATATAAAAATATCATTTTCTACAATGAAAATTGTGAAGACTCAACTCCGTAACAAAATTGGAGATCAGTGGATGACTGATTGTTTGTTTACATTCATAGAGAAAGATGTGTTGCGAAGTCTTGACAAACAATTGATATTGAAAAGATTTTAAAATATGAAATCTCGTCGTGAACAGTTATCGAAGAATTGATAATTATGTATTGTATATATGTATATGTATATATGTATATGTATATATCATGTAAGATTTTTGTATGGCTTCAAATTTGCCCCCACAGGAACTTAGTCCTGGGTCCGCCCCTGACCCCGATGGCACGTTGGTAATTTGTCTATGGTCCGAACGTGGTGACCGACCACCTTTTCGTGTCAAGCGACACCTTTTTAGGGAGTTCGGCGGGTGTGGGCGAAAGCTTGCCTGTCCCCTGGCAACTTTGTGGCAGGTGTCAGGTGGTGGGCGGCGTGCTCAGACGATAAAAGGTATGTTTTGCATTAAATGCGGCCGTAGTTTCAATCGGTCCATCGGCGAGAAGCATGCTTTGTGAGGTCCTCCTTGTTTTGGGTTGGGCTTCTTGGGCCATGTTGGCCCAGGTTGTTTTTGGGAGGCTTCCGGGATTTTTGGGCTTCGAGCCCATTGGGCGCCATCAATTGGTTTCTACAATTTTATCATTAAATATTTAGTTAATTAATTATATTAATTAGGTAGTCTTAGGACTGGCAAGTGATTTTTAAAATTAGTGGGTAAATAAAATGATTGTTTCAATACTCTAAGAGGGTGTTTGGTTCAAGGATTCTAACAATATGGATTTTCAAAATCCCACAAATTCATAGAATCTTGTGTTTGGTTCATTTTGGAAAATAATAATCCATCATTCTCAAAATCCTAGGATTCTTCATCCTTCACAAATTCTTGGATTCAAAATACCATCAATAATCATGGTATTCTTAGAATCCATAGAATTATTATGTTTCAAAAATTTAAATAAAGCTCTTAAACTTTATATTTACACATTTAGTCATTGAATTTTAAAAAATTTACAAAATGGTCCCTATTAAATTACACATTTAGTCCCTAATTTTTTGTTTAAAATTTGTAAAATGGTCCTTTTAAATTACACATTTAGTCCCTGAACTTTTGTAAATTTTACAAAATGGTCCCGATAAAATTATGTGATTAGTCCATAAACTTTTGTAAAAGTTACAAAATGGTCCTTGTAAAATTTATATTCCTAGAATCCTTGAACCAAACACAAGATTGTGAGAACAATTATTTCTATTTTCCATCATTGATACTTTCTATATTTTCACAATCTACGGATTTTTAGAATCCGCAAACCAAACGAAATCTCTGGAATGCTCAAAACAAATTGGGATTGAGGGAGTATTTAACAATAAGGTTTGTGATCTTTTACTAAATTGATACATTTTCAAAATCCGAAACTCTCTAGCAGATAGTTCTAAATGGGTTGTCCTCCGTTGACGCCACGGCCCATAATCAGCCCAGATATGTGTTATTGGGCCATAGTACGGTCGGTTCTGGATTGGATCTGGATATGAACAAACATACTCCATTAGCTCTGTATTTTTTGATCCTTTGGTACTTGATGTAAGCTTAATCTAATGGTAGATTTAAAATTTCAGGCTCAATAGATTCTGCATGGACAAGTCTTACACATACACTAATATGGATGAAGACAAAAACTAAATTGTTTGGACGTACAAACAAGTTGTATTTCAGTTTTGAATCAAATCAAACCATATATAGTGCTCCTCATGTCCCAGAAATTCTGTCAAATTTCAATTTTAAACTTATATTTAATCCAATTTTATAAGGAATAATTTTTTAAACAAATTAAATATTATATTTAGAAATTCTAGACATATAAGATTATCATTATATATATATTATGGACTTTATTTGCTGAGACGTTTGAAGTAAAAATCCATCAATTAAATACTGAAAAATATAATCGACAGCCTTTTGGTGACCGGATGGAATAACTAAATAAAAAATTATGTTTATATGTATATGGAGTTCTACTAATTAGCTTCATATATAATAATACACCTATTCCTTTTAGGTAATGGGAAAAACAAATACATGTGCTTTGAGAATATTGCAAAAGAGTGTATAATTGATAATAATGGTATATCAAATATTTTCAACAGGTTTTAGTAAGATTGTGGGTTTGGATTTTAATTAGATTTTTGGGGTGATTAATTATTTCATTTACTGTTATACTAACAAAATTAATATATAATGGTCTTAAATATTGAACCAGGAATCATGTGTGTCTGTATATTTCTTCTGTCCAAATTGCTAGAAATATTACTCTTTTAATTTGATGATGTTTTGTTTCTGAAAAAATAACAGCAATAATTAGAAGAGGTAATTTTGTGACTTTTTTTATCACGTAATTTTGTGACTTTGATATTCGTTATTTTCCCACAAACTGCGAGTTAATGGAAAAATAAGTTCCCACATATCCACTAGAATGCTGAAAAGGTGACAAAGATGTTCATTAACTTATAAGAGGAAGTTGAAAGGCAGCAAGCATCTGTAAAGGATTACAAAGCAGGAGGACAGCCCGCCAGCTGAAGGACTTATTCCCTTTAATTTATTTATAGATACCTACACCACAACACATGCATGGATTTATCATATCCAGTTCTTGTATGCTGGCTAGTTTGAAGTGGGAGGCTTGTGCGGCGGCTTCTTCGGCGGCGGCTTCTTTTGTGGCGGCTTCTTATTGTACGTGTCCTCTTCGCCATAGAGTTCCTCATCTACCGGTGGATGACCCCCGTGTGGCGGCCTGAACGGTGGTGGCTTGCGTGGCGGAAACGGACGGCGCCCTCCCCCATGGCCATTGACCACCACGTCCATCTCCTCCGAAGTGGGATGGTGCCTGCCGCCATCTAGGGTGGCCGCGGCGGAGTCCTCCTCCTCTGTCGGTGGGGGCTTGTAGTGTGGTGGTTTGTGATGTGGTGGCTTAGGCTTATAGTGTGGTGGTTTCAAGCGGTCGTCATACTCAGATTCGGCTCCGGAGGATATTGGAGCGGTGAGGAGCACCAGGCCGAAGAGGAGCAATACTAGGAAGCAGGTTTTCAAGTACATGTTTTAATTGTTTAGGAGTAATTTGGTGCAACTAATTGTTGAGGGTACCAGCAGGGCTTTATAGGGACGAATGGCCAATCATTAAGCGACAACTCGCAGCTCTTTGTGGACAGGAACTAGGATATTTTGGGGTTGGAGGGTGAGCCAGTAGTTAAATTAGTACTACTATATTATTTAGAGGTTTTGATTGAATTCTCAAATTATGGGGTGAAATCGTATATTATGATAAATCTTTAGGGGTATTTGAAAAATTTTCAAAAATTATATTATCATTTAAGTGACCTGGTTTAAAATCATTTGAAGAGTAATTGTATATATTTGAGAGAAATTAGGTTGAATTTTAATTTAAATTGGGCTTAATTTTTATTTTGGGTGGGTAGAAAAGGCTGAATGGATAAATAATTACGTAGATCCATTGACAGATGTTCATAGTATATGTCTCTAGTACGACGCCTAGCTTTTGGGGTGGATTAATTTTGTAATCCACCAATTTGAAGTAGATTGTGGATATCCATGGACAGATAAACTATTTACAAATTACAACATAATCCTTACATTTTTGAAAAATTATACAATAGTCCTTAAACTTTTAAAAATCTACAAACTGGTCCTCAAATGTTTCATCGAAATTTTACAAAATCCCTGAACTTCATTAAAAAATTTAATAGATGATCAATATTTCGAAACTTTACACTTTGATCACCGCGTGCGAAGCGGATCGGATGTCCTTGGAGTGACCCACCAATAAAGTGATGAGCAATCCACAAAAGAGCGGATCAATGGAGCGGGCTGAGACACTCTAGTGCTGCCCCGTCCTTAATTAAAGCACAAAATCGGAATGGCATGGTAAGTCGAGCAATATACGAATCTATGTACACTATAATTGAGGTCTTCGGGTGTGTATGTGTTTCTTTTTATAATAATAAAAAAACAGTGAACAACAATTTTTTCATAATTTTAAATGACAAAATATTCAAAATCAACATTTTCTTCAAATAATTCCTTCACAAATATCATTATATCACATCCATTTTCAAAAACATAAATTCTGTCATTGAAACACAACCTAATTAGTTATGTTGCAGTGTTAAGGAGTTTGGCGGGTTTACTTGTGTAGGAAAGAGAATTCCATGTTCTTTATATCGAAATTCTTGTATCTATTCTTTCATTTTTCAATAAATTTCCTAAACGCTTTTTTTTGGCCAAAGTACAAGACAATACCATGAACTTTGTCAACTCCGTTGAAAAAGGGCCCGAAGTTAAACTCGGACAATTTAGTACCCATTGTATACAAACTCGGATGACTTAGGCTTCTGACTCAAAAAACTGGTTGCGTGGCCTAACGTGAGTGATAGACTTACGGTAGATGTTAGCAGACGTTGGAGATTCTTAATGAAAACGTTGGAGGCAAAGATTCATCAATTCATCAAAATATAGCCATCAGAAATAGAAACATTTTTTTAGAACAACTATTTTCATAAATATATAGCTAACAGAATGTAGAAACAGAGCAGCTTCTCTTAAACCAAACTAACAAGATTCGATCATCTCTTAATACTCATCTACTTAGTTTTCGCCATTTTCATAAGTAGCTACACTTCTCATCAAAAAAAAAAAAAAAAAAAGTAGGTGGTGCACCAGATTTTTGGATTGGATGTATCCTACACTATCTTTATAACATCAGACTTGAAAAAGTAAATACTCAATTCAGAACCCATGCTTGCTAATATATCCATTTCCTCTGTTAACTCCTAACACCGTTATTGAGGGCATACTCCCATGGATCAAATTGTAAAACTTGGTATACTATAGACCCTAGAATGTTCCATTTTTAGTTGAGGCCCTATTTTAAACGAGTTGGCAAAATTGAGGGTATTGTCCTGCATTTTGGCCTTTTTTAATACAAAAAAACAAAGTTTGTTAAAATTCCTTTTGAAATATATATTCTATAAATCTTCAAATAATTGATCCATTTAATTTTTATATTTCAAGATTTAATATTTGACTTACTTTTTTTTACAAAAACAAATAATGAAAAATTCACAATTTTTTTTTTATAAAAAGGGCATTTTGAAAATTATAATACGTGTGTACATTTATAATAAAAAAGTTTATATTAAATCCTACTATAAGACAGTCAGAATAAATAAATTAATTATTGTATTGGTGGGGGTGCTGTGGTTGGACAAGTCCTGGTTAATCTTCTAACCTTTTCTCCCAATTTTAAAATGAAAGGGTAAAGTGGATATGATCATTTCAATGGGCGCTCGGACAAAAAGTTTATAGTGCTCTGTTTTTTTTAAGATTTGTTTTTTAAAAGATTTGTACAATTTATTTCGTTGTTTTCGTAATATTTAATTTATAATTATTTTATCAATATTTAGATATATAAAATTTAATAATTCATATACATATCCATAATTTAAAATCTATATTTTTAAATATTTTTTTTGATTTTTTGATTATTTATCTTAATAATAATTTAAATTAAATATTATACTCAGAACATAAAGTCAAACTCGTGTTAAAAAAACGTGGATGGAATAGTTTATGACAACTTTTATACTTCTTCAATAAAAAGACAAGGGTTAAAGCATCAAAGTCTTGCCATTATGGGTAGGCTTAAATACCTACTCATACCCCGAACTATTATCAATGGAGCGAATAAGGGCCTGAACAAAAAGTTGTTCAATCAGTACCTCGAACTAGTTGGATGGTGCAATTAAGGGCCCAGCTCGGTGAACGTGGCACATGGGGTCACGTGCCGTTATTTTTTACGGATCTCGTTGATTCTCGCTTGGTGAGAACTCGTTCTCAGTGGCCAAATCGACACTTTCTAAAAGGCCAGCCCTACCCCCAAATTCTTGAAATGTATACCAAAATTAATTGGCGCTAAAATTGGTGGGGAGGGTATCAGTTGTGTATTTGGTTTTAGGGTTCAAAAGAAATTTCATTCTGAGAGGGACGGAGAGTGAGGATTACGGGTTCGCACAATTTGAATCGAAAATGGTAAGCTTGCCTTCTGGGAGTTCCGCTTCCGGTAGAAGTAGAAGGTCAACTGCTGATTCCGGTTTCCGTTCGAACTTCGTCGGCTGCTTTGCGTCTGATGAGCTAGCGTCCATTCCTACTCAGTGTCGATGTGGATACACCATCTACGTTCTCACTAGCATGACCCGGAAAAATCCAGGTCGGAGGTTCTACACATGGCCAAGACGTTCAATACAAGGATTTTCAAACTTTCTTATTAATATGCTATCGTCAAACCTTCTGTTATGTCGCTATCTTTTGATCGCAGGACGATGATGTTGGTTGTGGTATATGGAAGTGGGTTGATCCCGCACTCTCCAACCATTATAAAGGTATGATGAATGACTTGTTGAATACAAGGGGCATCTGTTGGATGAGAGGAGTGAGCTGCAGAGGGATTTGATGGTGAAGGATGCTGAACTTGGGCGTCTGAAGGAGGAATGTGATGCTATGTCCAGACGTATTGAGGGTGTACCAGTGGAGAATCATCACTTGAAGAAGAGGCATGTATTTGTTGTGGTTGCAGTTCTGTTTGTTGTATTTACTTTGTTAATCTTCTATTGAAGCTTGACATGAAGAGGGGCAACTACTGAGTTGTTATGTAATTCAGTTGTAGGATGTTGTGAATTTCAGTTCTACTGAAATGTTGAATGTTTTGTAATTCCGGATTGTGCAATGTTAGGTTTGTGTTTTTGAAATCAGTTGTGTGTGATGTTGACTAAATCAGAATGGTATGTGCAATTAGTTGAATCAAACGACCTACTCCATCTGTTAGATTCGAACTTAGATCATCAACGGAATCTTTGTTTCAAACTTAGGGCAACAACATAAGCATACTTAGAGCATCATTGTTTCAAACTTAGATCAACAACTTAGAGTCTATGGACTCCACCTCAACCATTGCCCAAGCAATAGGGTACATTTGGTTGTTGGCATCCTTGCCAACTGCTGTAAGGAGTTGCCCCTTCACAACCCCCTTCAAGAAGCAACCGTCAAGACCAATGAATTTCCTACATCCCTCAAGGAAACCTCTTCTGATAGCTTCCAAACATATATACAGTCTTTTGAAAAATGGTGGAATTCCAGGGCCAAAGTAATCCAACTGAATGTCAACATTAGATCCCGGGCTAGAGGTTTCAACTGCCCTAGCATAATCATGTATCCTCGAGTACTCATGCCCAACATCCCTCTCTAACTTATTCATCACTAACCTTTTTCCCCTTTTGCACTGATAAACACTAACTTCAACTGCCAATTGAGCTTTAATGTGCTTCATCAAATAAGTTGGTTTGATTCCATGATGAGCATAAATATAGCTTTCATAATTGTTTGCTATCCACCTAGAGGTCACACCTCTAACACTAATAACTTGACAACAACTATGTTTCGGTTGCAGGGTCTTAAGCATGAAATATACCTTACCTTTATGCCTCTCAATGGAAGCATAAACTAACCATTTGCAGTTCTTGTCAACACAGTTTGCCCTCACCCGCTTGCTCCCATTTTTTTGAATCTATAATCCCTCTTCTCTTGAATAGCATATTTCAGTAATGCCCTTTTAAACTGTAAATGATCTTCAAACATTAAACCAACACTGAAATTGACATGTTTTGCGTCTTCACTATATTTCTCAAAGCTTGAAACCTTTCTCCTCAGCTCCACAGTGCCATCCTCATTCTCCTCTTCATCAAAACTCCTAATCTCATTGTTGTCTATTCCAACATCATCTCCATCGTAGTCAGCATCACTACTGTCACATCACCTTCAGGATCAACTGGTCCTGCTACTACAGGCTCACCAGCATTGAGACCCTCACCCTCAACCTCTGTACTCCTCTGTTGCCTGCCAGATATACAATCATAATGAGATCTAACAACCTCAATGCCTTCCCTGATCTCTTCATCTGCATTTGGTTCCAGAAGGTCATCTATGCCTTCAAGCTCCTCCTCACACAGATCTGGGAACTCTTCCCCTTCATCTGAACCACCCTCATCAGAACTGAGTTCAGGACCCCCTACTACTGGTTGTGACTCTGGAAGAATGTTTGAATGGGCATGCTCTGTGTCTATTTTCCCATCTATAACATCTCCACTTGTGGACCCCACGTCTAGGTTGGATGTGCTCAGCCCCTTATTTTCATGTACAAAATCATCAGTATGCTCCAAATAAATGTAAACATGACCGTGAAGTTGGACATGACAGAACATCTCCATTAAACTCTTTTGGTCCTTCAACTCTGTCAAAGTAGATGCAAGTGGCCCTAACCCATTCTTATAGTGTATAGCTTTAACATCCACATCTCTAATCCCCAACTCCCTCAATACATCAGTAATGGAGAAATGCATCAACTTAACTGTCTCAACCTCTGCCTGGTGTCGTTTAAAGTTGGTGTACTGCAGATATGGCTCTCTCTTCAATACACCTCCATAAAGTATTCTATAGTACACCACTGACTTACTCATCTGCACCATTTGCAATAAATAAATCACTTGCGAAACACAGAACCCTAGACATTGTAGACTTAAAAAAATAACTTAAAGGCAACACTAACCTTCTCACTTGTGAAATCACAGCAACTCGACAACGCTCTTCACTTCACTACAACAGAAAACTTCGAAATCTTCCAACCGCTGGACTGCAACTCTCTTTACAGCTCTTCCTCACACATTTTTGACCTAACTAGCTACGCCACTCGGGTAAAGAACGAAGTGCGAGGAGCAGATGACGAATTGAAAATTACAACGGTTATACATAATTAATTAACATTTTTAATTCTTACTTTCGAAGATTTGGGGATAAGTCGAAAGTGTCAATTTTGCCACTTCAACCCCGAGCGGGTTGCCACGGGGTAAGTTGTGTTTGAATTTAAGATGGAATTTATGGGTATTTTTATAAAATTTTGGAGTGACGGAATTTCGTTAAGGTTGACGCGCCGCACGCTCGTCGGGTTTGATTCGGGTTCAGCGAGCTCGGTAGGACACTCCGGAATGGTAAATGAACTTCTGAAAAATGTTCTGTGAATGATATATTATTCTGAAGATTGTGTCCAAGTTTCATTAATTTTGGAATTCGGTAATTATTTTTGGACAAAAAGAATTGGAACTTTCGGAGAAATTGGGAGTTAAATTAGTAATTGGCCACAAAAATTAAACGTATTCAGCATGGGCAGCAGCCTACTTTCGGCTGAATGGAGGAAAGATAAGGGACACTTGTCCCTTAATGATTTAAGAGAAAAAGAAAGGATATATATAAGGGTTATTATTATTATTACATGAAAAAAAATCTATTTCATTTCTTTCTTCTTCTCTTCTTCTTCCTTTCTTCTTCTGCCGCCATGAACTTCAAGCTCCAAGCTCCATGGTCTTCTTCATTTCTGGGCTGTTCCTTCAAGGAGTTGGATCCTAAGTGTGGTAAGTATCCTTCTCATCTCTCTTTCCAAGCTAAAAACAAGATTTGATGAGAAAAGAGAGGGATTTGTGGAATTTGAGTTTGTTCTTGACTACCACCTAGGATGATTCTCTTGCTTCCATCTTTTAGTATGTTGATCTTGGGCTTGAGAGGAGTAAGAATCTATGGTTGGATTTTGGAAAACTCCTTAGTTTGAAGAAATCCTAAATGCCGAATTATTGATGTGTAAGCTATTCGAGCTTCGCTTCACAGTGCAAAGACGAATATGTGCGACAAAATACAGCGCATGTAGTTGCAGGCGCAGCCTTGTGCGCAGCGTGCAGCCTTGTGCGCAGCACTCTTTGCGCATGGCACTGCGCAGCTCAGGCTTAGCAAGCATGCACCTTGTGCATGTGTTGTGCACAAGCAGACAAATAAGACAAGACAAAGCTTGCAGACAAAAGTTGTGCACATGCCAAAACTCACCCAAGAAGAACTTAGATATGAAGAGAAGTAAGTTTCGATGAAGGGAAAGACTAATTTTGGTTGAAATATCATTTTCGGGTTAGAAATGAGAAAGTTAGATTTATACGAGTGTACCGGGAAAAGTGTCCTGAATACGGGTTTAAGGGTTGGAATACGTTTGTGGGGGTTGGAATAACAAGGTTCGTGCTCGGTTTGTAAAACCGAGCTTCGTGGAATTTTCCGGAAAGTGCGGGTTTGTACGTAAATTTCTTTCGGAGTTATTAGGATGTGTTCGACTCAACTATGGTTACCCGGCTTGATTCTGCGTTGGTGGAGTAGCGTGGGACCATTGGAGCCAAGTTGTGCATTACGGGTCGGAAGCCGGGGTTTTCCGAGTGTTGGGCATGCGGGCGTATATCCGAGGTAAGGGCTTAATTTGGTAAAATGTACGCTTGTTCTGCTTTCAAGGCCCGGATGACCTTAGAGGCCCGGGTTCCTATTCTGCTCGTATATGGTTATCGTGTAATGTTACTTCGTTTATGTTTATGTATTCTTATTATTATTATATGTTCTGCTCGTGTCCGCATCAAGGGGTGCCGACATTCTGCGTATCCGCACCAGAGTGCCGATATTGCCTCGTGTCCGCACCGGCGGGTGCCGACATTCGCGTATCCGCACTGTGAGTGCCGACATTGCTGCGTGTCCGCACCGGCGGGTGCCGACATTCTCGCGTATCCGCATCGAGTGCCGATACATCTGCTTCGTGACCCTACGGCAGTTTGGGGCTCGCGACCCCACCGGTACCGTGCTTCGCTCGCTCGACCAGATATTCTGACCTCCGCTGAGGGTCAGTCACATGGTCGCTCGCGGTTGGACCGCATATGTTGGTTTCGATTTTCGTTATACTTTATGTTTATATGTACATGCATATGTTGTGATATTCTGCTTTTGCAGTTCGATTGTTGCCTGGGCAAACCGCACTTTTACCTTAAGCCCTTACCGAGTCCTTTCGAGGACTCACCCTTTTATTTGTTTACCATCTTTCAGCGATCGACAAGCAACCAGCATAGAGATCCGCGGTGCTTCCCGACATCTTGGGTTCTCAGAAGAAGAAGAGTACCACGTGCGGGAATTCTTGAGCGAGAGGCTTCGATTCCGCACTTAGGTATATATTTACATATAGGATTTTGTTTAATGGCTCAGAGTCAGAATCGCATGCATATAGATCAGATCATGGTTTGTATATGTGGCTATATCTGGAATAACTTCGCTTTATCTGTCTTCGTGTCGCTGGCGGAGCCTGACTTGCTTACATCGGAATTGCTATATTATGGATTTGGTACTTGTGTTGTGGCGATGATTGAAATGGGATATACCATGAACCGCTTGTGTGGTGAAAGTTGGATTATTCGTATACTTGCCTTGCATGAGTATTTAGGTTGCTAGTTGTTACTTGACGGTTTTGTTTGGAGCTCGATGCTCCGTTGCCACGCTTCCGCCGTAATTCCTGCTTCCGACGCCGCGGCCGGCTCCGCCTCCGCAACCGGGCGGGGTGGCTGTGACAAGTTGGTATCGTGAGCAGGTCGGGTCGGAATGACCCAAAAGGTAAAGTATGTTGGTTTTGGGTATGGAATGTGGAAGGCAAGTATACAAGTCCGAGGGTGGACTTTTGGAGTAAGTTAAGTCTGTTCATGGGTAAGTAATCGTGGAAGTGACTTCGAGGTACAAGCCACCGTTCTACGTTTCATTCGGGGCGGTTCAGACGGAGATCGCCACCTCCTTATTTGAACCGCTTCGGAATGGATGTGGAGCGTGGGCGGTTCTTTGGAGCACTTTGGAAAATTTGAGGTACTCGATGAATCTTGGGTGATTTGTGTGGTGTTTCGTGTTATGAGCATGGTTTGGTTTTGTGGTTTAAAGTTGAATATTTGGTTGTGAGATTCTCAAAAGAATCTCGCATCATGCATTGCATTACACTACAGAGCCTTAGAAAACCGCCGCTAGCTTCGTAGAGATTAGGAGTGACCGAGTTGTCCGGATTCTGTTTGGTCCGGAATGTCTCAGTTGGATTCACACGCGTAGGCAGGTGTGTTTTGTGATCGGAGGGAGGGGATTGTAATCCCATGCCTCCGAGAGATAGGGTTTGAACTGTTGGTTATGGGTTGAGTTGGTATATGGTTTGGGAATTTGGTTTGGGATAAGTTGTTTTTCTGGTTGGACTTGGTTTGAGGAATTGTGTACTACACGCGAATAGCGTGATTTGCACCGGAGGCGGGACCGAGATCCCACACCTCCGTGGAATAGGATACGGGTTCAGCGTAACCCAGTGGTCCGAACAACCACACTCACCGCCCGAGGTTTAGCGGTCGACGGACCCTCTCTCGATTTGAGACACGCGCCTAGCCGGTTCAGGCGGCGAGTGGCGGGGAAAATCTGTTTATGCCACGGTAAGGGCATTTTGATCGGGTGGTGATAGCGAGACTATAGCCACTACTCGCCAGCCTTTGGAGTTGGTAAGTGAGTGACTCCGAGGAGCGTGGTCACTACGACACCTAGACTTCTCGTCGGTCCTATCAACGACGGGGAGATCTGAGACACCAATCTGACGAGGTTGGACTTTTGGAGAGGTTTTAGAGTTTGGATCCCCCCCGAGGTTCAGCGGCCGAGGAGGGCCGGAGGTATTAGAGACTTGGTTTGCAGGAATTGACAAACCCCTGGAGGGAGGCTATTCTGAGCCGGTTGGCCGGGTTAACGGCTACTCCTGCCGATTGCTTCCATTCTCGAACCGGAGTTCGGATTGACCCGATATCGATTTCCGTGTCCCGGCAGTACCGGACATTTCCGCGGAAAATATTTTTCGGGCCGGGTTGCCGCTTGACGATTTTCGGGATTTGGCGGAGAAACGGCTCCCGGGAGTGACCCGGACTCGACGGCGCTTTGAGGAAGATCTCGGAGTCGGGATATAATTTACATTTTTCTCGTGAAGAAAAATGTTCGGGTCGGAAATTACGGTTTTGGGGCGCTTTAGTAGTGGTAGAGAGGAGCACCACCGCACGATCTTATCCGATTTGAAGTAGGTATCATTCCGGTTGAATTTGTTACCGGCAGGAGGGCCGATGTTTATGTTGCAGGTCTGACACTCACTGGGTACGGGATTGCCCTCTGAGTGTAAGGCAGGGTACTTTATTTCTGAATGAGGTGTCGATTCATGCATTATTTAATACGGAGCATCTGTTTCCATTGTAACACGTAAAGGTGTTACATCTCTGCATCTGTCTGTTAGTACTTTGCCTCAAACGCATTTAGTAAAAAACTGCTGAGTCAGGGCTGTTTTCCAATGAGATGGTTCGGGTCATTTACGATATCTCGTAGGCGGACATTTGACAAGATCGGATTTGTTGGTTTTAGACACGCCAACTATGATTTTATTCTTGGGATGGACTGGTTATCCAAGAATTCTGTGCACATTGATTGTGCAACCCGTACCATTATGGTTTCTGGAGAGGTACTACCTCTCACGACTCACCGGTTTGACTATCGCAAAGACGGCATGCAAGGTTGCGGATTCGATCATCTGTCGATAGTTGGTGTTGGGGAAAGTTATGGTCCGAATGAGGCTGGTACTAGGTTGAAGTTAGATAGTATGCCTTGGTTCGAGATTTTCCGCAGTATTTCCGGAGGAGTTGCCCGGATTACCATAAGAGCGGGAATTGTGTTTGACACCCACCCGCAATGGCATCGCTTCGATATTCATTCCTCCTTATCGGATGCCTATTTCGAGATGCAGGAGTAGAAGAAGCAATCGGAGGAATTACGGCAAAAGAGTTTCGTCCGACCGAGCACTTCAGCTGGGGTGCTCTGGTTTTGTTTGTTAAGAAGAATGATGGGACACTCTGACTTTGTATTGATTACAGACGGTTGAATGCTCTTAATGGGAAGAATAAGTATCCGTTACCGAGGATTAACGATCTTTTTGATCAACTTTGGGGTTCGAGAGTTTTCTCAAAGATTGATCTCTGATCCGGGTATTTTCAGCTTAGAGTGAAGGAAGAGGATATACCTAAGACTGCTTTCCGCACCCGATTTGGACACTTAGAGATTACGGTCATGCCATTTGGGCTGACCAATGCTCCGGTAGCATTCTTGGATCCGATGCATCGAGTGTTCGACCGCATTTGGACTCATTTCGGTGGTTTTATTGATGATATTCGATATATTCTCGGGGTGAGGATTCGCATCGGGATCATCCGAGGATAGTTCTCAGACACTTTGGGAACATCAGCCTTATGCTAAATTCTCAAAGTGTGAGTTCTGATTCGGGAAGTCACCTTTCTCGGGACACATTATATCCGAGCATGGTCCGTCTGTGGAACCAGAGAAGGTGAAGGCAATTTGGGATTGGAAACACCTACTACGGTACGGGAGATCAAGAGCTCCTGGGTTAGCAGGATTTTATCGAGGTTTGTACTGTGGCTTTCTATTCTCGGCATCTCGCCACGCAGCTTGACCAAGAAGGGTCAACCGCTTATCCGGTCCGATAAGTGTGAGCAGAATTTTCGTAAGTTGAGGCGGTAGTTGACTAACGCTCCGATTCTGACTCTTTCAGATCCGATTTCACCGTATGTGAATGATACGGATGCTTCCACATCTGGTTTGGGATGTGTGTTGGTGCAGGAGCGTTTTGTGGTAGCTTATGGGTCGAGGCAGCTACGACCGCATGAGCTGAACTATCCGACACTTGGTCTGGAGTTGGTTATAGTAATTTATGCGCTGAAACATTGGAAGCAATATCTGGTTGGTAGTAAATTTCAGATTCTTACCGACCATAAGAGTCTGGAATATCTGTTTACGCAAAAGGAGCTTAATTTGAGGCATTGTGGATGGCTCGAATACGTTAAGGACTATGGTTGTCAGATCGGTACATCTTCGCACGGCAACACGGTTGCCGATGCTCTGAGCAGGAAGTATACCGGCTTAATTAAGAGAGGAAATGTTGGGGACTGATCTGAGGAGAGTGATCTGACGTGCCTTTTGCACAGGTGGCAGCTATGGGAGCGTGCTCAGGTTATTACACTTATTATACATTCTGAGTGGTTTGATAGGATGCGCGAAGCGCAAGGTAGAGATTTGGTATTGAAGAAGTTATCTGGGGAAAATAAGGGTTTATGGGTTACCGACGTTTCAGTATAGGCAGGGATTGCTATACTTCTGAGACCGCCTTTGTGTATCAGAGGATCAGGAGTTCTGGAATGAGATTTTCGAGGAGGCACACTGAGCAGCTTTGAGCATCTGGAATCGGCAGGGACACTGCAGACTTTGCCCATTCCAGTCTGGAAGTGGGGTAATGTTATGATAGACTTTCTGACTGCACTGGCCTGACACGGTTTCATCAGGATGCTATCTGGGTTTTTGTGGATCGGCTGACAAAGTGCGTACACTTTTCGCCTATTCGGCCGCTGCACTTCTCCGGAGAAGCTTGCCCGGCTTTACATCGCTGAGGTTGTACGCTTACATGGAGCACCAGACTCCATTGAATCCGACCGTGATCCGTGTTTTACAAAGACACTCGATTGCTTTTCATGAAGCATTGGGCACGCGACTCCATCCGAATACGACTTATCACCCATGA
The DNA here is from genome assembly GCA_024586325.1 of Stellera chamaejasme. Taxonomy (NCBI): domain Eukaryota; kingdom Viridiplantae; phylum Streptophyta; class Magnoliopsida; order Malvales; family Thymelaeaceae; genus Stellera; species Stellera chamaejasme. The sequence continues at coordinate 36,112,953 of CM044984.1, forward strand.
CGGACGGACAATGGAGCGGTGATTCTGATATCGGAGGATATGTTGCGAATCATACTTTGGATTTTGGAGGAGTTTGGGGCTAGCGATTGCGTTGATAGGGTTCTCGTACAACAATTGCTTTCGTGACTACGCTTGACGTGGCACCCTATGAGGTGTTGTACGGGAGGTGTATGACACCATACCGCTGGACAGATGCGCCGATCGGGTTAAGCCGGGACCCGAGCTTTGTGAGGAGACTACGGCGAAGATCGATTATTATAGGCGCGGATTAAAACCGCGAATGACTGCACCACTGTTTGTACGAACCATCGCCGTAGGGCTCTGGAATCTGAGTTTGGTAATAGAATTTGACTGGAGGTAGCACCGTTCAGAGGAACAGTAAGATTTGATAGGCGGGGCGAGTTACCCCGAGTTATATCGGTTCTTATGAGTTTCCAGAGTAAGTTGTTAGGTTGGTTTTTCCCCAATCTGCTTCTCGCTTTATGTGGTATCTTCCTGTGATAGCCTGTTGTGGATCGCTTAGATTTAGGTTCGCATCGTCGGGGTTGTCTGGTAGAAATACCGCAACCGACTGGGTGCAATAAGATGCACCCGGAGGGTGGGACGCCGTGAGGCTCAGATGGTAGTCTAAACTACCACTCCCGCCGCACCAAGACGGTGGTCCGATTGTTCTCGGTTAGAGGAATGTCTATGTTTTCTCGATTGGTAGCGACACTGTCTCGGTGAGTTCAGCTACTCTTGGAGGACCAAGAGTTCTAAGGGGGAGAATGTTACGGCCACCCCGAGCGGGTTGCGGCGGTGACCCGGGCTCCGGTTTTAGCCTCGCGGTCACGCTTTCGGCGTCAGACGGCTCCCGAGCCCTATCCGAGTATCATTTTGGCGAACCCTTCCGTATTTGAGGTCGTGTGGGTCCCCTGACGTTTCCGCCAAAATATTTTTCTCGCGCCGGGGTTGTCGGGGTCGCCTCGGACGCATGGGCTCGGTAGCACTCTCGAGATCTCAGTTTGGGAAGCCGCTTGTAGTTTTGGAGTCGTGGTGACGTCCCGAGGTGTTTGTGGAGTTTAATATTTGGGACGGGACGTTCGGTTCCGGCGACTTCGGGCTCGGGACGGGAATCCCGGGGCTCGGGATGGAAATTTTCTGTCGGCTTTGGGGTAAGTTGTGTTTGAATTTAAGATGGAATTTATGGGTATTTTTATAGAATTTTGGAGTGACGGAATTTCGGTTAAGGTTGACGCGCTCGCACGTCGGGTTTCGGTTCGGGTTCAGCGAGCTCGGTAGGACACTCCGGAATGGTAAATGAACTTCTGAAAAATGTTCTGTGAATGATATATTATTCTGAAGATTGTGTCCAAGTTTCATTAATTTTGGAATTCGGTAATTATTTTTGGACAAAAAGAATTGGAACTTTCGGAGAAATTGGGAGTTAAATTAGTAATTGGCCACAAAAATCAAAATAATTCAGCATGGGCAGCAGCCTACTTTCGGCTGAATGGAGGAAAGATAAGGGACACTTGTCCCTTAATGATTTAAGAGAAAAAGAAAGGATATATATAAGGGTTATTATTATTATTACATGAAAAAAAATCTATTTCATTTCTTTCTTCTTCTCTTCTTCTTCCTTTCTTCTTCTGCCGCCATGAACTTCAAGCTCCAAGCTCCATGGTCTTCTTCATTTCTGGGCTGTTCCTTCAAGGAGTTGGATCCTAAGTGTGGTAAGTATCCTTCTCATCTCTCTTTCCAAGCTAAAAACAAGATTTGATGAGAAAAGAGAGGATTTGTGGAATTTGAGTTTGTTCTTGACTACCACCTAGGATGATTCTCTTGCTTCCATCTTTTAGTATGTTGATCTTGGGCTTGAGAGGAGTAAGAATCTATGGTTGGATTTTGGAAAACTCCTTAGTTTGAAGAAATCCTAAATGCCGAATTATTGATGTGTAAATTGAGCCCGTTTTCAGTGCAAAGATTTAAATACGTGCAGCAGACGCATACCAAGCCTCATATGCGCAAGCGTGCGCAGCGCAGGCCTTGCGCAGCGCACAGCTCTGCGCACAGTGTTGTGCGCAGCCTTGTGCGCAGCTGCATGCCTCTTTACATGTGTTGTGCAATGTTGTGCACAAGCTTGTGCATACAGACAAAGCCATGCGGACAAAGTTGTGCACATGCCAAAACTCACCCAAGAAGAACTTAGATATGAAGAGAAGTAAGTTTCATGAAGGGAAAGACTAATTTTGGTTGAAATATCATTTTCGGGTTAGAAATGAGAAAGTTAGATTTATACGAGTTTACCGGGAAAAGTGTCTGGAATACGGGTTTAAGGGTTGGAATACGTTTGTGGGGGTTGGAATAACAAGGTTCAGGCTCGGTTTGTAAAACCGAGCTTTCTGTGGAATTTTCCGAAAGTGCGGGTTTGTACAGTAAATTTCTTTCTCGGAGTTATTAGGATGTGTTCGACTCAACTATGGTTACCCACCTTGATTCTGCGTTGGTGGAGTAGCGTGGGACCATTGGAGCCAAGTTGTGCATTACGGGTCCTAAGTCGGGGTTTTCCGAGTGTCATGCGGGCGCCGTATCCGAGGTAAGGGCTTAATTTGGTAAAATGTACGCTTGTTCTGCTTTCAAGGCCCGGATGACCTTAGAGGCCCGGGTTCCTATTCGCTCGTATATGGTTATCGTGTAATGTTACTTCGCTTATGTTTATGTATTCTTATTATTATTATATGTTCTGCTCGTGTCCGCACCGGGCGGTGCCGACATTCGCGTATCCGCACTGTGGAGTGCCGATATTGCTCGTGTCCGCACCGGCGGGTGCCGACATTCGCGTATCCGCACCAGAGTGCCGACATTGCCTGCGTGTCCGCACCGGGGGTGCCGACATTCTCGCGTATCCGCATCGAGTGCCGATACATCTGCTCGTGACCCTACGGCAGTTTGGGGCTCGCGACCCCACCGCACCGTGCTTCGCTCGCTCGACCAGATATTCGACCTCCGCTGAGGGTCACGTTATGGTCGCTCGCGGTTGGACCGCATATGTTGGTTTCGATTTTCGTTATACTTTATGTTTATATGTACATGCATATGTTGTGATATTCGCTTTGCAGTTCAGATTGTTGCCCCGGGCAACCGCACTTTACCTTAAGCCCTTACTCGAGTCCTTTCGAGGACTCACCCTTTTATTTGTTTACCATCTTTCAGTATCGACAAGCAACCAGCATAGAGATCCGCGGTGCTTCCCGACATCTTGGGTTCTCAGAGCAAGAAGAGTACCACGTGCGGGAATTCTTGAGCGAGAGGCTTCGATTCCGCACTTAGGTATATATTTACATATAGGATTTTGTTTAATGGCTCAGTAGTCAGAATCGCATGCATATAGATCAGATCATGGTTTGTATATGTGGCTATATCTCGGAATAACTTCGCTTTATCTGTCTTCGTGTCGCGGGCGAGCCTGACTTGCTTACATCGGAATTGCTATATTATGGATTTGGTACTTGTGTTGTGGCGATGATTGAAATGGGATATACCATGAACCGCTTGTGTGGTGAAAGTTGGATTATTCGTATACTTGCCTTGCATGAGTATTTAGGTTGCTAGTTGTTACTTGACGGTTTTGTTTGGAGCTCGATGCTCGCTGCCACGCTTTCGCCGTAATTCCTGCTTCCGACGCCGCGCCGGCTCCGCCTCCGCAACCGGGCGGGGTGGCTGTGACAACCGAGTTCAAGACCCCTTACTACTGGTTGTGACTCTGGAAGAATGTTTGAATGGGCATGCTCTGTGTCTATTTTCCCATCTATAACATCTCCACTTGTGGACCCCACATCTTGGTTGGATGTGCTCAGCCCCTTATTTTCATGCACAAAATCATCAGTATGCTCCAAATAAATGTAAACATGACTGTGAAGTTGGACATGGGAGAACATCTCCATTAAACTCTTTTGGTCCTTCAACTCTGTCAAAGTAGATGCAAGTAGCCCTAACCCATTCTTATAGTGTATAACTTTAACATCCACATCTCTAATCCCCAATTCCCTCAATACATCAAAGAATGGAGAAATGCATCAACTTAACTGTCTGAACCTCTGCCTGGTGTCGTTTAAAGTTGGTGTACTGCAGATATGGCTCTCTCTTCAATACACCTCCATAAAGTATTCTATAGTACACCACTGACTTACTCATCTGCATCATTTGCAATAAACAAATCACTTGCGAAACACAGAACCCTACACATTGCAGACTTAAAAAAATAACTTAAAGGCAACACTAACCTGGAAACTTGCGAAATCACAGCAACTCGACGACGCTCTTCACTTCACTACAACATAAAACTTCGAAATCTTCCAACCACTGGACTGCAACTCTCTTTATAGCTCCTCCTCACACATTTTCGACCTAACTAGCTACGCCTAGAGAGTACAGAACGAAGTGAGAGGAGCAGATGATGAAGTGAAATTTACAACAGTTATACACAATTAATTAACATTTTTAATTATTACTTACGAAGATTTGGGGATAAGTCGAAAGTGTCAATTTTGCCACTTCAACCCAGCTTCCGTTTGAGAATCAACGAGATCCGTAAAAAATAACGGCACGTGACCCCCATGTGCCGTGTTCATCGAGCTGGGGCCCTTAATTGCACCATCCAACTAGTTCGGGGTACTGATTTGAATGAATTTTTGTTCAGGCCCTTATTCGCTCCATCGATAATAGTTCAGGGTACCAGCATGTATTTAAGCCTTACAGTTAAGGCTAGAAACCAATTTTACCAACATAATGTTGATATTTTTCGAATGTCGTTATTCCACGTGGAGCACATTTTGCTTGTGGATGAAATGATGAATAGGGTATGTAAGGGCAAAGCTTTTAAAAGGCTCAGTTCAGCACTAACTTAATTTTCTCAAAAAAAAGTTTTCTAACTCTCTCAATTTCAATATATAAAACAACCTTAAATCCATCAATTTTCTATCATTTTTTATAAAAATAATATTTTTCACTTCACTTGAACACGTCAAAAGTAAGCTGAGGAGGAGTCTAGTATAGGGATGTGAAACGAATCGAGCCGAGCCGAGCCGAGCTCGGCTCGAACTTTAACGAACCCATTGAGCCGAGCTTCACGAGCCTCGAGCTCAAGCTTAAGCCAGTTTTGAGGCTCGAATAATAAACGAGCTGCGCTCGAGCTTGATAAGTTCGGCTCGGGTGGGCTCGCTAGCCTTAACAAGCACACCGAAAATTACGAGTCTACCCTTCGCATATAAATATCACAACCAGATAACCCTACCCCCAACCCAATTCTAATTTCTAATTGAAATTGGCTTTCTCTATGTCTACTCTCTGTAATCTTTCCACATCGCGATCCCAAATTGCACCACCATCGACGCGAACCAGAGCCTCCATCTTCCACCTTCGTCCCCCCACTTTCGTCCACAACTAGCCTCTACCCACTTCCCTGTTGATAACTGTGCATTATTGATACATATTTACCCTCATTTCACATGCTTTATCGATAATTATGCTAGTACTTAGTATGAGCGCAAGTGTATTTTGCAGGCGTTTGGTGTCGAAGGTCAAAATGGGTTAATTCGGATGAAAAAATGGCCATTGAGAGAAAGCTGGGGACCAAATTGAAGAATCTGAAAAAAGTTCAATGAATGGTGATGAAGATGGTCTAGGCGACCAGCCTCACAAGAGGTACAGGGGCCCAGGCGACCAGCCAGGCGGCCCGAGCCCTGAAAGCCCAGCCAGCCCAGGCGACCAGCCAAGCGATCGCCTGTCCAGGGGAAGCCCCCCAGGCGACCCCTTTCCTCAGTCCAGGCGGTCGCCTGGCCAGGCGAAATTCCAGGCGGCCCCTTTCCTCAGTCCAGGCATTCACCCGGACGCAGATTCCTGCAATCATCTTCCTCACGATGTAGGTCCCCAAGTCGGCTCACCACCATTCTTGGTCGACCACTACTCCTGAAATTCGACTTTCCAACACCACTCCATGTTATTTCCATGTGCTTTCCTTTAATTTATGATGATGGTTGCTCCTTTTTCCATCTATATAAACTTCATTGTATTCATAAATATACATAGATTTTCCTTAGGGAGTTAGAGCTCCCTTTGGAGCTCTCAACTTTTCTTTCTCATTTCTTAGTTCAAATTTGGTTTGTTTTATGGATGATTGAAGATTGCTACATCATTTCTAAGCTTCTCTCTATCTCTTTTACTTTCATTTATCATATATGTTCATTATGTTTGAGCAAAACGTGTTGAGCATGAGTAGGGAGTAGTTCTTCATCTCTTTGGTTGTTTAGGTAGTTGAATGATTATTAGATGATGTAAATATGTTGGTTTGGTGATTATGCATGATGAGTAATCTTTTCTTGATCTTAAAGAAGGTGTGAGAGGAGGTGAAGGCCTAATCCTCCTTAACACCTACCAAGTGTTTGATGAGATGCTTGAAAAAGCATTTCATTGAATTTACCATGAGAAATAATTAGGTATTCTAGGATTACTTGAGTATGGTAATCTAGTTTATTAGGATAATTTAATTGGTTTTACCATGAGAAATAATTGGGTTGCTTAAGGCTACCCTAAATGGTGCAAATGATGAGTATTCATTTCGTCATTTACGATAAGGATAATTATAGCCTCGTAACCTAGAGTTTGATTTTTAATCCAATCTCCTCTATCATTGCATTAATCTCAAATTAGCATGTTATTTAATATCATCAATTTTAAACAACCAAAGGGACTTTTTATTATTGAATTACTATTATCATTTGGATTTTGGTTCATTACCGTTGTTCTTGAATTCCACTCTTGCATTACATATTAGTTTAGTTACACACTTACATACTAATCTAGAAACGCTCGATTCTCTTGGGTTTGATCCCTTACTCAAAACCCGTTTATTACAATAGACAAAACAAGGGTAAGTAAGATGTTTATAAATGTATTTGAATCAGTGCATCCATGTGTTGCATTGAGCTAAAAATGCCCTCGATCACCTGTTTAGTACTTCGCGGTGTCTGCCTCAGCTTCAGAGCTTCAGACTTATCGGCAGGAGGTGGGAGATTTGTGAACCACAAATCGCGACAGAAGGTGGGAGCTTTGGACATTCGTTGCCATCTTCAGAGTTCAGACTAACCTTCACCTTGCCCTCTGCCTCTACTGAGTCTACTTCCAGCCAGAAGAACGGATATCCCAGGTAAGTCGTTTGATTCAAATCGTAAATTTGATATCCTTTCAGTGAACAACTTAGTTAGTGTAATTATATCGGTGTCTTAGTGCTTACTTAATTCCTGTTGAGCCAATTAGTGGTTCTTTTAGCAGGGCATCTATTTTTCATCATCGCTGCTACCACTTGTTTTGCAGAAATGGATTTGAATTTTGTTAATATTGTATTGGAATAGGGAATTACTTGATCAATGTATGTCCTGTTGAGGCACAGATGATTACAGATGTGATAAATGCCACTATAGCAGCTATCTCAATTTTGCATGTATCATGACATCTGTCTTGCAATTGGAAAAATTCATGATAATCACAGTTCTGAATTTCCTTTGGTTTTCCTGCCAAAAGGCAAATAAAAAACAAATAACAAAAAGATAAAATATTGCCTCCTTGTTCTTTCATGTATTTATATAGGACAACAAATTAGATTTACATATCTAGGCCACCTATTCTAGAATAGTTGGATTAAGTTGGTGCAGTTATGATGACGGTAGTGATGTGGATCTGACAAGGTCGTGGCGGCCGACAGCCCACACGGATCCGCCACCAATAGTGATGTCGATCTAACTAGGTAGTCATGTCAATATAACAAGATAGTGATATCGATCTAAACAACTCATCATGATGATCACCATTTTATGCTGATCAATCAAGTTGTTATGTCGATCTGATAACGTAGTTATGTGGATGTGACGATGATGATCTAAACCACTTATCAAGCTGATCTATTATCAATTTTGACCTATCAAGTAGTTATGTCGATCTAACAAGGTAGTCATGTGGATCTGACGATGATGATGATCTAAACAACTTATCATGTTGGTCTATTGTCAATGTTGACCTATCAAGTAGTTATGTCGATCTAACAAGGTAGTCATGTGGATCTGACAATGTAGTGATGCGATCTAAAAAACTCATCATGTTGATCACCATTTTATGCTGATCAATCAAGTAGGTATGTCGATCTAACAAGGTAGTCATGTGGATCTGACGATGTCAATCTAAACAACTTATTATGCTGATCTATTATCAATGCTGATCTACTAAGACAACAATGTCGATCACTATACATATGGATATTCATTCTGGTGATGTCGATCGAAATAACATGTCATGCTGATTTATACTCAATGTTGAGCTATCAAGATAACGTCGACCGAAAACGCGAGTGGCAAACTTGTAATTTAACAAAGCGTTTATGCGCACGCGTACGGCCGTGCGCATTTTATCCTCGGCCTTGTATTATTCACCGTAAAGCCCACCATTTTTTCATGAACTCTCAAACTTACCCTCTATTTTCACCTCAAAATAATTCACTTCTCATTACCCTCTCATCAAGTGAATTATATTCCCCATCTTTTAAACTTTGAAACCCCTTAATGTTTGGATTATAGCTTTATTTTTTTATTAGATGTTGTGTTCTGCTTACTCAGCTTGAGCGGAATTGAGCCTAACCGAGCTCGAGCTTCACGAACCATCAAGCTGAGTTCGAGCTTCACGAACCATCGAGCCGAGCCCGAGCTCGAACTTGCTAGGTTCGGGCTCGGGCTCGGCTCGAACTCACCCCTAGTCTAGTACCTGCAGCAATATACTTTATATGGGTTGAGAGAAATTCGAGAGTGCATTCAAAGGTTACTGCTGATTGGAAGTCTATTGTTGGTAAGTGGATAGAGTGCATTCGGGAGCTTGAAGCGAAAATAAAATTGGGGCCCATGTCAAGATTATATTATTTTCATCCCTAAAAAATTGACGTGTTTCGTTTTTAGCATTTAATCTATGATTTTATTTCTTTGACATTCTAATATGTAAAGTTAAAAATATTTTAGATGAAAATTATAGATTAATGTGTCTAGTTTCTAAAGATATTTTTCCAAATTTCTTTAATAATATTTTTTCTAGAAATAATTTTATTCTCCCACAACATTAAAAAAAAGTCATCAACTTTTCAGGGACGTATTTACATAATCAATGGCGGACCTACCTTTTACAAAAAGGGATCCATTTCTTTTTCATAAATGTGTATATAGGGTAATATAATTTATTAATTAGACCCCTTTAAAATTATAATGATCTTTTACATTTTATATTAGATATTTTAAAAGAGGAAAAAATAAATTCTTCATACTTCAAAAAATACAAAGCGGATCACTTTATTATGATTAAACTAAATATTTTTTGGCTAAAACTATAATTTAATCATTGTGCTTGTACATTTTTACTACTTTGGCATCAAATTTTCACAACTTTTCACTAAATGATATTTACGTCAATTGTATTAAAAAAGATATTTCCGTCAAAAGTTCAAAACACGCAATCCACCTTAATTCAAGTGCTCAATTAAATCGATCAATTACTTCGGATAGAGGAGTATAACATTTATTGGTTAAATTTCTTAAAATGTATTTCATAGCATATTTTAGTTAAGATAAAAATGGATCCCCATTTAAAAAATTTCTAGACTCACCACCACACATGATCTTTTACTTTAAAAATATGTATGTCACAAAATAGCAATTAAACTTTCAACAATAATAAAATACTATAATATTTGAAACAAAAATATGAAAATTACAAATATTAATACATATTATTTTTGTGTGTGTGTGTATATATATATATATATATATATATATATATATATATATATATATATATTGGCCCCAAAAATCACAAGCTTTAACTATTTGTAGCGAGGTCCCGCCTTGAGAGTTGGTACGGATTAGAACGGAAGTGGATATAGATACTATTTCTGTAGGATAGATTGGGGTGCAAGCTTAGCCGACAGTTTGCTGACTTTGTTCATACTATTTTTATGAGTAAAGTCCATTTTTAATCTCTTACCTTTGATGTGTATCCTATTTTGATTCCGTTTTAAGAATTCGTCAATCGATTCTATTGCTCGAATCGATCAAGCAGAAAACGAGCTAATGGTATGAAATGGTTCGACAAATTTGTTGCACCAAGGGCAATTGCCACACAACTGATTTTTGGAGGGAAGACTGAAGAAATGGTGGTGAGTGATAGATCCAATCTCCTTAATCTTCTTGGTGAGACCAAAGAGAGCAAAAAGTGAATGGAGAGAGTGAATGGAGAGAGTGAATGGAGAGAGTGAATAGAGGTTTTAACATATAGGGTAAAATAGATAGAACTTCATAAAATTAGGGAATAAGTGGTAAATAAAGAAAAGTTATTTTCATCATTTCATACCAAGTCATACCAAGTAACAACCAAGTTAACGGTAATATAGACGGTAAGATCATAATAGGACAGAAAATCACAAATGTAGGATTAAAATAGGACGAATTCTTAAAACGGATCAAAATATGACATCGGGACTAAAAATGAACTTTATTCATTTTTTTTATAGATTTTATCTTTTGGAGTCAAGTTTTTACTTTTTGAATATTGTATAGCACCTGATTCCTTTCCTTGTAAGTTCCGTTAGACTTTTGATATCTATGAATTACAAGAGGTGAGCTCCTCTATTTCTTTTAAAAATAAAGAAATCATAAATTTGCCACTAATATATACCCGTTAGATTCTGTTTTCAAATAATTTGCCATAATAGTAGTTATTTTACTTTTTTGAACAAGAAATGTTAACATTATTAGTTTAGTGAATAAAAACCCTGCGCAGGAGAATTATCGAAAACTGGAAAGAACTACCAAAAGCAACGAAGCGAAAGTAACAAAAAACTAAAGGATAACCAGAAGCGCTGCAAAGAGAAACGTCCAAATGACTGATGTTAAGAATCTGAGATGTCAAAATGAATGTGAGAGAGATGAGTCCTGAGATTGTCTACCCCTTCAACGACAAAATCCCTATAACGAATACCAAAAGTCCTTCACACCTGAGACCACCTGGTACGATAGAATTGGTACAGGACCTGCTCCATATAAGATCAAAAAACGTTGAGATCGATTCATATCCCGTCAAACGGGTTCGAGTTGTACTTGATGGTCCAGATCTTTGACAACACCAAAGGGTCAATTTTTGCAACACCAGGACCGGTCAAGGAGACCCACCACCTAGACAGTCCGCAAAATGAGAAGTCGTACAACCAGGCAGGATGATCCTCCGCTCTGTCTTACCGTTAACAACCCTCAACCTAAGCACTGCACCATTCGCCTCTATACCCACAAGCACACCCTGTATCCACCCCTCACGGTGGGTCTTTTCAGAGAGAACCCAAAATTGAAGAAAACATCCCTGGCTCAGAAAAAGTAGCACCATCAAACAAACCCCCAATCCCCTACACAAAGGAATAAACAGAGGCAGAATAATCATCCGCCAACTGATGAGAGCATGATATGTCTTTACATATCATGCCTTCGTGGGAGTTTTGAATTGTATTTGAGTAAGGTTTCCTCACAAATAATCATATTTTGGTAGATTGTGACAAAATTGGGCTTAATTGTCAAAATGAAGAATTTTGGAGGTCAAAGAAGGCTTAAAGAAGAAGTCTGTTGCTGGAGCCATGACCAAGCCATGGCTGGAATTGACAGTGAGCGCCACAGGCATGGCCCAACGATGGCTGAAATCGACAAAAAGTACCCCAACCATGACCTTGTGATGGCTAGGAGCCGAAAATGAGATTTAATCCCAGCGATTCATCTCTTGCATTTAAACCTAAAGAAAGAAATGGCTGGACATTCGGGAGCAGGAGACGAGGAGGAGGAGCAAACCACGAACATATGAAGGGAGCTTCTTCTTCTTCTCTAGGCTTCATCTCTTCATAGATTTTAGATTAATTTTGGGATTCTCTTCAATTTTCTGAGTAGATTTCATTTCTAGGCTCAGATTTAGTTAGTTCTTTCAATTTCTCAATATTTTTAGGATTTTATCACTTGAGTTTATCTCTACCATGAAACATGGGTTTTCTCTATTTATCTCCATTTATGTTTTTATGATGTTGAGTAACTAGTTTCTTATTATCTATTAGGAATTAGTGAAGCTTGGATTATGGGTATGTGATTTTTTTGATGAATGAATATTGTTTGATGGTTTATGTTTGTGTTTCTCTGAATTTATTGATTAAATACTTTGAAAGAGGATTAATCTTGGCATGATTAGACTTAGACATAAGCTAATTATGTTAGATCATAGAGAAATGCATGTTAGGTTAATTATAGGATGAAAGTTCATAATTAACTTAGGAGAAAAATTGATTAATTCACAATAAGTTATGAAACAAGACATTGTTGTTAGTTTATCTCTCCATACCCTTGAGATAGGGATTTAGACCTAATATATTTTCCTACATAGACTCAATGTACCCATGAGCTAGTTCTTATCCATGTACCCATGACCCAAGTGGAACAAATTTCCTATGAGATAATTTAATTTCATCGCATGTTTTAATCACCCAAGTTCTTGCTCTAGTTTAGTTGCTCTAGTTGTTTAATCAATTTAACTTTCATACTTGCATGCTAGATTAATTCTCACCATCACTCAATCACTTTCATAGAGTTGTTTATTCGTAATTTACACACAAAACACACAAAAATCCAAGTCTCTGTGGTTCGACCTGGTACTCACCGAAATTTATTACTTACGACCACCGTGCACTTGCGATAAGTCACTGTCACAAGCCATGGTGCCCACCAGAGCCATAGCCCGGCCAAAAGGAGTGGGATAGCACCTATGGAGAGAGCTCGAAACCCACACACTACTAGAAAATGATGCAAACCAACGGTTAGTACCAACAGGCTAACACGTTGGAAAACGTCAAAACCAACTGACCTACCCGTTGGAAAGTACGCGTTGGTATAATTTTAACCAACTGGCCAACTCGTTAATTAGTTTTCTCTACCAACTGGCTTGCTCGTTGATTAGTACCAACAGGCTAACGTGTTGCACGTTGGAACGATGATTTTTTTTAAAAAAGCCCATCCCCCACCAAGACTCGAACCCCAGCCTTCTCCGAGAAAAACACGCATCACAACCACCAGACCGCTAGGCTCATCGCTGTTATGCAGGGAGAAAGATAGGACGCGCATGGGAAAGATAAACAACCCAATAACATTAATTACTCATCTTTAGGTTATGCACTTGTGGTAATGGACCGTTTGTCGATCACATATCAATATCCAAACCAAACCTAAAGATGACTAATGTTAATGCAGGGAAGCAAAATTGTATTTGGAATGTGGTAGACGTTTTGGGAGGCTTCCAACGTGCAACACGTTGGAAATATATTTTTTCCGGTTATACCAACGGTTTGCGCGTTGGTGTAGTTAAATCGGTGGTTAGTGAATAGTCACCGGTGAATATTCCAACGGTTTGACCGTTGGAAATTACCAACGGGCTTTCTTGCCCGTTGGTACTGACCGTTGGTTTTGTACCATTTTCTAGTAGTGACATCCAAGAGAGTATCAACCAGTGAGGTCGGGAAGAGCCTTGCTAGCGCCGGAAGTAGCGTGAATCACCGTAGGCTATCCGATACCACCACCCTATGATGAGAAAAAAGTCGGATCTGCCACTACAGTCGAGCACCAGAGATAAGCACCAGAGATTTGACCGTTGAAAAAGAAGATTGATGCCAAACATCACAATTATGAAAAATCACATAAAATAACAATACGAAAAATATCAAAAAATCACAATTATGAATTAGATGTTATTACAACTTAAGTTAGTAGTTCGGGGTGTCAGCAATATATATATATATATATATATATATATATATATATATATATATATATATATATATATATATATAAACTAGAAAGTGAATGTCGCTGAGTAAATTGGTTAATCCATATTCTCTTTTCTTTTACTATTTAATTAGTTTTTTTATCATCACTGTTTACGCTTATCTTAAAATCTGTATTCGTTTAAATAAATGAGGCAAGAAGAACGAGGGAAGGGCTCAAATCAGATTCAAGTCGCTTTAGAACAACAACCTACCCACTGGGCGGAGAAGTTGGACCAATTAAGCAAGTAGGCAAGGGACACTTTGCTACCCTTTACTTGTAGAATTTTATTTATTTATTTATTTTCCTTTCCTAATTACTTCATTTTCATCTTTTTATATTTAAGTTAGTATTCCTAAAACTACTCATATATGTAATTACCAAATGCAGTGACTTAATTAACTGTAAGGTGAACAAACAACTGGCCGGATACACTTTAGTAAAAATCCCAGTAAATCTATATATCTTTTAGCAAAAGTATAAAACATTAAAATCCAGTTTTCAGATGTTTTGTGTATGCAAAAACTGTATCAAAGGAAATTGATGAAACGAAAAGTAATCAAACTTAATTCAACAGATTTTCTAATCGTTTTGAATTTCCTGCAGAAAATGACAAAAACGCAATATTGCACCTTGTGCGAATATGCGACCAGATTACTTACTTGATTGATCCATTTCGATCCCAGTCAAAAAGTGAATCAGCTAAGACAATTAGACAAGCAATTAACGACACAAAGTCTACAAAGAGATATGATTCTTAAATAATTTTATTGTGGCAATTTCCAGTCATGTCAGCTTCAAAATACATTTATCTGCGCTCCCGATTCTTTGTTTCTCATACTACAAGACAACAATCAATCAATGGTACACTACCAAGCGCCATTGCACCGGCCACTAACCAAAGCAGGTGTCTACAGGACCATACCTCTCCGCGAGGCCTAAGCCTCCATGGCATCTACGAGACCATCACTACGTCGAGAAAATGGGCTCTACTGCGGCCCGCCACGCAGTAGAGTCGCAGTAGATGCCGCGGTAAAATTGGCCGCAGGTTTACTCCTTACAGCGGACATGGCCGCAGTAGATGAAATTTTTATTTAAAAAAAAGTTATTCATCCGGATTCATCCACAATTTCAAAAAACCCAAAAATCGGATGAATGGTGAGCAAGTCGCGACGGCGTCGGTGGGGCGGTGGCGGTGGAGCAGCAGTGGCTCGGAAGAAGAAGAAGAAGAAGAAGAAGAAGAAGAAGAAGAAGAAGAAGAAGATGATGATGATGATGATGATGATGATGATGATGATGAAGGATGAAGAAGATGACGATGATGATGATGATGATGATGATGATGATGATGATGATGATGATGATGATGATGATGAAGGATGGAGGATGAAGGATGAAGGAGAAGAAGATGATAATGAAGGAAAAGATAAAGAAGATGAAGAAGAAAACAAAGAAGATTAATGGAGAAAGAAAGGAAGAGGTAAACAAAAGGAAAGAAGAAGAAGATGGAGATGGAGAAGTTGAAGTGAAAGAAGATGAATGAGAAGATGAAGATGGAAGAATGAAGAAGATGAAAAAAAATGGGAAGGAGATGGATGAAAAAGATGAGAGAAATCCTTAAAAAATTGTTTACTGCGGCCAAAGGCGCAGTAAACACTTACTGCGACGTCCATTAACTCGTTTACTGCGACTTGACGTTTACTGCGACCTTCGCCGCAGTAAACTTAAGCCTCTCTACGTAGTGCATACCTCCCCGCGAGGCCTAAGCCTCCGCGACATCTACGAGACCATGCCTCTCGGCAAGGCCTAAGCCTTCGCGACGTCTACAAGGCCATACCCCTCCGCGGGTACGCCTTCGTCACAGCCCCCTCGGGGCACATCGCATGATGCGAGGCCACTCCCTCGCATGGGAGACTCGCAACAACAAGCGAGTCCATGCCTTCGGCTCCGCGAAACTGGATCGCCCGCGTGACTTAGCCCACTCCCTCGCATGGGAGACTCGCAACAACAGGCGAGTCCATGCCTTCACCTCCGCGAAGCTGGATCGCCCGCATGACTTAGCATCGATTAAAGTAGGGGAGCTGGTGACGGTTAACCACCACGATGCGTCGATGCGTACGAACCTCCCACGTTTGCCACTACTCCACCTTCCCCATTAGTCAGAAAAATGGGCAACCACCCCACTACCTCAGGTCATGGGACGCCCACGACCTCGAGTCCGCCTATAAAAGGAAGACTTGAGAAAGTTACACCCTATCTACACACCCTCACTCCTCTTTCTGCTCCTGAGTATTATGTTTCATCCTTTGCAGACAACTCTGTAGCAGTCAATCGTCGTCCTCAAAGTCGCACCACTCCTCCAAGCATGCGAGAGCTCGCACCGTAAATGAACGAGGCTATCAGATTGGCGCCGTTTGTGGGAACAACTGACCACGAAGATCTACCAACTGTGCAAACATGCCTCGAACTAGGAGCGCTCGACAGAATGGCAACTCGGAAGAAACGCCAGCACCAGCCACCGCCTCCAGCGGGATGATGTTTCAGTTCACTCCACCAATGAAAGCATCTCCCACCGTTGGAATGTCGCTCCCTCTAGTGGAGCACATGTCATTCCCCCTGGATGAATGGGTGGGGTGCAACAGAATCTCGTCCTCCAATAAGCCGCCGTCCCCGGCTTAGACCCAGCAACCTTCACCACCATCACAAAAGCTGTTACGCAAAATCTGCGCAACACCTTAGCGGATACCCTGAAGGAAATCCTGGACGTGGCGGGAGTCATCCCGGCTTCCTGGCACATGCAGGGCTTACCTCAGCCACCTCTCCTGTCACATGGTAGGATACTGTTTGTAGCTTGTTCTGCTTCAAGGCCCGGATGGTCTTGGAGGCCACGGGTTACTCATATGTTCTGTATATCCGCACTAGGTGCTGATATTCTACTTATATCTTTTGGTATATTCTGTTCTGTTTTCCATATGCATTATGATATATTCTGTTCTGTGACGAGACCCGGATGGTCTTAGAGGCCACGGGTGCTCCTTGGTTCTGATCTGTGTATCCGCACTGGGGGTGCCGATACTTCTGTTCTGTGGTGTCCGCACTGAGGGTGCCAACGTTCTGTTCTGTGTCCGCACTGGAGGGTGCCGACATTCTGTGTATATCCGCGTTGGGGGCGCCGATATACTTCTGTGACCCTACGACAGTTTGGGGATCGCGACCCCAGCCGGTACCGTGCTTCTGTTCTGTTCTGTATATTCTGACCTCTTAGAGAGGGCTGTCATTTTGGGTCGTTCTGGCGGTTGGACCGCGTATGATGGGTTCCGGCTCACCTCTGACTCTGCATTCATGCATATATATGTATATATTTGCTTGTATTTGTTCTGTTTTGCAGGTTCGGCTCAGTAGCACAAGTGCAAACTGTATCTTACCTCAGCCCTTACTGGGTCCTCCCGAGGACTCACCCCTTCCTGTTTACCACCTTTCAGTCTACTCGACAAGCGGCCGGCGGACTAGAGATCCGCGGTGCTTTCGTTGTTTTGGTTTTCGGTATCGACTGTTCCACCGTGGAACTTTTGTTCTGCTCTGCTTTGGCTTAAGGGTAGTCCTGGTAGAGGTTTCGATTGGTGTATCTCGATTTCAGATTCTATTGAATTTACGGTTAACTAACTCTCCTCTCTTTGGTTGTGCTTTAGCAGCAGCAGCAGTACCTCGTGCGGGAATCTTCTGGGCGAGAGGTTTTCCTGATTCCGCACCTAGGTATTCTAGGGTTTACTTTGGTGGCTCTGTAGGTGTAGTTGCATGCATGTATTTTGGATCATGATATTGTATATGACGTATATTCTGGAATATGTGTTGGTTCTGTATCTGATTCTGAGTCGAGGGCGGAGCCCCGACTTGCCTATATTGGATTTATATATATGAAATGGTTTCCGTGATTTGGTTATCATGAGTAATAATGGTATTCCATGAACTGCATGTCTGGTTGTTAAGTTGTTTTGTATACTTGCCATGTATGTGTTCTGTAGGTTGCAGGTCGTAGTACGACCATTCTGTTATTGCGGGCCGGGTCATGGGGCCACTGCACGCAGCGGGTTTCGGTAGTACCGATTCCGCGCTTTTCGCCGTAGCTTCCGCTTCCGAACGTCGCGGCCGGCCCCGCCTCCGAAACCGGGCGGGGTGGTCGTAACATATTCGATATGGAAAATCTCGTTTTCCAAATTTCCGAAAACTCTAATATTAATTTGAAAAATCTTTTTTCGAAGTTCTTCATCTTAATAATAAATTTCTCCAAAATTTGAAAAATAAGGTTTTCCATCACTAAATAATTAATTCTACATCTAAACTTTTATAATAATAAAAAAAAAGAATAGAATAGAAATTTTTCTCGAATTTCAAGACTCAGTATCATTAGTTTCCACCCCAAAAGGAGTTTAACACATGAAGACCACCTTGTGTTCGGTGTAGCTAGCTCATCAAACCAAAGTTTGGTTGCTTGATTGAAGAAGAAGAGACTGTGAAGAGAGGAAGAGGAGACTGAGGGAGGATGAATAGAAAGAGAGGGACAGAACATAAAAAATGCGCACAGATGAAAGTGAAGTAAGTGAAGTAGTGGGTAGCTAGCTAGTGCGGCGGCTTCATATTAGTTTAGTGTACATTTTACAATCCCGCTTCATATTAGTTTAATCATCACTTAGGTGATATTTTACTCATTAATCAAAATGGTTCAGTTACAAGGTAATCTGTAAGTCCAAGTCTAATTAACTGAACAATTACATATCCACCTCTCATTTTCCAAGTGCTCTAGATGTGTGAAAATTCACCGGTGATAAATAACATTGACCTACATTTTAAGGTTTTTGTGAACAAAGTATAATTCAATCCTCAACCTTTTCTCCTTTGAACAAAATAGCCCTTACACTCTATTCAATCCTCAAGTATAAAAGAATTTCATAAAATAGACATATCAAACTAACATTTTATATACAAATAATTTTAATTTATACTCCATTACACGATGATAGAATATTATAATTATAAATTAAAGACTGAAAAATTGAGTGTTACAATC
Organism: Stellera chamaejasme; assembly: GCA_024586325.1. NCBI lineage: Eukaryota > Viridiplantae > Streptophyta > Magnoliopsida > Malvales > Thymelaeaceae > Stellera > Stellera chamaejasme. Next base: position 36,131,925 of record CM044984.1, read on the forward strand.
ATTTAAGTTTGGAGAAAGTACATTGTATAAATCTACTAGTATCATAATTCCTGAAGAAAAAAAAAGTCTCCATAGTCCATACCACTCAAGGTATTAAATATCATACCGGTGATCGTGCCGTTTTGTCAGCGATACGAGACAGTACCGGTACACCGGGAGTATACCGGTTGTACCGGAAAAACTGTACCGGTGTGTGTGTATATATATACCTGTAAAAGTATCTGAGATTCTAAATTTTTTATCTGGAGTACTTGGGTGATCACCTATTTGACTAAGAGAAAAAGAATGTAATAAGCAAGTATTTACTAGCTACATACAAGAACTAAATATACTAATTAAAAGAATTAAAAAATGAATGAGGTAAATTAATTTTTTAAATTACAAACCGGGAGTCCAAGAAATATAAACATGATAATTTAACTGATCTCATTAGTCCATCGAAACTAATTTATTGGAAAACAAATTTAAATAGCATTCTCAAATAGAAATATATTATTTCTTTCTTTAACGTAATTAACATATTCCAAAACAATCGGTGAGAAGTTTTTATGAATCTTGTGATTTTTTATTTTAATTTCTTTAATTTCGTAGATATTTTTCATTCGTGATTCATCCTCAAACTTTTAAAAAATGTTCATTTAAGCCCTATATAAAAAGCTCTACTACTATCCACCATTTGAATTAAGTTGGGTCGTCGATAGGTATATAAGAACCCAATATTGGAAAACAGAACTTTGAATCTCGGACGAAAGCCCAACTCCAATTCAACTCAACACAAAGACGAGTGAATGTATCTTGGACCAGCGTCATCCACATGTTGCAGACCCTCCCTCCCTCAGCCATCCTTATGGGCCGGCCGTTTCAGATTGGACCGAAAGGAGGTGAGGCCACATCAATATTTAACTTCAAAGGAACAACCACACCAAGGAGAGGGACAATAATGTCAATCAGTTAAAAGAGTATCAACAGAGATCACTGTCCATAAACCGGCTCTTCAATTTTCATAACAAGTTGTTTTGTTAACGCTTCTTCAATGTCTTTAAGATACCAAGTCTTCATTCATGTCGGCTCTTCAAATGCTGCCTGTGAAGATGGATGTGTGCTAGATAGCCGCTAGCGCTGCCATGGCACCCAACATTCCTGTCTGCGTGGGCTGACGCGTTTCATGCCCAGTTGCCCACGCTTTCCACCCTCCTTTGATTAATTTATATAATTAAACTCTTGTAAGTTGAACATATTCTTGCTTTTATTTACATAATAATCCGCCTTATTAATCACCAAAAAGATGAACAAATACTGTTGAACATCTAACACAAAACATTAGAAGGAAGGAAGGAGATTAGTTACCGGTTGTGCAAGTCCTAATCTTTATTACTCCTACTACTTTACTTGTGTGTGTCTGTGTGCAGGTTTATCATCATCGGAGGGAGACTCATCTTCTTTCTCTTCCTCTGCTTTCTCTCTTCTATTCTTTCCGAATATATTCCTTCCTGCTTTTCTTTTCTCAACTCATCCCTTTCTCCTCCTCCTCCCATTAACGAATATCGTCCCCCACAACTCCCATTTGATTTAAAGTTTCAATCTTTCCTTTCATACATCTCCCCCTTTCGCTGCTTCTTTATTCTTTCTGCTTTATCTTCCTCTCTTCTCCAACTTCTGGGATTTTGTGAGGTAAGAAGAGAGAAGTGGGCTCTGGATATGGAGCCTGCGCTTCTTGACTCTCTCATCAACCGCTTGCTTGAAGTTAGGACCAAGCCTGGGAAGCAGGTTCAGCTCTCTGAACCCGAAATCAGGCAGCTTTGTCTCGTCTCTAGAGAAATCTTCCTTAGGCAGCCCAATCTTTTGGAGCTTGAACCACCTATCAAGATTTGCGGTACCCTTCTGTTGTTCTTTTCACTCATTTCTTCTGACTCTTTGCTCAATTAGCGTCAATTTCGGAACTTTCAGTTGTTTGCTGCTTCGAGTCTCAATTATCCATGCTCTTGATTACAGTGTGTGGCTTGACATGTAGCAAAGCATTGATCAGTATCATGTCTAGTTGCTGTTATCTGCGTTAACAACTCAATTTCTTAGACAATGCTTAACCTCTGTGCCATGTTGCTTCCTACTATATTATTGTTTTGTTCAGATGGTTGTTGGAGATGTTGAACTGAGCTGCATTTTTCTCCTGGACTGGTCAGATGACCTATTGATGAAATTTTGACATAAGTTCGTATTTTACTAAGCTTCCATGTTCTTAATGTCATTATACGGTGCCAGAAGGAATGAATTTGACTTCAAATTCTTGTTCCACTACAGATTCCATATAATTACTGTGATTATTTCGAATCCCAAGAGGGAGAGGGATTTGAAAATTGGACCTACTGCAATAACAATAACTTTTAGCAACAGACTAAGGGTTTGGTTATAGAAGGAGTTCATTAATATTCCATTGTTAGAGAATCTGAAGCTTCAAGTTCATGGTTGGCTCTTTTGTTGCCTACTTAAGCTTTGGGATCGATATCTGCTTGATATGCCTTAGAGTTGAGACAAGCTGGTGCCCAAATTTTCGGTACCCTATGTTAGCTGTCTTTGTACCTCAATCATCTGTTAATTGACTTAATGTTGTCTGTCCATTTCAAATGGTGGTTCAGCTATTGTTTTCACATTTTAATCTGCATTGTTCTCATTTTACTTCAGCTTTAAGTTTTCAGAAATAAGTGGCTGCTTGATACGTTACGGTTCCACACTCATTATCCTGTGGCCTCCTTACACTTATTTGTCATTTTCAAAGAATCCTCAAAAAGAAAACAGAAAAATAATTTGCTACAATTATGAAGTTGAGATGCCTATTCCTCGCATCAGATTCTGTTGAAATTTAAGATTTTGAGGTTTTTCAACTCTGATGGCAACTATCAACCTGAAATTTCAGACATTTGAAATGCGCTCTTGGCTCTTGCGGTTTCTTCGCTTTTCTTTGTCAGTGAGTTATATAATCTAAATATTATTCATTTCTATGCCACTTCCATATGCAGGTGATATTCATGGTCAATATACTGATTTACTCCGGCTATTCGAATATGGAGGTTTCCCTCCCCGTGCAAACTACTTATTCTTGGGGGACTACGTGGACCGTGGAAAGCAGAGTCTGGAAACAATATGCCTTCTCCTTGCATATAAGATCAAGTACCCTGAAAACTTTTTCCTTCTGAGGGGCAACCATGAATGTGCTTCTATCAACCGTATTTATGGTTTCTATGATGAGTGTAAACGACGGTTCAATGTGAGGCTCTGGAAGGTCTTCTCAGAGTGCTTCAACTGCCTACCCATAGCTGCTCTGATTGATGAGAAGATACTGTGCATGCATGGTGGACTTTCTCCCGAGCTTAACAATTTGAACCAGATACGCAAATTACAGCGGCCATGTGATGTACCAGACAGCGGGTTGCTGTGTGATCTGCTGTGGTCAGATCCTAGCAAAGACATTCGTGGTTGGGGACCAAATGATAGAGGGGTTTCCTACATCTTTGGTGCTGATAAAGTTACGGAGTTTCTCAAGAAGCATGATCTTGATTTGATTTGCAGGGCACACCAGGTTTGAGCATATTTAGTAAATGAATGAAGGTTTGATTGAAATTTGATGACTTCAACGGTGGCTTTCTCATCAAAACTCTTTTGTAATTTGCAGGTTGTCGAGGATGGATATGAGTTCTTTGCTAACAGGCAGCTTCTAACAATATTCTCAGCACCTAACTATTGTGGAGAGTTTGATAATGCTGGTGCAATGATGAGTGTGGATGATACTCTCATGTGTTCTTTCCAAATACTAAAGCCTGCAGATAAGAGGCCCAAGTTCAGCTTTGGGAGCATTGCTTCAGTTAAGTCTGTTACTCCTCCAGGAAAAGTCAAGGTACATGTTGTAGCTGAATTTGAGAGTGATTGGATGTGTTTTTTAAGTGACTGTAATGTACTCCATCTTGTCTAATTACATGATTGTTTTGTGGGGTTGTGTTTTGCAGTCATTTCTGGGAGGCAGCAGGGTTTGAGGCATTGAGCTCATTATCTCAGACCAGTTTAGCAGGAAAATTAGGAGAAATAAGATGAGGGGTAAAAAAGGTATGTACATTGTGAAGGTGGTGAAGGTTTATGTAATATTCAATTTCTTGTGAGCACAAGTTTTGTGAGAGGAGGCTGCCTGTAAATTGTTATATGTTGTATGTATGCACTCCATTTCTGTTTCCAAATTCATGCACCAGTTACTGTTGCAGGCAGCATCATAGACCAACCAAGAGAAGCTGCCATGGGAATGGAATCGCCCACACCATCCAACCACATTCTATCTGTTGCATACTTGCACTAGAAGCACGCCTTAAGTTTATCTAAGGGTCACAATTTGGTAGAACTTAGGATGCGTTCTTTGTGTGATAATTTTACGAAGATAGTTGAAGTTTTTGAAAATTGATGTGATGTATATGAGAGAAAAATCAAAGTGGAATTGGTGATTTAATGGTTTGTTGATGAATTTTTCATAAAGAAAATGTGAAGAAAGTGTGAAGAACCTGATCGATGAGTGGCCTGTGTTGGCACAATTGCTCCTTCCTACTAGTGACGGAGAGGTTGTTTGTACAGCTGGTGATAAGTTATTGGTAAACAGCTCCTACTAGTGAGACTATATTTGCTAAATTCACACTAAAGTTTGGGGGTGAAAATGGGCCGGCCCAAGTCCATTGTTCTTGATGGCCTTAGCCCATGATCCTCTCATTTTCGTAGCTCAATCCAAACATATCGAGCTATTCGGGTAGAGCTCGAGTCCAATAATTTGAGCTCGAGGAATTTGAGCTCGAATAACTTAAGGGACAAAGATCGAGTATAGAGGTTTCGAGCTCGGCCCGGTCCATTTAAACCTCTAGTAAAGCTCTTCATACACAGTGAACCGAGTAGACGTAAAATATGGTAAAACTAAAACTTGTTAATACCTTTATTTTATTTTTTTTTAACAAAATAGTTGCTTTTCGGGAAAAAAAACCAACTAAAGCTGCCATAGAAATGGAATCTCGTCGTTATTTTCTTTGTTCTAAGGTTACTGGCACTAAAAAAATCATTATGAATGCGGTAATGCATGATCGATTAATGGGGGTGGGATAACAACCGATATGCTTAGTTAAGTGGAGGTTTAAACACTAGAATCCGATTCCCTAGCTTATTTTATACGCAAATTTTATGCTGAGAGAAACATGGAGACACCATTTATAACAGAGGTAGTAACTACTTTTCTTTTTAAAGCTGGGTAGGGTCTAAGGGAGTGAAAGATGATACTTGAGTGAGGAGGACAAGTCAAAATATTCAGTGGGGCAAGTGTTCATATTATATAAGACTATATACAATATATCATTAATTTTCCCAAAATTCAGTGGTTATAATTACCACCACTCAAGTCAATGTGGCTCCACCCCTATATATATCTAGATTTTCTCTCTACATCCTCCATCTCAACACTTTCTGAATATACATATCTTTTTTTTTTTTTTTTTTGAACGGCAACTTCATTAAGAAGAAACGAGGAACAAAATACAAGAACAAGCTAGAAAAGGAGCCCTTGAGACGGGGGCTAAGCTAGCTAACAAGGAAGAAAAAACGCTCCAACGAAAACACCAAAGCACGAACCAAAGACCAAAGATAACAAGAAGGAAAGACCCTCACTCTAAACATGAAGCAGAAAACAGTAAGGGAGCGAGAAGCCAGTCTGACCAAGAGATTCTCAACTTAGGGAACCTAGATGAAATCCAAAGGAAAGACAGCACCTGGATATCGGCGAAGATCTGGGGAGCTTGCCAAGGTTTGTTTTCCATGACCACACCGTTGCGAGCTTTCCATAACCTCCAAGCTGAGACGTAAAGAATGCCCAGCCACACCTGCGTAGCTTTGGGCGGGACCTGGGAAGTGGAGGCGGGAGCAAAGAGGTCCTTGAACTCCAGGGGGCAGTTGATCTGAGTGTTGCACCAGGAGGCGACTGATCTCCAAACCACCTGAACCACCGGACAACGTAACAGCACGTGGTCGGATGATTCCTCCACGGCTGAGCAGAGAGGGCAAAAGATAGAATCTAACTCCACTCCGCGAAGGAAAAGAAGCTGCCGGGTCGGGATATAATTCCTGGTAGCTCTCCAGATAAAGACGTTGACTTTCTTAGGAACCTTATTGCACCAGCGCATAGGGTAGGCATGCCGAGATGCAATATTGGAGCCTATCAAAGTGGACAGACGTCTGACGGTGAAGCAACCATCCGCTGCAGGACTCCAGACCCAAGAGTCAGCGACTAACCGCTTGGGGATGAAGGCCTGGAGAGTACGGAGCAAGAGAACGAGAGCACCTTCTGATCGACCCCTCAGCCGCCTGCGCCAGTTCCAGACCCAGCTCCACCCATCCTCATCCCATCGACTCACACCCACCCGACACCGCTTATCAATCTCCACTCATACAAAGAACCAAATCTGAGCTTAAGGGCAGGACCGTCTAACCACTCATCCTCCCAGAAAAGGGTTTTGTCTCCCATACCCACCCTTCTCTTGATAAGATTCGAAAGCCCCGGATCCAGGCCCTCTACCTCCCCCGAAGCCTTTAGGATATCCTTCCAGACACTCCACCCGTCCACCCCTTCTCCAAACTGCAAGGAACCTGGCGTCCCCCTATTGGTGCTGGCAACTATCTTCACCCAAAGGCTGTCCGGCTCTGTCACCCACCTCCATCTCCACTTAGCTAGGAGCGAAAGATTCTTGGCACGAAGATCGCCACACTCAAATTTCCGATCACTGCCACCAAACAGCTTATCAATCATCACACCAAACATATCTGATATTCAAATTCAAACCTTCTCACGAAATATGGCAACCTTTAATGTAATAAAAATAAAGGTTGTAGTCTTTAAAAAAATTGAGTCATGTTATAAATATCTATATATCGCCAGACCGGGACGCTCCATTGCGTCGGTCGGCAACACCGCCACCACTGCGGGCTGCCCGGTCTTTTCCCTCCCCGCAGTGTCGTTCTGTGGTGCACCACCAGATGGGTGTGCAGTAGGATCGATTGGGGGTAGGGTTTGGTTTGTTTTTATGTTCCAACTTGATTCAATATAGCAAGGTAGTCTGGTGAGGCAAGGTGATGTGAACCCACCAAGGCCCAAAGCCCAAAATCCTTTACAAGGAATTGGAGGCCCAATCACAAGAGCAAGAGCAAAGAAGACCAACCAAGCTCTTTCCCTATTCATGAAGGATTTTGCAAGCTTGGAGGAGCAAAATGAAAAGATTGAAGAAGAAGAAGAAGAAGAGGGAAAAGTGGATATTTTTTCCACCAAACCCAAGGAGCAAGCCAAAGGAGTGGCCCAAATATTCTCTATCATAATTGTGGCCCAAGAAGAGCAAATCACTTTGGGAAACTAGAGGACTCAAGTGACAAGATGAAAGAAGTTTGAGGATAAATGACAATTTCATAAGTTACACTTTTTCATCTCCAAAGGTTACAAGCATCAAATGGGCACTTGAATATGATAACTAATGCTACAAATAAATTGGTCAATTAGTATAGAAATTAATTTTCCATTAATTTTATTTGTTATTTTATTTTATTTTTCTTTCTACCCTAGGTCAATTCCCTACCTATAAATAGGGGTTGTTTCTACATTTTGAAGACACACATGATATATGAAATTCACTTGCAAATTTGAGAGAAAATTCTCTTCATTTCTACTACACTTTTCCACTCAACTCTTGTTCAAAGGTTTTGATCAAGTTTGCTAAATCCAAGGTTGCTTTCTCTTGAAGAAAGAGGTGTTGGATCCATCTTCCTTCCCTTGGCAAAACTTCACTTTTGCTTGAACCATTTCTTGGATTCAAGAGGGGGTGTTGGCCATTTTATCAATCCATTTTAGTCAAGAAGAGATCCTTCAAATTGTGTTTCTTAATCCATAAGAAAACACATCAATTGGTATTAGAGCCATCTTCTTGTTCTAGCACAACCATTTTTTTAAGATAAAAAGTTTTTGTGTTTTTGATGGAAAATGATTTCACCATCATCGAATCTTTTCCATTAACCATCTAACTCTTTACTTTCTTGCAATTTACATTACCGCACATAACTACTTTCTGCAATTTACATTTCCGCACCTAACTTCTAGTTTCTGCAATTTACATTTCCGCACCTAACTTCTACATTCTGTAATTTACATTTCCGCACCTAACTTTTACTTTCTCGCAATTTAGATTTTTTCAATTTATTTCTTGCAATTTATCTTTTTTGCAATCCCCTTCCTTATCTCTTGCTCTTCAATTATTATAATTGTGTTATTTGTCATATTACTTGTCATCTAACCAGTTTTAATATTTGTTACCTCTATCTCCTATTGTGCCTAACCTTCTTTTTTTTGGCATTTTCTATTATTGCACCTTGTGTAAAAAAATTTAAAAAAAAAGAAAAAAGAAAGAGAAGTTGAAAGTTGGGAAAAGAAAAGAATCAGTTGGTGCAAGTTTTTACAAAGTGATGGTTTGGCAAAACAAAGGAGACAAGAGTTCAAGAATTTCTTGAAAAAAAACTTGCATTTTTGAAAGGCTTTCCAAAAGACCACCAACTTTTCACAAATTGCAGAAAGCTCATTTCTACACTTCTCTAAAATCATTGCAAAAAAGTAACCAAAATCTTTTTCTGAAAAGTTTAAAGTGACTTTTGTATTTGATTCTCTTGATCTAAAACTTTTTATTCAAAAACTAAGAGTTTTTAAGCAAAAAAAAAAAAGTGTTTGAGGACTTGAAGAGAATTTTGGTGAGTTTGAGTGTAAAAAGTTGTTATAATGTCGGATCCTACTTCACCAAGATCACGAATTGAAAAGTACATGGAAAACTTGCAAGAAATGATGAAGCTTCTTACGGCTCGGATAACTACCCTTGAAGATATTTTCATCAATGAAAAAAGAACAGAAAAAGGTAAACTCAAGAAAGGTGAAGGTTCTAATCATATCTCTATTCCATCCAACCAAGAAAGAGACAATGAAAGAAATACCGAGACTCGAACCCGAGCAACCAATGCTCATACCCATCAAGAAGATGATGAGTACTTTGAGAATCGAGCAAGAAGGAAATCATCAAAGGAGCAACGAGTGCTCAACAATCTGAAAATTAAAATTCCTCCTTTCTATGGCAAAAGCGACCCTCAAGAGTTTTTTGACTGGGTAAAGAAAGTTGAAATGGTTTTTAATATTTATGATTATCCTAACAATTTGAAAGTGAAGGTGGTTGTAGTTGAATTTTGTGGTTATGCCCTCACTTGGTGGGATCAACTTGGGCAAAAGAACCGCCAACCACAACATTGGGATGTTCTCAAGTATGCGATGAAAGCTCGTTTTGTGCCACCATATTATGAAAGAGAGTGCCACCAACAACTCCAACAATTGGTACAAGGCAGCAAATCAGTGGAAGATTACCACAAGGAGTTAAAAGCCGCTCTCATGAAAGCCCAAGTCAATGATACCGAGGAAGCAAAGATTGCTAGATTCTTATATGGCCTCAAACCAGAAATTGCCAAATCTCAGGAATTATGTGAGTACCAAGATTTTGAACAAATGGTTCACAAAGCCATCAAGGTTGAAAGGCACTACGAAAAGCAGATCTCCATGTCATACAATCAACCACAAAGGAACCAATGGAGAAGCCAACCTCGAGCTCCACCTCCAAAAGGTAACCAACCTCGAAACACTTATTCCAACCAAGCTCCACCTCAAAATAAACCACCCACTCAAAATAAATCTCCTTCTAACCAAACTCCACAAAAAGTCCTTGAATGTTTCAAATGTAAGGGTAAAGGACATTATTCTTATCAATGCCCAAATCCTAAAGTGATGATTTGCAAAGACGATGAGTGGTTTAGTGATAATGAAAATGAGGAGGAAGAAGAGCTAAATGATCAAGAGGAAAGTGAGTATGAAGAATTTGAAGAACCACCACTTCAAGGTGAACTACTTGTCTCAAGGAGAGTTTTACATGTCCATCCATCATAACAAAGTCAAAGAGAGAACTTGTTCCAAACAAGAGCGCTAGTTGATGGTAAACTTTGTTCTCTTATCATTGATAGTGGTTCTTGTACTAACGTGGCTAGTTCTTACATGGTGAACAAGTTAGGTCTTACTACTCACAAACATCCATCTCCATATGTTCTTTAATAGATGGATGAAAATTCAGCTGTTAAAGTGTTATCTCAAGCTGTTGTGCCAATTAAGATTGGAAAATATGAAGATGAAGTTTTATGTTACGTTGTGACCAGGATGAATGCAGCCCACATTCTTCTTGGAAGGCCTTGGCAGTTTGACAGGCAAGCTACTCATCTCGGTGACTCCAACAAGTACATCATTTCCCACAATAGTCGAAAGCACACTCTCCTCCCTTTGTCCCCACAAGAAACCAACCAAGATCAACTCCACCTTTAGCGTGAGGCCGAGTGGAAGGAAGGTAAATGTGAGGATAAAAATGAAAAGACAAAGAAAACCCAAGTGGTTTTGCAAGAAACTAAAGAGTGCAAGAGTGATTTGAGTGGAAAAAGTAAGTTGGAGAGAAAACAAGAGTGTCTAATCTCCATGGCCAAAGTTAAACATGTGAAAAAGGCTTTGTTGAGTAACAAGCCATGTTATTTGTTTATTCCTAACACCTGTCTTCTGACCATTGGAAAAGAGGAAGAAATTCCCAAATTTTTATCTTCTTTGATGAATGATTTTCAGGAACTCTTTGAGGAGCCAAGTGGACTACCTCCATTTTGAGGAATTGAGCATCAAATTGACTTGGTGCCTGGAGCTTCATTGCCCAACCACTCTCATTATAAAACCAATCCGGAAGAAGCAAATGAGATTCAAAAACAAGTTGAGAAATTGTTAGAAAAATGGTACATCAGAGAAAGTCTATCTCCATGTGTTGTGTTAGTCCTTAGTTCCTAAGAGTGATGGAAAATGGAGAATGTGTATGAATTGCCGCCCTATCAATAAGATCACTGTAAAGTATCGACATCCTATTCCTCGTTTGGATGATATGCTTGATGAATTATGTGGTTCAAAAATATTTTCAAAAGTTGATCTTAAAAGTGGGTATCACCAAATAAGAATGAAACAATGTGATGAATGGAAAACAACTTTCAAAACTAAACTTGGTTTATATGAATGGCTTGTCTTCCATTTGGCTTATCTAATGCACCGAGTACTTTCATGAGGTTGATGAATCATGTTCTAAAATCTTTCATTGGAAAATTTGTTGTTGTATACTTCGATGATATCTTAGTATATAGCAAAACAAAAGAACATGTTGAACACTTGAGGTTGTTATTTTCTACACTTAGATGTGAGAAGTTGTATGCCAATTTGAATAAATGTGTTTTTGCTACTAACCGAGTTGTGTTTCTTGGTTATGTTGTAAGTGAACATGGATTAAGTGTAGATGAATCAAAAGTGAAGGCAATAGTGGAATGACCAGTTCCCAAAAGTGCTACTGAGGTTCGATCATTCATGGATTAGCAAGCTTTTATCGAAGGTTTGTAAAAGATTTTTCTACAATTGCTGCTCCTCTCAATGAATTGGTCAAGAAGGATGTTCCATTCAAGTGGATTTCATCTCACCAAAAAGCCTTCAACACACTCAAAGAAAGGCTAAGCACATCTCTTGTTTTGTCTCTTCCTGATTTTGGTAAGACTTTTGAACTTGAGTGTGATGCAAGTGGAATAGGAATAGGAGCTGTTCTTAAACAAGAAGGTAAACCTATTGCCTACTTTAGTGAAAAACTTAGTGGTGCATCTCTTAACTTTTCTACTTATGAAAAAGAATCATTTGTCTTAGTAAGAAGTTTGGAGGTTTGGTCACACTATCTTCTTCCTAAAGAATTCATCATTCATACTGATCATTACTCACTTAAATATTTGCAAGGTCAAGGAAAGTTGAACAAAAGGCATGCTAAATGGGTTGAGTTTGTTGAGTCATTTCCATACTTAATTAAATTTAAGAAAGGAAAAGACAATATTGTTGCGGATGCCTTAAGTAGGAGATATACATTGTTGAATGTTTTGGACTCAAAGATTTTAGGCTTTGAAAACATGAAAACTTTGTATGCTAGTGATGAAGATTTTGGACAAATATACCAAGCATGTGAAAAACAAGGTTTTAACAATTATTATTTGTTTGATGGTTATTTGTTCAAAACTAAGAAACTTTGTGTACCTAGTGTATCAATCCGGGATCTACTTGTGAAGGAAGCCCATTGTGGGTGTATGATGGGTCATTTTGGCCAAGTGAAAACATTGGAGGCCTTAAAAGAGCATTTTTATTGGCCAAACATGAGAAAGGATGTTGACAAAATTTGTGCACAATGTCTTGTGTGCAAAAAGGCTAAATCCAAACTTGAGCCTCATGGGTTATACATTCCTCTCCTACTCCTTCCTTACCTTGGGTTGATATTTCTATGGATTTTGTGACTAGTTTTCCAAGAACATCTCATGGACATTATGCAATATTTGTTGTCGTGGATAGATTTTCTAAAATGGCTCATTTTATCCCTTGTCATAAAACTGATGATGTCACACATGTCACCAATTTGTTTTTCAAAGAAGTTGTCAAGCATGGTTTACCTAAAACAATTGTGAGTGATAGAGATACAAAGTTCCTTAGTCATTTTTGGAGGACTTTGTGGGGTAAATTGGGTACTAGGTTGCTATTTTCTACTTCTAGTTATCCCCAAACGGATGGACAAACAGAAGTTACAAATAGGACGATGATCACTCTTTTGAGAACACTTCTTAAGAAAAATCTAAAATAATGGGAAGAATGTTTGGCTCATGTTGAATTTGCTTATAATCGTTCATATCACACTACTACAACTTCTAGTCCATTCCATTTGAAGTTGTTTATGGATTTAACCCTTTGACTCCATTAGATTTGATTCATCTTCCTTTGAGTGATACAGTTCATAAAAGTGCCGAGGAGAAAGCTAAGCAAATGAAAGATCTTCATTTGAAGGTAAAGGAGCAAATTGCAAAATAAAATGAAGTTTATGCTAAAAGAGCCAACAAAGGAAGGAGGCATGTGTCATTTGAACCCGGAGATTGGGTTTGGCTCCATTTGAGGAAAGAAAGATTTCCTCAAGAAAGAAAGAACAAACTTGCTCCAAGAGGAGATGGTCCATTTCAAGTTGTCAAGAAAACTGGGGAGAATTCTTACACTCTTGCTTTACCTCAACATAAATATAATGTGCATGCTACTTTCAACGTGAAAGATTTGTCTCCTTTTGTAGGCGAAGATGACGACTCGATTCCGTGGTCGGAATCTTTTCAAGAGGGGGAGGATGATGTGAACCCACCAAGGGCCAAAGCCCAAGATCCTTTACAAGGAATTGGAGACCCAATCACAAGAGAAAGAGCAAAGAAGGCCAACCAAACTCTTTCCCTATTCATGAAGGATTTTTCAAACTTGGAAGAGCAAAATGAAAAAAATGAAGAAGAGGGAAAGGTGGATATTGTTTCCACCAAACCCAAGAAGCAAGCCAAAGGAGTGGCCCAAATATTCTCTATCATAATTGTGGCCCAAGAAGAGCAAATCACTTTGGGAAACTAGAGGACTCAAGAAGTTTGAGGATAAAGGACAATTTCATAAGTTACACCTTTCATCTCCAAAGGTTACAAGCATCAAATGGGCACTTGAATATGATAACTAATGCTACAAATAAATTGGTCAATTAGTATAGAAATTAATTTTCCATTAATTTTATTTGTTATTTTATTTTTCTTTCTACCCTAGGTCAATTCCCTACCTAAAAATAGGCGTTGTTTCTACATTTTGAAGACACACATGATATATGAAATTCACTTGCAAATTTGAGAGAAAATTATCTTCATTTCTACTACACTTTTCCACTCAACTCTTGTTAAAAGGTTTTGATCAAGTTTGCTAAATCAAAGGTTGCTTTCTCTTGAAGAAAGAGGTGTTGGATCCATCTTCCTTCCATTGGCAAAACTTCACTTTTGCTTGAACCATTTCTTGGATTCAAGAGGGGGTGTTTGCCATTTTATCAATCCATTTTAGTCAATAAGAGATCCTTCAAATTGTGTTTCTTAATCCATAAGAGAACACATCACAGGGGGGACTTCTTGCCTCAACCGAAGTAGTGATTTGGTAGCTCAGGAGTGGATTTGATTTTGAACCACCCTATTTCACTCTCCTTATTACGGATTTTGGTCTGGTCTGTTTTCATGTTTTTGTTCTCTGCTCTTCTGTTTTTTGGTCGTTGGATGGTTGCCTTTGGCATGTGTGTGGTGGCATGCTCATTTTCGGGCAACAGTTCTTCCTTCTTTGGCATCATTATGGTGAGATGACATTTGGTTTAGTTGAGCCTAATTGATGTGTCTTGGTCGAGATTGAAGATATATATTACTTCACTAGGACGGCTTTTGTTGTTTTCAAGCATGCCTTCAAGCCCTTTGGTGGCTTTGACGAGGGATTACTAGGTGGTACGATGGAGTGTTCGCTGCTTCGACTGGCTTGCTATTTTTTTATGTTTGCTGAAGTGTCTTTTATTTTATGGTTGGTTTCTTTTTAGAGTGTGTTTTGTTTACTTTAATTTCTTTTATGCGTCGTGGTTCTTTGAACTCTACCGGTTTGGCGTTTGACTGTAGTGTTGATGATAATTAATATAATTGATTATTTGTTGCTGATAATTAATATAATTGATTATTTTTGCTGATAATTAATATAATTGATTATTTTGCTTCTTTTTTGAGTTCATGTGATAAAGAAATTAGAAATAATTTTAAAATTCCATGTATACACGCGCTTTCTAATTCTTAAAACGGGCTACTGGCCCACGGGAACGACAGTCCATAGCCCTGCCGATATTTAAGGTTCAATGGCCCATCCTTGCACATATAGTCAAATTGTCCTCTATCAATAGTTTGTGCTCTTTTATAGGTTGGAAAAGGCCATCATTATTGTTTTCCCCTGTTACAGTTTTTCAAGAAAAAAGTCATTTCAATTTGGAGTTAGTTTAAGTAAGCGTAAAGTGCACGTACTCTTATAATTTTAACTATTGTGTTATTGAAGTTTTATTTTAAAAATTTGTACCGCCATTAAAGTGTTGATCTAAAAGTTATTGTGTATTCCTAGTCCTATCGTCAATTTTTTTTGTTATGTTTAACAGATTTTTTAGAAATAATAATAATTTTAGCTATTAAATTTTTTTGAAAAAAAAAGTCTATTTAAATCCTAAAATTTGAATATAATAATTTATTCACCCCTAACAATTATAAACCTTTATCTTAATTACCCAAAACTTTTCAACCTTTAACTTTAACCCATCACACTTCCGTCCACCATAGACAACCACTTGACTGCCATTAGAGGTCCAGTGGCGGCAACGACTATTCGATAGCCGTTCTCCTGCAACCCGACAAAAAAGCTA
This sequence comes from Stellera chamaejasme, assembly GCA_024586325.1. Lineage (NCBI taxonomy): Eukaryota > Viridiplantae > Streptophyta > Magnoliopsida > Malvales > Thymelaeaceae > Stellera > Stellera chamaejasme. The sequence continues at coordinate 36,147,368 of CM044984.1, forward strand.
GGAAATTAACAGTGATAGTTGGCAAATGAACTGCAGTATGATTGGATAACCTACTTCGTATCTTTTTATGGGTAGACAACTCAATTTTGGATCATTGGTCGACTGATAATTGGGTGTCTGGTTCCACGATAATGAGGAAGTCGGATATGCAGAGAAAGTAATAGTGCCTCTGAAATGAGTAGAAAATTAGGTATTTGAGAAAAACCCTTTTGTGGGAGGCACGTTCTAAGAATTTTTCAGTTTTTAATGACAATCTTCATGATTTTAGTCCAATTTCGGATCCCTACCATTCAAAAAATAAGTGGAATTTTTAAAAAACAGGAAATTTCCTTATACATGCTCTCAATCAGTAATTTTGTATGACTTTATCATGATTTTAGACTATAAGATGTCAATCAATGGTATACATTAATATTTCGTATTTATGGTGAATTCACCATAACCAAATGTGTGTCCGTGAATTGTGGAGATGTTAATGATGGAAAAAAATTGACGAAGCTAACATGTCATTGACGTGGAAGATAGGTGGCGCAACGAAATTGCACCGTTGTGTTTTTTTTACTATCTAGGGATAGGATCTTGTATTAGTATAGAATAATGGATAGGATACTAAAAGACCAATGAAAAAGAAAACTCTCTAAAACAATCTCTAAATATGCAAAACACCCTTTAATTCTCCTCCAAAATAGCATAATTATGGTAAAACTCTTTCTTATTCCTCAAGTTTCTTTTGATGATCATTTAAGCACCTAACATTTACTAAAAGAAGAAAAAAAATACCTCATACCTCTACATTTACAGCTCTATCTATATTATTTTCTTACACCTAATACCCACACACACATGTATATATCTTAATATACATCCTTATATATTAAAAAGCACGAATGAGTTTTTGATAAATGTTGAACAATTTTTTACCCTTTTTATCTAAACTACTAAAATCATTTAATGAGACCTAAAATTGTAATTCTGTAGTGTTTAGAGTTTTAATCATAATAAGATTCTATAATAGAGACCTAGAATCTTGATCTTTAATTTTCAGAGCACTACGTATCATATGGGTGCCTGGTGGCGCTCTACCAGCTACTAGGCTGTTACTACTGGTAACGGGCCTGGTAGCGGGTTGGAGCGCTACGAATCAATCCGTCTCATTCTCCAAACCCGTTACCAGGCCGCTACCAGTTGGTAGCGGGCAAGTAACACATCAGGCCGTTACCATTTTTTAATTATATAAAATAAAAAAACCACAGATCTGGAAATGAATTCCAGATATGGGTTTACAAATTCAACAACATTCATACATTCATCCGATGATTCCAGAAACAAAAACCCAAAATCAAATCACAATTCATCCAAAAATCTAGACAAACACGAAGCTGTTGACTTCTGGGTTTGGGTACTTCTTCAGCTCTCTCACCAAAGATAGCCACTAGGAGTTAAAAATACTTTAAAACAGAACCAAAAATTTCATTTCCTCTACTGATTACAGAATCTCCACGATTGACGAACTTGGTAAATTTTTAACAGAACTCACCCGAACCGCATTGGCGAAATAACTCGTCAACATCTCCAACGCAATTCATCCAAAGGTATTAAAATTAAGAAGGGGAAAGTCAAAAGCGGTCAAAAGAATACTGAAACTAAGGCAGACAAACGAGACCCATAAGATAAGAGGTCGGCGAAATCGAAAAAAGGAGGTAAACCAGAAGTGAGGGCCTTAATGATTCCAGCTCTACGCACTTTGAAATCTCGAAAGAGCTCCTCTACTGTTCGAGGGTTGTATCGAGCACCACTACCATCCATGACTGTTCACTCAAAAATATCAAACTTGTTTCGACCCTTTTCGCTTTGTGGAAGGAGGAAGAGGCCTTGAGAGACTGGGAGATCTGTGTGTGTGTCTGAGAGAGGTGATAGAGAGAGAGAAATAAGAGGAAGAAGATGACGACTGAGAATTGAGAGATGGGGATTGGGAATGGGATTTGGCAAGAAGGTGCCAGTGAGAGAAAAAGGGCGTGGTAGCGGGTGGGGGCGTTACTAACCCGCTACCACAACCTCGAAAACGTAAAAAGCAGCTTTTGAACAAGGTATGCTGGAAACTTAAGTTTTTTTATGCGTGGTAGCGGGTTGGGGCGTTACCAAGCAGCTACCGTTGCTTTAAATGTTTTTCTTTTAATTCAACATAGATAAATATCACGGTAGTAGGGTGGTGAGTTACTATACAAGTTACCAAACTCTCCCAACTACGTAGTGGAGTTTTAATCAAGATATAATTCTAAAATGCACAAAAAAGACAATAGAGAAAAAAAACGAGAAGCATTGTTGCATTTTGGTCAAAAAATAATGGAGCTTATCCAATTCTAAACAACTTATAGGCATAACTCATTCTTCCTTTTTTGATCATTTATACCCCTAAGTTTCATTAAAATGGGAAAACACTATTAATTAAAGCTTCAATATTGATAAAACTATAGAAAAAGAGATATTACTAATCAAGGTTTAATAATGATAAAAATCTTATTAACTAGATTTTTAGTAATAATATAATTTGGAAGGATAAAATAAAAGAAAAGGTGACTGTATTTTCTACAATTCTAAGTCAACTTTGGAGTGTCCTTGAGTTTCAACATATAATTACTAAAGTACAATGTCTCTATATATGAAAACAACAAACAAATATAATCATAAGTCATAAGTGATAATTAGAGTATTCATAATATTTTACATGCATACGATAACATTTTATATTAACATTGATTTTTAATTAATTTCCTTAACTTAATAAATATTATAGCTTCTATATATTTTTATCCGCGTTCGTTGAACTTGTTATTTACCTTAACTTAATTTAAAATTTTAGAATCATGAATGAGGCTTCAATATATATGTTGAATGAATTATTTACCTTTTAATTTTATAATATAAATAAGAGTTTAAATAATACTCCCTCTATTAGTAAAAAAATTTATCACATGAATGTTTAGACATTTAAATATAAATAATGCACATGTGTATCATAATTTGAAAGTTTAAATGTCTAAATATATTTTTTCACTATCCATCTTTGTAAATATTTGAGTCAAACACGCTACCTTGAAACATAAAGTCAAATGTGACAATTTTACACAGATTAAATAATATAATTATAAAAAGGAGATGCAACTCTCTTTGCATCTATAACTCTCTATAATTTACATAAAATCCTTGAACTTCACTTTTAAAGTGTTTTAAACACTCAAGTTTTGGTAGTTTATAAACTTATACTTTTTCTCAGATAAGCATGCATATGTTAGGTATTCAAAAGTTTCACATATACATACGTAATTATATATAAATAGTTTTAAAAAATTATCATTTCCTCATAAATAGTCACCTTTGACTTGTTGCCATGCGACTTGAATTTTGGTCATTTTTCGCTCTTGGCATTTATCTTGTTCCGCGCGGAGTTCACCTTGAACTCCTCACTGCAGTAATGCTCCAGGAGCAGCTTCCACTTCGCAGGGTCTATCCTCTGCGGAGGTATGTCCAGTCACTCCATGTAGTTTGGAGCCTGGTGATCCAAAGGACGTCTTCGCTGGGCCCAATCCCGGTAGAATTCCGCGAACCGGGAATGGAGCTTCTCCAGGAATTTGTGATCCGTCCATGAATATTGGATATGTTCCAGAAAACATGAGAACGTTAAAATTTATAGAATTAGTTTAAAAAAGTATATAGAAATAGTGAAATAATTAGTATTTGTATTACCGCGAATTGGTGGGCATAGTCGGCCTGCTCATCCACTGAGAGGTCGGAGTATGTAGGCGGGAAGCCTGTGAACTTGCTTGCGACGATTGCACCGATCGCCTTGGGCACACCCGATGTTTGTTGCTTCAAACTGCATAAGAGTTGAAATATGTTATATGCAGAAATAAAATACTAAAATTAATAAATTTATGAAAACTTAAAATTAAAGACTTACTGGCCGATGTGAGCGACCAATCTCCCATAAGGACCCCTCGAGAAGAGGAGGCGCGGGAGGTGCTGATGTACGTCGGCGCTGGGCAGGTGGTGCATCGGACTGAGGAGGAGGGATTTGCTGCTCCACCGAGTCAGTAGGCTCCGGTGTCTGAGACGACGGTGCGTGGCGGCTCGATGTGTGAGAGTGAGAGCCGCAACCACGCCTCCCGTTAGAGAATGATCTCCTACATGAACCCGAGCCTGACGCATCCTGGCGCTCACCACTACTGGATGGTGTGTCCGCCATACCTCGAAGCATTCAAAAAATGTCAGCTAAGCCACAAAGTTTTGAAAATTTTGCAAAGTGACCCAAAACTTCTTCAAATCTTGCATTTCAACCCCAAAGTCATCGAAAATTGCGGAAAAGCCACAAAGTTTTGAAAATCTTTCAAAGTGACCCAAAACTTCTTCAAATCTTGCATTTCAACCCCAAAGTCATCGAAAATTACGGAAAAGCCACAGAGTTTTGAAAATCTTACAAAGTGACCCAAAACTTCTTCAAATCTTACATTTCAACCCCAAAGTCATCAAAAGCTACAAAAAGCCACAAAGTTTTGAAAATCTTGCAAAATGACCCAAAACTTCTTCAAATCCTGCATTTCAACCCCAAAGTCATCAGAAACTACGAAAAAACCACAAACTTCAACTAATTCACAACACATTCCATAAACATCCTAAAATTTCATAAACATCCTAAAATTCACAACACATTTCAACTAATTCCAACAAATCAATAAACATCCACCAAATTCCATAAACATCCTAAAATTTCCACAACAAATCCACAACATCCACCATTCCATAATTCATCAAATATTCCACAAAATTTCCAACACAAATCAACTAATTCATCAAATATTCTAAAATTTCCACAACAAATCCACAACACATTTCAACTAATTCCAACAAATCAATAAACATCCACCATTCCATAAACATCCTAAAAACTAAAAACAATCATAAAAATCATAAACACTCTAAAAATTCAAAAACAAACCGCGGAAATCGGAAAGAAAACTCACCGGGGGAAAAGGAGAGGCGGGATTTGAGCGGCTTAAGAGACGAAATGCGAGAGTGAAAATGAGAGGAAGAAGACGATTCGGATTTTTAAGGGCGTCACTGCGGCCTTATTGAGCCAATAGCCGCAGTGACGGTCATCGGCTTGGGCCTCACTACGGCCTAACTGCGCACGAGGCCGCAATAAGGCCCAGCCCAGTGGGCTCACTGCAGCTACGCCGTAGTGAGGCCCATAAACTTCCAATTTCGAACTTTTATTTTCCCCCGTTTTTATTTTATGTTTGGATATTGTGGGGCCCACTGTAATTCGGCAAAAACTTGCAATTTAGCCCAATCATCTTTAAAATTTGGAATTTAGCCCAAACATCTTTTTAAATTTAGAATTTAGCACTAACATTGTTTAGAATTTCAAATTTAATACAAATATCTTTCGAAATTACAAATTCAAATAGGAGATATTCTACTACAAATCCACAGGAACATCATCTTCATCGTCATACGGCAGTTGATTTTCCACGTCATTATCCATTTCAACTATATCAAAATGGGCACGATGATCTAATAATGACATACTTGCATCAGGGGTCGGTCGTATGTTTCACCAAGTGTCGTTGATTCTTGTAAAGGATGTTCTGTACCAATCTCGTCTGGGTCTGCATCGATTACAGTGACACTTACATTATCAACACTTTCGTCCTTAAATCGTCGAGGTTTCGTTTTGAAAACTGTCCACCAGTTTTTTAGGTCACGACGCTTTGAAGGATATTCGACGTATACGACTTGTTGGGCATGGCTTGCAAGAATGAACGGATCATCCGGATATAGTCGGGATGTGTAGTCAACATCGATGATCCCATGAAATTTTATCGGTACGGATGCCTTTATTGGTAGAAAACCACGTATCATTGAAGACTGTAAGACTATTGTTCATGTACTGAAGGGCAAAAATTTCATCAATCCAGCCATAAAAATCCAAATAGTCTTCCACATTTGTATCCCCCAGGACGCAGACGCCCCAATTAGTTGTCCTTTTATTTTCACCATGTTGTTTTGTGTGAAACTTGTACTCATTAGTGCTAGGTCATAAAGTGCTTGTGGGAGCGCTGCCTGATTTAGCCCTCATTCTAGGACCGCATGCTAGGTCATATAGTGCTTGTGGGAGCGATGCCCGATTTGCGTCGGCCTATCTGCACTGGTAATCAACATAATAAATTTCATTCCGATTAAGATCGTAACAAATAAATGAGTAAATAAATAAACACAACTAACCACATTCTTGAACCAACGTGCAAACCCTACCAGCCTTAAGTTGTTCACAGCATCATCGTTCATTTCTGGGAACCGATTGCGGGACAACTCGTTAAATCGAATTATGAATTTCTCCACCTCCCGACAATTCTAAAGAATGTATGTTTGGACATGATTTACTTCTTCAGCAGACAATTCTCAAGCCCGAGCCTTCCCAAAAGTTTTTGTAGGATGACTGAAAATCGATAGTTCCGAATCGTTAACAACTGTAGGAAAATTAATTCCGTTCCGTATGTGAGGTTCACCCGTGTTCCTTGATTATCTTCCATGTAATGCTCACAAAAAGCTATCTCTTGTATCAAGAACTTTTCAATGATCGAGCCCTCCAAAAATTGTTTGTTCGCACATTTTGCTTTCAACTTCTTCATATTCCGTTCGAAAGGAAACATCCACCAATATCCGACAGGTCCACAAGTTCGAAGGTGCCAAGGTAGATGCATAGTAAGATGTTCCATGGAGTCAAAGAATGATGGCGGGAAGATCTTCTCCAACTTGCACAGTGTTACGATGATTAATTCATCAAGCTTCTCAACATCGCTGAAGTGAATATCCATAGAACACAGTAGCCTAAAGAATTTGCAGAATTCTGCAATTATCATCCAAATGCCATCCGGAATGTAACCGCGTAATGTAACGGGCAGCAGCTTCTGCATGAACACATGACAATCATGGGTTTTCATACTGTAAAATGTATTATTGGACGTATTGACACATCTGCCAATGTTAGATGCATACCCATCGGGAAGTTTAACGATATGCTTCAACCAATTGCAAATCATCGCAATCTGATCATCGTTTAACGTGTATAACGCCTTCGGTTGAAATGGTTTCCCATTCTGTCCAATGCTCAAATGCAGCATCACAGATATTTAACTCTTGCAATCACGTCTTGACTGTGCATTATCCTTCATTTTCCCTTTCACGTTCAAAACTGTGAAGAAAATGTTATCAAAACAGTTTTTTTCAATGTGCATAACATCAAGACAATGTCGTACTTCCAAGTCTGCCCAATACGGCAACTCCCAGAAAATTGATTTCTTCACCCAATTGTGCTCATCACCAAACTTATCAACCCTCATTTTGTCCCACGGTGTTCCAAATGCTGGGAATACAATCCTATTAAGATCCCTTAAGATCTCATGACCTGACTTATACACACATGGATGTCTACGATCAGTTTCTCCCCACGATTTGGTATTATTACGCAGAGCATGTCGACGTGGTAAAAATCTTCTATGACAACCCCACCAACTGGTTTTCCGTCCATGCTTCAACTAAAACTATTAACATCACTCATGCAGTATGGGCATGCAAGGCTTCCATGCGTACTCCAGCCCGTTAACATTATGTACGCCGAAAAATCACTTATCGTTCAAAGAAAACATGCTCGCATAAAAAGTTCGATTACGGTGCGCATCCCAAGTTTCCACTCCCGTATTCCATAAAGCTTGTAACTCCTCAATCAGTGGACGTAGAAACACATCAATGTTACGGCCAGGAGATCGGGGACCTGGAATTAGCAGAGGCATGAAAGTGTACGGCTCCTTCATGCATAAATCAGGCGGTAAGTTATAAACAACAATGAATACCAGCCACATCAAATACGATCGTCCTGTTTCGGACAACGGGCTAAAGCCATCATTACTTAACCCCAATCGTACGCTTCGGTACTCCTGTGCGAAATCCTGATAACTTTCGCCGACTTGTTTCCATGCCTCGCCTTGAGATGGATGTCCAACAAATGTCGATACATTTCCACTTGCTCTAATATGATATGTCATGAACTCTGCGGTTTTAGATGACTGGTAAAGCCGTTGTAGCCGCTCAGTGATTGGTAAATATCGTAAAACCTTTTTCGGTTTCGGTTTCTTACCCGGATCACACACTTCATACCTATCCACTCCACACACCCTACAATTTAATAACTTGTTGAAGCTACCGTAGAACAACATACAATTATTCTCGCAAGAGTGAATAATTCTATACGGTAACCCGAGCTCCTTCAACATAGCTTTCATACTAAACAGCTTGTTGGCAACGAGTTTCGTCCGGGTAATATTTCATTGATATATCCGATCATCTCGAGAAAACGGCATCGATACGTTGTGTTGACTTTTCATACTCAACAACTTGGATATAACCACAACCTTCATATAAAGGTTTTGATGCATCACACAACAGCTTGGAAAAGCTGCGCCCTTTCGTTTGGCACTTCGGGAGCCGAAACGTCCTCAACGTCATTATTCTGATCATTTTTAAAAATATTACAGTGCTCATGAAATCCAAAAGCATCACGAACCATTTCTTCATATGTCGGCCGTTCTTGGCTACCCGGATCAGAAGAATTAAATCTTGCGATTTTCGTACTTGCGCGATTTGATGATGTTGACGTTAGTTCATCAAATCAATAACCTTGATAAACACATGGATTGATCTCGTGTCGCTCACCATGACAATCTCACACATGATAATTGGGTTTAAATCCGTCTAATAGTAAATGATTGTCAATCGTAATTCGATCATAATAGTTTCTATTTTTACACTTTTTACACGGGCATTTCACCAGCTCTTCTCCATTTGATTTAGCAACAAAAAAGCATAATCCAAGAATTCCTGAAGCCCAGTCCAAAATCTTTCACTTATATAGCGAGTCTCATCCTCAAAGCGCCGATACATCCAATCACGTCCTTCGCCCATTTATGGCCTTTCCTATGATCATTCATCAATAAAAACAATAACAAACATGACAATTAATTATATATTACAAAAAACAAACACAAAAGTACTTAAATACTACACACATTCATATATAAATATTCACATCATTTTCTCCTAATCCAGGGTGCATCCAGGGTGCATGGGTCCTATCATGTTCATAAAAGTGCTATTAGTGAAGAAACTTTTATCGTTGTGTATGTAAAACTGTAATTACATAAATTTCGACAGCATTTCGCCTTAGTTCCACACTATACCATTTCTCTTGAATATTACTCCCATAATGTATAACGTGGAACAAGACTAAAATGTGACCGAAATTTATGTAATCCGCATGCACAACCATTTACATGCACAACCATAAAAGTTTAACCGATAGTAAACTTTTATCACAAATTTTATCCTCTTATCTCACATGTCTCTTTCCTCCCACTCAACTTGAGGTCCACAATCCATGAAAACTCTCACTTTCCTTAATATATGTGCAGACAATATTATTTTACAACGTTATTCCAAAATTTTGAAATAAAGTGTAAAAAATATATATTTACAAGTTTTCATAGACATGAACTATGGTTCAACTAATTAATTAAATTACTTAAAAAGAAAACAAAATTACCAATACATAAATTAAATTGAATGAAAAACTATGTAACCATAAATAAATACATAAAATATTTATTACCTCAGTAATACACCAAGTCGACATGGCCTTCCACTCAGATTTAATGATGATATTTCGTGTAATAGTTGAGAGAGGGGAGGTTATGAAACGTTGCGAATGTTGTTGCGAATGAATTGGAATGGGATGGGGGTATATATATATATATAGGCGCCACCGCCGCCATGATGCGTCAATGGTGATAGGTAGGGCACGTGACCCACGAGGGCGTACTGCGGCCTCACTACGGTTTTGGCCGCAAGTAAATCGAACTGCCACCGCCGCGCAATTCGTTCACTGCGGGGAGTCGCTCACTGCGGCCATAACCGCAGTTACGGCCGCAGTGGGAATCGACCTCTTCACGTATTGGTAGCAGAAGAAATTAAAGAAGAAAATTGACACAAATGACATTGATGATAATGCACCAGTCATCAATATGCTTAGGAAAAAAAAGAAATAAGCATAATTTACTTTTTAGCAAATTAGTTATAACTTATTCCATTTTAGTTTCCTTACATTTCTATACTTCTTAATTAAACGTTCTTAAATACTATTAGTACTTTTATATTTTAAGTCTCTTACAACCTCATTTATGTCCACGTGCTGCAACGCACATACATTTTTACTAGTGTGTATATATAATGCAAGTCAGCAGGCACATAATTATAATTAACCAGAATTTCAAGCCGATGGATATACATATATAGAACCCTAACTCAACTGCTCATCCAAAATAAATCCTTAATCTTGAGAAAGATGGTCTTTCATCAGTAACTAGCAGAGACGCTAATTAAATTTTTGCTCAATTACGAAAAACATAACAAACTAGCTGGTACCCCCTCCTACGGAACGGAGTAAAAAGAATTAACGTCTGTCTAGATACTATCGATGTATTCATATAAATTCCTGAAAAGATAACTCATATGCTATTTTATTTAAGGGTCGACAACCAAAAGAGTAAAACATTCAAGTTTACTGTTTCATGTGTATGTTACTATTTCAAATTAATAAAACTCACACATTGGTCTTATTTGTCCAATTTATTGTACTTCTTTTATCTCTGATGTTTTTTTATTTTTTATTTTTTATTTTATCGGGGTCAAATGTAAAAATGTTTTAGTTTTTATTTTTTACTTTTTAAAGTAATTCTAATTTGTTTTATTAAAATATTGAATATTTAATCGATCACCAGCTGCGAAGCGCGGGGACCCAATAACTCTTATATATACATATATAGTAAATTAACCATTTTCGATGAAACAAAATTACATTATGAATATATCACTCATATTATAAAATAAGAAAACAATTCACAAAAAAAACGTACACCATCGAAATATAAATTTGAAGAATTTGATGTTAGAAATATTACGAAATTATAGTGCTTACATATTTTCAGAAAATTTACTTAAATAATTTTTAAAAATATATGAATAAAATATTTTATATCATACTTACGTAAAATCATATATATAATAATTCAATTATTTATAATAATTATTACAAGACTTTATTATAAATTTAATGTAATTTATCGTATTTAAAAAATATATAATTATTACAATTAATAATACTCACAAATATAGTTCTAAAATAAATTACTTTTACATATTAAAAAAAGATTTGAATATAAATTGTAACCCGAAAATCCCACAAATTGCGGGTTAGGCTTACCCAGCCCAAATTTGTTTTAACACTCACCATTGTCCAAACTCTCAATCATTAAACAACTAAGCCCAAATTTTTAGCCCAACCTATAACTCAACCCAAAACCAAACCCATCTACCCTCATATAAATAACCCGGTGTTACGTTTCTAACACTACGAGCCGCATCTCTCTCTCTCACTCTATTTCTCTCTCGCTGTAGAAGTTCAAACGTATTCATACCGAATTCTTATTGATCATACTGAGAAACCATCAAAACAGCTTTCGTAGATGCATTTCCGTCAGTGTCCGCCATGAAAAATGTTTTCCAAAGCCTCCGATGGCGGCGAACATGCTTAACATTTTTTCCATCATGATTTCCGCTCTCTTTGTAAAAAATTGTTCAAAGATTTATATTTCCACTTAGATCAAACATTTTTTCCTATCTTCTCCCTCAAACGTACCGATAAAATTTCAACCGTGTTCTTACCAATTTATTGAGGTTTTTCATGAGAAACCACCAAAACCGCCTCGTTGATGCATTTTTGTCGATTGTCCGCCGTGAAAAAATGTTTTCTCGACCGATGATGGCGAACATGCTTAATATTTTTTCTTCCATTATGATTCCTTTTTCTCTTTGTAAAAAATTGTTCAAATATTTATATTTCCACTTAGATAAAACATTATTTACTATCATGGTGTTAGTGTGTAATAAAAAATGAATATGATTTATTTGATAAAATATATAGTACGAAATCAGCAAATAGCATCATACATTTGCCTGAATTTTTTCGATCTGCAGGTGGAGGTCATTTAAATCCCGTTGAAAGCGATCTAATGTGGTCTACAGCTAGTGTTGCGTGCGAGACATCATACTTGACAAAAATGATTAGCGGGTTGTTTTGAATTTGGTTGACTAATATGTATGATTGAATTCTTTGTCTAGGATGTAGGCTTGAGATCGAGTTTGACCCCTGATTTTGTGGGTTGTTTTTGAATTTTTAAGAAGTTTAGATATATTCTGTTGCAGATTCAATCTATTTGGATGTTATCTCTTGATTAAATTTATCATGTGGTTTTAATAAATATTAAAAAAATATTTTACACGTGGCATGTCCTCTAACAATATGTTCATGTTTATATATTAATAGTAGATTAAAGTGAAGTCATTTTTACCATCAATATTAAATTAAAATGCTTCCAAAATCCAAATATTTTTTCAATGTGATCCATTAGGTCAAGATCGACACAATACAATGTACCGGATTCCTTGAAAACCGTACGTACGTCTAATAGTTTTCATTCTTTTTCATGATGGTCTAATACTCCTAGCTAGTATGAAAAACATATATAGTGCAAGTTTGCAACAACCTGTAATATTTGCTGCACACACACACACACACACACATATTATATTCAAGCAATTGCAAATAGACATGTACAAACATACAGCCACCTCACCTAAATACTACGTATAAAATGGGTGCCTGGTAGGGGCAATCCGCCACCAATTCCGCTACCGAGGCCGCTTCCATTTGGCCCGCTCCTTCGACTTCGGCCGCTACCCAGCCCGCTACCGTTAGTAGGGGGCATGGTAGCGGGAAGGGCGCTACCCTGGGGACACGGTGGCGCTGCCAGCTGACACAGCTGGTAGCGCCATACCCCCTACCAATCCCGCTACCATCATTTTATTTTTTAAAAATAATTTCTTTATTTTCATCATTTAATAAATCATTCAATAATAATATTATTTAATACGTTTTCATTTAGGTTACAATTAAAAATAGAAATAATCACCTTAATATCTTCATTTTCATTTTCATTTTCATCATTTAATAAATCATTCAATAATAATATTATTTATTACGTTTTATAGATTACAATTAAAAACAGAAATAAATTTAATTATAAAGTAACCAAATGTACCAATTACAATAAAAAACATCCAAAACGAAATAGTTTTTACAAAAGTGTCCTACGGGAGGGAAATTGTAATCGGCATCCTGATTCGGGCGCGGGGAACGGTGCTCCGGATCGTCGAACCTCTGGAGGTGGGAGCAACTGCGCGAGCGCGTCATCCATCGGGGTGTCATGCTGCTCCTCCACGGTCTGCTGTGACCCGTCAGCGCGCGAGGATGAAGCAGAAGTGCTGGACCGCGGAGTGCGACGACTACCTAAAATACTATAGTAATTAACCCAAAACTTTAAGAAATCTTACAAATTCACCCAAAATACCACAATATTCATAAGTAATACCTAAAATACTATAGTAATTCCTAAAATACTAAAATAATTCCTAAAATACTAAAATTCATAAAGTATTCTTATTTTCCTAAAATATGTAAATTATATACCTAAAATACTAACAAATTCATAAATAATACCTAAAATACCTAAAATGTATATACATAAAATTCCACAAAATACTAACAAATTCATAAATAATTCCTAAAATACCTAAACTAATTCGAAAATACTAAAATTATTCCTAATATACTAAAATAAACAACATATTCTTATTTTCCTAAAATATGTAAAGTATATACTAAAATTCCAAAAATACTAACAAATTCATAAATAATTCCTAAAATACCTAAACTAATTCCGAAAATACTAAAATTATTCCTAATATACTAAAATAAACAAAATATTCTTATTTTCCTAAAATATGTAAAGTATATACTAAAATTCCACAAAATACTAACAAATTCATAAATAATTCATAAAATACCTAAACTAATTCCGAAAATACTAAAATTATTCCTAATATACTAAATTAAACAACATATTCTTATTTTCCTAAAATATGTAAAGTATATACTAAAATTCCACAAAATACTAACAAATTCATAAATAATTCCTAAATTACCTAAAATAATTCCTAAAATACCTAAAATATCACAAAATTGAAAAAGACTTGTCTGTATACAAAATACCACAAATATACAAATTACACATAAATAAATAAATAACACGAAAAATACAAAAATTAACAAAAAATATTTGCATTAATCTATAAAACATACCTGTGATTGTGGTGTTGGAGAATGCCGGAGGAGGAGACGAAAATTGGAGGAGGTGAGCTTTTGCACCAAAACCAAAAACGGTTAGAAACTTCAATCTATAACCGAATTTAAGGCGAAAAAGAAGAGATTCGACCTTACCTTAGTGAAATGGAGCAGATCCACGGTAAAAAGAGTGGAGAGGCGGCCGGAGACGGTGGTGTTGGAGTGGGCCGCCGGAGATGCGAGGGAGAGGGGCAGGAGGTTGAAGATGAAGATGAAAGGAGGAAAGGGGCTGCTGGAGGATTTAAGTGAGCCGGTAGCGGGCTCCCCCCTACCCAGCCCGCTACCAACTGCTATTTGCAGTTCCAAGCCAATTTCAAAATTTGGACGGCCCGCGCAATTAATTTCGTTGGTAGCGGGTATGGAAGCGGGCTTTGCGCTACCAAATTGGTAGCGGGCTACCCGCTACCAGGGGCGCTACCAACTTTATTACGGTAGCGCCCACGGTAGCGGGCTGCCCGCTCGGGCTGCCTTGGCGAGGGTGGTAGCGGGCCGCCACCTACTAGGCCCGCTACCGAAGTCCGACCAACTACGTAGTACTTCCAAGATCATTTAAATTTTGTAAGCTATATAAATTTTTTTAAAAAATATATAGATGAACACTTAAAATAGTGGAGTATAAAATATTGTAAAGAGTGAGGTTCATGGAAACTACTGCTACATACCATGGTTTTAAAAACCGAACCGGA
This sequence comes from Stellera chamaejasme, assembly GCA_024586325.1. Lineage (NCBI taxonomy): Eukaryota > Viridiplantae > Streptophyta > Magnoliopsida > Malvales > Thymelaeaceae > Stellera > Stellera chamaejasme. The sequence continues at coordinate 36,162,464 of CM044984.1, forward strand.
AGTAGAACCGTCCAGACACCGGTTCATGGTCCAACGGTTTGGACCACCGGTTCAACTCATTAATTTCTTAAAGTTAGCTATTATCATTCACTATGTAGAATTATCATGAAATAATAGAGCACATTTTTTATACTAAAATAATAATTTAAAATATAAATTAGTGATTTTATAAGAAGGGAAACAATATTCTATATTTTAATTAATTATGTAATTTAAAATAATAATTTAAAATTATTGAAAATTATTTTTTTTATGTTTATATTATAGTTTACAAATTTTTTAAAAGATAATATTAGAAAATATTAAAAAATTAAGGTGTTAAATATGAATTTATAAATAAATGTAGAATAAAATAATTTGAGTATAAAAATTTAGGAGATTTTGACAAATTTTTTCAAAAAAATACAAATAAAAAAGATAATCACCGGTTTTTCCGGTTCTTACCGGTTCAATCGTTTTTTTCCCAGTTTTGTCCGATTCTTGACCAATGCTCATCAAAACCGAAAATCGGTCCGACCGAGTGGTCTGGTCCGGTTTTTAAATCCATGCTACATACCTGATTTTCAAGTATACTTTTGTCTTTTGATGGTAAGCCGTTTGCTTGAGTTTGACTTGTAGTCTAGTTGAGGAGATCGTTATCGAGCGAAGAAATCAGTGTGTCCATTAGTGTATGTTCACATACTATAAAAACAAAGTGGGCTCCTCATATAAATAATATTATATCTATTTATTGTGAGCATTTGACCCAGTAGTCATGCTCCTAATGATATTTGTAGAGATATCGAATTCGGACCTCCGATATCTTTAACCCTCTACCCCTTTATATAAAAAAAAACTATATCCTTTTTGTATCCCCAACCCACCCTTTTCGGATATGTTATTTACCCACTAATGGGTAAAACTACTAGCAGATCCTAACACTATATAACTAATTTAACTAACTAACTAATAATTTTAAAGATTAAAATACTCTTCCTAATTAGATCTTTACACAAATAACACAATTAATTTTTTCCTAATTAGTTAGTAAATAGCATCACACCACCCTTTATATAAAAAAAATAATACTATATCTGCTTTGTTTCAACATTTCTTCACCGTCACGGCAGTTAGTTTACAAACAAGTAGTACTAGACAGAATCACAGCTATACTTTAATTATTTGTAATATTTATAATCTCTCTCACTATCTGCCTCTATAAATCCAACCAACACACGGCTTTGCTAGTTAGTTTGAACACTATTATATTCCTTTTGCACTTAAAGAAATAAAGAGCATATTCCTCTATCATTTGTTTCTCGATCTCCAAATTGACATGATGGAAGCACAATGCATATAATACACTTATCATCGAGTACTACTAATTAATTTATCGCTCTTCTCCTTTATACTCCAGTATTTTTGACGCACGTAAATGACAACGACTTAGGCCATGCATGTTATTTGTTAAACTTTATCGAAAAAATGTTACAAAAACTTATAATTTTAACAACAACAAAAAGTTTTTGTAATGACTGATGAACATAATGTCACATCGGCTACATATAGTAGCCTAGTAGGTATATAGCATATGCATATATATCAAAATTAAGGATTAGGTATGCATATATATAAATTACTTAATTTTGGTCATGTTCATTTAACAATTTTCTCACCAACATCACATCTACAATTCAAATACACAAACTTTTTTTTCTTCACATGGTTGAAAATATGTTATTGAAAAAAATGATTTGGCAAAAATAAGAAAATAAATAAAATTAATAAATGAAAAAAAAACTGTTGGTATAATGCATATGGAGTTAGAAAGTTAATGACTATGTTAATGGTTAGATTAATTCTAGGTATTAATAGGTTAGATTAATGCTAGTTAATTGTTGATTTCAAGAGTCGCTTTCTTTTATAAATAAGAGTGTAAGGTTATGAACAAAATATATAAGTTCCATAACAAGTTCACAAACTGTAGGAACAAGTTACAAAATGCTATTTACTTTTATCTTCTCTTGTTCTTTTTACATCTTCTCAAAAACACCAACAACTTCCATGTCCACTTCACAAAGCGAACGCACCCCTTATACCATCAATCAAAGCTTTGCTATGATTAAAAGTTTTTGTGTAATTTTTCAAGGGTTTCAAGTTTTGCTTTTTTTGGCTTTCTGTAAAGTTGAAAAAGTAGAGAAGAAATAAGAAAGAGAGAAATTGAATATTTGATACCATACAGCCATATAAGTAAAATATAGTGCTACAGAGTTTAGTGAAGTCGATTTTCAATTTTTCTTGTTCATGTGTTCCTTTCACACTTGAAAAACACGATTAACATATAAAGGCAGCATGCGTCAATGAAAATAAATTAAATCTGCGAATTGCACAATTATGCGAGCATTATTGGTCAAAAGGTGTTGCGTCTTAAAACTGGAAATAGATATTTTCTTTTTCTTCTGTAAGGAGTGAAAATATTACTCCATTCGTCCCAAAAGTAATGTAATACTGAATTTTCAGCATTTAATCTATACTTTTAATTTTCTATCAATTTAAATTAGAAATTTGAAACTTTTATATACAACTAAAAATTTGATGTCTTAACTTTTTAAATGTATTTTTTTATATTTTTCCATTAAAAAATAATATAGATAAATTGAAGTCAAATTGACGTAAAAAATCAACTATTGTGTTACGTTTGAAACGAAAGGAGTAGTTAAAACTATTACAGGAACCCCTATAAAAAAAAAACTATTATAGGTACAGAGAAAATTAACATACAGTACATAGTACTCCTTAAACATACCAATAGTTGCTTCATAGTCTCCGTGGTACTTTTAGACGTGAGGGTTAAAGACTTGAAGTAGATCATTTTATGTTCAATCAGCTGTGCTGTTTTAAGAAAAGTTATGGTGGAGTAGTTTTTGAATCTTAAGTATTCCATCCGTACTTGATGTGTTTTTTTTCTTGATATTGTGGTAGACTCAAGTTATTACTCGAAAGATTCATTAAAAAATTCGAAAAAAAATATTTTTTGAAATTAAAAATATTGACCTATAATTTGCAATACAAATATTTGACTTTATGTATTAAATTGTTGAAAAAATAATATCATAGATTAAATGTAAAAAATGAAACACACTAATTCTTTAGGGACGGTTGTAGTATTATACAAATAATTCAAGACATAATTACAGTTAATTTAAATATCTGTTATTAAAGGGTTTAATCTCACGCATGCACCTTGATCAATCTTGAAATTGGCTCGTCAAATTAATTACTTGATCAAAACTTGAACAAACAAACATGATGAAATTCCCAAGAAAATACGTGCAGAGGAAATTAACAGAGATAATGACGTCCGAATTGAGTGACATGAACGTTATATATATATATATATATATATATATATATATATATATATATATATATATTCATCTTTGGAAGGTAGACGACTAATCCATTTTGTTTTATTACATTATAAAATTTTTCTAAATGAGAAAAATGTTGGTTTATAGAATTGGAATAAATTAAGACATCATCTATGTAAACAATAGTAAAATTTTGAATCGGTTAAGTAATATCATTCATTATACACTACGTAGAGAAGCCAATGATTTACTGCGGCGGAGGCCGCAGTAAACCGATTTACTACGGCCTCTGCCGCAGTAAATATCGCAGTAAATGAAATTTACTGCGGCATTTACTGCGGCGGAGGCCGCAGTGAGGCGGTTTCTCTACGTAGTGATATTTTGAAATTCTGAAGAAATATTTTTTAATCCGAATGACATTACATTCCATTCATAGTGTCCAAAGGGGACATTGAATCCTGTTTTATATTTATCTTTCTCATTAATCTATATTTGCCAAAATCCAGATTTCATATCAAATTTTGAAAATACTTTTGCGCTATGTAATTTTTTTAATAAATCTCTTTTATTAGGAATTGGATATCTAATCCATTCCAATACTTTATTTAAAGGTTATATATATATATAGTCAACTATTGAGTTCATATTTGTATAAGAAAAAAAGTATTATTGAGTATGTGTAAGAAAAAAATATTGAGTTCATATTTAGTCAACTATTGGCAAGGGCAGTGCATATGGAGAGAAATTAAGACGTAAAAGCAAGCTTAATTTTGCTGGAGATAGTTGACCGAGCTTTATAAAAATGAACGGGAAAAGGGCATATGCGCCCTTAGATGCTGCAGCTTGTGTCTTCGCGTCGCATTTAATTTATAAATAGCCGGCCATAATCCTTAATTAATCCATGCCCCCTAATCATAATTATGACTTCTAATTTGGTGTAATATTACTTCTTCTTCTTCTTTAACTCTCTCCCTGTCCTGGTCAGGCTCCTGAGCTTGAGGCGTTAATCAGCTACCTCAACATCGTTCTGTTATTACAGGTAATTAGGGTTCCTTAATTGCCTTTGTCTCTGTAATGGGGTGATCTTCTAGTTGAGTGGGTAATGATGATGATGATGATGATGATGATGATGAGTTCCTTGCTTTTTGGAAGTGGAAAGATACTCTTTGAATATTCCACTGAAATACAGAATCTTTTACGAGTAGTAATTAGATTCATGATGTTGCTTTCTGAAAGAAAAAAAAAAGGAGAGGCCTTCTTTTTATTTTCATTATCGATCGTGAGATCAACACTTTCTACAACAACAGTAATTAGGAAGCAGCTGCAGTTTAATTATCCTTTCTTTTATTTTATGTCTCCTTTATCTTCCTTTTTTTTGTAGCTTTATCTTCTTCTTTTTTTAGTTTACTTGCCTTGAATTTTCGCCGCATTTGGAAGAAATTAGATAGAATCTGGACGACTTTATGGGCATTGATTTGTTGTGTGCGTTGACTGAGATGGGGGTCATCATGCATTTCCGAGCTCTCATTAATTGACTTGGTCTGATACAGTTCCCACGTCCTCCCCATACCATACCATACCATACCATACATACCTTGGTAAAAGTAAAAACAAAAGCTTCACACTCAGTTGTCATAGTAGCTTATCTCAACCCAAAGTTACAGTATGTATGTAGTAGGTGATATCTCACTCTCTCTCATGTAAATGTTAACCAAAATTATTGCTACTACTCTACCATTCGAAAGTAATTAATTAATTAGGTGCTTTATTGAGATTATTATCAAAGAAAGTGATGAGGTAGTTCTTGCGTCAATTTTTCTACTGTATAAAAAATAAGCCATAGGGTCCTACCAATTATATGGTGCACATATGTGTAGGTACACATAGCAATATATGAAGAAAGTATGTAGGGATAATTTAGACATTTAGTATTTTTTTAGTAGATTTGAGTGAAACTGTTTTGTAAATTAGGCCATAGGGTCTAGTGACAAAGATATAGATATCGCTTTTGCAGAAAACAAAGACTAGTAGAAAGTAGGACAGCCTTGTATTTCGTCTGCCCATGAATTCCAAAGTCACGAGTCAACGCGCATTATCTATCAAATCCTTATAAGACCTCACCCTACTTCACAAACTCTATCATCACTACAACTACAAGCAAAGCTCCAGGTTCATGGCCAGTATATATCCAGCTCTACCTTGCTTGCTAATATGATCACTTAATTAGCCACAACACTGATGATCTATTTGTTTTCGGGTTAGCAGTTTTGCTTCTTACTCTTTCATTTCTGATTAATTAATATTGCAAATGTATCGTTGATGATTAATCTCTTAAACATGGGTTTAATTTGCAGGGGCTGATTGATTAGGTGAGATCATATCATGGCTCAGAATCAGCAGCAAATAGGAGTGCTAAGCGCGCTCGATTTAGCAAAGACCCAATGGTACCACTTCACCGCCATCGTCATCGCCGGAATGGGCTTCTTCACCGACGCCTATGATCTATTCTGCGTCTCCCTCGTCACCAAGCTTCTCGGACGCATCTACTACCATGTCGACGGCCACCCCAAACCCGGCACGCTCCCTCCCAACGTCGCCGCAGCCGTTAACGGCGTCGCCTTCTGTGGGACCCTCGCCGGCCAGCTCTTCTTCGGCTGGCTCGGTGACAAGATGGGCCGGAAGAGAGTGTACGGCCTTACTCTCATCATCATGGTCGTCTGCTCCGTCGCCTCCGGTCTCTCCTTCGGGCATGAGCCCAACTCCGTCATCGCCACGCTCTGTTTCTTCCGGTTCTGGCTCGGCTTCGGCATCGGCGGCGACTACCCTCTCTCCGCCACGATCATGTCCGAGTACGCCAATAAGAAGACCCGCGGCGCGTTCATTGCCGCCGTCTTCGCTATGCAGGGATTCGGAATTCTGGCCGGAGGAATTGTGGCGCTGATCGTATCCTCCGCTTTCGACCACGCCTACCCTGCCCCAACGTACGCCGTAGACCCAGTGCGCTCGACTGTGCGCCAAGCCGACTACATCTGGCGCATCATCGTCATGTTCGGCGCCGTTCCGGCGCTTCTCACTTACTACTGGCGAATGAAGATGCCCGAAACGGCGCGTTACACGGCCCTCGTCGCCAAGAACGCGAAGCAAGCCGCGTCTGACATGTCCAAAGTGCTGAAAGTGGATCTAGAAGCGGATGAGGACAAAGTTGTAAAACAGACAGACGATCCGGCGAACAAATTCGGACTATTCTCCAGAGAATTCATGAGACGCCATGGTCTTCACCTCGTCGGCACAACCACCACATGGTTCTTACTCGACATCGCCTTCTACAGCCAAAACCTGTTCCAGAAAGATATTTTCAGCGCGATTGGGTGGATCCCCGCCGCCGCCAAGATGAACGCCATCCACGAAGTGTACAAGATCGCCAGAGCCCAAACGCTCATCGCTCTGTTCAGCACAGTCCCTGGGTACTGGTTCACCGTGGCGTTCATCGACATTATTGGCCGATTCGCCATCCAATTGATGGGGTTCTTCATGATGACGGTCTTCATGTTCGCAATCGCAATTCCATACCACCACTGGACTCTGCCGGATAACAGAATCGGGTTTGTGGCTATGTACTCGTTGACATTCTTCTTCGCGAATTTCGGGCCCAACGCGACCACATTCGTTGTTCCGGCGGAGATCTTCCCAGCGCGGCTGAGGTCGACGTGCCACGGGATATCAGCGGCGGCTGGGAAGGCCGGCGCGATTGTGGGGGCGTTTGGATTCTTGTACGCGGCGCAGAGTAAGGATCCGAACAAGACGGACGCAGGGTACCCGCCGGGTATTGGAATTAAGAACGCACTGATTATGCTGGGATGTATTAATGCGGCGGGAATGTTCTTCACGCTGCTGGTGCCGGAATCGAAGGGCAAGTCGCTGGAAGAGTTGACCGGCGAGAATGAGGAGGAGAATACGGAGATTCAAGTTGCAGGGCGAGGCGTTAACCCCGTTGTGTGATACCATACCATATCCGTACGCTTTTGTGAAATTTGATCATCTATGCCACTGACTAGCTTCATTTTCTCTGTTCTTAAAAGAATTTGAATATGTAATGAAATGTGGCAATAATTTAGACAATATGCTTAGCTTAGCTTAATTACTCAAACCGCAAAATCATGTATACTTTCTTTTTCTTTTTTTATATAAAGGTGGTAGAGTGTTGGGGGATAACAGAGGCTCGAACTCGAGATCTCTAGAAGTGTTCTCAGGAATAAGATCAGTACGCTAAGTCATCATATCATGTATACTTTGTTGTACATACTAATGGAATGGATTTTGTTAAATACTCTATACTCCCTAGATGATGAATGTCATGTTTGAAAAGTATTTATGTTCAAATTATTTCCAATGGAAACTCATTATAAAACACCTAAAATAACACATTTAAGAACTACATAGTTCTATTTATTATCTGTATTTATATTTTTTTTACTTTTTATTTAAAATTTTCTAAAGAAATACTCCATCCATCCCTTTTTAGATGCATATGCACGTTAGGGGTGTTGAACGAATCGGACGAGCCCAAACGAGCCGAGCTTCACGAGCCTCGAGCTCGAGCCGATTCTTTGGCTCGTATAATTAACGAGCCGAGCTCGAACATGAATGGTTCGGCTCGATAGGCTCGACGAGCCTTATCGAGCCTGGTGTGAAATTACATATATACCCCTGTTTATATATCGAGCCTTATCGAGCCTTATCGAGCCTAACGAGCTCGCGAGCTCGTTTAGGCCGATTCGAATTGAGCTTCACGAACCTTCGAGCCAAGCTCAAGCTCGAATTTTCGGGCTCGTTCGAACTCGAGCCGAGCTCGAGCCGAGCCCGAATTTCACGAGCTCGAGCTCGAACCTGCTAGGCTCGGGCTCGGCTCGGCTCGAACTCACCCCTAATGCACGTTGACTTTTACACTTGTGTTTGACTCAAATTTTAATTAAAAATATTTCGTAAAAAAATTCTATAAAATTACTCCATCCGTCCCAAAAAGAATTCTCCCGGAGGATCCGATCGCGACGAAACAGGTAAAAAGGAAATCCAGCAAGTTCGTGGTAGTAGGGAGTCAGTTATACCGAAAGGGCTTTTCTTCGCCCCTCTAGAAGTGTATCAGTGAAGAAGAAACAGAAGAAGTCTTTAGGGAAGTCCATGAAGGTATCTGCGGGTCCCATATCAAGTCGAATGCGCTAGCAGCGGTTATACTCCGGCAAGGCTATTTCTGGCCGAACATAAAAGAAGATGCAAAGAAGTTGATCAACAAATGCAATAAGTGGCAGGAACACGCTCGCATACAGAGAGTTCCTTCAGAGTACGTGACGTCTTCGGACTACCCAATACCCTTTGCCGTTTGCGGAATCGACTTGATTGGAGCATTACCAAAAGCACCCGAAGGAGTGAAGTACTGCGTAGTCGCCGTAGATTACTTCACCAAATGGGTAGAAGCCAAACCATTGGCCTCGATCACGGCGGACAACATCCGAGAATTTGTCTGGAAGAACGTCATTTGTAGGTTCGGATGCCCGAAAGTACTTGTCGCCGACAACGGGACACAGTTCACGGATGGAGGATTCCAAAACTTTGCCGAAGAATTCGGCATCAAGCGTCACTTTGCTCCGGCTGCACACCCACAAAGCAACGGGCACTTCGAAGTATCTAACCGAACCTTGAAATACGGCTTAAAGAAAAGACTCGGCAGTGCTAAAGGAAAGTGGCTCGGGGAACTCCCGCACGTCTTGTGGAGTTATCTGACCACTCCCCGCAGGTCAACAGGGGAAACGCCGTTTTCCTTAGCCTTTGGGTCTAAAGCTCTCATCCCCGTTGAAGTAACCAACTCATCTCTCCGGGTTACAATCTTTGAAGAAAACGCCAACGAAGAAGGGCTAAGGACGAACCTAGATCTCCTCGAAGGCAAAAGAGAAGAGGCGGAGATCCGGAGGAAGGCATTTCAGCAAAGGACTGCGGCTTCGGCAAATTCGAAAGTCAAGACAAAAAATATCAAGGTTGGAGACCTAGTCATACGGCAAACTAAACTGGGTTCCCGAAGACCAAAAGGAGGCTCGTTTGCCCCGAACTGGGAAGGCCCGTTTAGAGTAATCGCCGAAGAAAGGAAGGGAGTTTACAAATTGGCTGATTGCGAAGGAAGAGAATTTTTCAACTCTTTCCATTCGGAAGCACTTAGAAAGTATTATGTATAGCCCGGTGTTGACACCCGATTTTGTCCGGAGTAGTAATTTAGGTTTTTCGGTAATTTTTCGTATTTTTATTTCATGTGACTCTTTGCCATTTCTATCATTTTGTGTGTCTTTTATCGTTCTTTGATTAGTTCATGCGCTTTTTATCATTTTTGGTATTTTATGTATTCTTGTCATTGTTATTATTTCATGAGTTCGCGTTTCATTTTTTTCATTATTTTGTGTCTTGATCATGATTTTATGAACTTTTTATCATGTGTTTTTGTTATTTTTTGAACTTTTGTTATTTTCGTTATGTTGTCATTTTTTATAATTTCATGTGTTTTTGTTATTTTTCTTACTTTTGGTACTTCTATTATTTCCATCATTTTATGTACTTTTTGTCATTATTCATGCTATCTTGTTTTTCTTTTATTTTATAATTGAGTGTGTTTTGTTATTAAACAAAAAAAAAGCAAAAAAATAGAGGAAATTAATTATAACTTTTAAAAGGATTTTTCAAAAAATTAATTTTTCTTTTTAGTTAAATAGCTATTTTATTCAAAAAAAAGAAGGGAAAAAAGAAAAAAAAGAGCAGGAGCTCTCGTGCCTCTCCGCCTCCTCCGCCGGACTCCATCATCACTCCCTGCCATCCTCCTCTTCCATCCATCAAAGACATTTTCAGACTCCTCCATCATTGAAGAGCAGCCCCCAAGCCCTGTCAATCCGTCATTTGGCTATAAATAGAGCCAAAAACGAAGGAAGAAAGCGAGGTTTTTTTTCTTGGTCGGAAATTCATCCACCACCTCCCACCTCGCGCTACAGCCACCTTCGATACCAACCACCACTCCCATCATCATCACACCATCTCCAGCAACCCGAAGGTGTCCCTAGCTCCGCCCAAAACCGCCGGAAAACGGAGGAAGCAGCAACAAAACGAAAAAACTCCTGTCGGCCTTCTCCTCCATCCCCTCCGATTTTGCTGCTTTTCATCACTCATATCAATTACCATCAGCTCCGCTACGAGGAGACGAAGCCAACCCACCCTCTCATGCTGCCGGAGATGGTGTGACGAAAGAGAACAGAGCCACAATCCGATGCCGACTCGGAACTCGTTTTCTCTCTAACCGGAGCTTGGTTCGCCGCGAGACCACCACCTACCGCACCACCTACCTCCGCCGCACTGAGCAGTACCTGAACCGCCGTCCGAAGTACAGCTTCGCCACCGGCCGCCGTCACCTCCGCCATTTGGTTCAAACGCGCGAAGAAGAAGTCTGCACTTGTTTTTAATGTTTTTGGGTAAACTACAATTTCAGTCCTTTCTTTGTTCCTCATATCACTTAGGTAATCAGGTTTTCAGAAGTTTCAGTCAAGTCACTTAACAAGTTTCAAAACTAACAGTTTGGGCACTAGGCCTAAACTTTTTTATGTTTTAGTTAATATTTTTTGTTATTATGTCAATCTAAATTATTTTTTTATTTTATTTTCAAGATATTTGAGTTTTATTAGCTATGTAATTTTCCAAGAATCCTTTTCTTTTTATTTTTAGTGCTATTATTTATCTTTTTCTTTATTTTTTAAAATCAAGCAAATTTATAAAAATACCCGTGGTACCAATTTTTGGGCGTACGAAAATTAACCATTTTTGTACGTAACTGACAAACGAATCCAGATCTCTTGTAGACCATTTTCAGGTTTCCAATCGACCTAGGTAAAAAGATTGGTGGCGACTCTCTGACGAAAACCACGTCGCTACACCCGGAGTTAGTAAGATACAAATAAATTCGAGAAATGGATGAATGTTTTGAGAAGCAGTTCAAAAAAAATCTCGTAGTTCTCATTAAAAAATCCCGAAGGATGCATTACAATTCCCGAAGTCACTCCAAAGGGACAATAGAAAACAAATACGTACTAAGGAAAACTGAATTCATTGGGGTGGACTGGCTCCGGAGCTCTCAGGAATTCCTCCCCGCACCATGATGGATCCACCGGGCGCTCATCATGACTGTTTAACCCGGAGAGATCAGCGTGCGGGTTCCGCTCCACAAGTTGTCTCCGGACAAGGCAGAAGCCTTGGTCGAATTTCTCGACAGACATTTGAACCGCGTCCTTCACGGCTTCTTCCCATGCCTCCTTTTCTTCCCGGACCATTGCGGCTTCCTCCTTGGCCGCCTTGACCTCTTCCCGGAGATCCTTGAGGTCTTGTTCCGTGTGATTCTTGAGGTTTTCAAGATTGACCTAAAGGTCTCTCTTCTCCTTCTCGAGCGCTTCTACCCTTCTCCGGAGCTCTTCTTCGGAATCCCTCTGAGCAGCTACGGTGCTCAGAAAAGCAGCCTCAACATGGGTGAGATTCGACATCGTCCGGGAGAGCCGGAGCTGAAGAACTTGATGTTCGGGAAGCCCAGAGCAACTGCTCGTAGTGCGAAACTCTTTAAATGAGTTTAGCGACTATGGCTATGGCTTTAGTAGCCCTTTGTTCAGTGCTACTCCGGACATCGTCCATTTTCTAGACAACTTGGAAAACCCAGCCAAAAAGGCACATCACCTGCACAAATTATTGGAAGTTAAGGACAAAAATTTTGTTTAGAATGAATCGACAGAGAAACTATACCTGAGAGCCAAGGACATTAATCCTGGAGGTAGCCACAGCCAGGTCCAGGAATTGGTGCTCGGGGCAGTCTATAGTCCGGGCGGTAGAGACCTCTTTCCATATCTATGGGGCCATCTCCTTAGCATCTTCATCATCCATGAGGTTTTGGTCCTCATGGATGAGCCACTTCGGCTCCCGGGGGATCAGATCTGATCCATACCGGGCCAGCTCAGCGTCCCGCTCTTGCCGTGCCTTCTCCTGGGCCTCCTTCCAACCTGGACCTATATAGCAGAAATGCGTCTGGGTGACTTCGTGAATAGGGTCGTCTCCGAACATTCGGGAAAGGTTCTCGAAGATGTTCCGAAAACACTTATTCTCTAAAGATAAGTGTTGGTTACCTAAGTCAAAGTCTGAGGGCAAAACTCCCGGAGCTCGCTCTTCAGCAACCGGTGTGGCCTTGTACTTTCCCCGGAGACGCCTCATTTTGTCCGGAGAAGGACCAGCCCGGTCGTACGCGTCCGGAAGATCCTCAAAAGTGGTGTCCGTATCTTTCAGGCGAACTGGAGAACGGACCTCGGGAGGGCCAGATTCAATACCCTCCGGGACGTCAGTGGTGTCCCTCTTCCTTTTCTTCGGCTCCACTGCTGGAGGCTGAGAAGGACCAGCCTTAGAGGTTTCCTTGCTTGGTTTGGGCTTTGTCTGAAGGCCCTTGAACAAGCCCTGGAGGTCGATCTTCGGGGCCATTTCTGCAAAAGGAGATACAATTAGTTAATACAAAAAAAGGAATGCAAACGAGCCGAAGCAAGAGTATAAACCTTTCACAAAGACCACGTGCGGGATTTCGCCCCGCAGTCGCCGGACCAAAGCCAAGTCTTGAGGGGAAGGGGAGGTTTCCCTGATTCCAAGTGCCCTCAGGTCACATTGAATTATCCCTAAGTGAGATAAGACTCTTTGGGTGATGAGGACCTAGTTGATTGGGACAGGGAATGGTTCGGGATGGTCATCCCCGAACCAGTCGACCACCTGTCACAATTTGCTCCGAAAAGCTTCATAGTTCTCCCGAGCGCCTTCCAACTCCTGCAATCGAGAAGGATCCTTCACGTCCACAAGTTCCCCTACCTTCTGGACTTTGAAGGTCCCACGACGCTTCGGGCTTCAATAAGAAAAACTTCCCATGCCATCCTTTTCTGCTCGAAGGCAGGTCCCAGATGAGGTAAACTTTTTTATGGGATTCCCCCTAGCCCCGAAGTAATAAAAGCAATTCCTTGGCTTCAGGATGATCTTATAAAACTGAAAAAAATGGAAGTTTTTTGTTCTATCCCGAACACCATGCACAACACGAGGAACGCGTTTATATGGCAAAAGGTGTTCGGGCTTAGTTGGTTAATGGCTAGCCCATGGGATTCTGCCAGTTCCTGAATAAAAAGGTGCGGGGAAACCTAAGCCCGCACTCCAATTGACACCTAAAGATCACAAGGCTTCCAACGCCCGGTTCGTATACACGACACTCCGGCGTTGGTATTCTAATGGCTATTGTTCGGGGAAGAAAGAAGTTGCGCTGTCAGCGCTTTACAAGCTCGGGAGTGGCTTTGCTCCGGAAATGGTCGACTTCAGACCACCATCCTTCGGGTACGGGGTCACTCGTTTCTAAGAGATTTCCCGAAGGACGAAAAGAGAAAGGAATTGGAAAAGAAGAGGCCATTTGAAAATACCTCGAGAAACGGGACGGAGAAAACGGTGACGGTTGGACGACCTAAGGGGTACCGGCGAGACACTCGCAGCCGCGTCAACAACGGAGTGGTGCCGATGGTAGAACTTATCGATGGCGGAAGCTCCCTATTGGTTGCCGGAAGTAACTGTCTCCTGGTTGAGAAACGGTGCTAGGTATTCCTCTGGGGCAACTTTCTCAACACTTCTCCACCTCTGGAAAAAGCTGATCGCCTCTTTGAGCGATGGGTTGTCTGTCGTGAAAAAAGAGAATAGCTAGAGAGAGAAAGCAAAGGAAGGAAGCAAGGAAGCAAGAATGAGGTGTGGATAGCAACTCTAGAACTGTTCCTTATTTAAGGACGTCCGGGAAGGCGAACCGTCACAAAGCGATGCATATCCACCACTGATAAAAAAGTAGCAGTTAATGCATCAACCGCGATGGAACTGCTTTCTCAGGCCATTTCAAAAACCCGGATCATTGTGGTCCGAGGAATTCAGAGGGAGGATAAAATCCTCATTTCAAAAACTCGAACCATTGTGGTCCGAGGATTTCAAAGGGAGGGTGAGAATCATCATTTCAAAAGCCCGGACCATTGTGGTCCGAGAAGTCAATGGGAGGATACAAATCCTCATTTCGAAATCCCGGACCATTGTGGTCCGAGGAAGTCAATAGGAGGATACAAATCCTCATTTCAAAATCCCGGACCATTGTGGTCCGAGGAAGTCAATGGGAGGATGAGAATCCTTATCTCAAAAGCCCGGACCATTGTGGTCCGAGGATTTAAAAGGGAGGATAAAATCCTCATTTCAAAGCCCGAACCATTGTGGTCCGAGGATTTCAGAGGGTGGATAAAATCCTCATTTCAGAAACCCGGACCATTGTGGTCCGAGGATTTCAAAGGGAGGGTGAGAATCCTCATTTCAAAAGACCGGACCATTGTGGTCCGAGGAAGTCAATCGGAGGATACAAATCCTCATTTCAAAATCCCGAACCATTGTGGTCCGAGGAAGTCAATGGGAGGATACAAATCCTCATTTCAAAATCCCGGACCAATGTGGTCCGAGGAAGTCAATGGGAGGATGAGAATCCTCATCTCAAAAGCCCGGACCATTGTGGTCCGAGGATTTAAAAGGGAGGATAAAATCCTCATTTCAAAGCCCGGACCATTGTGGTCCTAGGATTTCAGGGGAGGATAAAAATCCTCATTTCAAAAACCCGGACCATTGTGGTCCGAGGAAGCCAATAGGAGGATTCATAAAATCCCCATTTCAAATTTCCCAGACTATTACCAACTTGAACCATGTCAATCCGGGAAGGTACGCTGACATATTCGGACTCCTTGCAATTGGCCAAATGACAAGGGGGGACTTGATGGTCGCCAGACCCAATCATCAAAAAAGGCCTAGCAAATGGCCCAATTAGCAGCCCAATATAAGGATCCCATTAAAAATCTAAGTGTTAATAACTAAAACCTAATGGAACAGTGATATCCCTGGACCTAACAAAAACTTACCCGAACAGGACACGGGATATTCTTGAGGAAACATACCCGGAGACACGAAACACGTGTCCATTAACGCTATATTGAAATATTACGACTTCGCCACCATTAATATGGCTATATAAGACATTTATAGCAAAAGTCAAAGAGACGTCTCTTTTCACTCACTTTCATCTAAAACAGAACAAGAAGAAGACATACAGAACTCCCTCCATCATCGAATCCCGAGAAACGCATATTGCACAAATCCCAATGACATCCAACAATGCCAACACACGTCAACTCCGCAGACACGTAGCGACAGCCCAAACGGATCCGCCACCAGTATTAAAATATTTGCCCTTATCAATGGGGTTAGTAGTACAAAATAACCTACTATGAAAATAACCTACTATGAGGTGGTTAGGTGGAGTTGCCTACTATAGTAAAAAAATTTACTATACTCTTTTTCAACAAATTCTTCCATTATATCTATTCTAAAATTTTCATTCTCTCAAAAGAATAGAACCCAAAATGCAAGGTGAAAATGAGATGAAATAAGAAATTACTCCCAACATTCGAGAAAAATATAACTTTTCGGCATTTAATCTATGATTTTTCACTTCCAATATATAAATTTGAATAATCGATATGCAATGATAAATGACCATTCTAGTTAATGTTGTTTTTATAATGAAATTTTAGCCAAACTTATAGTATTCTTTAAGGAGTACATAACTAGACACCCAATTTCTCCTATTATGTTCGAGATAGTTGAGACAAATTGTCAATGATATAAAACTAATGTTCCACCCCTCATAATTCAAAGATCAAGTCACCGTGAATCTTAATTTAAGCCCCTATCTGTCTAAATTACTAAAGTTCAAGATTTTTAATCTGCTTTAGCCAGTTAGCCGTTTTTCCCATACCTGAGCGTGTTAGTATAACAAGTTACACTTAGAGTAGGACTAGATCACTACAAAGAAGCGGAGAAGTTCTCGATTCTAAAACCGAAAAGATGTGAATATTCCATAGAATATATAATTAATAGAATCAAAATCACTTAGGAATCCTACCTCGAACAGAATTCGAGTTATTCTCGCCATCGTAGCTGTGTGTGTGTGTCTATATATATAGAACCCTTCTCCATTCTCACCTTCATCCTCACTTCAATCGTAAAGCTAGCAATTCATTCAGCGATGGCGAAGGAGCAAAGCAATCATGTGCTCAAGGCTCTGGATGTCGCCAAAACGCAGTGGTACCACTTCACCGCCATCATCATCGCCGGCATGGGCTTCTTCACCGACTCCTACGACCTCTTCTGCATTTCACTCGTCACCAAATTGCTCGGCCGCATCTATTACTATGAGGAAGGCTCTTCCACCCCTGGTGCTCTCCCTCCTAACATAGCTTCAGCCGTCAGCGGCGTCGCTCTCGCCGGAACCCTTGCCGGCCAGCTCTTCTTCGGTTGGCTTGGGGACAAGTTGGGCCGTAAACGTGTTTACGGGATGACGCTTATGCTCATGGTCATCTGCTCACTTGCCTCTGGACTTTCCTTCGGCAACTCCCCGAAATCGGTACTCACCACGCTCTGTTTCTTCCGTTTCTGGCTCGGTTTCGGGATCGGCGGCGATTATCCCCTTTCAGCGACCATCATGTCTGAGTACGCCAACAAGAAGACTCGAGGGGCTTTCATAGCCGCCGTGTTCGCAATGCAGGGTTTCGGGATCCTCTGCGGCGGAATGTTTTCTCTGCTGGTAGCCTCTCTGTTCAGGGCGAGTTTCCCTGCCCCTGCATTTGCGGTCGATCCGGTGGGATCAACTGTGCCGCAAGCGGATTACGTTTGGAGGATCATTCTGATGTTCGGAGCGATTCCGGCGGCTCTTACCTACTACTGGCGGATGAAGATGCCGGAAACCGCTCGCTACACCGCCTTGGTAGCAAAGAATGCGAAACAAGCAGCGGCGGACATGTCCAAGGTTCTGCAGGTCGATCTGGAAGCAGAGCCGGAGAAGGTTCAAACAAAAAAACCTGAGGAATTCGGTCTTTTCAGTTGTAAATTTGCTAAGAAATATGGACTTTTATTGGTCGGAACCACCACGACTTGGTTCTTGCTGGACATCGCCTTCTACAGCCAGAATCTGTTCCAGAAAGACATCTTCACCGCCATCGGTTGGATTCCCAAGGCCAAAACCATGAACGCTCTAGAGGAGCTCTTCAGGATCGCCAGAGCACAGACACTCATCGCTCTCTGCAGCACCGTTCCTGGGTACTGGTTCACGGTGGCGCTGATTGATAGAATGGGCAGGTTGAAGATTCAATTGATGGGTTTTTTCTTCATGACAGTGTTCTTGTTCGCCTTGGCGATTCCGTATCATCATTGGAGCCAGCCAGGAAACCAGATCGGATTCGTGGTGCTCTACTCCCTCACGTTCTTCTTCTCTAATTTCGGCCCCAACGCCACAACATTCATCGTTCCGGCGGAGATTTTCCCGGCGAGGTTGAGGTCGACTTGCCACGGAATATCGGCGGCGTCCGGGAAGGCAGGAGCGATTGTAGGGGCGTTTGGATTCTTAGTGGCTGCAAATGCAATTGGGATGGCGAAAACGCTCACCATTCTGGCAGTGATCAGCTTGGCGGGACTTCTCTTCACGTTTTTGATACCTGAACCGAATGGAAGATCGTTGGAAGAAATATCTGGGGAAGAAATTGAACAGCAAGTGGAAGAAGCCCCTCCTACAATTGAGCAAGTCTGATGCTAACTGCCTTTCTTGTCACCCAAGCAATGTCTTCTTGTTTTTTTTGTTTTTTTTTTTTTGCTTATCGTTATAGTCGAAACTGTTGGGCCGCTGAGTTTGTTGGGCCGTTTCCTCATAGTTTACTTGGGCCTCTCTTTGATTTTGCTGTCTACGCGATTTCACTATCATTGATGCTTTCACTGAAGAAGAGATTTTAACAGAAGGAAAGCCTTGTATTATAGCCCATCATATAATCCACAAGTCATCTTCAAAACAGATATGTGGCCCACAGTTTGAAAGACTGCTTTGGCCACTAGATTGGGCAACTTTACTGCAAGGTTCAAATCAACTTGGGCCTACTAGATTTTCTCATTGGGCCACCCCATGGGATAGCATGGTCTATATAACTGTTCAAAGTGCAAATTCCATGACCACTACTACTAGCCCATATCATCTATTCTCTCGTGTAGTTACATTTTTTCTTGGTACAAAGGGGAAATTGAAAAATAAAGGGAAAAAATGAGTCCGTTTATTTACAATATATGTAGAAAAACAACTACCTAAATATACTACTAATTAACTAACTCAATTAGCTAACTTAATAAATTAAAAGACTAAAAGACATTTATTAAAAGGGTAAATTTGACATTTTCATGATGTGTGTTTTTCCACATATGTGGTAAATAGACACGCAGGAAAATGACCTTTTTACCACCCACATTTGGTCAATGGACCCTTTTGCCACTATTTCAAATATGGGTCCGCTTTTACCATAAGTTTTACGTTTGTGGTCATATTCTACCACTTAACTTGTTTTTTTGACTCATTATACAAGTTCTTTGACTAACGGCGAGAATATTCGCGAATATTTCTTCATGGAGGAGTTACGTGTATATTTTTTTACACATCTGGCATCCACCTAAGCTCCACATAACCTTAACCTTCCGACCTAATCTTCCTGCCTCCCAACCTCCCGCTGCTCATCACCGGCTTCAACGTCTTCTTCACCTATTCCTCTTTTGCTATGGCGGAGTTAGCTATAGCAGTTTCGTCGCCTACATCGTGGCGGTTTCTCCTGGGTTGTGATGTATTTGGGACTAGGGTTTATTGATCAATTGTAGATTTGAGGTTCGGGCATTTGGGGCTTTAGCAATTTATGGGCTGATTTTCTTCTTCTTGATTAAATCAACTTCTTCATCTTCAAACTCGAACTAGACATCATCGGTGGTGATCAGAGACGAGGCAATTAATTCGAGGCTTTAGCAATTTATGGGCATTTGGATTATGTCTTCGGCAGCGGAGGGACCAATCGCCCCCGAATG
Source organism: Stellera chamaejasme (assembly GCA_024586325.1). NCBI lineage: Eukaryota > Viridiplantae > Streptophyta > Magnoliopsida > Malvales > Thymelaeaceae > Stellera > Stellera chamaejasme. Next base: position 36,181,852 of record CM044984.1, read on the forward strand.
TCCTCCGCGAACAACGGTGTTGACTCTCTGGCCGGACTGTTCATTGAAGAAGATAGCGGTTTGCACTGCCATACGAGGGAGGGGACAGTGACGGAACTATGAAGGGACAAGGGGGCTGCTGTCTCCCCCATTTACTTGGGGTGTGTAAGGTATATAGTATATATTCTTAGGACTACTATTATAATTTACCCATTAACCCCCTCTATCCAAACCAATAAAATTTAAGCCCAAATATAATTAAAACCCAACTCAATTTCATATATTATTATCTAACCCATAAGTCCCTCACTCCATATATAATTGGTCCTCTCTTTGCATTGGAGCTTGTAATATGAACATGATGTATCATGTATACTTTTTCCTTCACGTTTTTAGTTTTCTTCGTTTTTATTATTTATTTATTTTGCTAGGCTATTATCTTTTGCTTGTGATTGTTTAATTGTAATAAAAATAAAACTATAAGTTTAATTCCAAATTCCGATTGAATTCTTGTTTGTAGTAATTTTAATAGCAAACTAGCAATTAAATTATAAATTGTTTGTAGTGTAATTTTTTTATAGTAATTTTATTGTAATTGTTTCTAGCATAATTTAGAGTAATTCCAAATTCCAAATGAATTCATGTTTGTAGTAATTCCTGTTTTCATATTTTTCATGTTTCTAGTGGTAATTGTTTGTTATAATTGTAGTAGCAATTAAATTACAAATTCAATTGTTACCAATTTAAGTCTTGTTTTGCACTTTTTCTAAATTACACAAAAGCATGTACTAATTGTTTGGATTTTGTTACTCAAGATTGACTCAACATGTATTAAGCTACCCCAGGGCTGTAAAACGAACCTATCCCGTTCAAGTTATGCTCAGCTCGACCTCTGAGGAGCTTGTTCGAGCCAAGCTTCACGGGCCTCGAGATCGAGCCATTTTTTATGTTCCTGTATTGAACGAGCCGAGCTTGAGCCTCGGAGGTTCGGTTAAGATAGACTCGCGAGCCTACACGAGCTCGAGGAACAAGCCGAGCCAAACCGAGCCTGAGAGATTCGATTCGGGCTCGACTTGTTTTCAGCCCTAAGCTACTAACTCGCAACGAAGATCGAGTGTCGAGGAGGTGGCGGTTGTTGCAGGTGGGAAGGGCAGCTGGATCTGTCTTGCCGGAGGTGAGGAACAAATTTGAATATTCCAATTAGGTCCTAAACTTTTTTTAAAACATGCAATTGTAGCACAAATTCATATTGAGTAGCACAAATTGAAGTCAAGTCATCTAATTTTCGTCCAGGACAGGGCCAGACCATCGTGGCATTTTAACGGGGGGTTAAACGGGGTTAAAAAACATGAACAGTAGTGGCAATTTAGGACTCATCTTTGAAATAGTGGTAAAAAATGTCCATCGACAAAACATGGGTGTCAAATACGGTCCTTTTCCCCAAAATAAATGACCTCTCATCATGGCAGTTCAATAAAGACCATTGACTCATGTACGTCTCTTTTCAAATACAGGATATTGATTAATTGATTTAAGTAACGAAGCATGATAATTTACATGAATTAAGTAAATTAATAAATGTTATGTGTCACTGACATTGATGACAGGTCATCGAATTATTTATAGCCAACAGAAAGCGAAAAGAAGAGGACAATCGACTCAGCAATGCACGGAGTGCTGGTGTATGACATTAACCTATGACTATGTCTCTATCTACTCCATCATCATTATAATAATGTAGTAGAAATTAATATCCAACACGTAAAGCAAACAAGTCTAATTTTGTCTTGTCCCGATTTTACTTTCACCGCCATTATCGATCCTACTCAGCCATATCGCCACTTAGCTTGAGGCACAAGATAATAAATGCATTTGTAATTTCCAAACAAAGACTGCTGGAGATGGTAATGACATAATTACCTAAGTTTATGTTTTGATTTTGCTTGGGCCAGAAAATTAAAATTAATCGAGGTCCTATGTTAAGATTGTACTAACTTCATCCCTACAAAATCCGATGCGTTTCGTTTTTAGTATTTAATCTATTATTTTATTTCTTTGACATTCTAATATATAAAGCTAAAAATATTTTAGATGCAAATTATAGATAAAAGTGTCTAATTTCTAAATATTTTCTCCAAAAAAATTTAATACGGAGTAATTTTTCTAGTATAAGTTGATTCTATCACAACATCAAAAATGAAACTCACTAACTTTTCATGGACGCAGAGAGTATTTAAAAAATCAATGGTGGACCTACCTTGTACTAAGGGGGCAATATATATAGTGTAATATAAAACTTAATGATCAAAATATTAAAAATATGAAGGTTAGGAGCTAAATCAATTATAAATTTAATTTAAACAAGAATTTTGTGCAATTTTTCAAGATTAAGATGAGGTATATAGCTCCCTCCGTACTTTAAAAATTACATCATTTGTTTCAAATTGTTTTTCATGCATGTTTAGACATCTAAAGTTAAATATTTTTAAGTGTATCATAATTTTTAATATACACTTTCTAAATATATACTCCTCTGTCCCAAAATTATTGAAACACTTTCCTTATTGGATTGTCCCTAAATTATTGAAACACTTTCCTTTTTTAGTAAACTTTTGTACATGAATTTACTCAATTATCCATCATCACTCTCTTCCATCTACCAAATCAACTCAAAATCAGCTCCACCTAAAATAGTGTGCCCAATCAAAACGTTTCAAAAATAATGAGACGGAGGGAGTATTTTTTTGAATTTTTAAACTATTTATTTTTGTAAATATGAGTCAAATATATTGAACTTTGAAACATGAAAGTCAAATGGTGCAATCTTTAAGTATGGAGGAAGTATTTCTTTAAAAGTGATTCACTTTTCTTAAAACATTTTCACGTTACGAGTCTCTTAAAAATTGTACACATTTCATTTTGGGTAGTCTCCAAAAATTAGTTCATTTTCATTAAAACGTATGGGTTTTGGTGGGGTGAATAGAGTATTTTTTTCTATGTACAATATATGTATATCTTAATTTTTTTAGGGGGAGGGAGGGGTGGCAGCAAAATGAAGAAAATAAAGTCCAGAAGTTCTTCTTCTTTTGAACCGCATGGAGCTCTCCATGGACTTCATGATTTCTAGCTTCATCTCATCGATGCTTCTCTTCCACCAATTCTTACCCTCAAACCTGAATATTGCTATACGAATGAAAGTGACAAAAAGGAAGTTCCATTTTTATCGTTGCTAGAGATTGAATGCTCGCATTTTTATTGAGGAGTTGAAATTACAACCACTAATCTAATCAAGGAGTTGAAAGTATGCCAAAATCCATTATCTTCTTAATTATGCAAAGCCTAACAACATTTTTTTAACTTTAATTACAAGAAGTTTACACTCAAAATGCAAGGAGTTATGCTCAAAGAGGGAAAAACTTGGTAGATGCTATAATTGTTGTTGTTACATAATTTTTCTCACAATACTGAATTTTGTTTCTTTTGTGTAAACAAAGAGAACAAAGCTTGGGAGAGACCCTAATCGAACTGAGATTTGGGCAGTCCCGAAAAAGGAAAGATGGCTCTTTTGATTTTATGGCAAAGGAGTTAATGGTATGTCCATATTTATCATATATATATATATATATATATATATATATATATATATATATGGAGATTTATTTTAAAAACCAGATTGTTGAAAAAATCAAAGATAAAGTATCATTGCATGAATTTTTCTGAATTTAAAAACCAGATTAGAAAGCATGATTCCAGTTATTCCATAAATGTTATCTATTTTCATAAAGGTCTAACTTATTGTATGTGAGTTGGATTTTAATCACATGAAACAATGTTAAGCTAATTATATTCAAACCCCATCTCTTTAATCCACTACGTGGGGAATACAAGCTTAACTGCGGCCCTTACTGCGGTTTGGGCCGCAGTAAGCCCATTTACGCAGTAAATAGCGTAATTGGTGGCGCAGTAAGAATTTACTGCGGCCAAGGCCGCAGTAATTTTTTTTAGGGTTTAAACTCCTATTTCTCTTCATCCGCCGCACAATTAAACTCTTTTCTTCTTCTCCACCATTCTTAATTCTTCATCTTCTCCGTTCTTCTTTGTTCTTCCTCTTCTTCTTCTTCTTCAATTCTCCTTCTTCATCTTCTCATTTCTCTTCATCTTCATCTTCATATGCTCCTTCTTCTTCTTCAGATCCAATGTTATTGTTTCCAATTTCTCCTTAGCTAGGTAAGGCTGCCTTCATCATCCTTCTACGTTCCTTCCTTTGTGCATGCTCTTCCTTCTTATTCGGGTATTCAACATACTCCTCTTCCTCCAGAAGAGCTCCTCGTATTGCCATGAATTTATTGGCATACCTCGGACTAGACTTCGAATTGCAAAACCCACCTTCTGGGTTTCATTGGACGAATTTGGATGAACATTCATCCGGATTCGTCCATTTTTTTTAATTATTCAAAACGGTTACTGCGGCCATGGCCGTAGTAAGGCCGTTGTAGCTACGGCGGCCATGACTGTAGTGGAAAACGAATCATGGAGGTTTTTACCACGACAAGAATGCGGCCTCTCTCGCGGTAACTACTACGGCTCTCATCGGCTCTACTACGGGTTTGGCCGCAGAAATGGATTTTTCTCTACGTAGTGATCATTTTCTTGATCGGGTCATTCGGAGTTTCGAGTAAGGTCGGGTTCGGTTTAGGGTTGCTTCGGGTCGAGCTTATTTCGGGTCATGTCGGATTCGGGTTCGGGTTTGGGTTGCCATCGTATTGAACTTATTTCGGTCCAGTCGTCATTGGCTTTCTGGCCAGTTTGGGTTTGGGCGAGTTTCTCGGGTCAGTCGATTTTGACGTCCTACACTTATTCATGATGTTTCAAGATTTATTTCTATAAATGATGCCGATGAAAGAAATGTTACACTATTAATACATAAAATCTTGAGTAAATATTATATCTAGTGATGAAACTTTATTTCTATTATCAACATTTTATTAAAACAAATTTGTGAGTCAATTATACTTTTATTGTACTAATTTTTAGGGTCTCAATACCCATAAAAATACATGAAACAAATTTCATCGATGGTGGATTAAATGTACATATATCTTAGAATCATTACTCGTCCCAGATAGATAAATATCAAATCCATTAAAGATATCATTATTCATTAATTCTTGAAAATATAATAAAATTGATTTAATTTATTAGATAATGTTTAAATTTAGTTTTGGTTAGCAAATTTTTTATTACCACCATCTCACGGATCAAATCCGGCTTCGCCACTACATGATTCCATGCATAAAATGTATGATGCCTTACATTTTATCGATACCTATCTCTTAGTATGACATGGTCATGTAACTTAAATTATTGTACCACTAGGGTCCTGTTTTAACTTTTTGTACCAATAAAGTCATGTTTTAAAGTTTTCTCTTCATTCATAGTCCTTTTTACAATTATTTGACAATTCACTACGTAGAAGACAAGGATTTATCATGACGGAGGCCGCAGTAAACCGATTTATCTTGGGATTTCTTGCGGCGGAGGCCGCAGAAAGGCGGTTTCTCTACGTAGTGATTTTACCTTTTCACATGAATGGTATAAAGTACAATAATGATTATAAACTAAACTTTTCTTATTATACCATTTACAGTCTCAAATTAAAAATCTACAAACAAACCATTTCTAACATCTTCATCTACCTTAAAATTTTCACCTACACCTATATCAACCACCATTCAACCCACCACTGCCGAAATGCCACAGATCGCCGCCGAAAAATCACGGATCGCAATTGGCGGCTGGGCTATTGATTCGCAGCCTAGGGCTCGCTATTCACAGCCTGGGCCAGCGACCTTTAGCTCGCGATTCGTGGCCCTAGTTTGCGGATCTTCCGCCCTAGGGTCCCGTTTTGCGGCTTGGATGGTGGTCTGGGCATTCCGATGAAGGTCACCGACGGTCCGGCAATGTTCCTAGTGGTGGATAGGAGGGTGGTGAGATAAAGTGGAGAAATTATTTTAGGGTAGAATTGTATGGATTTATAAAAGTTAGGGTACAATTTTAGAGTTTATAAAAATTGAGGAAAAATTGAAAGTTTCGTTAAATATTAGGATGCTTTTTATTTTTACAAATTGTTTAAAAGGGTAAAAATGTCAAAAAGTACCACCAATGAAGAAAAACTTACAAACATAACTTTATTGGTATAAAAATTAAAACATGATCGTATTGATACAATAATTTAAGTTATAGGATTATAAATGCATTTCCTTTAACATTGTCTGTCTACTAGTTTATTCTCTTGCAAGTTTATTCTCTTGCAAGCATGTTGTCAGCCATCAATTATTACATGCTAGCTTTTCTTGCTTGGCTGCTGCCCAATATTAAGTATGTTAGACATGTACCGTGTCTCTATATAAAGAGAAATTAACAAAAATCCTCCGAGATTTGTCATAATAATCACTTTGTCCCCGCATTTTCAGAATTCATTCTTTTACCCCTGAGGTTTGTGAAAATATACAAAAACCCTCTGGACGTTAACTTCCGTTAAAATAACCGTTAACTTTTAGGTGTAATTACAAAATTGGACCCTAAAACTTTTAACCCTAACAATTTTACCTTTAATTATTTTATACCTACATTTAAACCTCCACCTCCACCTCCACCTCCATTCCACATCATCCCTAATCACTCTCTCTTCTCTCTTTATTAATTAGTCTATTATTAACACTTGATTTGAATCGCACCGAAATCTCGCTGACAGACTGATAGATTCGATCTCATGGCCTCTCTCATGTCCAATCCTCTCCTCCTCCAACTCCGATCAAATCAAGAAAAAGGAAGAAGAAAGCGCCGCCAATCAAACAAGACCATCAAATTCACACCCGGTAGGAGTCGATGACCAGCCCAATCTCATCTAGGCTGTTAGCAGGTCACTCTCAACGCGCCCTCCCCGTCCGCCTCGCGGTGGTAGCGCCGTCCGTGAGGCCGCCGATTGTGCTCTTGTTGCGGCCGTCAAGGGCCGAACCAGATGGAGCAGAGCCATTCTCACAAACCGTCTCAAGCTCAAATTCAGGAAGCACAAGAGGCACAGACCTCCACCTGGCGTCGCTGCGACTACCAGCTCCAAGAAGCCCAGACTCAGCGTTATGCGGTTGAAGGGAAAAGGTATGTCGGCTGTTCACCGCAAAGTCTGATTCCTTGGCCGATTGGTTCCTGGTTGCCGGAAGGAACCGTTGCCGGTGATACTGGAAGAAGCTACCGATTACATAGCTGCGCTCGAGATGCAGGTCCGAGCTATGACCGCTTTAGCCAATTTGCTCTTGGCGCCGATTCGTGGAATGGAGGTGGAGGTGGGGGTTTAAATGTAGGTATACAATAATTAAGGGTAAAATTGTTAGGGTTAAAAGTTTTAGGGTCCAATTTTGTAATTACACCTAAAAGCTAACGGTTGTTCTAACAGAAGTTAACGTCCAAGGGATTTTTGTATATTTTCACAAACCTCGGGGGTAAAAGAACGAATTCTGAAAATGCGGGGGGCAAAGTGATCATTATGACAAACCTCGGGGTTTTTTTGTTAATTTCCCCTCTATATATGGTTAACTCTTTATAACAATAAGAGCATCAGCTACATCACTATGTTTTGAAAGTGGAAGCAATGCCGCTGATATAGCATTCACACAACCGTTTGGGCCTGAGCATAGGTCGTGTTCGAGGACTAGGTCACGGTGTGACTCCGACGACATATTTTGGACCTAGTTATGATGGAGGTGCGGATTCTCTCTATATATATCACATGTTTCTAATATCTTTTAAATGTGCTAACAATCTTTTTGTTTGTTTACACAGGGGCTGTTTGTTCTTCAAAGCAATTAAATTATGGACAATTCGTATCAAGGGCAGAGTTTAGCAGCTTCTCTAATCTAGTAATGAGTAGACTTGATAAATTGGCAGCTATAATTACAAATAGGGATAACACGTCTTCGATACTATTTTTCTTGTGTGCGGTGGAGTTTGTGCATTAGATCTTAATAACTTACAATTGGCCTCTTAACACAAGATAATGGTTCCTGTTAACCTAAGTAGCGTTGTTTGCTACTTGCAAGTAGTTCAACTTTTCTAATATTTAAGTTTCTCATGTTGGTGTTGCTTGATCATCAGCTTAATTATATTTGTTTCAACTTTTCCTTTGTATTAGTATGGGTAAAATGCACGGATAGTCCCTTATCTTTGACTATTGTTCTATTCAGTCTGTTTTAAAAATTTGTCTGTTCAGGTCACTTATCTTTCATTTTTAATGCATGTATGGTCATACATTAGTTGCTCCGTCAACTACGCCGTTAAGTGGTTACATGTAAAGCCATGAACAGTGAAATGTCGATTATACCCTTAATTCTTAGGGACAGATCATTAGTCCGGGACCGATTCGCGCAGAACCCCGCCGTCGCCAGTGCGGTTTCACGGTCCTCTAATTTCGCCGGAAACCTCCAAATCTGGCTGTAATCCGGCCTTCGACTCCGGTGCTGTTCAGGCTCGGCCTCACTAATGGACTCAGCGTAAAGCGGCCGAAACCCGCTTGGAGTGACCTTTGCCCGGTATGCCGCCGTCGGCGTTTTACGCAACTCCGAAGATCTCTCTCGGCGTCCAATCGTAACCTTCTTCCCACTCCTCTTCTCTAGCCGGCGACATTCCACGATTTACCGCCTTGCACGATCTCCGATGATGATCGGGGCGGATTCTTCCGCGTAGAACACTTTAGCGTGTGGATTCCTCCTCCGAACCGGGAAGATCGTGTTGATCCGGAAGAAGAAGACGACAATGATGAAGCGGGTTCGCCGTTCGGATCGGGAAAGGAATCTCGGAGATCCGAGTCCAATTTCTCGGATACGGACTGAACAAGTCGACAGAATGGAGAATCTCTTGTTCTTGGTCTTGAAAGATCCGGAAGTCTCGAAATCGGCGGCGGTGGAGGCGGCGAGACCAACTTGCGGCGCATGCATCCTCGTGGTGTGGTTTCCGGCGGGCGACGGAGGTGGATCGGGCTTTAGGCGATCGTGGGCGTGAGCACAGGCAACGAGGAGGCGTTCGCAGAGACAGTGGCGGTCGAGGGGTATTGCTTGCATTTTACCCTAACTAATAATCATCCTAAGAACTAAGGGTATAATCGACATTTCACTGTTCATGGCTTTACATGTAACCACTTAACGGCGTAGTTGACGGAGCAACTAACAGAAGGACCATGCATGCATTAAATATGAAAGATAAGTGACCTGAACATGACAAATTCTTAAAATATGACCTGAATAGGACAATAGTCAAAGATAAGGGACTATCCGTGCATTTTACCCGTATTAGTATCAGTCATCATGAAATAAGACACCATAGGTGCATCTTATGCTAGCTAACAATATGTTCTCCAAAAAGCTTTTGATGGTTAAGTAATTAGTAAGTTCACTCATTCTGGTTTTTTTTATCATTTCTGAAAGCTAGGCTCATGGTGTGAAGTGGGTTTTCCTATAACTCATTTTGAGCTTCAATTGGGGTCAGGCTTAGGTGCACCTCAATATGACTATATACTGGTTTCTTGGATCTTTTCATGGAAATCATGCAACTTTTTCAACCCCTCAAATTACTTGGCTGAAAAAGCTCCACCACTCCATTTCATTTACTCATGTGATCTTTTATTATGAAGTAGATTAAATTTGTTTATGAGCTCTACCTAAGCTATAAAAAAGTTTGGTTAGGAAATGCTAGCAACTACTATATCTCTCTTTCAGAATTTAACATGTGGTCATTCTTTTTTTAGAAGGAAATGACTTTCATTCAACTTAACGGTTGTCACTGAGGCAAAAAAGGAAGAGGACCAAATCCTCAACACCATGAACCTAATAGCTCTAAGCAAAGGCTGAGTCACTCTCACATTTCTTGGGTGGTTAATTTTTTTAAAACGTAGCTGATTGAAGAAGTGAAAGAGTTCTTGCATTAAATGCTCTTCACCAACCTCACACGCAAAAGCAAATAAACTGATCTACAGAGTCGGGAGAGAGAGAAGTCTGTGTGTCTGAGTTTGAAACCCTAGAATTCTAGACGACAAAGAACGGTGGAATTGGCATCGACATGAAGAAGAATGACAGTACGTAGGAGACCAAAGTTGCACGTGCAAAGACGATGACCATCCTGGAGACAAAGCTCGAAATGAGGAGCCAAAAATCTCGATTATCACCCTCAAACGTTCTGGAGTTGGTTCGTCATACCACATACGAAACCCACACCACGCAATAGTCTAAGGAAATTAAAGATGGAGATTTTCAGATGAAGAAGTAAGAAGGTTAGGGTTATTCAGATGAAGAAGCTTACCCCAAAATTGCGACATCCCAGAAAGCGCCGCCCAACATTCTCCTTTGACCAAGACATCACAAGATTTGCTTCGGTCCCACATCTGCATTCACGTCCGCCAGATGATTCGCAACTTGAGGACGCCATTGTTGCCTGCCTACTCTTCAGATCCCTCTTTCTCTTAGGAGATCAATTGGGTTGCCTCATCAACCCATAATAAATGAAAATCAAGGGTATTTCTGCAACATTAATAGCATATGTGCCACATCAGCATTGAAATGTTGGATTTAACGATTACTGTCATTGGAGGACTAACACTGTATACGTTTGTAACTTATAGGACGAAACTGAGTCAAATTCTTAAAATATGATCCATTTAGAATAAATATGTAACTTAAAAGACTAAAAACGAAATTTTCTCTAAATGAAACAGAAAATCAGATGTTCCTCGACTAATTTTGAGCGTCAAATTGCTTTCGTGTTCTCCAATTTTCCCCATAATAATAGAGTACTCCGTTTTGTTGACCCGTTTCAAACTGACCAAACATACCACGTGAAGACGGTGAAGTTGTCTTCTCTTTTCATATTTTTCCACGGTCAAGTAAGTACCACGTGAACTAGAATTCGAACGGAATATCGTATACCCTACTTATCAATTCTTTCCTTTTCAATTAAAACCGCTTCCACTTTTCTTTTCAATCTAGAAGAAATGCTCCTTCACTTTGCTTATCACGTTAAGCTTAATAAGGAAACAACAAATAAGTTTATCACCCAAAAAAATAAAATCAAGGAAACGAAAAATGTACTACGAGTGATAGTTTAACTTTCCTATATATTTGTAGTTAATTCAAAATCTTACTAAATTTGCTAATTAAGAATAATATAAAAGTTATATTTTGGAGCTAGATAAATTAATCTAACCTTGCACATAAGTACGTTTCTAATTTTTTCATAAGTAGACATTTAAAGTTAAAATTCATATATAACATGTTGAAAATAGAACATAACATTATTTATGTAGTGGAGATATATAGTCAATTGTAAATATAGTACTACTACTTCCTATCCCTGAAATATGTTAAATTGCCTTTTAGCGATGAAAATACTCCGTTACTGGTATAAAGATCACATCTTCGTCATGAGACGGAGACGTTATTAGTTGAAGAATTGAAGGTTGTGTTTGGCAATAGTTTTTCAAAATATCTTTTATATTCTCAAAAAATATATTTGCGGTAACTTTTAATTATAGCTATTTAATTAAATTAAACCATTGGAAATTCATTAAAAATAATATAATTACTTGAAACAGATATTCTAATAAAAAAGAGGAAGGAAGTTGAGGTTGTGTTGTAGGGTAGTGTCGTTTACATTTTTTCCTAATTTTTTTTCCAACTTTCTCAATCCTAATACATTTAACAACCTTAAATTCATATTTATCTATAAAATACTCCATCCGTCCCACAAAGGCCACAACATTACTATATCGGTAGTCCCACAAAGGCCACAACTTTCTTAAAATAAACTTTCTTTCATCATTTTTACCATTTTATCCTCTTATTTCACATTATGGGCTACAAGTTTTTCTCTTCCTCCCACTCAACTTAAAAATTGGGATCCACAAAATTTTCTCCTTTCTTTTCATGAGGTAATTTTATCAACACACTATTATTCTCCCACTTTCCTTAATATACGCGCCAAATAAATCCTACAACCTCATGGGACGGATGAGAATATTTTTCTCAAATTTCACTACTCACGTACATTTTATCCATTAATGAAAACACATTCCCCAAATTTCCTAAAATTAATTCCTCACCTCCCCTTGAACAACTGAACTGAGTGTAGAAGAAAGAGAGGATATGGAGAGTGGGAATTGATAATAGGGGTTTTATATTATAAGTACGGAAGGAGGAGGACAGGTGGTGGTAGGTGGTGGTGTGTGGGGATGATGATAATATATATATATATATATATATATATATATATATATATATATATATATATATATATAACTACGGTCAGGGTACGACCACTGAAATCTGGCAGGCAGGCAGCAGATAAATTCACATGCCCTCCCCTCCCCTGCTGGTCAATGTTTCCTACTTCACCACGACTCTCTCTCTCTCTCTCTCTCTGCATTCGCACTACACTGCTACTACTATAAAATTAAATACTACTCCTCCTCTGCTCCAAAATTATCAAACACTTTCTTTATCGTGCTCTTCCTAAATTATTGAAACACTTTCATTTTTTAGTAAACTTTTGTACATGAATTTACTCAATTATCCCTCATCACTCTCTTCCATCTACCAAATCAACTCAAAATCAGTTCCACCTAAAACAGCGTGCCCAGTCAAAACGTTTCAAAAATAATGAAACGGAAGGAGTAATATACTGTACCAATCAATTACAATTACACACTTTTTTTTAATTACACACATTTCCATTAGATGAATTATCGAAATTTATTACTAAAATTTTACGCATAAAATTTCTGCAGTTCATTCATGCATTGTTCCTAATGCAGTTTCCTAGTTATCTCAACTGCAGAAAACCTTTCATGTACTAATGTGTGTTAATTAGCACCAGATGGGATATACTCTACGTCCATTTTGTATTAACATCTTTTTTCAACATTTTTTTACGGGTTCAGGTTTCATTTTAAGAATTTGTATCAATTGAGTTCCTTAACTTTAATTTTGTCTCACTCAAGTCCTACTGTCATGTTTTCCCGTTAAATTTTCTGCTTTCTTTGTTATTTTACGTAAATACAGTACAATTATCATCTAATTACGTATTTACTAGAAATATGATCATTAAACTTTTAATAAATACACATATAAGTCCCTACACTTTTAGGAGCAGGAAGAGGAAGACATGCTTCGTGTCTCTCTTAAAGTTGGATCTCAGCAACATCGCCGTAGACGACTATATATTGCCGACGGAGACAACTTTTGCAACCATAGAGCTTCGCCGGAGACAAGTCGGCCGCTGCAGATCACGATCTCCAAAATTTATGATGGTGGTTAGTCTTTGGAGGTTTTGTATATTTCTCCAAAACTCAAATGGGAAAAGAGATGATTCTAAAAATGCGGGAAAAAATGAAAATTATGTCAAACCTTATAGGATAAATGATAATTTTCCGTATTTTATTTAAAGTTTTTTTGGAAAATGGGTCATTTTGTCACTAATATTTGGAGGTTGGCAACTTTTTGCTACTAAAGTTTTTTCAGGTCAAATTGCCACCAATGTTTGGGAAATGAGGTCAAGTTTTTTCCGGGTCATTTTTAACTTATAGTCTTAAACTATCTAGTTCCTAGGTTTGCTTATGCTCACCTCAGATTAAGAGCTCTTTTATCGTTCAGGGTTTTAACCCTGTTTAGGTTGTTTTCGACATTAACCACTTAAAATTAAATGATATTATTCCTCCTAAAAAAAGTTAATGATTCATATACATATCATAATAATTGGAGAAAATGTTGATTTTATTTTTCCAGTCAATGCATAAAAGGAAGAGGCAGAAGCAGAATCAGGTGAAGTTTCAAAGAACAAAATAAGGGGCTCAAACTTAAAAGAGTAAAAAAATTCGGTGAATTCCCGAATCTGTCACCTGTGAAAAACTGAAATACAAAAGCTACCCCCTCAAACTAAAAATTAGTGATCGAAAATGGTGTCCCCACCCCACATGTGTGCTGCTTCTGTAATACATAATAAGTCAACAAAATCAAGCAGATGGGCAGGTGAAGCAGGAGACGTGGAGGGTGAGGATGGCAGGAAGGTGGGGCTTGGTGGGTGACCCGGTGAAAGAATTCACATTCACAATGAATTTCTATCGCTCACGTTCGCGTGAAAACGAAGAGGTCGGAAAAATTGTAAAAGTCATGTGAAAAAGGAATATGATTTTGTACAAAATTCATCTCATATTTCCCAACTTTGAAAAATGAATATGCTGGTTGATGAGGGGAGTGATTTTGAGGTTGCTGCGTGTCTAATCTTGAAAGAAAAGATCAGTTTTAGGGGCTTTGCAACAGTAATTTGGAGCAAAAAAATGTAGGAAGGTAGTTTTGGGGTGTTTGTGGAGTAATGGAGAGTATCTGGTTTTTTTAATTATTTTAAAGGAGTTTTAGCCAAAAATTCTTTTTTGGGTTTTTGGTATAATTTAATGGTGCTTTCTTTCAATAAAATTATTTGTTGTCGTTAAAAAAAAGGAGCTTGATGTAAACGACGACTAATTGAGGACCAGTTTGTATTGTGTGTGTGTTACCTATGTGTGTGTGTGTGTATATATGGTTGAAAGAGATTGAATGTTACTGCTCAGCCGTAGTAGAATTTGAAAAGTTCTCTTATCAAAAAAAAAAAAAGAAATGGAAAAGTTCACTACAAGATCTGTACAGGTACACTCCGACTGTGCTGTTTCCAAGCAATCCAACGGCGACGGCGATGCCTGCCTGCCTGGGACCAACCCAACGTCGTCTAATGTTTTTTTTTTTAATAACCATTTTCCTGTTCCTTATCATCACTTAAAAGTTAAATGGAGAAACCGCCACCACCAAACGTAAGATCCAATCCAACCCCTCCCTCCCTCACTCAAACTTTTGTCTCATCCCGTTCTCTAATTTAATTAACAGAGACATAAACAAATGCTTAGATTCGCTGATCAATAAACTACAAACAATTAATCAATGGATTAGGATTAGGATTATTAGGATGATCAGATTGTTTTAATGTTAGTTAATCAAAGAAATCAATAATGGATTCCAGATTCCCCCACCACCATGGTACTGGTACTGCTAGTACTTGTACGATTATAAAGTTTTTGAAAGCATAAAGACTAGTTTTATCAAAGGATACGAACAAGCAGCAGTACCAAAAAGTCTGCAAAATTATTGAGCTGGGAAGTTTGTTTGTTTGTTTACAAAGATGATTCTCCCATAGATAGCAAGCTCTTAACTACTACAGCTCGCCTTTCACAGCTTCAGACAAAAAGCTGCTTGCCACTCACACCACTTCAAAAGACTAGCTCACTCTGCCTCTATGTACAGTACACAAGCAAGGAAAGCAAGAAAGCAATCCTTAATAATCGGATTGCTAGGATTTCTCGCTAAACAAACTCCCTAATTTTTTACTCAAGACCTAAAACCACTTGATCAGCTTCAACCACCACCCGTCATCCATGGATGCCCTGCAAAATTACAGTTAAGCCCTATGAGAAAACATTCCATAATGGCACCCTGGTAGTGGTAAGCAGAATCTTGCTAATCAATGTTTGCTTGCGAGGATTTAACAACCAGATAACGCTCGGTTGGTCTAAATTGATCGACCCTACTTCTCCTTAAACGAGGGATTTTGATAAGCTAACAAAAGATTTGCTTACCCAATTAGACTCCATCACGGAATACAGAATTAGGAACAGAGTAAAACAGAGAGAGAGAGAGAGCAGAGATTGTAAACAGAAACGCACAAGAACAAAACGGATCATAAACAAGATTGAGAACTTACTTAGCACTTGTTCAGCAGAAAGTCTTCGGGAATCGTCTTTACAAAGCATCTTCCTCAACAGATCCTTTGCGGACGGCGAAACCGACCTGAAATACCGTGGCGGAAACCTAAGATTCGCCCTCACAACAGCCTCGAAAATTTCGCCCGGGGTTTCGCCGCAGAACGGCGGAATCCCGGCCAGCATTATGTACAGAACGACACCGGCACTCCAGACGTCCACTTTCTCGCCGTACTCCCTCCCGGCTAGAACCTCCGGTGCTACATAGTACGGCGTTCCGACCACACCACTGGTAACCGCCTCCCCTTCCATCAACAAGTCGGCCGAACCAAAATCGGTCAGTTTAACGCAATTCCTAGAGTCAAACAAAATGTTATCCGGCTTAATATCGCGGTGAACCACACCGAGCTTGTGAATGTGGGCGACGGCATCCATTAACTGCGCAATAATCGCACGGCACTGATCTTCGTCGATGGCCCCGCTCTCGACGATCTGACGGTAGAGATCTCGCGACGGCGGACAGAGATCGAGGATCATGTGGAGGTGTGAATCGTCCTCGTAGAGATTATACAGCTGGATTATATTGGGATGCGGGGAGACGAGGGCTAATACCTTGGGCTCCTGGAAGAGGCACTGAGAATCGAGGAAATCGTCGGCGATGCCGCGCTTGTCGATGGATTTGACGGCGTAGGAGTCGCCGGAAAGCCTGGAGACGCAGCGAGAGACGACGCCGAAGCGGCCGCGGCCGATCTCCTCGATGATGTCGAAATCGCGGTTCAAGGGTTCAGTCATTGAGGTCTCGTTTTGGGTGAGGTGTTTAAGGTTTCTTCGGTTTTTACAGTTTTAGGTGTGATTTATAATGGCGGAGAGAAAAGGGATTATCTTGAGAATATTCCGGTAGCCCATCGTAAGGCTAACACGTGGATGGATCCAACGGCTGGAGATTAGCAGTACAGTATGGTTAGTTATTATTACGGGAATGCCCTTGGTTGAGTGAAAAAGGGATTCCGTTTCCGTACAGGAGGTGCAGTTGTTGGATAGAGTTCTGGAAGAATTCCGGAAGGTACACATACATGTGGGGGGTAGCGTGTCAGCTGGAGTATAAGTAATTGACCCCACTTATCAAAACCTAATTACGCCTGTTTGGTGCCGTTTATTTGGAAAGAAGTTTGAAAATTGAAACAACCTAGAATAAATAATAAATAATTAAATAAAGAAAGAAACAACAGTCATCAACGTTCTCTTTCTAATAGTTAGGTGTTTAATAATGATTTCCTTTTTGGGTGTCACCTTACCATTTAAAGTTCTTGCCTCTCTTTCATCGGAATTTTCATGTTCAAACCGTGCTTATATCTTTTTTTGGATAGGTGGAACTCTACTTGTACTTGTCATCTTCAATCGGTTTTTGGTGAAGAGGTGTGTAAGAAGGTATGGAGAATGTGGTGATGGATGACAAAGCTTTTGTCGATGCGTTGTTTGACGATACGAGATACTTGATTCGAGAGGAAGAAGAGAGCATAAATCGTAGTGTTGAAGGGCCGGTCGGTTAGTTCGGCGGCGAGCGTTTTGTGGAGGGTGTCTGCGTGTAGGTCACTCTGCCTGTTGTTCGGTCGGACGAGGTATGGATTCCGGCGGAAGGCATTGTTGTTGAAAGTGTTATAGAAGCGTTCATAAAATATTGAGAATACGGTAGGCTGCTTGGTTTTGAGATACGGTTTAGGAGCTCGGAGAAGTGTCGGAAAGGTGACGGCAATGCCGGCGGTTAGCGGTGGTAGTGTCCAAGTGATGAAGATGAAGAGGGGGTTAGCACGTAATTGGTTTTACGGTGATTATGAAAACTGTTCCCGCGTACGTCTGGAATGTGTGAAAGCCGGAAGGTGTCGACCAAATCGACGGAATCCCAGTCGTCCGGTTAGGACCCAGTTGTGCGGCTGCAAGGCTGGTGTGGTATTGTTAAAAAATGGTGATGGCACGTGGGTGTTTCGTAGGGTCAATCTAGTACATAATCATCCATGTGAACCAAGTAATTGTAGGTTCATGAAAAATTACAGGTTAGTAAATGGTGCGGCGAGATGCAAATGGTGAAGGCGAGCAGTGGGGTTACCCTGGAAGAATATATACAACCTTCGTTGTATGGCATGGTGGGTTCGAGAATGTGCCGTTTTCATTGAAGGATCATCGATCTGTCCTTCGACGGTGGAGAATGAAGAGTTTGGAAAACGGCGACTTTAATGCAATGCAAAATTTGTTTAACGAAATGAAAGGGTTATCAAAGGAGTTTTGCTATATGTATGACACGGATGCAGAGGGGAAGGTGAGTAATGTATTTTGGGCTGATGCTAGAAGTAGGGCCGCTTACGAAGAGTTTGGTGATGTTGTATCATTTGATACAACACATTTAAAGAACAGGTACAAGATGCCATTAGCACCGTTTATTGGGGTAAATCATCATGGGCAGACTATTTTACTTGGATGTGCACTTGTTACTAGTGAGGATACTGAAAGCTTTAAGTGGGTATTCGAATCATGGTTGAAGTGCATGGGAAATAAGCCACCCATGTATGTAATGACAGATCAATGCCAAGCAATCGATAAGGTTGGACGTAACGTTGTATTTACAATATTTATGTATATATGAATTAAACCTGTAATGTATAGATGTTCTAAATTAGAGTAATTGTGGGTATGCTATGTACATATGTTTAGTAACAACTGCAATGTTATTATGCAGGTAATGCTGTTGAAGTCATATTCCCTAATTCGAGGCATCGATGGTGTTTGTGGCACGTTATGAGAAATCTTGTGAGACATCCGAAGCAGTTAGCAGTGGGAACATATTCACGAGCATTGCAGGAAGTAGTTCATGATACACGTTGCCCAGGTGAGTTTGAAGACTTGTGGCTTCATTTTATTGAAGGATTTAATCTAGCGGATAACCAATGGCTTCGTAGTATGTATGATGTTCGTGAGAAATGGGTTCCAGCATATTTTTTGCATGAGTTCTGGGCAGGAATGCATAGCACGCAACGTAGTGAAGGAATGAATAATTTTTTCCGAAGTTACGTTAATATAAATACAGGCTCGTCAGTTTCTTTGAACAATATTGCCTTATTGTGGGTAAAAGGGTCGATGATGAAGAAAGGGAAAATTGGAAGTGTTTGAATAAACCAGCCTTATGTGCTACTCTGTTTAGGTGTGAGCGTATTTTTCAGAAACTGTATACAGTGAACAAATTTTTAGAAGTTCAGGAAGAGGCCAAAGGAGTTGCATATACTAATTTGGAGGTGCTGAGAACAGAAGGTAGGATTAGGCAGTACCAAGTCACTGATCATGGAGTTCAGAAGGCATGTGGAGGTGTTGGGACAAGGGAGTATAGTGTTGCTTATGATTTGGATAGTAATGAGACCGATTGTGACTGCAAGCTGTTTAGTTTTAGAGGAATTATTTGTCGACACATGATTGCTATTTGGCAGGTGGAGGAGTTGAAATTTGTACCTGATAGATATATAGTTGATAGATGGAGGAAAGACAAATTTCGGAAGTACAGTGTTATTAAAATACCCAAGTACTCTTTGGCGTGGGATAAGACGAGTGAGTTTAGAAAGATGGAGGAGCTAGATGTTGTTATGCGGGAAATTGCAAATTTGGCGATGACAAGTGATGACTTATTTACCTCCCTCATGGCTGGTCTGAAAATTGTCAAGGAGAAGTGTGAGGAGTTTGTTGTTGATACAGCCGGTGTTAGTGTTGATTCAGTTGGTCGGGTTTATATGAAACACAGTAGTAGTCGTGAACAACCTGTTCCCGGTCTTACATTTGAATGTGCAATTGATCTGGTTGATCGACGTTGTCGAGGTATGTTGCCGTTGCGTAGAAAGTCACGTGTACCGAGCAAAGGTAAAAAACAAAAGGTTGATGTTGATGTTGGTGGAAGGCGTAGTCTTCAACAGAGCCAGTGACCTACCTTGTCTAATATGATTTATTTACATAGTTGCAAATTTAATGATATGATTTCAAACATATGGTATTCATTTATATAAATCGTGTAAATATAAAAATCGCAGTCTCATACGGCAACGACAAGGGTTACGCTAGTGACACATGTGGCCTGTATTGTTGAGTTTAGCGGGAGGGCTTCGCGATCCTTTTATTTTCATGCTTGACCACATGGAGGAGTTTTGTGCTTTGATCTGTATATGCTTCAATGCTTTAATGCTTTAATGCTTTAATATTCCTAGGGAATATGGTTGAGGTTTTAATGTCGATGGGATTTAGTACTTTGACAATGTTGTATACTTTTGCGTAGTGAAGTTGTGTTTGTAGTGATAGTAATCGTGACCAATTTATTTACATATTGTGGACTTTGCTGTATATTATGAAAACATAATGAGATATTAAGGTGGAATTGAATAACATAGTAGTGCATACGAATAGAGATTGAGGTACTCGGTAGGCACTGTGTAAATGTTGAAACGAAGGCATTGCGGCGGGAGTACGAAGTTGTCATTTGGGAACCCCAAAGTAGGTTGGTAAAACAATGTTATGGCGAATAACAAAGTAGTAAATCCGGATTCAGTTGTAAAGATGCGGTTCCTAAGATTCATAACGGTTACGGGACCTCATTTGCATCGTTATTCCTCGCGGATGGTGCCTCTACAACCCTTGGATGATTAGGTATCTGAACAGCATCCAGCAACGTCGTATGGTGCTGCGAATGCGTGCAGTTCAATTTCTGGTCTTCTTGAGTGGACTCAATTCTTTGAATATGTAGATGTTGCATGAGCACCTCAGGTAGGTATGGGATTTCCTGAAGCAAGCGTAACTGGAGTTCGGAGGATGTCACTTTAACCTGCAACATCTTGTAAGATTGAAACGTTAACAAAAATTCAGTAGTCGGTAAATCTTTATTAGAAATGGTGACTAGTAAACTAAGCAGCCATACGGTACGTGCGGTGTTCCCTAAACTTACGGTGTCACTTTGTTGATACCTCTGCGTCACGCAAAGATATCTTGAGTACGGAGTGTACTCTATCATCAGTCCAGTTACTGAGTATTGGTGTCGAGATGGTACAGTCAGCTGGACTGGCCATTGAGAGCGGACATATGCAGTGTAGGTATAGCAACTGCTCCGGTGTTAGTACGTCTTGTGAGGCGGACTGAAAAATTATTTGATAAAAGGTTACGGCTAAGAGAAGCTAACTGAAGGAACAACAGACATCCACCCAAAGAGTTGGAACACTTTGACTGAAATGATGCAATAGAATGCAACAGACCGTCTAAAACAAACTTGGCCCAGTTGAATCCCTTGATTTGTGCGGTGGCCAAGTAAGGGGATAAATTCCCGATAGTAAACCTGTACATTCGTTGTTGGGCGAAGCATAGTTGCAATACTGAAAAGCAAAAACTTCGCCTGGAATTCCTTATCAAACTTTGTTGCATTACTGAGGAATTCTAGCAATGCGTAAAATGATATCCTCCCCGACGGGTGTAGGTTGAATCGAGCACATGCAGCTAAAGCTTCATCCTTCTCAAAGTGCTCGGTGTGCCCGCTAAGATGGCCAATGCATGGTAAACCCGGATCTTCGTAATAGTTGGATAATTTAGTGGAATCTCTCTACCATGGACAACCAACATAGAGCGCGTTACATCCACTTTTCTAGCTAAATCAGCGCATAATTCCCTTTGAAGTCGTGTTATGCGGAAGTTGAGTAGAGCTTCTAATCCCATATTCGTCACCACCTTACGAAATTGAGGTCTAATTTTAAGAGTTTCTACTACTTTGTACACCAACTTGGGATTACATCGTGTTTGGAAAGGTATCTGAAAGATGAATAATGACTGTATAATAGGACCTGAATATTTTTCTACGGTAATCATGCTGAATTATAAGTATAGTGAGCTATGGAAATTCTATAAGCATGGTGAAATGGGATATAGGAAATCTATCAATACACGAATTATGAGATTGATAGCTAACCTTGCAGATCTTGCGTACCTCCTCTGCATCTACCGCTTTTCGGCCTTCCGCTTCATGGAAAAGCGTTTAGGAACGGCGGTCGATGCGGGCACTAGTTACATTTACATTTACGAACCCCATGATCGGGGTTAGCACACTAGTTACGCAATCTACTTTCGATCACGAGTCATGTTAAAGACTACGAGGATTATGCGGTAGAGGAAGGAAGATTCGTTTCATCGTGGGAAATTGTAGTAATCATTTCTTTACGTGGAAGTAGACTGAATTCTTGTATTGCTTAACATGTGTTTACGCTTGCTAGCTAACATTGCATTTTCCATTATTTACCCTCTAGCCGGCTACATGTTGAGCAAGCATACGCAAGGTGGGAAAAGATGAAGTGGGGTTAACGACGATCGAAGGAGATAAGCGAAGAACTTTAGATGCACGGATATGGGTCCAAGAAGACATGATGTTAGAAAACCGCTTTGTCATATTTGCGAACTCAATGTTCGTATCCTAATTTCACCATTTCATACCCTAGAGTGCACCATTGCCGAGTAACGCTTCTATGTATAATATTATCTCTTTCCTTTAATATCCGGTTTAGGTAAAAGAATTACGGCCAACATGATTTGTCGTATTGAGTATTCGAATATTCTCTTACCCACTAAGGCCCGCTTACTCGTTATATCACTCGCGTTGGTATCATACCAACAGGAGCATGTGCAGAGTAATATTGTTTTAGAAGATCATGCCAATAAATGAGGGTGAAGTGACGGATACAAGTAGTAGTCCAGTCATTTTGTTTTTTTGTTTCCCAAACCGAGGAGTGAGGTCTGCTTGCTTTGCTCGTCCACTTCTTCGCTAGGGGAGAAGTCGAGAAAAATTAAGGTGCGTGTACCAAATGAGTTTAAAGCGATACTTGCTGTGTGAACATTTATAATACCCTTTTCTTACATCATTTCATAATTCGTTATTGGGAACACATGAATAGTAGAAGATCTAATGAGGGCCTTCTAATTATCGAACAAATTGGCGACAATTTGTTTCAACGATGCCCCAAGTAGTGGCTGCTGCAATTGTTTATGAGTGTAAGAATGGAAAACTCTATTTACATATGACTAATTTTGTTAATGGACACCACCAACAAAAATATCTAGACAGTCATATTTCTGAATTTTTGTTCAATTATCAATTAATTAATACAACTAACTATCATCATTTACGAGTGAGACACAATTTAAAACAAATGAGAAGTCCATATTACAAATACTGACCCTACACTTATCCACGTCTAAAACAAAAACATCGCAAATGTAAAACAGAACAAAGCCTATGACCTTAATTATCAATATCAGGAAAGTTGATACTAGAATTCAATTTTGACCGTGTGTGTGAAGTATTTTTAGGAAGGAAAATTCTGTTCAAATAAATCTTAAATTAATGTGTTCAGTCTCTAATTTTTTCTATCTACATTTTTAGCAAATTGTACTTAATAAAAATTTGCATAAACTATATCTGAATTCTTGGGATGAAGGAGGTTTTATTTTTTTAATACAGTTCTTTCGGTGGGAAAATTATTACGTATTTGCATTTGAATTACTAAGTATTCTTGTATTTGCATTTGAAGTTTCCAATGACTCTCGGCTATGAAGATTAGTAATCTGAAACTTTTGAAGTTTGATTGGTGAATATATAATGACAAATAAGTAATTGATGTGTAAGTAATGGTGTTATTTTATACCATATTCATGCTAGAAAAAGTCGTACGAGTCAATTGTAATATATTTCTTTCGAGGAATTAATGTATAATGTGGACACCACTAACTGAAATTCTTGGACCCGCCATGGTTCCGGGGTACAAAATAGGGAAGGAGATAGGTGGTGGCACACGAAAAGAATAATTTGATTGGATAGTATTTGAAAAACAATGAGTCAAACATGAATTGATACATACGATAAATTTGAGGAAGGAAATAAAATAAAATATATCCCAAGATCGTATGAGCACGAACAATTGGTATGTATTATACATTTTTATTAATTTCAAAGAGAACCGAATTGCAATTTCAAAAAATAATTAATCTGAAACGAAGATATAGCTTTTCGTTTAAATATATAATGATGACTTGGGCTTCAGCCCAAATATATAGCCGTGGTCCGTAACCATATGACACAATTAACGGGTCCGCCTTCCTAACACAACCATTCGAAGCCCAACATGTATAGCCCAAAATGTAATTGCAGGAGTTGAGGCGGATCACCAAACGCGTCCCATTGCATGCCGTTGACCTTAGATAACTCGAGACGCTCCTTCTTCTTCCCCACGCCGGACGAGAGCGTGGCGAAAACTTCGGCGGACTTGACTCGCAACCAATCTGTTCGACACCTCAATTCGGCGCAGATGGAAGCGGGTTGGTACCGCCTTTGCGGCGATAGCATGTTTCGAAGAGGATGACCGAAGAAACCATCCACCGCAAACAGATTGTAAGTTTTCGACTGGATTTACCGGTCCGTTTTGTTTACCGTTGGTTATGTTCGATTTAGCACTTTCTTTCTAAGTTCTGTTGCTATTATCTCGCTCGTTTTTTAATCATCTGCTCTGTTTATCAGAACCATGCATGCCACAACCATCGCTTTCCTCTGCTGTTATAAATCATGCGGTCAATCGAAGGTACTCCTAATCGGGTTCGCACGGAAGATGGTTGCGAAGGTTAAACGACTTGGGAAACTCATCCTTGATGTTCATGGTAAGGGTTGTTGGTGCATTCGCGTTAACAAGGTTAGAGGGCGTCGGTGCATCGTGGGAGGATGGGATGACATGGTTTCGCCCTAAGCTCCGACGACATCCCACACCCTCATTTTTGAGCACCAAGCTGATCGAAATTAAAAGTGTATGCCTTTCGTAACGAGTTGATGGATTTATTCGAATGATGGAGAACTCTGCTGTAATTCCGCTCCTACCAACTAGAGGGAATGGGAGACCGAGGGCAATTCACAATTCCGCAGTGGCACCGAGGTCTACTCGCCTGTGTACTTTGACTCCATCTAATATATTGATGTCTGATTTAGCCCTATGCATGTCCATTTAGGTTAATGTGATCCATTGGGTATTTTTGAACTCATGATAACAAAAGTTAACTCACACAGTAGCACTAAGGGCGGGTATTGGTGTACGTTGTTACTTCTGGAATTTTGTCATTATGTATAGTATGTTACAACCATTCCGGGATGGAGGGAGTATTTGACAATGCCGAGGCAGCCTCCAATGGGTTTTATCTGCAAGTTTGATGCATGTGCTACGTCAGGTCTTTGTCACTTGTTACCTAGGCTTCTGTTGATTTTGAGTCCTCCTCCACCAATGTACATTGTTCTTCTCATTAGCATCCCTTATCATTTAAGTGCATACTCAGACTAACATATTGTTTGGCAACAGACCGTACATCGGCGAAGTTCAGCAAGGCAGTCGAAACTACTCACACCAAATATCACAAGATGGTATGATTTTTTCTTTCAGCCTGAACTATTTCTAACATCTGTTCTTTACTGAACATTCTATAGTAGCCATGTCATAATATGCGGTGTTTCACTCCATAATTCAGGCAGTTCCAAGGGACTTCACAACAACATATGCTGCTAAACTTCGTAACGTTGAACTGTGGAACTTGAGGGTGGAAGGAAATAATTGTGAGCAGGACATCACTCTTGCAACTTCACATTTCATTTCCAATAAAGATTAGTTAAGTAGATGCAATTTTAAATATCTAAGTATTTGAAGAATACTAACCTATTGGTAAATCTACATGACCCGTACTTGGTTTGTCCACACAAAGAATGTACAAAGGCAGGGGGTTTCTGAAGGTGGTTGGAATGAATTTGTGAAGGACAATTCAATCCAAGTTGGCGACCAATATGAGTTCAAAGTGATCAAGTGGGAAGCACCGGTGTTACCTATGGAGGTAACAATAACACGCAGGAGGAGCTGAAAACTCGTAATGCTACATAGGAAGTTGTTTTCGTTACTGGGTATGTCACCTGTTAGATTTCCTTGCTATCAACAGACTTTTTGTGGGTTATTTTGTCTAAACATGTTGCATGTCTGTGAACGACTGATCTTCCTAATTTTGCCATCAAACAATACTGAAATAGAATGTGCAATCGGTTTCAGATGGAAACATTGTCTAACTGTAACAATCTCCTTCCAACTTTGACAATGTTATTTATACCACGAACATTGCAATTTATCAATGTTAAGAAATTAAGTTATATACATTGGCCAATATATATTCGCATGCATGTACGTGTAAAACGATGACCTGTACTTTTACAACCGATTTGGATGCCCGACAAAAGCAAGTAGCACTCTAATCGAAAAACGATTTAGCAAATGGAGGCCCCAAAGAACCATCTATGACCATGTACTATATATTGTAAGTCACCTTTATCTCGTGTAATTGTGGTGTACCGATGTCTATGCCCACACACAGGTCGTCCGTGGAATGTCATGATCTCCATGACCACTAAAAAATCATACCTCTCTGGTGGATTGCACACATTCGCTAAAGAAAATTCTCTCCAATTTGGCAATGTATGTGAATTTACTGATCGAGGTGGGAGGCCCCAGTCTTGCCGGTTAAGGTAACAATCATGAGGGCTTAGAAACGAAACATCAACGTCGGATTGTTTTTGGCAGCCATATGTAGTTCTTGTAATAGACTAACAAGGACGTTGAAGACTATTCTCGCCTTCGCTATCATAAACGTGTCGGTCTTCTTTCTTGAATTTTGGTATTGTTCACAAATCCGTATCTTATTTTGGAAGAGTATCTATTCAGGTATAAGGGGAGGAGAGAACAGACGGCGGTACAAAGAACAACTCCTCAAAAAGCTATACAAACGGGTGGTCCAAACAACTCTATATGCGCAGCTATGGGTAAAGGAAGACATGATGCAGAGGATACGCTATCCCGAAGAAGATGAAAGACCAGCTAGAAAAGAAGAACGGCTACATGCTCAAACCAGCCAAACTTCCAAACACGCACCCGCAACACAATCCCTCCAAAGAAGGCGTCTACCATAAAGTTACATTCACAAATGCAAATATATGCACACCACAAAGTTGTTCTTCATTCATAGGCAACCAAATACATATCCAAAAGATTGACCTACTACATTGACGACCAACTTACATCCCGCTAAGCTTACATTCCCACCACCAAACCACTACCTTAGATAGGAAACTTACTACATAACATTAGGGCTGCAGATGCCACGCAACGCAGCACAAGTGAATGCAATCCACAAATTCTGCCGCTCCACCTTGACACAAACCCTCCCCATGTTCACTTGCTCCTCCAAGGTTCGGCAATCTCTCCTCCTCTCGATCAGTTCAGTGCCCACATCCTGACAGTGTCGTTCGAGGTCAGAGAACTCGCAAAGCAATGTATCTCTCTCTTTCAGAAGCTTGTGGTACCTCTGCTTGTACATCTCCTTCTCAAGGTAGTATTCAGTCAACAGTGCCTTCAAGTGGTCCGGAGTTGGGCCATCACACCACATGAAGAAGCCACAGTTTGTTGTTGGTTCCTGTAATACGAGTCAACACATTCACCTTCAATAGGTCAACAGAAGGCGCCATCCAACACACCACACACCTAAACCGAACACCAAAGTCATGCTCAATGAAAGGCATGCCATACGCAAATCCACGACAATGCCCGGATCGAAAGCCATTGCTACACCATTAACTAAAAACACTAACATATCTAAAACTCACCTCATAATTGAGACAGTGTAAAACCTACGCCCCAAAGTTCGCCTCCGTCCGGCGACCTTCAACGGGGCCGGCAAACCACGCTTGCAATTCGGGCCGTTAGCCGTGCCGCCAGGTGGAGGAGGTCGCTGCCCGCACGTTGACCGTCATCGATTGAGATGGAGATTGAAGGAGCTTGGTTATCAATGCGCTAATTTGAAGGTATTTCAATCCTCGAAGTGGAACCGGCGAGGACGATGTGTGAACGGGAAAGAACTCATTGATGAACTCAACTTTCATTTTGGAGTAAATTTGCGATGACAATGCGTGTTGAATACACTGCTCTCGACAACCACCGCAACTCAAATTAATACTTCTACAAGACCATGCCAAACGTCCAAAACTAAACTAAACTCCGTCAACAAACCAAAACGTACAAAATTTAACATCTGTTAGAAATAAACCAAATAAATGTTGTTGGGTAAACCACTGCAGTAACCAATGATTTGTCCTCTCTTTCTTTTCTGTTTTATTATTTGCGAATAATTAATATACATTGATACTTCGTCAAATCCATACAAGCTAATAACAAAAAGTTCATTCAAAATTAGCTAAAATGAAGTAATCTATAATTTTATGAGCCTATAAGACGTTGTGGTATGGTAAGATTATGAAGATTCTCATTTCTCTCTTTCCCACTTATGGGCTGACTTCGACAACAAATTTTTCCAATTTTTTTCTCCAATTTTATCAGTCTCAATACATCTATTAACTTTAAATTCATCAATTTTTTATAAAATACTTCATTCATCTCGTAAAGATTGTTGTGTTTGACTTTGATGTTTGAGGTTGCAGTGACTCAATTTTTTATTAAGATAAATAAGGAAAAAATTCAAAAAATATATCTTGAAAGTTTAGATTGTAAATTATGAGAAATATATGAATCATTAAACTTTACATGTCTTTGGATTCGTAAAAAAAATTCTAGATTGCTGTGAAAACAATAAAAAAACTGCAATTTTTATGGGATAGAGAGAGTAACATTTTTCTCAAATTCCCCTGCTCATATACATTTTATCCATCAATCAAAACACACAATCCCAAATTTCACAAAAATAATTTCCACCCTTTGGTGAACTGAGTCATGATGATCTATCATGCGTGCTGCCTTGGTAATAAAAATGTCGTTTTTTTTACAATGATATGAGATTAGTACTGCCCGTCCCTTTTTAATAAAGACATTTGACTTTCGATACTTTGTTTGACTTAGTTCTTAACTAAGAAAAATGTATTAAAAGTGTTTGAAAAAAAATAATTTTAGAAACTAGACTATTTGATTTACTTTTCGTATAAAATTGCATAACAAAATATTGAAGAAAAAATTCATAGATTAGATGCTAAAAAGAAACGTAATAATTAAATTTGGACATGGGAAATAATAATAAGTGTATTTTATTGATCTTAAAAATAGATTTAAAGCATCTCATAATAATGATATTATATTTAAAAATTATAGCACCATCAAGACAGGTTTTGTAGCATAGCAAATTGGTGAAGAATGATGACCTTTAACCGCCTATTTGGAACCATAGCTATCCGGATTTGAATGTTCGTAGCCACGTGCTCTAATCCTCTGAGCTACATGCCCTTTCACCATTTTTTTGGTATTAATTTTAACCAACTAATCTGAGAGAAATCATATTAATAATGCCCCCTTAACCAGTTTTTTCCATTGATTTCTTTCATAATGCCAAAAGTCTAAAAAACAGGTCATTCTTAAGATCTTTGTTGATGGACCAGCTGATATGGGATAACCTATTTGAAATAAAGAGATTTGTGTGCTGGCTTGGCTGGAAATGAAAAAGAGGATCCTAAATTTTGTGAACAATGCAGAGTTGAATTTGTTGATTCTCGGATATTCCTCAAGCAAGGCAGCTGATAAGTCATCGAAGGGTTTATCAAATCAAATATATTTGTTTGTATAATATAGAATTTAGATTTAATAGAAAATTTCAAATGTTTAATTTTGGCCCCTTTTCGCGAATTTTACTCTTAGCAACTCCTATGTTGTTGTCTAATTAGACCGCGAATTACAAATGTCTGGAAAAGCTCTATTGGTATTTCGCGAGGCAACCCACAGCGATCTAATGAAAGTGAGGGGCCAACAACAATGACAGAACGCCCCGAATACAAATGAAAAAATGTTTAAAAAAGGAAAGCATTCATTCCCCTTCTATATCTTTCATCTATCATATTTTTGCCCTGGTGGATTTCGCTGAAATAGAACAACGGGAGGTTTGTGATGATTTTCAAATCTTATATTTTTCTTTTTACATCAGGTGATCTAATATACTTATGCATGAAGATCACCCAAAAATATTATCATAGATTAGCAAAAAAAAATGGAATTGAAATCGAACAGGAGGAGGTTTTATAATGATTTTCAAATCTTATATATTTTTTTTAGACGAGTTACAGAGGCGTTAATGGAAATGACAATAATGGAAATCATACAACTGTCTCTAATTCTATATATTTGTAAAAAGAAATAAAAAAATTTAAATTGAACATAACATATATATCAACTACTAATATAAAGACACTTTCATTGTTATTTTTATAGAAAGGAATGATGATTAAGATTGGCATGCAAACGCCGTTAAGTAGAAGGTAAGAGGTGTATATTGATTGAGGCGAAGCAGGCAGGGCACAAAACACAATTGAGAGAGAGCATTTGATTTGATTGCGAAATGAAATCAGGGAATTTGAGGAGGACTGCTTTTCACGACTTTTCCAAGGGTTATGGTTTTGCCCGATATTATTCTTCACGCGGGGCAATTTCACAAAACGTACAATTCAAGGACAATCACATAATTTTCACGTTTTCAAAATTCATCATCTCTGTTACGTACTACCACTTCAATTTGTCCACTCCATCATCAGCGCCACCACAACGCAAGTTGAATGACCTTTTTGGATTTTGCATTGCTTTCCAATTCTAATTATGCTTTGGATATTCTCAATATTAGAGAATATAGATGAGTGGGTGAATCGTCGTTTCATAATTTATAAGTGATGATGGACTAGAAGCATTGTACGACAATGCATGCATGGCACCACCATGCAATTGGTGGGCGTATCGGGAATGACCCGAACTTGAACCCGACTGACCAAACCAGCCAACCCGAAATGACCCAAACTCGAATGACCCGAACCCGACCGACCCGAACCCCAAACCCGATTAACCCGAATCCGAACTCGACTGACCCGAATCCGAACCCGACCGACCGAACCCCGGGCACCCGATTAACCCGAATCCGAACCCTAAGCAACTCGAAATAAACTTTCATAATAACAAAACATAATCATCTAATGCAATATAGAGTTACTATCACCATAACAAAATAAACTACTATCATTCATTGTCTAAACTCTAAAATAAGAAAATGGTAGTAAATAACGTCAATTGTGCATAAATGACCAATAACAATAGTAACATCCAAAATGTAATCATCCAACGCATCAAATACACAATTCTAAAATATAATCATCCATGCATGATGCATCAAATACAAAAACCGAAATAATGATGATGCGATTCTTCAAGTAATCCGCAAATTTATTTGAAAATCACAGTTCCATCATCATGTATACTTGTATTGTATATATGCACATAAAATATGTAGTATTGTTTATAAAGAAAATAAATATAAAGAATAAAAGTTTAATTTGAAAATTTTAGCTACTCAAACTTGGATCGAAACTCGAACTTGAACTCGTAGAAACCCGAACTTGGACTTGAAGAAACCTGCACTTTGGACCCGAACAAACCAGAAATTTGACCGAACAAACCCGACTGAACCCAGACCGAAACAACCCGAAACCCGAATGACTGGAACCCGAACCCGACCACCAGTAAACTCAACCCGATGGTGACCAACCCAACCCGAGCCCAATAACTCAACCCGAAGCCCAGTCAGTGGTGCACTAGTCTCCATTGCCGGCGGCCCAATCAGCCCAATTGCAGCCCTTTTTGAGCAGTTAGCCTCCTCGTCGAGTTCGACAAAGTCTTTCCGTTTTCTTCCGAGTGTGGCAATTTTTGGAATTGCAACTCCAGTTGGATGAAGCGAAGCAAAGCAAAGCAAGAAGATGGGCCCCACCATATCCCGCCGGCCGAATGAACCGACAAGAAACCAACCTGATCTGATCAATCCAAATGGGGAGCGACATTTCATCGTCACTGCCTACGCATTACTGGAAACTCCAAAGCATCAAGTTTAACATCGGAGCTTTAATAGGATCAGTGCGCTGATATGATCATACTCCTGCCCTATAAGAACACAAAGAGTTCTGCTCAGTTCAATTCAGCACATTCAATCTGCAAGGGTTTTTGGGATGAGTGAAGAAGAAGAGAGCAAGGTGGTGTGTGTGACGGGTGCTTCAGGTTTCATAGCGTCCTGGCTTGTAAAACTCTTGCTTCAACGCGGCTACACCGTCAAAGCAACCGTTCGTAACCCGGGTCAGTGTCCATTCATCCTCTCTGCTCATGCCTTGTTTCTGATTAACTGTTTTCCCTCATGATGATGATTTACAATTTCATGGCTTTGTCTCTGAAAGATGACCGAAAACAAACTCAGCATTTGCTGGCGCTTGCCGGGGCTAAGGAAAGGCTTCAGCTTTTCAAGGCAGACTTGTTGATTGATGGATCTTTTGACTCTGTTATGCCTGGATGCCATGGTGTTTTCCATACAGCGTCTCCTTGTTTTGTTGAATGCTCTGATCCACAGGTTGGCTTCTGCATTGAGAATTGTTATAACAAACGCACAAACACTACTTGTTGTATGTTTTGAACTTTATCCATTGATCATTCAGGCAGAACTGATTGAGCCAGCAGTTAAGGGCACTCTCAATGTCCTGAGAGCATGTGTAAAAGTTGCTTCAGTTAAGAGAGTGGTGATAACATCTTCTATAGCTTCAGTTATATTCAATGGAAAGCGTCTCACATCTGATGTTGTAGTTGATGAGACATGGTATTCGGATCCGGTAGTCGGCAAGGACTCCAAGGTCGTACGTCTTAGCTACCCTCTTCAATTTGTTTCTCACTCATTTGGTAAAAATTGTAACTTTCCTTTTTAACGCATTCTCTTGTTCAGCTTTGGTACCCTCTCTCAAAGACCTTGGCAGAGCAGGCTGCTTGGATGTTTGCCAAACAAAACGGGATCGATCTGGTCACTCTGCATCCAGGGATGGTCATAGGTCCTATTTTGCAGCCAACTCTTAATCTGTCTGTTGAAATGATACTGGATTTATTCAATGGTACCCCTTCTCTGCATCCTCCCAGTCATTCTAATTCCAACACATGTATATATGCATAAAGCCAGTGAAAGTTTCATGCAGATACAGGGAAGAACGCGGTCTCAGTATACAGGCTTGTGGATGTTAGAGATGTTGCTGGTGCACATATAAGAGCTTTGGAGAATCCTTCAGCCAGTGGCAGATACTGCTTAGTGGAAAGAGTTGAACATGTCTCCCAGACTTCAAAGACATTGCGACGACTTTACCCCATGTCCAAGTAAGTTCAGCTTATCATCCAGCCATTCAAATTTGCATCTTTCTCCCATAACCAAAAAGGTGAAACTAAGATGGAATAATCATGCTCTGTGATCTGATTCAGATGCAAGGACGATATCCCTTTCGAACCGATGTACCAGGTATCAAAGGAGAGAGCTTTAAGTTTGGGTATCAACTTCACTCCAATGGAGGAGAGTCTCAAGGACACAATTGAAAGCTTGAAGGAGAAGGGCTTTCTAGCATACTGAATTATTGTCAGATAATTATAGATGTCAATCTGATGTTTGAAGGTAGCAACACTGTAGTTGGGATATGCAACAGAGACCAAACATGAAAATATAGTTTTAAGCTTGGAATTGCAGCAAATTATAAGTTTCATTATGCTCCATGTGCACACTCCTCTAATGACAATGTGGTGTTATTTCCAACGAAACGGTTCTACAGCTTTAATTACTTACGTTACTTAACCTGCTGTCAGCCAGTTGTCCTTTTCCCCTAGTTCACAATGAAATGAGTTGCGTTTTAATATAATGTTGAGACTGAAATTTTGATAGTTATATGACTGAATCGTTAAAGCAAGAAATATTAGAGGACTGATATTGTTTTTTCCCCATTTTATAATTGACCCGTCTTTGTGAAAACTTTGGGTGTGTTTGGTTGGAGGGATAAAGAGGGATGAGATAATTTTAATCCCATTCTCCTCTTTAATCCCTCGTTTGGTGCATCAAGAGATGAGATAATTGTTATCCCATTTAGCATTTTTATCCCATAAAAGTGGGATTAAATAATACCTCACCCACCAATGGATAAGGAGGGATGAGATAAAAAAAGAAGAAATAATTTTGAGACTATGACAAATTTATTTGATATAATCTCATCCAATCCTATCATAAATAATCCAATCCAATCCTATCCTAGATAATCCCACCCTATCTCAACTTAATCATCCCATCCCACTATTTTTTATCCCTGCAACCAAACGAGCAAGGAACAACAGAAACTTCATAATTACACCATCTGTCCTTCAATTATATATATACATATACATTCCAATAAATGCAGGCTATTCACCAAATTTAACCTCAATCTTGAAATGAAAGCCGTGATGGGTCAAGACTCTCCCATCATCTTTTGAAATGATGATCAAACACTATTGAAACTAATTAAACCCGACTAGCACTGTTTAATTAACTTTAATGAAAGCAGAGTCGACATTACGATTAATTCCTGTGGAAAAATGAAACGACCAAATAAGTGGAGGATGTAATTCACAAAGCAAATTAATCAATGTAAATTATGGTAGTGGTAGATTTGAATTATCCTGATGGCTTTCGGACCTTGCAAATTACCATGGAAGGATCCAAATTAAAAAGCTGCCGATGATTGACTAAATTGGTCAAACCTACAATTTATTTAGTTTTATATATCTAACGATTCATGGAAAAAAATTATAGATTAAAATGTAAAATAATATTCAAAAAAGTAAAAAAAATTTAAGGACAGAAAGACTAGTCGATATTGGTATATTTATTTTCCATATATATATATACATATATTCGAATTTCTAATTGTTTGAATTTTTTCTTGCATGGTTTGCACTTATAGTTGATTTTGGTTTATATATTTTCTCGATTTCTGTTTTTAATAATACTTTTACAAATATAAATAAATGGTAAATAAGAAAGGCAAAAACCATTTTTTTCACCATATATTCATCTGGGGTGTCGAGGGTGAGATCGCAAATCTATATATAAATCTGTTGTGGCTTTACAATGCGTTTTGGCCAAATATAATATAAGGCATTGTCAAATGTTTCCTCTCCTTCTCCACTTATGGCGTCGATTCTCCTACTATTTATTTTTAGTTGCTTTTCTTTATGTGTCTGGCCATTTTGGGGTCGTTTCTTTTGCTACCTCTTCTAGTTGGTTTGTTTCCCCATTTGGTAATAAAATGAGCCTTTTTAGATCAAAGAAAAGAAAGAAAAAGTTTTTCTCTTCTTTTTTTTTAAAAAAGAAATTCTTATACTCCCTCTGTTCCAGTAAATATAGAGCATTTGATTTTGTACGGAGATTAAAAAAAGTGGTTGACTAGAGGGTAATAAGGTAAAATAGGTATATAAGATAAAAATAACTTTTTGGAATTAGAAGAGAAATGGGGAATAGTAAAGTAAAGTTGACGTAGAAATGTTTCCTTTTTATGAAACGTTGAAGTTTTGTCGGGACAATCCAAAAAGAAATATATTGAATATTTGTTGAGACGTAGAGAGTAACGTTTATGAAAGAAAAAGATTAGACAATAATGTTGATTTGGCAAATTAAGGGAAAAAAAGGTTGCAAATGAACACTGCCCTGACCTCTATCGTTTATATAAACCATTTGGTTATTGCATACTCTGTCCCTAAGGACCTAGCTAAGGAAGTGTGGAGTGGGAAGATTGTACCTCCATCACTAAGGTAGTGTTCATTTACATTTTTTCTTAAAATTTTGTTTCCAACTTTCTCAATTTCAATACATTTAATAACCTTAAATCCATCATTTTTTTATATAAA
Organism: Stellera chamaejasme; assembly: GCA_024586325.1. Lineage (NCBI taxonomy): Eukaryota > Viridiplantae > Streptophyta > Magnoliopsida > Malvales > Thymelaeaceae > Stellera > Stellera chamaejasme. The sequence goes on from CM044984.1 coordinate 36,217,480, forward strand.
ATAATATTTTATTTTTCAAATTTCTCTACTCAAATACATTTTATCCATCAATCAAAACAAACTTCCCTAAATTTTCAAAAATTAATTTCTCACATTGCGTTGGACTGAGCCTTAAGCAAACCTTATAAATTAGGGGGGTTCAAACATACATAGCGAACCAAAAATAATCCGATGAATTTCTTACAAATTCACCGATGAGAAACGAACCACCGGTTGAGAAAAACGAAAACGAAACTCACCGCCGTATCCTAGCCGAAGCCTCCCACCCCCACAAGACTCCGACCTTCCTCATCGGCAGTTCCCACAAGAACCTTCGCCGCCTGTCGCACATCTTCAGCCGCGTCCTCGAGCTGCCCTTCAGGGCCGACGCGGATGTCGCGATCGAGGAGAGCCACGATTGCTTCAAATTCGTCACTGAGACTGATGTAATCGGTGATGTCAGCGCCCACATGGTTGAAATCCCACCCGGGCGTGATCAAGAGTGTGATTCGGCCTCCTGAGCATGTCGATTTCACTTCCCTCGATGATTTGGAGCTCGGATGTGGCGGTTCCACTTGCCGAAATCTACGTGGCCGGAGCTGGCCAGCGTAGTTTACAAGGATGAGGAACTCATCGTGACGGTACCCAAGGGCGGTGAGGTCGAGGACGGTGGCGGTGCAACTGGAAACGAAGGGTGGGAGGCTGTTTGGTCGATTCGCATGGAGGGATTATGAATTCACGGTGAACCGCCCGAAATCACTTCGACGTGATTTACGGGAGTTCCGAAAAATGGGGTGAAAATTTTGCAAATTCATGGATGAAAAATGCTCATGTGAGTATTTGATAATTCACCACAAATCCATTAGGGTGCTTCAAACTTGGCCTTTTGAAGGTGAGTTATTTGGTATTCACTTAAAACTTTTCATAGTGGTGAGGTGGGATATTCACCTCCCATATTCGGACCTTAGGTGAGTTTCGCAGAAGTGAGTGAGCGAAACTCACACTCACGGTCGACGAAACTCACCCTCAGCCCTCTTTCCTCGCGAGAGAACGATCGATCTTGCGACAGATCCGAGTTCGAGCAGATGCCCACCGAAACGCAGAGTCCCCGTTTCTCGAAATAGGCTTCATCTCGCCGACCTCGTATCTCCTCCGCCATGCACCATCGGTCGAAAATCTTGGAGAGGCTCTGGCCGCGCGATCTGAGGAGTATAGCAGGTTCGATTTGATTTTGTACCGATTTTGTCTCTCAAATCTATTCGGCAATTCATTATTCATCTGTACTCATCTCTCAAATCTATTTCTAACTTAAGAAGTGGGTTAATTTCAGGAGGTCAACAGATTTGAAGGTTAGGGTAGTGTTGCGAGAGAACAGCAGATCCAGGTTGTCATCCTCTAGCACTGTAATTCTTCAATTCTCCTGCATTTCATAGAATTTGAAGGTTCAATTTTGAAGCTTGTTCTGTCTCATTATTGCAGTTAACGTTTAAAAATTTCTGTGGAGTTTTCTGTCACTACTTGGATTAATTAGTGGTTGCGTAATCATACATCTAATTAACCTCAAGATCCCCTAATTTTCTGAGCGTCTGATTACCAGACACATTTGTTTTGATTGCTTCTTTTTCTTTTTTGACAAAACTATACGGTACATATTGGGAGCTTAATTGAAAAAAATTGATAATCTTTGATGGTGGATCAATGATAACTGACAAAGAGAGAGACAGAAGTTAGATAGAAATTTGATGTTGAAGAAATTAAATGAGCCTTCACAAAGGAAACATGCAATGATTTGTTAATTGCAATTAATTAACATTAATATCATATCAGCATTTGGATTTTTCATCTTATTTCCCTCTCCAACCTTCCTGCCCCCTGCTTTTGTTCCTCTAACCTACAGATTTGGAGTTAAAGTAGCTTCCCTAGTAGCCCTATTGATGCTTTTTCTGGTTTTTTTCGTTGCTGATCTTACATTAGAACCCCAGAAACACCATCTGAATTTCTTGTCAAGATGAGAGTATGGTGGAGGGATTGATCCTTTGGAATCTAAGGTGTTTGGATTTTTTCGTTGCTTGTCTGTTCTGTATATTTCTTTTTCTTCAATCTTGTTCTGCACAATAACAGAACTGTAGAAGGTTAGTCTCACGCTGCTTATTAACCATTCATGTTGAACAAGAACACTCGTTTAATCTGCATGCTCAGACGAGTCGAATGCTTAATCTGCATGCTCACTCGTTTAATCTACCAGCAGAAATGGAATGATCTGTATGATCATGACAAACAGTTAGCTAGCATGCAGACTTACACAGTCTTTAGGAAATTGCACATGAAATGTCTGCGTTGTCTGGTTTGCATGCCAATGTTTGCTGAAGCAGAATGAAGTTGGTGAGTGGTATCCATTGCTTCTGTTGTGTTGTTTAGGGTTTCTATTGTCTTATCTGCTGCTTGCATTACAATTTCCACCACTTTTCTGGACTCAGCATACACTTTTGTGTTTGCTCCAACAGCAAACCCAGATGCAACTCTGACACACACACACACATATAGTAAAATTGAATAAAAATATATATAGGTGAATTTATATGAGTATGTGAAAAAAGTATAGTCGAATTAAATTCCTATCTCTGTTTTTCTTCCTCTTTGAACGGCTGCTGTTTTCCTATCTAACTCATCATGTTGAGATTATTGTGGATTCTGTTGTGATCGGATTTGGATAGTTGCTGCTTTCTCTTCCTACTTGGTCTCACTATGCACGTTCTGAAATGTGTTGTGCCCTGAATAATTTAGTTTTTTCCTGACATGTTTCGATCTTTGTATTAAGACATGGACACTGTGAGTTGAAAATATTTCACTTTACTTACAGCTTCTAGCTGCCTTTAGCTGATTTAAGTCGAAATGAGCTTGGTTCATTGCATACTCAAAGTTGGTAGGTTTTCGATAAATCAGAGATGATATGGCCGTTGTTTTCTGCCTTTTGCTGATTTAAGACAACAAATATTTCACTTTACTCGAGTTAATTATAAATCATAGGAGTAAGGAAATGAAGATTCATGTGGTTCATTGCATACTCACTTGGTAGGTTTACTTGTAGAGTGAAGTTACATGCATTAGGTCTAATTGGTTTGTTGCCTCATTTGAGCTTGTGTTTTTATTTCACCTTTAAAGGCACCCGGGTTCCCGAACGTGCGGATGATAACGCCTCGGTTCAAGTGGAGACTTCCCAACGCTGGCTGCTGGAAGTAAGCGTCAATCATGGTAGGCGTGGGAAGTAGTGATTCAAAGAAGTCCAAAAGGATCGCAGGAAGGAGCTACCAAGCTTGTGTGCAACGAAAAATCCAACTCGTGCACGCAACTTCCCGGCGCAAACAATTCCAGAGAGTGCAACAAGGCGGCTGCTCTTGTATGCATTGAGGATAAAAGGCTCAAATTTGAGCAACTGAAGTGGGATGCAGAGCGTGAAGAGAGGGAGGTCAGGTGGAAGGCTGAAGAGCAGAGGCGGATGGAAGACAAGGAGGAAGAGAGAAACAGACGTGCTGAAGACAAGGCGGAGAAGTTCAAGGAGAGGAGGTTCGCGCTGCTCCAAGCTTTGATGGCAGAAGGGAAATCAGCTGATGAAATAGAAAAAATGTTGAAGTTGCTACTGTAAAACTAGAGCTACTAATTAATTATGGATGCCACTTGTTGTTTCTGAATTAGTATTGATATGGATGTCATAACAGAAGTTTACTGATCTGAATTCTGTTGGTTTGAAGTTCTGTGTTAGTTTTTAAGTGTCATGTAAGAACTCTTTCTAGTTGTTTCATGAGATAGCTACTGCTGTTTTTGGATCCATTATGAGGTAAGAGTGAACTCTCACAGCAGTAGCATTGCTTGCAGCAGCTATTTGTTTCTATTATTACTAGGTACTTGGTTCTCATCGATCATTACTCTTTCTAGTTGCAAGGTGACACTTATGGTTTGTTTGAATATATGGGTGAATGTGCCGTGAGGTTCAAGGTTGAACAAGTGTCTTTGTCATCATCTCATGTTCATGCTCAGCACATGCGTTCTAAGAGGTTCACTTTCGTGAGGTCGGTGAAGTTTAGATTGTCATGTGTTACTTGCCATGCTTTTGAAAACTTCTAAAGATGGTTGCAAGTTGTTTAAAAACTGCAAATAGGTTCACCTTTCTTTTTGGTTATGTTCTTTGCAAGAATTTGTTAGATGTGTCATAGGATGGAAATGAAGCGCTGGTATCCTCAAATACGGTCGTTGGAGAATGTATTAAGCAGATACGCTAGTTAAAAGGTCGTCATGTTTGGAAAGTAGAATTATGTTAATTCATTTTGTTACACTTGAGTGCTGAAGGAATTCTGAAGTGAGATACGCTCGGTTCAAGCAAGTTTCATCTCTCAAGGAATTACATTTCCTAAATTCCTAATTGCTCGAATGCAACGTATGAATTTCTTTCCTCATCCACCGCAGCACGAGTTATCTTGTGTCTTTCTGATTTAACATGAAGGCTTCATCCACCGTAATAACATGAAGGCTCTAACATCAAGATCATGAACATAAGGCACTCCACGAAAAGTGACAATAAATTAACCATCCACTTAATTCCTCACCGAAATTGAAAGGTAAAAGAGCACAACTACCTCATCAAGATCCATGTCCATCTCAAGCCATCTTAGTAGCATTCGAAGAAGGCAATACAGTCAGAGACATGCCTACCACATCACATGAGTAACAGCCAATCAGCATCCTGTCCCCACCGTGAAACAATATATCAACCTGTTTTTTTACCAAAAAGTAGCAAGATTGCTTGTAAGTGGGGTCATTAAAGTAAGCATGTGTATGCAGGTGTATGCCAAAAACTTAAACTGATATGTATATATTTATGCAGCTTAAAAAATCATAGAGCAAAGTACGAAGAAATTACCAAAAAAACTTAAACTGATTTGCCATTGTGAGACTTGTAAACAACGAAAAAAATCCAAGTCAGAACCATGAGAAACACAAAGTACCAAGAAAGTGATGATTTGCGTCTTCTTGCCTCTCTACAAAGAACAACAAGGAGCTATTGATCTAGATATCAGTGGTGGCCTTCAGAAAACAAGGAGCTGAAGCAAGAGATGTTATAAATGTTACCATTGCTGTGATCTGTAATTTCATCCCATAATAAAACAAAAAAAACGATTAGCCAATTACAACTAAGATTAACTAGCAGTAGGGAGATTTCATTCTTAACATGTGTGTCTGTACTAATTGACATGTAAGCCACCTTCTTCACTCGAGATCCATAATTATAAAGACAGAAACTCCATACATGCCAAAAGTTCCAAACTACAGAAGGAAGTTCCTCTTGTGCAGGCTATGGTGAACATCGTGAAACGTCTCAGGAAATCTGTGGAATGAACTACAAAAAAAGGAGTAGCTACTACTATCTAACCTAATCATGAATTCAGATAAGAAGAAACAAAAGTTTAAGCATGAAATACAGATGCAAATTAAGGAGAATATGCAGTTGTCCGAAAATTTGAAGAGCACTGGTTCATCAAGAAAGCTTTCACAGCAGTTGTCCGAAAAATTACAGAAACATATCATCAAAGCAGCAACAAATTTATCCGAAAATTAAACAAGATACTCTTTGTTTCAATAAGAATTCAAGGCAGAACCAAGCATACCTGTGATTCCAGCCCCAAGTCCGATTTCAATCCAAGACTTCAAACTCCCATTTCACTTGCACACCATCCTGGGCAGATCATCAAACCCTAATCCTCTGGGGTCCTCTCCAAGCCGCCCTCCTTCTCAAATCGATCGAACTTCCAGCCTCCACTCCGAAACTCCAGCCTTCGACGAATGAGCTTCGAATGATCTCTGCTCTCCTCTCGAGTCAGTAGCCTGGGACGCTTAGGAGCTTTTTTTCCTCGCGCCAAATGTTTTCGTCTCACCCGTATTCCTCTCATCTCAGCCGTATTCACGCCGTTCGCCCTCTTTTTTCACGGTCCCTCAAACATAACACCCCCTCTTTTCTATTTTGCCCAACTCAGTAACTCACTTCACAAACACTCACCCATGAGGTGAATATAAATTCCATCCCCATGTAACTTTGAAGCCCCTATTAACTTTGAAACCGTTTCCGTTTGGTCAGCTTTTTCACACTGCGCGTGTTTTTTTTCTTCTGTTAAGCTGCTTGTCTAATTGATAGATAGCTAACTTGTTTTTGTACATTTCTATTGGTCAAAGTTTCCGCATTACGTGCATTGTCAAATTCTATATTGTCCAATTGATAGATGGCTATAATTAATGTCTTATTAATGTCTCTTTTTCTATGTAATTTGTGAAAAATAAAGTGATAAATATAATTCAGGCCTACAAGTTACAACTACACTCTACTACGCAATGTTTTCAGAATCCAGTTGTTTTTGTCGCCGACTTTCACAATCTATCGATCTGTTGGTCATGATTCCATCGGCTTCACCGGTAAATATATGCAAGATCAAACTCTACGTACGTTGCATGTTCATGATCGTAAATGATTAAAGAATTGTAAAAATATGGACTTTTATTTTTATTTAAGTGGGAAGAATTAAAGTGTCGGGATTGGATTTAGTGTGATAGATTTTATATGGGGTTCTCTTGTTGAAGGGCTGATTGGCATAGGAGATAATCCCATTATTTTGGGATTTATTGCAGTTCAGGAAAAAAAAGTCTTTTTAAAAACCCTTTATTTCATTTATTTTGTAAACTAATTCTCCAAGAGTCCATCATTATCAAAATCCAAAGATTTTTGTACTATCATTTACAAGTTCCTTGAATTCACAATAACAAGTCTATGCTCGTTTTTGTTAGAATTTTTAGAATTATTATACTCCATATCACTGGCTTTAAATTTTTAAATAGACACTTTTGAACATATGATTTATAATTCCATTTTGGCAACAATTTGAGATAAAAGTTCGTCTCTCCACATCTGGCTCTGGATGCAAGTTGGTTTATTATATGGCTACATATTAAAAAAAAACATGTCTAATTTACCGGTCAATCATTCTGATCAGCTAACAAAAATAAATAATGCAGCCAGGCTGAATTATATACTATATTTTTGAAGACCATAATGTGGTCTATATATATGCTCTATAATTGAGCGAAAATTAGTAATAATCAATGTTGAATGGAATTAGATTATTTTCACTATATTTTAGTATATAAATAAATAGAATAGCTGTAAAGAAAGTAATAAAAGTTTTGTTTGGAAAAAACGTTGCAATTTTTTTGAACAGCGACCGTTATAGTTTCTTCAAATCTCAAACGTGAACAAATACTTTGAAAATGACATTTTCAATTTAACCTCAAACATTATTAAACGCTAAAGACCATAAATTCAAGCAGAGATCGGATAGTCTAATTAAGCATTTTGTTAATCACTAGTTGATGTTCCCCTCCATATCAAACAATATAATTAAGTGACGAACTTTGTCAGTTTGCATGAAATCAATAATGTACGTAGTCCACACACTTGGAACGGAGGATTATGCTATCCTTTAGGGTTAGATCCCTTTTTCGCCGCCGCCGGTGAGTTTGGTTTTCTGCCTCCATTGCCGGTGGCTTGCGATTCCGTCCCAGAGTTGGTTTGGGCCATGGCCGAGAGCCTCGGAGTCGCGGCCTCATCACTGGTGTGACTAGTGGAGGTTGTACTTACGTGGCTGCTTCGGCCCGTTTTTCTTCTCCACGTTGCAAGAGCTCTCTTCTCAACTGGTGCACCAACGACGATATATGGATTCTGGGCTCCTCCTGGAAAGGGGTTGGACTGGTTGCGCCGTTGCACACTAGCAATGGCACAAATTCGTTGTGCCAGCGCTTTGTAGCCAATCTGTGGCTCATCGGAGGAACCTGTGTGCGACGGGGTTGGGCTCCAGATCTATGGGTCTCCGGTGTTGCCCGATGGCTTCTCTATGCTGGTTTCTTTTCTTGTTTCTCGGGAGGTTGGCCTCCCCTGTTGTCGGTGCGATTAATGTGGTTAGTATCTTGGGTTAGAGTGAACGGTTGTCGCGGCCGTGTGGAGTGTTGGTGGATGGGTCTGTGGAGGTGGTGTTGCTCCAAAAAAATGGGGCAAAGCGTGGGTGGCCTCAGGCCAGTGGCGCTGCGGTTGGTGTTGGTACAGGTTGTGGCCGCAAGAGTGCACAGGTGGGGCCTGTAGTGGGCAAGCAGGCCGTGCTAAAGATGAGTACGGTAGGGTCGAGCAACAACTCCCTGCCTATAGCAGTAAACGGAATGGCGTTGGGTGTGCAGGATCGGGAGCCTCCCCTACACATTCAGTACTTCAAATTCGCTCTGGCTAGGTGGATTGTAAAGATATGTGTTTACTTGTTTTGGATGTTTTATAGACATGTGAATGGATATCTCTATTTTCAACCCAGGTCCTCTTGCAGGGGACAATCGTTATCAAGCTTGTTTGATACAGCTTGGGTGGTGGATGGTTGCCCCAGTGTCCCTTGAAGATGCTACGAACGGGAGCCTGAATGAAGCCTTTAAGCTAGGTGGTGGAAATTCTGTTTCAGATTTTCACATGACGTATTACATCCCTCATTGGTCTTATACTGCTTTGCAGTCCTGCTCTGGCTTTCTATCTTTAGGATTTTGATACTTCAAGTTTCTTCACTACTTTTCTTTCCAGACTTTTGGCTACTTTCTAGTGTTTGTGTTTCTCACTATTATTTAGAGCTTATTGATTTCCCAGTGAGAGCTTTGTCCCCGATCTTTAAGTTGTCTTCGGCTTACTCTCGTTGTTATTGAATGAAAGTCATTCACAAAAAAATAAAATAAAATAAAAATTGTACGTACGCAGTGGCGGACTCAGGAATTTTGACATGTGGGGGCACAATTTTTTATTATGTCTCAAGTTTATTTTTATAATTTATTTTTCATAATTTAAATTTTTTTCACATTATATATATAGTTCCCATGATTTTAATATAGAAATTGTAATGACAAATAAAAACTATATGAAGAAATATGTGTGGGAGGGGAGGGTGTTACACGGGATAATATTCAAACATATGGATTATTTGATATCAAGTAGCAAGTCGTAATTTATCAAAAAATTAAAAGTGTAATAATTTTTTAAGCAATTTGAACTACATAAAAAATACTTAACTACTCCATTTTTTATCCAATCAAAATAAAACGAAAAAAATATTGCAAATTTAAAAAATAATAGGCTCTGATAAAATTATTTATTTTATTTAACAATGGCTAGCCATATTATAAATGCATAGGACTAATTTATAACATAATTTTATCAAAACTTTTAGGCTTGTATGATAGAATAACAAGTGTTAGGACTTGAGTAGAGAAATATGTATAGTTGTTGGATGACATTTGTTATTCACCAATCATTTCTTCCTCATATGATTACGCCACTACCAGACGCCTACATGGATTGAAGTCTTCTTTCTTATTTGTTTAAATGACACTTAGCCCTTAAACTATATATTTGTGTTCAAACTAACCCCTATACATTATATTTGTCAGAAAATACTACCACTATCATCATAAATTGTAAAATTTTACTGGGGACACGTGTTCCATGTGCCCCCATTGTGAGCCCGCCCCTGTGTGTTGCGTTGATATTCCATTTCCAGGCCGCACGCAGAGTACGTAAGTAAAGAGTTATATTTATGTGATGACTCCATTAGATAAACTTTAACACGTAACAAGTAATAAAAAAAATAATAATAATCATGTAACATACAGAGATGTAATGCATGAAATATTACATCTTCTCTTGGTTTCGGCTTCGCCTTGTCAATTTTCTGCTTGCTTGAATATTTATTTCGATTTACTTTTCCTTCTATCGCTGTCCTATTTTCTTTTTTGGTCAAAGAGCGACACATGTGCGCAATTAAAATTCTAAAATAAGAGTTTCTTTCTCCTCCTCCTCCTCTTCTTCTCTTCTCTTCTCTTCTTTCTTCTTCTTCTTCTTCTTCTTCTTCTTTCTACTTTCTATGTAACTTTTGCTAGGAGCAAGAAATCATGGAAAGAAAAAAATACCACCGCTTCTTCTCCAAGACTTCTCTCTCAATTGTTGCCGTTGTTATTGTTCGAACTACCGCCGTCGTGGGTCAGTCTTCAGGCATTGGAGTGTGTTCTCCAGCTGCCCGGCCTCCCCGTTTAATTCTCATCCGATATTCCTTGGCCTTGCTGCAGCATCTGGTTCCCGTACGTTTTCTTTGATCCCACCACCTAATCATCGCCGGTTCGTTTGTGGTATGGAAGACCTCACGCAGCCTAATCTTTTTGAAAACAACAGGACTGAGCGGAGACTTGTCTTTCCAGAGAAATTGATTCAAAGGTCCCCGAACTGGTTAAGTTTTGGATCTCCTCTGCCAGTTTGTTTATCTTCTGAATTGATCCCTCGGTGTTGTGAAGGATCCGGACCGTCCAGGACAACTCGAAGCCGTTCGACGGGATGTGAATTGGCTCTGACATTTTTTGCTCTTGTCTGGTGCAGGTCAAGTACCCAACCCAGCGTAGCAGTTCCTCTAATGTGTGGACGACTTCTGTTAATCGTCATATGAGGCAAGTCGCCGTTGGAGAAGGTTTTCAGGCTCCTTTGCCACACTATCTTCTCAACATCTCAACCCGGTTATTCCAGTCATATAGATGTCCCTATTCGCTTTACTAGCTGTTTTTCGTTTTTAGCTACTTTAGCTTATTTTGTTATGTTAATTTTCTTCAGTTTCTTTTCGTCCTCCCGCGCGAGGCTTTCAGATATTTCTTTCATTATATGCGCTACTCTATTCTTCGGGATTTGTATTATGATTTATCTGAATTAATAATATAGATCCTTACCGTTTCAAAAAAAATCTAAAATAAATATTTGTAGTCATTTTTATACCATGTTATCTTTCAGTCATATAACAATTTTCCGACAATCCCTTTTTATAGTAGACATTTTCTTTTCATAATTGGCCCCTCCAACTTGAAACCATATCCGCCACCGGACCAGAGACCAAGAGAAATTATTGGGAATTAAGTCTCTAGAGGATTAATTATAACTTTATGTGAACCCATCAAAAGAAGAACTTTATGTGAAACTATCGGATATTAATAAAAAAACATACACATTATAATTAGAACATACGTACGTTGCACATAATAAAAACTTCGGTGGCTTTTGCGGCCTTCGATTCGCCTGGCTGACGATGCGAAACTACATCATTTTATTGGAAACGACGATGGAGGATAATGTGACTTCAAATTATTAAAAAGTATATTTCGGTTGGAGGATTTTGTAGAATTATATGGATATTATTTTCTAAATGTAGATTAGTTTAGGAAAAGTTGGAATTTTAGAGGGGCCAGCTGTTAAATAAGGAGTAAAATAAAATTACATGTAGATCTAAAAATCCTAGCTATCAAAATATAATTATGAAAGTTTTAGAGGTTTTTGTTGTACATTTCTAAGTAAGTACATTAATTTTATGAATTCTAACAGTACTTAGCTTAGAGTTAATGGTATGAATCCAAAACATTTTGTGGAAGGATAAATTATTAATATATATGATCAAACGACGAGCATCGTGCGTTTACTAGCGCCGTTTGGCTCATGTAGCTAGTTATTGCACCTCCACTTGAAGATTATTGTTTGACTGATTTAAGCTGATCATTTCGCAAATGTCCATGCATGCAGTTCACACTCTCATTGTCGTATTCTCTTTTTATTTTAAAAGAACACCATTGTTGTATTTTAAAATGACGACATATTTTCTCAGCTTAGCTGGCTGTGTATTTTAGAAAAACAATAAACACACGCACACTTGCCTTTTACACTTCCGATGAAGCTCATTAACGGGAAAACAAAACAAAAAAAAAAGAAGAAAAAACAAAAGGGAAATGGAAATAAACTTTATACTCCTTCCGATTGTCGCAACATCAAAATATTTTCATCTCAAATGGAATGATATTTTTTCACTTGTGTTTTATTTTAGTCCACTCTTACACTTACAATGAACTCACTCAAAGAGTCCAGAGAGTGGGTTGAGAGGGGTTAGAATGAGTTTGAAATGGAGTAATGATGAAAGTTTATGTAAAATGAGTTAATGACCAAAGATAATCTTAATATACACAGAAAGCTAAAAGTGACAATCCACTTGGAGTAATTGTGTCATGTTTTGGTCATTTCCGTTTGGTTGGACCGTTAAGTTTGACGGATCCTTACAAATTTACATTTATACCCTTCAAATTGTTAGGGAAAATTTTTCTTTAGTCCTATAACTTATATTTTCCCAAAATTTAACCCCCAAATTTTAACAAATATACACACAAGTCTCCATCTTTCTTTTCTATTCATCCCACCATCATCTCCCCATGTAGATCATATATGAAGCTTCAAAACTTCCAAGTTTGTCTCCATATCAAAGCGTTCATGAATCCGATGGCTTCCACATTCGACCCGTCCATGAAATTCAAATCCGACCCGGATGGAATGGGCCGAAGCGGACGTGCTTAGACTTGGCATCACTACGTAGTTGAGGGGAGCTTGGTAGCGGGCCTGGTAGGTGGCGGCCCCTACCGAGCTCCCCAAAAGGCCTTTGACAGGCTGGGGCGGGCTGCCCGCTACCGATGGCGCAACTCGGTAGCGGGTAGCCCGCTACCATGCGAATTATATGGCTGGGCGGGCGTTTTGAAATTCAAACCGCTCCTCGAAACCGTAAAAAGCATCTGGTGGCGGGTTGAGTGGGGGGTAGCCCGCTACCATCTGCCCGGTAGTGGGCTTTGCGGCGGGCTACCCGCTACCGAGCCTTTTAAATCGATTTCAGCTTCCTCTCTCCCCCATTTCTTCCCCGACGCATCACACACTCTCCTCCGAAATCCGCCGCCTACCACCGCCTTTTTCCCCATTTCCGGCGCCGTTTCACTCGTTTTTAGGGTGGAAGTACATCAGCAATTTCAGGTATCTCATTCTCACTCATTTTTTCAGTTTTTCTACGGTTAGAAAGAGAGTATTTGACAATTTGTTTTGAAGGTAGAACAGTACCGCCGCCGGCCACCACCGAGTTTCCGTCTCCGGCCGTCTCCACCGCCATCTACAGGTATGTTTTTGGGTATTTTATGAATTTTAGTGTTTTAGGAATTATTTTAGTATTTTAGGAAATTATTTAAGTATTTTAGGTATTACTTAGTATTTTAGTATTTTAGGAAATATTTTAGGAATTACTTTAGTATTTTAGTATTTTAGGAATTATTATTTTAGTATTTTAGGAATTTATTTAGGTAGTTTAGGAGTTATTTTAGTATTTTAGGAAATATTTCTGTGTACAATGAATTCTTTTAGTATTTTAGGAATTATTTCAGTATTTTAGAAATTTATTTAGGTATTTTAGAAATATTTATGTGTACAATGAATTCTTTTAGTATTTTAGGAATTATTTTAGTGTTTTAGGAATTTATTTAGGTATTATTTGCGAATTTGTTGGTATTTTATGGAATTTTAGTATATACTTTACGTATTTTAGGAAAATAAGAATATTTGATGAATTTTAGTATTTTGTGAATTATTTTAGTATTTTAGGAAATATTTCTGTGTATAATGAATTCATTGTTAGATCGGCGTCTATACCTTGTTAGATCCGCGTCCGTACCTTGTTATATCGGCGTTCATACCTTAGTAGATCGGCGTCCATACCTTGTTAGATCGGCGTCCATACTTTGTTAGATCGGCGACCATACCTTGGTAGATCCGCGACCATACCTTGTTAGATCGGCGTCCATACCTTGTTAGATCGGCGTTCATACCTTGGAGATCGGCGTTCATACCTTGTTAGATCCGCGTCCATAACAAGATCCGTGTCCATACCTTGTTAGATCGGCGTCCATACCTTGGTAGATCCGCGTCCATACCTTGTTAGATTCGCGTCCATACCTTGTTAGATCCGCGTCCATACCTTGGTAGATCCACGTCATACCTTGTTAGATCCGCGTCCATACCTTGTCAGATCGGTGTCCATACCTTGTTAGATCTGCGTCATACCTTGTTAGATCGGGGTTCATACCTTGTTAGATTGACGTCCATACCTTGTCAGATCGGCGTCCACGCCTTGGTAGATCCGCATCTATACCTTGTTAGATCGACGTCCATACCTTGTTAGATCCACGTCCATACCTTGGTAGATCCGAGTCCATACCTTTTTAGATTCGCGTCCATACCCTACAAAGGTTGTTGGGTTGGCGCTCCCCCGCAATTAGTCCATCCGGAGTTGTTCCGGCCACCTCGGCCATCTCAGGTAAACTAATTTGACACTAGTTAGAAGTTTCTTAAAATATCTACAAGCTTCAAAACTCTTCTAACGTTATTTTCATTCACATCCTTTCAGCGCGAGCTTGCCGCTGAAGAGACGCGCTGGAAGGCGGAAGAGGATCGCATCAGGATGGAGGATGAGTTGCGTTCGACGATTCGGAGCACCATTCCCCGCCGTGTGAGAATCAGGGTGACGATTACGAGTTGCCTCCCCCGTAGGACACTTTTGTAAATTCTATTTGATTTTGGATGTTTTTTATTGTAATTGATACATTTGGTTAATTTATAATTAAATTCATTTATGTTTTTAATTATAATCTATAAATATTAATAAATAAAATTATTATTCAATCATTTATGTTTTTAATTGTAATCTATAAATATTAATAAATAAATTTTTTATTCAATCATTTATTAAATGATGCAAATAAAGAAATCATTTAAAAAAAAGAAAAGATGGTAGCGGGCAGGATAGGGGGCGGTGAGCTACCAGCTCTATCAGGCTCTGTCAGGCGGTAGCGGGTTGCCCGCTACCATGCCCCATACCACTGGTAGCTGGTGGGTAGCACCCGGATTGACGGAAGCGGCCCAAAAAGAAACGGGCTGGGTAGCGGCTCGCCCTCTACCCAGCTCCCATTAAATACGTAGTGCATGGCGGTACCTTGGGGAGCTGAGAGACCAACGGCAAGGGGTGGACACTACGTAGAGAAGACAAATCTTACTGCGGCCTTTATTGCGGTTTGGGCCGCAGTAAGATGAAAAACGTAGTAAATTGCGTAGTAAGCTTTACTGCGGCTTTGGCCGCAGTAAGAGGCCGCGGTAAGGCCGCAGTAAGCCATTTTTTAGGGTTTCCCCATCCGCCGTTTCCTTCATTTTTTGCATCTTTTCCATCTTCTTCTTCAATCCTTCTTCTAATTCTTCATCTTCTTCTTCTTCTTCTCCTTCTTCTTCTCCTTCTCCTTCTCCTTCTTCATATTCTTCTTCTTCTTCTTCTTCATTTTCTCCTTCTTCATCATCTTCTTCTCTTCATCTTCTTCTCTTCATCTTCTTCTCTTCATATTCTTCTCTTCATTTTCTCCTTCTTCATCATCTTCTTCTCTTCATCATCTTCTTCTCTTCTTCTTTCACGGCGGAGCGAGATCGTGAAGCAGCTGAGCCTGGAGACGAGCTAGGAGGTGCAGGGCGGCGAGTTCGTGCTGCAGCTGGATAATGGTGGTTCAAAGATCCGGATGAATCTAATGAGATATTTTGGGTTTCCTGGATGAATCCGGATGAATTTTTTCATCCGGATTCATCCACATTTTTTTAATTAATAAATTCGTTTACTGCGGCCTTGGCCGTAGTAAGGCCGCAGTAAGTACTGCGGCTTCTACCGCAGTGAAGCTTCAACTGCGCCTTTATTTACTGCGGTATACACTGCGGCCTCTCCCGCAGTAGTTATTGCGGCTGTACTGCGATTTTGGCCGCAGTAACACATGTTTTCTCTACGTAGTGGGAGTGGCCGTTGGTGGGAAGTTGAATTTGGAGAGAGAGAAAACCCACAAACCCATCAGAGCAATCAAGCCATGAATTGGAAAAAAGGACAATATCCTCGAAGAAGTTAGAAGTAATTCCCTATTCTCAAGATTATGAGAAAAGAAGAAATTTAGGTTTTGGACTTCGTTCATACCTTGATCTCTTTGAAGGGCATGAGAAGAGACTTCTCAACTTTGGTGTCCAAACCAAGCACGTGCGTCAGGTTCACACCGCTGGCGGTGGGCGGCGACATAGGAATCAGTGACGCGACGAGGTGACTTGACTGTGGTTGTGTGGTTGCTGTGGAAGATGGAGCCTCATGGTAGGAGTTGAAAGTTAGGGATGAAATGTGTAATATTGGTTAAACTTTGGGGCTAAAGTTTTGGGTAAACACTCCATAAGTTAAGGGTTGAAGTAAAGTCTTTATGATGGTAAAAGAGTAAATTCATACAAATCCGTTAAAACTAATGGGCCAATTGGACGGAAATGACCAAAACAAGACATGGTACCCTAGGATAGGTCCCAAACAAGATAAAGTTTTAAAATAGGACCAAAACAAGACAATATTTATTTTTACAAGATTGCCAACGGAATCATTTATTCTCTAATAAAGGAAATTAAGCCCTAGATTGTGCTAATTAAATGACAAATTCAACAATACCACTAAGTTTGTTTAGAGCCCCAAAACAGCAACACCAATTACCCGATCATCATAATATAGCTCCAATCCAAATGATCCAAAAACCCTGATATAATGTGATGTTGCTAACATTACATTGTAATCTTTTCAATTCATTCTTCAATTTTGCATTAGGAATGTCATCACCTACATAATCTTCTTCACCCAATGTTGCACACGTTCCAGCTTTCCACCAAATTTTGCATTTATGAGTAACTGGTTTTAGTTAGTGGATTTACCCCTAGGCCTCATTCATTAGATGAGGTGACCACATTAAAAAAAATAAACTGAAAAATGAATTGAAGAGATTGCGATAGACATTAGGAGTTAGAACCCTTTTTCTATTTAATTAAGGTCTGAAAGTTCTCATTTGAGATTACATTGTATCATTTTGTTATTAAAAGTGTTTTTTTTTTAAAAATAAACTTTTTTGTTGTTGTGAAGAATGAAAAATTGTGGGTAATAAAATAAAGAGTAGTGTTAAAAAGATTACTCAATAGGACACTTAACAAATTTTTTGAGATAACTCAAAAATAAAAAACGTAAATATAAGATTTTGGAGGACCCGAGAGTAAAATGTTTAGTAAGAGGGGTAGTCATCAGCCAAAGCATACATAGCCAACAGAAACACAACAGCTAGAATTAAGTTGTAAGCAGTTTTTTTGAAACAGGATAGCGTACACTGTTATAGTTCACTGTTGTTGAACAAAACGGATTATCCCAATAATTAAGCATAGTTTCTCTAAATCGATCACCTCTAAGCGTACTTTTATTGAATGGGGATGTTCGATTAATTTTTTTTTCTTACAACAATTGAAATTTTATTATAATGGTTATGCAATCTTAAGATCAATGATAGGCGGTGGCGGATCTACATGTAACAAAGGGGGTTCATGGACCCCCACTTTTTCTTAATTGTATGTATATGTGGTATATAATTTATAAATAAAATTTCTTAAAATTGTATTGGATCCCCTATATTTTATGATATTATTTTTATTTTTAATTTTTAATTTTTTTTAGAACACTAAGTAATGTTTTAAAAATACAGAAATATAGTCAATATTGATCTATTTATCTTCCAAATATGTTTTTGTTCTTCAATTTTCTAATTGTTTTATCTTTTTTCCTTGCACTATTCGAATTTATAGTTGATTTTGGTTTTTTTTAATCGATTTATGTCCGTGATAACATCGTACAATATAAAAAATGGTAAAACAAGAAAGTCCAAAGCCAAAATTTGCTCACTTATTCCCCATTCCAAGTCAAATTGGTGCAAAGTTTTAGGGCAGAAAAAGTAATATACATTGGAAGATATAAATGGACCCCTTTTAAAAAAAATCCTAGATCCGCCACTGATGATAGGAGCACACGTTTCTTGGAGCAAGAGATGACTCTGCTAGAGTTTCACGGCCTCTCCACGATAGGCAATGTTGGTGTGCTTGGCTTCCTGCTCCATTGGCATCAAGTCCGATTATTCCTAGGTATCTCTTCTGATTTTTCATTGAATTGGTGGGAGGAAAGGTAATGTGGAGGTCATGTTTCGTCAAAGTTTGCTTCAATCAAGAGACAAGGTTGGTCCGAATTTTCGGTTCTCCCTCGAGTTCGATTGCGAGGCAGCTCTCTAGGGGACAGCGTCGGGTTTGCGGAGGAGGGGAGAGAGAGCGGGGCGGTGGTGGGAGCGTCGCGACTGCGGCTGGAGAAAGGGAGAGCGGGTGGGGGCGAGTCAGTGCCGGCTGGTCGGGATACCGCAAGTGTACAGTTGTCAGACAAGTAGTAAATCCGGTGAGTACCGGATCGAATTCACAAGGACTTGTGATTCTAGCAAAAGGTGGTGAATTACTAATTAAAGAAGATGAGTTTATTGATTTTGCAGAGAATTAATTAACTAAACAGAATTGAAAGTGATGAAGAACTTAAATACCAAAGCTATCTCCTAGAAATATTGATCCACTTAAACTCCAAGTTTGACAATTTAGAATTACCTACAATTATTATTCTCAACTTGTAAATTGATGTATCAATTCTAGATGTCCTCTATCGAGCGTTCCACCTAGGTGATTAAAGCACAGTCATCCCTCCACTTTAATTGTTCAAGTGATCCATCTCCTTTCTAGACTCGTGGCAAGTCATCGCTCTATGACGAAGTCTAGCATAATTACCCCGTGGTCTAGTAATACTTTTCTCTATCGAGTAAAATCATACCACAAATATTCTCTGGTCAAAAGAATAGTGCATGAACTATCTGAGTAATTAAACAAGTATTATGGAATAATAATTCATAGAACTAAAGTATCAAATTCTAGGTTCAAGTTTCACAATAAATTCTTGAAGATAAATTAAATTAGCTACTAAATATAATTAAAGGAAAGAGAGAAGATAAGGAGAGGAAAACTAAATGTTGTCGTGCAATTTCCTTCGGCGGCCTCCTCTGTACGTAGCTCCTTGTGTGCTGCTCTCAATTTGGCTTTTTATACAAGGGCTTCTTCTTTTTCAAACCAAGACCGATTTTGCTAGATATTAACGCACAAAATCAAAACCAAGTAGAATTTGGTTTCAACTTTTGGCTCATTCACTATTAGACAATCCAACTTTAATCCTCTTGTAAATTTAGCCCAAACTCTTGTCCTTGTGCTACTTTAGCCCCTCAACTTCTTTCAATTCATGTAGCCTCCAACTTCTCATTTCTTATCAATTTCTCCCAAATTCCTCAATTTTGCCCAAATACTTCCCAAAGTAGAATCCTGAAAAATCCTTGCATAAATAATAACACAACAATTTATCTCATTTAAAGCATATATTTAGGGGTAAAATATATTATTTGCACTCATTAAATACCCCAAAACTCAAACATTTGCTAGTCCATATCAAATCTACCTAAATGCAATCCTAAAACTAAGCAAACAAATAAAACAAACTACCAATGCCCGCTCAAGTCAAATCACCTTCCAGAACCACACATCTCTAAACATATAAATGATCAAATAGATTTTAGAACTTTATGTCAATAAACAAATGATCATTCCCTAAGTGTTTCACTCTCCGAAGTGGGTGTCCACATGTGTATAATGATCTTACCAAGCATCTTCAATCCATAAGCTTGCAAGCGAACCAAAACTTCTCTACTCAATCTTCTCGAAGGAAAAGATTGCATGCTTACCAGTCAGGTGGTCTTTCATTCAAGTTGTAATGAGGTCTGGCTTGGTGAGGGTGGAGATTGGTTGAAAGCTTTCTTTAGATGGAGTTTATTTGAAACATCGCGACTTTACAAGTTATTGGGCACTAACAATAAAACAATAAACACAAACTCATACTCAACTTGCTTCTTTTGCAAGTTTCACACTTATTTTCACAACATTTGCACTTTGTCAACCTTTGAGACAATTTTGACATAATCAATAATCACAAATGCCTTTTTCGTGATTTCATTTTTTCTTTTTTTCACAACTTAGGCACATTTTTTCAAAATTGTCTCTTCACCACTCACACAACATAACAATATATAACACCCTCAAACTCAGACTTTAAACACACCACAAATATTTCATACTTATGCCTAGAATAAAATACTCAAGAAGTTTCATGGACGAAAAAGTAATATAAGAGAATGGATATGGCTCAAAATGTGGGTGATCAAAGAATCCGACTTTAAGTCTTAAAGGGGTTTATCTATTGGAAATAACGTATAGGTTGACTATTTAGTCAACAAGCTATTTGACACCATCGTCCCGGCTCAACATGCAACTTATGTAGATTTGCAACGGTTCCAAGCAAATAAGTTCTAACTCTGATACTTGGAAAGATACTCTCATGAAAGAACAAATCACACAATTCATGCATAGTTAGGCTCAAAATCTCACAGGTAGAATCTCTATTTAAAGCGTTGAACACAATTTCCTACCACCTATATGATCATAAACATGTAAATCAACGGAGGTTCCGGATTAAAATTCAACTTACTAGAGTAATGAGTTCCTAAAATGCAACCTAAATACTACATGCACTAACGCTACTATTTTTTAATTTTTTCATTTGTCCGGTTTTTTCAATTGTTTTAATAAATTGTACAAATGCATTCCTAACTAGAAAGTAATACACAAGATATCATAGTAAGCATGCAGGCAATCATTTCAATGATCCAATTCATAGCAACCATACTCAACCCCCCCCCCCGAAGGAAGGGAGAAGGCGGTCACAATGCTGGCAGCTGTACTCTCGGTGTTTCTTGATGGCTAGAGGATGCAACCAAAAACGTTGGATGCCATGATCCGGCTTTGGCCGATGGCTCCTCTGATGATCCGAGATTGGACTTGGGTGCAGATGTTGCGAGGAACATTGTTTGTGTGTGTGGCAGGATTAGGGGTGACCATGAATTATTAGAAAACAAATAGGAATTTAACTTGGAATGGAGAATCTGTGGAAGTATGTGCAACAGGTTGGGAGGTTAAGAAGACTAAACTATTGAAGTTAGAAGATAAGTAGTACAGGTGTACAATACTGGTGATTCAGAAATATGGGAAGTTGGTGACGACGTGTGTGTTTGGAAACAACTTTTTCAAGTAGTTGTTTGCGTTTTGAAAACGCTATTAATGGTAGCTTTTTGAGTTTAGCTGTTAGTTGTTTGATCTCAACCATTAAAAACTTATGCAAAACGCTACGGCTAATTGAAACAGCTATTTCCCAAACAGGGTAGACCTCAAGGGTGGGACTGGAAGATGTCAAGTCTCGCTCCAAGCCATGATCACGATCGGGAAGGAAAGATTGAGTATAGAGTTGGCCAGGTCTTTTCTTGCATGCTTACAACTCTATAGGTTCAGATATCTATTTTTTTTTACCGGATAGTAGTTTCTTTTTCTTTGACTCCACATTTTTTAGATTCTAGTTTTTGGCGTAGCTTCCACGAAATTGCTAATTTTGTTAACTGGGTCTACCTTTGGTATATCTCACTTTTGCACTGCATGGTATGAAGTGTCAATACCATTTTGCTCTGAGAAAGCATATCAAGAGTGCTGGGAGCGAGATTTAGATGTGTTATTCATTATAGCTTTAATAGTGCTAACGAGCCTTTTAAGGCATTGTGAAATTTAGCAAAGGTTCTACCTTGGTCTACTAAACAATGCTCATATTAGTAGACTCTAGTTGGTACTATGTGGCTTTCCAGACTGTCGTTGTTATGTTCTCCGCCTAATAAAGTTCCGCTCCTTTCAAAAAGAAAAAAGAAATTTTATAATAATGAAAGTAAAAGATACAAAATAAACACTCCTTTGAAATACTAGTAACTAAAACCAAAACTTTTCCAATATATATGAAAGTAATGTATCTCGTTCTTATGATTATTGTAAGTACCGTTTGTCTTTTTTTTTTGTAATGAAATTTGGAGGTACAGTCCTCAAAAAACAAAAAAACAAAAAACAAAATAGAGGACAGAAAATGCATTCTTCCCACAAAATACACATGATTTAAAGCACAAGTTCTAGCTAGTATCAGTATACTCACGTTACATATATACTCATTAATGATGATAGTATCAGTATCAGATTGTTTCCGTAAGAAAGCACTGAAACATTAGATAAAATTAGTGGGTGTCTATTTACCACATATGTGGAAAAACACACACACCATGAAAATGTCAAATTTACCCTCTTAATAAATCTCTATGAAGGGTGTTTTAGTCTTTTAGTTTATTAGGTTAGTTAGTTAAGTTAGTTAATTAATGGTACATTTAGATAGGTGTTTTTCCACATATGTGGTAAATAAACAGACTCATAAAATTAGTCCATTCAGTTGAACCCAAGTAGTGATTAAAATAATTGAACCTCCTTTCCCACGTGCATTTCATTTTAATTTCTCTTATTTAATGTTTATTCTATCGATATAATTGTCGCCCTTAATTAATAAAATATGGTAAAATCAGATTGCAAAATCTTAGGCTTCAATGAAGAGATTTTTTGCATAATTATGAGCTCTAATTAATTAATTAATTCCCAAAAAGAAAAGAAAAGAAAAGCAAAAAAGAAAGAAAAAAAAAAAGCAAATATCCCGCAATTTCGAGGAAGCAGCCGTGTGCTATAGCTAGCTCTTGAATTCATGGACTCTCTTTTGTGTTGGACTTTTCTACAATCATAGCAATATAAATAGGTTTAGCATGCCAGCACTCACAGCAGGCCACCTCGTGAGTCCGTGACGACTGATCAGAGCGCCTGCCTCGAACAGATTTTTTTGCAGAACTAGAAAAAATAACAAACTCTTAAATCTTCATCGATATCCCTTAGATATATATAGTGGTTCTGTGTTTTTCAAATCAACAACAATTATAAGATCCAAGAATGGTGAGAGCTCCTTGCTGTGAGAAGATGGGGTTGAAGAAAGGGCCTTGGACTGTCGAAGAAGATCGAATCTTGATATCTTACATTCAGAAAAATGGTCACTCAAATTGGCGGGCACTGCCAAAACAAGCTGGTACGGATCGGTTCATGTTTTGGGTCGTCAAGAAATCATTCGTCAATTTGCAAGTCATCTTAAAGTTTTGATTTTTATTGCTGCTACAGGTTTATTGAGATGTGGGAAAAGTTGCAGACTTCGATGGATCAACTATCTGAGGCCGGATATAAAGAGAGGAAATTTCACATTCGAGGAAGAAGAAACCATTATCAAGTTACATGAATCTTTGGGCAACAGGTACTTGATTAACCACCTCTAATGCATCAAATTGTCCAAAGACGAAGACTTGATAGATGGATTTTTAGATAAAAATGATCTCTTTTCTGATATTGGATGTGTTAAAATTTCCAGGTGGTCAGCTATTGCAGCGCAGTTGCCTGGAAGGACGGACAACGAGATTAAAAATGTCTGGCACACCCATTTGAAGAAGAGACTGAACAATGAACAAACCCAGCCGAATCAGAACAACAAAAGACAGAAGAAGAACAGTGGTTGTTCTTCAAAGACTCAGTCAACTTCGGTCAAATGCGAGGCCGGCAGCAACGGACAAACGGAAGACCCGAAATGTAGTAATGGTGATTCGGATTCGAAATCTGTTCAAGGTCCAGCTGCTTCTCCGCAGAGATCCTGCAGCGATGATGTGTCGTCGATGTTAACCGAAGCAGCCACCGCATCGTCGACGGAGGAAGTACTCATCATGTCGTCGACGGAATATTTCCCGGAGATCGATGAGAGTTTCTGGTCCGACGCCGCATTGTCGTCTGATGATAACTCCGTCGGCCCGCCGTCGAGCAGCTTTGAGTATGGATCGGGGGAAGTCGGGTCGGGTTCGGTTGGATTCAGGTACGACGACGAGAATCTAAGGGACGAAACGGACTTCTGGTACGATCTGTTCATGAGAACGGCGGGGCAGGATTTGGATCTGGGAGAATTTTAATGTTTTGAAGGATGATGTTGATGTTGATGCTATAATTGGAACTAATAGATTAGACTTTTAGCTCCCTGTTTTTGACCGTTAAATTGGAGCGTAGGATGATAGACGGCTATAGCTTTGTCCTGATTTCAGCAGTTTGGAATATTCAATTGACAAAAAAAACATTGTGCATAGATTTTTATGTATTCGTTGAAGTTGGGGGAAAGAAGAATGATATTGAGGACCCAATCAGGTGATGAACAGTCATTCCGATTGATGTATCTCTCAAATCAGATCCTTTACCGTCTGTTTATTTTCCAACTTTAAATGTGTAAATTAAAAAAAGAAAACTAGATTAGAGAAGAAAGAAGACAACCCACCCTGCTATCGTGTAGCTTCCGCAGCAAAATCCGACGTGTCGCGCGCACGTGAAGAACAGGTTGCTGGTTTCGCGAGGAGCTCGGATTTCGCATGAAATCCATGCCGATCCACCTTCTTTTCTTTACAACGACCACGAATCTGCATCAAAACACATCGGTCCCCTTCCCACTTTGCGAAAACACCGGATCTGCAACAAATCACGGCAGCCAGCTTGCCACTGGGTATTACCGCAACAGGTGAATATGATGCGCCCCGACGGTATTATGATGCACAAAGGCAAGATAATGATGCACATCCGTAATAGAATGATGCACCCTAAAATTTTATAAGATTTCTCATCCCTTCAATTGTAAAATTAATATGATACCTAGAAAAAACAGTATGATGAACCCTTTTAATAAGATGATGTACCCTTATAATGCTGCGCCCAAATAGTCACATTGTTACTAGAAAATATAATGATTTAAACCAAGTAGTCACATTGTTACTAGCAAAGAACAAATATGACGCGTCAACAAGACAGTATGATGCACCGTTACAATAAAGATTATGCATCATTATGATTTAAACCAAGTAAATCACATTATTACTAGAAAATATGATGCACCCATAAGATAGTATGATACACCATTATGAAGCAGCAAAATTGCAACTTCTTACTTTCTATGTAGTTCATAGTTACATCATTTTAAAAAGCGGGTGTATCATAATGAGTTGATGACGCATCAATAAAATACGAAGGCGCATCATATTTATGTAGGTGCCCAGTCTTCTCTGCAACTTTTCATCTTCCTCCAGCTCCTGCTCCTTAGCCACGTTCTTCAGCTCATCTAGTGCATCCTCTTTCTTCTGCGTTTCAGCTTTCGTCTCCGCCTCCGCCACACTTAGCAGATCCAAAAAACTTCAAAGTATTGGATCCAAAAGGTAGAGATCTTATCAAAATAAAAAAAGAAGATGAGAGATCGGTGACAGAGAAGGCGACGAGCCGACAATGGTGAAGGTGCTCCGTAGACGGGAGCGGTGGTGATGACCGGTGTCATTTGTTAAGGCTGCTTCTTAGATTTTTTTTTTGCACAACAAGAGTGATGCATAAAACAAACAGGAACAAAGTTACAACAAAGAGAGCATCTTCAAAAGCGGCCATGAGAAAAGGCCAAACAAAGAAGCTGCAAAAGAAACAACAAAGGAACTAGGAAAATCAAAACCAAAACAAAACCACACAACCGCTGAGCTGTCCGACAAAACTAGTTGGGGGAGGGGTTTTTAAACAATTTAGTAATTAAATGGATAAGGTGTATACCTTAGCATACTTTAAGAGATGCTCATTATATCCTAAGCATATATGAGTCCCTATATGTGGTGCCCCGTGCACAGTGCACACGTTAAGAGATAAGGAAACAAAAGAAGGAAGGAGGGAGACGCAACTCATAGACATAGACCCGCTTTTGTCGCTGAAAAACACGGACTGCATCCGATTGCGCTCCTTTCGCGATGACACAACTCTCGCCGCCGATCGGCGCCCTTGAAGCTTCAATCTCTCATCAAAAGCTCTTCCTCAATGCCAAACAAAGTACTCTGCCGCCTCGCTGCAGTCTCACCTCCTCTTCTTTGCTTTATTAATCTTCTTTTCAAGAATCTTAGATCCATCACCGGAGCTGTCAAGTTCTTTGCCAGAATCGCGAAAAAGGCAGATCTTTAACAAATCACCGCAGCCAACCGGACACTCTGCATTACTGCAACAAGTGAATTTGATACACCCTGATGGCATTACGATGAACCATCACGGGATAATGATGCATCACAGTTACATAATGATGCTCCTTAAAAATTTATAAGATTTTTCACCCATTCAAATGTACAATTAATATGATACCCATAAGAAGCAGTATGATAAACCCTTATAATGTTGCGTCCGCGAGTCATTATGATGCACCATTATCATAAAGGCCAACAAGACAAGTATACACAATGTAAACCATTATGATGCGGCTTTCAAAATATCTGATGCACCATTGGTGCAAAATGATGTACTCACGAGACAGTATGATGCATTGTTTGAATAAAGATGATGCGCTCCCATACAACAATGATGTACCAGTTCTAATGACTTAATGAGTCATGCACAAATTATGATGCACCTCCAAAAGTGATTTTCTTCTATTCTAGGCTAGAGCCCAAAGTCTACTAAGGGTAGCAAACCGGGGAAGAAGCCCTCCCCTCTGGAAGTCAATTATTCAGATAGATAGCGGAGCTTTCGGAGTACATCAATCGACAGTACCAACTGAGGCTTCCAAGCCCACTTGATGAGCTTGCGAAAGGATGAATGAGACCAAGGAGAAAAACCTACCCAGTATGATGCCCATAAGAAACATTATGATGCACCACAAAACCAGTATGACGGACCTAAGAAACAATGTGATGCACAAGAGAACCAATATGAAGCACATGAGAAACACTATGATGCACCTGAGAAACAATATAATGCACCAAAGAACCAGTATGATGCACCTGGGAAACTGAATGATGCATCAGGGAAACAACATAATGCACCTGAGAAACACTTTGATGCACCCGAGAAACACTACTAGCAAAGACCAATTATGATGCGCCCATGAGATAGTATGATGCACCTTTATAATTAAGATGATGCACCATTATGATTTAAACCAAGTATTCCAGATATTACTAGCAAATATTATGCGCCAACGAGACAATATGATGCATGAAAATTGTAATTTCATACTTTGTATATAGTTCATGGTCATATCATTTTTACAACGGGTGCATCATAATGAGTTGATGGTGCATTATTAAGGTATGAAGGCGCATCATAAGTGTGTCAGATGCAACAAGTTGCAGTTCCAGGTCATTGAACAAATCTCATCGTTCAACTGAGAAATTGGTTGGGAATCAACTAGCAACGGATGGGGATAGTTTTGTGACACTTTAGTCATTGATTAGGATGAAGCGCGGGAGTGGAATCGCAAATCTCTAGTGCTTCACGTCGTCGGAGTAGCTGAAGAACGACTATTGCTGTGAACGACAGTGAAGGATGGTGGCTGGTGCGGAATCCTGGGTGGTTTGCCAACTGCTACTGGTGAAGGACAGTGGCGAGCTTACATGTCGACGGCCATCGGTGAACACGGGAGACGGTGATGCCACTGTGTCGATGAGTTGATGCAGGCTGGTTGAACGAGAGAGAGCTTCGAGAGAGGTTGAGCGACGCCATCACAACATGGCTGAGAGTCGGCGAATTGAGTACTATAGGTGACGAGGTTTGAGGAGCTTGGTTCTTCACTGAATGTGTGTCTGGATGATGTAAAATATCTTAATTCATGTGATTTTGTGTAATTAATGAAGTATTGAGTTGTGATAATTGAATAAGGTGCTTAGCACACTTTAAGGGTGCACACTCTATCCTAAAATTTAAAGTATTGGATGGAGTTGATACAAGTACTCAGATCATACGTCCCCAAATTTCTATATTAGCATCCTTTATGACGTTTTATTCCTCTATACTTAGTTGTAGATACGAAACAGGAAATTGCGATATTAACAACATTTTGTTGTTTGTTTTCAAATTTATACAACTTTGCTACTACGTACTTAATATTTTAAAATTTTACGTTTTCCTTCGCATTTTTTCTCTCCAGATTACGTGTTTATCACCTTAAAAGCACATGGTCAATTATAATGTGACTCATAATTTGTGACTCATAATGTGCTTCGTTCTACTACTTGCATATACATTTTCCACACTAGGTAGCGTTTAATATGTAGATCCAAAGTGGAGTACTTTAAGTGCCGTGTTTTGTTTTGCTTTTTCAGCTATGCAAAAGTCTAATTAACTTACTTTCAATTGTTAAATTGTTAGTAATAATAATAATAATAATCTATTATTGCTTTTCAAAAAAGAAAAAAGTGTTGCTACAATTGTCACAAAGTCCTCTTTCTCATTTGGTGATTGGTTGGAGTGCAAAGAAGTGGGGGGTGGCGGAATGCTAGTGGGCCCTAAACTTGAGATCATGGACGGGAGGTAAGCTTGTCTTGTCCAATAAAGCAGAAAGCGGCAATTTGGACTATGATGATGATCAACCTGGTTCGAGTGGTTGCAAGCAAATTGAGCCACTAGCTAGCTCAATGGAAGGTGGGTGGCCCAATATATACATACTCTCAATAGTCTTCGAAAGCAGCAGCCAGCTTGCTTGGTGATCTTTCACCAATATTCTTTTCGCCGGAAGGATGCATGCTGCTGGTGGTACAGAACAAAGGAGACAAGGACTCCAACTCCTGCCTTTTCTCCTACGGCGGCGGGGCTGGCCGGGCAAAAATGCAGCGTGTAAACTGCAAGATCAAGTCCTTCCATCCTAGTGAAGCCTTTTCCATGTTTTCACTTAAATGCCACCATTGATAAGACATGATATGATATTAAAAAAAAAAAAAACACAAATCACATAAGCATATTCCATTAAAAGGAGGGTCATCAATCTCGAATATACCAAAAACTCAAAATCCTCGTCCCCAAAGAAACACAACAGTTCCTCCATTGTTAAAAAGTAATCAAAAGTGTAGCAAATGGGCTTATTCAAAGTCGCGGCTTTCCTATGGAGCCCTGAGCCCCATCATATTAGAACAAACTACAATGCCAAAAATAGCCACCCATTTAAGAGAGGCATGAGTACGCCAAACTCTTCTCCTCACTCAGCTCCTCTGCAGTAGCATCCATCTTCTTCCTTGAAAATTCATCAATTGGAAGACCTGGGTGACACAACAGTGGATTCAAATGTTAAAGATGATTACTAGGAGATAATGAACATGAAATTTCTACAGAAAGAACAGCAGAGAAAAAAAACTAGTTAACTTTAACCATCAGTCAGCTTTTTAGGGCGTTACAAGATTTACATCTTACTTTCTTCTTCACAACTTACAGGTATTATGTACCAAAGCCTGTAATTAAATGTCATATGCTTACCTTGAACAATGGTCCATTCTCCCTTTTTACATGCTACTGGAAAGGAATACATCAGTCCAGCAGGTACATTGTATGATCCATCAGAGTACACCCCCATGGAAACCCAGGTTCCCTAAAAGTGCAATGAAAAGAAATAAAGCATCAGATGAGCAGTCATGCAGCTAACCAACACTAATAAAAATATGTCCTACCTCTGGAGTATCAAGAACCCAATCACGGATGTGATCACAAGCAGAACTAGCAGCAGATAAAGCACTTGAAAGTTTCCTAGCTTTGATAATTGCAGCACCACGTTGTTGGACAGTAGTTATGAACTCTTCGTTCAGCCTAAAATAGTAAGAAAGAGAAATGGGTGAATTTGCTAGTCAACTTGCAACAAATAACATCAGCTATGGTAAAGCAGAATGATGGTAGTAGTATTTTTATCTACCATGCGTCATCTTTGACAAGCTCGCGGACAGGCTTGTCGCCAGATGGAGTTTTGACAGTTGCATGGTTGACATCAGGGTACTGAGTTGATGAATGATTCCCCCATATGATCACATTCTTTACATCAGAGACTGGAACGTTTAATCTCTCTGAAATCTGACCTAGTGCCCTGTTATGATCCAGTCTTGTCAAGCATGTGATATTCTTTGCAGGGATAGATGGTGCAAACTCCTTAAGGATCAATGCATTGGTGTTGGCAGGGTTGGCAACAACCAAAACCTGAATAAACAGAACACCGTATGTGAATCTAAATAAGAATGAGAACTGGATAAAAAAAAAATACATAATCCATAAGGTACAGACTTAAATGCAACGGATGTACCGAGTGCTTTTCTTTTAATCTCTTCCCAAACACTTAAAAGATTGAGCATATAAAATTAACAGCAATTCTTTTATGATAGACCTATAAAATATGGAGTTTGGATGCAGAAAAGTTAACTGATACAACATAGAACATTCACAACTGAATACTCCCCGACTTCCTCCATTCCAAACTTGTTCATCCCTGTTCCATTTCCATTCTTGGAAAACACTGATGCATTTGCTCAAATAAACATACCGTTTACTCATATTCTTTTAATACTTTCAAGTAAAAGATTCTCATTAACATTTAATTTTAGATTACGATACCCCAACCTCCTCAAAAGCTCAAAACAGCTCAATAAGTTTGAGATAGAGATGGTCGTAATCATTAAAGCAAATTTAGCAGAAACAAAAACTCAGAAATCCGAAAGGAGCAAATCCGACTCAGCTATCAGTTACTCTAGCATTCCATGCACATACAAGGTAAAGTTTGAATGAAGTTTGTGAGTTTATGCTTCCTTGCAGGTTATATAGTAAAGCGTGGAACCTCATTTGATACATAAATTGCGTGGTTTCCTGTATGCAATCAACTATTCACAACATACCTTGCAATTGGGAGCAGCGTGCTGTTCCAGGGCAGCAGCCTGGGACTTGTAAATAGACACATTCTTTGACATCACATCTTTCCTCTCCATGCCTTCTTTTCTTGGGAAACCACCAACCATTACTGCAATATTGACTCCAGTGCATGCTTCAACAGCATCAGTTGTCGCAACAACTCCTGATACAAGATTTCCCTTAAGATCTCAACACAATGTACTGGAGCTTAGGAATTATGAACACAGTCTGATGTTAATCAGAATGAACATATACCTTTAAGAAGAGGGAATGCAGCATCCACCAACTCCATTTTCACTCCATTCAATGCCTCAGCTGCAGGTGGAATATCGAGCATGTGCAAGATCACAGGCTGGTCAGCGCCCAGCATGATTCCACGAGCAATCATGGGGACAAGAGCATATCCAATTTGTCCTGCAAATACACGGAAATAGTTACACAGAATGTTCCATCAAGTTCTTTGGCCAAGAAAAGAATCGATATCTAAGTCATAGACATGCACCACAAACGTCTGATTATCAGAACTAAAGCATCAGGAAGAATGAATGAAAACTACTCAGTAGCTTGACTCTGCGCATAAAAGATCCTGGCAGTAAATTACTTATCCACACAAGCAGTATCATCAACAAAGATAGTTTCTCCAAAATTTCACTTCAGATTCAAACCAAAACGAGATAATAGCTGAAACGTTAAGAGCTTCGGCAAAATCCCATCAAATCAATTAGATCGGATGGCTTCTCAATCAGATAACTGGTCTTAAAATAGAACGATCAAGTTCTTTGAATCTCGATGTTAATAGCCAAAAAAGTAAAAGCCATAGACGTATCTAACATATTTAAAAATGTAAAAGGAAGGGAACGAGCTCAATCGAATCTACTACTCTGATTTTCGATCAGATGTTTAAAAAAATGAGCGAACAAAAAAGATCGAGTTACCTGCGGCTCCAGTAACAAGAACGCGAACTGGATCTTTCGCCATTGATGAAGATCCGAGAACAGATCGAAGAGTTGATGAAGAACGAAGAGTGAGCTCTGGTACTAACGATGGAGTTGTGAAGGAAATGAGACGACCAAGGCTCATTTATGGGCCACAAAATTTGGCTGCCAGTGCCACGTAGGTAAATCAACTTGTAGATAGGATGGGGAGAAAACGGCACCGTTTTAAACATTTATACTCACTTTCTTGTTATGGGCCACCTCGTTTATATCAACTGGGGTTCCATGATCCATGCCATCATCCAATCCCAGAAGTCCACAACCCAACATACGTACTCCCTCCATTCCCAAAGATTTTTTTTGGAGTCATTTTCAAATAATATTCTGTTTCCATAAATATTACTCCTATCACATTTACTTTTCTAACATTTAGTATTTATCTCTTTTTTCCATATCATGTATTAGATGCATAAGAAGATAAAGTATTTGTATATTACGAAGGTATTCTGAGTAGAAAACTTCATATTAATTAGTGTTTGGCTTTGGCAAGAGCTTTTTAAAGTTTACCATTTTTCATATCCGATAGATAAATATTCAATAACTTAATTAAGATGGAAATCTATGATCTTTTCCTTTTTAGATTTGTATTAAAATTGAACAATTCATAATAATGTTTTTCAGTTCCATAAATGCATTCATAAAATTAATATTTCTAAAAGAAAGTTTACTTCTAAGTTCTAACCATCTGAAAATAAGCTTTAAACTCAATTTTCTCATCAAAAACGAAATTTGAAAAGGAAACTTTTCCACATTATAAAATGTGCATATACATATAGTCTCATTCACCATTGGAAATATTTAGGAGCTTAAAGTTTGGTGCCTTTCTTCTAAGGTGTCATGAGAAGCCGCCGGCAACCCAATTTGAACTTAATTTACGGCATCAAAATGGTGTGTTATTGAGAACAAAAAAATAAAATAAAGGAAGGAAAATCTTTAAATTTTTACTATATTTTATTGTCATGTTAAGAGGTGCCATATATAGACGTTTCTTAAAGAAAATGTTATTTCCCTTTATTTTATCATTTTCATAATTTAAGGAAAATGCCTTAAGTCATACACACTTTTCTCCTTTATAGCAATTGACGTGATAAAAGATGAATGAACGATGATCAAATGAGAAATAGGTAAATTGGGAAATTAAAGATGATGAGGCAGTGAAGGGAGATTTTTAGAAAACAAATTGTGAGTACCTGTAGCAAAGGGAGATTTTTAGAAAAAAAAATTGTAAGTACCTGTAGCAGGACTCATAATTTAATTCCTTTTTTTGTATCTCCACAATTAGTGTATATATTAACTCACATAGAATTATCGTGAGCTTCTGATTTAGTGGTTAAACAGCTCTAAAGACATAAGATAGAATTTTTGTATTCAAATCTCCACCATTTTCAATCTCCTACTACTATATAATATATATATATATATATATATATATATATATATATATTAGTAAAAATGTGCGTGCGTTGCATGTGAACATAAATGAGGTTGTAAGAGACTTAAAATATAAAAGTACTAATAGTATTTAGGAACGTTGCAAAGAAATGTAAGGAAACTAAAATGGAATAAGTAACTAATTTGCTAAAAAGTAAATTATGTTTATTTCTTTCGTTTTTTCCTAAGCATATTGATGATTGGTGCATTATCATCAACATCATTTGTGTCATCTTTCTTCTTTAATTTCTTATGCAACAGTGCTTGAAGTTTTTCTCATTTTTTGATTTTTCTTGATCTGCTTCTTTGTCGAGGTAGATTCTGTATGAAACTTGAAAGCTCGTGTTGCAATTATTTTTATTTTCTCATATTCGGTCTTTGCAAAGTAGTTGTTATCAATGTTGAAAAAAATTTCAAACTCCTCATTCTCAGACAATGTCAGGTTTTTGTTTTGTCTATGATTTTTTTTTTGAACTTTCTCAAATATAAATTCAGATTTTTTACACAAATGGTAGTTTTATAATATTCCCTTCAACCCAGTGTTACTAATTTAAATTATTGATTTTTATGTCCATTTGTCTTCAATTTATCTATATTAGTTTTAGTTACAAATATTAAAAAATATATGTTTTAAAATAACGCATTATAATACTACCAGGAATGTAAAATGTATGAATTTATATTTGAGAAAGTTAAAAACAATAAAATCACAGATAACGATAAAATTTCAGTATTTCAAAAATATTTGTATGAAGGAAGCAGTTTATATGGTTTTTGAATTCTTGTATAGATGTTTATTATTCGTCCAAATTATTAATAGTGAGATACAAAACCATAAAATATTTGCCAATAAATATGTATATGAGCAAAAGTTTGTAATAAAAGTTTGAAATTTGATAAGTGCAGATTAGTATATACTATATTTTACGAGTAAACTCCACCCGTAGTCCTTTAAGTTTCAATTTTATCATATTTGGGTCCCATTTTAAGAATTTAGCTCATTTTCGTCATTTAAGTTACAATTTTGTCCCAATTAAGTCTCACCGTTAATTTTTCCGTTGAATTGCCATTAAATTGAGGGTGTTTATGTAAATGACCAACTCTAATTTACAATTAACCCTAACTCTTTTTAAAAATACACAAATTAACCTTAAATATTCAATTTAACCCACTCGCACCCACATCACTCCCGTCAGATATTTTTTTAGGTGGGTAGCGGATTCGGTAGCAGGTAAGCCGCCACCCCCACCAAATTAAATCATACGAAACTTTCTCACACTACGTAGAATAGTTGCGGTTTTACTGCGGCGGAGGCCGCAGTAAATGGATTTCTCTACGTAGTGTGAGATCTAAACTCTCTCCTCTCTCATGTCTAAACTCTCCTTTCACTCTCCTTCAACCTCTCACTCTCATTCTCCTCCAACCTCTCACTCTACTCCTATCAACCTCTCACTCTTGATCCTTCTCCTTCCACAGATCTTCCGCAGCCACCGTCGTTACTCGCGAATGGAGAGATGAGGCGTTGGAGCCGGCAGAAAGAGGAGGTTTTGAGACCACCACCATTGCGGCACCGTTGAGGCTAAATATTCCGAGAAGCAACCGCACTGCCGCCGTCGTCGGAGATTTTTCTAGATCTAGGGTTTTTTATTTTTAATTATGTTGTATTTGAACTTTTAGGGTGTTTGAAATTCTGTGTGTTTTTTTAGTTTTTAGGTTGTATTTGAGTTTTTAGGTTGTATTCTTTTTTTATATACATGTTTCTTTGTAATAATATTTTGATGAATGATGAATTTAGGTTGAATTTTTGTCTGGGTTTGATGATGAATTGATGGTGAATTCTGGGCTTGATGATGAATATTGTGGATGATATATGAATTTCAGATGAATTTACAATTTAATATTTTTATTTTATAAATTAATTGGTGGCGGCTTGGAAGCAGATTTTTTAGAAGGGAGCGTCCAAATTGGGAGCGGTTTGTGTGCGGTCATTCCTGCTACCATGGAGGCGGAAAAGGGTGCGACGGAGCCGCTACCCCATTCCCATTAAGTATGCATCGAGTGTTAATTCATCCATTCAATAAAATGATTGATTTATTTATAGTATTTAATCTATGTTTTCAATTCAATTTTTTAACATATATGATGCAAAATAATTATAGGCATATGCTAAACGTCTTTCACTTAATATATATTTTTTAAGATTTTTAAAAATAGCATTTCTACTAAAAGATTAATGTTATTAATATTGTGAGGCCATCACACACAACTGCACAAGTTTGAAAGTCAAAATTTTCAACAAAAACAAAACATACAATATGATAGATTTTGTAAAACAATATATTACTTGAATTTTTCCATAATTCTTTTTTTTTGAATATTTTTATCAGAATTTTAATGTTATTGAAATTTCAATATAAATAGTGACTTATAAAATTCGGTATTACTCTGCTCTGAAATGAAAATTGGAAGACCTGATTTCGGCATTTCCCATCTTCAGTATGCGGATGATATCATCTTCTTTGGGCCATGGCAAAGATCCAACATCAGAAACCTGTTGAAAATTCTGAAATGCTTCAGCAAAATTTCAGGACTAAACATCAACTTGGATAAAAGCAAGCTTTACGGGGTTGGTGTTCCCCCAGATGACCTGCAACTCATGGCCGATCATTTTGGTTGTTCTTCAGGCTCTCTCCCCTTCATCTATCTTGGCCTCCCAGTAGGAGCCAGCATGTCCAGATCTAAACCGTGGAAGAAAGTCGAGGAAAAATTCAAGAATAAACTCTCAGCCTGGAATGCCAAAAATATATCTGCAGGTGGCCGATTAACTCTTTTGAAGTCTGTCTTGTCTGCTCTGCCGCTGTTTTTCTTCTCTTTGTTTCGTGCCCCGGTGAGTGTGATCAAAACCCTTGAGAGTCTCCGGGCAAAATTCTTCTGGGGTGGGAGTGAGGATTTTAAGGGTATCTATTGGGTGACTTGGGACAAGATTGTCAGAAGTAAGGAGGTAGGAGGTTCGGGGGTTGGAAGTTTAAAACACAAAAATTGGGCACTCTTATGCAAATGGTGGTGGAGATTTAAAGAAGATAGAAATTCTTTATGGGTTAAGGTGATTAAGGCTTGCTATGGTGAAGAGGGGGGTTTGGGTTTAGAAGGGGAAGCTCGGGGAGGAGTGTGGGGAGATATAATCCAAGTTGGGAGGGAGTTGTCGGAGATTGAAGTCGATTTTGCTCACTCCTTTTTTAAAAGGGTCGGGAACGGGTTAAATACTTTTTTTCTGGAAAGAGAGGTGGGTTGGGGAAGCCTCTCTTGAATCTTTGTTCCCTAGGTTGTCGAAGTTGGAGACTAATTTGGATTGTTTAGTGGCGGATAGAGGGTCTTGGGTGGGCGAGTCTTGGAACTGGAGCTGGAGTTGGAGAAGAGATCCAAGAGGTAGGGAGTCAGGAGAACTCTTGGATCTCGAAACTCTTTTATCTAACATTGTCTTATATGCAGATCGCAATGACTCTTGGGGTTGGTCTTTACACCATTCCGACATCTTCACGGTTTCCGCCCTCTCAAGCATAATCGAAGCGGCCTCCAATCCCTCCTCTGGAAATCAAGCTATCATCAACTGGTCCTCTTGGGTGCCAAAAAAGGTCCTCGTGTGCTGCTGGCGTGCTTCCCAAGATCGTCTCCCAACAATTCAGCAACTCCATCTTCGCAACGTTCCCACCCAGCAAGCAGGATGCTCTCGCTGTGACTTTCCGTTGGAAACTCTTGAGCACGTTATTATCAGTTGTCCTTTTGCTCTGGACGTTTGGAACAAAGTTCATT
Source organism: Stellera chamaejasme (assembly GCA_024586325.1). Lineage (NCBI taxonomy): Eukaryota > Viridiplantae > Streptophyta > Magnoliopsida > Malvales > Thymelaeaceae > Stellera > Stellera chamaejasme. The sequence goes on from CM044984.1 coordinate 36,254,284, forward strand.
CATGGTGTCACATTGATCAATTCAACGGCTCCAGTATTGTTGATCTCCTTATCGATAGGAACGGTCTGATCAATTCAAGTCTCCAGAACAAAGGTTGGCAAGCTATCCGATACATCGTGATTTGGTCTATTTGGAAGGAGAGAAATGAGGTTGTTCATGCCAAATCGATCTCCTCAAGCACTCGAATCTTTGAGTCCATTCAATTCCTCTCTTTTCTTTGGATCTCTAATAGGAGTAATTCTAAGAATTGTTTTTGGTGTGATTGGGTGCTCCACCCTCTTGCTGCTATTAGCAACAGCAGCTAGCTCCCTTGTAATCTTGTAATCTTTAAGGTCTTCTCTCTACCTTAGAGGGAAAACCTTTTATTTTTAATTCAGTTGTCTTTCTCAAAAAAAAAAAATCAGTATTACTGGTAAACATGTAACTTTAATCTAAAGGGTAAAAAACCACTTACTCCCTTTGTCCCCAAATGATCCTACACTTTGATTTTGTTGTTTCAAGGTTCAACGTTTGACTCAAATTTTAATAAAAATAAAATGTTTTAGAAAAATTCAGAAAAAAAATATTTAGAAAATTTATACTTCAAATTATGATATACATATAAATGATTGCCTTTAAATGTCTAAACATTTATGAAAAAAAGAAGATTAAATACTGTAAAACAACAAAAACAAAATGTATAATTATTTGGGGATGGGGGGAGTATTAGTTAACAAAAATTCATTCCTACTTTTCAAAAATATCCATTTCAATAGAAATCAATATCATATCAATTGAAATTAATGGGTTAAAAAATATTTTAAAATTTCTCGTCACTCATGCTTTTCAAAATTGTTTATTTAACTTAAAGTAAACTAATGACATTTCATATGTATTTTATACTATTCCTATCATTTACTCCCTCCATCCCATAGAAATTGTTCTATTTCGTTTTCAGCATTTAATCTATGATTTATTTTCTTCAACATGTTGACATATAAAGTCAAATAATTTATATGCATATGTTATTTCAGTGTGTCTAGTTTCTAAATATTGTTTTTTTAAAAAAATTGTTTAACAAAATCTTCCTAGTTAAAAGTTGAGTCAAACACAAGTACAAAAGTCATACGTAACAATCTTCTTGGGATGGAGGGAATATGATTTATGAATATGGTTATTTGTGTTTTTTTTCTCAAATAATTTTTGATTCATGAACAATTGAAACTCAAAGCTGAGCTTTTACCCCATTGGCCAACCTCTTTTTTTAGCGGGAAAAAACCAATATGATTAAACACCAGAAATAACAAAGTAGCAGATGGGATTAGACCCAAATTGAAAATAAAAAGATAAAAAAGCAAAGCCACAAATCGGTCATAAAATTCTGAAAGGATAGCAGAACACATAACTGAGACAAACCAACACAGACTAAAATGAAGAAAAACACAGGAGCTGAGAAAGCAGTCGAAGCAGGTGTAGACCGTGGTGGCATGAACAGGCTCCGACATCGTCGAAAGAGTGACTTAAAGTGCACCAAGAAGCGCATGAGAAAATCGTACAGCAACATCCATTTACATGAAGCAAGACGCCCCTTACCATGTAGGTGTCATCGAAGCAGCCATACCACCAATAGCATATACCAAATCGAACTAGGAGACACATGAGACAAACGACCGAAGACGAAAGAAAGCAACAAAACCTGAAAGAAACATACGAGTACCAAGAGACAAAAAACGGAGCAAACCGAGTGGTCCTCAAATCCAAGCAGCCCCATACCAAGGGAATCATAGCTTCGGATGGGGTGGGAATTCCCCTGGCCCCACCAAATTTTGATTCACCGCCATTGCTACGAGACACTGATCGATCGCCGCTAGAGAATTGAAGCGAAGATCAGAAACTGGCAGAGCACGGGAGGTTGGGATAGCCCTGATTTCCAAGGCAACCAAAACTACCCCAAATACCCATGCCGCAACGGCCCTCCGCCTCGGAAGCCATAGGGAGCCGTGAAACCAGTAGCCAGGGACACAATCAAGCGACCTACCCGTGGAATTCGGTGCGCAGATCAATAGAGGAAAGCATGCCGGTGTCGAACAGGGCAGGCGCAGCGGAGCGGTCAAGAGTCCTAGATTGGATTGCCTTGGCCGAGCCTAAACCTTGGTAGTGGCTGATGTTACTTATCATGGTGGGCAGTGTGAGCAGTGTGAAGGCGAACACGGCGGTTCGGCGGCAGATGAACCCAAGCACCATGCTCGCTTTGTAAGCGGCGGCACTAGGTCTCATTTTCCTCTTGGAATTGATTAACATTTGATCTTAAAACTTAGGACATTGATTAACCACTTAAGGACACAAGTTAAAGGTGTTGAGTTAAAGTCTCCATCATCCCATGCCCCCTACCCCTACTTATCATAAAGAAAACTCAAGAGATAAAAGTTAACATTTAGTATGTAATAAGAAAATTTTAATCCAAAAATTTAGATATTATTGTGATAAACAAAATCACTTGTATATTTATAATTTATAATTTTATAGAGTTCTCTCATTATTTAATATAGTTCTGAGTATTTAGCCTAGTAGCTATGCTCCTAGGACAAGAGCTGCAGGTCTTGTGTTCAAGTCTCTGCCATCCCCGATCGCCTACCCCCTATGTATAAAAAAAAAGTTAAATAGTCAATAAAATTTAGTTTCCTTTAGAAATTTTAATTTGCATTGAATATAATTGAATATCAAAATTGTAAGTTAACCCTATAATTGATGGCATATGACTATGTTAATGCGTGCTTATTCTAAGAAAAAATAATATGAGTTTGTGAATTATTTTTTAAAGGTTTAAATGACTCCAAAAGTAAGTTGAATATTAAGATTAATCTAGGTTTGATATAAAATTGCAATAAATAATGTCATTTGCGTCTCTTTTTTACCTAGAATTCAACATTAATACAAATGTAATTAATTTTTTTATTTTAGAATTTTCATCTTGCTTCCATATCATTTTTTATGCCAATCCTACCATTTATAACTTATTAGTACCTATATGCATGCTTATATGAGAAAAAGTATAAGTTTGTGAACTACTAGAACTCGAGGGTTTAAGACACTTTAAAAGTAAAGTTCAAGGATTTTATACAAATTATAGAAATAATTATAGATTTAAAGCGAGTTGCATATCCTTTTTAGAATTCTATTACTTCATCCGTAAAAAATTGTCACATTTGATTTTCATGTTTCAAGGTATCGTGTTTGACTCAAATATTTACAAAGATGGATAGTGAAAAAATATATTTAGACATTTAAACTTTCAAATTATGATACACATATGCATTATTTATATTTAAATGTCTAAACATTCATGAAAAAAGCATAGATTAAATACTTTAAAACAACAAAAATAAAAAAAATTTACTAATAGAGGGAGTATTATTTAAACTCTTATTTATAGTAATTTACAGTTTTTGGTCCCATTAAAAGAGCATAATTATAGCATAAAATTAAAAGGTAAATAATTCATTCAACCTATATTGAAGCCTCATCCATGATTCTAAAATTTTAAATTAAGGTAAATAACACGTTCAATGAACATGGATAAAAATATATAGAAGTTATAATATTTATTAAGTTGAGGAAATTAATTAAAAGTGTATATTAATATAAAATATTATCGTTTGCATGTAAAATATTATGAATACTCTAATTATCACTTATGACTTATGATTATATTTGTTTATTGTTTTCATTTATAGAGACATTGTATTTTAGAGTAGTAATTATATATTGAAACTCAATGACACTCCAAAGTTGGCTTAGAATTGTAGAGAATACAGTCACATTTTCTTTTATTTTATTCTTCCAAATTCTATTATTACTAAAAATCTAGTTAATAAGATTTTTATCATTATTAAACCATGATTAGTAATATCTCTTTTTCAATAGTTTTATCGGGAAAATTAACTAACTTAGAAGTATTATAAAAGGAAATAATATTGTCAAGTGCACATTTAACATTACCTTTTGAGTTTTGAGCACTTGGCGTAATGGTTATGCTTCTGAAGACATTTGTAGCCTCTAGTATTCCCAACCCCTTTGTATAAAAAAAAACATTACCTTTTTTATGATTACCTACTCCTTAAAATTTTCCTCCAATTTCAAACTTACATCTTTTCCCCCCACAAACTTCCAACTAAAGAACACAAGTCCCCAGAATTAACTAGTTTTCAAACTAACTTAAAACTTTGGATTAAGCAAAAACGGGTTCCAAAGTATTGGCAGACAAAGGTGGTGGAGGCTTTTAATCAAAATAAGAGCAGATGAATTAGGCACCCCTGGCCAGCATCTCGTGGAACTCAGCAAGTGATTTCTCCTTCTCTAGATTCATCTCCTGCCGGAACCTACTGATGAACTCCTCTGCCTTCTCGTCCACCGTCAGTTGCGACGCCGCCGCCGCCACCACCTCCCACGCCTCCTCCATACTCGGCCCAGTCTCACTCCTCTGCTCGCAGACCTCCTCTGTTTTCCCTCCTCCGTACTGGCCCCGGTTGCAGTATTCAAGCACCTCGTATCGCCGGCGGCGGCGGCGGCGGCGCTTGTTGTAGGAGGCTCTTGTGTGGAAGCGTCTCTTGAATAGACGAAAAGAGCAGAAGTCGGAGACCCGGCGAGCCGTCGCCTTGACGGAGCTGGTTGCAAGGTGAAGGTTGTGGAAGTTTGAGCAGAGCTTGTAGGTGAAAGCCTTCCACGCCTTCCTGGCGGGTTTAATTAGATTCTTCGCCAAGGACATCAACAATCAATTAAGGAGCTTTTCCCGAATTGATGCAATACTGTCCAGCAGGAACTGGTTCGGCGGAGAGCTCAGTACTGACAACCTGCAACCAAAGAAGCATGCATTGATATGGAGGAGTTTCGTCAAATTTTAAGTGGAGTATATAATTAAGGAAGATTCACTCCCTTGTACATATATGAATATGGATGGCATCATAGGGGTTGTATGGGGATCTTTGATTCATTCCGCGTTTATATGATAAGGGGATCATATAACTAAACGGATCAAAACAATTAAGGAATATCCACTTCCTCTCTATTATTCTACCAAGTGATTCACATAAATCTTCCTAGGCTCTTTCTATCTGTATGTTTGGGACAGTTTTTTTTTCAATAAATTGTTGTGTTTTAGAAAAGCCAGTAAGTACAAGTAGCTTTTTTACAGTTTGATTTTAATCTAAAAAAAATCAAAATATTACAAGTAATTAAAACAGTTATTCCAAATGTAGCTTCACAAATTTTCCAGAGGATTGGACACGGGAGAGCATGTGGAAACACTTCTTGCGATTTGGTACTGTAATTGATATCTTCATTCCTTTTAAGCGTTCTATCCAAGGGAAGAGGTTTGGATTTGTCAAATACAAAAATGTCGTGAATGTGGACAGCTTGGTCAAGAACTTAAAATCAGTAGCGATAGGAGGGGAGGTTTTAGAGGTGAATGAGGCTAAATTTAAGAGGGGTAAAGGAGAAGGGGAACAAAAGGCAAGAAGGTGGCAAAAGAGAGGGACTGAAACCGAGTTGCTAACAGGAGTGACGGGCTTCTACAACAAAAGCAATCCCACATCGTATTCAGATGTTGTCAAAGCACTTGGGCAGACAAGTCAGGTTGTGGATGCAAATAATTCCTTGCATTTGAGAATCAATCCCAGAACTGAGGTTATGGAGTGGCTGAAGAGATGCGCCATTGGAGAGGTAAAACATATGGCTTACCTTCCAAATATCTCTGAGATTGTGGAACAAGCAGGGTTCATGCATTGCAGAGTGAAGTATGTGGGTGGTCTTCGCGTGTTGATTGAATGTACTTCCACAGAAAGCCTTTCTAAGCTACTTGCTGGGGGTGAGAGTTGCTGTCTGATTGGTTCACTGATCTTTCGCCGTGGAGCCGTGATAAGGAGCAAATTAGACCGGGCAGAGTGGTATGGTTGAATGTAACAGGGGTTCCGGCGCATGCTTGGCACGCTGAGACGTTTGAGATGATAGCCAAGTTTTGGGGCAAGGTGGTGGAAGTGGAGGATAATACTGCCCATAGGGCAGCAACTCATATAGGAAGGGTTTGCGTATTAATCTGGGAGAGCGCTTTCATAGCTTCGGTGGTTAACATTCTTGTTGAAGGCTGTACCTTTAAGGTTAGAGTGGTGGAAGACGTTATGGACGTTGTGGATTTTGGCCAGAGATACACAAACCCAGTCGTGTACCCAGAGTCGGATTCGGAAGTGGAGATGGAGGAGGAGGGCGAGTGGAGACCAGATGTTCGGTCGGTGTACGGCGGCGACTCGGTGGCGGATTCAGCCTCCGACGGCGTGGTGGAGCCTATTGCCTACTCTGCGGTTTTGGGAGGCGGCGTACAGACTGAGCAAAAAAGGTTTGATGGTGACAAGTCATTGGACTTGGAAGAGGCTGATAAGATATTGACCTTGGTTACAGAGCGCAATCTCTGCAAAAAGGGTGAGTCGAGCCGCGCAGATCCTTATCCCGAGGAGGTCGTATCGGAAACTGGCGAGTCAGGCAAGGGAGTTGATGTGATTCCGGGAGGGTATCCTGGAACACGAGGAGCAGATCTAGCCAACAAAGGAGCAACACGGGGTAGGTATGATTGATGAGGCGGAAATGTCAACAGGTTGACAGATCCGAAATGCACAAAACAAAACGATGCGGAAGCTTGTGAAACGAACGGATATGGCCGCCAACTCCTCCTGGATCCTTGCCCAGGCAAAGATGGTGTTATGCCTTTGGCGACTCCTTCTTATTGATACCGAAAAAAAGGTCCAAGACAAAGAAAGCCTTTGTTACCAAAATTGGGGGGGATGATGATGGGGCCAACACCTCCTTCTTCCAATGAGAAGGCAATATTGGTCTTAGTAGACTTGTAAAGAAAACTTAACAAGAATTGAGTGGAAAAGGTAGATAGGTTGAAAAGAGAATCTCTCTCAATTTCAAGAAAAAAGGTGAAATATATTTGATGATTGAAATTGTGTCTTGCAAACTAACCTAGACCTCCTTTTATAGGACAAGGAAGCTAGGTATCCAAATCAATTTACAAGTCCCTTCATCTCCACTCTTAATGATGGAAATTAAAAGGACATGTAAATATGAGAATTTTAAACAATTATTTCTAAATTTATTCTAGGCTAGCTAAGGGGTAGAACTAGCCAAAATATATCTAAAAACTGAAATGAAATGATAGAAATTCGAGTTGGAAGATGAGGGATGAGTTTTGGCCAATAAATGAGGAGTAAATGATCCTCATTTAAGTGCTCTTGATGGAGGGGCTTCAAGGCTTGTAACTCCTTCTTCACCAATGGTTTCTGGATGACTCTTGAGTCCTCAAGGCTGCTGAAGTTCGTCCTTGATGAGAAGTGAAGAGTTGGAAGCCTTTGAAGTGCATTGAATGCGTCAGCTGGTGTCTCAACAGGTTGAGACATTCGTGAACCATGCACTTGGGCCAAATTCTCATTTGGTTGAGCCCAAACCGAAATGTTGAAAATTGTTTGCACCATTTGAGAATTGGGTTGGCCCAAATTGAGGAGTGCTTGTACTTTTCCTTCATCTTTGTGGATATCTTCACTTTGCTCCTCACACTTTGCAAAACTGTGCATCAACAGGTTGAGAGCGTCCTTAGCCTTCTTATTCCGGCTCCTTGTCATAGGTCCACCAAGGCCAACGAGCGGATCTTGATGTTTGGGCTTGGGTTGGGCCTGTTCCACGTCAGGAGTGGAAAGTGACGGTTGACCGTTGGGCTGTACTTTGCTGGGGGCATTTAATGGGCTGCTTATTAGTGAGGGCTCAGATGGAAAGGGTGTGCAAGGGCCCAGCCCAACTACTGAAGACACAACAGATATGGGTAAACGTCAGTTGGGCTCTCCCTTAGTTGCTGAAAATAAGGGTATATGGGCTCAGACTGAAGGGGACGATAGGAAAGCATCTTCCCATAAAGACCCCTCCTCTCAGTCAAGGAAGGGAGCGACGGAGATGCGGGCGTCGATGGAGCCAGAGAACGCAGAGCTTCGTGGCCGGCAGACGAGGAGGAGAAAGGGACGGCGTGCCGTTTCAAGGTCAGTTCATTGGATAGAGGCTCAACAAATGACAGGAGGTATTTGCGCGAGAGTATCTCTACGAGAAGTGAAGAGGGCTGCTCGGTTGAAGGCAGATCGGACTTCTAAGGGGCTTCGCAAAATTAATCAGTTCCAAGGCGCAGAGGTATCGAAGTGCTCGGATTCCTCTTGGGAAATGAAGGTGGCAGAGTCAACGGGTACGCATGAAGGGTCACAACTCCAGGTAACAAATTCCCTAGACTCTGTGGTTAGCAGAACATGTTTGGTAGGTAGGAAATTGGGGCTGGTTTTTAGAGATGCAGAGACTGTCTGTGGTAATGGTGGTGATGAGTCTTCTAAATGAATATGGTAACCTTGAATATCAGAGGGATTGGGAGTGGGGAAAAGGTCAGTCAGCTGAAGCAGTTAGTAGCAAGAGAAAAGCTGGATGTGTTAGCTATCCAGGAATCAATCCTGGGTGAGGAGGTTGGGGATCCGATTAAGCGGATTTGAAGGCACAGTGAGATGGGCTGCTCTCAACAACTAGCGGATGGTAGATCGGGGGGTCTCCTGTTTTTCTGGAATAAGGATGTGTGGTCAACAGAGGAGGTTGTTTCTGGGGTCGGTTTTCTGGGCTTAATCGGGAGATGGAAAAATAAAATTAACAGATACCTGATTCTGAACATCTACGGGGCGCAACTGACAAGCCAGAAACGTGCTCTCTGGACAGAGTTAGGGAGATTAATCAGGGAGTTCGGGGAGGCAGTTTGTTTAATGGGGGACTTTAATGTAGTTAGAAATGCGGAAGAGAGAAGAGGGTGCAGGTTCAAGCCTTTGAGAGCGGCGGATTTTAACTCCTTCATTCGAGAGAATGACCTGTTGGAAGTTAAACAAGGTGGCCGCAGATACACGTGGGTGAGTAGCGACAGGGTGAAGATGAGCAAGTTGGACAGATTCCTTGTGAATAGGAGGTTCTCAGAAGATTGGCCCAATTTGACGGCTCTCATCGGGGACAGAGTCTTTTCTGATCATTGCCCAGTTTTGTTGAAAACAGGGACTGTGGATTTTGGGCCTTCCCCTTTTAGATGTTTCGATCAGTGGCTGTCAATGGACGGGTTTGGAGCTCTAGTAAAAGATGTGTGGGAGCAAACAGTGATAGCTGGAGAGGCGGATTTAGTATTCAAAGAGAAATTAAAAGCTTTGAAGAACAAAATTAAAGCGTGGAGGAGGAGTATTCAATCAGAGGTAGGGGGTAAAGCGGATGCTCTAAAACAAGAGTTCCTTCGCTTGGATCTTCAAGCCGAGACCGAGAACTTGTCTTCAGAAGATCGCAGGGAGTGGCAGAATTTAAAAATTAGATTTTTCACGAAGCAGAGGATTGTTTCAAAAGATCTGGTTCAGAAAGCAAGGTTGAGGTGGGCAGTGGAGGGTGATGAGAATTGTAAATTCTTTCATGCAGTTGTCAGAGGTAACAGAGGCAGGAATTCTATTCAGGGGCTTGTAGTTAATGGGAGTTGGACCGAGGACCCGAAGGTGATTAAAAATGGGGCCCTGGAGTACTTCAGGAATCAGTTTATAGAACCGGATATGAACAGACCTGATTTTGTTAGTCACAGGTTCAGGAAGATAGGTGATGACAAAGCCTCCAGCTTGGAAGCTCCGTTCACAGAAGAGGAGATTAAGAAGGCGGTGTGGCTGTGTGATGGAGGAAAAGCGCCTGGTCCGGATGGGTATAATTTTAATTTCATCAAAGCTAACTGGGATGTTATCAAGGAAGATGTGGTAGCGGCAGTTCACAAATTCGAGTCGTCTGGAAGCTTTGGGGTGGGGTGCAATTCTTCTTTCATCGCCTTGATCCCTAAGGTGAAAGACCCCCTACTAATTTCAGATTTCCGGCCGATTAGCCTTATCGGGTGCTTATATAAATTAGTGGCTAAACTGCTAGCAGAAAGACTAAAGGGGGTTATAGATGGGTTGGTAGGGAATTGTCAGTCAGCTTTCATTCAAGGGTGCCAGATAACAGATGGGATTCTGATTATTAATGAGGCAGTTTCGTGGACTAAGAAGGAGAGACGACAAATGCTTCTTTTGTAAGTGGATTTCGCAAAAGCTTATGATAGTGTAAATTGGAGGTTTCTGGATTCCATCCTTCAGCAGATGAATTTTGGAGAAAAATGGCGGAGATGGATATCTGGGTGTCTGGAGTCGTCTAGGCTATCTATTCTTGTTAATGGTAGCCCTACTGCAGAGTGTAGAATGGAAAGGGGCCTGCGTCAAGGGGATCCGCTTTCTCCCTTCCTATTTATCTTGGTAGCTGAGGCTCTCAATGTCATGATGGAGGAAGCTGTGGACCAAGACGTTTTCCGCCCCGTTAAGGTGGGTAGAGATGGAGTCGACCTTTCCCACCTTCAGTTCGCAGATGATGCGATATTTTGCGGTGAGTGGTCGGTTGATAATGTCAAATCTCTCTTGGATATTCTGAAGTGCTTTGAGTTGGTTTCGGGTCTCAAGATTAATCTGGAGAAGACTAGAGTGTTTGGCGTGGGGTGGGAGTTGATATGGAAGTGGTCTCTTGTGTTGCTCGAGCAGTGGGTTGTGTGGCGTCAGCCCTTCCTTTTACGTACTTGGGATTGCCGGTGGGCTCAAATATGAGCAGAATAAAAAATTGGGAGCCCATAGTGAACAAAATGGAGAAGAAGCTGTCAACTTGGAAGGCCAATTCGTTATCAATTGGTGGTCGCTTAACGCTGATAAACTCGGTTCTTGGAAGCTTACCCCTGTACTATCTTTCGGTGTTCCGTGCCCCGGCTGCGGTGGTCAAGAGGATCTAAACGATTCGAAATAAAATTTTTTGGGGGGTTGCAGGGGAGGGGAAAAAATTAATTTGGGTTAGGATTGAGAAGTTGTTCGGAGATAATGAAGTTGGGGGGTTGAGAGTGGGTAGTCTAAGAGCAAAAAACCTAGCTTTATTAGAGAAGTAGAGTTGGAGGTGGCTGAAGGAAGGGGATAGTCTATGGGTTAAAATTGTAGCGAGCATTCATGGGGGGGTGTCGGGTTCTTTGAACCAAGGAGAGGGCTTAGGAGTGTGGTCGGTATGGAGTGACATTTGCAAGGCGAGAGGGGAGGTAGAGAGTTTGGGAGCGGGTTTCACAAATTGCTTCAAGAGAGAGGTAGGTATGGGGAACAACACATCTTTTTGGGGTGACGTATGGGTTGGAGGATGCTCGCTCAAGGATAAATTTAGGAGGCTGTATGAGTTGGATACGAACCAAAGTAGTTTGGTGGTAGAGAAGATTAAGTGGGATCAGGGGGAGTGGAGTTGGGACTGGCGATGGAGGACGCGACCAAGGGGTAGGTCGGAATGCGAGTTGTCCCAGTTAATTCTTCTTTTACAGGATTTTACTCCAAAGAAGGACATCAAGGATACTTGGCGTTGGGAGCCGGCGACAGATGGAGTGTTCACTGTTAAAGCCCTTTCCCATATGATCAATGAGCGGTTTGCAGCCAATCATGACGTCCCGATGAGGTGGTGCAACAAAGTTCCTAAGAAGATCAACGTTTTCATCTAGAGAGCCTCCCGGCGATGCATCCCAGTCCGCACCCAGTTGTTTCAGAGAGGGATAGAGCTAGAGTCACTGCTCTGCCCATTTTGTCTCGCCTCAACCGAGACAGTGGATCATGTCCTTGTTTGCTGCATGGCTTCCTCAGAAATCTGGCAAAAGGTGGCGGCGTGGTGTGATGTGGATGTTCATGACTTTCTGGACTTTGTTGAGGTCTTGGAAGGGAACCTCATTTCGCAAGTCAACCCAAAAGCTAAACAAGTGTGGCAAGGAATTGTTTACACTACCGCCTGGAGGATTTGGAAAGCTCGTAACAATCTGGTCATGAAAAATGTCCAATGGCGAGCTTTCCAGATTTTCGCTGATATTCAGGTTCTGTCTTATTTATGGATCACCAGCAGGTATTCGAAACTTCGACTCTCTTGGATGGACTGGTTGTTGGCCCCGATCTTAAGGGCAGTTGAAGTTCTACATTAAGTCAATTGGTGTTGAGTTGTCTTGTGGTTATGTTGTTATGTTGTTCTGTTGCCTTGTGGGTTGTATTGTGCTCTTGTGTTAGCTTGCAGGGGTGATTGGTTGGTCACTTTTCAGGGGAGGTGCTGGCCAATTTTTTTAAGGGGTTCTGTTTTTTATGCTAGTTTTGTTGTGGTTGGGTTTTGGTTCCGCTGCCGCTCTTATCTCATGGACGGGTAGCTGCAGCTGACCTTTGTATTTACCATTTCTTTTCTTAATGAAGGCTCACTTTTGCTGTTAAAAAAAAATGTAGCGGCAGAGTGAAGGGGGGCGGCTTGAAGCTATGGCGGACGGGAGGGTGGTGGGCTCATGGTACATGGGAAAATCCAAGGGTTGAATTGTTAAGGTCAATAATGTTTAGTACAATTAATGAACTAAACCAATAAATTATAACAGTCAATTACTACTGTTAAAAATCAATGGGGCTTCTGAAAATTTGTGAAATTGAAAGGAAGCACTGAAGATTTCCCTAAACCTTATAGTTTTTTGTGGCAATTTACTCAAATTTTTAGTTTAACGAAGCAGTTCTATATCTTTGAATTCTCACACTTGAGTCATAAAACGTCACAGATTTTTACGTACGAGTCCTAAACTTTATGGTTTTAACAGACTGACTAGTCCTATGATTAAGGAATCTAACGAAATGGTCCTAAAACTTTATGAGTTGGTGTTTTAGGCTACCAGATTTTACACGAAGTATCCTTTTAGGTCTATAAGTTTTAATAACTTTCGTTTTTAGCCAACTTGGCCTCTGATATCAAATGTACCCAGGAAAACAAAAAGGCAATATATAAGAACATAAAACAGGATAAATAGATAATCAAAATAAAGCTATTTTTTTTTTTAGAGAAAATATGATTATGGAAATTTTGAGATTGAAGGGGCAATAGCTGAAAAATCTAGAAGAAGCCAACGAACGGGAAAATATTCCTTTTCGGACTATAATGTTATTTTTACAAAAGATTAGTGATCTGATTGTTAAAACAATGTAAATTTTATGAAGTTGAATCGAAAAATTTAAACTTAAACGTTATTTTATATTTACCGAGTTAAAAGGACTAATATTGGACTTCCCCACTTCCCAATTTGAACTTAAACAAGGTTTAATTGCCCGCACTTCGTAGCAGTGTAAATTGTAATATTTTATAAGAATTTAATAAAGATGTAATATTAAGTGAAATAAATATATATATTTTTATGAAATAAATGATAAAATATATAATTATTATGGGTGACAAAATTAGGTCTAAGAATTTTTACATTTTATCATATGAAGTCTAAAATATTTAGGAACCAAACACAAAATAATAAGAAATGAAAGTAAAATAGAGATTTAGTCTCTTAAAAAATTTGAAACACAAATAAATAAAATCACTAAATTATGATGAGGTGATACAATCTCATTAGGTGGATACTATTTATACAAAATTTTATGTATATGTATAGAGTTTTAAATACAAATACTAATTACACATTATTACTTTTCGTTAAAATCATCAACACTCAAAGAAGGAAAAAAACCATGCCATAAGATTTAAAACTTTGATGACAACATGCTACTTTTTAAATAGTTATAAACCGTAATGGAATTTTCTCTCGCATAAAAAACGACATTACACTTAACGATGTTTTGAAAATTTAGGGCTGGGGGCCAATGCTCTACTTTCAAAATAGTTAAAGGTAAGTAATGGAGTTTGTCTATATATATATTGAGGGTATTGTTCATCAAGAAGAGAATCCACAAAACTGTATTTCTTACAAATTTTATATTCACTTTCAAAATTACCAACACTTTCGATCTCCATAAAAAACATTAACTAACACACTTTAAAGCAACCAAAATGAAGAAGAAAAAGTGAAGAAATAAGATGGATGAGGTGCGTATTCATCAACTAAACTACCAAATATTTGTGGTCTACTTTCATGAAATAAAACAGAAAATAAGTAATAATGATTGTAGGTAAAAAAATCTTTGGCCTAGTTAAAAACTCAGATTTCCAAAATTTTGAGGACCAATACACATAATAATTAGAAATAAAAGTCAAAACAATGTGATGTAAAAAATGTTTTCTCTCACAAATTTCACTTCATTTTTCAAATTTACAAACTTTTCCTCTGTAAATAGTAAATGAACACACTTTAAAAGAAATAAATGCAGAAAAAAAGAGATAACGTGACACAACGCAATTGACTTCATACTAATTTTCAAAATTACCAATTTTTTTCCTATTAATAACATAATAAATATAATTTAAAAATAAAAAAAACATAATAAAGAAATTTAAAAAAAATAAAAAATGATGAATGACATGGCACAATCGATTGTGCCACTATTCATCAATAGGAACTTTTCCACAAATAGATATAGAGAATAATTTACCGAGTCAAGAACTAGTTTCTCAAACTAAACATTCGATTAAACAAATAATTGGTCCAAAGAAGCTGCAACAGATTGGCAGAAACATCACCCATTGGGACCAAAGAAATTCTATACAACTTCCGTGCCTGCTTCAAGCCTTACAATAATATACAAACACACAAAACGAATTTTCCCAATGGATTCTGAAAGCTGCAAAAAAGGATTAAAAAAAATCTTCCCATAATTCTTTTCTTCCTATACAAACATGACACAATTTCACACATTTTTCTGTCTATGATCATGCACCACTCACAAGCCAAACGGGAAACCAGAAAAAAGAAAATGCTAATATACATTTTATACCAAGAATTAATTTGTCAATATTCGATTTTCTCAAAAAAGCGGAAAATTTAATATAAAAGGAAAAAGGAAAAAGGAATTAGGAACCTCTGGCCAGCATCTCCTGGAACTCAGCAAGCGATTTCTCCTTCGCAAGATTCATCTCCTGCCGGAACTTACTGATGAACTCCTCCGCCTTCTCGTCCACCCTCAGGTGCGGTGACGCCGCCACCACCGCCTTCCACGCCTCATCCATACTCGGCCCACTCTCATCACTCCTCTGCCCGCCAACCTCCTCCGTTTTCCCTCTTCTCTTCAACCCAACGACTGCCACTTCCTCTCTGCCTGATCCTCTGCTCGTCCCCGCCTGAACATCCTCAAGGTATTGCTTCTCCGACACTACTGGCTCCCCATAAAGCCTGTCTATGTAAATTGCTCTGAAGTTACTCTCAAACTGGCTCCGGTGGCGGTATTCAAGCACGTCGTATCGCCGCCGCCGCCGCTCGTCGGAGCGTCTTGCGAGGAAGCGTCTCTTGAATGGGGCGAAGAGACGGAGAGAGCAGAAGTCGAAGACCCGGCGAGCGGTGGCCTTGACGGAGCTTGCAAGGTCAAGGTTATGGAAGTTTGACCGGAGCTTGTAGGTGAAAGCCTTCCACGCCTTCCTGGCGGGTTTAAGCTTCCTCTCCAAGGACATCAATATTTGTAACTACTGCAAATGATTAAAGGTGAAGAATTTCAGAGCAAAAATTGGAGCTTTTTCTTGTTTGATGATGAAAGAAATGAACTTTGGTTTGGGCTTTATTTTGGGCAACTGTATTGCAGCTTCAAAGTTGATGCTTTTCTTTTCTCTTGTGCTCTAATAATGTAAGTTTGTGTGTGGGACACTAATGGGCATTTTCTTGCCTCATATTTGCTGGACTGCCACCTTTTTTTGAATGTACAACACAAAGGAAATGGGTCTGCGGTAGTGGCATAGTGGCAATTCTTCATTAGGGGTTTAGTTTTGTTGGTCAACTTTTTTTTAGTTTTTGCTTTCGGTGAAGAAAAAAAAAAAAGCAAACTTGGCTCCTAAGTTTATTTCGCTGTCCTGAATTGTGAAATCGAATAATTAACAGACATGATGGTTGTTAAGTGGGGTTGACGCCATTAGTTAGAGGGTGTGTGGGCTCCAATGGCATTCAAAAAATTAGTTATCTTTATTTGCTTGTCCAGTTTTTGTTTGGGCCTCTTTCGTGCGTGAGCAACCTCGAATCTTCTCAATCAAATACGAACAGGGTCATCTTTTTTGACATCTTTTATTTATTCATCAGGAGACTCAAAGACTGGTTTAGTTAAGATTTTTAAATTAAGCATCTGACATAATTTTAAATTAAGATTTTTAAAACGGGGGGAAAAGATCAAGTGCTTTAGACTTTAAAACTTAAGGTAGCATTTGGTTTAACCATTTCCAAAATCAGTCAAGATAAGTTAATTTATAGGAAAAATGGTATGTATATGTATATATATGGCTTTATTATTAAATAGTTCCTAAACTATGCTGAATCGCTCACTTTAGTCCCTGAACTATAAAATGTGTCAACCGAGTCCCTCCACTATGTAAGTTCAAGGACTTTAGTCTCTTGACTCGGTAACTTGCTCAACGGGATTGTAACGCCATTTGTTTTTAACAAATGAGTGACTTTTTTGTAAACATTTAAAGAATTGGGTTGTAATTGCTGACATTCCAAACTTAAAGGGTTGTAGTGCACATCCCTCTCCTCTGCTTAGCTCGTCCGCGAGAGAACGCCCTAATTTTGGGTTTATGCAGTGCCACTGCCCAGAATAGAAGCAATGAATCCAGTGGGGAAGTCAGGAAAAAAATTACGGGAGGGCAGGAGATAAATCCAAATCTGTAGTCCCATTTTTCATGTCCCCTGTAATTAGCAAACGGTGTTAAATATTCTGTTAACCGCTTAACAGAAAAAAATAACGGTGTTAAATAATTAGAGTGAGGGAGAGGAAGGGGCGATGAAAAAATCGGACAAGAGATCCTGTCTTGCGGAGATAGCCATATGTATATCAAAAGTACTCAAAATACATAGCAAAAGTTGTCAAAATATAACACGACGTTCTTTAAAATCTATGAAATTATCAACAAACTCTTCTAAACTAAATTTCATAGCATTATTTCTCTCAATGTACATAATAAGAGTATTAGGTAGAAAATCATTTTCTTTTTCAATTATGCTTATTGAACAGGACATGTTTAGTTGAATACTTGAATAGTTGGGTTAGACTGGGCCTAGGTATTAGCAACGTAGGACTAGAGTTAAGTCAGAAGTGGGTTGTAGGTTAGTGAGCTTTTTAGTTAGTATGGTGGGTGAGTTTTATTTATTGGGTGTTATATATATATATATATATTTTATTTGTATCAATTTTAAAATCACATTTAAGTTGTATATAAAATAGAGAGTAAATAAGTATGTTAAATTAGAATAACACCCTTAATTATACTAACTGTAGATTATATACCCATACTTTTACAAAAATCAAGAACGGACTGACGGTCGTTCCCTCCGTACCCAAATAGCTTCACCCTTTGATAGCCAAAGGGTAACCTCCGGCTGTCAAGGGTTCTCCGACGACCGAAATAGAGCAGCTCCGGTACCTGGAAGGACAAGACAAATGACACTTTCAGGTGCAGACAGAGAAGGGAAGTGTGGGTGTGTAGTAATCACCTTCTTTGAGGCAGGCACCACCCAATATATAGGGTGGTGCTAGGTCCCGTTATGGGGTCTTGAATGCTGGAGAATCTCCATAAATATGTCCATAATTGGGATGGCGGCGTATTAATGGTGTAATAACAGTGGAGTTATTGCGGAGTTACTCCCCCTCCTTTGGCTTAATGCCATAATTTAGTGTAACGGCTGACTTGAAGGAGGTAACAAGTGTTAGTTGCTAACGAGACTATTCGAAGGGCGTTTTGTTGTTACGAGGCCGGCCCTGGCGGACGCGGCCCATATGGCGTTTGCATTTGACAATACAGCCGTATGGGCTGGCCCATATATATCAGTATGTCCTCCCCCCACAGCGGAGGATGGGTTGGGCCCCTGTGCTCCGCTTTGGAAAGAAGTATCGTGGTAGATGTTGAGCCCATGTGGTATTGTGCCGTTTTGGAGCCTAATTGAGGAAGAGCCTAGAAGTTGTCCCAATCGTTGGCCCAATTGTTGGCCCAATACCATTTGTGGCGGTTTGTAAAGCACTTTTTCAAATTTGCGCTTTTTACGCCGTTTGTAATTATGGAGGAAGTCGCTTCACCTCCCATCGGCCTCTACTTATACGTCAACCCATGTGAGGAGTCAGTTTTCCCGAATTCTCGCTTTCCTTGCTTTTGCGCTTCAGTTTCCTCTTCACTCTAGTTTCCATTTTCGGCGATTACCGAAGAATTTTCCGGCGAGATTCGAAGAACCCAACGGTTGAATCTTTCGTTTTCATCTCCGGCGTAACAATCAGTAAGTATCACCGTGTTATTTCATCTTTTTCCGCCGCGACACTGTCGCGAGTGAGTCGTCGTCGCGCCACTGCCTGGGTTCTTGGGTCTAGGGTTTAATTTTTTGAATTCGTGGTTTATTTTTGTAGATGGCTCCCAAGAATCCAAGCAAGCCTGGCGTTGGCCCTGATGTCGGGGAGTTATGGCCCCGAACATCACTGTCGGAGAAGAAAATGGCGGATATTTGCCAGAACCACCATGTGTATACACGGGTGGTCTGTGGGCTTTCTCCGGCAGATGTGTTGAGGAAAGCGGGGATGGGGTTGAGCGACGAGGCCATGAGGGAACAGACCATGGTGGTCTACGAAGCCCAGTTGAAAGCTGGGCTGAGACTCCCCCTATGCTCGCTGTTGCTACAGTTGTGCGAAGGTTCGGGAGTCTGCCCCGGGCAACTGGCCCCGAACGTGTTTACCACCGTAAACGCGCTTTGTGGTGGCTGTCACTTGGCGAAGACGGTGGTGTTTCAGAGACCTTCTTGCAGCTTCTACACCTTGAAGAGGCCGGTCGGACACCCCTTTTATCAGTTGACCCCGAGGAGGTGAAGGTGGGCAACAAAATGGTGAAGATCGGGGTCTTGAAACTACCACTCGTGGGGAGCTGGAGGATAGCTGGGGGTTCTCTGCGTACTTCATCAAGGAGAAGGACACGAGGGTGTCGGTGAAGCCCTCTTTGTGGATGGGTAGCGAGGGGAAGAAAGGCCTCGACGCCCTGTGTGAGTGGGTAGGCTCGAGGAGTGTAAGGGTGGGTTTCCCTTCACTCTATCCAGCCAAGATCACAGCCCACCCCGCCCGGTTGCGGAGGCGAGCCGGCCGCGACGTCGAAACCGGAACCAACGGCGGAAAGCGCGGCAGAGCATCGAGCTCAAATACGTAACAAACAAGTATCGACTAGCAACCTACGTAACCCATACATGGCAAGTATACATGATAACTCGACAAAATACCAACCAAGTGGGCTCCGGGATCAAGCTCATATGGCATATACAAATTCATGGATGCATACAGCTACAGAGCCATTAGCAAAATCCTATATAGATATATACCTAAGGGCGGAATCAGAAGCCTCTCGCTCAAGAATTCCCGCACATGGTACAATCGCCTGAAAGATGGTAAACAAATAAAAGGGTGAGTCCTCGGAAGGACCCAAGGGCTTAAGGTAAAGTGCTTCAACAGAGGTCGAATATACGATCGTAATGTAATGTATAGCACGGTACCGGCCGGGTCGCGAGCCCCAAACTGCCGTAGGTCACGTAATGTTCGGCACTTTCGCATGTCGGCACCCCTTCCTTAGGAACCCGGGCCTCTAAGGTCATCCGGCCTTGAAACGGAACAAACATACATTTTACCAAATTAAGCCCTTACCTCGGATACGCTTCCCCGCAGCCCCACTCTCGGAAAACCCCTGCTTACGACCCGTAATGCACAACTTGGCTCCAATGGTCCCACTCGACTCCACCACCGCAGTATAAAGCTGGGTAACCATAGTTGAGTCAGAACACATCCTAATAACTCCGGTAAAGCTCGGTTTCACAAACCGAGCCCGAACATTGTTATTCCAACACCCACAAACATATTCCAACCCTTAAACCCGATTCCGACACTTTTCCCAGAAACTCGTATAAAGCTAACTTTCTCATTTGCTAACCCGAAAATGGTATTTCAAACACCATAACGCACCTACTTCCACCCACATTACCAGTTTAGCATCCAATTCAATCAACACACACCACCAACATTGGAATCACTTCAACAATTTGATCCTTAACCAATTTTTCACCACACTTCCAATTCAAACCGTTCAAGCTTCCAATTAATCATACTAATCACCAATTACACTTCTAAACCAAGAATGCTAACCAATTGCATTCAAAACAACCAAATTCAACATTGAACATCAACCAACAAATTCGGCCATAAAGGGGGTTTCCAACCCAACTTATTTTCCATCAAATTGAATCCACACATGAGCTTAGAATCATGCTAGGATTAACATACTTGAAGCATGAACCAAGATAACAAACACACATCATTTTAGAATTTTCCAACAAATTCGGCGGGGATTTTTACCCAAGGTGTGTTTTCCAAAATCCAACACTTGATTAACACTCCCATACAACCCAAGAACAACATACTAAAAGATGGGAGGAAGAGAATCATCCTAGCTCATAGCTAAGAACAAACCCATTATTCACAAATCCTTCTCTTTTTCCATCCGATTCTTGTTTCCAACAAGAAAAGAGAGCAAGGGAGGAAGCTTACCACTTTTGGAGTCCACACTTGGTGAAAATCAGCCAAGAAAATGAAGAATCCAAAGCTTGAAGAAAATGGAGGCTATGGCGGCAACTAGTGTGAACGATGAAATGAATTAGCTCCTGACGCTTTCCAGCATGACAAGTGTCCTCTTTCCTTTCCATCTTTAATATGGCCATGACAAGTGTCCTTTCCCCTTTGGTCAACACTTAAGAGTCAACCTTATCCACCGACGAAATTGGCTAAGTCATGCCTTCTTCGGGAGAAGGCCCATGCCTTCTAGGGAGAGGGCCTCCGCCTTCTACGGTCCCGCCTTCTACGGAAGAGGGCACCGTGCGCTACGGAAGAGGGCACTATGCCTGCTACGGAAGAGGGCCTATGCCTCGGGAAGAGGGCACTATGCCTCCACTATGCACGGAAGAGGGCACTATGCTACGGAAGAGGGCACTATGCCAGCACTATGCCTGCTACTAAGAGGGCACTATGCCTCAAGAGGGCACTATGCCTCGCTACTATGCCTGCTACGGAAGTATGGGAGAGGGCACTATGCCTGCTACGCACTATGCCTCGCTACGGCACTATGCATGGCCTCTTCAGCGAACGTCCCACCCCAAAATATTTTATAGCGTAAAATGCTCCGGACGTTCCCACGATTCCAAATCCGCAAACGGTTTCCCAATCCGAGGTCTCGAGAACGCCCGAACTAACCCCGAGACAAGTCCCCATGGGAGAGGGCCACGTCCCCATGGGAGAGGACCATGGGGAGAGGGCCATGTCCCCTATGGGAGAGGACCCATGGCCTCTTCGGAGGACACTTAGTACCGGCAAGGGCTTGCCAAAAGTCACTCGGGCTCGAAGCCATCGACCGCCAAAAGCCCGATCCTCGCAGACCAAAATCGAAGCCTCCGGTCACCCGGTCTCAACCTCGCTCGGGCTGACCGTAATAAAGACGAAGTGGTCTGCGATCGATCGCGCTAGACAAGGCGCCCTTATCGAGCGCTTCAAGAACCCCCATTGTCTGCTTGCACTTGCTTTTATGTTTCTGTGTTTGCACATTTTGAATGCTATTATAACCTGACCTTGTGTTTTGTTACAGCCAAGATGTCGCACCCCATCACCCTCTTTGCCAAGAAGCAGGACTTGAGGGAAGCCCTCAAGATAAAGATGGACGAGGAGGTCCCTGCAGAGCCCGTTCAAAGGGCTATTGAGGGTTCAATTGCTGGGACCTCGAAGGGCGGAGAGGCCCGAGGTGAAGAGGCCTTGGTGACGGTTGCTCAACTAGTCAGTGCGGTTGGCCCCGTAATCATCGAGGAGAGCTCCGAAGAGTCGGAGGAGCTTAACCTTCGCACGAAACGGCCCCGAATCGCAGGTATTGCTTTTGTCTCCTCTAGGTGTTTGGTTAACCTCCTTTATTTTGTATTCTCATCCCTTTTTTAACTTTGCAGCAGCAGAGGGCTTGGAAGTGTCCCCAGACAGCAGTCCGGGCCCCGCGAAGGACAAAGGGAAGGGACCGGCCCTCGAGGAGCCGTCTACCAGCCCCGTTCGAAGCATGAAGGAGCCTGTGGGGCTCTTGGCAGATGCTCGAAGGGCTGTTGTGGCCCCTCGAGCAACTGCGAAGAGGCCCTCGAGGATTCCGAAGACCCTTAAGGGAATAGATCCCGTTTTCGAGCCCCAACTGCTTGAGGATTATCGGCGGGAGCTGCGGGAGAAGTTCTTTAAGCGCAAGGGCCTGGCCCTGGTGGAGGCCTGGGACCCTGTGATGAGGGTGACTCGTGATGAGTCAGTGCTCCTCGGGGATAGGGAGGTGAGATTAAAAGTTGCTGAGGGGCTCTCACTTCCCCGTGATCGACATTTTTTGAAGCATACATCCTCGGAGCCCCTGGACATTGCGAAGGACATCTGCCAGGGCCTTACTCGAGTAAGTCACAATCCTCGACTCCTTTTGTGTTATTTATTGTTTTTGTCTGCGTACTTCTGTTTATATGCTTTACATTTTTCACTTGCACGAGACTGTACTGGCTCAAGGCCTGGTGGCCAAAATCGAGGACCTCCAAGCCCACGTGAGGAGCCTCGAGGCCAAGGCCAAGGACTCCGAGGCAGTGGAGAGCCTGAAAAAGGCCTTGGCTGAGAAGGAGGCCGAGTTGGCTTCCTCGAAGAAGGAGGAGGCTTCCCTTCTCAAGGCTATGGGTGTCCTTGGCCGACAGCTGAAGGCTATCATGATTGATGGGAAGAAGTTCGAGGCCCTCTTCCTCACCGAGCACCATGCGAACAACGACCTCACAGCTGAGATGGAGCAAGTGCTCGGGGAGTGCCAAAGGATGGAGGCCCAGGCCGAGGTGAAGGACAAGCTCATTGAGGAGCTAACCCTGAGGGCTGCCAAGGCAGAGGAGCAAGCCTCGACGGCGGCGGCCCAAGTTGAAGAATTGGCCAAGACCCTCAATGATGTGATGGGCTCCAGATTGGCTGACCTTTCTTCCTTTGTAGAACTTGAAGGCCAAATTGGCCTTAAGTTGTACGGAGGTGAAAGTGTTCAGCCGCGTGTTTTTGTGAAGTCCATCGCTGAGAGGACTGCTCGAATAGGCAGGGCCTTCGAGGTGCTGACCGACAAATTGGTCGATGCTCAGGCCATGGAGGGGGTTCGCTACGCGGAAGGGTTCCTTCACTGCCGCCAACAAGTGGAAGCCCTGCTTGGGAATGCACAACTAGAAACCCTCGACGCGACCAAGGTCGAGGAGCCCTCCCAGGCAGTTTTGTTCGAGTGGGGTAGGGCAGGGAAAAAATTAGGAGTGGAATATCCTTATGATATTCTGCCTGGGCATGTAGAAGATGCCCCTGCTGTACCCCCAAACGATGATGCCCCCAAGTAATTTTGGGGTTTAACTTGTAATTAATTGTTGCTCTTACTTTATAAAGTATGAACAATTTTATAGTAGTTATTGTGTTTATTTTAAGCATAAATACTACTTGCATAGTACGAAGTGCTTGTATTGCTTTTAAGGCAAACTTCTTTAAGATAAAACGTGCAACTCTTCGTCGAGTTGACTGCCTTTTATTCGATGCGTACTGCCCGAATTTTAAAGTTGTAAAGAACTTTAAATGTTCAATACCCTGGAATTGTACCTTACTTTATAAAGCAGTGGACATTGTTCATAGAGTTGACTATGTGTCAATATCGCTTGCATAATGCGAAGACTTTGAAGATTGCTTTGTAACAGTCATCATTTTTTATTCGATGTACCAATACCGACTGTACAATGCAAAGAGTTTGAATATCTTTGCCAATTTATTGAAAGGAAAATACATGACCTAGACGTAATAAGGCCTCAAGTCGTCGACGTGATAGTCATTTTTTAGCCTTTTACCTTGGTGGTCCTTTAATTTGTAGACGCCTCCTCTTTCTTTACTGTGCACGACGTAGGTCCTGCCCATCCGGAACGAAGGGCGCCATGGCCAGGGTTACGACCTGACAACTCTGCCCTTAGCAAGACCATACCACCCACGCAGATCTGTTTTGCCCGAATTTTAGCGTTGTGGTCGAGGTTTGCTCTTTGCCATAAGGCCATAAGCCTGAGTCTGGCACCTTCGCGGAGTTCTTCGACGAGGTCCAGACGTGCTCGAAGCCCGCTCTCATTATGAGGGGCGTCGTAATATAGTGTTCGGATTGTTGGTATAGAGACTTCGATTGGGAGCAAGGCGTCGACGCCGTAGACCAAGGAGAAAGGAGTCTCCCCCGTAGGTCCTCGTGCAGTTGTTCGATAATCCCAGAGGACGCTGGGTAGCGCATCGACCCATTTCCCTTTGTTGTCATCGAGGCGTTTTTTCAGGCCCTCTTTGATTGTGCGATTTGTGACTTCTACCTGGCCATTTGACTGTGGGTGTGCCACAGGGGCGTAGAGCATTTGTATATTCATCTTAATGGCCCAATCCTTAAGCTTTTTGCTCGCGAATTGAGTCCCATTGTCTGTGATTATGGCCTTTGGTGCGCCGTACCGTGCCACGAGGTCGTGCCAGAGGAATTGTATGACCTTGGCAGTCGTTATTTTCTTGAGTGGCCGGACCTCGACCCACTTAGTGAAGTAGTCGACAACTACTATACAGAATTTGAACTGCCCCTTGGCCTTAGGCATTGGCCCGATTAGATCGAGGCCCCACAATGTGAAGGGTATAGGATACGTCTCCGTAACCGCTTCGTTTGCAGGCTGCCGCTGGATGCGAGAGTTGAGCTGGCACTTATGGCACGTTCGCACCAAATCATACGCGTCTTTCCTCAAAGTTGGCCAATAATAACCGAGGCGCAAGCATTTGTGCGCTAGCGCGTCGGAGCCAATGTGTGCTCCACAAACTCCCGAGTGGACTTCGTTCAGGATGAATTTGGAGTCATCGGGGCCGATACACCGTTGTAAAGGAGCAGAATACCCTTTACGGCATAACGTACCATCTATGATGACATGGCGGGATGACTGCGTCCTTATTTTCTTTTGTAACGCTGGTGGGCCCTCGATTGCGCCAGTTTGGAGATATCAAGGATTGGGTGCCTCAGTCGGTTGCTACATTGGCATCGATCGCATGAATCGTATTTATCGAAGGTTGCGCTAAGGTTTCGAGGATTGCATCCGTCCGTCCCTTAGACAACTTGTCACCATGATTTTTGATCCATTGGGATCTTATTAATATTCACTGTTCGAATTACCCTTGTAGGCTTTTGACGAGGCGCAAGTACCTCGAGAGTACGAGATCCTTGCACTCATTAGTCCCCGTAACTCCGGCTTACGACGAGCTGTGAGTCACTGTGCACAGTCAGACGTCGCAAGCCAGCTTTCAGGGCAGTCTTGAGACCCGATACGAGGGCCTCGTACTCTGCCACGTTGTTTGTGACGGGGAACTGGAAAGCCACTCGTAAGCTGGCCTCCATGCCGTGTGGGCCCCTGATATGAACGCCCCCTCCTGGTCGATCGGCATTGGATGAACCATCCACGAACATGTCCCACTCGGGAGGCTCCAACTCTGGTGTTGGCTCCATCGAAGGACCATGTTCGAGGGGATAGATGGAGTGCTCGGCCATGAAGTCCGCCAAAGCTTGTGCCTTTATGGCTCGTCGAGGCTCGAACTTGATGTCGTATTCCCCGAGCTCGATGCACCAACGGGCTAAACGACCACTATGTTCCGGTCTGTTTAGGATGTCCCTGATTGGTAGATCCGTTCTAGCGATGATCGTATGGGCTTGGAAATATGCTCGTAATTTCCTGGCAGCCACGATCAAAGCGTAGATCATTTTTTGAAGGGGAGGGTAGTTAACCTCGGCCCCTCGTAGCGTGTGACTCGTGTAATAGACGGGCCACTGTTGCGGGCCCTCCTCCTTAACGAGCACTGAAGAGACAGTGCTGTTCGAAGTGGAGAGGTAGATGACGAGTTCGTCCCCTGATTGCGGGCACTTCAGTGTTGGCAAGTCAGAGAGGTGCTTCTTGATTTGCTCGAAGGCTTCTTGGCATTCCGGTGTCCAAGTGAATGTCTTTTTCATGCGAAGCTGTTCGAAGAACGGCTTGCACTTGTCTCCCAATTTGGAAATGAATCGCCCCAAGGCAACAATTCTTCCTATGAGTTGTTGGATTTCCTTAATGTTCCTTGGTGGCGCCATATCCGTGATGGCTGATATTTTCTTAAGGTTGGCATCGATTCCCCTTTCGGAGATCATGTAGCCCAGGAATTTCCGGCTCAACGAAGAAAGAACACTTAGCTGGATTGAGCCTCATGTTGTATTGTCGGAACGACTTGAAAGTCTCGGCCAGATCTTGAAGGTGGTCTTCGAATGTCATGCTTTTCACAATGACATCGTCGACGTACGCTTCAAGGTTACGGCCCATTTGGTGGGCAAAGACCTTGTTCATTAGACGCTGGTAGGTGGCTCCAGCGTTTTTGAGCCCAAAAGGCATTCGAATGTAGTAATATACATCATCGCCCGTCGTGAACGCCGTTTTGAAGGCGTCCTCGGGATCCATGTAGATTTGGTGGTAACCACTCTTAGCGTCCATGAACGACAAGTATTTGTATTTGGAAGTGGCGTCCACGAGTTGGTCGATGACCGGTAATGGATAGGGGTCCTTTGGACAATGCCTATTGACGCCCGTGAAATCGACGCACATACGAAGTTCACCATTAGTTTTATCAGCTAAAACTATGTTAGCGAGCCACTCGGAGTACTGAATTTCTTTTATTATTCCGGCGTCGAGGAGTTTAGAAACTTCCTCTTTTACAAACTACTTTTTCGAGGGGGCCATACCCCTTTTCTTTTGTTTAACCGGTTTTGAATCCGGGAATACATTAAGCTTGTGGGTGATGACGCTAGGATCGACGCCCGGCAGGTCGTTCAAGCTCCAGGCGAAGACGTCGAGGTTT
This sequence comes from Stellera chamaejasme, assembly GCA_024586325.1. Lineage (NCBI taxonomy): Eukaryota > Viridiplantae > Streptophyta > Magnoliopsida > Malvales > Thymelaeaceae > Stellera > Stellera chamaejasme. The sequence continues at coordinate 36,281,262 of CM044984.1, forward strand.
GCCTCGAGGAGGTGGATGAGGGCCATCTTCTCCTTCTGTTTAAGGTTTTTGCCAACCTTAAATTTCTTGCCTGGGACGACGTCGATTTCCTCCGTTACGTCATCGAGGCGCGGCCTGTCGTCGGGGTCCACGGGTTCCTCGATCTGCTTCGGGGCTTGTGGATCAACCGTTGAGCTCAAGGAGGCCACATAGTTTGTCCTTGCCGATCGCTGGTCGATTTAGATGTTTGCGTCCCCACGAGGTGTTGCGAATGTGACCGTGAGAGAGCGGATGTCACACCTCATGTGGAACTCAACTTGGCTCGGTCGACCGACGATGGCGTTGTATGTGGATGGGACCTCGAGCACCAGAAACTCCGTCATAATGGAGTGGCGCCAACCGTGCCGAACTGTATCCCCGATTAGCATGAGGGGCAGGTTGACGACCCCTATTGTTGGCACAATGTCCCTGCCGATGCCAAAAGTAGGGCCGGAGCTTCTTCTTATAGCGGACATGTGTACCCTGAGTTTATCGAACATGTCCCTGAAAATGACACTGGTGTTTGCACCAGTGTCGATGTAGACCCTGCTGGTGTCGTAACCCGCGATCCTTGCTGTGATAAGCAGTGGGTCGGAGTGTGGAACGACAACCTTTGTCCCGTTGGTTCGGTAGATGACGTTCTCCTCGAGATGATCGATCTGCAAGATTTCTCTTGCATAGCGCTTCCTGGAGGAGGTGCCCTCTGATTTAGTGAGCATGTGAATGATGCCCGCTGGTGGTGGTGGCGGCAAGTTTTGCCTCCGAGGGCTGTTGTGCCGACGGCGCGTTTTTTCGCGGTCGTCGCTGTCATCATCCCTCTTGCGGCCTTTGGGGAATTCCTTGCAGGGGACGAGGAGTCGGATCGGAATTCCTTGAGCTTACCCTGCTCAATCATCTCAGAGATGAGATTTCTGAGTTGGAAGCACGCCTCCGTGTCGTGGCCACGGTCCTTGTGATAGAGGCAGTACTTGTCAAACCCCCTCGTGTTCTTATGCTGGGATGGGTTGAGGCCACTGGGGACCTTGTTCGCTTCTCCAAAGATTAGAAGAATGTTCGTGCGGGTGTCACGAAGTGCGGGGTGGTGGTCGGAGGTCCTCGAACCAATGTTCGAGGGCTGGTACCTCGATGAAGCTGCACTTTGTCGAATTTCTTGTTGCGGTCGCTTGTGGGGGGCCTGTTGTAGGGCTTATTCATCTCCTCGGAGTTCATGAATCGAGTGGCCCGATCGATGAACTCACCCATCGTTGTGACGGGGTTTTCATTAATGTTGTACGCGAGCCTTGACTCGCATCAAGGCCTTGAGTTACGGCCAGGAGCTGCATGTCCGAGGAGAGACCCTGGACCTGGACGGCTTCCGTCTGAAACCGTCGAATGTAGTCACGGAGTGGTTCCTCCCTTTGTTGTTTCACTCTTAGCAAGTGTTGGACAGTCTTGGGGGGAGGTCGAGCTCTCATGAAGTGGCGCAGGAACGATGAGGCGAGATCCTTAAAGCATTTGAAATGCTGGCCTCGTAGCTGCCCAAACCACGTTGAAGCAGCCCCTTTCAGGGTGGAGCTGAAAGCTTTGCAGAGTATGGGGTCGGAGGCGCGAGCCATCTCCATTTGGGAGATGTAGCGTCGTAGATGGTCGACGGGGTCTGTCGTTGCGTCGTAGCTTTCGATGACTGGCATTCGAAAGCTGGCCGGCGCCTGGACGGCGATGACGTCCTCCGTGAAGGGTTGTGTGAGGAGGACCTCGATGTCGTCGAGGACCAGGTTCGGCGTCTTAACCTGTTCCTCGACCACGTTGATTCGTCGGAGGAGGTCGTCGACATCAAGGTTCCCAGCAGATGGGTTTTGATTTTGGGATTGTTCGTCCCGGTCGTTGTGAGGCGGGAGGCGAGCAACCTGCATTTCCGCCTTGATGGTTTGCACCATGAAGACTTTCATTTCATTGAGCATGCTCGCCTGGAGCAGCGCTATCTCGAGCGGATCGACGATGACCCGCCTGGGGATCGCCGAGGTCCCAGCCGAGGTATGTCAGAGTGGCCGCTTGCGGCTGCGGGGCCGCACTCGGCGTGTCGATGTGGAGTGGCGGGATTGCCGCCAACTGGGAGTTGTGGGGCTGTTGCGTCCCCGTTGCACCACCAGCAGGGAGTGGTGGAGGCACATCGGAGGAGCTGGAAGCAGCATCCTCGACATGCACACTGTTGTGAGTTCTCCTTGTTTTCGCCATGAAAACGGTTAGGGGAGAAAAAAAAGTTGAGTAGAAAAGAAAAAACGGCTTGTTTTTCGTTTCCCACAGACGGCGCCAAATTGATAGCCAAAGGGTAACCTCCGGCTGTCAAGGGTTCTCCGACGACCGAAATAGAGCAGCTCTGGTACCTGGAAGGACAAGACAAAGGACACTTTCAGGTGCAGACAGAGAAGGGAAGTGTGGGTGTGTAGTAATCACCTTATTTGAGGCAGACACCACCCAATATATAGGGTGGTGCTAGGTCCCGTTATGGGGCCTTGAATGCTGGAGAATCTCCATAAATGCGTCCTTAATTGGGTCGACGGCGTATTAATGGTGTAATAAGTGGAGTTATTGCGGAGTTACTCCCCCTCCTTTGGCTTAATGCCATAATTTAGTGTAACAGCTGACTTGAAGGAGGTAGCAAGTGTTAGTTGCTAACGGGACTATTCGAAGGGCGTTTTGTTGTTACGAGGTCGGCCCTGGCGGACGCGGCCCATATAGCGTTTGCATTTGACAATACAGCCGTATGGGCTGGCCCATATATATCACCCTTGAAAGCATCAGGTTGTGCTCCAGGTTGTCCCATTGGCTGGCGAGGCTAGTGGTGGCATCGGCTAGTGCTGGCGAGGCTAGGGGAGGATGAAAAGTAAAGGGATTGAATAAGAATCATCATCGGTGCCAATGTCCACAAATACCATCGATGTTTCTGTTCAAAGGTCATCAATGTCCAGAAATACCATCGACATTTATGTTCAAAGGTCGTGCAAGTCCGTTGAACCTCACCCACAGGTTCGACAACCCTCACACACATATTTGGCAAGCCTCACACACAAGATCAACAAGCTTCGTGTGCAAGTCCGGTGAGGCTCATGTGCAAGATCGGCGAGCTTCATGCACAAGTGTGTGGAGGCTCGGCCCAAATTTGGAGTGAGGGCCACGATGCTCGGAGATGGAGAGCTTGAATTGAATGTCGGAGATGCTCGAACCAGAGGACGAGATGCAGGTGAAATAATAAAAATAAATAATATAAAATTTTCATATTAAGAGAAGAAAAATTTATTCCTAAATGTGTTTTGTATTCCCTAAGTTATAATTTATATTATATAATGATGTGTAAAAAGTATGAAAGTATTCCTAAATAAATAAAAAGAACACATAAAAAATCTGAAAAATTTAAAATATGTGGACTTGATATGCAGAAACTATAACAATATAGGTGAGTAAGGGAAATTATCCATAAACTATAACAATATAGGTGAGTAAGGGAAATTATTCGTAAACAAATAAAAGGGAAAAATTTTAGATCACAAATTAAATCTGAAAAACACAAATTTAAATATGAAGGTAAGGAATAAAAAAAATCAAATGAAAAAAAATTATTTTTCTTTACCATGATAAAATAACTTGTGTTTAAACGCTGTTTCAGATTCTCATTTTGATAATTGTTAACAAAATAATATAATAAATTCATTGAAAAGTTTATGAGTGATTGAAAATAACATGACAGTGTTCACCGGAAGTAACTCAAATATCTTGGATTCGCTACATTGATCAATATAACATGTATGCGTTTATTTAGGTTATTCAGGTAGCCAAATTATATATGAGGCTAAGTATTTTCACGATACCAAATATAATGATATTTTTCCATTCAAATCACCGACACATACATAATAAAATAGGCTTTAATCATAAAAATGAAAATATATTGAGTTGAAGTATATAAAAAAAGTATCCTTAAACAAAAAAGGTAAATAATTGGAAGGAATTTTAAAAATCCAAAAATTGGAAAAATATGGGTTTGATGTACAAAAATCCTAAACAATATTTAAGCAAATTAATCATAAGGAAATAAGAGAGAGAGAGAGAGAGAGAGAGACTTAAATAATAAAAATTAAAACATACATGGTTGATATGAAAAAAAATCTAGAATTATCTCCAAACAAATAAAAGGAAAATAAAATAAAGAATTAAAAAAATAAGAAAATTGAAAAAAAATATGAGTTTGATGTGTAGTAACCTAAACAACCAAAAATAAGGGGAAAAAAGAAATTAAAATAATAAGTAAAAAATTCTGCAAATTGAAAACATATGGCTTTGATATGTAAAAAAGCAAAACAATATATTCTAGAAAGAGAATTTACCCTTAACAAAATAAAGCAAGAAAAAGAGGGGAAAAGAAGGAAAATAAAAAGGTTGTTAATGTGAAAAAAGAAGGGAATTAAATCGAAAAAATATTAGATGAAGAGAATGTAACTAAGGTGTAAGAAACATGAAGTTTAAGTTTAAGGGGATGTGGATAAAAAATGGATTATAAAAAGAAAAAAATAGAATTGGACAAAATAAAAATAAACATAAAAGTAAATTATTAAATCATAAAATTAAAAATAGTTGGAAGAAATGTGAAAAATTATAAAAATGTAGGACAATAGATGAGTTATTTCCTAAAAAAAGGAAAAAAAACAAAGAAAAAATTAACTGTTTAGTATATGAATTCAATTTTAGGATAGCTCTAGCTGAAAAATGGAGTACAAATGGAAAGAATAGAATCATATCCAAATAAAAGCAAAAACAAAGAAGGAAATACTTAAATAACAGAACTCAAACATTTGGGTTCAATGTGTAGAAACTACAAAAGTAGTGGACAATACATGAGTTTTTCCATGAACAACCAAAAACAAAAAACTCAAAACTCAAAACGACCAAAAAATGCCACTCCGCACAATACGGATAGAGTTTCTACGTTTAGACAAATTCAATTTTGAAGAGCTTCAGCAGAAAAATGGAGTACAAATAGAAAGAAGATAATCATATCAAAATAAAAGCAAAAAGAAAGGGAAATGATTAAATAACAGAACTCAAACATTTGGGTCTAATGTGTAGAAAATACAAAAGTACTAGACAAGACATGAGTTTTTTCCTAAACAACCAAAAAGCAGAAATATAAATTTAATACGGGGACATAGTTTCTACGTTTTAGGATTTATAAAAATTGAGGGTAAAATTGAAAGTTTCGTTAAACGCTACAGTGATTTTTATATTTTACAATTGTTTAAAAGGGCAATATTTTAAAAGTTGAGGGCAAAAATGTCAAATAGGACCATGGATGAAGAAAAAACTTAAAAACGGGACTTTTTATTAGTACAAAAAGTTAAAACAGGACCTTAGTGGTACAATAATTAAAGTTACAGGACCATGGGTGCACTTTACCCATTTTATTTATCTAATGGTCCGATGTTTTGGTGTATTGTGTTTTTTTGGGGTGGTGTATCTGATTTGGTTGATTCCCTGGTATGGAGGTGGTGGTCAGGAAGTTCTTCGATTGTTAACAGGTACAAGAGTTGGGGTTGGCGGTGGAAAGAGAAACGATTGTTTGAGTTCGCTAGCAAACGATCACAAAGCACAGGAACCGGATACAGTAGGGTCAAGCGACAGCTCACCCTGCCTGGAGCTACTCTAAGTTTCTAGGTGGACGGGGCTCTGGATCTCCTATGTCCGATGGTGCCCGGGGCGTGAGTGCCGAAGTGATCTCAACTGGTGAGATGCGTTTGATCACTACGTACCTGATAGGTGGCGCCCGTTACCAAGGTCTCAAAAACGTCTCTGGCATGCTGGGACAGGGTGCCCGCTACCGGGGGTGCCACTTTTTCAATTTGCTAGCGGGCTTGGAAGCGGGTTAGCCCGCCACCACAATGGTAGCGTCGGGCACTACGTCCCTGAAAGTGGGTTGGTAACGCCCCATGCGTTACTTTACCCCGTTACAAATAGTAACAGGTTTGGACGTTACTAACCCGTTACAAAAAATGGCCCATTACCAACATATTTTATAAAATAATAAAAAAAACAACAGATCTGGGAACATATTATCAATTATATATATACACACACATTAAATCTTACCATCATAATTAATTATATATCTACTCATAAATTCATTATAAACACATAAATTCATCAACAATTCATAAAAAAATAAATTCATAAAAAAACATAAATTCACCATAAATCTAAATTATCTCAAAAAATACACACACAAAGTATATTCATCAAATTAATATTCACATATTGTCATAAAAAATACATAAATTCGGAAAAATATGTAAATTATCTAAAAAAACATAAATTCTTATACGTTTAACAAAAAACACTAAAATTAAACATAAACAAATACACAACATATATTCGCCAACTTCAATCAAAATTTCATCAAGATAATGCTAAAAACATTTACCAAACTTGCCGTTTTGAAGACTCGACGGTGGAGGAGGACGGCGGTGAAGGACGACAATGGCAGATTTTCAAAAAAACAAATTGTGAGACCTCTAAATTTAACGGGGTTAAACATCAAAAAAGATTGTACCAAAATGTTTACCTTAGAACAATGATGAAGATGGACGCACGGTGAGGAATCACAAACTGGCGCCATAATGGAGGTGATGGTGGAGAGGAGTGGCGGTGATTTTTGGTGAAGGTTGGAGATGAAATGGTGAAGTGTTTCAGGGAAAATGAGGGAGATTGGTAAAGTAAGGGCTGGTAATGGATTGGAGCGTTACAAACTTGTTACCAAGCCTAACTTTAATTTGAACCCAAATTTAGGCCCGGGAAACGAAATTCAAGCCCGTTACCACCACTAAAATGGCAATGGCCTTTGTAACCATAGTATTAAATATCGTTTCGTACCGACCGGTATGCCGGTTCCGTTTCGGTACCGACCATGAAACGGTACCGTTTTGGAAAAAATTGCATCGGCAAAAGTACCGGGGTGTACCGGCCGATTCGGTCGTGCCGTGTGCCGGCCGAAATGAAGAAAACAGCGATACATGGGCTTAAATGAACAGTTTTAAAAGTTTGAGGATAAAATCATGAATAAAAAATATATAATAAATTAAAGAAATTAAAATACATAATCAGAAGATTTAGGAAAAATCCCCACCATCTGTTTTGGAATCTGTTAATTATGTTAAAGAAAGACACAATATATTAATCTATTTTAGATCCATGTTAAATTTGTTTTCCACACTTATAGTTTCTGATGTTGGCTAATAAGATCAGTTAGGATTATCATGTTTATATTTCTTCAGACTTCCAATTTGCAATTTAAAAAACTAATTTACCTCATTTGTTTTTTTTAATTCTTTTAGTTAGTATCTTTAGTTTATATATGTAGCTAGTAAATGCTTACTACATTTTTTTTCTTTTAGTCAGATAGGTGATCACTCAAGTACTGCAGGTAAAAAATTTGCAATCTCTGATACATTTTCAGTACACTCTTTCCGGTACAACCGGTATACCGAGGATATACCGATACGGTTTCGTGTCGTTGACAAAACGGTACGATAACCGGTATGATATTTAATTACCATATTTGTAATGCCATAGGGCGTTACCAGCATCGGGACCATATTTTTAACTATTTTCACCCCCGGTAACCGCTGGTACATTACAGAACCCGTTACTAAGCAGAGCCCAACTACGTAGTGAAGCCCGCTGCTACCTTGTCAGCTACTATCACAGTCGAAGGTTTCATGTCATCGATCCTCGTGAACTGACGAGCTCTTCCTCATCTCCATCTCCGCTCCTCCAATGTTTGCAGCTCTCCTCACTCCGCAAGGCAGGTTCTCCATCATTCTTTCTCTACTTGTTTTGATTTTCTGTGGGAATGGAAAATCAGGACGGGGAGCTTGAATTGATGGGAGAGGGATGTTCTGGCGGAGATTTTTGGCAAGATTAAAGGAGCAAGGAGAAGAGATTTCAATGATTTAAGGTCTGGTCAATCTGATGGATCGATAAATCGAGTGAAAGCTTGATTTTGAGAAGAGAGCTCTGGTGAGAGCAGGGAGTCCGACGAGACTCACGGCTGTAAAAACTCGATTCAGGCAGAGATCTCGAAAGAGCGCGATGGTGTTGGGGTTTCAGGCGGAGGTTTCGATCTGGAGGAAAGGATGGTGCAATTGGGGTTTGGATTTTTGGGAAAAACACGATTTGGGGCTTCATGCTCGACGCGGACGGCGGAGAGGAAGGCTCGGCTCGAATTTCAGAAATGAATCGGAAACAGCAGTGGCCCTGGTGAAATTTGAGACCGATGATGCAAGATGGAGTTGTCGACGAGAGAGGCTGGCTTGTGGGGAATTTTAATCGGTGATGCTTTAGCGCCAACCTTGCGATGAAGGACGGGTTGCCGACGTTCTGATATATCGGAGAAGGCTGATTTACGGCGGTAGCATCGTTCATCGTGAAAGATGCAGATGGCCAGGTGAGTTTCTTGATTCCTAGTCAATCCACTTGGATGATGGGTTGAATTTATGGACCAAGATTCTGCGCATATGAGCATTGATGCTTGTTGAATCGGCCGTCTCTTGTTGAGTTCATAAGCATGTCTTAATTTCTGGCTTGAATTCAAAGGTAAGGGCCGGTTGGCTTTGCTGTTTAAACAAAAACCTCTGTTTTAGTCTTGGTTAGAACTTGAGTGGGACTGTTCTTCTGCTTTCTTGATTTTTAGTACTTTCATGTTAATTTTCTCAGGTGTTGATGGATTTTGAATTGATGAATTGAATTCAGAAGATTTTCTTGTGTTGATTTAGTTAATCCAGTAGCTGATTTTACTTGAATTTTCTATTGTTGAATTGATGAATTGACATTGGTATTTGCCTTGGTTAAATGGCCATTTTGGTGTTAATTCGTGTTAATTCTTTAGTAGTAGTTTGATTTGCTATAAATACCTACGAACTTTCTTGAATAATCCTGAGCATGTGAGTCTGACTTGCCCGGCCATTATTTTGTTGGTTATTGAACTGAAATTCCTTGTTCACTTATTTAAGGGTAAAATGCATTAGTCTCTTAACTTTGCTTATTGTCCTATTCCAGTCCTGTTTTAAGAATTTATTCTATTAAAGTCTCTTATCTTCATATTTTTGTCATATTCAAGTCCTTTACCATTAAATCAGTGTTAAAGTTAACATTTTAAAAATTAATATTTTAACCACCTACTTAAAACTCCAACAACCCGATACTACTCCGACCACCCACCCACTGACGACCAACCACCACTACCTACCCACGGGCTGTTAGTCGCCTCATCGCCCCTCCGATACCTCATTCCGGTCATGCCTAAGCTTACCTGGGCCTTCACAATCTCACAAATCAATGATCAGTCACCTTTCGGCTCACTTTTTTTTCGAGATTGGTGTGTAAAAATTAAACGGAATGAAAGTCCTATTCTTAAAGAATAAAACCACTCTTATTTTAGTATCAAATGCTTCCTAATTTAAGAGAATTTTATTCTGAAATTCTAGGGTTCTTGGAACCCTAAAAATTTGATTAATCAAATTTGGAGATAATGTTGCAAATTGAAGGTTGACACTTGTTGCTAGAGTGTCTAGGATGAAAACTCGTTCAAGATTCAAAGTTATCAACCAACAAATCGGTCGGAATCGGCCCAGAATCGCGGTGGCTAACATTTTAGTTTTTCGCGATTTGGGCTTTCCCGGAGCTCATTGACGGCTTGGTGGCTTCCCATCGGTGTCGCCGACCCTTAAGGCGGTTGGTCGTTCAGGTGTGGTGCTCTTGGCCACCGGAGAAGCGTTCAATCGAACCAGCCAGGCTGGGTCGTGCTGGGGAGGACAGTGGTCAGGCTGGGGCGGACGGTGGTCAGGCTGGGTCGAGCTGTGGAGGTCGGGCTTAGTCGAGCAAGGCTAGAGGCGGGCTTGCCGGTGCCGATTCACCTTGGTGGTCGCCAGTGGTTGTTGGCAACGTCGGAAGGGGTGGTGGTGGTTATTAAGTTTATGGTGCAAATAGTATGAAAGAAAAGTACATGTGTCTAAAAAATTATTTTTCCCTTAAATCCATTAAATTTAACACCGAGTTAACGTTGAAGGACCTAAATAAGACAAAAATATGAAGATAAGTGATTTTAATAGGATACATTCTTAAAACGGGACCGGAATATGACAATAAACAAAATTAAAGGACTAATGGTGCAATTTACCCTTATTTAAGTTTATTGATTTGTTATTTTCTAGGTGATTGTTTGGATTTTGATGCATGTTTACTGATTATTTTGAGTGATAGAACTTTTGGGTCTTACCTTGTTACGTTTGATGTTTGAATCTTGGTGGTGGGTTAAGCTTTCTTGTCCCAATTGAGCTTGGCAGGAGTGGGCTGCTTGTGTCATTTAACCAATTTATGTAAGTTGATGAAACATTGATTGTTCCAACCCTTAATCGTGTTTTTATGTTGACTTTGTTGATGTGCATGCATATGCAAAAGTGTCTATGTACAAAAGATGAAACATTCACCAGGGGTACGTACCACAGTGAATGGTGTGTAAATTATTGTTCAATCTCTTACTTATAGTTTGTGGGACATCAGCTTGAAGAATGTTTAATGAAGCATTTTAAACTTTTGCAGGTTATAGAAAGCATAAGTAAATGTGATGTGGATATTTGAAAATAATTATTTGGGAGCATACTAGTTTGAATTATGTGGATATTTCAGTCATTCAATTTCGGGTTCAACAGAACGCCGTCGGGCAGTAGGAGCAACGGTCGCCACCGCGTGAGGAACGGGGCGACGACGATTAGGATTTCCCTCCCACACTTTTGTAAAAATAATTTGATCTTGTATGTTTTTATTGTAATTCATTTGGTTAATTTATAATCAATTTCATTTATGTTTTTAATTGCAATTTATAAATACTAATAAATAATAATATTATTCAACCATTTATTAAATGTTGAAAATAAAGAAATTAAATTAAAAAAAAACATTGGTAGGGGGCTTGGTTGGGGGCAAGGCGCTCCCAGTTGACACAACTAGTAGCGCCCACGTGGCGCTGGGGTAGCCAGCAGCCCGCTACCAAGCCTCCTACTAACGGTTGCGGGTCTGGTAGCGCCAAATATCAAAGAAACGGGATGAAAAGTAGCGAGCTGAGTAGCGGGCAATTTCGCTACTTTGGTAGCGGACTAAGTAGCAGATTGCCCCTACCATATAAGCCCATTAAATGCGTAGTGGATGGATTGGTGGTTGTGGGTACGTCTGTGGTTCCACTTTTGCTAGTGGAAGTCAACTCCGAACTTTGTGATCGTTGTCGTGCAAGGTTGAGAAATTGCTTAGTTCCCAATTTCATTGAAGCTTATTAAATATATGTGCATGTCCCGTGGATGTTGTAAACGGATTGATGTGGTTGTCAGAATGCTCAGATACCAATCGACGTGAACTGGGAGGGTATCCTGGAACACGAAATGCAGATCTAGCCAACAAAGGAACAACACGGGGTAGCTATGATTGTTGAGGCGAAAATGTCAACAGGTTGACAAATCCGGAATGCACAAACACAAAACGATGCGGAAGCTTGTGAAACGAACTGTTATGGCCGCCAACTCCTATTGGATACTTGTCCAGGCAAAGATGGTGTTATGTCGTTGATGACTCCTCCTTCTTGATACCAGAAATGGTTAAAACAAAGAAAGCATTTGTTGCCAAAATTGTGGGGGAATGTAGATGGGGCAACACCTCCTTCTTCCAATAAGAAGGCAATATTGGTCTTAGTAAACTTGTCAATAAAACTTAACAAGAATTGAGTGGAAAAGGTATATAGGTTGAAAAGAGAATCACTCTCAATTTCAAGGAAAAAGTGTAATATATTTTTGATGATTGAATTCTTTTTGCAAACTCACCTAGACCTCCTTTTATAGGACAAGGAAGCTGAACATCCAAATCAATTTACACGTCCCTTCATCTCCACTTTTAATGATGGAAATTAAAATGAGATATAAATATGAAAATTTAAAACAATTATTGCTAAAAGTTATTCTAGGCTAGCTAAGGGGTAAAACTAGCCAAAATATCTCTAAAAACTGAAATAAAATGATGGAAATTCGAGTTGGAAGATGAAGAATGAGTTTTGACCAAATAAATGAGGAGTAAGTGATCCTCATTTAATGCTTTGATGGAGGGACTTCAAGGCTTGTAACTCCTTCTTCACCAATTGTTTCTGGATGATTTTGGATGACCCTTGAGTCCTCAAAGCTGCTGAAATTCGTTATTGATGAGGAGTGAATGGTTGGAAACCTTTGAAGTGCATTGAATGTGCCAGCTGGAAACTCAACAGGTTGAGAATTTTGTGAACCATGGTTATTCTGGGCTTCGGATATGATGAATTGGTTATGGGCTTGTGACTCTTGAACCATAGCATTAGGATGGGCTTTAGTCCAAAAACTGATGGTGTGGACATTTCCTTCATCTCCAAGAATATGTTCATTTTGATCCTCACACTTTTAAAACTGTCCATCAATAGGTTGAGCATGTCATTTGCCTTCTTGGTTTGACTTCTTGTGATTGATTCTCTAAGACCAATGAAAGGATCTTGATATTTGGCTCTGGGTTGCTCCATATCATGACGGTGGAAGTGTCATAAAAATCAATGACCTCTTCTTTTGGCATGTGCGTTCTTGGATCCTCAATATCATACATGGTTGCATGTAAGTCACTTGGTGGGTTCGCGTCACGGACACATCTTTAAAATCCCTAAGTGGATTAGTTTTGCTCACTAGTGGGTTCTCCTAGTGTTGGTGGTTCTTCGGCGTGATGTGCAATCTTCTTGTTTCATCCCAACTAGCTGGTTGCTTCAGACGTGGACGGCGATATCCTTTATTTCTCTGTTCTTTAGTTCATTTATGTTCTTTCATGTTACTTTTCGTGACATTTTTCTTTATTACTTTAGAATTCTATTTTTTTCTGGACTACCTTATAACATTAAGCTATCTGGTTCCTATATAGTCTCAATTATGCTCACTTCAGGTTAAGAGCGTTGTTATCATTCATGGCTTTGTCCCTGTTTAAGTTGTTCTCGATGTCAGCCGCTTGAAATTAAATGAAATCATTCCCCCGTCAAAAATAAATAAATAAATTTTACCCTTTATTTTTTTTTCTCGTTTTAGCTCAGCCCGGCTTAGAACATTATGATCTCTCCTCCATTCTAGCAAGAAGACTATGCTGTCGATTTTAGTATTTTAATATTTTATTTATGATTTAGTAATAAAAAGGTTTTTATTCTAAAAAAAACAGATAGATAGTATAACACGTACTAGTCTCTAGGACTTTAGAGAACAAAGTTTTCTACCTCTACAAATACGCTACACACACAAAGAAAAAAAAAATCAAAACTAAAAAGTTTTCTACCTCCATAAACAAACTATACATTTATACTTTCACGAATATATGAATTGAAAAAACTAAATAAAATTTTAGATTTAACGGCCCAATATAATTCCAACATAATACTTCTGTGTCAAAATAAAACACGAATACTAATATATTTTTAATTTAGATTCCCTCATTGCGGAATTGAACCTAGTGTACGTACTCATCTAGTGGGTTTGTTTTGGGATTTTGGGCATTACTAATGTCACATCTAGTAGGGTTGTTTTGGGATTTTGGGCATTACTAATGTCACCTCTCTTATCTATGGATCATGTAACTTCAAACCCATATAAGAAGCTTAAAAACAACTTTGAAGTTAAATTGATTTTATCGACGCTTCATATTCTATGGATATATGTCCCTAAACTAACCGAAATTTTATTTTTTTTGTTTTTGAACAGTAACCGAAATTTAATTTAAAAAAAGATACGTAAATACAATTATAAAACCCCAAGAAAATTCATCAATGTTATTTATCACCCGAGTGATTTTTCACCCACCTAGAGCACTTGAAAAATGGAGGATAGATATGTAATTGTTTAATTAGTTGGGCTTGAGCTTCCAAATTACCTTATAGATGAGTCATTTAAACAAGTGGGTGAAAAATCACCCGGGTGATGATTAACAGGGTTGAAGAAAATTCCCCTCCTCAATTTCCTTAAACTAACCTAAATTTTAGTAGTAATTATGAAGAAGTCACTTGTCTCCCAGCATTAAAATTTTGTTTTCTACTAATAACCATATTAATTTGTGGAATATTAAGGTGTGACCTTGTGTCTTCTTCTTCTTCTTTCCAAATTCAGTAAGCTTCTACTTGTCAATCCAATGGTCGACAGTTAAGAGAGTTGAAACTTGAATTACTGGCAGTAGCTGTTTATTAAACTCATACAAAATTTTACATTTTGTTTTTCTTAATGTGCCGCAGGGCTGGCGAGGGACAAGCCGGTTATATATGTCGTGCCCTTTCATGAGGCTTTATTTCACTAGCTAGCTACTGATCATATTGATACATGATTGCAGTGTCGATACTTAGACTTCGATAGCGTAGCGTGAAGAGGCCCGGGAAGATGGGCTGAAGATGGAGACCTCTTGGTCCCGGTTCACCTTCAACCTCCATGCCTCCTCCTTGGATATTCTGAAGGCGTTGCTCAGAACATCCACCGGAAGGGCCCGGAGGACGGAGACTCTGCCGGCCACTTGGCTGATCTTGGCGTTACTGTTGGTCTTGAAGGCCACCCATTCCAATCCTTGCTCGTTGGCTCTCTTGATCACCGCGAAGTGCTGAGGCACCGTGATGATCTGGCCCTCCTCCACGCGGCCGTTGAACACCGTCTCGCCGTCCTCCCTCACGATCTGCATCTGGCCGTTGCCTCGGACGATGTACACGATGCTGTGGGCGTTCATGTTCCAGTGTGGGGAGTACATTGCGTTCTGTCCGAAAAAGCAGATTATAAAACATTGAGGGCCGATACGGATATTTAGTTAAACAATGAGGACCGATATTGAAGTTAGCTTACCTTGTAAAGGACACCCCTCTCGGCGCTGAGCTGGAGGTACTGGAGTATGGGAAGGTTGAAGCGATTGACGGTGGTGATGCGGCCGGCGCGTGGGTTAAAGACATCGGCGCTTGAAGGCCTGTCAAGCTGTTCGCGGAGCCTCATGGTGCAGAAAGTCTCTTCCAAGCCGTTTTCGTTGTCGTTGTATCCTCTGCGGCGTCTCTCTTGCTCCTCCTCTTGGTATTCGGGGAATATCACGTCAAGCTCTTTCTCCACTCTGATGATGGCTCCTCTCATGTCGTCTCTGTTCTGCAACCTCCTAGCCAGCTGTGGGTCGATGTTCAGAGCTTCCGACAGAAGCTGCGTGTCGAAGCCGCTCAGAAGGTTACCCGCTTCCTCTCTCTGGCCGCCTTCTCTGCTGCACCGTCGTCCCTCTCTCTCGCATTGCCTCTGACTCTCACCTCCGCTAACCACCGCTGCTTGTGGGTTCCCGGCCAGGAAGGATTTCTGAGATTCCACATTAATAAAAAATGATTAATTAAATTTGATGGATTGATGCATGGTCATGGTTTAGTAATTAATTTACCCTGTAGTTACGATCTAGCTGGTTGGCGAAGTTGCCGAGGTCAACAAGGGAGACAACAACGAGCTCGGAGTCACCGTCGTTGTAGAGCCAGTGGGTGGTTCCGGCGGGCAATGCAACGACATCACCCTTGTTTAAGCGTCGGAGCTTCTGGTGCTGGTCACGAGGAGCGGTGGTTCTCCCCTCTTGGCGGGAATATGTTCGGGACTGAGATCCGGCCTGGGACTGGTAAGTCTCAGGGCAGCCGGGGAAAGCAGCGCCGTGGATCGCCCTACCTCGGACGACGTAGAAGAGCTGAGGGGCGTTGTTGAAGCTGGGGAGGAGGAGGCCGCGGGGCTGGATCCGGTGTCGGACTGGGGCGACACCGGCGCATTGGAATTGTTGGTCGTTGTGGTCCCAGAACTCGGTGACACCGGCCTCCGACTGGATTTTGTGCTGGGGTGGTTGGGCGTTAATGCGGTCGAGTTGGCACTCGTTCTGGAAGCGCTGCTGCTCCGGGCGGTGGAGCTGGGCGAAGCTGCAGGTGGCGGAGAGGAAGACGAGGCAGAGGACTGTAGTGAGAGAGAGGAGTGATGAGTGAGCCATGTTTGAGTATGTGATCAAATGGATGAGAATTAGGTGAGATTGAGGTGTGAATTTATAGGCTCGGGACATTGGGACGTGGCGCATTGCATTGCATGGACTTCTGTCGCCACTTAAGCTACGTTGCACTAGCTCATGCAGCTGCATGCATGCATTAATTACCTTAATTAGCTAAGATGGATTTAGTCTCCCTAAGATGCAACTTCTATTGGGGTTTTATATTTTTAATTAGTCATCTCTCTATAATCTTCTAGTTAGGAAAGTGTTCGAGGATGGTAATGATTAAAGGTATGAAAGCTTTGTTTTATCTTCATCAAAAAATAAAAGCTATAAAAGAGTTTCTAAAATCCCTCTGATTTATATTGTACTTTGAGACAGGGGATCCAGGCACGTATCTCCCAAATTTTTTTATAAATTCTGACTACAGTAATATTTTTTTATATAAATAAAGTATAAATATCATTTTGAATATAAATACTTATTCCTCCGTCCCACCAAATATAAAGCATTTAATTTTTTACGAAGATTAAAAAAAGTGGTTGAGTAGAGGATAATAAGATAAAGTAGGTATATAAAATAAAAATAATTTTTTGAAGTGGGAAAGAAAATAGAAAATAGTAATGAAAAGTTGATGTGTAAAAGTTTCCATTTTATGAAATGATAAAACTTTTCTATGATAGTCCAAAAATAAATATGATGAATATTTGATCGGGAGTAGGCGATTAGTTAACTATAATTTAGAGCATGGAGAAAGTAACCCAAAAGCGAGTCTTGTGGGTGGTGGCCCATAGCCCACTATGAGGAAGAAATGGTTAAATTATTTATGTAGTCCTTTTAACTATGTTTATTTTCTATTGAAGTAATAAAACTTCTTGTTATTTCATATAAAGCTTAAAGTTTTGATAAAATTATAAGAATTAATCCTAAATTATTTCCACTACGTAGTTAATGGACTTTGGGTAGAGGACAATCCGCTACCCAGCTCGCTACCAAGGTAGCGAGATTGCATGCTACCCATCTCGCTACTTTTTTGGCCGCTTCCTTGGTGATTAGCGCTACCCCGCCCGCTACCGTTGGTAGGGGGCACGGTAGTGGGGTGCTAGCTACCCCAGAGCCACGTGGATGCTGCCAACTGACACATTTGGTAGCGGCCTGGCCCTTACCAAGCCCGCTACCAACGTTTTTTAAAAATAATTTAATTTTTTATTTTCAACATTTAATAAATGATTGAATTATAATATTATTTATTAGTATTTATAAATTATAATTAAAAACATAAATAAAATCAATTATAAATTAACCAAATGTATCAATTAAATAAAAAGCATCCAAAATCAAACTGTTTTTACATTGTTTTTACGAAAGTGTCTTACATGGGAGGAAAAACGTAATCGTCGCATTGGTCCTCACATGGCGGCGACCGCTGCTCCGACTCACCAAACGGACGTCTGTTGAACCCCAAAGAGAACTCAAACGTCATGTTGATCCTCCACGGTGTGCTCCGAACCCTCGGTGCGCGAGGATGCAACTGAAGTGGTGGACCGCAGAGTGCAGCTCCCTCCTCGACCACTGGTATCAGTGCGCCCTCATGTACAACCGGAACCGATGTGACACCCAGAACGGCTCCCGCCCATGGAATCACGTCCTGACTCGTAGGCGCTATCTCGCGAAGGAGACGACATATCCTTACATAATTTACAAACATAAAATTTTAATTAAGTCTATAATTTTTACATAATTTCCATTCTTACCTAATACTTTAAAAAAACTTCAATTTCACCCAAAGCCTTCAAAAGCTTTTACATAGTAAAATAATTCCTAAATTAATTACTAAAACACCACAAAAATACTAAAACACCCCAAAATAATTCCTAAACATAAATTCCTAAAATAAATTAAAAGAAATTACTAAATTAATTACTAAAATAATATCTAAAACATAAAATACATACAAAAATAATTAATTACTCAAAAAATTACTAAAATGCAAACACAAATTCCTAAAATAATTACTAAAAACATAAAATACATGCAAAAATAATTCCTAAATTAATTACTAAAATAAAAAATACATACACAAAATACATAACTATAATAAAAATACATCACAAAATATTGGATCTAAAATAATTACTATAACATAAAATACAAAAACAAATAATTCATAAAACAAAAAATAGATACCATTGAAATCATTTGCATGTATATGAAAAACATACCTGTGCATGGCGGTGGAGATGTCTGGTGACGAAAAAATGGAGGTGGCCGGCGGTATGAAAAGAGAGCTTAAAAAAATGAAAATGGTGAAATAAACCATTTTTAACCGACCAAAATTAAAAATAAAAATAAAATTCGAGCTTACCTTCATTTGCTGATGAAGATCCACGCAAACAGCTGTTGAAACGGAGCCGGAAATGTCAAAAATGGCTCCGGTGCGGCGGCTGGTTCTTGGAGGGGAAGAAGGAGAAGTTGGGGAAGAAATGAGAAAGAGAATGCCAGAGATCTGGTTTATGAAGGGTGGTAGCGGGGCCCCAGCCACCCATCCCGCTACCATATACTTTGAAACACCCGCCCAACATTTAACACAATGGTGGTAGCTGGAAAGGTAGCGGGATAGGTGCTTGATGAGGGCATTTTACACTTGAAATAGAGTGAAAATATTTAATTGGTTTAATTGAAGAATGAATGGTTTTATTCACAAAATTAGACATTTTGACAATTCAGGTCATTTTGGGGTATAATGTATCAAAAGGAGATGTTAGCGGATCAAAAAGGGCAAATTTCTTATTCAGATGATCACCGGGTGATCATCTAGAATTCAGGGAGTTCAAGGTGACTCAGTCGATCGCCTGGTGATCTAGAATCCAGGGAGTTCTGACTACAGTAATAATATCTACTATTAATATATAAACAGGAACATATTGAAGGTGGTGATGTCAAGTGGATTTTTTTATTGTTTTTTACTACAAAAATGTCACAATTCCTAAACAATAAAACATAAACAAGCGTCCCCTCCCGTTTTTAACAAACAATCTTATCTTAAATTTGAAATTTTTGCAATTTTATCTCAAATCGGAAGTTAACATCTATTTCAATTATATTCCACAAAATCCCCACTTAGATTTTGTTTTTTGATTCTATCCCACTTAGATGTTAGTTAGTGTCATCTCATCTCAAATATACTTTCCTCTCTCTCTCTCTCTCTCTCTCCCTAAATCCCAAATACGTGGCTCTTCATTTCGCTTTAGCCTGTCTCTCTCCAGACATGAGCTTCCTGCACTCCTCATCTGCTTCTACCAAACCTCCATTCCTCACTTTGGCGAATGCGAATCTGAACCGTCACATGTTGCGCCGACATGTTGCGCCGACGATCACCGATGATGGCTTTGACCTCGACTGGCGGTGATGAATAGGACGCCAATAAGCTTTTCATTCCGGCATCATGAGAGAAAATCAAAGCCGCTGATCAACACAACTTTTCTGATGACCAATATCTCAACTTGGGTTCCAGCGACGCAAGTTGATTTTGGCTAATGAGTTGATTATTTGGATCTTGCCGTCATGGATGTACTGCATTTAGCACATCTGAAAATTGAAATTACTAGAGCCTGGCATGGTGCCTCAGCCACCCTACATTTCTTTGGTTGGTCTCTCCTTTGTTACTCACCTCTTGGTTTGTAGTCTGTTCTTGTGTTTCTCATTTCCCATGATTTCATCTTCTGTTATAAATTTTGCTTCATCTGGTCAGTTTCTTATTCTAATTTCTCTCGGTTTTCAGTGACGTATTTCAAACTAGGATGATATCGATTGATGAATTATATTACACTTTTAAATTGATACTGTTGTGGAACCACTACCTGGTTACTTGGCTTGCCTTTGATGGTTCCACTTCGGGAGACATTGAAATTCTTGAGCCAACAAGAGGTGAATTACTTTTGTGTGGTGTCAGGGGTGTTCATGTATTTACATGCTTTGGTTGTACATTTAACTATATCTGTTGTGCAACAATAAGTTACTGCTTATGAGTTTGTTAATACTTTTGTCTTAATATTTTTAAGGAGCTTTGATATAGGTTTTTGATTTCTTTTCCAACAACTTATATTCCTTGTGCAAGATTAGGTTTTTCAAGTTTTTTGTTTTGTTGGTATTTATAATGCACATCTCTTTGGTAATTGATGGCCCTAAATAGTTACCAGATTTGCGGTACGTTCCGATATACTCGACACGGATACGGATACGCGATTCGACAGTTAGAGAAGTATCGAATTCATGGGGTAGTCTCAACCGATACGTTGGTAAACCGATACATTTTTTCGATTCGTTAGGTAGTCTTATTTTATATGTTTGACTATTGATATTTACCTGTAGTGGCTTATTTGTATAGATTAAAGACGTTGAAGGACTATTTTGCTAGAGGATTTGCGGTGCGCAAATTGATACGCATCTACTGATTCGCGAATTGATACGCATGTACTGATTCGCGGTGCGCAAGCCTACCCAACGAATCTGATCCTAAATTAGGACTCCTAATTTGCTTTTTTTTTCTCTTAGTTGTATGATTTCTTAGATGATTATATTTATTGTATCCGCATCTCCAGATTTCCAGGTGAAGTGAACCTCAAGTTAATATTTATTTTCTCCCTCCATCATCTTTTTTTCCGCCTGTTATAGTGTTTCTAATAAAAATTATTTGATAATTGGTTGATTAAGGTGTCAAAGAGTTGATACTGTCATTAGAGACAAAAATGTTCTTTTTTTATGTTGCTTAGTTTGTTTTCTTTTTTGCTCAGCATAGTATTTTCTGACCTATGATTTCTTGGATGATCATATGTTCAAATGATTTGAAGGCTTTTATATTGAGCCATATATAGTTCTCTACCACTGATGTACTCCCGTAAATTGATTTAAGCATTTGATTGAGCACATAGATTAAGAAGTATTGAAAATTTGAGGATAATAAAGTAAAACCGTCATATATGATAAAATTAATTTTTTTTTGTTGAGAAGGAAAGATAAGGTTCAATGGTAAAACTGGTGTGTAAAAGTTTTCTTTAATGGAAACATTCAAATCTTTTTGGAACAACCCAAAAAAGAACATGATTGAATCTTTTTGGAATGAAGGAGTAGTTTTTTAGTGAGCTTTGGTAAATGAATAAGGTGCATTATTTGATTGATATTTGTCACTTTTAATGTGATTTCAATTGAATTTTTTATTTTCCGTTCCGTAGGAGGGGGTACCAGCTAGTTTTTTTATATAAATAAAGTATAAAGATGGTTTTTAAAATAAATACTCCCTCCTTTCCACAATGTTTGTTTTCTTCCAATTTGCATGCATATTAAGGAAAGTTGTTAACAAGTAGGGATTTTCCGAATTTGCCCCACTCAATGGCTCCACAACCAAGTCCCCTCTTCAAAACTTTGTTTATGCTGAAATCGACGATCCGACGGCAGAGCTCAACTCTCTCTCCCCACCTTCTATCACTCATTGGTCGCAACCGTAGGAGCCCGCACCGTCGATGTCATGTCGAGTGGTGACGATGGCGTAGGAAAGAACGAAGGCAGGGCAGAGATGAGAGGGGTGGCTTGACGGTGGTGATGAATACTCCGACGCCAACCATGTCACCGATTCTGAGGCCAACCATGTCATCGATTTGAATTTTATCAGTTGTGTTTTTTTCTTTGAGCTGTGGGATGATTATGGTCGGAAAGAGCCATGACGGCGGGACGATATTAATCTAGATTTTCCGATTGGTGATATGGATTTTACCGATTTGAGATATGGATCTACCGATTTGAATTTTGTTTTCTCTGAGATTGTTGCTGAAATTGTTGCAGATTTGGTCCGGAGATTGCTGAGATTGTACAAAACCCAGAAAGCTAGAGGCGAGCTAAAGCCGATACTCGTTGCTTGACCTCCACCGTGTGTCCGTGACACTTGAATGTTGGTGGTGTGTTGATGCTCATTTTTATGTTTAAGAGCTGTGTGTTTTGTTCTTGGAGTTTTATCTATTCTAGACCGTTTACTCTGTATTCTCTTATTGAGATTTTCATCAATTAATTTGATGTTACTTGATTTTCAAAAAAACTTGAATGGGACGAAACAATTGGGAAGCTAGGTGTTAGAGAGTGAGAATTTTTATTTTTTTAGTGGTATTGTGTAATTAAATAATTTATAAATGAAAAGAGAATTGAAGGATACAAAGGTATGTTATATAGAGAAAACTTTCATTATTAGAAAAACGAATAATTTTTATGAAACACCTAAAATGGTATATGGTGCAATTTTCATGTAATGGGACGGGACAGAGGGACTACATACTTAACTAGAATTTAGAGCATACAGAAAGGAACCCAAAAGGCAAAAAGCGAGTCTCGTGGTTGGTGGCCCATAGCCCACTATGAGGAATAAATGGTTAAACTGTTTATGTAGTCCTTTTAATTATATTTTCTATTGAAGTAATAAAACTTCTTGTTATTTAATACTCCTAAGGTTTAAAGTTTTGATAAAATTATAAGAATAAGTCAATTATAAGAATTTGTAATAGACCGTATACAGTGCTAAGATATTGTCCGCTTTGGGACCCGGACCCGCACGAATTTGCTTCTACCTGAATCCACAGGTAAAACACATTTTGTGGGATTAAGGAGCAACCACCCTTATAAGGCATGAATTACTCATTTAGCCCCTCCATGTGGGATGAACAACATCATTCACCCCCCTCCAAGGGAGTCCATCGTCCCCGCTGGCACATGGACACTGTACAACCAAGTTATGATACCATCTGTAACATACCGTGTACAGTGCCAAGATATTGTTCGCTTTGGGCCCTGGGCCCGCACGGATTTGCTTCTACCTGAATCCACAAGTAAAACGCGTCTTGTGGGATTAAGGAGCAACCATCCTTATAAGGCATGCATTTCATCCCACATGGAGTGTCTAACAATTTTTAAATAAAATAAGTTATTTCCTCTAACAAATACATGAGTTTAGTATTTTATAAAATCAAAATATTCTATCACAATATTTCATTACGTAGTTCAAATTGGTTTAAAAAATCACTACACTTTCAATTTTTAAATAAATTACTTTATGTTTGAAATTAAATAATATATATAGTTAAATATTATCTAGTCTAACAACATCCCCTACCTCACAACCACTTCTTTTTATAGTTTTTACTTGTCATTACTTTTTTTTATAAATTAAAATTATGGGGACCACAAGTATAAAATGTGAAATTTTCAAAACTAACAAATTTTTTTCTCAAAAGCCCTTAAGAAATAAGAAAGAAATTGCGCCCCTACATGTCAAAATTTTTGCGCCCGCCACAGCTTTGAGATGCTAGTTAACACAATAATTTTCATGTTTTGAGATAGAGACAAAATAATCACAAAAGATCAAATTTTCATGTTTTTCATGAACTCCTTTTTTCATTTTCTTTTTTAATGATAGTGGATTTATCTAATTAACAGATTTTTTATGAGAGTCTAATTAACAGATTTAAATTGTAAAATATGTCTCAAATATGCATGTATTGAAAATGAAGTATTATTATTCAGTTAAGTGAATACCTATATATATGGTGAGATTACGTGTAAAGAAGCCAAGCGCTTGAAACTGAAAGGCCTAGCACAACTGATGTAATCACGGTTAGTGTGGGTGTGATCAACGCTACGGATCTAGCTTGGCAGAGGCCAACGCGGATAAATGAACAGATAGATTTCGACCAAGTGAACCTCCTCACTACGAGGTGAGGCAATGCGCTTGATAATGCATGGGAAGGAAAATGGGATATAGCACCTCTTAAATACAAGGTCAAGCAATACTAGATATTATGCTTGGATCCTCTTGCATGGATCACGAGGGAAATGGAAATGCAAGAATGGAGAATACAAAAGCCGATGTCTCCTTGGAGAGTTTCAGCCGAATTGCTTAATTCAATATTATGTTCTGCCTTACAATAGTGGCTGTAACTAGCTTAAATAGTGAGAGAAATTGTGAGAAGCAAAGTGGCTATTTCGGCTGTGCATGCGTGCAGAAAGCATAAAGTGCTTTTGCATGCATGCAGTGCGAAAAGCTTCCAAAAAGGTGAAAATGGCAAGGCTAGCCTAAAAGTGTTCAGATGTCTTTTGTATGGAAAGTTGATATTTGTCTTCCCAAGCGTTGACAGAGAAAGGATGCCTTGTGTCGGGCTCGGTCGGTCAGCTGGCTAAGTACGAAGGCCTCGCGGGAATGCCTTCGACATGGGCCCTCGCGGGAATGCCTTCGCTTGGCGCCTTCGCAAGAATGCTTTCACTTGGCGCTTTTGCGGGATTGCCTGGGCTGGGGGCCTTTGCGAACATGTCTTCGCTTGGGTTCTTCGCGGTGGCGCCTTCGCCTGGGACCTTCGCGGGGGAGCCTTCGCCTGGGGCCTTCGCCTGTGTCAAGTGTTTGCGTACCAAAGCCTCGTTGCTCCCTTCCTCAATAATGCTTATGCTTAAGGCTCTAAAGGGCTTCGTATATTCTTCGTCCAACGCGATGCCGAGGTGGCGAAGCTGTAAGGCCTTCGCTCGAGACTCCTCTTGATCGTCCTGCGCCATGAGCCTCATGAAAGCGTTGAGGTTCGCTTGAACTTGTTTCAGTCTGGACCTGGTCATGGGTCCGTCGAGGCCTTGGAGTGGATCCGGGGGTGCGCGCGTTAGAGGTTGCGGACTTTCTTGAGCTTGGGGATTCTTTGGGGCGATGTCCACATCATACTCTCCCTCTTCGAAAGAATCCATCCGCGGATTCTCAAAATCTTTGTGTCCTTCAAAGGGAGCCAAATCACAAATGTTAAATGTTGCATGTACGTTATAAGAGCCATCACAAGGTAAGTCTAGTACATATGCATTTTCACCAATTTTCTTAGTGATTTGAAAAGGGCCATCGCCTCTTGGCGCAAGTTTGGTTTTCCTGGCTTGGGGAAAACGGTCCTTCTTGCATAAGATTCATTAATTTTCTACCCTTATTAACCCTTCTTGCATAAGATTCATTAATTTTCTCAAGTTGCTTGTGAACCTTAGCATGCAAATCCTTCATGTGTTGGGCTTTCTTTTTCCCATCTACATCCATCTGTTCAGTATATTCCAAGGCTACTAAGTCCAAAGGAGTTAAGGGGTTGAAGCCATATACGATCTCAAAGGGACTGTAGGATGTAGAGGAATGATAGACTCGGTTATAAGCAAACTCTACATGGGGTAAGCACATTTCCCACTCTTTCAAGTTCTTCTTAAGGAGGGTGCGCAAGATAGTGGTGAGGGTTCTATTAGTCACTTCGGTTTGGCCATCGGTTTGAGGGTGACTTGATGTCGAGAACATCAAACTTGTGCCTAACCTAGACCAAAGGGTTCGCCAGAAATGACTTAAGAACCTCGAATCCCTATCGCTAACAATGGATCGCGGGAGGCCATGGTATTTCGCAATTTCCTTAAAGAATAAATCAGCCCCATGCGATGCATCTTCAGTTTTATGACATGGGATGAAATGTGCCATTTTCGAAAACCTATCTACTACTACAAATATGGCATCATGACCATGCGATGTCCTAGGCAGACCACTTATAAAATCCATGCTTATGTCAATCCAAGGAAGAGAAGGTGAAGGGAGAGGGGTGTACTTCCCTTTCGGTTGCAGAGTAGACTTGGCCTGGTGGCATGTGACACATCTGGCGCAGACTTTGGTGACATCCTTCTTCATGCCTGGCCAACAGAAGTCCTCCTTGACAGTCTCAAGCGTCTTTTGGACACCGAAATGTCCCATGAGACCGCCACCATGTGCCTCTTTGATGATGACTTCGCGCATTGATCCCCTTGGAACGCACAACCTTTTTAAAGTGATAGAGTTGATGGGACGGCAGTCCATGCACATGCGCCAAGTGCCATCGCTCTTTGGCACTAGTATGACTGGCACCGCGCAGGGCGAAAGGCTTTCGCGGATGAACCCCTTGTCCAGCAGCTCTTGCACTTGCGTTTGGATTTCTTTGGACTCTTGTGGGTTGGTCCGGTAGGCGGCCTTGTTGGGTAAAGGCGCACCTGGAAGCAAATCGATCTGATGCTCTATGCCGCGATATGGGGGAATGGTTCGCGGCTCATCAAATACTTCATTGAATTCCTTCAGAACTTCCTGCACATAAAAGGGGAGAGAAGATACATGGTCAAGTGTTAGCATGCAATGAGTGGGAATCATGAGAAAACAAGTTTTGTTTCCAAGAAATGCTCTTTTGAAATCCCTTTCTTTGGCCATGGGAGGGAGGCACTCTTGTTTTCTCGCTTGCTCACTCAGGGTGTTTCCCATTAATGCACACTCTTTTTTCTCACTCAAGGTTCCTTGAACCTTCTAACCATTTTCTCTCTTCCCTCGCTCTTTCTTTTTCTCTCGGCCTTACTTGCCGGTGGACTTGATCTTGGTGAGCTTGGGTTGGTGTGAGGGAAGCAGGGTGTAGGGTTTCGAGATGGGTGAAAGGATATTTGTTGGTCTTGCCATAGTGTATGGCCTCCTTGTCGTACTGCCAAGGTCTTCCCAAGAGAATGTGGGTGGCCTGCATTCGCACCACATCGCAGATGATAGAATCCTCGTATTTGCCGATCTTTATTGGTACTTCAACTTGTTTAACGACCTTCACAAAGGTCCTATCATCAACCCACTGAAGCTGGTATGGTTTGGGATGCGCAACGGTGCGAAGACCCAGTTCAGCGACCATGTCTTCGCTGGCTGTGTTGACACAGCTTCCGCTATCGATAATGAGACTACACAAGGTCCCATTTACCATAGCCCTTGATTGGAATAAGTTTTCCCGCTGAGTGCTTTCAACGATACTGGGGGAGCTTTGCAGAACCCTCTTGGTGACTAAGATTAGACTGTCCATGGGCAGCTCTCCCACTTCTGCTTCACTCCCATGATCTTGTGGTTCAGGAGGGACCTCTTCCTCATCTTCACTAGATAATTCTCCATTGGGTCGAATTATCATGGTCCTTCTGTTGGGGCAGTCCCTTGCGTAGTGTCCCTTACCCAAACACTTAAAACATTCGATGCTCCTTGTCTGGTGAGGGGCATCATAAGTGCTGGTGCTGGGTTTCGGCTGAGAGTGTGATGGGGGCCTCGCGTTGGGGTAGTTTTGGCGAGGGGGTGGCATCGCCGCGGGAGATGTGTACGGTTTTGGCGGGGGCGGTTTGGCGAAGGGGGTGGTCTTGCTTCCTGAGCCCCTGATGGGTGTATGGGCGGGATAATAGGAGTTCCCCTTCTTCAGTTGCTTCTCCACCCGGATAGCCTTGTGCACTAGATCTTGGTAGTCTCGATAATCGCACAACTCAACTGTCTTGGCGATGTCCTCTCTTAAGCCATATAAAAATCTGGCCAACTTAGCTTCATCGTCCTCCTTGACGTTGGCCCTCATCAAGGCTCTTTCGAGGTCCTTTTGGTACTCTTCTACGCTGCGATGGCCTTGAATAAGGCGTTGCAATCTCTGGGCACAATCCCGGTCGTAGTAGCTTGGCACAAACTGACTTTTCATGGCCCGTTTAAGATCTTCCCAAGTGGTGATGGGGCGACCATGAATCCTTGCTCTCTCGTGGTGCTCTTGCTCCCACCAGGTGAGAGCGTAGTCGTGAAACTCAATGACAACGAGTTTTAAGGCTATCGCATCTGTATATCCCATCATATCAATGATTCGCTCGGTTTTGGCCATCCACGTGAAATATTCTTCCGGATCACTGGAGCCGTAGAATGGCGGTATTTGGAGCTTTATATTGGTGAGGGCTTGTTGATCTTGGGCTTGCGCCCTGCCTCTAAGGTTTCGGTTGAAACCTCGGTGGACACGTCCTCGCTCTGCTTCTTCTTCTTCTTCTTCTTCTTCGAGATCCCTCTCGAGATAGGCTCTGGCTTGAGCTCTATCAGGAAAGACCCTTCTTTTTGTGGGTTTTGGTTGTGGCTCCGCATAATACTCATGATCGTCACTATCCAGAACGTCAACGACTTACATATTTTACAGTTCAATATTCAACTCAGATTTCCTCAGTGTACTTTATATAATCTAATATTATCCTTGGATATTTCTTCAGATATTATCCTATAATGTCATTCAATACACTTAGAGATGATCCAATATTTTGTAGCATGCATGTGTAGATGTAGAGTTATTTAAAAAGGTAATTTTGATAAACAAAACAACAACATTATTCCAAATTAAGTGTTCTATTGTATAAAATGAGTTTTTTTAAAATAAAAATAAAAATTGGAACTAAAAAGTTGAGATTAAGTAGGCATTATAGAAAAAATGTACATAAACATTGGTATATATGGCTTGTCTAAAAGATTTCAAAAAAATTCAACCAATTATATCTTTAGCTCTTTGTACATGTAGTTGCTAATTTTCAATATTTCATAGTATGTTTATTATTTTAATTTGATTGGATAGAAGAAAAAAATTTCCTGGTCTAGAAGAAAAAAAATCCAGTTACTAACAAGAGCGTAATAGTTGGGTATATACATTTCAATTTGATCTTATGTTTTTTTGTGGATTTATATTGCTTTTTTATAAAATTGCTTTCATGCATAAGAAATAACTTGAAAAAAAATTATGATCATGGTATCATAGACTTTTTAATACATATACCCTATAATATGGTAGTGTTAGGAATAGATCATCATTTACTTTTGGTATTTGTGCTATAAGATAAGTCTCTTTATAAAATTATCATGCAATCGTTCATTGTATGATAAGTAATATTATTATATTGTACTCTACTATCGATTGCTTTATCAATATTATAATTATACATAATTCTTACTAATATCATAATTTATACTCGCTACGAAGTGCGGGTACCAGAACCTTGTTTTATCTATGATTTAGTAATACAATGTTTTTCTTTCTCAAAAGAAAAAAGATAGACAGTATAACACGTACTAGTTTCTAGGACTTTATAGGACAAAGTTTTCTACCTCTACACACATAGCACACAAAAAAAAATTATAAACTAAAAAGTTTTCTACCTCCATAAAACAAACTATACATTTAAACTTTTATGAGTATGAATTGAAAAACATAAATAAATTTTTAAATTAGACGGCACAATATAATTCCAAATGAATAATTTTATATCAAATTAAAACACGAATACTATTATTTTTAATCTAGATTCTCTCACGTGTCAATCCCAATGAGTACTTAGGACTTGTTTAGTGGGCTTGTTTTGGGCATTACTGATGTCAAGTCAAGTTACATCTTTCATCTATGGATCCTATAACTTCAAGCCCATAAGAAGCTACTGCTAAAACAAAACGCCCATAAGAAGATACTGCTAAAAAAAAGCCCATAAGAAGCTAAAAAGATTTTGGATCATTAGATTAATGGGTTAAATTGATTTTATCGACGCTTCATATTATCTCTCTATCTATTTACTTACGGAAATTTACTGTCGATGAATAGTGGCACAACCAATAGGGTTGTGCCAGGTTATTCATTAAATTTATTTTTTTTATTTTTTTTAAATTTCTTTTTTTTAATTATATTTATTATGTTTTTTTATTTTTTAAATTATATTTATTATGTTACTAATAGGAAAAAAATTGGTATATGAAATTGATAATTTTGAAAATTAGTATGAAACCAATTGCTTTGTGTCACGTTATCTATTTTTTTCTTCATTTTTTTCTTTTAAAGTGAGTTCATTTACTATTTATAGAGGAAAAGTTTGTAAATTTGAAAAATGAAGTGAAATTTGTGAGAGAAAACATTTTTTTAGAGAACATTGTTTTGACTTTTATTTCTAATTATTATGTGTATTGGTCCTCGAAATTTTGGAAATCTGAGTTTTTAATTAGGCCAAATCATTTTTACCTACAATTGTTATTACTTATTTTCTCTTTATTCCATGAAAGTAGACCACAAATATTTGGTAGTTTAGTTGATGAATACGCACCTCATCCATCTTATTTCTTCATTTTTTCTTCTTCATTTTGGTTGCTTTAAAGTGTGTTAGTTAATGCTTTTTATGGAGATCGAAAGTGTTGGTAATTTTGAAAGTGAATATAAAATTTGTAAGAAATACAGTTTTGTGGATTCTCTTCTTGATGAATAATACCCTCAATATATATATATATATATAGACAAACTCCATTACTTACTTTTAACTATTTTGAAAGTAGAGCATTGGCCCCCCTAAATTTTCAAAACATCGAGTGTAGTGTCGTTTTTTTGTGCGAGAGAAAATTTCATTACAGTTTATAACTATTTAAAAAGTAGCATATTGTCATCAAAGTTTCAAATCTTATGGTATGGTTTTTTCCTTCTTTGAGTGTTGAAGATTTTAACGAAAAGTAATAATGTGTAATTAGTATTTGTATTTAAAACTCTATACATATACATAAAATTTTGTATAAATAGTATTCACCTAATGAGATTGTGTCACCTCATCATAATTTAGTGGTTTTATTTATTTGTGTTTTAAATTATTTAAGAGACTAAATCTCTATTTCTTATTATTTTGTGTTTGGTCCCTAATGTTTTAGACTTCATATGATAAAATATAAAAATTCTTAGACCTAATTTTTTCACCGATAATAATTATATACTTTATCATTTATTTCATAAAAATATACATTTATTTCACTTAATATTTTATCCTTATTAAATTCTTATAAAATATTACAATTTACACCGCTACAAAGTGCGGACAATTAAACCTTGTTTAAATCTATGGATGGTAGTCCCCAAACTAACCTAACTTAAATTTTAGTACTCCCACCATTTGTCAATAATTGAACTGTTTGAATTTCATGTTTCAAAGTTCAATATGGACTCAAATTTTAACAAATATTAATATTGAAAAAAAATAAAAAAAAATATATTTAGAAAAAGAATGTTGCAAATTCTGATATGCATATAAATTATTTAACTGCACATCTGATAAATAATTTATATGTATATCAGAATTTACACATTCTTTTTCTAAATGCATATAAATTATTTAACTTTGGGTGAGTGATCGACAAAATAAAAAAGGAAGTGTTCAACTACTTCAACAATCATTTTAGCGATCACCACAACAACCAAACTTCCTTCACCAGCAACAAGTTCAACAAATTGTCAGAAACTCAGGCTTGCTATCCTTGAAGCACCGTTCACCTACGATGAAGTTAAGCAAGCAGTATGGAATTGTGATGGCTCAAAAAGCTCCAGGACACGACGATTTTACCTTCACTTTCATCAAGAAGCAAATGTCACGGAGTGCCCGCGCCCGGTTGCGGAGGAGGGGCTGTCCCGCGGCGTCGGAAGCTGCAGCAGAGGCCGCGTAAACGGAAGCGGTCGGTCCAACCGAGACCCGATGAGTGTAGTGGTCCCGTGACCCAGCCAGCAAAGTCTCGTTCTCGAAAGCTCGGTGCCTGAGAACGCTTTGCTCTCGGAGTATGCAGACAGAGTTATGCGCCTATATTTTTCGGTCGTTTTTCGACCCGCAACCTGCAAACCTCAAATAAGGCAAGTATATAGTATAAACCCTAACTATCCATGACGAGCCCCGCCCCACTGAAATAGGCGAGCACTCTACCATCACCAAACAGACAGTTCATGGATATCATCATACATATACTCAGCAGAATCATACCGATACAGAATATGTCTGATCCATCACAATACGATCACATCACGGGTCCCGCCCTCATTGACATGGGCTAGTCCCCGGTTACACAGAACATCCAGAACATATATACAGAAGCAGAATGTATCTAGGCTACATAGCATGATCAGACAGATGACATACATGCATATACATCTACAGAGCCGACGAAGGAAAACCTTAGAATACCCAAGTGCGGGATCTAGGAGAAACTCCAAGATCAAAAGATTCCCGCAAGTACCGCTGCTGCTAACACACAAACAGAAGAGTGAGGTAAGTTAACTGTGAGAAAACTCATATGCTATACTTAGCATAATTCTAGAAATCAGAATGTAGACCATAACCTCTACCGAGACTACCCCTATAACTTAACAGAAGTTCCGTGTCGGAACTGCAGATACCTGATCACAGTACAGAAAGCACCACGGAACTCTAGTCCGCTGGCTGCTTGTCAGGTAGACCTGAAAGGTGGTAAACAGAAGGGGTGAGTCCTCGGAAGGACCCAGTAAGGCCTGAGGTAAGGTACAGTTGCATAAAGTAAGCTAAGTGCACGAGTACCTGCAAAACAAGAAAAACACAAAAACACAAGAATATATGCAACAGATATAAACATAAATAATAAACAGAGTCCCGTAGGACGCGGTTAGAACCGCCAGAGACCCATGATCACATATAAACAGAACAACAACCCTCTCCAAGAGGTCAAAAGCCAAAGCTAACAGAGGCATGGTACCAGCCGGGGTCGGGATCCCCAACTATCATAAGGTCACAGAGTATATCGCTGGGTATACACATAATATCATCACCCAGTGCAGATATAGAATACCGAAGAACCCGAGGTCTCCCAGACCATCCCGTGCCTTGAACCTGCATACCTATACCTTACCATATAACTGGCCCCAGGATCACCGGACACCCGTCCTCAACCCGGAACCCGCTTCAACTAACCCCGATATACATGATATCCCTCCTAGAATGTATAACGAGAGAAGCTGAACTCTTACCGTACTATTACCGATCCGTAGAAGAATCCAGGAAAAATCCCGACGCTCGGCCCGAAGCGCGGTAGTGTGACTTCCGAAGTCCCGCACTACTCCACAATTGCTGATTCAAGCTGAACAACCATTTACAAATCAGAAATCACCAATCTAGTCCCTCGGAAACTAATCTCGCACATTCCCGCACATTCCCGCAAAACTTCACAAAAAGTTCGGAAACTAATCTCGCACATTCCCGCACATTCCCGCAAAAGTTCACAAAAAGCAGGTAGGCTAGCATGTCGAGTTTGACGGTTACGTTCACAAATTCAGAAAACGAAGTTCTAAACATCGTTTGTTTCCTACTTCAATTCCCGATATCATTTGACTCACCATGCCAAGTACACACCCACACACCTTAGTCACCATGCCAAGCACACACCCACACACCTTAGTCACCCCATGCACACACCTAGGCACCTTAGTCATCCCGCGCCAACTTAACCCAAGCAAATCCCGACGTAGGTGCTTGCTAGCTTGACCAAGTAATCCCGTCATGTGTACCTGCTTGGTTATCACCATATTACTCGTCCCAAGTCATAACATACCACACACCCTTTGGCGCCATCAAATTTTCCATCCCGAGCCCCGAGTGTTGCCCGAGAACGAACATCCCGACCCCGAAAAATATTTTTCGTGGAAAGGTGCGGGGAACTCGTGCGACCTCGAATATGTAAGCATTCTCGAGAATGTTACCTAGAAAAGATCCGGGAGCTATCTGACCAACAGAAAACATGCCCCGCATGCTTGGAACGGAGCCCCGGGATACACAAAAGTCACGACCCGCTCGGGATGACTGTAACAGTTTGTCCCTCTGGCTATGTGTAAGGCCTGATGGCAGTGCTTGTTCCCGTTGTAAGGACGCTGCCATGTTGGTGTATTCTTAAAGGGCCTTGGCTTGTTTCTCCTGAGTCAAGGTTCCTGTTGTTAATATAAATCCCTTATAGTTGTCCAAAAAAATATATAAATTATTTAACTTAAAATATTTAAAAATTTATGAAAAAAATTATAGATTAAATAATCTTAATAGTGAAAATAAATAGTTCAATAACTGGAAAACAAATAGTTCAATAACTCGCGGACGGAGGGAGTAGTAATGATGAAGTCACTTGTCTCCCAGCATTATAATCTTGTTCTCTATTAATAACCATATTAATTTGTGGAATATTAAAGAGTACCCTTGTCGCAGATGCTACCTTAAACTCTGTCATTAGACCATCTAATCCTCTCATTTAATCTTATTAAGACACGTGCTATGATCACTCGCTCAAAAATCATATTCAAGCGTCGGTTGCAAGTGGGTACAATATTTGTAATACATTAAAACATTCATGCTCATTAGTAATTAACTTAGAAATGCAATGTATATATAAAATTGGCATAAGGAAAAATTAAGTTTTCTTCTTAAACATTTTACACTTGGCATGCCATACAAAATTTCTTAAAATTTCCTTAGCCAAGAAAACAACATTTATTTATTTGCCTCCAAATATTGCCTATGTGCCCGACCCAGCTTTGGCACTTCCAAAAGCAACCATAACTAGTCAACAATTCGCATAGCTTAAAATATTTACATATTCAAGGAAAACTATATCTGCTAGAGGCAACTAGACTATAATCATAGGGTCATGTTCCAAAACTTCTCAAACGACCAACCTACTGGTGGAGTTGAGATAATCCTAGTACCTCTGTGCCGATTCTAACCGCTACCCTTCAATCTCGAGAAGGTCCCTTACCCTTTATATTTGCACAAAAATAGGTTAAAGGCGTGAGTATTCGAAAATACTCAGTAAGAGGTTGAACCTGCAAAATAATCTCCCACAAGATATAGCAATAATACCAAATATGAATATGATGAAAATGATAATGATAATGATGCCAATGCAAGTGCATATGCCAAGTTAGTATACATGTAGGACTTTTCTCAGCAATGATAATTTATCACATGTTGCCTTGTGTACAAAGCTTCTCATACACGTCGGCCCTTAATAGTGACCGCTATATCAGTATCATTCAATGATTGTCCTACTATCATCAAGGATTACTTTCCTTGTCTCAACAACCATTAGTTGTTGCTCCTTGCTTTAGCAAGTCTTATCTCACCTTTTACTCTTGTTTTTGTGCAGTTGTTAAACTACTTTGGCTGATCTCAACTCATTATGGTTACAACGATTATATAAACATTCTCAAGTAAGATAGCTTATAAAGGTCTGCTTTGATTCCACTCAATAACCTCTAATAATTGCTTAGCAACTAGTAGGTGATGGTGAAGCCCCCTAGGCGAAGGCGAAGCCCCTACGCAAAGCCGCCCATGCAAAGGCGAAGCCCCCCAGGCAAAGGCGAAATCCCCCAGGTGAAGCCCCCAGGACGCAGATTCTTGAAACCCCCTTGACCAGTCGCCTGACTCCAGTTCCTCCCTCTCATAGCCTTGGCCTGATTTGGAGCACCAACTTTGGATGACCATATCTCACTCAATACAACTCCAAATCACAAACTGTAAAGTTCCACTTATTCCTCATCTTCTCTAGAATAGCTCAGACCAAAAATTAGGATTTT
This sequence comes from Stellera chamaejasme, assembly GCA_024586325.1. Lineage (NCBI taxonomy): Eukaryota > Viridiplantae > Streptophyta > Magnoliopsida > Malvales > Thymelaeaceae > Stellera > Stellera chamaejasme. The sequence goes on from CM044984.1 coordinate 36,316,583, forward strand.
TAAGCAAGCCAAACGGCTCAGATTACCTCTAGAATTTGACATACACAGATTGTGCTTATTTGGTGTAGACCTTAACCAAACTTTCATTTTACTCAACCAAAGCTTAACAACTCATTCATATCTCATCCTAAACATCTCAATACACATATAAGGCATAGATAAATTGAGTGCATCAGGTTAGAAACCCCTTACTTAGGAGCAAAATCTTGCAAAAACACAACTATAGCTGAATACTCCTAGCTTGTGTGCAACCTTACTTCCTTGTGCCTAAACCATCATTAAGACACATAATTAAGCAATCTAGCATCAAGATTAAACAACAATTTAACCTTGGACAACTTCCAAATTCGGATTTATACCCTACCAAAAACCTAAAAGTTCATAAAAGCACAAATAAGCTAACTCATGCTCCCTTATGGCCCTATGATGTTTCATAACATCATTTAGCATTAAAAATACTTCCAAAAGAGCAAAAATTCGTGGAAACCCAGCTAGGGCACTAAACTCATCCTTTCTAACTCAAACACAAAAGGAAGAACTAATTACCTCAATCAAAGGTGAGATTAAGGTTCACCATAGTTGATTGTTCATAAAACACTTTTCTCCTTGAAGAAATTAATGAATTTTGGCTTGGGGAGGGTTAAGGGTTTGAGTTTTCGAAGAGGGGAGTTGCTGGAAATGAAACTTCTGTGTTTCATCAGAAAAACACGTAGAGGAGAAGAGATAGATGTGCCAATTTGGCTTGTGTGGGTCCCACAAGCAAGTTTGGGCTACCTAGCCCAAATCTTCACTTAACACCATCCTCTTTATCCTTAAGCCCAACTCAAATCCTCCAGCAATAATGAGACCCAAATCTCTCATTTAAATGGTCAATTTTGACCATTAATGCTAGGGCAAAAAGTACTTATATTTTACAAAGTTACATCTAGCTCAGTAAGCACTTAAATAACTCTTTCTCTCAAACTACACATAATTTGGTTATAAAAATTGTCATGTTATTACAAAATATGATTTTAAACCTCTCAAATTGAAATTTGATAATTCCTAACTGTATTTTGTCGAAATGACCAAAATACCCTTGAACCGATTTTTGCAAGAAATAACCTCTACTTGCACACAAGTCTAGTTTAATTTCTAATACCACACAATATACAATATGCATTTAATACTAATATAAATACTAACTTCAACCATTTACTGTTAATTCATTTGAGGGTTTCTACAACCCTTGTGTATTCTTCTTCTTCTTATATATGTTTGCTCCAAATTCAGTAAGCTTCTACTTGTCGATCCAATGGTCGACACTTAAGAGAGTTGAAACTTGAAACACTGGCCAAGTAAAAGTAGCTGTTTATTAAACTCATACAAAATTTTACAATTTTTTTTTTCTTAATGTGCCGCAGGGCAAGCGAGGGACAACTGGCTTTCATGAGGCTTTATTTGACTAGCTAGCTACTGATATTGATACATGCATATGCAGTGTCGATACTTAAACTTCGATAGCGTATCGTGAAGAGGTCCTGGAAGATGGGCTGAAGATGGAGACCTCTTGGTCCCGGTTCACCTTCAACCTCCATGCCTCCTCCTTGGATATTCTGAAGGCGTTGCTCAGAACATCCACCGGAAGGGCCCGGAGGACGGAGACTCTGCCGGCCACTTGACTGATCTTGGCGTTACTGTTGGTCTTGAAGGCCACCCATTCCAATCCTTGCTCGTTGGCTCTCTTGATCACCGCGAAGTGCTGAGGCACCGTGATGATCTGGCCCTCCTCCACGCGGCCGTTGAACACCATCTCACCGTCCTCCCTCACGATCTGCATCTGGCCGTTGCCTCGGACGATGTACACGATGCTGTGGGCGTTCATGTTCCAGTGTGGGGAGTACATTGCGTTCTGTCCGAAAAAGCAGATTATAAAACATTGAGGACCGATATGGATATTTAGTAAAACATTGAGGACTGATATGGAAGTTAGCTTACCTTGTAAAGGACACCCCGCTCGGCGCTGAGCTGGAGGTACTGGAGTATGGGAAGGTTGAAGCGATTGACGGTGGCGATGCGGCCGGCTCGTGGGTTAAAGATATCGGCGCGTGAAGGCCTGTCAAGCTGTTCGCGGAGCCTCATGGTGCAGAAAGTCTCTTCCAAGCCGTTTTCGTTGTCGTTGTATCCTCCGCGGCGTCTCTCTTGCTCCTCCTCTTGGTATTCGGGGAATATCACGTCAAGCTCTTTCTCCACTCTGATGATGGCTCCTCTCATGTCGTCTCTGTTCTGCAACCTCCTAGCCAGCTGTGGGTCGATGTTCAGAGCTTCCGACAGAAGCTGCGTGTCGAAGCCGCTCAGAAGGTTACCCGCTTCCTCTCTCTGGCCGCCTTCTCTGCTGCACCGTCGTCCCTCTCTCTCGCATTCCCTCTGACTCTCACCTCCGCTAACTACCGCTGCTTGTGGGTTCCCGGCCAGGAAGGATTTCTGAGATTCCACATTAATAAAAAATGATTAATTAACTTTGATGGATTGATGAGAAGTCATGCATGGTCGTGGTTTAGTAATTAATTTACCCTGTAGTTACGATCTAGCTGGTTGGCGAAGTTGCCGAGGTCAACAAGGGAGACAACAACGAGCTCGGAGTCACCGTCGTTGTAGAGCCAGTGGGTGGTTCCGGCGGGCAATGCAACGACATCACCCTTGTTTAAGCGTCGGAGCTTCTGGTGCTGGTCACGAGGAGCGGTGGTTCTCCCCTCTTGGCGGGAATATGTTCGGGACTGAGATCCGGCCTGGGACTGGAAAGTCTCAGGGCAGCCGGGGAAAGCAGCGCCGTGGATCGCCCTACCTCGGACGACGTAGAAGAGCTGAGGGGCGTTGTTGAAGCTGGGGAGGAGGAGGCCGCGGGGCTGGATCCGGTGTCGGACTGGGGCGACACCGGCGCACTGGAATTGTTGGTCGTTGTGGTCCCAGAACTCGGTGACGCCGCCCTCCGACTGGATTTTGTGCTGGGGTGGTTGGGCGTTAATGCGGTCGAGTTGGCACTCGTTCTGGAAGCGCTGCTGCTCCGGGCGGTGGAGCTGGGCGAAGCTGCAGGTGGCGGAGAGGAAGATGAGGCAGAGGACTGTAGTGAGAGAAAGGAGCGATGAGTTAGCCATGTTTGAGTACTGCAGCTGTATGTGATCAAATGGATGAGAATTAGGTGAGATTGAGGTGTGAATTTATAGGCTCGGGACATTGGGACGTGGCGCATTGCATTGCATGGACTTCTGTCGCCACTTAAGCTACGTTGCACTAGCTCATGCATGCATGCATTAATCACCTTAATTAGCTATGAGATGGATTTAGTCTTCCTAAGATGCAACTTCTATTGGGGTTTTATATTTTTAATTAGTCATCTCTCTAATCTTCTAGTTAGGAAAGAGTTCGAGGATGGTAATAATTAAAGGTATAAAAGCTTTGTTTTATCTTCATCAAAAAAAAGTATAAAAGAGTTTATAAAATCCCTCTATGGTATTTATATTGTACTTTGAGATAGGGGATCGAGTCACGTATCTCCCGTAAAATTTTATAAATTCTGACTATAGTAATAACATTATTTTATATAAATAAAGTATAAAGTCATTTTGAAAATAAATATTTATTCCCTCCGTCCCTCCAAATATAAAATATTTGATTTTTCATGGAGATTAAAAAAAGTGGCTGAGTAGGGGATAATAAGATAAAGTAGGTATTTAAGACAAAAATATTTTTTTGGAATGGGAAAGAAAATAGAGGATAATAAGATCAAATTGGTGTGTAAATTTTCCATTTTAGAAAATGATAAACGGTCCAAAAAAAATATGATGAATATTATTTGACTATAGGAGTAGTTAACTACTCAATGCGTCTACAAAAGACTCCACCATTTGAATTTGTTGTTTTAAAATTAAATGTTTGACTCAAGTTTTAACAAAGATAAATAGTTTTAAAAATTCAGAAAAAATATATTCAAAAAGTTTAGATTTCAAATTATAATGCACATATAAAATATTTAATTTTTGGTGTTTAAACATTCGTAAAAAAAATTATAGATTAAATATTGTGAAACTGTTAAAATAAATGGTGGATTATTTTGATTTTGGAAGTAGTAGAATTTAGAGCATGCATGAAGTAACCCAAAAGCGTGTCTCGTGGGTGGTGGCCCATAGCCCACTATGAGGAAGAAATGGCTAAATTATTTATGTAGTCCTTTTAACTATGTTTACTTTATATTGAAGTAATAAAACTTCTTGTTATTTCATATAAGGCTTAAAGTTTTGATAAAATTATAAGAATTAGTCAATTATAAGATTTAGTTCTAAATTATTTCCACTACATAGTTAATGGGCTCTGGGTAGAGGCAATCCGCTACCCAGCTCGCTACCAAGGTAGCAAGATTGCCTACTACCCATCTCGCTACTTTTTTTGTCGCTTCCTTGATGATTGGCGCTACCCAGCCCGCTACTGTTGGTAGGGGGCACGGTAGCGAGGTGCTGGCTACCCCAGGGCCACGTGGATGCTGCCAGCTGACACACTTGGTAGCGCCTTACTCCCTACCAAACCCGCTACCACCCTTTTTGTTTTTAAATTATTTTTTTTATTTTCAACATTTAATAAATGAATGAATTATAATATTATTTATTAGTATTTATAAATTACTATTAAAAACATAAACAAAATCAATTATAAATTAACCAAACGTATCAATTACAATAAAAAACATCCAAAATTAAATTTTTTTTACATTGTTTTGACGAAAGTGTCCTACAAGGGAGGAAAAACGTAATCATCGCCCTGGTCCTTACATGGCGGCGACCGTTGCTCCGACCCACCAAACAGACGTTTGTTGAACCCCAAAGAGAATTGCTCAAACGTCATGCTGATCCTCCACGGTTTACTCTGAACCCTCGGTGCGCGAGGATGCAACTAAAGTGGTGGACCGCGGAGTGCAGCCCCCCTCCTCGACCACTGGTATCGGTGCGCCCTCATGTACGACCGGAACCGTTGCGACCCCCAGAATGGCCCCCGCCCATGTAATCACGTCCTGACTCGTGGGCGCTATCTCGCAGAGGAGACGACATATCCTTACATAATTTCCAAACATAAAATTTTAATTAAGTCTATAACTTTTACATAATTTTCATTCTTACCTAATACTTTAAAAAAAAACTTCAATTTCACCCAAAGCCTTCAAAAGTTTTTACATAGTAAAATAATTCCTAAATTAATTACTAAAACACCACAAAAATACTAAAACACCCTAAAAATAATTCCTAAACATAAATTAATAAATTAAATGAAAACAAATTACTAAATTAATTACTAAAATTAATAGCTAAAACATAAAATACATACACAAATAATTAATTACTCAAACAATTACTAAAATGCATACACAAATTCCTAAAATAATTACTAAAACATAAAATACATGCAAAAGTAATTCCTAAATTAATTACTAAAATAAAAAATAAATATGCAAAATATATTACTATAATAAAAATACATCACAAAATATTGGACCTAAAATAATTACTAAAACGTAAAATAAAAAAAAAATAATTCCTCAAATAATTCATAAAATAGAAAATACATACACATATAATTCCTAAACATAAATTCCAATAATAAATAAACATAAATTCCTAAAAATATACCTAAAATACTTAAACACCACAAAAATACTAAAACACCACAGAAAATACATAAATTGAAATTATTTGCATGTATATAAAAAACTTAATTGTAGATGGATGTGGAGACGTCCGGTGACGGAAAAACGGAGGTGGCCGGCGGTTTGAAAAGAGAGCTTAAAAAAAATGAAAATGGTAAAATAAACTATTTTTAACCGACCAAAATTAAAAATAAAAAGAAGATTCGAGCGTACCTTCATTTGCTAATGAAGATTCACGCAAAAGCTGTTGAAACGGCGTCGGAAATGTCAAAAATGGCTCCGGTGCGGCGGCTGATTCTTGGAGGGGAAGAAGCTGAAGTTGGGGAAGAAATGGGGTAGAGAATGCCCGAAATCTGGTTTATGAAGGGTGGTAGCGGGGCCCCAGCTGTTGACCCTTACCCACTTAATTAACAATTTAGGAGTTAAATATTTTTTAAAAACAATATTATTCGCTAATGCAATCAAATGGAGATGTCGGATAAGCTGAACATCCAGAACTTGTAATTTTTTCCAGTTATTCATCAATTAATTTCTTAAGAATTGTTTTTATTTAACTATCTTAAACAGATGAATATAATAAAAACTAATATTGGAAAATAACTCAAGCTTTCATTGGAGAGGACATCAAAATTACACCTCCACATGCAAACCAGTACCTAAGTAGTATCATATCAAAGACTCTAAAATCATCCTTAATTACAAACCTTAAAGTCCTTGATATTACAAAATTGGGTACTGGCCTCTACTGTTATTTATGATACAGCTTGAAACCCAGTTCAGTAGTACAAACTCACTTCCTGTAAAACACTGATACAGGAGTCAGTAGAGGTTATAATTCAAGGGCTTTTTATAAATATATCTTCTTCAAATAACATACTTACAGGTCAGTAGTTACTAGGTCCCACTACGTCGCTGAAACAATTTGTATTGCGGCCATATCGCAATTATCTCGCATTATTTAGCGCGGTATAAGCTGCAATACAGGTCGCAATATTTAAGCCCGCACTAGCAGGCTTATCGCGGCTCACTCCGCAATACTTATTGCGGCCTATTGCGGAAAAGGCCGCATTACACTATATTTTTAATAAAAAAAAACTAAATTCATCCGGATGAATAAATTCATCCGGATGAATGTATTCATCCCCACCAACCCAGAGTATGCCCAGAAACTCAACAAAAACCCGGAAATTGAACAAAAAACTCAGATTCAAAAGAACAAACACAAACATTTTTCTTTCATTTCTTCAATATCTTCAACAACAATTCAAAATGGGTAATGTACAAATAAAATCAAACAGAAAATCAAAAGTAAAAAAAACTTTTATCTACTTTTGCTCAACAAAAAAAATCTCAGATCTAAAATTCTAACACATATATATCTTCTTCTTCTCCTCCTTTTTGCCGCCGATTCTCCTCTCATTTCGCCGTCGATCCTACACCGTTTCTTTGACGACCGCGAACTGACATTCTAGAACGCTAACGCCGAAGAAGAAGAAAAAGAAGAGCAAGAAAGATGAAGAAGAGTCAAGATCAGAAGTGGAATAGCAAGAAGAAGAATTTAGATGTGAAGAAAGAAGACGAAGGAGAGCAAGGGAGAGAAGAAGAAAATGGAGAGATTTGTAGAGAGATAGAGTTTTGAGCGGATGAAAATAAAGAAAATGAGAGAGAGTGGGACTAAAAGTAACTTTATTGCAGCCTTATTGCGAAATAAGCCGCAATACGGTGTGGGCTTGGGCCTTATTGCGGCCCTTATTGCGGCTTTGGCCGCATTAAGCATAAATTGCACACATAATTGCGTCTTCTATCGCGGCTTGCGTTAAATTCGGCCAAAGCTGCAATACTAGCCGCACTAAAATCGAACTCCACCACGTAGTGTCCTATCTACACAAGCGTCTAACGTCACACGCCAGCTTCCTCATTATCTGTAACAGTACAGTAGAAAAGGAGTAAGTTCACTTGAACTTAGTAAGGGATTATCAATGCAATATTGATAAATTCAGTAGCAGTTCTTGCAATCACTCGCAACCACGATCTCCCGTATTATCCGTTATTGCACAACCAGTAAAGATAGATGAATATTGCAGATTTTACATAACGGACCCATATGTCTATGCATCCACATAAACAATCCATATAAGCACTAAGTAGTAAGCAACCAAGTTACAAACAAATCAGTGAACAAATCAAATCAATAAAAAATCAAATCAGTAAACAAATCAACAGTAGGATCAATTTAGCATCAGTACAGTATGAGTTTCAGGCATATCAGTAAAGCTATGGCCACAACTTGATGAGTAAACACTCCCAATGCCCTAGCTAAATGACCCAGAAATCACATATACAAAACAAGTAACAATTAAATATGCTACTAATTTATCACATAAAGCAATCAACCCAATTCCATAAAGAAGACACGGTTACTCCAACTCTAAATTTGAGCAAAGTAAAATAATTCTAGAATGGACAGCTACTTTCAATGAAGGAGTAGACAACTAAACTAAACCTATAAACAAAAGAAAGCACTAAGAACTTTAACATAACAAGTACTAACGTTAACTAGCAAAATGCATCTATTCTCACAAGTTCCTAAAGAAACCAACATTCTCACCACACAACAGCTCTTCATAGTTGCCTAATACTAGACAAAGATTTACATATAGTTTCTAAAATAAAATCAGTAATTTAATCAAAGATGCAAGAAACTAATCAAATCGATCATCAACATAATTCAGTAGTGGGTTTCATAATCCTGAACCCAAACATGATGAGAAGAAATCAGAATCAGTTAACTCAAAAGCTAATCTCTAAATTCCTAATCTAACCGAATGAACAAAGTTCCAATTCAGAACTTCAAATGAAATCAGTAAATCCTTCCTATGAAACCAGTAAAGCACAAGTCAATTGGAAGCAACCATGGCTGGAATTTAAATTCAGAAAAATCAGAAATCAGTAACCTAAATCCCCAAATTTTCTTTTCCCCTTACCTGGAAATTCACACGCATCCTAAACCTTGTTGGTTCCTAAAATCATATTACCCATCTCCTTCTTTCTCGTACTCGCTTCGTGCTCTGTTCTTCACTCTCATTTTTTTTCTCTCCCGTGTCTGAGTTGTGTGTGTCTATTTTCTTTTCTTTTAGTTCTTGTGTAGTTGTGTGCATATCTACTTGTTTTCTTGTCTTCAGAGAATGAAGACACGTAAACAACAGATGGCCTTCTAAGGTAAGTGGGCTAAAACTCCAACTCTGGTCCTTGTCTTTTATTTTCTAGTTTGATTCTCAAGTCTCACATGTTTTCATATTTCATCTCTACTTTTATTAATTAATTTAACTTAATCTAATTCTAGATTATTTACTCACTCCAATTCTAATCCCTTTAATATACCCAATAATATTTTATTACTAGAACTTATTAACAATAAATCTAGTAATTACTACTGTAATATTCTAGTCATAACACACCAGCCACCCATCCCGCTACCATATACTTTAAAATGCCTACCCAACATTTAACACAATGGTGGTAGCTAGCAAGGTAGCGGGATAGGCACTACCATTGTGGTAGCGGGCCAGCCCGCTTCCAAGCCCGCTACCAAATCGAAAAGGTGGCGTCATCGATAGCGGGAAGCCCGCCGCAGCCTACCAGAGATGTTTTGGGGACCTCGGTAGCGGGCTTCCACCTACCAGGCGTGCTACCAAGGTCCCAACAAGTACGTACTGTTCCTCTAACAAATACATGAGTTTAGTATTTTATAAATTTGAAATATTCTATCACAATATTTCATTACATAGTTCAAATTGGTTTAAAAAATCATTACACTCTCAATTTTTAAATAAATTATGACTTTATCTTTGAAATTAAATAATATATATAGTTAAATATTATCTAGTCTAACAACCTCCCATCCCCCACAAGCACTTCTTTTTATAGTTTTTACTTGTCATTAATTTTTTTTGTATTAAATTTATGGAACCATATGTATATAATGTGAAATTTTCAAAACTAATAGTTTTTTTCTCAAAAAGCCCTTAAGAAATAAGAAAGAAATTGTGCCCCAAATGTCAAAAAAATTGCGCCTGCCACAGCTTTGAGATGCTAGTTAACACAATAATTTTCATGTTTTGAGATACAGATCAAATAATCACGAAAGATCAAATTTTCATGTTTTTCATGAACTCCTTTTTTTCATTTTCTTTTTTAGTGATAGTGGATTTGTCTAATTAACGGATTTTTTTTATGAGAATCTAATTAACAAATTTAAATTATAAAATCTGTCTCAAATATGCATGTATTGAAAAGGAAGTATTATTATTAAGTGAAGTGAATACATACATATATATATATATATATATATATATATATATATATATATATATATATATATATATATATATATATATATATATATATATATATATATATATATATATATATATATATATATCTGTGTGTGTATATGGTGAGATTACGTGTAAAGAAGCCAAGCGCTTGAAACTGAAAGGCCTGGCACAACGCTAGCTATTGAAAGACATGTCGTCAAAACCCAGCCACACATGCACTAAAAACCATGACGCTTCTCCTAAACCATTCACCACGTTTATAACCTGCCCAGAACGGGGTCTTCCAAGGTGTGCCCCAGCCTAGGATAGCCGTTTTTGCATTTCCTAGGTAGCTTGTGTTAGGGGTAAGGTAGAGCAAAGAAGATAAATACACTAGAATTGAGAGAAATCAACTTATTAACATTAAAAAGAAGTGTTGGCCTATAAGGATTACAACCTGATGACCTAGACCAAACACTAGCACTTTAGGATTCCTAATATTTTGCTTACTTATAGACACTAGAACACTAAACACAATACAACTTTTAATTATGACTTTTAATTATACCCTTTCAATACCAAACAGGCTCTGAATTTTGTTTGATGGAGACTTGTTTGGCACGCATGGCCGCATCAAAAATAATTTTCTTGTTTATAATGTGGTGTTATTTTTTAAACAATAAATAAGAATTTGTTAAATCAATCTTGGATGTGTTTATAGATAAAATAAAATTGAGAATTTTTTTGTATTTTTTATTGATAGATGGAATGTGTGAGTAGAGAAATTTGAAGAAGGAAAAAAAAGTGATTTGATAAGAAATTGATGAAAATATGACAGAGAATTAACAAATTTTAAGGAAATAAATCTTGAAATGTGTTTGATGAGCACATCCCTTCTCACTCAATCTTTTTCCTCTTAAAAACTCATATCAATTTTTCAAAAACCTACATTTTAACCCCTAAAAGCTTTAGGCTCAATTCAACATCAGAATTTTGGAGAAAAAAAAATTCTCATTTCTCCAATTCCTAATACACCAACAACTTTAAATTCATCAATTCACTATAAAATAATATATTTTTTCAAATTTCTCTACTCACATATATCTCATCCATCAATTAAAAACACATCCCCAAATTTCTCAAAAAAATTTCTCATTATAAATGAACATGCCCTTAGAAAATAAACACACCATCATTTAACTTTTCTAACTACAGATTTAAGCATGTGCTAAATAATTCCTTTTTATATGGGATGAGATATATATGATATAACACGTTTTTTGTATGCACGGCAACCAATAATTCATTAAGGCAACCAATAATTCATTAAGGGTGTGTTCACAACAATTTTTTCAAAAATGTTCCACTAAAAAAGTTCTCAATACACAAAACATCATTAAATCCATCGATTCTTTATCAATTTCTCTATCAAATCATTTTTTCTTAAAATTTCTATACTCAAATGCATCTCATTCATCAATCAAAACACATATCCCAAAATTTTCCAAATAATTTTTCCTCACCTCAAATGAACAGAGCTAATTAAGAGAAAAATAAACACACCATCATTTAACTTTTCTAGCTACAAATTTAAGCATGTACTAAATAATTCCTTTTTATATGGGATGAGATATATATGATATAACACGTTTTTTGTATGCACGGCAACCAATAATTCATTAAGGCACCCAATAATTCATTAAGAGACGTTTGGTTCGCGGATTCTAAAAATCCGTGGATTGTGAAAATATAGAAAGTATCAATGATGGAAAATAGAAATAATTGTTCTCACAATCTTGTGTTTGGTTCAAGGATTCTAGGAATATAAATTTTACAATGACCATTTTGTAACTTTTACAAAAGTTTATGGACTAATCACATAATTTTATCGGGACCATTTTGTAAATTTACAAAAGTTTAGGGACTAAATGTGTAATTTAAAAGGACCATTTTATAAATTTTTTAAAAAATTAGGGACTAAATGTGTAATTTAATAGGGACCATTTTGTAAATTTTTCAAAATTCAATGACTAAATGTGTAAATATAAAGTTTAAGAGCTTTATTGAAATTTTTAAAACATAATAATTCTATGGATTTTAAGAATACCATGATTATTGATGGTAGTTTGAATCCAAGAATTTGTGAAGGGTGAAGAATCCTAGGATTTTGAGAATGATGGATAATCATTTTCCAAAATGAACCAAACACAAGATTCTATGAATTTGTGGGATTTTGAAAATCCATATTATTAGAATCCTTGAACCAAACACCCTAGAGGTGTGTTCACAACAATTTTTTCAAAAATATTCCACTAAAAAAGTTCTCAATACACAAAACATCATTAAATCCATCGATTCTTTATCAATTTCTATCAAATCATTTTTTCTTAAAATTTCTATACTCAAATGCATCTCATTCATCAATCAAAACACATATCCCAAAATTTTTCAAATAATTTTTCCTCACCTCAAATGAACAGAGCTAATTAAGAAAAAAATACACAAATTACAGAGCAGAGCAGAGCAAATCCCCGCCCCTCACGTTTTATGTACCATGCACATGTTTACGGATAATCAATCAGCAAAGAGAAGCGATATGTGGTCCATATAATATTAAGATTCTAAATCTTGGGTACAGTAACCTCGTACCGAGTATTTAAGATCTCATTTGTTGGGAATCCGAAAGCATGCACATCAAGCAAGCTTGAACTACTTTGGCCAGTAATCAAGCATATACTTAGTCCTACTTAATTACTTCTAATAATTATGTCTTACTTCTCTGGTTCGGTTTCAGCAGCTTCAATGGCAGCTCCGGTCCCTGCTCCCGGGGCCGCCGGAGATACTAACTCTTCTCGTCCATTGGCCGATTTCCCTCCGGACATATGGGGTGACCACTTCCTTGCATACTCCTCCCATGCTCTGCAGGTACTACTAATACTCTCTTCCTAAATACTACTTTCAAACATTACCGCCGTTTACTCCCGTTAAACAAGAATTCTTAACTTAATACTAGAGTTTTCCAAAACATCTATAAAGAAAATTTGGAAATGAAAACCGCGGTTTGGTTTCGGTTGCTTTTGCAGGCTAATGAAAATGATCAAATGTTAAATCACGCAAAGCTCAAAGAAGAAGTGAGGAAAATGATAACAGCTGGCATTGAAGATCCTTCAAGAAACTTGGATTTGGTTGATTCAATTCAAAGGTTGGGGATAGCATATCTTTTCCATAAAGAGATCGAGGACTTACTGGAGGAACTGCTTGCCGGCTTTGATGAATATGTTGAGGACAACATTGACGGCCTTCGCAAGATCTCACTGTGCTTCAGGCTACTTAGGCAACAGGGCTACAGAGTGTCCTGTGGTACGCCTCAACTCCTATATATCTCTCAAAATAATTCATGGAAAATATATTTGTTCATATTTTCAAATATACTTCGAAATTATAATGAAATTGCCTTTCTTTTTTTGAAGGAGTGTTTCGCACCTTCAAAGATGAAGACGGAAAATTCAAGGAATCTGATCTTAAGGAATGCAGTACTGAAGGCCTGCTAAGCCTTTATGAAGCAACCCAACTAAGGGTTCATGGAGAGGATATCCTGGAAGAAGCTCACAATTTCTGTGTAACTCAACTTGGGTTACTTTTAAAGAATCTCCCACCATGTCCACTTTCAACACAAATTAATCATACATTGAAATATCCCATCAGAAAGAATTTACCACGGTTGGAGGCTAAGTTCTACATATCCACCTATCAAGATATGCCTTCACACAACCAGTCAATATTGAAACTAGCCAAGCTGGATTTCAATATCTTGCAGTGGCAGCACCAAAGAGAGCTTTCCCAAATATCCAAGTATGTTCTCTAAACCCTAGCTATCAATATATTTCTATCATCATCATCCCTGAGTTAACCAGACAGTACTCCCCAATTGTAATACTGATTTGGTTCTTTTGGGACAACCAATTGATTAATTTAGTGAGTTTATACAGGTGGTGGAAAGAATTGGATGCAAAAAGAAAGTTCCCATTTGCAAGACAGAGGATAGTAGAATGTTACTTTTGGATATTGGGGATTTATTTTGAACCTCAATTTGCCTTGGGCAGACAGATAACAACCAAAGCCATAGCTTTGACTTCTGTTCTTGATGACATTTATGATGCTTATGGTACACATGAAGAACTTGAGCTTCTAACTGAAGCGATTGACCGGTACTAATTTCTATCTCAATTACTACCACTACTACTACAATTTAGTTCTACAATGTGTAGTAATTAAGACAAGTAAACTGATGGATTTCATTGCAAATTCTTTTGAAGGTGGGATTCTGATGTGGCAACTCATTTACCAGACAGCATAAGAACCTACTACATGACACTCTTGGATACATACAATAAAATTGGCAGTGACATTGCTAGTCATCAAGGAACATCAGATGGAATTCATTATGTTATACAAGAGGTGTCTAATTTAGTAGCTCTTTTCCTTTCTTTTTCAATCTACTACCATATATAATTGGGCAGTATGATTATAATTGTATGCTAATCTGTTTCCATTTTGTTAACAGAAGAAAAAGGTAGCTAAAGCTTACAACAGTGAGATGAAATGGTACCATGAAAGTTACGTACCCACAATGGAGGAGTACATGAAAGTTGCACTAACAAGCTCAGGCTATCCATTCCTATCTTGCACATCCTTAATTGGCATGGGTGACATTGCAACTAGAGATTCTTATCAATGGGTTATGAGCAGCCCCAAACTGATCTTAGCTTCTGCATTAATTTGTAGGCTCCAAGATGATATTACAGGTCATGAGGTATTGCAACAAAAAAAAAAACCCAAAATCGACATTAATATACATAGTATATATTTGGTACTTAAAGCTTCAAATCTAATCACTTTCATGTGTGTTTTTAGTTTGAGCAAGAAAGGGAGCATTCGGCTTCTAGCGTGGAGTGTTACATGAAACAATATGGTGTTACAAGACAAGAAGCGGTGGATGATCTGTGGGAACAAGTTAGTGATGCATGGAAAGATATCAATGAAGAATGTCTGCGGCCAAGCGCGATCCCAAGGCCACTTCTTATGCCACTTATCAACCTTACCCGTGTTATCCATGTTCTTTACCAAACTAAAGATGGATACACAAATCCCACAGCTTCCAGAGATTTGGTTGCTTCATTGCTTCTACATCCAATTCATGATTAATAAATTTTGTCTTAATTTGCTGGATAATTTAATTTAAGGCCGTTTCTTTCCATCTGTTGTGGGAAACCAGCTGATCATTTTGATATGATCAGAAGATAAAACTAAACATTAATATATTATGTGAAATCCTTCAAAGAACAGTATCAAATCCGAAAACTTGAGATCAAATCATCAACCTAATAAGAGATGTCTTAACCGAACCTCAAAGAACCAGACCCGAGAAATTATCAAATCAGAAAACCCGATCCTAAATGAACCCGGCATAGACCGAATATATACCTTAAAATTGAAAGTCGAGTAGGTCTCAACAAACCTCAAGATTATTAATTACTTAATTGTGAGTTTTCCTTACATTATCGTTTTAAATCTGCAATTACTACGTTGTTTTCCTTACTTAATTGTAAGTTCTCCTTTATTTCTATGTCATGTTTGGTGGAATGAAGCGAGTATAAGGAGTTAAGGACGTGGTTTTCCAACCGAATTTACTCAAAGCTATCTCAAACAATATCGATTTCAGTCACTATGTATTTGAACCCAAATTTATGAGAGTGGAATGATGGAAAAAACTCTCAAAATGTTAGGTCCGTAATAAATTCGTCAATATCTCAGAATACTATATTTATTAATGACAGTTTTATGACGAACTAACTGTCTTCGTCACGGAATAATAATTTTAAACCTTAATTTATTTGAAGAAGTAGATCTTAATGAACTCTTTAAGTAGAGTTCAGCAACGCACATTGCACAATTGACGAAAACTACAAGAAATTGATATTGTGTGGACATACCCTCATTCATCACGATTTCATTGAATTATCAATTATCAAAGAAATTATCATATCAGATAAACAATATTGTCGGTATAATAAATTTAGTTAAAATTTGTTTGCTTTTAAAAGTTGTGGGTTAAATTGATTATTAGAATACTAAGTTCTAATTGATGAGTAGAACTTAATAATGGAATTTACCTTACTTCATCTTGCTTGTCCCAGTACAGTTAAAGAATGAAGAGACCACATTAAATACTCTCTTCATTCCCAAATAATTCTACACTTTGACTTTTTTGTTTCAAGATTCAATGTTTGACTCAAATTTTAACAAAGATAACAAGTTTTAAAAAATTCAGAAAAAATATGGGTAAAGTGCACCCATGGTCTTGTAACTTTAATTATTGTACCACTAGGGTCCTGTTTTAACTTTTTGTACTAATAAAGTCATGTTTTCAAGTTTTTTCTTCATCCATGGTCCTTTTTATGATTATTTTACTTTTTTACCCTTTCACAGAAATGGTACAATAACGAACATAAAATGAATTTTTCTTATTATACCATTTACACCCTCAAATTTTAAAATTCTACAAACAAACCCTCCAATCTACCTTAAACTTTTCAACTCACCTATCTAAACTACCATCCGACCCACCGCCGCCGGAAAACCACGGGACCGCGGCCCTGTGCCGGCGGTTCGCCGCCCTTGGCCGGTGATTCGCGGCCCTGAGCTGCGGATCTATCGCCTAGACTTACATTTCGTAGCTTTGAGGGCATTCCAGAGATTTGGTTGCGTCATTGCTTCTACATCCAATTCATTATTAATAAATTTTGTCTTAATTTTCTAGATAATTCAATTAATTTAAGGCCGTTTCTTTTCATCTGTTGTGGAAACCCCACTGATCATTTTGATATGATCAAGATAAAACTAAACATTAATATATTATGTGAAATCCTTCAAAGAACACTATCCAATCCGAAAACTTGAGATCAAATTATCAACCTAATAAGAGATGTCTTAACCGAACCTCAAAGAACCAGACAGAAATGATCAAATCGAAAACCCGATCCTAAATGAACCCGACATATATACCTTAAAATTGAAAGTCGAGTAGGTCTCAACAAACCTCAAGATTATTAATTACTTAATTGTGAGTTTTCCTTACATTATCGTTTTAAATCTGCAATTACTACGTTGTTTTCCTTACTTAATTGTAAGTTCTCCTTTATTTCTATGTCATGTTTGGTGGAATGAAGCGAGTATAAGGAGTTAAAGACGTAGACCGAATTTGCTCAAAGCTATCTCAAACAATATCGATTTCAGTCACTATGTATTTGAACCCAAATTTATGAGAGTGGAATGATGGGAAAAACTCTCAAAATGTTAGGTCCGTATTAAATTCCTCAATATGTTAGAATATTATATTTGTTAATGACAGTTTTATGATGAACTAGCCGTCTTCGTCACGGAATAATAATTTTAAACCTTAATTTATTTGAAGAAGTAGATCTTAATGAACTCTTTAAGTAGAGTTCAGCAACGCACATTGCACAATTGACGAAAACTACAAGAAATTGATATTGTGTGGACATACCCTCATTCATCACGAATTCATTGAATTATCAAAGAAATTATCATATCAGATAATAATATTGTCGGTATATTAAATTTAATTAAAAATGTTTTGCTTTTAAAAGTTGTGGGTTAAATTGATTATTAGAATACTAAGTTCTAATTGATGAGTAGAACTTAATAATGGAATTTACCTTACTTCATCTTGCTTGTCCCAGTACAGTTAAAGAATGAAGAGACCACATTAAATACTCTCTTCATTCCCAAATAATTCTACACTTTGACTTTTTTGTTTCAAGATTTAATATTTGACTCAAATTTTAACAAAGATAACAAGTTTTAAAAATTTCAGAAAAAATATGGGTAAAGTGCACCCATGGTCTTGTAACTTTAATTATTGTACCACTAGGGTCCTGTTTTAACTTTTTGTACTAATAAAGTCTTGTTTTCAAGTTTTTTCTTCATCCATGGTCCTTTTTATGATTATTTTACTATTTTACCCTTTCACAGAAATGGTACAATAACAAACATAAACTGAATTTTTCTTATTATACCATTTACACCCTCAAATTTTAAAATTCTACAAACAAACCCTCCAATCTACCTTAAACTTTTCAACTCACCTATCTCAACCACCATCCGACCCACCACCGCCGGAAAGCCATGGGCCGCCGCCGGAAAACCACGGGACCGCGGCCCTGTGCCGGCGGTTTGCCGCCCTTGGCCGGTGATTCGCGGCCCTGAGCTGCGGATCTATCGCCTAGACTTGCGTTTCGTAGCTTAGAAGGCATTCCGGCGAAGGCTGTCGGTGGTCCGGCGAGATTTTCGGTGGTGGTGGATAGGAGGGTGGTGAGATAAAGTGGAAAGAAAATTTTTAGGGTAGAATTGTAAATATTTGTAAAAGTTATGGTAGAATTTTAGTGTTTATAAAAATTGATGATAAAATTGAAAGTTTCATTAAATGTTAGGGTGATTTTTATATTTTACAATTGTTTAAAAGGGTAATATTTTAAAAATTGAGGACAAAAATGCCAAATAGGACTATGGATGAAGATGAAAACAGGACTTTATTAGTACAAAAAGTTAAAACATGACCCTAGTGGTACAATAATTAAAGTTACAGGACAATGGGTGCACTTTACCTGAAAAAATAAATTTAGAAAGTTTATACTTCAATTATGATATGTATATAAGTTATTAACTTTAAATGTCTAAACATTCGTGAAAAAAATCATAGAATAAATAGTGTAAAAACAAAAACAAAGTTTAAAATTATTTGGGAATGGGAGTACAAGAGTATAAAAGCAAATTTGAAGTAAATATCTAAAACAAAACTTTAGCATTTGAGTTTCTCCTAAAAATAAGGTATAAATGCTTTTCTAAGTACCTAAGCTTTTGCATGGATACACAAAAACCAAATATATTCTAAAAGTTGAGAATTAAAGAGAACCTTAGAGTAATTATTAGCTGAATCACAAATGCCCATGAAGAAGCAATTTGTCAACCTACTCAACCCTTAAATCATAAATCAAATATTTTCCCTCTGATACATCACATTATCAGTCACTTGATTCATTTTTAGTGCTTATGCTTTTCATTTTCTGCTTTCCAAATGAACCATACTGTAAAATTGAGTTCTTATATGGTTTCAATAAGCATAATATTTCATACCGCACATACTGCTTGCAGTAAAAGAGTAAAATTGTCAATGCAAGCATTGAATACGGAAACTTGAATACTACGTAGAGAAAACACTTTTACCGCGGCCTCTTCGCGGTAAATGCCGCATGATAACGCCATTTACCGCGATGAGGCGTGGTAAATGCGTTTACCCGTGGTAGGCTGCAGTAAACGTGTTTTCTCTACTTAGTGGAATATTCACACGGGTATAATATTGCATGGCAAAAGACTCTTAAATTTGCAAATGCTCATCTGATCAGGTGTGGATGTACAAAGGTGCAAAACATGAGCTCGGGTGATGATTTGTTCTGCAAGATTATCAAAAATATTTACTGCATTTATTGCGGCAATATCTTGTGTCTGTGTCAAAATGTACAAAGTATGATAAGTTTTTAGATACTAAATGGAAGTTACCAATAAATATCTCAATTTATGAGTGTCAATCGGTATAAGATCTTTGCATATATAGAGAAGACAAAAAAATCATGAAAAATCAGTAGTAAAGGAAAAACAATAACGTAACGTTTGACTCTTAAACAATAAACAGATACAGAGAAAACATAAAGTATATAAACCAATCAAAGCTCCGTCCAAGAAAGAAGATCCTGAAAAACAGGTACAAAGCCAAAGAAAAAAATTAAAAAAATCAATGTACAGCCCAAAACACTGCAAGTAGAACTTCTTCAACATAGCGAAATAAAAGTATAAGTTGTAGTTCTTACCTGTCGAAGGTTCAAGATATCTCTCAAAACTCAAATTCAATAAAATAAGGAAAAATCAATAAAAGAGAGAGTTAGAGAAAGAGGGCGGCAGAGAAGTTGGGGAAAAAAATAATATCAACCGAAGAATTAAGAGACCTCTCAAAACTCAAATTCAATTCTCAATCTAAATTTTGAAAAAGCTAAGTATCAAGTCGTCGCAAATAATTTAGCTTTGGTGCGTAAAGAAGATGAACCTCAAAGCAATCAGTGGGGACGGCCATTAGCGAGTCTGATGAAGCATCATTGATCGCCGGTGAAGAGAGGAGAGAAAGGAAATAAACAGAGAAAGCGATCGAGTGGAATTGTGAAATTAGAAATAGAAATAAGAAAGAAACAAAATATGGAAGAGAGAAAATTAAATACATAATTATTTTTGTTAATTACACATTAAAACTTACCATAATGTGGTGACCGGTGAGAGAAATTGATTTGAATTAAATTGTATTACTTACTTATTCAAATTTACCATAATTACCTTAGACCGCCATGTCATTTTATAAAAACTGACATGGTCTTACGTGACGTTGAGGTGACTTCACCAAAATTGAGTATTCAATTCTTTTTAATGATAGTTTTATGACGAATACGGCCATAAAAAATTTTAAGGATGAAGCTTTTGGTCATTCATCCGTCATAATGAGAAAGGAGGAAAATGGAAAAATCAAAAATTGAAAGTGGAGGAAGGCTGAATTTTTTTTTGGAGTTATAAGGGCTTTTACCGTGATTAGATTCACCAACCATAAATCATTACACTCATCCTAAAACTTCTCTCATCTTCCATTTGCGCCTTTCAGCCTCCCTCCCTCCCTTTGAAATCTTTTGCCTTCATCAATCTCCATCCTAGCTTACCTGAATCCCCCTAAACCATTTGATTCACCAGGGCTCATGCCAAGCAAACAACAAGTCAACCAGTGGCAAGGCGTCGTCAAGGCCGTCATAGAATCAACCCGACGACTAGAGGAGTGAAGAAGCAGCACCAAGGCCTGACGACGGTGGCTTCGAGGGAGTTTAGAAAATACCTTAAGAGAACTAAGCTTCATATCTACAAACTTTTAGGTGGTCGACGCCATGCCGAGAATAATCAACTTCGGATCCGCCTCGATCTATTTTGTCTTCGTGATCTTGTTGTTGTTCATTCGGAGTTTCCATAGATTGCATCTTTATGCTTCGATTCAAATTTTTGTGTCTATCAGCTCTTTGTTAAAATGCTTAAGTTTAATTTGGTTCACATTGTTTGTTGTTCTTGATTGGTGAAGTCCAAAATAAATATTGAAACTATCTTTATTAATTAATTTGCTCGGGTATGGACTTGTAAATTTTAATTGAATGCTTGCTTTCTTATTTTTTGTTTCTTGAACGTCTGTTATGGATGAAGAAGAAACAACGATAGAGATGGAAGAAACGAGAGCGGATGGAAGAAGTAGAAAGAAAAAGAACTTGTAACAAAAAGAGAAAGATGCATATTTGTTTCTACATTTTTTTATTAAAAAAATCGTGTTTATGTTATGAGGATTGTTGCCCTTACAATTTCGTCATAAAAGCCCTCCTCTCCTCATGTGGATTAGGAATGAGAGCCGTATTCCATATACAACCGTCATAGATTATTATGGTTTTATCTGTCATTCATCAAAATGACACGCAAAAAACATGATCCGTCATTACTATGAAGAATCCAACAAGTACGGCTCTCATTAATTTGGATTCAACTACGAAGTGAATTTAATTTGAAATAAAAATTAGATGTTTTAATTAATTTACTAAATATACATATACTATATATATATATATATAGATAAACACTCCATATAGTTTGTAATATTATATATATACACATATACATATATTAATTTTTCCGTTTATTCTAACATGTTCACAATCTGTCTAAGATTCTCAGGTGGTATAGTGACGTGTGAAGAACTTAAACTGGGGAGCCATGCCACGAGAAGACAAAGACGCATGCACCTAGCTCTGGAAATGATGTAATTCAATCAATTCCGGATAATAAGAAACCTTTTCTCAATTTCTTTCAAAGTCCTTTATCCATTACTAATATTAGCTGTCTATCAGTTATTTTTTTCCATCAAAAGTAAACCATGGAAATTCATAATTATCAATTTGCATGAATTAGAGGGTGCATGTATGCAGCAAACAGCAGCAGCCAGCGGAGGTAGGAAATTAAGTTGGCAATCCAATGCGTATGTGTAAGAAGAAGGGAGCTAGTAGCTAGCGACACAGTTCCATGCATGCATGCACAACAATCGCGATCTCAGATCCTCCTCGCCACGTCCCGCTCCATCAACTCCTATAAATCCACACCCAAATCGCCTTGTTTATCAATCACCTCAGAAAAGAGAATCATAAACAATAATAAGATGGCTCTCTCCTCCACCACTGCCCTCTCTCTCACCCTCTGCCTTCTCTTCCTCTCCGCCACCTGCTTCGCCCAGCGTGGGTGGCCTGAAGGCCAGCAGCAGCAGCGCGCTCGGACTGAGTGCCAGATCGACCGCATCAATGCCGAAGCGCCTCACCGCCGCATCCAGTCGGAAGGCGGTGTCACTGAGGTCTGGAACCTAAACGAGGACCAGTTCCAGTGCGCTGGAGTTGCTCCGCTCCGCCACCGCCTCCAGCCCCGTGGTCTCCTCCTCCCTCACTACAACAACGCCCCACAACTCATGTATGTCGTCCGGGGACGAGGAGTCCATGGCGCCGTCTTCCCGGCTGCGCTGAGACTTTCCAGTCTGAGCAAGCAGGCCAGTCACATGAGTCCGAATACCGCGAAAGCAGAGGAAGCAGCGCCCCGCGTGACCAGCACCAGAAGATCCGCCGCATCCGTGAAGGCGACGTTGTTGCTTTCCCCGCCGGTACTACATACTGGATCTACAATGACGGTGACTCCGAGCTCGTTCTCAACGCCCTCTTCGACGTCGGAAACGCCCAAAACCAGCTCGATCAGAACTTCAGGGTACGTAAGCCCAATTAAGAGCCAACTGCATGCCATTCATTTAATTAATTACATAAAATATTATTTTTAATGTATTTAACTAATTTTATGACCTCTGGATATTCCAGAGATTCTTCTTGGCCGGAAACCCACAAGAAGAAGCCGTCAGTGGAGGCCCGAGCTTTGAACGTCAGAGGGAGAGTGAAAGTGAGAGGGAGAGGCTCCGCGAAGGCGGCCGGGGCAACCAAGCCGGTAATATCCTCAGCGGTTTCGACACACAGCTTCTTTCTGAGGCTCTTAACATTGACCCACAATTGGCGAGGAGGCTGCAGAACAGAGATGACATGAGAGGATCGATTATCAGAGTTGAGAAAGAGCTGGAGCTCGTTTTCCCCGAATACCAAGAGGAAGAGCAAGAGAGACGCCGCGGAGGATACAACGATAACGGCTTGGAGGAGACCATCTGCTCCATGAGGCTCCGTCACCAGCTCGACCAGCCATCACGCGCCGACGTATTCAACCCACGCGCCGGCCGTCTCGCCTCCGTCAACCGCTTCAACCTCCCCGTACTCCAGTTCCTCCAGCTCAGCGCCGAGAGGGGTGTCCTCTACAAGGTACGCCGACTTTTTTCAAAACATTTATTTAAGTGGTCCTCCATTTCGTAATTGATGTCCACTCCAGTCCCCATTGTTTAAATCGTGCATTGTGAACAACAGAATGCCATCTACTCGCCACACTGGAACAAGAACTCCCATAGCATCGTGTTCATCACCCGAGGCAACGGAAACATGCAGATCGTGAGGGAGGATGGAGAGACAGTGTTCAACGGTCGCGTCGAGGAGGGACAAGTGATCACGGTGCCCCAACATTTCACCGTGATTAAGAGGGCGAATGAGCAAGGATTGGAGTGGGTGGCCTTCAAGACCAACGACAATGCCAAGATCAGCCAGGTGGCAGGTAGAGTCTCTGTCCTTCGCGCCCTTCCGATCGACGTTCTGAGAAACGCCTTCAGAATCTCAAAGGATGAAGCATGGAGGTTGAAGGTGAACCGAGACCAGGAGGTTTCCCTCTTGACCCCACTTCCAGAAATCCTCACGCTATGCAATTGAAGCTTAATTAAGCTATATGGCAGTAAAATGTAACGTGTATGTAGCTAGGTAGCTAGCTAGAGAATAAGGTCTTCATGGCATCAATGTCGTAGGATGACTCATCGTTATCCGAGGTGTTCAATGTAATAACTTCTTGATTAATGATCAACACTGCGGGAATAATATAATGAGTTTTCTTTGAGTAACGTCTCAAATAAAAGTACGCATAATTCCTAGCAATAAAAGTAAGTAATTCGAGTTTTCTTTGAGTAACGACTACGTAATCCCTAGCAATAAAAGTAATTCCTAGCAATCTTCATCATCGGTGGATATCTTATGATCATTATTCGCATTAATAATATCGTCTCTACCACTGATAGAACACGACAAACACTCCTCTCCTCCAATTTGTGGCACCATCGCCACTTCAACTATTTGCTCCGCGGCAAATTACACCATTGGCAGGAGAGTTAAAATTAAAATCATACATTAAAGAAATATTTTTGAGCTAAAAACTAGAATTAGAGCTTAATAGTTGCTTTGTATATATTCAATATTTATAATAAGAGCTACATGCTTAAATTTTTAAAACATGCATTGTACTGCATCTCTCTAGCTTCCAAAATAAATTACTTGTTTCATTTTGAAGTGTTTAATTTATAGTAATTTTTTCTTCGACATTTTGATTATAATTAAGATTTAAACATCTTATTTGCATGCAAATGATAAATACGTTCATAGTTCTAAATACAACTCCCTCTATCCCACTAAATTAATCACTTTTGACTTTCGTGACAAGATATAAAAATTTATAAAATTTATAACTCAAAATATTGAAGAGAAAAGAATTGTAGATTTTATGAAAAACAAATGTACCTATTTTCCTAGGATGAAGATAGTGCATTATTTATAAAATCTGAGGTGAATTTTCTACCAATATTTTAAGTAATTAAAACACAAAAAAGAAAATCTTTTAGGTCATTTATTTTGGAACAAATTAAAACATTAATATGATCAGAAGATAAAACTAAACATTAATATATTATGTGAAATCCTTCAAAGAACACTATCAAATCCGAAAACTTGAGGTCAAATTATCAACCTAATAAGAGATGTCTTAACCGAACCTCAAAGAACCAGACCCGAGAAATGATCAAATCGAAAACCCGATCCTAAATGAACCCGGCATATATACCTTAAAATTGAAAGTCGAGTAGGTCTCAACAAACCTCAAGATTATTAATTACTTAATTGTGAGTTTTCCTTACATTATCGTTTTAAATCTGCAATTACTACGTTGTTTTCCTTACTTAATTGTAAGTTCTCCTTTATTTCTATGTCATGTTTGGTGGAATGAAGCGAGTATAAGGAGTTAAAGACGTAGACCGAATTTACTCAAAGCTATCTCAAACAATATCGATTTCAGTCACTATGTATTTGAACCCAAATTTATGAGAGTGGAATGATGGAAAAAACTCTCAAAATGTTAGGTCCGTAATAAATTCGTCAATATCTCAGAATACTATATTTATTAATGACAGTTTTATGACGAACTAGCTGTCTTCGTCACGGAATAATAATTTTAAACCTTAATTTATTTGAAGAAGTAGATCTTAATGAACTCTTTAAGTAGAGTTCAGCAACGCACATTGCACAATTGACGAAAACTACAAGAAATTGATACTGTGTGGACATACCCTCATTCATCACGATTTCATTGAATTATATCAAAGAAATTATCATATCAGATAACAATATTGTCGGTAAAATAAATTTAGTTAAAATTTGTTTGCTTTTAAAAGTTGTGGGTTAAATTGATTATTAGAATACTAAGTTCTAATTGATGAATAGAACTTAATAATGGAATTTACCTTACTTCATCTTGCTTGTCCCCGTACAGTTAAAGAATGAAGAGACCACATTAAACACTATTCATTCCAAAATAATTCTACACTTTGACTTTTTTGTTTCAAGATTCAATGTTTGACTCAAATTTTAACAAAGATAACAAGTTTTAAAAAATTCAAAAAAAATATGGGTAAAGTGCATCCATGGTCTTGTAACTTTAATTATTGTACCACTAAGGTCCCGTTTTAACTTTTTGTACTAATAAAGTCATGTTTTCAAGTTTTTTCTTCATCCATGGTCTTTTTTATGATTATTTTACTATTTTACCCTTTCACAAAAAATGGTACAATAACGAACATAAAATGAATTTTTCTTATTATACCATTTACACCCTCAAATTTTAAAATTCTACAAACAAACCCTCCAATCTACCTTAAACTTTTCAACTCACCTATCTAAACTACCATCCGACCCACCACCGCCGGAAAGCCACGGGCCGCCGCCGGAAAACCACGGGACCGCGGCCCTGTGCCGGCGGTTCGCCGCCTGGCGTGGTGATTCGAAGACGCCGGTGGTCCGGCGAGATTTCCGGTGGTGGTGGATAGTAGGGTGTTGAAAAACCCGAGCTGCGAAACCGAAAAATCCGTGATCTATCGCCTAGACTTGCGTTTCGTAGCTTAGAGGGCATTTATGATGCAAAATTTTAGAATATATCCAAGGTGGTCCCGCAGCGAGATTTCCGGTGGTGGTGGATAGGAGGGTGGTGAGATAAAGTGGAAAGAAAATTTTTAGGGTAGAATTGTAAATATTTGTAAAAGTTATGGTAGAATTTTAGGGTTTATAAAAATTGATGATAAAATTGAAAGTTTCGTTAAATGTTAGGGTGATTTTTATATTTTACAATTGTTTAAAAGGGTAATATTTTAAAAATTGAGGACAAAAATGTCAAATAGGACTATGGATGAAGATGAAAACAGGACTTTATTAGTACAAAAAGTTAAAACATGACCCTAGTGGTACAATAATTAAAGTTACAGGACCATGGGTGTACTTTACTTGAAAAAATAAATTTAGAAAGTTTATACTTCAAATTATGATATGCATATTAAGTTATTAACTTTAAATGTCTAAACATTCATGAAAAAAATCATAGATTAAATAGTGTAAAAACAAAAACAAAGTTTAAAATTATTTGGGGACGGGGGAGTACAAGAGTATAAAAGCAAATTTGAAGTAAATATCTAAAACAAAACTTTAGCATTTGAGTTTCTCCTTAAAAAATAAGGTATAAATGCTTTTCTAAGTACCTAAAGTCTAAACTATCAAAGCTTTTGCATGGATACACAAAAAACCAAATATATTCTAAAAAGTTGAGAATCAAAGAGAACCTTAGAGAAATTTATTAGCTGAATCACAAATGCCCATGAAGAAGCAATTTGTCAACCTACTTAACCCTTAAATCATAAGTCAAATATTTTCCCTCTGATACATCACATTATCAGTCACTTGATTCATTTTTACTGCTTATGCTTTTCATTTTCTGCTTTTCAAATTAACCACATAGCAAGAATATTAGTAATATACTGTAAAATTGAGTTCTTATATGGTTTCAATAAGCATAATATTTCATACCGCACATACTGCTTGCAGTAAAAGAGTAAAATTGTCAATGCAAGCATTGAATACGGAAACGTGAATACTACGTAGAGAAAACACATTTACCGCAGCCTACTGCGCGGTAAATGCCGCGGTAAACACCATTTACCGTGGCATTTACCACACATTAGGCCGCGGTAAATGTGTTTACCGTGCGGTAGGCTGCAGTAAACGTGTTTTCTCTACTTAGTGGAATATTCACACGGGTATAATATTGCATGGCAAAAGACTCTTAAATTTGCAAATTAATGCTCATCTGATCAGGTGTGGATGTACAAAGGTGCAAAACATGAGTTCGGGTGATGATTTGTTCTGCAAGATTATCAACAATATTTACTGCATTTATTGCGGCAATATCTTGTGTCTGTGTCAAAATGTACAAAGTATGATAAGTTTTTAGATACTAAATGGAAGTTACCAATAAATATCTCAATTTATGAGTGTCAATCGGTATAAGATGCTGCATATATAGAGAGAAGACAAAAAAATCATGAAAAATCAGTAGTAAAGGAAAAACAATAACGTAACGTTTGACTCTTAAACAATAAACAGATACAGAGAAAACATAAAGTATATAAACCAATCAAAGCTCCGTCCAAGAAAGAAGATCCTGAAAAACAGGTACAAAACCAAAGAAAAAAAAATTAAAAAAATTCAATGTACAGCCCAGAACACCTACAGAATTAGAACTTGTTCAACATAGCGAAATAAAAGTAGAAGTCGTAGTTCTTACCTGCCGAAGGTTCAAGATACCTCTCAAAACTCAAATTCAATAAAAGAAGGAAAAATCAATAAAAGAGAGAGTTAGAGAAAGAGGGGCGAGCAGAGAAGTTGGGGAAAAAATAATATCAACCGAAGAATTAAGAGACCTCTCAAAACTCAAATTCAATTCTCAATCTAAATTTTGAAAAAGCTAAGTATCAAGTCTTCGCAAAGAATTTAGCTTTGGTGTGTAAAGAAGATGAACCTCAAAGCAATTAGTGGGGACGGCCATTAGCGAGTCTCATGAAGCATTATTGATCACCGATAAAGAGAGGAGAGAAAGGAAATAAACAGAGAAAGCGATCGAGTGGAATTGTGATTAAAAATAGAAATAAGAAAGAAACAAAATAGGGAAGAGAGAAAATTAAATACATAATTATTTTTGTTAATTACTCATTAAAACTTACCATAATGTGGTGACTGGTGAGAGAGATTGATTGGAATTAAATTGTATTACTTACTTATTCAAATTTTCCATAAATACTTTAGGCCGTCATGTCATTTTAAAAAAAACTAACATGGTCTTACGTGACGTTGAGGTGACTTCACCAAAATTGAGTATTCAATTCTTTTTAATGATAGTTTCATGACGAATACGGCCATAAAAAATTTTAAGGATGAAGCTTTTGGTCATTCATCCGTCATAATGAGAAAGGAGGAAAATGGAAAAATCAAAATTTGAAAGTGGAGGAAGGCTGATTTTTTTTTTGAGTTATAAGGGCTTTTACCGTGATTAGGCGATCATGGGTCCATTAAATCTCCTCCTCACAACCATAAATCATTACACTCCTACAACTTCTCTCATCTTCCATTTGCGCCTTTCAGCCTCCCTCCCTCCCTTTGAAATCTTTTGCCTTCATCAATCTCCATCCTAGCTTACCTGAATCCCCCTAAACCATTTGATTCACTGTGGCTATGCCAAGCAAACAACAAGTCAACCGTCAAGGCCGTCATAGGACGATTGGAGGAGTGAAGAACAAGGCGTCGTCAAGGCCGTCATAGAATCAACCCGACGACTAGAGGAGTGAAGAAGCAGCACCAAGGCCTGACGACGGTGGCTTCGAGGGAGTTTAGAAAATACCTTAAGAGAACTAAGCTTCATATCTACAAACTTTTAGGTGGTCGACGCCATGCCGGAGAATAATCAACTTCAGATCTGCCTCGATCTGTTTTGTCTCCGTGATCTTGTTGTTGTTCATTCGGAGTTTCCATAGATTGCATCTTTATGCTTCGATTCAAATTTTTGTGTCTATCAGCTCTTTGTTAAAATGCTTAAGTTTAATTTGGTTCACATTGTTTGTTGTTCTTGATTGGTGAAGTCCAAAATAAATAATATTGAAACTTTCTTTATTAATTAATTTGCTCGGGTATGGACTTGTAAATTTTAATTGAATGCTTGCATTCTTATTTTTTGTTTCTTGAACGTCTGTTATGGATGAAGAAGAAACAACGATAGAGATGGAAGAAACGAGAGCGGATGGAAGAAGTAGAAAGAAAAATCTTGAACTTGTAACAAAAAAAGAAAGATGCATATTTGTTTCTACATTTTTTATTAAAAAATTAGAAGAGTCGTGTTTATGTTATGAGGATTGTGGCCCTTACAATTTCGTCAGAAAAGCCCTCCTCTCCTCATGTGGATTAGAAATGAGAGCCGTATTCCATATACAACCGTCACAGATTATGACGGTTTTATCTGTCATTCATCAAAATGACACGCAAAAAACATGACAAAAATTAGGGCAGCCTCCTCCGTCATTACTATGAAGAATCCAACAACAAGTACGGCTCTCATTAATTTGTATTCAACTACGAAGTGAATTTGAAATAAAAATTAGAAGTTTTAATTAATTTACTAAATATACATATACTATATATATAGATAAACACTCCATATAGTTTGTAATAATTATATATATACACATATACATATATTAATTTTTCCGTTTATTCTAACATGTTCACAATCTGTCTAAGATTCTCAGGTAGTATAGTGACGTGTGAAGAACTTAAACTGGGGAGCCATGCCACGAGAAGACAAAGACGCATGCACCTAGCTCTGGAAATGATGTAATTCAATCAATTCCGGATAATAAGAAACCTTTTCTCAATTTCTTTCAAAGTCCTTTTTCCATTATTAATATATATTAGCTGTCTATCAGTTATTTTTTTCCATCAAAAGTAAACCATGGAAATTCATAATAATTATCAATTTGCATGAATTAGAGGGTGCATGTATGCCGCAAACAGCAGCAGCCAGCGGAGGTAGGAAATTAAGTTGGCAATCCAAGAACAGAAAAATATGCGTTTGTGTAAGAAGAAGGGAGCTAGTAGCTAGCGACACAGTTCCATGCATGCATGCACAACAATCGCGATCTCAGATCCTCCTCGCCACGTCCCGCTCCATCAACTCCTATAAATCCACACCCAAATCGCCTTGTTTATCAATCACCTCAGAAAAGAGAATCATAAACAATAATAAGATGGCTCTCTCCTCCACCACTGCCCTCTCTCTCACCCTCTGCCTTCTCTTCCTCTCCGCCACCTGCTTCGCCCAGCGTGGGTGGCCTGAAGGCCAGCAGCAGCAGCGCGCTCGGACTGAGTGCCAGATCGACCGCATCAATGCCGAAGCGCCTCACCGCCGCATCCAGTCGGAAGGCGGTGTCACTGAGGTCTGGAACCTAAACGAGGACCAGTTCCAGTGCGCTGGAGTTGCTCCGCTCCGCCACCGCCTCCAGCCCCGTGGTCTCCTCCTCCCTCACTACAACAACGCCCCACAACTCATGTATGTCGTCCGGGGACGAGGAGTCCACGGCGCCGTCTTCCCCGGCTGCGCTGAGACTTTCCAGTCTGAGCAAGCAGGCCAGTCACATGAGTCCGAATACCGCGAAAGCAGAGGAAGCAGCGCCCCGCGTGACCAGCACCAGAAGATCCGCCGCATCCGTGAAGGCGACGTTGTTGCTTTCCCCGCCGGTACTACATACTGGATCTACAATGACGGTGACTCCGAGCTCGTTCTCAACGCCCTCTTCGACGTCGGAAACGCCCAAAACCAGCTCGATCAGAACTTCAGGGTACGTAAGCCCAATTAAGAGCCAACTGCATGCCATTCATTTAATTAATTACATAAAATATTATTTTTAATGTATTTAACTAATTTTATGACCTCTGGATATTCCAGAGATTCTTCTTGGCCGGAAACCCACAAGAAGAAGCCGTCAGTGGAGGCCCGAGCTTTGAACGTCAGAGGGAGAGTGAAAGTGAGAGGGAGAGGCTCCGCGAAGGCGGCCGGGGCAACCAAGCCGGTAATATCCTCAGCGGTTTCGACACACAGCTTCTTTCTGAGGCTCTTAACATTGACCCACAATTGGCGAGGAGGCTGCAGAACAGAGATGACATGAGAGGATCGATTATCAGAGTTGAGAAAGAGCTGGAGCTCGTTTTCCCCGAATACCAAGAGGAAGAGCAAGAGAGACGCCGCGGAGGATACAACGATAACGGCTTGGAGGAGACCATCTGCTCCATGAGGCTCCGTCACCAGCTCGACCAGCCATCACGCGCCGACGTATTCAACCCACGCGCCGGCCGTCTCGCCTCCGTCAACCGCTTCAACCTCCCCGTACTCCAGTTCCTCCAGCTCAGCGCCGAGAGGGGTGTCCTCTACAAGGTACGCCGACTTTTTTCAAAACATTTATTTAAGTGGTCCTCCATTTCGTAATTGATGTCCACTCCAGTCCCCATTGTTTAAATCGTGCATTGTGAACAACAGAATGCCATCTACTCGCCACACTGGAACAAGAACTCCCATAGCATCGTGTTCATCACCCGAGGCAACGGAAACATGCAGATCGTGAGGGAGGATGGAGAGACAGTGTTCAACGGTCGCGTCGAGGAGGGACAAGTGATCACGGTGCCCCAACATTTCGTCGTGATTAAGAGGGCGAACGAGCAAGGATTGGAGTGGGTGGCCTTCAAGACCAACGACAATGCCAAGATCAGCCAGGTGGCAGGTAGAGTCTCTGTCCTTCGCGCCCTTCCGATCGACGTTCTGAGAAACGCCTTCAGAATCTCAAAGGATGAAGCATGGAGGTTGAAGGTGAACCGAGACCAGGAGGTTTCCCTCTTCAGCCCCACTTCCAGGAAATCCTCACGCTATGCAATTGAAGCTTAATTAAGCTATATGGCAGTAAAATGTAACGTGTATGTAGCTAGGTAGCTAGCTAGAGAATAAGGCCTTCAGTGGCATCAATGTCGTAGGATGACTCATCGTTATCTGAGGTGTTCAATGTAATAACTTCTTCAGATTAATGATCAACACTGCGGGAATAATATAATGAGTTTTCTTTGAGTAACGTCTCAAATAAAAGTACTGCATAATTCCTAGCAATAAAAGTAAGTAATTCGAGTTTTCTTTGAGTAACGACTACGTAATCCCTAGCAATAAAAGTAATTCCTAGCAATCTTCATCATCGGTGGATATCTTATGATCATTATTCGCATTAATAATATCGTCTCTACCACTGATAGAACCTGACAAACACTCCTCTCCTCCAATTTGTGGCACCATCGCCAGCTTCAACTATTTGCTCCGCGGCAAATTACACCATTGGCAGGAGAGTTAAAATTAAAATCATACATTAAAGAAATATTTTTTGAGCTAAAAATCTAGAATTAGAGCTTAATAGTTGCTTTGTATATATTCAATATTTATAATAAGAGCTACATGCTTAAATTTTTAAAACATGCATTGTACTGCATCTCTCTAGCTTCCAAAATAAATTACTTGTTTCATTTTGAAGTGTTTAATTTATAGTAATTTTTTCTTCGACATTTTGATTATAATTAAGATTTAAACATCTTATTTGCATGCAAATGATAAATACGTTCATAGTTCTAAATACAACTCCCTCTATCCCACTAAATTAATCACTTTTGACTTTCGTGACAAGATATAAAAATTTATAAAATTTATAACTCAAAATATTGAAGAGAAAAGAATTGTAGATTTTATGAAAAACAAATGTACCTATTTTCCTAGGATGAAGATAGTGCATTATTTATAAAATCCTGAGGTGAATTTTCTACCAATATTTTAAGTAATTAAAACACAAAAAAGAAAATCTTTTAGGTCATTTATTTTGGAACAAATTAAAACATTAATATGATCAGAAGATAAAACTAAACATTAATATATTATGTGAAATCCTTCAAAGAACACTATCAAATCCGAAAACTTGAGATCAAATTATCAACCTAATAAGAGATGTCTTAACCGAACCTCAAAGAACCAGACCCGAGAAATGATCAAATCAGAAAACCCGATCCTAAATGAACCCGGCATATATACCTTAAAATTGAAAGTCGAGTAGGTCTCAACAAACCTCAAGATTATTAATTACTTAATTGTGAGTTTTCCTTACATTATCCTTTTAAATCTGCAATCACTACGTTGTTTTCCTTACTTAATTCTAAGTTCTCCTTTATTTCTATGTCATGTTTGGTGGAATGAAGCGAGTATAAGGAGTTAAGGACGTAGACCGAATTTACTCAAAGCTATCTCAAACAATATCGATTTCAGTCACTATGTATCTGAACCCAAATTTATGAGAGTGGAATGATGGAAAAAAACTCTCAAAATGTTAGGTCCGTAATAAATTCGTCAATATCTCAGAATACTATATTTATTAATGACAGTTTTATGACGAACTAGCTGTCTTCGTCACGGAATAATAATTTTAAACCTTAATTTATTTGAAGAAGTAGATCTTAATGAACTCTTTAAGTATAGTTCAAGAACGCACATTGCACAATTGACGAAAACTACAAGAAATTGATATTGTGTGGACATACCCTCATTCATCACGATTTCATTGAATTATCAATTATCAAAGAAATTATCATATCGTATAACAATATTGTCGGTATAATAAATTTAGTTAAAATTTGTTTGCTTTTAAATGTTGTGGGTTAAATTGATTATTAGAGTACTAAGTTCTAATTGATGAATAGAACTTAATAATGGAATTTACCTTACTTCATCTTGCTTGTCCCAGTACAGTTAAAGAATGAAGAGACCACATTAAATACTCTCTTCATTCCCAAATAATTCTACACTTTGACTTTTTTGTTTCAAGATTCAATGTTTGACTCAAATTTTAACAAAGATAACAAGTTTTAAAAATTTCAGAAAAAATATGGGTAAAGTGCACCCATGGTCTTGTAACTTTAATTATTGTACCACTAGGGTCCTGTTTTAACTTTTTGTACTAATAAAGTCATGTTTTCAAGTTTTTTCTTCATCCATGGTCTTTTTTATGATTATTTTACTTTTTTACCCTTTCACAGAAATGGTACAATAACGAACATAAAATGAATTTTTCTTATTATACCATTTACACCCTCAAATTTTAAAATTCTACAAACAAACCCTCCAATCTACCTTAAACTTTTCAACTCACCTATCTAAACTACCATCCGACCCACCACCGCCGGAAAGCCACGGGCCGCCGCCGGAAAACCACGGGACCGCGGCCCTGTGCCGGCGGTTCGCCGCCCTTGGGTGGTGATTCGCGGCCCTGAGCTGCGGATCTATCGCCTAGACTTGCGTTTCGTAGCTTAGAGGGCATTCCGGTGGTCCGGCGAGATTTCCGGTGGTGGTGGATAGGGTGGTGAGATAAAGTGGAAAGAAAATTTTTAGGGTAGAATTGTAAATATTTGTAAAAGTTATGGTAGAATTTTAGTGTTTATAAAAATTGATGATAAAATTGAAAGTTTCATTAAATGTTAGGGTGATTTTTATATTTTACAATTGTTTAAAAGGGTAATATTTTAAAAATTGAGGACAAAAATGTCAAATAGGACTATGGATGAAGATGAAAACAGGACTTTATTAGTACAAAAAGTTAAAACATGACCCTAGTGGTAAAATAATTAAAGTTACAGAACCATGGGTGCATTTTACCTGTAAAATAAATTTAGAAAGTTTATACTCAAATTATGATATGCATATAAGTTATTAACATTAAATGTCTAAACATTCATGAAAAAAAAATCATAGATTAAATAGTGTAAAACCAAAAACAAAGTGTAAAATTATTTGGGACTGGGGAGTACAAGAGTATAAAAGCAAATTTGAAGTAAATATCTAAAACAAAACTTTAGCATTTGAGTTTCTCCTTAAAAAATAAGGTATAAATGCTTTTCTAAGTACCTAAAGTCTAAACTATCAAAGCTTTTGCATGGATACACAAAAAACCAAATATATTCTAAAAAGTTGAGAATCAAAGAGAACCTTAGAGTAATTATTAGCTGAATCACAAATGCCCATGAAGAAGCAATTTGTCAACCTACTTAACCCTTAAATCATAAGTCAAATATTTTCCCTCTGATACATCACATTATCAGTCACTTGATTCATTTTTACTGCTTATGCTTTTCATTTCAGCTTTTCAAATTAACCACATAGCAAGAATATTAGTAATATACTGTAAAATTGAGTTCTTATATGGTTTCAATAAGCATAATATTTCATACCGCACATACTGCTTGCGGTAAAG
Source organism: Stellera chamaejasme (assembly GCA_024586325.1). Taxonomy (NCBI): domain Eukaryota; kingdom Viridiplantae; phylum Streptophyta; class Magnoliopsida; order Malvales; family Thymelaeaceae; genus Stellera; species Stellera chamaejasme. The sequence continues at coordinate 36,352,404 of CM044984.1, forward strand.
AGTAACATGGTCTTACGTGACGTTGAGGTGACTTCACCAAAATTGAGTATTCAATTCTTTTTAATGATAGTTTCATGACGAATACGGCCATAATAACTTTTAAGGATGAAGTTTTTGGTCATTCATCTGTCATAATGAGAAAGGACGAAAATGGAAAAATCAAAAATTGAAAGTGGAGGGAGGCTGATTTGTTTTTTGGAGTTATAAGGGCTTTTACCGTGATTAGGCTGTCATGGGTCCATCTTAAACCTCCTCACAACCATAAATCATTACACTCATCCTAAAACTTCTCTCATCTTCCATTTGCGCCTTTCAGCCTCCCTCCCTCCCTTCGAAATCTTTTGCCTTCATCAATCTCCATCCTAGCTTACCTGAATCCCCCTAAACCATTTGATTCCCCAGGGCTCATGCCAAGCAAAGAACAAGTCAACCGGTGGCAAGGCGTCGTCAAGGCCATCATAGAATCAAACCCGACGACTAGAGGAGTGAAGAAGTAGCACCAAGGCCTGACGACGGTGGCTTCGAGGGAGTTTAGAAAATACCTTAAGAGAACTAAGCTTCATATCTAGAAACTTTTAGGTGGTCGACGCCATGCCGGAGAATAATCAACTTCAGATCTGCCTCGATCTGTTTTGTCTCTGTGATCTTGTTGTTGTTCATTCGGAGTTTCCATAGATTGCATCTTTATGCTTCGATTCAAATTTTTGTGTCTATCAGCTCTTTGTTAAAATGCTTAAGTTTAATTTGGTTCACATTGTTTGTTGTTCTTGATTGGTGAAGTCCAAAATAAATATTGAAACTTTCTTTATTAATTAATTTGCTCGGGTATGGACTTGTAAATTTTAATTGAATGCTTGCTTTCTTATTTTTTTTTGTTTCTTGAACGTCTGTTATGGATGAAGAAGAAACAATGATAGAGGTGGAAGAAAAGAGAGCCGATGGAAGAAGTAGAAAGAAAAAGATCTTGTAACAAAAAGAGAAAGATGTAGATTTGTTTCTACATTTTTTTATTAAAAAAAAATCGTGTTTATGTTAGAGGATTGTTGCCTTTATAATTTTGTCATAAAAGCCCGGAAGATGTTATTTACCAACTAGTTGGAAAAACCAGTAGCTGTGTTATGTGTGTAAATACCTAATTAGAAGAGTATTTTAATCTTTAAAATTGTTAGTTATTAGTTAAATTTGTTAGATAGTGTTAGAATTAGCTAGTGATTTTTCCAACTAGTTGGTAAATAACATCCCACTAAAAGCCCTCCTCTCCTCATGTGAATTAGGAATGAGAGCCGTATTCCTTATACAACCGTCATAGATTATGACGGTTTTATCTGTCATTCATCAAAATCACATGCAAAAAACATGACGAAAATTAGGGCAGCCTCCTCCGTCATTACTATGAAGAATCCAACAAGTACGGCTCTCATTAATTTGTGTTGTCCCGGATAGGCAGCCAAGAGGGGGTGAATTGGTTGACTCTAAAAACGAATCCTTTTTCTTAAAACAAAGATATCAAGCAAACTCAACCCGTTTACAAAAAGCGACAAAGAAAGAAGTAAAACGAGAAACCAAATAAAAATGCTGAAAAGAATGACACAAAGAATTTATAGAGGTTCGGTCTACGACCTACGCCCTCTCCTCAAGCTCACCACTTGAGAGTTCCTTCCACTATACTTTAAAACGGTTACACAAACCTAAAGTATACAAAGTTTTTCCCGAGGCTCAACTAAAACCTATTTTTGGTTTTCCCAAGGCTCACCAAAACAACCTAACTCTCACCAAAATAGTTTTCCCAAAGGCTCACTAACAACCTAACAAAATCCCTGTTTGGTTTTCCCGAGGCTTACCAAAACAAACCTTACAAAAACTGTTTTGTAGAAAACTACTCAACCTGTTGAGGTTTTTCACGAAAAACTCACAAAAACGTTTTAAACCAGATTTTCTCTCTCTTAGAATAAAGTAGGCAAACTAGAACGAAGTAGAAGCTTTGATCTTGAAATATGCAATCTTTGAGAGCTTTAGTATGATCGGCTGTTTCTTTGCAAACTGAGAGCTTATTGTTCTTGATCAATCTCTGAACTGTATTTCTTCATGAAGCCTTGCTTGCACTTTAAATAGCTGGAGAGAGGAGCGTCCAACAGCTATTTCTGTTTTCTCAGAACAGAAGATGCGCACGAAAATCTCCATGGAATCAGCTGGAGTTTAACGTTCAAATTTGAAACGTATTACAAGTAGGAGTCCTATACAATTACAACTACTGCACTATTTTTCTCCCACGTAAACACATTTACCGAGTGGGCTTTTAGTCTACATAGCAACTTGGGCCCTAACAGAACGTAGCCCATATTGCATAAATCATTTAACTGAACAAGATGCATAATCATTAACAACTCACCAAGCTTTTCCAAACTATACATAAAACACCCAAAACTTTTGTGATCATCAAAATCGCTTTCTTGCAAAAGAAATAATCCAACAATCTCCCCCTTTTTGATGATGACAAAACTAAAGTTTAGATTTTTGAAAAGACTCCCCCTGAACAAATTCTCCTTGAAACATTTTAAAAAGCTCCCCCTGAATTTTAAAAAGCTCCCCCTGAACTTAGCACTACTCTTTACATATAAGAACAAATAACAGTAAGCAAGCTTATACTCATTTGCAAAAGAACACTCACCAGCACGCATTTAACAAAAACATATCCAATTCGAAATATCCCATAAATCTAACCATCCCATATTTCTCCCCCTTTTTGTCATAATCAAAAAGTGCAGTAACCATCATAAAGCATAGAGGAAGGAGTCATAAGGCAACAGAATGTATGCGCATCCCAGAAGTGTGAAACAAAAACAGAGTTTTAAACATAATGAAATTGTTCAAAAGAAAAGGGTTCTTGAGACAGGACACATAGGGGTCTTGCTTAGCACGAGCTTGGGGACTGTGGTGGGGTACTCAGGTCCTGGAATTTCAGGGATTTGGAGAGGGTTGTAGACAATCAATGCTCTTTCAGTCACAGCCTCTTGTTCCTCACCAGCTCTGTCCTCTGTAGCTTTGTCAACACATTGAGATTCTTTCTGCTCCTTCTCTTTTCCTTTCTGTTGCTTCTGTGCAGCCTTTAAGTTGCCGAGTTCTCTGACTTTCTGAAGTGCCATGCCATGTTTTTCTGGAATTCTGATCCACTGACCTTCTGCATTTTCCTTAAAGCCACTCTTCTTAACCGTCGGTTTAAGGAGATAGGTGAAGGCTTCCCATGTTTCAAGTTTTTCTGTCTCCACAACTCCATGATTCTGAAGCATTGAGCTGATCAACACAGCATAAGGCATATGTTCTTTGTGTCTGCCTCTCTGCAGACAATCCTAGCAACTGGACTACTCTTCTCCCAAAATCAATCTCCATTCCTTTTACCATTTTGTACATTAGACCGAGATCTCCCCATGTTACTAGTTGTGTGCCTTCTTTAGGGAACAAAATAGCTGTCATAATCCAGTGAAGTACTCTATGACTGAACTTGTTGAATAGCATACTTGTGAACTGATAAGGGAGATGCTCAAAAGGAACCCCTATATCTCCAAAGAAATAGAAAAATGCATCCTTCTTAAGTTCAGGAGTATCAGGGACCTCAAGATCTGTATCAGCCAACCCCATTGCAGCTGAGAACCCTTCATGAGAAATTTCTAGCCTACTTCCTTTGACAGTAGACACTATCTTTGAAACCATCTGATTCTACTTCAAGATTGGAATAAAACTCAGAAACCAGATTTTTGAACCCTTTTGCTTTGGAGGAGACAAAAGGTAGCAACCCATACTGATCTAACCAACCTTCAACCTCTTGTATCCCAAAAGAATTTAGTAGTTCTCTAGTAACATAGGAATGCCTTAAAAATTTGGTAAATCTAGGGTTTACCTCTTTAGCTTTCAGCAGCTTTGGCATTCGAACCACCCTTTTCTTTTCGGATTTAGGAGTTGGTTGTTTAGGCTTTGCAGTGGATGGTGTTGGCTCCTTCTGAACAGATGAAGAAGGTGCTGCTCTTCTTAACATTCGCAACCCATTACCTCTTGTCCTCACCCTTCGTGATGGAACAACCGGAGCGTTGAACTTCCTTTTCTTAGCACTTACCTTCAAATCGGCCAGGGTCATAGCTAAATCAATGCTATCGACAGAAGAAGTGGAAGAGTACCGTTTCCCTGGTGTGACTTTGACGCGAAACCGACAAGTGATCTAGATGCACCCATGTGCAACCTTGAGGATCCAAGAGCTCACATGCCAAAAGAAGAAATTATTGGCTTTTATGACACTTCCACCTTTAATGGACCTATGACAAGGAGCCGGACTAAGAAGGCTAAGGACGCTCTCAACCTGATTATGCACAGTTTTGCAAAGTGTGAGGAGCAAAGTGAAGATATCCACAAAGATGAAGGAAAAGTGCAAGCACTCCTCAATTTGGGCCAACCCAATTCCCAAATGGTGCAAACAATTTTCAACATTTCGGTTTGGGCTCAACCAAATGACAATTTGGCCCAAGTGCATGGTTCACGAATATCTCAACTGTTGAGACAAAGAATGGCGCATTCAATGCTTTCCCAAAGCTTCCAACCGTTCACTTCTCTTCAAGGACGAACTTCAAGAGCCTTGAGGACTCAAGAGTCATCCAAAATCATCCAGAACCATTGGTGAGGAAGGAGTTACAAGCCATGAAGCCACTCCATCAAGAGCACTTAAATGAGGATCATTTACTCCACATTTATTGGCCAAAACTCATCCCTCATCTTCCAACTCGAATTTTTATCATTTTATTTCAGTTTTCAGAGTTGTTTTGGCTAGGTCTACCCATTAGCTAGCCTAGAATAATTTTTAGAAATAATTATTTTAAATTCCCATATTTACATCTCCTTTAATTTTCATCATTAAGAATGGAGATGAAGGGACTTGTCAATAGGTTTAGAATTCCAGCTTCCTTGTCCTATAAAAGGAGGTCTAGGTTAGTTTGCAAGACACAATTCAATCTTCAAACATATTTCGCCTTTTTCCTTGAAATTGAGAGTGATTCTCTTTTCAACCTATCTACCTTTTTCCACTCAATTCTTGTTAAGTTTTCTTTACAAGTCTACTAAGACCAATATTGCCTTCTCATTGGAAGAAGGAGGTGTTGGCCCCATTTACATCCCCCCCACAATTTTGGCAACGAAGGCTTTCTTTGTCTTGGACCGTTTTTGGTATCAAGAAGGAGGAGTCGCCAAAGGCATAACACCATCTTTGCCTGGGCAAGGATCCAGGAGGAGTTGGCGGCCATATCCGTTCGTTTCACAAGCTTCCGCATCGTTTTGCTTTGTGCATTTCGATACCTACCCCGTGTTGCTCCTTTGTTGGCTAGATCTGCTCCTCGTGTTCCAGGATACCCTCCCGGAATCACATCAATTGGTATCAGAGCATTCTGACAACCACATCAGACTTTGTCCTTTAGAACTGCCGGTACCTCTGAAAGTGGCTGATCGGTTGTCTTCTCAGAATCACTGTCAGAACTCATCAGGTTGAGGGGGGTGCAGGCAATAGTTTCGGTGGTTACAGGTTTCTCAAGTGACTGATAATCTTCTTCGCCGCTTGAGTCACTGGAGTAATCGACTAAGGTTCGCTGGAATTTGGGATTGTTGGGGCTAGGGTTTGGAGAGGAGGAGGCCATTGTGCTTGTCTGAGGAGTCTGAAGGTTTTCGGTTTTGGGAGAGAGAGGTGGAGTGTCAGATACGAAAAAGAAGAGTGTAGAAGGGAAGTTAAACACACGGTGAAATATTTAAAAAAATACACTTTTACCCTTGGTAAAATATATTTTTCATCCCAAAAATAACTTCTCCTCTTCCCAAATTTTCTTTGAACGAGAAAACAGAAACAGGTCCAAAAACAATGTTTTAAAAATGAATTCTGGGAATGTTCATGCACCAATTTACTTTCAGAAATTAAGAACACATATATATGAAATCAATTTTCATATTACATGTCCTTATTTCATTCGACAGACTCTAAACAGGTTTAGGAATATGTACCTGAAATTACCTTGGATTGCTCATGCCCAATTCTCTCCTTATGTAGCTGAATCTCTCTTCACAAAGTGGTTTTGTGAATATGTCCGCCAGCTGATTATTAGTATCAACAAACTCAAGCAAAACATTCTCATTAGCAACATGTTCTCTAATGAAATGATATCTTATCTCAATGTGTTTAGCTCTAGAATGATGAACTGGATTTTTAGCCAAACAAATTGCACTTGTGTTGTCACACTTAATAGGAACTTTCCTGAAGGTAAAACCAAAATCCTTCAGTTGTTGAACCATCCACAAAATTTGAGCTACACAGCTTCCCGCAGCTATGTACTCAGCTTCTACAGTTGATAGAGCAACTGAATTTTGCTTTCTTGAAAACCAAGAAACTAGGCAACTTCCTAGGAATTGACATGAACCACTAGTAGATTTTCTATCTACTTTGCTACCAGCAAAATCAGCATCTGAAAAATCATGAAGTTCAAAGATCGTTTCTTTTGAATACCACAACCCAAGATTTGGTGTGTCAACCAAATATCTAAAATTCTTTTGACACATTGCATGTGAGATTCTTTTGGGTTTGACTGAAATCTAGCACACAAGCATACACTGAACAAGATATCAGGCCGACTTGCAGTTAAGTAAAGCAAAGAACCAATCATGCTTCTAAACAGTTTTTGCTCAACCTGTTTACCATTCGAGTCTTCATCTAACTTTACCGTAGCGCTCATTGGTATGGAACTGGGCTTTGCTGATGTATAGCCAAACTTCTTCAGAATATCTTTAATGTACTTGGCTTGACTTATAAAGATCCCTTCTTTTGATTGCTTGATTTGAAGTCCAAGAAAGTAGCTAAGTTCGCCCATCATGCTCATCTCGAATTCTCCCTGCATTAACTTAGAGAATTCCTTGCACAAGGATTGATTAGTAGCACCAAAGATTATATCATCAACATAAATTTGAACAACCAAAATGTCATTTTGAGAAGACTTTATGAATAGGGTGTTGTCAACTTTTCCCCTTGTAAAACCATGATTATCCAAGAAAGTACTCAATCTTTCATACCAAGCTCTTGGAGCTTGCTTTAAACCGTAAAGAGCCTTTTTTAACTTATAAACATGGTCTGGAAAATGAGGATCTTCAAAACCGGGAGGTTGTTCTACATAAACCTCCTCTTTTATAAACCCGTTTAGAAAAGCACTCTTTACATCCATTTGAAAAAGTTGAATGTTCATAAAGCAAGCAAAGGCACAAAGCATTCTTATTGCTTCAAGTCTAGCTACAGGGGTAAAGGTTTCATCAAAATCAATCCCTTCTTCCTGTGAGTAGCCTTTAGCAACTAATCTTGCTTTGTTCCTTGTGACAACACCATTTTCATCAAGTTTATTTCTAAAAACCCATTTGGCACCAATTATAGAATGATTCTTTGGTCTGATAACCAAGTCCCATACATCATTCCTTTTGAATCGGTTCGATTCTTCCTGCATAGCATTTATCCAATTTTCGTCTTGCAAAGCTTCATCAATAGTCTTAGGTTCGACTAGTGAAACAAAAGCTTGAAAAGCACAGAAATTTCTTAAGGAAGAGCGTGTCATTACCCCTTGGGTTACATCACCCAGAATATTCTCTTGAGGGTGACTTGATTTGTGCTTGAATTTCCACTCATGAGGCAGTGTTTGTGAGGGCTGTACAGCAGTTGAGTTTTGTTCTTCTGTTCTTTCTGGAACATTCTCAACAGGTTGAGAATGATCTTTTCCTTCAGAACTCTCATCTGCTTGGCCTCCAGTCAGATTCTTTTCTTCACTGCTCTTCTGACTTGTGTCTGCTGGACTTCCAGGAGTATCATCATCTTCTCTGAGAACATTGTTAGCCTCATCGAAAATAACATGTATTGATTCTTCTACCTTTAAAGTCCTTTTATTGAAAAGTCTAAAGGCTTTTCTTTTTAAAGAATAACCAAGAAAAATAGCCTCATCATTTTTCGAATCAAACTTACCAAGATGCTGCTTATCCAAGTTTAGCACAAAACATTTGCATCCAAAAATATGAAAGTGAGAAATATTTGGCTTTTACCTTTCCACAGCTCATATGGAGTTTTGTTTAGGATGTGCCTAATCATATACTCTATTGAGTATATAGCATGAAGTACTTGCTGCCTCTGCCCAAAAGTACTTAGGAAGAGAATGATCATTTAACATAGTCCTTACCATTTCTCCAATGGTGCGATTCTTCCTTTCCACAACACCATTTTGTTCGGGTGTTCTTGCACAAGAAAAATTGTGAGAAATACCAAGTGATGCACAAAATGATTCCATTTCTGAATTAACAAACTCACCACCATTGTCGCTTCTTATTGCAACAATTTTGTCACCTTTTTCATTTTGCACTTTTTTAACAAAATTGACAAATACTTCGTGAGTTTCATTCTTCTTAGCAAGGAAGAAAGTCCATGTATACCTTGAGTAATCATCAACAATAACTAAACAATATTGTTTACCTCCAAGACTGGTCGTTGAGATTGGGCCGAATAGATCCATGTGTAACAACTCCAGAATTTTTGCGGTAGACACAACCTGTTTAGCTTTAAAGGAAGCCCTTGTTTGCTTTCCTTTCAAGCAAGCTTCACACTCCTTGTCTTTGTCAAATCTGATCTTTGGCAGTCCTCGTACCAAGTCCTTCTTTGTGATTTTGCAATTGTATGCATGCTTGCATGTCCCAATCTTTTATGCCAAAGCCAACTATCATCTTTGTTGGACGCAATAAGACATTTCACATTAAAAGAAGATAAGTCATCTAAATCAAATGTGTAGACATTTCCACACCTTTTACCAATGAACTTGATATTGTTTGACATTCTATCAATCACATGGCACTGGTCTGATTTGAAAGTGACATAATAACCACTATCACATAATTGATGATACTCAACAAAGTTGTGCTTCACCTTCAACTAGCAAGACATTATTGATAGTAGATGATCCAATCTTACCAACCTTACCAATACCTAGTACCGGCCTTTCTGTTGTCACCAAATGATACTGTACCTCCTTTTCTTGGTGTGTAATCAAGAACTTGCTCTGTCTCCAGTCATGTGCCTAGAACAGCCACTGTCCAAGTACCATGTATGCTTCTTCAAGACCTAAACAGGTTGAACATTTCGTCTGACTTTTGGTACCCATTTCTTTTTGGGTCCAGAAATGTTAGTAGCATTTTTGATAATCCAAATTTGCTTAATACCATATCTGAAATATCCATTTCTGAAAAGACATTCAAATATACTATGTCCTTTTTGATGACATTTCTCACAAGTTATATAGGTGACATTAGCAAGCTTCTTTTGAGGACACGGTTTTCTATGACTATAACCTATTCCGGTTTTGTCATAGTAGGACTTTTGTCTCTCAAGAAGATTGTCTAAGTTCTTCTCACCATTGATAAAACCTGCCAGGGTTTTCTCCAATTTTTCATTCTTAGTTCTCAATTTGGCTATCTCTTCTCTTAACGCCATATTCTCGGTTTTGAGCCTTTTGACAAGAGTATCATAATCTCGACATACTTCAGTGAACAATTGATCTCTTTCATCAGTGTAAGAATTTGAGGAATTAAAGGATTCAGCATTACTCATTACCTCCGATTCGGCGGTAGCCATTAGGGATGCTTCAACAGATTGATCTGTCTGCAGTTCATAGTCAATAGGTTGACCGCTCTGGAAGGTGCAGCTTTCTTCATCGTCTATCAGACACAAGTGTGCCTCTTCTTCTCCATTTGAGGATGATTCCTCTCGTATGCGAACAGCTATCACTCCATGTTGCCATTCCTTTCAATCCGGGCCTTCTTTTCTTGAAGAATCTTTTCTTGTCCGAACCTTCTTTTTCTTTACGCTTTTTGGAGCTGCCTTCATTTCTTTGGGCAGTCAAATTGCATATGACCTCTTCCGCTACATTTGTAACAAATTGGAGGTTTGAAGGGCTATTCCTTTTTCCTTCATTTGTTGATATCGCCCTTTATATTTGAGCAATTTTTGATTTTTCTTGCAATCATTGCTGCCTCATCACCGACTTCTTCCTCGTTTGATGAACTTTCTTCTGATTCACTTGCCTTCAAGGCAATTGACTTTTGTTTCCTGTTCATCCTTTCATCTTCTCTATCCTTCATTTCATAAGTCATTAGTTTTCCAAATAATTCATCAACACTTATAGTTTTGATACTACCTCCTTCATTAATGGCTTCAACAAGATTCTCCAAGTTGAAGGTAAACTCCAAAGAATTTTTCTTACCAATTCTTCATTTGTATAGATCTTACCATACTGCCGAAGTGGTGTGATGATTTCATTGAACCTTCTATGCATGTCTGAAATTGTTTCTTTTGGATCCATTGCAAACATTTCATAAGCCTTGACCAACATGAACATTTTGGTATCTTTGACTTGATCCGTTCCTTCGTAGGTCACTAGTAGCTTATTCCATATCTCATGCGCACTGTCACAAGCAGAAACAATATTAAAAACATCAGGAGTTAAAGCACATAAAATCACATTTACCGCCTTTGCGTTCATTGTGCACATTTTGTCATCATCTGGAGTGTAGTCTCTAAGAGGCTTTGGTTCGATTTTTCCATCAGCAGTAGCGATGGTTGGAACTTGCGGTCCTGCCTTGATGATCCTCCAGAGATGGTGGTCTTGTGCCTGAATGTGATTTTGCATTCTGGTCTTCCACCAATTGAAGTTTGCGGAATCGAAAAGTGGAGGTCTTGATGGATTGTAACCTTCAAGAATCATGCTTGGAACTGATGCCATTTGATCTTTGGATCTGAAACCCTGAGGTTTTGTCACAGATCACTCTGCTCTGATACCAATTGTTGTCCCAAATAGGCAGCCAAGAGGGGGGGTGAATTGGTTGACTCTAAAAACGAATCCTTTTTCTTAAAACAAAGATACTGAAGCAAACTCAACCCGTTTACAAAAAGCGCGACAGTAAAGAAGTAAAACGAGAAACCAAATAAAAATGCTGAAAAGAATGACACAGCAATTTATAGAGGTTCGGTCTACGACCTACGTCCTCTCCTCAAGCTCACCACTTGAGAGTTCCTTCCACTATACTTTAAAACGGTTACACAAACCTAAAGTATACAAAGTTTTTCCCGAGGCTCAACTAAAACCTATTTTTGGTTTTCCCAAGGCTCACCAAAACAACCTAACTCTCACCAAAATAGTTTTCCCAAAGGCTCACTAACAACCTAACAAAATCCCTGTTTGGTTTTCCCGAGGCTTACCAAAACAAACCTTACAAAAGCTGTTTTGTAGAAAACTACTCAACCTGTTGAGGTTTTTCACGAAAAACTCACAAAAACGTTTTAAACCAGATTTTCTCTCTCTTAGAATAAAGTAGGCAAACTAGAACGAAGTAGAAGCTTTGATCTTGAAATATGCAATGCTGGAGAGCTTTAGTATGATCGGCTGTTTCTTTGCAAACTGAGAGCTTATTGTTCTTGATCAATCTCTGAACTGTATTTCTTCATGAAGCCTTGCTTGCACTTTAAATAGCTGGAGAGAGGAGCGTCCAACAGCTATTTCTGTTTTCTCAGAACAGAAGATGCGCACGAAAATCTCCATGGAATCAGCTGGAGTTTAACGTTCAAATTTGAAACGTATTACAAGTAGGAGTCCTATACAATTACAACTACTGCACTATTTTTCTCCCACGTAAACACATTTACCGAGTGGGCTTTTAGTCTACATAGCAACTTGGGCCCTAACAAAACGTAGCCCATATTGCATAAATCATTTAACTGAACAAGATGCATAATCATTAACAGCTCATCAAGCTTTTCCAAACTATACATAAAACACCCAAAACTTTTGTGATCATCAAAATCGCTTTCTTGCAAAAGAAATAATTCAACAATCTCCCCTTTTTGATGATGACAAAACTAAAGTTTAGATTTTTGAAAAGACTCCCCTAAACAAATTCTCCTTGAAACATTTTAAAAGCTCCCCTGAATTTTAAAAGCTCTTTACATATAAGAACAAATAACGGTAAGCAAGCTTATACTCATTTGCAAAAGAACAGAATCATACCAAAGACTCACCAAAGACGCATTCAACAAAAATATATCCAACTTTAACCATCCCATAAATCTAACCATCCCATATTCTCCCCCTTTTTGTCATAATCAAAAAGTGTAGTAACCATCATAAAGCATAGAGGAAGGAGTTATAAGGCAACAGAATGTATGTGCGTCCCAGAACATAGTATGAAATAGAAACAGAGTTTTAAACATAATGAAATTGTTCAAGAGAGAAAAAAAGTTCTTGACACAGGACACATAGGGGTCTTGCTTAGCACGAGCTTGGGGGCTGTGGTGGGGTACTCAGGTCTGAAATTTCAGGGATTTGGAGAGGGTTGTAGACAATCAATGCTCTTTCAGTCACAGCCTCTTGTTCCTCACCAGCTCTGTCCTCTGTAGCTTTGTCAACACATTGAGATTCTTTCTGCTCCTTCTCTTTTCCTTTCTGTTGCTTCTGTGCAGCCTTTAAGTTGCCGAGTTGTTGGATTTTCTGAAGTGTTAAGCCATGTTTTTCAGGAATTCTGATCCACTGACCTTCTGCATTTTCCTTAAAGCCACTCTTCTTAACCGTTGGTTTAAGGAGATAGGTGAAGGCTTCCCATGTTTCAAGTTTTTCTGTCTCCACAACTCCATGATTCTGAAGCATTGAGCTGATCAACACAGCATAAGGCATATGTTCTTTGTGTCTGCCCTCTACAGACAATCCTAGCAACTGGACTACTCTTCTCCCGAAATCAATCTCCATCCCTTTTACCATTTTGTACATTAGACCGAGATCTCCCCATGTTACTAGTTGTGTGCCTTCTTTAGGGAACAAAATAGCGGTCATAATCCAGTGAAGTACTCTATGACTGAACTTGTTGAATAGCATACTTGTGAACTGATAAGGGAGATGCTCAAAAGGAACCCCTATATCTCCAAAGAAATAGAAAAATGCATCCTTCTTAAGTTCAGGAGTATCAGGGACCTCAAGATCTGTATCAGCCAACCCCATTGCAGCTGAGAACCCTTCATGAGAAATTTCTAACCTACTTCCTTTGACAGTAGACACTATACTGAAACCATCTGATTCTACTTCAAGATTGGAATAAAACTCAGAAACCAGATTTTTGAACCCTTTTGCTTTGGAGGAGACAAAAGGTAGCAACCCATACTGATCTAACCAACCTTCAACCTCTTGTATCCCAAAAGAGTTTAGTAGTTCTCTAGTAACATAGGAATGCCTTAAAAATTTGGTAAATCTAGGATTTACCTCTTTAGGTTTCAACAGCTTTGGCATTCAAACTACCTTTTTCTTTTCGGATTTTGGAGTTGGTTGCTTAGTTTTTGCAGTGGATGGTTTTGGCTCCTTCTGAGCAGATGAAGAAGGTGCTGCTCTTCTTAACATTCGCAACCCATTACCTCTTGTCCTCACCCTTCGTGATGGAACAACCGGAGCGTTGAACTTCCTTTTCTTAGCACTTACCTTCAAATCGGCCAGGGTCATAGCTAAATCAATGCTATCGACAGAAGAAGTGGAAGAGTACCGTTTCCCTGGTGTGACTTTGACGCGAAACCGACAAGTGATCTAGATGCACCCATGTGCAACCTTGAGGATCCAAGAGCTCACATGCCAAAAGAAGAAATTATTGGCTTTTATGACACTTCCACCTTTAATGGACCTATGACAAGGAGCCGGACTAAGAAGGCTAAGGACGCTCTCAACCTGTTGATGCACAGTTTTGCAAAGTGTGAGGAGCAAAGTGAAGATATCCACAAAGATGAAGGAAAAGTGCAAGCACTCCTCAATTTGGGCCAACCCAATTCCCAAATGGTGCAAACAATTTTCAACATTTCGGTTTGGGCTCAACCAAATGACAATTTGGCCCAAGTGCATGGTTCACGAATATCTCAACCTGTTGAGACAGCAGCTGGCGCATTCAATGCTTTCCCAAAGCTTCCAACCGTTCACTTCTCTTCAAGGACGAACTTCAGAGCCTTGAGGACTCAAGAGTCATCCAAAATCATCCAGAACCATTGGTGAGGAAGGAGTTACAAGCCTTGAAGCCCTCCATCAAGAGCACTTAAATGAGGATCATTTACTCCACATTTATTGGCCAAAACTCATCCCTCATCTTCCAACTCGAATTTTTATCATTTTATTTCAGTTTTGAGTTGTTTTGGCTAGGTCTACCCATTAGCTAGCCTAGAATAATTTTTAGAAATAATTATTTTAAATTCCCATATTTACATCTCCTTTAATTTTCATCATTAAGAATGGAGATGAAGGGACTTGTCAATAGGTTTAGAATTCCAGCTTCCTTGTCCTATAAAAGGAGGTCTAGGTTAGTTTGCAACACAAATTCAATCTTCAAACATATTTCGCCTTTTCCTTGAAATTGAGAGTGATTCTCTTTTCAACCTATCTACCTTTTCCACTCAATTCTTGTTAAGTTTTCTTTACAAGTCTACTAAGACCAATATTGCCTTCTCATTGGAAGAAGGAGGTGTTGGCCCCATTTACATCCCCCCCACAATTTTGGCAACGAAGGCTTTCTTTGTCTTGGACCGTTTTTGTATCAAGAAGGAGGAGTCGCCAAAGGCATAACACCATCTTTGCCTGGGCAAGGATCCAGGAGGAGTTGGCGGCCATATCCGTTCGTTTCACAAGCTTCCGCATCGTTTTGCTTTGTGCATTTCGGATCTGTCAACATGTTGACATTTCCGCCTCATCAATCATACCTACCCCGTGTTGCTCCTTTGTTGGCTAGATCTGCTCCTCGTGTTCCAGGATACCCTCCCGGAATCACATCAATTGGTATCAGAGCATTCTGACAACCACATCAGACTTTGTCCTTTAGAACTGCCGGTACCTCTGAAAGTGGCTGATCGGTTGTCTTCTCAGAATCACTGTCAGAACTCATCAGGTTGAGGGGGGTGCAGGCAATAGTTTCGGTGGTTACAGGTTTCTCAAGTGACTGATAATCTTCTTCGCCGCTTGAGTCACTGGAGTAATCGACTAAGGTTCGCTGGAATTTGGGATTGTTGGGGCTAGGGTTTGGAGAGGAGGAGGCCATTGTGCTTGTCTGAGGAGTCTGAAGGTTTTCGGTTTTGGGAGAGAGAGGTGGAGTGTCAGATACGAAAAAGAAGAGTGTAGAAGGGGAGTTAAACACACGGTGAAATATTTAAAAATACACTTTTACCCTTGGTAAAATATATTTTCATCCCAAAATAACTTCTCCTCTTCCCAAATTTTCTTTGAACGAGAAAATGAAACAGGTCCAAAAACAATGTTTTAAAAATGAATTCTGGGAATGTTCATGCACCAATTTACTTTCAGAAATTAAGAACACATATATATGAAATCAATTTTCATATTACATGTCCTTATTTCATTCGACAGACTCTAAACAGGTTTAGGAATATGTACTGAAATTACCTTGGATTGCTCATGCCCAATTCTCTCCTTATGTAGTGAATCTCTCTTCACAAAGTGGTTTTGTGAATATGTCCGTCACTGATTATTAGTATCAACAAACTCAAGCAAAACATTCTCATTAGCAACATGTTCTCTAATGAAATGATATCTTATCTCAATGTGTTTAGCTCTAGAATGATGAACTGGATTTTTAGCCAAACAAATTGCACTTGTGTTGTCACACTTATAAATAGGAACTTTCCTGAAGGTAAAACCAAAATCCTTCAGTTGTTGAACCATCCACAAAATTTGAGAAGACAAAGACGCATGCACCTAGCTCTGGAAATGATGTAATTCAATCAATTCCGGATAATAAGAAACCTTTTCTCAATTGTTTTCAAAGTCCTTTATCCATTACTAATATTAGCTGTCTATCAGTTATTTTTTTCCATCAAAAGTAAACCATGGAAATTCATAATTATCAATTTGCATGAATTAGAGGGTGCATGTATGCAGCAAACAGCAGCAGCCAGCGGAGGTAGGAAATTAAGTTGGCAATCCAATGCGTATGTGTAAGAAGAAGGGAGCTAGTAGCTAGCGACACAGTTCCATGCATGCATGCACAACAATCGCGATCTCAGATCCTCCTCGCCACGTCCCGCTCCATCAACTCCTATAAATCCACACCCAAATCGCCTTGTTTATCAATCACCTCAGAAAAGAGAATCATAAACAATAATAAGATGGCTCTCTCCTCCACCACTGCCCTCTCTCTCACCCTCTGCCTTCTCTTCCTCTCCGCCACCTGCTTCGCCCAGCGTGGGTGGCCTGAAGGCCAGCAGCAGCAGCGCGCTCGGACTGAGTGCCAGATCGACCGCATCAATGCCGAAGCGCCTCACCGCCGCATCCAGTCGGAAGGCGGTGTCACTGAGGTCTGGAACCTAAACGAGGACCAGTTCCAGTGCGCTGGAGTTGCTCCGCTCCGCCACCGCCTCCAGCCCCGTGTTCTCCTCCTCCCTCACTTCAACAACGCACCACAACTCATGTATGTCGTCCGGGGACTTGGTGTCCACTTCGCAGTATTCCCCGGCTGCGCTTAGACTTTCCAGTCTGAGCAAGAAGGACAGTCACATGAGTCCGAATACCGCGAAAGCAGAGGCAGCAGCGCCCCGCGTGACCAGCACCAGAAGATCCGCCGCATCCGTGAAGGCGACGTTGTTGCTTTCCCCGCCGGTACTACATACTGGATCTACAATGACGGTGACTCCGAGCTCGTTCTCAACGCCCTCTTCGACGTCGGAAACGCCCAAAACCAGCTCGATCAGAACTTCAGGGTACGTAAGCCCAATTAAGAGCCAACTGCATGCCATTCATTTAATTAATTACATAAAATATTATTTTTAATGTATTTAACTAATATATGACCTCTGGATATTCCAGAGATTCTTCTTGGCCGGAAACCCACAAGAAGAAGCCGTCAATGGAGGCCCGAGCTTTGAACGTCAGAGAGAGAGTGAAAGTGAGAGGGAGAGGCTCCACGAAGGCGGCCGGGGCAACTAAGCCGGTAATATCCTCAGCGGTTTCAACACACAGCTTCTTTCTGAGGCTCTTAACATTGACCCACAATTGGCGAGGAGGCTGCAGAACAGAGATGACATGAGAGGATCGATTATCAGAGTTGAGAAAGAGCTGGAGCTCGTTTTCCCCGAATACCAAGAGGAAGAGCAAGAGAGACGCCGCTTAGGAAACAACTATAACGGCTAGGAGGAGACCATCTGATCCATAAGGCTCCGTCACCAGCTCGACCAGCCATCACGCGCCGACGTATTCAACCCACGCGCCGGCCGTCTCGCCTCCGTCAACCGCTTCAACCTCCCCGTACTCCAGTTCCTCCAGCTCAGCGCCGAGAGGGGTGTCCTCTACAAGGTACGTCGACTTTTTTCAAAACATTTATTTAAGTGGTCCTCCATTTCGTAATTGATGTCCACTCCAGTCCCCATTGTTTAAATCGTGCATTGTGAACAACAGAATGCCATCTACTCGCCACACTGGAACAAGAACTCCCATAGCATCGTGTTCATCACCCGAGGCAACGGAAACATGCAGATCGTGAGGGAGGATGGAGAGACTGTGTTCAACGGTCGCGTCGAGGAGGGACAAGTGATCACGGTGCCCCAACATTTCGTCGTGATTAAGAGGGCGAACGAGCAAGGATTGGAGTGGGTGGCCTTCAAGACCAACGACAATGCCAAGATCAGCCAGGTGGCAGGTAGAGTCTCTGTCCTTCGCGCCCTTCCGATCGACGTTCTGAGAAACGCCTTCAGAATCTCAAAGGATGAAGCATGGAGGTTGAAGGTGAACCGAGACCAGGAGGTTTCCCTCTTCAGCCCCACTTCCAGGAAATCCTCACGCTATGCAATTGAAGCTTAAGCTATATGGCTGTAAAATGTAACGTGTACGTAGCTAGGTAGCTACGTGGAAGTTGCAATGTTTAGGTAGCTAGCCGTGGTAAATGACGTTTAGAATAAGTCATTTTACCGCCCTCCGATGCGAGAACGCCGCGGTAAATGTTGCTTACCGCGGCCTCCGCCGCGTAACGCTGGTTGCAACTTCACGTGTATAGCCGAGAGAATAAGGCCTTGTAATGTTGTAGGACGACTCATCGTTTATCTGAGGTGTTCAATGTAATAACTTCTTCAGATTAATAATCAACACTGCGGGAATAATATAATGAGTTTTCTTTGAGTAACGTCTCAAATAAAAGTACTGCATAATTCCTAGCAATAAAAGTAATTATTCGAGTTTTCTTTGAGTAACGACTACGTAATTAATTCCTAGCAATAAAAGTAATTCCTAGCAATCTTCATCGTCGGTGGATATCTTATGGTCATTATTCGCATTAATAATATATATCGTCTCTACCACTGATAGAACTTGACAAACACTCCTCTCCTCCAATTTGTGTCACCATCGCCAGCTTCAACTATTTGCTCCGCAGAAAATTACACCATTGGCAGGCGAGTTAAATTAAAATCATACATTAAAGAAATATATTTTTTGAGCTAAAAATCTAGAATTAGAGCTTAATAGTTGCTTTGTATATATTCAATATTTATAATTAGAGCTACATGCTTAAATTTTTAAAACATGCATTGTACTGCATCTCTAGCTTCCAAAATAAATTACTTGTTTCATTTTGAAGTGTTTAATTTATAGTAATTTTTTCTTCGACATTTTGATTATAATTAAGATTTAAACATGTACGTTCATAGTTCTAAATACAACTCCCTCTATCCCACTAAATTAATCACTTTTGACTTTCGTACTATTGACAAGATATAAAAATTGATAAAATTTATAACTCAAAATATTGAAGAGAAAAGAATTGTAGATTTTATGAAAAACAAATGTACCTATTTTCCTAGGATGAAGATAGTGCATTATTTATAAAATCCTGAGGTGAATTTTCTACCAATATTTTAAGTAATTAAAACACAGAAAAGAAAATCTTTTAGGTCATTTATTTTGGAACAAATTAAAAGTACGTACTGCAAACTCTGAGAGCTCAAACTTCAGAAGCTAGCTGGAGTATGTCATAAGCAAATGATAGTATTTTTTAAGATTTTGGTTTCCTTCACATAAATAGAAATAGAAATGTAAGATTGCAAAATTTTACAGGGTGACGGAGCTTGATAGCCTATGGGTGAAGGTAGTAGCTAGCATTAACAGGAGGACGTCAGGTTCCTTGCAGTTTGGAGAAGGGGTGGAGTGTCTGGAAGGATATCTCAAAGGCTTCTGGGGAGGTAGAGGGCTTGGGTCCGGGGTTTTCAAATTTAATCAAGAGAATGGTGGGAATGGGGGATAAAACTCTGTTCTGGGAGGATGAGTGGTTAGACGGTCCTGCCCTTAAGTTCAAATTTGGTAGATTGTATGAGCTGGAGATTGATAAACAGTGTCGGGTGGCTGACAAAATTAGGTGGGATGAGGATGGGTGGAGCTGGGTTTGGAACTGGCGTAGGCGGTTGAGGGGACGATCAGAAGGTGCTCTTAATCTTTTGCTTCGTACTCTTCAGGTTTTCGTCCCCAAGCGGCTTGTTGCTGATTCTTGGTTTTGGGGTCCTGCGACGGATGGTTGCTTCACCGTCAGACGTCTGTCCAGTATGATCGGTTCCAATATTGCAGCTCGGCATGTCTTCCCTACGCGCTTGTGCAATAAGGTTCCTAAGAAAGTCAACGTCGTCATTTGGAGAGCTACCAGGAATTATATCCTGACCCGTCTGCATCTTTTCCAATTCGCGGTGTGGAGCTAGATTCAATCTTCTGTCCTCTTTGCTTTGATGTGAAGGAATCAACGGACCACGTGTTGTTACGTTGTCCGGTGGTTCAGGTGATTTGGAGATCAGTCGCTACTTGGTGCAACACTCAGATCAATTGCCTCCTGGAGTTCAAGGTCATCTTTGATTCCGCCATTACTTCCCAAGCCCCGCCTAAAGCTATGCAGGTGTGGCTTGGCATTCTTTATGTCACAGCTTGGAGGTTATGGAAAGCTCGCAACGGTGTGGTTATGGAAAACAAACCTTGGCAAGCTTCCCATATCTTCGCTGATATTCAGGTGTTGTCTTTCCTTTGGATTTCTACTAGGTATCCAAAGTTGAGGATTTCTTGGTCAGACTGGCTTCTCGTTCCTTTGTTGTATTCTGCTTCAGGTTTAGAGTGAGGAGTCTTTTCTTGTTAGGCTGGTCTTTCGTTGTGTTGCGCGCTTGTCCGTGCTTTGGTGTTTTTGTGGGAGCGTCATGCTCCCTAGTTAGCTAGTTCTGCCTCCGTCTCAGGGGCATCTTGCTTTGCTTTGTTCTTGTCTTTCTGTTCCTCATTCTCCGTCTTAATGAAGTTGCTGTTAAAAAAAAATGATTGCAAAATTTTAGTAGCTCAAGGACTATAGTGACAATTGTACAGCCTTAGGGGCTAATTGGTGCAATCCAAAAAGCTGAATTGATTAGTTACGTGGGAGCTGGGAAAGAAACGCGCCAATGTCTACGCTTAATCTCTTCTTTTCTCAGCTTCAAGTCTCCCCAAAACACTCCTCCTTCATCAATTACTTCCCTCTCGTTTCGCTTCTCTTTCTTTCTCTCTCACGCAAATCGTCGAACATATTGCATTGTCACTCGAAAATTAAAATTCAGCTCTAAATTGGAAATAATTATTTTCATGATCCCATCCCCTTTTGCCTGAAAAAGATGACGACGCCCTTCAAACTTCTCCTGGGTAATTCAGTTTCATGGAGGTCGATTTGAGTTGGGAAATCCTTTTTCGTTATTTTCCATTTTTCTGGCGGAGATTATTCGTCTTCTTTTGTGCTTGATGAGAGGCGAGATCACATGCTTCTATGAAGATCTGTAGGGCAGGAGAGTCGCCGTTTAGCCACCTCATGCTCCATCGTTTTCTCCTACGGTTGTCCCTTTCCAATTTGTTCAGATGGAATGGCAGATCTTGTTAACTCCAATCCTGATCGTGATATCGGGCAAGTCAGTTCTGTTATTCGGCCTTCTGTTTTCCGTTTCACAGACTTCCTGTCGTCCTCATATTTGTTTCATTCTGAATGTTTTCTGAGAAATTTATTCCGTGATATATATATATATATATATATATATATATATATATATATATATATATATATATATATATATATATATATATATATCATGAGTTTATGTTCAGGTATATATTACTAATCAATCTAGGAAGAGAGGTAGGTTTGAATTATTACTAATCCCGAATTATAAGAAGTAACCTAATTAGGTTCTATTTTGCTGACATTGGTATTTGAGAACTGAAATTCTACCAAGCTTATATCTGTGGTTAGATACAAAAAGACGAACACTGATGTATGTATTTGATGACAATCTCTACGTCATTAGTCATAGCTATGTGAAAATACTCCTTTTTTGTGTGAATTAAATGGGATGAAAAAACCTGATTTCCATATTTATGTGATGTGGATAGTATGACAGATTTCTTCTGAACTGGAAAAAGATTATTACAAACGTTTTCTTATGTTTAGCTCTGCACCTTTTCTTGATTTCTAGCATCTGGCTGGCAACAGTTCCCCTAGTTTAGGATAATCACTAATTTTTTTTTTTTTTGCAAGAATTAAAAGCTATGTGAAACCTTACATTACTCCTTCCATCCCACAAATATTTATATGTATTGCTTTTTTGCATGTGCCGCTAAAATTGATATTTTTCCTTTTAAGGAAACTTTTACCTAATTATTTTATTTTATAACCCTTATTTTTTCTTCCCCACTTAAAAAGTTATTATTATCCTATATACATTTATTACTTTTTTACCCTCAAATCATCTGCACTCTGTGTGTGGTAAAAACATGACTATTGCATTTGGAAGATCTGAATGATGTTACACGTACATTTTTTCAAAAGTTGAGTGAATTGATATGGTACATATCCTTGGCTTCACTCTGCCTCTTTATCTGTTACATGCATATGCATGCCAAATGTCTCGCAATGTAGGATAAGGAGTCTTCATACATAAAAAACAAATACTAGTAGATTAATTGTCTCAAATTTAACTATATAGAAGTGCCTCTGCAAAGCCTTCTGAACTTTAATTTGTTCCTCATGATCTGCGAACGTCTGTCTCATGGTTCATATATATTATGGATTCCATTTCATATAATTGATGCTTGGATTCGTCTCTTGGTCCCTTCATCTTATGTTTGCAATGATGTTCACAAGCCATTTTATTCTCATGAGAACTTTATTGCATCTACTCTCTTTTGAAGGCTCTCATCACCTTGAAGAAGGGCACTCAGCTAATTAAGTACAGTCGTAAAGGAAAGCCCAAGTTTCGAGCATTTAGACTTTCTCCAGTGAGTTAGCTTCTCCCTAAATTAAATGTTGTTAATTTGCATGCTATACCAATATATTCTGTCTTTCTACTTGGGAAATACTTGCTTTATCAATCTGTCAAAGGCAAAAGAAAAGACATGCATCAGATATCAGTCCAGGTTTCCTCAATCATCTGTGCATTTGTGTCCCAGAGTTCAATTTGACCAAAAGACTTGCTTAACACCAATATCCTATTCCATGAGTGTCTGAGTCCATATTTAGCTGCACTAACAGGATGAAGCAACACTTATTTGGATCTCACATGGAGAAGAGAAGAGTCTAAAATTGTCTTCTGTTGAACGGATTGTACCAGGACAGAGAACTGTAAGAATTATTTCTTTTTATTATAGCATGCTTTACATCAGGTCACCTTTTTGTTTCGGTTTTTTCCTGTTATGCTACATTATCACGTGAACAACATAACCAAACCTTACCATCTTTTGCAGCCTGTTTTCAGAAGATATTTGCGTCCTGAAAAAGATTATCTATCGTTTTCCCTTCTTTATAATAATAACGAAAGATCTCTTGATCTGGTAGGTGAAGCTTAATTACTGATCCACATTCAAAAGGTTTAAAAAAGTCAAGTGCTCATACTGTTGTCAATCTGCAGATTTGCAAGGATAAGGTTGAGACAGAGGTTTGGTTTGGAGCCCTTAAGTCATTGATTGGACAAAACCGTAAGAGACGTCTAAGAAGTGATTGGGCTGCTGTGAGTTTTGTTGTAGTATTTTTTAGAGTCTGGTTTAGCTCCTTCCTTTTGATTTTTTTTAACTTGCTTTCCAGGATGACAAAGGTTCTTCAGCCGAATATTCTTCAACTACATTCTTCACTCGAATATTCTTCAGCTACCTTACTTCTTTTAAGTCATTAATGCTCCACTTCTTGTGGTACTTCCAATGAAACCCAAATCTAGAATGTAGCATTAGAACTTCCCAAGTAGATTAATCTTAAGAATAAACGACTGTGTGGGACTATCCGAACTGGGACGTCTTCCTAATGTTTACCAAGAATAGCATGTACTCATTGGCAATTTGACTTCGCTGTACTGTTTCTGCTCTCAGCATGGTATTAGAGGCTAGGTTTGTTGTTTCTCCTGTTAGGTAACGCAGTTATTATGGTTTCCTTAACTTGTAAAGTCTAACTTACTCGGTATTTTTCATTTTTATTGGTGATAGGAATCTGATTTTTGGGGACGTCCATCTTCTGCTTCTGAGTTCAGTGATATTCCTGCTCAGGGTAGAGTATCTGTTGATCGTGAATCTTGCATAATTTTTGCAAGCTCAGATGTGGGGACGGAACGTTCAAATATGCAGATGCGAACAAGTGCTGTAGATGGTTTTAGAATTAGTGTTTCAAGTACTCCCAGTTGCTCAAGTAATGGATCTGGTCCAGATGACATAGAATCATTAGGTGATGTTTACGTCTGGGGAGAGGTTTGGTCTGATGGGATTGCAGGAGCTGACGGATCACCCATAAGCTCCTCATTTTTTTCAAGACTTGATGTGCTGACACCTAAACCACTGGAATCAAACGTTGTTCTTGATGTTCATCAGATTGCTTGTGGTTTACGGCATATTGCCCTTGTAACAAGGCAAGGTGAGGTCTTTACCTGGGGAGAAGAATCCAGTGGGAGACTTGGCCATGGCGTTGAAAAGGATTTTAGTCGGCCTCGCCTTGTTGAATTCCTGTCAACCACTAACATGGAATTTGTAGCAAGTGGAGAGCACCATACATGTGCTGTATCCACGGCAGGTGATTTATTTACTTGGGGTGATGGCATGTATAATGCTGGACTACTTGGTCATCGCACTGATGCTAGCCATTGGATACCGAAAAGAGTTTCTGGTCCTTTAGAAGGCCTCCAAGTTTTGTCTGTTGCATGTGGTGCATGGCATTCAGCATTGGCAACTTCTAACGGGAAGATGTTCACCTTTGGTGATGGGACATTTGGAGTTTTAGGCCATGGGAACCGTGAAAGCTTCTTATATCCAAAAGAAGTTCAAGCATTAAACGGTCTGAAAACTGTTAAGGTTGCATGTGGACTCTGGCATACTGCAGCCATTATTGAAGTTATGGGTCAGGGCCATAGTTTATCAAGAAAGCTATTTACCTGGGGGGATGGTGACAAATATCGTTTGGGTCATGAGAGCAAGGACAATTACTTGGTTCCCACTTGCGTTTCCTCTCTTATTGACTACAACTTCCACCAGTTAGCTTGTGGACATACAATGACTGTAGCCCTTACTACATCAGGTCATGTGTTTACGATGGGGAGTACTTCACATGGTCAGCTTGGCAATCCTGCCTCTGATGGAAAGGCACCGAGGTTAGTCCAAGATAGATTGGTAGGTGAGTTTGTCGAAGAAATTTCATGTGGGGCATATCATGTCGCTGTTCTGACTTCTCGAAGTGAAGTATTCACTTGGGGGAAAGGTGCCAACGGAAGACTGGGACATGGGGACACAGAAGACCGCAAAACGCCAACACTAGTTGAGGCACTGAAAGATAGGCATGTCAAGAACATATCTTGTGGCTCAAGTTTCACTTCCAGCATATGTATCCACAAGTGGGTATCTGGAACAGACCAGTCAATTTGCTATGGATGTCGGCAACCATTTGGTTTTACTAGAAAGAGGCATAACTGTTACAATTGCGGTCTGGTGCATTGCCACGCTTGCAGTTCCAAAAAAGCATGGAGAGCTGCATTGGCTCCCACACCAGGGAAACCGCATCGTGTTTGTGATGCCTGCTATACAAAGCTTAAAGCTCCAGAAGCAGCTGGTAGTAACTACTCTAACAATGTCACTAGAAAAGTAACTGCCGTGCGATCCACAGTTGATCATAGCAGGGAAAGAACAGACACAAGGTATTCCAGACTTTTGCTGTCTCCTGCAATCGATCCAATCAAATACTTTGAGATGAAGCCGGGAAGAGCCTTAGTAATTAGATCAGATGACCCTTCTTTGGTTCGAGCTTCGCAAGGTCCATCACTTCAACAACTGAAGGATATTGCATTTCCAAGTTCGTTGAATTCTCTTCAAAGTGCTTTCAAACCTGTTAATATGTCCCCTCCAGCATCATCTGCACCCCACTCACCTATCAGTTCAAGATCCTCCTCGCCATACTCAAGGAGACCAAGTCCACCAAGGTCTGCGACCCCTGGATTTTCTAGGAGTGTTATTGAAAGCCTCAGGAAGTCGAATGAAGTTCTGAACCAAGAAACAGCCAAATTACAGAACCAGGTACGGATACATACCTTTTCAATATTCTTTCATCTCTCTTGATTACTCCCATTAGTCCCAAATTTTTTTATAATCTCTCTAAATTTGATTTCACTTTTCTGTGACATGCAGGTCAGAGGTTTAAACCAGAAATGTGATAAACAAGATAGGGAAATTCTGAAACTACAAAAAACTGTTAAAGAATCAGCTGCATGTGCTGCTGCAGAGTCATCCATATCTAAGGGTGCCAGAGAAGTTATGAAGTCCATAACTGATCAGGTGCTGAAACCTTAGATCATAAACATTATCTTAATAAAGTGATGACAAGAATGATTTCCACATCAGTGATTACTCCTAGTACCTGAATTTATGCCTGTTCTTGGGATAGAATTGTTCGATCCATGCAAAACAAAAAAAAAAAGGCTATTTTATTACTCCTACTAAAAAATTTTATATGACAATTTGCTGTCGTCATTGTTATATTCTGCTAAGTTGCCCTTCTTCCTGTTGTCCTTACCCTTTAATGTTATCAGTTGAAGGAAATGATGGACAAACTCCCTCCTGAGTCTTCTGAAAGTGAGACCATGAAATCATTGCATGCTCAAGCCGAAACCTTTTTAAGTTCAGTTGAAACATCTGAAACACGAGACCAGAGGACAGAACTGAATGCAGCCCTATACAATGATGATGGATATTCCACCACGACAGTTGGTGTGCACCGACAAGCCTCTCAGATTGATCATTCACGATCTAGGAGTGAAACAGAAAAAGAATACGCTGACCAATTCGAGCCTGGTGTTTATGTCACTTACGCCCTACACCGAAATGGTGGGAAGATCTTCAAACGAGTTAGATTCAGGTATGTGAATAAACTTTTGAATTCAAATAAAGAATTATTTAACTGTGCTTCCCCGAGCAAGCATTATCAGAAGTTAGGAGACGACCGTAACAATGCTAATAAAGAGGAATACAAATAAGCTTCCTTATAATGAATGTTGTGTTTGAAAACCGATACAGTAACTTGATCCACAATGCAGATGTTGCATCAGCTAAAACCTTTGTTCTTAAGTTCTCCTCTACTCAATGTATCACACTAATGTGAGATTATCTGTTTCTTCAGTAAACGGAGGTTCGATGGACATCAAGCAGAAGAATGGTGGTCCAAAAACAGAGACAGGGTGTTTTTGAGGTACAATCCTCATAGAAACCCTCAGTCTCCCAGCGCTTCATCCTCTACCCCTCCGTTCGCCTAATACTGATGCTTAGTATGGTAAGCTAACCCTCGTGATGGTGAAGTCAATGGGAGCATCAGAGCGAGATTGATTACTCTAGGAATTGAAGTGGTTGATACTCTTGTTTAATCATATGCTGGTAAAACCTGTGAAAGGTCTCCTCTGATGCTCCTGTTAGTGAGAAACAAAGAGTGTGATGCTCAAATACAGATCGGTTTATATGCGCAACCCAAAGCAAAGGTGCACATTTGACATTCATGATACATGATGAGTTAGCATCTCATCTGTTCTAAGTTTACCTTTCGCCTATGGAACTAAATGGATGAAATAAATTCATCAGCCATGTCTGACATCCGCGGATGAAAGTGGTTACTTCTGTTGCAAGCTTCTGAACCTTTTGTTATGGAGAGCTCTGTTTGCTTGGTAGATAACAGGTTTTGATTGTATTGTTCTGTCGTATGTTGTAAGGTTAGCTTTGTGACATTCAGAATATTTGTTATATCATCAGTTGTAAAGATTTGAGTTTCTATATATTCTAGGATATTATTGTTCAATAAAAGCCAGCTTCTTAAAGACTCATGCGAATTTTCAATGAGGAAAGAGACATTATATATACTCCCTTCGACATTATTTCATTTCCAGTATTGAATCCATAGCTTTTCTTCAGCATTTTGATATTAAAGTCAAGTTATTTATCTTCAAATAATAAGCGAAGATTTGTAATTTTTAAATACTACCACTAGTTTACTTTTAAGAAACTTTTTTATGGGATTGTTTCTAAGTAATGGTTTGAGTAAAATAAAATAGAGAAAATCAAATATCATATTCATGTTAGGATGAAGGGAGTACAAGATATTTGGAAAAAAATTACTTTTATATATATACACCGAGGTTGAATGAGGTTTGTGTATCTGTCTGGGTGTAAAATGATTAAGTACAATTGCTTTAATTAATTGGAATCATTCCACTTAATTGTTGTTTTATCGACATCCGTACAAGATGTTTCCTTTAGCTCTCTAATATTCCTCATGCACGGTTTTGCTTATGAATAGTTCTTGTCCTTTTGACGCGTAATGGTGCCTACAAGTGGAAAAGATTTGAGATCTTAATTTTGTTTCGCTTTGCTCAGCCAAGTAACGGAAAAGCCATGTTTAACGCTTCTGGGCCTTGTACGTTTCGGCCCCTTTTATTCTTTATCGTCTCCCGGAGTACGCGGCTCTCTCGTCGAGAGAAAAAAGAAATGTAAGAAAAAGTTAAGAGTTGGAAAACAAAAGGGGAAATGTAAGTTGAAAATATTAAATATATTATATTTGGAAAAATAACATTGTAAAATTATACTCTCTCCATCCTATAAAGATTGTTGTGTTTGACTTTAATGTTTCGAGTTGCAGTGTTTTTTACTGAAAAAAATTACTAAGATAAACAATGAAAAAACATTCAAATATATATATATATATATATCTATAAAGTTTAGATTTAAAATTATGAGAATTATATGAATCATTTAACTTCACGTATCTAAATATTCATAAAAATAAATCATAAATTAAACGGTAAAACATCAAAAATAAAAATTACAATCTTTATGGGATAAAATGAGTAAAAATTGAAATTCTGAGGGAGCATCTTTTAAACCAAAAGATGTTACATTACATTCAGAACTTTCTTTGTGGGATAATTATGCGTCTAAGCCCGTCATTGTCTCCCCCGGTCACTTTCTTTCGCTCCAATGGCTTCATCCAGGATTGTTTCATCCTTATCGGGGCGACCCATATTGTTGACAGGCTGGATGCCCAGCTCGCCAGTCTCATGCTTACCACAGAGGATTGCAGAGTGGTGAAGATCACACTTATCGTCGCGATCATGCCCTACGGCCCAGCTCTGGCTACCCACCTGCTCTGCACTAGGGCGCCGCAGTCTGAATTCCTTGCGTCAGACTTAAGGGCCGCTTGGAAGGCTTGCTTCGGATTCCAAGTTCTAGAGAACCTTTATCAGAACAACACCTTTGTTATAGAATTTGACTCGATTGAACAACTCCAGAGGGTTCTAGAGAAGGAACCAAGTGAAAGGCGATCCGAATTCACCATCACTCACATGGATTTTTAGATCCTTATTATTGATTTACCATTCCACTGTATCACTATCGAGATGGGTGAAGCTCTCAACGGGGTTGTTTGCCGAGTGAAGGAGGTTGAATGTGGCTCTACTTTGCAAATTCGTGTCTCCATCGATGTCACGAAACAACTACGTCGTGGCATTCTCGTTGATGTTGAATGAAAGGAACAATGGTTTTACTTGCGATATGAGTTCTTACCGGAATTTTTCTTCCGGTGTGGTTTTATGGACCACAATGAGAAGGACTGCTTGTCCCCGCTCCCGGATGTAAACAAAGTTCTTTTGCCATTTGGTGATTGGCTCAGGTACAATGGGAGAGCGAAGCTGATTGTGCAGAGAATTCAGGCTACTCCTGACTCGTCCTCACCACCAAGAACGTCGGTCATTCAGCCTACATCCGCCAGTGGAGTACCACCAGATTTTGAGAGGAGGCTTCTCACACAGGTACCACTCAAGCTGGCTCTCACTACGTATTTGCAGGCATTTTTGTAACGGCTTCAAAGCGGTTTGGGCGTTCTGAAGCCCACCGCTTAGCCTTTTTCGTTTTTACGGAGCGACCCGCTTCAAATTTTACTCCACCCCCTTTTACTCCTCTCCTTTTAATTTCATTTAAAGTCGACGCTTTTACTCTCCCCCTCTCTCTCCATTTGAGATTTTTACTCTCTCTCTCAAAACTTCCTACTCCCTCTCTTCATTTCTACACCAGAGCAACGCTCCCTAGCTCTCCCTCTCCTGCTCCCCCTCATTTCTCTCAACTCCTAGCCCCGCCGACAAAGCCTCCTGCTTTTACAACCGCTGCCGAAGCGACCTCCTTCTCCCGCCGGCAGCCTCCTTCGCCCACGACGTCCTTCACTCGACCAACGCCCTTCTTCCGACGCCCTTCTAGACGGCGTTGAAGCTAGATCCGGCAAAGCAACCCTCCCTCTCCTTCAAATTTCTTACGCCACCTAGACCCGTTCTACAGTGCCGGCGGTTCACCGCTTCTACAACTTGTATTTTTCTCGGGTTTGTATTTTTGTTGTGGATTTGTTGCATTTTCTATTGAAATGTCTAATCGGATGAATTTTTATGATTTGTTATGGGTTTGTGAATTTTTAGGTTTAATCTTTATATTTATGGTTTGTTCGGATTTGTGAATTTTTGATGAATTCATCGATGATGTTGATGAATTTGAAACTCAGAGTTGGAATTCGTTTCCAGATGTGGTGTTTTTTTCAATTCATAACATTCATTGTAACGGCTCTCACAGTTTTGGTGTCGCATCAATCTTAATGGTTGTGTTGCGGGAACGAGGAGCGTAGCGAGCGTTTTCATAGCGGCGGAAATCACGGCCTCCGCCGTTACGATTGTTGCGGCAGATACGGATGGTGCACTACGAAGAGCTCATCAACTACGTAGTGTCTCCCCAACCTAGAAGGGGAAGTGGACATGGCAGCCTGGCTGAAGGACCAAGAGTCACTTACTCTGGTGACTAATCTTGCCAGCAAACTGCCACTACCGGAAGGTACTTCTAACTTGCCTACTTTTGCTTTTGGCTCAACTCAGAAATTACCTGCCATTGTGACACAGGGTGCCAAAAAGGGTCCTCATGCATCTAACCCGAAAATTAAACATAACAAGGACAAGGTTTGTCACCCAACCGCCCCCGGAAGCTGGCGGAAGTTTCGTTGTTGCAGAAGCCGAAAGTATCGGCGGCGGGTGAATACATAATTTTTCTTAAAAGGGTTGTGGACCCGAAACCCGTCCCTTAAACGTTTTCCTTCAAGTTTAAGGTTAATACGTGTTTGCAGTTTTTAAGACGTCTTACTAGTCCTAAACCTGCACTCGAAACATGTTAATGGTTTTACAGAATATCGTGCGTGCGGAAAACAGATAATAAGTAATACAGGTAGAAGGAGTTCCGCCCTCTTCGTAGGGTCGGAAACTCCCCACGAATAACTAATACAGTCCAGAATATCAGAATGCTAAAATGTATCTAATATGCATACTACGCCTACAGAGCCGAGCCATAAAGCGGATTATACCTCGCTAACTACTGCTACTGTTGTTAAACATAAACAAGAGAAATTAACGTCAGACTGAACGGATAACTTAAACCAACAGATCACAGAATGGATCTAACGAGAAATACCCTCAAACTTAATTAGAAATATACCTCTCAGAACAGAATGCAAAACGATCACTGCGGGAGATCTACTCCGCAGGTCGTTTGCCAGGATCCCCTGAAAAATGTTTAATATATGGGGGTGAGTTCTCGAAAGAACCCGTAAGGGTGCAGGTACGATAACGGGAAAACCTTTAAAAAACGTTTTCCCTGCACAAAAGGTTAGTATGTAATGAACTATCAAATAATACAATCCTAAGTATAAACAAGAATATGGTATGCAAATGTCATGATGCTCAGAAGTCCCGTCGGACTGGTGGTATTTTCCCATACAGATGGTCCCCGACCACAGACAACACCCTACGACGGCTTATTAAGCTCACGCCGATTATCGGGATCAGAACGCATGGTACCAACGAGGGGTGATCAGCCCCTAACTATTAGAATAGTTAGCAGCATAAAATCGACACAGAACAGAAAATGGGTCCGTTGTCGACTCCCGATAAGCATATCCGATATAGCATAAGTCCAGAAAATCTCAACAGAGAGTGGGTCCGTCATCGACCACAGATAAGCATGAAATCCATAAATAATAAAAACCTGCATACCGCTATGTACCATGTGACTAGCCCAGGGAGTCACTGGGTCTCACCCTCGACCCGAGTACTAGCCCTTAACTTGCCTAATACACATGAGTTGAATTGCATTGCGTATTAAGAAAGTTAAACTTTTTACCTTAGCAGAAACGAATAATCTCGTGGCCTCCTAGTCGCTCCACAAAGTATCACGAAACGCAGATTTAATCGCGAGAATCAGAAACAGAATAACTCTAGTTAATTAACTAATATCTCTTACTTTGAGAATTTATCCAAAATTACCACTTAAGTCCTCCAACTTTTCAAAAATTTACAATCTTGTCCAAAACTTCACAAAGTTGCAAAAAGTGATAACTTTATACTTAAAGTGACTAACTTTCCTTTAGCTTTACCATAATTACACTTTTAGTCCTTAAACTTTTTAAGAACTTTCAAGTTAGCCCTTAAGTTCCACAAAATTACAAAATACTCAACTTTATCAACTTTTCCACACAAATATCTTTTCCAACCAAAATTTCGACCAAGTCCATAATTTCGGCCAAATTTCCATTTTGACCCTAAACTTTCTAAACTTACACTTTAGCCACTTAAACCATACTTTTTTCACCAAAACATCATTTAATCACTTTCTCCAACACTTTAACTTCACAAAATCATTAAAACAACATCATCATCAATTCGGCCTCTTTCCAAAAATTCACCAAATAATTTTCAACTTTTCCAACAACTTAAAAACATGTTAGACATACTTATAACATGTTTTCTACTAACTTTCTTTAACAAAAATCCACTCAGCAGTTCGGCCTAAACCCAAAAATACCAACATGTTTTTTCATGATTTCTCAAGAACAAAGTATGTTCATCATACTTCCAACAACAACATACTTGAAAATCAAAATCATCCATGAACCAAATCCATAAAAATTACCAAGGAGGATCCTCACCTTAATAATACTTTTAGCTTAGCTTAGGATGAGTAGGAGTTGAGACAACTCCACCACCAAAGATCCTTAAAGTTTTCGGCCAAAGAAGAACAAAGGAAATAGATGAGTTTTCTTCATGTTTTAATTTCAAGAACATGAAGATTCAACCAAAATAACTCAACCATACCTTGAATATTACTGATTTAGAAAGCCTAGGAAGTGGTAGGACTAAGCTTTGTTGAAGATCCAAGCTCAAAACTTCAAGAAATGGTTTTTGGCACCAAAAGTGCTGCTGGACCCGTCAGATTGCACCAAGGTTTTGGGCACCTTCCTTTCACTTTTGGCTCTTTCTTCCTTCATAAAAGTTGTAGCCAAGACCTTGATGAAGAATTTCTCTAAAGACCCCAAGAGCATATTCGGACGCCTACTAGGGGAAAAAGGCTGTGCTAGAGAGACGAAAATTTCTAGCAGCAAAGAGAGAAAGGTGTTCTTCTTCCTTTGCTCAATAATGGAGATGAGTGATGAGTGAGAGATAAAGAAGAGAGTAAATGGTCAGGAATAAGAGATGAGTCTGAATAAATGGAAGGGGATGGGTAAAAGAGAAGGTATGGGTTAAAAAGAAATTGTTTCCTATTTCTTTTATTCCTAAAAGCCAAAACAAATATCTCCTCCCACTCACTAAGAAGCAAAATATAAATATCCTCCCTCCACACTCTCACAATGCGCCGGCCCAAAAGAAAAGAGCCCAACATGTGATTTCCCAATTTTTTCCTTCCTCGGTGACCATTTTGCCCTCCGAAACCGATTTTTGGCAAAACGTCCCGAAACTCCATAAATGTTATCCAACATGTAAAACACTTATAAATAACTCCAAATTAACTCCCAAACACTGAATTCCAATAATTAATCACAAGCCGTTTGTGATCTGATAATTACAGAATTTGAACTTACGGCCGAAATTCACAGAAAAAATTACACAACGTCGGGGGTGGGTGTAACAAGGTTCCTATTGCAAGTGGTGGTAGCGTGTGCAAGAGGGTGTGTTAGCTTGTCAGATTGTGAAAAAACCGATGAAGTTTAATGATGGCCTCGCTTCTTTGAAGATCTGGTTTTGGGCTGTTGAAGTGGCACCTCTAAACTCTCTTTGGGTTGTAAACCTCCACTGACGCCCTTGGAAGCCGACGCACCTCTCTCTGTCAACTCCACCGCCAACCGGTGCGATCTCCGTCGAATCCAAGATCCAAGATCGGCGATCGACTTTCTTCAATTGGAATACGTGCGATCAGCCACCGGGAGTTGATCGACGTTGAAGGCTGAGATGAGGTGGTTTGCAATCTTAAATCTAGAGTAGATTTGAGGTTTTTGTGAGCGCCTATGCTCTGTTGATCGAGTATGATCTCACTCAGTAAAGTTGCAAAAGAGCAGATTTTGTTTGCTGATCGAGAATGTTGTAATTAATCTAAGTTCAAGAAGTGTGTATCCAATATTCAAGAAGTGTCTATTAAGTATTCAAGAAGTGTTCAACATAGCGATTTATGAATTATCTCTTATTTTTAACATTGCCAATGATCCTAATATTGGTTTGGTGTCTTGAAATTTATTTTACACTTTTTTATTTTACGATAGACATTTTCCGATTTTACTTTAGACAATTAAAAAATTATGGTAAAGACAAATTTAAAAAAATGTTACAACATTAGCAACTATTTGACATCTATAATTGTTAAGACAAATTGACAAGAATGTTACGCATAGAGAGAAATGTCTAAAATAATAGGTAGAAGTGTATAAAAGATAACGAAGAAGTGTGTAGAAAAATAGAAGTGTCTAAAATAATAGATTAAAATGTCTAAAGAAGTTTATGAACATGTATGAGAAATATGCAATGTAAGAAATATACTGTAGAAAGTGTCTAAAATAATAATTGCAAATGTCTGAAATATTACGTAGAAGTGTCTACAACAATATATAAAAAGGTCTAAAATGATATATTAGTGGATTAATTTTAAAATGAAACGGTACAGGCGAGTTCGACGGAGCTCTCCAGGCCGGCAAGATCGTGTCGATCGTCTCGGATGGCGGCGGAATTGGACGGGAAAGTTCACTAGAGGCTGGCGAGGACGTTTCCGGCGGTGGGGAGCTCGTCGTCGGCGCTTATGGCCTTATCTGCCAGATTTTTTGGGTTCGGCCCTTCCGTAATTTAATACACGTTGAATCTTAAAAAACGAGTACAAATTGAAGTGTAGAAGTCGCACAAACTTCCCTCAGTCGCACTTATCTTTATCAAATTCAAGAATGAGTATTCTAATAATCCGGAGAGAGTATGGTGTTCTTTAAAAAATTTCAAATACAATGAGGATCTTTGGTATATAATACCATCTTCAACAGTGTTAGTCATCACACTTTTAAGTCAAATATAACTAGTAAAAATAGGAAAAGTGGACAATTATTTGATTTAGTAATATTGTCTATCACACTAACTATAATAGCTTTTGCTATTTGACTTTCCAAAATTGGAAATGGAAAAAAAGAATTTATTGATAGTTATAAAATAAATGTGCTTGATTTCAAATGTAAATTTGATCATTTAACAAAAATATACAGATTCTTTAAGTGGCGAATACAACCTAGGAGAAAGATGGCGTGATTTGATAGAAAGTTGTTTCTTTTTTTTTTTGATAGTGAGAAAGTTGTTTCTAAGCAACTCAATTTATTTATATAGATATTAACAAGTTTTAGTTCACCATATTTTACTCATATTTGGTTCACAATGTGATGTGAGGTGATCAGGTGGAAATAACCAAAAAGAAATCCTCTGAGATTTCTTATTCTAGCATTACGATCCGACCATGTGGTGAAAAGGGTCGCTATATATTGTGCAAAAAAACACTAAGAAAATTACAAAGTGGGAGTAATGTTTGAGACATAGTAGTTGATAAAAGTAGGAGTAGGCGGTTCATTTGGAATGAAATTTTTTTCCCGAAAATTTGGGTATGTATTTTTTTATTGATAAATGAGATATATATATATATGAGTAGAAAATGTAATGAAAATATTATTTTTATAGAGAATTGATGGTGAATTGTGGATTTAAGATTGTTTTGGGTATTGAGAATTGGAAAAGTTATTAAAAAATTCCTAAAATTTGTTGTTGAGCTGAGCGTTAAAGAACATCCTTAATTTCATATCCCGTTTGATAGTATTTAACTAGGACTATATTAAAGGAAGAATGGGAAAATATTTGGAGATATTTTTTTTAATGGATGAAATGTATGTGAATAGGTAAATTTAAGTTAAAAAATGAATTTATTAGAATTAATGGAGAATGATAATTTTATAGATGTTTTGAGTGTTGAAATTTGAAAAGGGAAAAAATGGGGAAAAGATGGCTATGTTCTTTTTTCAGTAAATAAATTTCTGAAAATAAATTCCAACTTTCACATATCCCAAAATAATTATGTTTGATTGAAAGGTGTGAAAATAACAAATGGAAATTGAGCATTTTACCCTTTGCATCTGAGTTAATTATTGAATGGTGGCGCCCTAAAGGTAGTGTTCATTTACAAACTGACCCGTAAGAAGGAAGTACATGCGTGTAAAGCAGTCACCTCCAAAATGAAAGTAAAAACAGTGTGGTTGTGTTCAATGTTCATTATTCAGGGAAAAAATGAGAATTTGTTTTTGTAGTTTTATGCGTTGGATGGATGGATGTTGGGGGGAGAGAAATTTGAGAATAATGTGATTTTAGAGTGGATTTAAGATATTTTATACTTATTTCGTTCCTGAATAATTAAGTATATTTTTTATGTTGTTATAATTGAAAAATTGTACACTTAAAAGAAAATTTCTTTCATCCAAAATTACTAAACTATCTTTATTTTATTTTGTTTTTTATCTTATTTTTTGTGCAACTTCTTTTCAAAGTTAATTATGTCAAACAACACAAAAACTTACATTCATCTTAATCCTAGTACCCAATCAAACCTATGAATTATTTGTGGACAAAGAATATATGATATTTGGAAAAGTAGACAATGTTTTGGTGAACGACCACCCATAGTAAAATTATGGGTAAAATGGTGATTTTACCTCTAAAGTTTACGAAATCTCTAAATTTGTCACTGAATTTCATTTTGAAGTGAAAATGCCATAAATGTTTTAATGAATGGGTAAATTTGTCACTGGAAATTAATTTATCTCAGTTGGCGCTCATGTGACGTGTCACTGGATGATTAGATGGACATTGATCGTACATTTTATAGAGTTAATATTGAATTTCATCTTAAAATTTGTCACATTTTAAGGGTTCAATTGTTAGTTTTACAAAATTCAAGTGAAATTAAAATATTAACACTATAAAAATGTATAGTCAGTGCCCACGTAATCGTGCAGTAGCGTGCCACATTAGTGGCAACTGGGACAAATTAATGTTCAGTGACAAATTTACCCATTCAATAAAACATTAGTGATATTTTCGATTCAAAATAAATTTCAGTGACACATTTAGAGATTTTGTAAACTCAGTGACAAAATGACCATTTTATCATAAAATTATCCTATCCCATCCATCATTTTTTCAACTTTTTTTTTATCTCAAACTATTTAAAACTTATCTACCTTTTCTTCTAAATTCTTCTCTCATGTACATGTCATGTATCTATTATTGTAAACACAAGAATTTTATCTCAATAAAGTGTGCAACCTTGTATGATATTCAAGGGTGAGGAGCCGGAGATAGCTAGATAGGTTTATGAGGCAAAGGTCAGTCATATTAATAGGGGTGATGAGTTGACACTTGACAGGCCACTCGCTCGGCTGCAGAACTGTTGGGAGCAACTGTAGCTGAAAGACTTATCTTTCAGGTTGGGTTCTGGGAACTATTGAAGTGAGTGAACAAGCAAGGGTAGGACAGTAATTTATGAAAGGTATTGTCAATCAATATTGCCAAAAGTGTGAAGAAGCAAAATCATGTTATTCCCCACACAACAAATTTTTCTGCCCAATACCTCTACCCTGTCTCCATCCATCACTTCCTAAACCTCTCCCCTTTCCACAAAAGCCCTAAACAATTTGGCCTCAACTTGCCATTATTATTTTACCTCACCCCCTTTTCATTGCTCAAGGTGAATTCCTCATGCATATCAGACTCACTAGCTCCCTCTGTTTTCAGCAAAAATATACTCTATTATGATACCTAACCCATGTATATGATACAAGAATTTTCACCCATGTATAGTAACAACTTGTATGTATATATGTAATATGTGATATAATATAATACAAGAATATTTTCCCATTTCTTTCATGCATGAAAAAAATATATATAGACAGAATGCCCAGATTATTAATAATTATAAAACCAGACAACAGATCATAAGCACTCATTCCAAGGTTTCTAGGATTAAGCAAAGAAAGATAAAAAAAAATGGGATCCAAAAGAAACCTCAAAGAGAAGAAAGGGACTCAGATCAGCCACTAGCTCTTGCTTAATTGCCCTAATTAATATATATACTGGTAGAATAATTCTTGTGTCTTTAGTTTTGTCTCCTCAGCCTTATATATAATACAGTTATC
This sequence comes from Stellera chamaejasme, assembly GCA_024586325.1. NCBI lineage: Eukaryota > Viridiplantae > Streptophyta > Magnoliopsida > Malvales > Thymelaeaceae > Stellera > Stellera chamaejasme. Next base: position 36,390,558 of record CM044984.1, read on the forward strand.
ATCAGCCTCACTTACCCCTCTCTCTTCTCTTTCCCCATCTTTCATGATCACCTGAAAGCTTGCAGATGGCAGCTCAGCTGAAAGATATGCACTGTGTTAGAAACAACTTCTATACTGATTAATAAGCTAGGTTTTCTGTTACTCCAGATCCTAGAATTAGCAGCTCCTGCACATACGTATCTAATGGATCACCATCATCATCATCATCATCATCAACATAACATGGATTCGAGCACACAGGAGATGGAAATCTCCAGCTCGGCGACTGCAACAACCCTAGGCGCCGGGGCATCTTCCTCCTCTTCATCGTCCTCAGCCTCGTCCTCGTCCACGCTCAGCCGCTACGAGAACCAGAAGCGGCGCGACTGGAACACCTTCGGGCAGTACCTGAGGAACCACCGGCCGCCGCTTAGCCTGTCACGTTGCAGCGGCGCTCACGTGCTGGAATTCCTCCGGTACCTGGACCAATTCGGGAAGACGAAGGTCCACACCCAGCTGTGTCCTTTCTTCGGGCACCCTAACCCTCCGGCCCCATGCCCTTGCCCTCTACGCCAGGCCTGGGGCAGCCTCGATGCCCTCATCGGCCGCCTCCGAGCTGCCTTCGAGGAGAACGGAGGCAAGCCGGAGGCCAACCCGTTCGGCGCCCGAGCCGTGAGGCTTTACCTCAGGGAAGTGCGTGACTCGCAGGCCAAAGCCAGGGGGATCAGCTACGACAAGAAGAAGAGAAAGAGACCGCCGCCGCCTCAACAACCTCCTGGTCTTCCGCCGCCGCATCCCTCCACCGGCGGGAACTGATCAAATCCATCGACAACCAGATACGTGATCAAAACCCTCTTAAGCTAGCTAGCTAGATCTTCTCATGATCATGATCATCTTATATCACTGATCATCATATATTTATGATCATGGAATCATATGGTCAGAAAAATTGTGGACCTGGATGATGAGTTGAGTTCATTTCAGTTATAATTTGTTTGTGTATGAAATTAATATATTGTAGCAGTTCAGTTGAGTGCAATAACTAGCAAACCAGCCTCATCAAACATCTCATCTGATATGATCGATCGATCATATTGTCACCGCAGATTCTGAAATTACCAAACAGCTTGGTAATTCACTAGCTAGGTCCAAGGATTTAAACATGCAAATTTGGGTGCCCACAGTAATTAGTACTCCATATATAGGACAAGATCAGGTGCAGCAAGATATGAACTGATTGTTAAGTTAAAGTCATAAAAGACTTAAAAGTCATGTGTGAGGTAGGTACTGTTTGAGATGGGCCTTATGTATGCATAGTTCTGTCAAATCTGGTCCTTAATTCCAAAGGGGAAGAGTGGATCCATGATAAAGAACAGCAGCAGTAACGTTAACGTACCCGCATAAACCCTAGCTACTGATGTACGAGTAGTGGTCATGGAATCCAGGTAATTACCTATTTACTGCTATTTTATTTCATCGTCCGCATAATATTGCATGATGAATAAGCAACTAATTAACTAGTACTCCCATTCTTACAAAGTAAAACTCGTACATTTGACTACATAAGAAGATTAATTAAATAATACTGTTACTAGAGTGTATTATGATGGGTATGTAGGACAATTTTTTTCGGAATGAGTAATAAGTTAAAGGTGATATGAAAAAAAAATCTACTTTATAAAACGTATCAGCTTTGCCAGTTCTGTTATATATATACACACACATTTTACCAGTTCTGTTATTATTTATTTAGGTAAAATTTCACTCACTTGCTCTATCCACATCCCAACTAAAAGAAACTGCAATTACAAAATTAACCTTACCCACACTATCACGCATGTATTAGGTGTTTTTTTTACTTAGGTGAAGAATAGAATCGATCTACTCCTATATATGAAAGCATTAATTTTTTTGATAAAATATTGATCGACCTAGGTAGGGCACGGATATACTCCGTTCATTTTTAAATAATTTTACATTTTAGACATTTGAAGTTAATAATTTATATGCATATCATAATTTGAAATATAAGCTTTTCAAATATATTTTTTTTCTAAAATTTTAAAACGTGTTATTTTTATTAAAATTTAAGTCAAACATTGAATCTTAAAATAATAAAGTGAAAGTATAGAATTATTTGAGGATGAAGAGAATATATTGGAAAGCATTAATTTTCTGATAAAACATGGATTGATGTGTTCCTTATAAACTTTTATGGCGGACAAAATAGCTAGTTACACTGTCATTTGTGAATGCAATGTGACTGAAAATGTTTGAAACTTGGAAAAGACTCTATTGCTCAGTTCAGTTGCCAATAGTGGGATTTTTTTTCAATTTCTATTACACAAAATAATTTTAAATCCATCAATTCACCATCAATTTTGTATAAAATAATATTTATTTTAAAAATTTCTTACTCACATACATCTCTCATCTATCGATAAAAAACACATCCCTAAATTTTCAAAAATTATTTTCTCATTTCAAATTAACACACCCCCTAAGGAAGTGCATATTAATTAATTTAATTTTGGTGCGGTGTACTATATACGCCCTTGGCGGATTATAATATGCATTTCTTCTTTATTAAATCCTTCCAAATCTGTACTACCGTAATTAGGAAAATACATATATAGTGGTTAATTACTATGTATGAAATTGATGGAATGAGCATCATCATTAAATTTGATTTAAGGATATGCGGGGCCAAGATGATACCAGATCTTCCCTTTTGTTTTTCTCGATTAATGATGCATGGATGGAAAAATCATTGTTCTGTATTTATGTTTATTTCTTGGATGCAAAGAAGAGTTTAATCCAAAGATTAAGGGGCAAGAAGTGATCACTTTTAGATCTAGAAGTTTATTAGAATTAACAATTACTTCCTCTATTCTAAAAAGATTCAATCATATTCCTTTTCAGGTTGTCTAAAAAAGATTTCATCATTTTCATTTAAGGAAAAATTTTCATATCATTTTTACCTTTTAACTCTCAACTTCCCTTCTCCACTTAAAAATTATTTTTTGTCTTATTTTACAGTTTTATTTTATTAACCTCAAATCTTCAATACTCCTTAATTTCTATCTCCGTGTCCGGTCAAATCCTTGAAACAAATTGGGACGGAGGGAGTAACTAGGATCACTAATACCAGTTAAAACAAAAAAAATGTAACCAGATTGATATATGACCTTGTTATTTACCCACTGATGGGTAAAACTACTAGCTGATCCTAACACTATCTACTAATTTAACTAACTAACAATTTAAAAACTAAAATATCCTTCTTAGTTAGGCCTTTACACAAATAACATAATTACTGATTTTTTCAATTTGTTGGTAAATAGAGCCCGCTATATGTGTGTGTGTGTGTGATTAAGTTGATGGAATCTATATATGTGTGTGTGTGTGATTAAGTTGATGGAATCTATGGCCCTTTGGCAATAGCTGTTTCAAGAAACTATAGTGTTTTGGATAATATTTTAATGGTCGAGATCAAACAACTACAGCTAAATGCTAAACTCTACCCATAGATAATTTTTCAAAATGCAAAAATTACTTTTAAAAAATTGTTGCCAAACGGGTCTGTAAAACAATTTAAAAACTGTTGTCTAGCTGGCCCCCTAGCCCTCCTAGGGGACTTTAAGCTGAGAAATCTACAATTATCAACTCTAGTATGAATAGCTTGGTGCTCGATTTGGTTCAATTTTATCCTAATACGTTTTCTATTGATATTCGTAAGCAGCTCGAGTTCGATCCACTACGTATTTATTTGGGTCGTAGCGCAGATTTCGTTTTATTTGCGCATCTATTGTAGCTCCAAACGGCGTTTCTATTGTTGCTACAACATAAGGAACCTTTTCTGAAGGGTGCGCTCAATGTGCTACTATAGTAGCGCCAGAGTCCACTATAACAATATTTTATGAATTAAAAAAAACACTCCAAAACACTACGTAGTTGCATTTTATGTCGTAATGCACGGAGTAGCGTCCCAGGCGTTACTGTGGGGCCGAAAATCGTCGTAGCGTCCAAGGCATTACTAAGGGCGCTACCGGTCAGAGCCTGTCAGAGCTAGTAGCGCCCTGGTAATGTCTTTGTGCGTTACTGTGGGGTCAAAAATCATCGTAGCGCCCAAAGCGTTACTGTGGGGCGCTACCGTCACCTTTTTGATTCCCGGACATTAATCTTGTTCAAATTAAAGCTGACTAAAGTAATGCCTAAGTAACGCCCTAGGGCGTTACCAGCTACCTCAAATTAAAAACGCGTTACCAACTACCTTTTCTCACAAATCGTCTCTCCCCTCTCCTCTGCTTCATCTTCTCCGCACCCAAACCCTAGACCACCGCCGCCTCATCTTTTCATCATCGAATTGATGCCGCTTGTTCTTCTCGATGTTTCCATCTCCATCAAAGGTACGTTTTTCAAGGTTTTGTTTTGTTTTTAATCCCCCCATAATTTATGTTGGGTTTTTTGTTCTAATTCTTTTTTTGTGTTACCGGTTCGAATGTGTGTCTCCATCTGCTTCATCTTCGTTGCCGCCACCGTCTCCATCTTCACCAAAACAGAAGGTATCTTCCTAAACGTTTTCAAGGTAAACTTTCTGTAGGTTCGAATCTGGTTTCATGATGTTGTGTTCATCATGAGAAACTTGCTTGTTTGTGTTGTTGATCACAGATATTTTCTATTTTATAGGTATTTGTGTTTTTATTCGTATATTCCATCTGCTTGTTTGTGTTCATCTAATTTAAAAGTATTCTCTCTTTTTAAAATATTTTATGTTTTAGAAATTATTTTGTCATTTTTAAACGAATGTTTTGTTTTTATAAATATTTTCTATTTTCTATAAATATTTTCTATCTTTACAAGTATTTTGGGTTTTTATTAGTATTCTCTAATTTTTATATGTATTTTTTGTTTTTAAAGTATTTTCTGTTTTTGATTTGAACTTTTTTATTTCTATTTTCTGTATTTTAAAGTATTCTATGTTTTTTTATATAATTTTTATTTTCTTTATTTTAAAGTATTCTTTGTTTTTTATTTAGGTTTTCTAAGTTTAATTGCATTTTTAAGACTAGCATGAGATTTTAGGACCCCGATACAGCCCGATGGCTCGCAAGGATCCGGTTAATTTGTGGGATGAGAAGGATGGCGAGGAGCTCCTCGCCTAGGACGAGGAGGATGCAGACAGATACATCAACAGTCGGGCGGATGAGTAGTTTGTAATTGTAGAAAATGTTATATTTTAAACTTTTGGATTGTAATGGATATTATTATATTTTTAATGCATTTAAATTGGTAGTTTATTCAATTATTAATGTTCATTGGTAGTTTATTCAAAATATCAATATAAATATTAATTAATGTTTATTACTATTTATTTTATACTAAACATTTAAGATTTAATAGATTAAATGTTAAAACAAGAAAAAAAAAAAGGATATGGGATAGTAATGCCAAGTAGGGGGTGGGGCGCTACCAGGCCTGTCAGCTTGGCAGACTTGTTGTCAGGCCTGGTAACGCCAAGTAACGCACGGCCGTAAAGTAACGGCTCAAATCGTACTGCCGTAGTAACGCCTCGCGTGCATTCACGTCAGAATCGTGCAGTAACGCATTGGCCATGCTACTGCACTTTCTTCAGATACGTAGTGAAACTGGAAACGAATTTCAGATCTGAAAATGCAAAACTCATCAATTCATCATATTCATCCGCTTAAAACCCATAAACACACATACAACTCTATCAAATCTAATCATTTATATAATAATTTATAAATGTAGTTAACTATTCTTAAGGTTCAATAAATAAATTAACAAATATTTATTCTTTTGGTAGTTGCAATTGGTTGATTTTATTAATTCAACTTAGTCACTTTTCTTAATAATATAATTGAGTATCAAATTCTAGTGTCTAATAAAAGTTTTGAATATGTATTTTCAGCCAAAAAATGCAAATAATATATTAAGAAATCATATCGAAGATGAGGTTGGTAATGATAGCCTAATTCTTTATTTGCTCCCTTAATTTCATAAGTAATTTCATAAGTGGTGTAAGGTTAGTTTATTTTCAAATTTAATCTATGTTTTTTAATTTATCGTTTTCACTATAGTCTTAAATTTCTTCTATACAAATGATAATTTGATTTTTACACTTTATAAACAAATTTTCTTAAATTGTTTCTACTAAATAATAATATAAGTTAAAGTTAAATTGACATTTCAAACGTGCATCATTTATGGGATGAATGAAGTATCCAAAAACACTTTATATATAATGTTTTTAAATGATTTGTTGATACTTTCTTCATTCCCAAATAATTATACAATTTATTTTTACTATTTTACAATATTTTTTCATAAATGTTTAGACATTTAAAGTTAATAAATTATATGTATATCATAATTTGAAGTATAAATTTTCTAAATACATTTTTTTTGATTTTTTTAAAACCTTTTATCTTTATTAAAATTTTAGTAAAACATTGAACTTTAAAACAGTAAAATCAAAGTAAAATAATTTGGGCACGATGGAGTATAAAATAGTGGTGCATGCAACTTGAGCATCGTAAATACACTACGTCGATGATACATATTTTACCGCGGCCTTTACCGCGCATAAGACCGCGATAAAACGTTAGACGCGGTAAAGTGGCAGTGAGCCACGTTTACCGCGGCCTACGGCTGCTAGGCCGCGGTAAAGTTCGCTGCTAGCTTTTTTTTCAATTTCTTCCCCCGTTTTCATTCGAATTCTTCTTCTTCATCCTCTCCCGTTTTCTTCTTTCTTTCTTTCTTCCTTCTTTCTTTCTTTCCTTCTTCCTTTTTTCTTTCTTTCTTTCTTCTTCTTCTTCTCCCGTTTTTTCTCTTTTCCTTCTCTCTTCTTCTCTGTTCTTTCTTATATTCTTCTTCATCTTCATCTTCTTCTTCTTTCTTTCCTTCTTCCTTCCACTACGTGGGGAGGAGAGGCCTCACTGCGGCCTCAGGCGCAGTTGGTCCGTGGTACCAACTGCGGCGACGGCCGCAGTGAATGCCGCGGTTGAAATGTCCGCAGTTTCGAACTCACTGCGGCGTCGGCCGCGCACTACAACGAAATGCATTTTCCCGACAGACAGAAAGAGTCGGGAAAATCGACAGAACTGTCGGCAGAAACCCCGTTGGGCTTCTCCAACACACAAAAAGAGTGTCGGCAGAGGACGTGTCGGGAAAGTGTTCTCACGACACTTTTAATGTGTGTCGGAGAAACTTTTTATAGTTCTCCCGACAGACGATTGTGTGTCAGGAAATATATTTGATCCTCCAGTTTCCATGTGTGAAGAAAGGTTGTTTTGTGTTAACAAAGACCGTATGTCAGGAGAAGCTGTTATGTGTCAACAACGATTAGGTAACTCTTTAAAGTTACTTTTTTTAGTGCTTATGTGGTCAATATTGCTATTAATCACTAATATTAGATGAATTAATTATTAATAACATTAATTAATAATAGTTCAAATAAAAAAGTACTTCATTAATAAAATTAAAATTTACAATGTTGAGCATTCTTAAGCATCTATGAAAGGTACCTACTTTGAAAGTTGCTAAATTAAACTAAATAGTTCAAATATAACTAAAAATGTTTTGACTTAATCATTAAATCCCTAAGTTCCAGATCCTCCAGGTTGGTGGCTTCCATTAGATGATTTATGATTTGAAGGAGAATGTTCATCCGCAACCTGAAAAAAAAAAGGAAAAATAAGAAGTTAAAAACTTGACTTGGATGCCTAGATGATATTCATCACTGATTTAAGATCTGCAAATAAGGGGAAGAACACCAGCAATGCTGAATTCAAGAGTCAAAATGAGATTCCTTCAAGATACATCATCTAGACTTACTGTTCCTCTTTCAAATTTAAGGAGGAACACCAGCAATGCTGAATTTAAGGAGGTTATAAAACTATAAAATACACATCAAAGGGCACCGAAAAGGTGTCTCCAAACTAGACTTCTTGTTCCTCTTTCAAATTAACCATGTCAAAAACACCATCATCATCATCAGAATCCAATCAGGAATGAAGAGATGAAAATGGCAAAGATAGATAAAAGTTAACAAGCAAAAGTTAACATTGCTTCTAATGAAAGAAGCTGATCAACCTAGGAAGTTAACAAGCAAAAGTTAACATTGCTTCATAGTATATGGCACGTTTCATATCACCAAACAAGTCCAAAACACGCAGATTTGGTTCCATGATCCACACACCACGAGATTCAACCACATTTCTGAACTCAGCACTTATTGGTTGATACTAGCATAAGAACTCTAATTGAAATATTAATTACCTCATTATCAAGTGTTGATTACAAAGAAATTGATCAGAGCCATATTTTGCTTGACAAATGGATGTAAGGATGTTGAAATTTGTTGTAAGTCTTGAAACTTGGGCTTGTAGAGCTGGTACTTGTGGATCTTGAATTTGCATAACCGTATTTTGAGAAGAGGTGCCATGTCTCTCCATCAAGGTTACAGTCTTCCCAATGCAGCGGATACGCCCTCTTTTTTCAGGTCCCTTCACCTTGGCTAAATCATCATTCTTCCAATCTGTTTCGCTCTCTTGTGTATCATTGGACTCATAAGAACTGATATATTATAGCCTGTATATTTCTACAAGATCAGTGCAGGGAGGATGGTTTTAAAGAAAACGAGATCATAAGAACTGAGATTGTGGTTAACTAAAAGATCAGGAAAACGTTATTTAATCATCTAAAAGTGAGTAATCACTGCCGAGAACTAGAAGATTATTGAAATTTAAACTTGAGTTTATAGAGCTGGTACGATAAAACATATTATAACACTTCCCCTTTGGTAAAATAAAACATATTATAACACTTCCTACATGGGCAAACAATCTTTCCATTTTCACTTGATTTCTGAAATGCAAAATTTAAAAAACTCTCCACTCCATTTTCAAATTGTTCAGATGATCTTGGAGCATGACACATCCAAGATCGATTACTCATGATTTTCGAGCAAGATCTGCCATATAATCAATAGATAGTGAAGAAATACTCCACTCACTGAAACAAGTCATTTCAGCTAAGAACAGAACAAATAAGGTTCATGTCATCCGATAATAGAAAAAAAAATCAGATTGATTTACATGTCAACCAACAGACCTCAAAGCATAAGAAACAAAGATATTAGAAGAAAATGCACAAACTATATTAGAAGAAAATGAACAAACTAAGCAGCAGGGGGATTGTGCTCATGATCCTGCATTTGATAAATCCACTAGACAATCATGGTCTAACAAATTTCGCCATTCAATTTGAAACTTTAGCAGATTAACATCATGACTTCGTTCTTTAACACGAAATACGTGATTATAGAAGTGCTTACTTCTGACTTTTAAGTTTTACCTAAACTTCAAATTTGTGGCTTTTAGAATCACTTTGTTCCACACAAGAATGCATCTTATATAATCTATCATCCAAGGGTAGATAATAAACTTTACAAACAGCCCACACACTGTAGGGAACACTTAATGTGGTTCTTACCTTGAACCATGAATATATTTGCACATTTGAATGCTTGGGATTACAAAAAACTGAGATAATCAAGTACTTGACCAAACGATTATTCTAACGTTTAGCTTACGCCTAGATTTTCACGTCTATTTTGAATAGGGCTCGATTGTTTTTGTTTTCTCTATTTTTGATTAAGCAAGTTTGGGAATTCTAGTAAATAGTCCCGCTGTTTTGGTTTAGAACTCCGCTAAATATATTTGTCTCACAATAAAAATGCGTGCCATGGCACATTGCGATTAAAGGTAATCGACACACTATATAATGTTTGAATAATTAAAAAAGTGGTGTGTCGAGATGTCGAATCCGGATGAATGTTCATCCGGATTCGCCAATGAAACCCAGAAAATGAAGAAGAAGAGAAGAAGAAGAAGAAGAAGAAGAAGAAGAAGAAGAAGAAGAAGAAACAGAAGAAGAAGAAGAAGAAGCATAAAATAAGAAGAATTCGAAGAAGAAGAAGAAGAAGAAGAAGAAGAAGAAGAAGAAGAAGAAGAAGAAGAAGAAGAAACAGAAGAAGAAGAATTCGAAGAAGAAGAAACTAAAGAAGAATAAGAAGAATAAGAAACAGGGGAAGAACAAGATGAAGAAGAAGAAGAAGAAGAAGAAGAAGAGGAAGAACGAAGAAGATGAAGAAGAATGGTGGAGTTGTGCGGCGGATGAAGAGAAAGGGGAGCTAAAACCCTAAAAAAAAAAATTACTGCGGCCTTGGCCGCAGTAAATCTTACTGCGCCAGCAACTGGGTCATTTACTGCGTAAATGGGCTTACTGCGGCCCAAACCGCAGTACGGGCCGCAGTAAGAAATGTCTTCCCCACGTAGTGTTCCTTCCTTCTTTCTTCTTCTCCCGTTTTTTTATCTTTTCCTTCTTTCTTCTTCCTTCCTTCCTTCTTTCTTTCTTTCTTTCTTTCTTCTTCTTCTCCCGTGTTTTTGGGTTTTGTTCTCCCGTTTTCTGGGTTTTGTGGATGAATTCAGATGAATATTCATCCGAATTCATTCACTTTTTTTAAATTATTTAAAACGTTACTGCGGCCAGGGGCGCAGTAAGGCCTCTACCGCGACCAAATTTACTGCGGGAATTACCGCGGCCCTCCCCGCTGTTGTTGCCGCAGCGCTACCGCGGAGGAGGCCGCAGTAAGCCCTATTTTTTCTGCGTAGTGATAATTTAGTTTATGGTCATTCATATTGATAATTTTTTTTTGATACAAAGGGGGTAGAGGGTTGGGGATACCGAAGGCTCGAACTCGAGACCTTTACAAGTGTCCTCAGAAGCATGACCACTAGACCAAGTGCTCTGGACCATATTGATAATTAATCTTGAGTTATATACTTGTATTTTTATGATATTTTTTCTTATACTTTTTACTGTTCTATTTCAAAAGATATTGCCCCCTCTATCAAAATTTATGGTTCAGCCACTACTCCACCAATCCCCATCCAGATCTAGGCTAGTTCAACACCTCTAATTCCCAAAAAAAAGAAGCAAAATCAAACTTTCTCAATTCAATTACACAAAATAATATTAAATTCATCAATTCTTTATAAAATTACATTTTTTTAAATAAATTTATCTACCCACATACATCTATCCATCAATCAAATCATATCTCTCCAACAAAATTTCCAATTTACGTTGAGCTGAGCCATAAGTAACTAAGAATCAGCCGACATGTTACCAAATAGACGGTGATTTGAGTCCGCCCACCAAATTAAGTCTCTTGGTTGTCCATCTCCACCCCACTTCTATTATAATAAAATTACACCTAAGTCCAAAGAGACAATCGGGCTTTAAAAATATTTGACTTTATATATTAAAATATTAAAGAAGTAAAATATTAAAATGTCAAAGAAGTAAAATAATCATAAAGAAATAAAATCATATATTAAAACCCAATAATCGAACATATTTACATAATTTTTATAGGGGTGAAGGTAGTAATATTTACATAATCTTTTACTTTAAAAATATATATGTCACAACATAATAATAAAATATGAAAATTATAAATATTAGTATCTACTCACTAGTTGGATTATTCTATTCTTATTGATCTTTCAGCTCCGACAACGAATTATTCTATTATGTATTCACGACATCGATCCTTCTACTCAGTAGCCTCCTACATTCTATTAGATACTGATATTTGTAATTTCATATTTTTGTTTTAAACATTATAGCATTTTATCATTATTGAAAATTTTATTACTATGTTGTGACATACATATTTTTAGAGTAAAAGATTATATAAATATTACAACCTTCATCCCACAAAAAATTATGTAAATATGCTCGATTATTGGGTTTTTTTTCTATGTGTATATTATATAAGTGTGTGTATAAAAATTGGGGGGGCATTAAAATTGGGGACCCAAAGCGGGTGACTTACCCGCTTTAGACTAAGACCAGCTCTGGATTTATTAATAATTACCAACCATGCCATTACACGATTCCACCTCTACGAAGCTGGCAACAAAACGAGAAAAAATACCATCTTCTGTTTTATTCTGACGATGATAAGCTTTCTTTTGTCTTTGCCATCAACGATCCTTCGTGCATGCAATTCCAAAGACAACTAAAATCGTGGACCGCCATTAACATGTTTGCTTCAACTTCAACCTCTTCCTGTGGAGCTTTACATGTGATTATCAATTAAAACCTATTTTTTATGCATAATTGCATTAAGTGCGTTTCTAGTTATACACGTGATTATCCCGTAATTGGAAAATTGTGATCCCATAGTAGAATAGTAGCGATCCGGCAGTAAAAGAGTAGTGATTCTGTAAAAAGAGCTTCATAGTCATGATCCCCATGTATGAATCTCATGATCCCAATATGATTTTCGTAATTAATTCTTATGAACAGTAAAAAAACGCATCAAAACTTAAATGAGCCAAACTGATAGCCAAAGGATGATATCTGGTGGTACTGTTGCGGCGGTGACCGAAATAGAACTACTACCAGGACCTGCGAAAAGTAAGGCACAAGAAGCTTTCAGGTGCAGAAGAAATGGGAGAGTGGGGTGTGTAGTAATCCCAGAGGACACTGGGTAATTCTTCTACCCATTTTCCCTTGGCGTCGTAAAGGCGTTTTTTTAGCCCTTCTTTGATTGTGCGGTTTGTAACCTCCACTTGACCATTTGACTGTGGGGTGGGCTACTGGGGCGTAGAGCATTTGTATGTTCATTTTGCTGGCCCAGTCCCTGAGTTTGGTGCTCGCGAACTGTGTCCCGTTATCTGTGATTATGGCTTTTGGAGTCCCGTACCGAGATACGAGGTCATGCCACAGGAAGTGGATGACCTTGGAGGAGCTTGTTGTCTTGAGTGGTCGAACTTCGATCCATTTGGTGAAGTAGTCAACTATCACTATATAGAACTTAAATTGTCCAGAGGATTTAGGTATTGGCCCTATGAGATCAAGGCCCCACGGCGCGAAGAGTATGGGGTAGGTCTTTTTTTCTATGTGTATATTATATAAGTGTGTGTGTATAAAAATTGGGGGGGCATTAAAATTGGGGACCCAAAGCGGGTGACTTACCCGCTTTAGACGAAGACCGGCTCTGGATATATTAATAATTACCAACCATGCCATTACACGATTCCACCTCTATGAAGCTGGCAACAAAACGGGAAAAAAATACCATCTTCTGTTTTATTCTGATTTATTCTGACGATGATAAGCTTTCTTTTGTCTTTGCCATCAACGATCCTTCGTGCATGCAATTCCAAAGACAACTAAAACCGTGGACCGCCATCAACATGTTTGCTTTAACTTCAACCTCTTCCTGTGGAGCGTTACATGTGATTATCAATTAAAATCTATTTTTTTATGCATAACTGCATTAAGTGCATTTCTAGTTATACACGTGATTATACCGTAATTGGAAAATTGTGATCCCATAGTACAATAATAGCGATCCGGCAGTAAAAGAGTAGTGATTTCGCAGCAAGAGCTTCATAGTCATGATCCCTATATATGAATCTCATGATTCCAATATGATTTTCGTAATTAATTCTTATGAATAGTAAAAAAAACGCATCGAAACTTAAATGGATTCCAACAAAAACATCAAAATAAATGAGATATGGATCTATTTTTGTTCGTTTTCTTTTTTTTTTCTCTTCATTGGGTTGTAATTTTTAATTATGGAATAAAAAAATACGCATTTTTTTGAAAGAGAAAAGAAAAGAGATATAAGTGTAAAAAATAGCACTTCTTAAGCGCTTTGAATGCGCCACTTCAATTGGTCTTGCCCGATAAAAAAAGTGAATTTGAGTAACTGATGTAAAAGTATTTCCAACAGTTTCTTAATTTTTTTGATATGTTTATTTTTGGAGAATTATGAGTATTTTTTTATCCAATAGCTTCCGCATCTCACTCTTCAAAATGGAGAATGAAGGAAAAAAATGGGGAGTCTCCCTTAAATTTGGAGTATTTTTCAAATTTAAAGAGCCTCACAAAATCTACTTTTTTTTAAAACTCTCTTTTTTAAAATGGGGAGTCTCCCTTAAATTTGGAACATTGATTTAGAAATCTCTCATCTCTCTCCAAATAAATAATTTATTATTATTATTCAAATATATAAAATATTTTATTATCAATGTATAATTTTTCAAAATAGAGAGGCCGTTCGTTGGAGTTGAAACTCAATTTTGTTTTTGAAGAATGTGATTAAAAGGTAAAAAAAATGATGGTAACTTTATAAGATGGAGAATTCCCCAAAAAAAAATGCGAAGGGTACGAGAATGATAGTAGCAGATATGCAGAGGTAATCTCTGTCTCTTTCTCATCAGTCTTGTTGTTGTATCTTGAATTCTTGATTGACAAAAAGAAGGATTTAACATTTCACAGAGGCTGGGCCCGCCGCACGTGCCAACCTGTCATTCATGTCCCCTGAGTCATGATCTGCTCTCTCTCTAGCGAGCGCCAGTCGCCACCCTGCCTCTCCTCTCCGCTCCTCCTCATTCGTTCGTCTATCAATAGCCCAATCTGGCCCGTTAGGTTTTGGACTTTCATTTATAAGCCCAATACCCCAAAATACTACCTAGCCTAGCCCAACTACTTTCCATCAATTCTGATAAATGAATTACTAAACCTTCCATTTTTATTATTTTCCCCCAACAAATTTTCCAAAGTCCCCCCCCCCCCAATGGGACAATTATTTGAAGCCCACTTGATTGGTTTGGATATGAAGAAATCCAACAATTATTTATAAATACATGCACAAGCTATTGAATTTTGTCTCTCTTTTTTTTCCAAGTAATTGAATATGACAAACAAACAAATTAAGGTATGAATCTATCTGTTTTGAATTGAAGATAGTGATGCATATCCAGATCGCCCAAACCAGGGTCTTTATATGGTCCCCCATGATGCCCTGCTTCAAAGGGAAACTAGCTACTACTTACAATTCACAAATAAAGTAAGTATTTTATTTTCCCATAGTCTAAATTATTGTCTTAGTTATAAATTCCAAGGAATAACCCTTTTATCAATCAAGCTAATTTGCAGTAACAACCCAGAGTGCCAGATGATGTATCCATCATTTCGTGCTGGTTTTTTCCCTTTTAATAAGGTAGTGTTCACTACAAAATTTCCCATTTTTTTTCAATTTTCTCAATTCTAATACATAAAATAATTTTAAATTCATCAATCCTCTATTATTACTTTTAAAAAAATCACACTTCCATAAAATTTCCCAATTTTTTTCCCCACGAGAATCAACCCACCGGTTGATAAGCCTTCTCCATACATATTCTAACATTACCATCGTACATGCGATGCGTATAACAGTCGTCAGCTGTGGTCCATAACTCAAGGAAGTTTAGAGAGGAAACCAGTATCATTGGAAGCAATTAGTTAAAAGTTGATTTCTTTTGCTTTTCAGCATTAATTACGAGTACAATAAAAGTCTGTGTTAGGTCAAAAATAAAAATAAAAGGCAAAAACAAAAACAAAAAAAAAAAATTAAAGGAAAAGGATGTATATGAAGATGTCCCTTGTTCAAAAAAAGAAAAAAAGAAAAAGAAAGAAGATGTCCTTCCTTCCTGGAGTCGTTCTGGCTTCCAGTTTCCTTAATTTGTGAAAGCAACACATCAAAAGTCCAATCACTTGCCACAAAGTAAACCGCCACTTTGACTTATTATACACCACCAAAACAACATTTCTTAAATTCCATTCATTATTATTTAACTCCACCAATTATTTAGTGCTCCACCCCCCTTTATTATGTACATAAAATTAGGTTTTTTAAGCTCTTGTGGAATCTTTTTTTAGAAAAATTACTTAAAATAAAATTTTAAAAAAGTGAACAGTTATCAATAATATGAATATTTGAAAGAATAAAAATAGAGTTAAAAAAATCTTAAACTCTTTCTTGGTTTTTTTGAAAAAAGGCAAACGAAATATAAAATTAAAAATAAATCACAACTCTTCAAGTTGAAGAGGAGTGACTCAGGAAGTACCGTTACAAGAGATCAGTAATTGGATGAGCAAGGGGAACTAGTGACAGTAGTTACAAATTAGCAATAGAGGTTAACGAATTTGTGAGTCAATCTACCCACGTAATGCTGAACTTAGACCATCTGCTTGAGAGCCATAAAAAAGATAGAAATTGAATTGATGAGACGGAGACTTTGGGTGGTGGAGCTTGTGACGGGAAGGCAACTGAGTTACGGTACAACAGGCGGTTACTATCCTTATTGACAGCCAAGCTTTGTTTTGGTGTTTGTTGAGATGATTGGAGCGAGCAGTTGAGAGGACTTCTGGAACATCAGTTCCTGTGAAGGGGCCGAGATCGCACCAGAGATAAACGGAGGACCAAAGTTGCATTGCCGGTGTGCAGCCAACAAGACAGTGTGAAAGAGACTCTGTGAAACCACAACCACGCGGGCAGCAAATGTCCAAGAGTGCAACACCACGCCGGGATAATTGCCACGCTGGGATAATTGTTGATGGGTTGGAAGCCTATCCAAAGCAGCCCTTCATAGAAATACATTGAGCTTTTTGGGCAGCCATGGTATCCATGTCATTGTATGTCCTGCGAGTGAGTCGGAAAGTGTTTCATCATCAATTTTCCTAGAAAGAGCGGCGACGGAAAATCATCCTTGTGCATCCAAGTTCCAACTCCAGCTATCAGTAACGCTATTTTGCAATTTTACACCCTGCAAGAAAGTTGTCAATTCTTCAAGCTCGCCTAGTTCTCTCCCCCTAAGACTTCTCCTCCAACTCCAAAGCCAACACCAGCCCTCCGAACTCCAGACCACTCTATCCGCCACCTTGCACTCCACCTCCGACTCAAGCCTAACTAAACGTGGGAAACGTTCTTTCAAAGTTCTATCCCCCAACCACTTATCTACCCAGAAAAGTATTTCCCTCCCATCTCCTAAACTCCTGCTAAAAGAGGTTAAAAAATTTATGCTGGCCTCATCGATTAAAACCCCTGTTTTCAAAATTCTACCCCAAACTCCTCCAATCTTCTTACAACCAGCCCCTTCCCAACCCTCCTTTTCTCCATATAACTCCTCTATAACCCGAACCCAAAGGGCCCCTTTTTCCTGGAGAAATCTCCACTTCCACTTCCCGACCAACCCCCAGTTTTTGGCTTTGAGGCTTCCCACCCCAAGCCCTCCGTCATCCATATTTCGTAAAAATGATTCCCAATTCACCCAATAGATACCTTTCCCATCCCCTTTTATTCCTCAAAAAAATTGTGATCTGAGCCTCTCAAGTGTTTGGGTTACCTCTATCGGGGCACGGAACAACGGCATGCTTCCCAAGACAGAGCTGACCAGAGTAAGACGTCCCCCTACCGAAATCATATTTGACTTCCAAGATGCTAGCTTTGTTTTGCATTTTTCGATTACTGGCTTCCAAGTTGTTGAAGAAAAGTTTAATATTATGAGTACGGAGGGAATTAAATTATGTTTTAAAAAAACTCCATTCGAGTTTTTATAATTAAATCACTTACAAATAAATTCTAAATTAAACTAAAACACAATTACTCATCCACACACAAAAAACAATTCAAATTTTGCACATGCTTTAAGTTTTTGCACCCCGTCAAAAAGCTAAGTGATTTAACGAATGAAAATATAAGAAATGTGAATTCGTATTAGAAAACTTCAAAAAATAGTCATTTCCAAAGATCATTGAAGCATATTTTTTTAATCAAATCTAATTCGCATGATAAAGAGGATTAAGAAGAAAAAAAATATATATGCATTTTATTGCTGAAAGCAAAAATACTAATATATATATATATATGTGTGTGTAGATTTATGAAATAAGAAACATTAGAAATGATGAACCAATAGCAACAATGAAATGCTATAACCTAAAATTGAAAATTGGAAACGGAACATGGGAAAATATAGGGTTGATATGATGAATAAAGTTTAGAAATGAAACATTCAAGTTTAAACTAAAATAATAAATGGAATATGTAAAACATGGAGATTTTATAATTGTGATAAAAAATGTCAAATGAGAGATTTGAAGTTAAATTGAAAATAAAAAATGGAGAATGCAAAAAATAAATAAATAACGAAGAGAGATAAATTTAACATATAAAATATTCTAAGGAGTAAACTTGAAGATTGACAAAATAAAAAAACACCTAAACACAAATTGTTGAGAAAATTACCATCGAGTTGGAATTATTTACCTATGCACCATTAGATCAAATGTGTGGAGTACAAATGGGATGTACAACTACCACAACAAATTAAAACCCAACAATGAATAGTAGGATCCCCTACAATTGTAGAGATGTATAATATATTGAGGAAATTTAGGGTTTGAAATGACACTACGTAGGGAAGACAATTCTTACTGCGGTTTGGGCCGCAGTAAGCCCAAAGGCACAGTAAACTGACGCAGTTAATGGTGCAGTAGGCTTTACTGCGGTCAGGGCCGTAGTAAGGCCGCTGTAAACCATTTTTTAGAGTTTCTTCACCCGCCGCATCCTTCATTTTTTCCATCATCTTCATCTTCTACTTCATTTCTCTCCATCTTCATCTTCTAAATTTCTCTTCATCTTCATCTTCTCCATCTTCATATTATACATCTTCTTTCTCTCTATCTTCTTCTTCTTATTTCTTTCTTTCTGCATCTTCTTCCGCTTTCTTCTTCTTCTTCTTCGTTTCTTTCTTTCTTCATTTTCTTCTTCTCTCTTTCTCTTTTCCTTCTCTCTTCTTCTTTCTGTTATTTCCCTTCTTCTTATTCTTCTTTGCCGCTCCACTGACGTCATCGCCGCCGCCACTTGCTCCTCATTGGCCGCCGGTTTTTGGGCATTTATGGGAAAAGGTGGATGAATCCGGATGAATTTCATCCGGATTCATCCACTTTTTTTTAATTATTGAAAATGGTTACTACGGCCTCTTACGTGGTGAGGCCGTAGTACGCACCACGGCCTCAGCCGCAGTGCTCGGGAAACTGCGGCCATTTTTACTACGGCATTCACTGCGGCCCTCGCCGCAGTAGCTACCACGGCCCAACTGCGTTCACTACGTGGAGAGGAGGGCGATTACTGCGGCCCTCAACGCAGTTGGGCCGTGGTAGCTATTGCAGCGAGGGCCGCAGTGAATGCCGTGGTAAAAACGGCCGCAGTTTCTCGAGCACTGTAGCCTCACTACGCAAGAGGCCGCAATAACCATTTTTAATAATTTTTTAAAAAAACGGTGAATGAATCAGGATGAAATTTATCCGGATTCATCCACCTTTTCCTAGAAATGCCCAGAAACCGGCAGCCAAGGAGGATCAAGTGGTGGGGCCGATGGCGTCAGTGGAACGGCGAAGAAGAAGAAGAAAACGGAAGAAAATGCAGAAAGAAAGAAATAAGAAGAAGAAGAGGATGGAAAAAATGAAGGATGCGGCGGGGGTGGAGAAACCCCAAAAAAATGGTTTACTGTGGCCTTAATGCGGCCTAGTTTATTGCGGCATTACTACGGCCTAGTTTACTGCGGCCTTACTGAGGCCCTGGTCGCAGTAAGGCCTACTGCACCATTAACTGCGTTAGTTTACTGCGCCTTTGAGCTTACTGCGGCCCAAACCGCAGTAAGGGTCGCGGTAAGAATTGTCTTCCCCGTGTAGTGGTTTGGGGCCGCAGTAATCGCCCTCCTCTCCACATAGTGTGACAAAGTAAATATAAAAAATGAAACACTAAAGTTTAATAAAATATATAAAAGAATGAGAAATGCATAAATGTGATAAAAAAAATCAAATGAATGACTTTAAGATTTTGAAAAGAAAATAAAAAAGGAGAAAAAATTTGAAAAAAAGAGAGAAAAAATTTGAAAATGAAAAAAAATTGAGAATAAGAAAAAGAGGGAGTACATGCACCATGTGCTATGGGATAAATCTTATCAATGAATAGTCCTAATTGCCCACAAATGTATGTATGTATAATATAATATAATGTGATAAAAAAATCAAATGAATGACTTTAAGATTTTGAAAAGAAAAGAAAAAAAGATAACAAATTTGAAAAGAAAAAAAAGAGAATAAATTTAAAAATGAAAAAAATGGAGAATATGAAAAGAGAGGGTACCATGCACCATGTGGTATGGGATAAAATCTCATCGATGAATAGTTCCTAATTGCCCACAAATATGTGTGTGTGTGTATATTAGAGTAAAATCCGTCGGCGGTCCTACTTTTTATGTTTTTAACCAATTATGGTCCCGTTTTAAGTTTTTGCCATATTTCAGTCCTAAATTTTGAATTCTTGACCTAATCGAATCCTTTCCGTCCAGATTCGCCGTCAAAGAGGACGGAATGAGTAAAATCCGTCGGCGGTCCTGTTTTTATGTTTTTGACCTATTATGGTCCCGTTTTAAGTTTCTGCCCCATTTCAGTCATAAATTTTTAATTCTTGACCCGAACCAAAAAATAAGAAAACTCGATTTCAACCCGAACCCGAATAACTTGACCTGAAACCAACCCAACCCGAAAATAGATAAACTCGATCTCAACCCGAACCCGAATAACCCGACATGAACCCAACCCAACCGCCCAATTGACATCCCTACCCCTACATATTTAAAAGGTTTTTGAAGAAAAACCCCACCTTGGTGTGTGTGTGTATCTTCTCTTTTGCAGTTGTCCGATTTGTCCCACTGTTTTAAGTGTGAAAAAAGAAAACCATTAGATCATTCAAAGCAACGAAATTCACTTGCAAAATAGCCACGTCAACTTTACAACAACCCCTCCAAAACGGTATCCCCAGCATAACATCAACACAGACCCACCAACCAAATTCAATACCCCACCAACCGATTTTTTTGGACATAAACACAACTACCCAAATATGATACAGTACCAAAAATAAATGTGTGAGTGGGAATAATAAAAAACACAAGAAAACCATATCCACCAATGTCTAGGGTTGCTAGATTCAAAACCCACCCAATCAGCACAATGAACAAATAAAATAACATACATGTTTTCTTCCATCTGCACAAAGTCATAAACTCATAAGCTTCTTTTGTATAGAGAATCGAATCGTTTCTGAAATTGATTCTTACACCCCACCACCACTGTCTTCTTCTGGCACTAACCCTCCTCTCTCACTTCGGAAAAATAGAAGCCACCTATGTTGATTCCTGGCTGTCCACTCTTAACCCATTTCTATATTTCCTGCCAACTACATCCACGTGTTAAAGTCCGCCAGCCACATCATCAAAAAATGAACGGAATGATGAGTTCGGTACAATCTGAGGAGTTCAGGGGGTGATTCGGCCCGTTAAATAGATCAATGGCCGAGTCGTGACGATTCGAATAGTTTAGTGGTTTATTCGTGCTTTTTGCCAATTGTTTAGTTTAAAAATATTGAGGTGTGTTATCGCAATTAACAGAGGGATAAAATAGATATTTTGCACTATTCTGTCCACTTTAATGGTGAAGCTGGACGGAAAGGACTCGATTGGGTCAAGAATTCAAAATTTATGACTAAAATAGGGCAAAAACTTAAAACGAGACCATAATAGGTCAAAACCATAAAAAGTAGGACCGCCAACGGATTTTATTCATTCCGTCCACTTTAACGGCGAAGCTGGACGGAAAGGATTCGATTAGGTCAAGAATTCAAAATTTAGGACTGAAATATGACAAAAACTTAAAACGAGACCATAATATGTCAAAAATATAAAAAATAGGACCGTCGACGGATTTTACTCGTATATATGATGTATAATTGTCCACTCTTTGTAATTGATATTGCAATGTTGTGTTATTTTGGTTAAAATTTTGGAAGAAAATGAGAATTTTTTTTATATTACTTTTAAATACCTAAAAAGAAAAGATTGAAAAAAAGTATGCTTCGATAGAATTTTTATGTTTTATAGAAGTGAAGAATACATCACACCCTTGAAAATCTTTTTATGTACTCCCTTCGTCTAATTTTTTTTCATTTCTTTTCACAGTTTTTTTTAATTTATGAATTGTTATATATTTAAAACTAAATAATTCAAATGCGTGCAATAATTTGTAATCTAAATTTTCTAAATAGTAATATATATTTTTTCTGAATTTTTTGTTTTCACGTTTTATCTTTGTAAAAATTTGAGTCAAACACTGAATCTTAAAGCATGAAAGTCAATGTATAGAATTTGTTGAGGACGGAGGGAGTATGTGAAAATCAATGTCTACTGAATCCTCCAATCTATATTGAGTTTCGTCTCTATAGCTCGTGAGATGTACAAAAACATGTTTTCGATATAAGTTTAGTATAATAAACCGCGCTATTTAATTTCATTACTTATATATGAACCAGTTAGGTAGTTTTTTTATATGCCTACTCAAACTCAATTCAATAAATTCATCGAGCCCCTGTCCCTGTCCATGCTTGAACTCGGCCCTCGAACACGACTCGATATGACTCGGGCCGAGTTCGAGTTCAAGAAGTTCAATTCATTAACAACCATACTTAAACCAGTACTTCAATTATAGAGAATTGTGAGTAATTATTCGTAAATATGAATCAATCAATTAACCGAGCATTAATCTCAACTTGTCGGGGTCGCTAACATGAATCATGCATCTCCATTCCGCTCTATTTGTTACGGGGTCCTCCTAAAATTCCAATAACCTAAAATCTCTCAATTATTCGTAAATATAATTAAGTTTAAATGATTAGACAATGGATATTTAACACAAATTAATACGAACGACTTGATATTATATTAAAGGTGCGATAACGTTAAGCAGCCGGCGACAAAGGAGACTCATCAGCACACCTAGAACACTCGGTGTCCTCCTAGCTCCATCTGCAATTTCTCAATTCTACTTGTTTGTTCGTACGTATTTGTTATTGTTCTTCAGTTCTTGTACCTATTCATTTCATTGCAGAGTCACTATTAAATTAGAGGATGCGATGATTTTGTTCAGAAACAAACTCAATAAGAACGATATTCTGGCCTGTCATGTACGTAATAACGTACGCCAAGTAAGTAAGTATTATATTTAACAATGTTTTTTTTATATATACATTTGGGGGTAGGGGTGAGAATTATGAAGGCTTGAACTCAAGTCTTCCACTTCATGTCTTAAGAGTATAGCCACCAGACTAAATGTTCTGAACTATATTTAACAACGTTAATTCCTCAGCATTTGATGAAATTATGTTCAACATTTCTTTATCTTTTTGTTTATCTCTCCCCCCCCCCCCCAATTTACTTTAATTTTATTGCTTCAGGTAGAATTATCTTTGATGATCAATTGAAAATCAAATAATGATAAAATCGATTATATCCGATGATTGATGATGATTTTTTTAACAGGAAAAGGCTTATATTATTAAATCAATGAAATGATAATACAAACTCAAATCAAGAAAGTGACTATAAAAAGAAAAAAGCAACACAAAGCACCTTGCAGGAGGAATAAAACTATTAAATAGACAAAAAAAAACCAGGAGTAGCAAAGCAAAGAAACAACAACGTAAGTACAAAAGGCAAGCATCTCCACGGCTATAGCTGAGGGCCATGAGATGAAATGGTGAGTGGTATGGGGAAGAAGTCTAAGGAATACTCATTCCAACAGTGACGTGCTCCATCTGACTATTAACAGAAACCTCCACACCTGAGAGCAACTGCTACGCTGGATCAAGTACTAAACTTGCACCAAACAAAAACACATAACAATGGGACCAATTCATTTTCCGTCGAATGGGCTCGGGTTATCCTGGAAGATCAAGATCTTTCATAACACCCACTACGTAGTTGTGGAGACCCTGGTAACGGGCTTAGTAACGCACAACCCGTTACCAAGGGCAAAAAGATGCAATAAGCGGGCCCAGGGGAGAGTAACGCACCAGGTGTTAACACAACCGTTACCAATTTAGAGCTGGTAATGGACTGGTAGCGCCTTAGGTCGTTACCAGCTTAGTAATGGCCTGGAACGTCACCAAGCCATTACCACGAAACTTTTCACCGGACCATTTATATTTTCAAATTAAAGTTGAAAATGGTAACGGGCTGGTAACGCCCTAGCCCGTTACCAGCCTTCAAATTAATTTTCATTTACCGGGTTATATTTCTTTTTCTTTTTGTTAACTCCCTCTCCCTCTCCCCCCCCTCTCTCTCCCCACATCTCTCATTATTTTCCTACCATTTCTTTTTTTCCCACTCATTCAACTTTCCTTCTTAACTTTTTCTCTACACACTCTCCTTCCTCACCTTGTTTATCCTCATCTTTTCTCTTCGTCTTTCCTTCTCTCACACTTCCTTCATCCAAGATCTTTCCCAAAAAATGTTTGGATAAGTTATGTTATAAAAAAAACAAGATCAATGGAGGTTTAGCGGTGCAATTTTTTAGCGATCTACAAGATCTACTGGCGATGAGATCCAGCGATTTTTGTGCTTTTGGTGACAGGAGATCTGCTCCAGTGTTCAGATCCGACAATTTTTGGCGAGTCCGGCTGTCAAAGATCCGACGATAGAGGTTTTGGATGAAGTTTTTATTTTTGATGAATTTCTTGTTCAAGCTACAGATCTAAATATGACATCTGAATCTAGATTTCTTAATAAGGCTGTGTTAATTTTTTGCAAGATTTGTTCTGGAGGTTATGGAGTTTGCAACTTTATTGATTTGTTCTATATTTTTTTCTGACTTGTTGAATAATCGGATGAATGTTATTTTTGTGATTTTTTATGGCCGTGTTATTCTTTGCCTCGATGTTGTCCTCACCTTGTTGATAGCTACTGCCATCCTCTTTAATAAAATTTCAGATTGCTTGCTGGTAAGAAAAATTGGATGAATGTTAAGGATTTGATTATGGGTTTGTGTTTCTGAAATCATCAGATGAATCTATGAATGTTGTTGAATTTGCAAATCCATATCTGGAATTCGTTTCCAGATTTGTGGTTTTTTTATTTTAAAAAATAAATTGGTAACAGGCTGATGTGTTACTAGCCCGTTACGAACTGGTAGCGGCCTGGTAATGGGTTGGAAGATGAGACGACCTGATTCGTAGTGCTCCAACCCGTTAGCAGGCCCGTTACCAGTAGTAACGGCCTGGTAGCTGGCAGGGCGCTACTAGGCACCAATCTGATACGTAGTGACCTAGGGGTTAATTCAGAGGACAAACGAACTGTCAGGGGAAACCCAAAACTCAAACAGGTCATAGAATGGTAATTCATTTCACTAGGCAGGGTGAGTCCCGGCCCAGCTCTGCCGATAGCCTAGTATGACCACCATCCAACTTACCACACTCCAGACGAACTCAAGATGGCAAAACCTCATTCCACACTTCTGATAATACAGAACCCCGAAAAACCGCATCCAGTTCGATGACGATGAAAAACTGGATGAATCCAAAGTGCAAAGAGCCCGACCCCAACAACAGTCTCATGGAAAACGATCGGCTCATGAAACATGAGTCCAAGAGATCGACATAATGACGACAAACAAGTAGCCGAAGAAGCACAACTGAAGGCAAAATCGTTGCAAATCCGACGCTTGGCAAAAGCCACAACTATCTCCAATAAGTATGAATTTTCACACAGCCAACGATCAAGCCCTAATCCAATCGATAGGGAGGAGCCCTAGACCGGGCTCGATGGGGGAGGCCAAAACAGAGATGTTGAGGCAGGGAGGATGGAAAAACGGTGATTGGAAGAGGAAGAAGACCATGACGACGCTAGTGGTCTTAGAAAACCTTGAAACGTTTTACATTTTATGTGCATTTAACTTTTTTTTTTCAGAGTGAAAGATTTATAAAAATTATGTTCATAAAGTAGCTAAACACATTAAATTTGTATTCAAGAAAATTGAATTTATATTTTAAAATGATTATAAAAGATAAAACTATAAATTAAATATTGAAAACAAAACGTTTCAAAATTTTAAAAATTTCAGAACATGTAGTAATTTTATATATATATACACACACGTGTGCTCACACTCCCTTTCTATCACTTAAAAGTTGACACAAATTTTTACAATGAATATTTTTTTAAAAAAAATAAAACAAATGTAAAGATCATATGCACATTAATAATTTTTTAATAATATTTTCATTGTAGAAAATTTCGGTCAAATACAAACTCATTAGTCAAACTTTTACAATTGGTAACATTAGTAATGATCAGTGGACTGTAAGCTCGTTTTAATTGTTATATTGGGCTGGACTTTTGGGATTATCCTCTTCTTTAAGGTTCCTTCTTTTATCTATATAATTAAAATTGCCTTAAAACAATAAAAAGTAAAACACACACGCACTGGACTAGTGTAAATGATAAATTAGATATACTATAATTGATAATCATATATATATATATTTGATATTTAATACACTATAAATAATGACCATATGTTCATATTATTTAATGACAATTTTATGTTTAATTGTTGAAAATATTTGGAAAAAATGTTTAAATTTTTTTAAAATTGTTACGGGACGTTCGTTTACCCAACTTTTCCACAAACTATTTTCAACAATCCGATAAATCATCGATTTTATCTCTCACAACTTTTATATCAAATTTTTTTTTTGAGTAACTTTCAATTTTTCTGCCAAAATCTCTGCATGTGAGTAAACAATTGAAAGTTACTCAAAAAAATTTTATTTGAGCCTCTAAACAATGAGTAACATCCTCTCAAATACTGTTAATAGATTAGCAACAATTTTATTTATTCACTCCCAAATTTAGAGAGCCAGTAATTATCCTCGACTAAGGTTTCAAGGTCAATTTATAACTACCTCTGTGATTATGCCGCAAGTTCTAGGGTTTCGAGCAGCCGGTCTTGGCTCTCAACAGCAAGAGCCAGCGACGGCGATCGTCCCCGTTTTTCCAGGATCCGACTCCGATTCTTCCATGATCTGCTCCGGTTCATGGTTTCGAGGCACTCGTCTCTCCTTTTGCTTCGGTGGGGCATCGTGGGCTCGTCCCTGCCCATGGCTCGCCAATCCTTACAGATCTGCCGGACTCGCAGCCTACTCTGTTCACTGCGCCTCAAATCGCTGTTGTTGTTGGTGGTGGACTGGGGATCCGCAACATAGATGATTCTTTCACTCCAGGGGCGTTGGTGGTGGGGGCTTCTCCTCTAGTGGTGATGCTGCCTCACCTACACAATGTGGTGAGAGGTCGTGGTGTAGGAGACGGTTGGTTATGAGGTAGATGCGGTAACAGATGGGGTGAGTGCAGAAGGGGGCCTCAAACGAGCCCAAATTGGTGCTCTCAATGAGGGCTCACAGGAAGGAATGCACGAAGAGGCAGGGAGGAGCAACAACTCTCCCTGCTTGGAGCAGTAAGGAATTCAGCTTCGAGCGGTTAGGATGTAAAGTCTGGTTCGATCGCTCGTACCTTAATCTGGACTTTGGATTGTCAGTGGACAGAATTCGTAATTAGCTGGTTTTGGATAATCTCTATTCAGGTGTGTTTTGTTGTTTGCTTCTCCTTTCCAGGTTTCCTTGCAATGAATATGCGCTCTTTAGTCCACATGGTGTGGCTTTGGTGGAGGGGGACGGTAGCACGAGATCTCTTGAGTATGTAGCGGATGGATCCTTGGTTAAAGCCTCTTGGCATTTTGAAAGGACATGTGAACAACAGCTCTATTTGACGTCATTTATCTCATATTGGCTATATAGTTCTATGATATTGATAGTCTTGTTATCCCTCTTTTTTCAAGCTGTTTTTTCCAATTGGTTTAAATCTTTCGGACATTAGACATATTATTGCTTGTCCCTTCTTAGGTTTGTTATCGACTATTATCTCGTGATTTTGAATGAAGTCAATCACTCTAAAAAAATGTTAATAGATTGATGTTCTATTTTTTATTTTACTATCACCGCATTAAGAGATCTAGAGATATCAGTAACATTTAATGCAACAAAATTTTTACATCTACTTGTAAGTTGTAAACTTGTAACCCATGAAGTTCTATTTCAGAGTAAATTTTGCATACATTCCTTTTTTTAAGTTTGTGACCTAAATTCATCTTAAAATAAATTTTTGATACATTTTGGTGAAATGACAATTATACCCTTAAATAATTGCTGCAATACACCTTGGTATTTTAAGGCTTAAACAATTCTACCCAAACAAATTCTAGATTAACACATTTACCCCCAACTCCTATTCTACATCATTTTTATCATCTCCCCACATCAATTCTATGGCCAAAGAACACCGATTTTTCAAAGGGCTTGACGGCGGAGGGAAGGCCGATTCCACCGAGAGCATGGATCTTGGCGACGGATGAAGGAGGTTGCAACACAAAAAAGAAGAAGAAAGAGACAACAAACAAAATCAAAAGCAAAAAACGCAGCAAGTTCCTCCACCCTCCTCCTCCCACATCCACTACCTTTCGTCACCAATCACGGGCACTCCTAGCACCGTCGTCCCACGCCAACCTCAACCAGCCCATCCAAGCCGCCGGAGATGCTGAAACCGAGGAGAAATCTCCACTGACTCATCGACCCGTCTCGCTACCCAACTCACTCGAACCAGGCGCTCCAAGCCATAATCCACCGCACCACCGCCGCCCACCTTGCCTCTTGCCACCGCGTCGTCGTTCCCAACTGGACCCTCAGCCGGAATACGTCGGGAAGTCGCCGACCCGCCTCCATGACACAACAACCCGCGAGTTCCTCCTTCAACTTGCGAGTTGCTCTCCTGCTTCTTTTCCTTTTTTTAATTTAATTTCCACTTGGTATTAGTTTTTTGTGTGTTTTGCTCGAACCAGAATAGAATGATCTTCTTCAATAGATGCGGAGAAGAGAGTAAAATTGATGTGAGGAGATGGTAAAAATGATGTACAAGAGGAGTTGATGGTAAATATGTTAATCTAAAATTTGATCGGGTAAAATTGTTAAAGCCTTAAAATACCAAGGTGTATTGCGATAATTATTTAATGGTATAATTATTATTTCACCCACCACCGTCTATTTTAACAACAGTTTTGGACGGAAAGGATAACTTTAGGACGCGGAACTTAGTAATAGAACCAAAATGTATCAAAAACTTATTTTAAAATGAGTTTAGGTCACAAACTTAAAAAAAATGACTGTAGGCAAAATTTAATCTTCTATTTCACATAGTTTAAGAGGTGTCACTATGACTTGTGGAAAATCAAACATTGGAAATCGTCTAAAAAATATAGTGAATTGAAAAAATAGAGAGAAAATATGAGAAAATAAATGATGGAGTGTATGACATTGTAAAAAATAGCTTCTAAAATATTGTGATGTTGTTAACAAAAATGAACGGGCCTGAAGTGTAACTTCATTTTCAAGTTATACTTCCCCGTCGATAAAGATCCCTCCATTTTTTTTATTTTGAAAACACAATTACTTATTTTTTATTTATAAACAATATTAAAGGATTGTTTTATTTGACTTTCAAATTTGCATTTAAATCAATTTAATAATGTAGGATTTGTTAAGTTTTTTATAAGAAAAATATCACCCGTCACTAAAAATAACACTCATGTGTTAATAGGTGAATGGATGATAATTAGAAAAATTAGGAAAGTAAGGATGATATAACAATGTAGGGAGATGTTTAGTGAGAATAAGGATGTACCTGTAGCAAAACTCTTTTTTTTATAAATATATATATATATATATATATATATATATATATATATATATATATATATCTAGAAACATCCATATAATTTACTTCACTTTATATGTTGTTAAAGAAAACAAAATAATAAATTGAATTGAATGTTGAAAATCAACAAAATAATGTTTATGGAACGGTATAAATTCTTTGGGAGACATTGTAAAAAACGCCTTTTTTATATATACGAGAATTGTAATTATATAATGGAGAACTAAAATATACTACTACTGTATCTATACAGAGTATACTGGTACTGAGTAAATTAGTATTATAGATAGGCATATACTAGCATATGATACAAGTTCAACCGAAGACGGAGGAAAACCAGAAAGTGAGATAGGTGTCTTTGTTGGTCGCTAAGACATACTGTATAAAAGCAAGAAAGCTTCAACTTTTGCAAAAGGCTAATTGAAGAATCAATGGTGCTTCTACTTCATCGTCACCACGATCCAATATTCCTTTAAGGCCTCGCCGCAACTGCTCTCGTACGGTACTCCATCTCTCTTAACCCCAATTTCTCTCATGGATCCAATTGCCTGAATGAATGAATGAATCTGTTTACTTTTTCCGTTCCTTCTCAGTCACGCGGTTTCCACTTCTGGGTATCTCTCTTGCCTCTTTTTGTCGGAGGAAACATCGGCGGACGATTGTGAGCGCTTTTGCGGGATCCGTGTCGCGCAAACTGTGTTTGATTGCTATCTCTGATTTTTGTGGGATCGCTGGATGCTGCTTTTGGAGGTGCGGACTGTTAGCTTTCCTCTCTTTCACCCTGCTTTATTTTGTTGTTTTTTTTCCTCTGAATGTTTATTGGGAAAGGATTGAACGGCGAGTCTGCTCTTCTCATTACGTTTTGCTTACTATGGCCATGTGATAATTTGGTTTCTTTGCTGTATAGTTATATATAGATTACTAAATTTCGCCTATATGTTGCTTGGTAGTGGCTTTATTGTTGCAAGTTTTCTCTTTCCTTTTGTAATCATGGAGGGATAGTGTTGAATGGACATCTGCAGGCTTAGATCTTTCCTTGCATTGCTTTGACCTAGATGATGTTCTAAATTGGGTACAAATCATTCCAAAGTGTGTGCACCCGCAGCCACACATTTGCTTTTTTGGGTCCTCTATATTTTAGATTCATGGAGCTTGACTGCATTTTACTTGCGTTAATCATAACTTATCGTGATTCTTGAAGACAAGCACTCTCAATTTTTTATTGTTTAAGGGCACAATTATTGTGATTCCTGGTAGCACTATTACGTGATCATCCTTCAATGTTTTTGGTTTCATTTATCTCATGCGAGCCAATCAATTTCCACTAGTTTTTTTGTACTCTTGTGGTGGTAAGCTAGCTACATACTGAGGGGAATGGAGATGCGAGATTAATGTTGCCAACCACGATTAGTTGGAATTAAGGCTCATTCTCTTGCTTTGCTGTTGTTATACACTCTCATTGGTCTCTTATTGAAGTTAGTATATCATAGCTTAGTGATTTAAGTTTTCGGTTCTTGCAGATCTCGTTCTCTGAACTTTCTGCCACGAAATTCCAGCCCTTTTAATTGCCTAAGATAATTGATGACACTGGACTCTCCAGCGGTTGGTGACGTCAATTGTGAGGTTAACGGTTACTGTGGAGGATTTAATTTGCAACTAGCTTGATGGAATCTGCAAGGTGTTGGTTTAACAAGCTTAGATCAAAGCATAAGGCTAAGTCCCCAAAGAAGAAGGAAGCTGCAACCAATGTGAAAGATGGGTCAAAAGGAACTACAGGTGAAGAGGCACCATCAAGTGTGACCAAACAGCGTGTAGCAGCTGCAAAGCAGTACATAGAAAACCACTACAAGACACAGATGAAGAGCCTGGAGGATAGGAAGGAAAGGTGTGATTCAAAGGCTTTGTTTAATAGTTACTGTTTTCAGTTTGTAGGTACAAATTCTGCATTAGTAAAATCTAAAAATTATTTTTCCATGTATTTTTAATTTCTTTTCTTCATATGCTAAGAAATGGTAACTGTTTTTCTTCTGTACAGGCGTCATATTCTAGAAAAAAAGTTGGCTGATGCTGAGGTGTCTCAGGAAGAGCAAAGCAACTTGCTCAAGTATTTTGAGAAGAAGGAAACAGAATATATGCGCCGTCAGAGGCATAAAATGGGCGCTGATGATTTCGAGCCATTGACTATGATAGGCAAGGGTGCATTTGGAGAGGTGGGACATCTTTCTTTTATGTTTTACAAATAGGCATAGGGAAGAAGGAGATATTTTTTTATCCTGTAGACATTTTCCCTCGGCTTCTAGCCATTTAGCATTTAGTCCAACCTTTATTTGTTGAATGCACCTGATAACTGAATTTAAAGATATGCTGTTAGATGATGCGCATGTTCATGTGACAAAGGGAAAAGCATCTATGTTTATAAATTTTCATTTCTGATTGTGTTTTACCATTTGGTGCTTGAGATTCTATTTGCTTTATTTAATTGATAATTTGTAAGGACCGAGGAAAGTTTACTCAGACTTTCATGTTTGAGTTTTGCACTGCTGAGGTCCTTGATTGCAGATGCGTTCAGAATTGCCCTAGGTTTTAAACTTAACTGTCCTAGTCTCATCTGTGCTGTCTGTGTAGTTGGCTCCCTAAGATAACTGCTCCATCACAATGCAGTATTCTTCTATTGCAGGTTAGAGTGTGTAGGGAGAAAGCAACTGGTCATGTCTATGCAATGAAGAAGCTTAAGAAATCAGAGATGCTACGTAGAGGCCAGGTATGCATTCTAAATCTGCAGAAGTGCAATGATTATTTCTTAACATACTCATTGGTAGTTGAACTTTCTGTGTAGGTCGAGCATGTGAAAGCTGAAAGGAATTTGCTTGCTGAGGTTGATAGCAATTGCATTGTGAAACTATATTGCTCCTTCCAGGATGAAGAGTATTTGTATCTCATTATGGAATATCTACCTGGAGGTGATATGATGACTTTGCTCATGCGGAAGGATACACTAACTGAGGATGAAGCCAGATTTTATGTTGGAGAGACTGTCCTAGCAATTGAATCTATCCACAAGCATAATTATATACATAGGTAACTTTCGGGGAAAATTTATTACATGGCAGATTTATGTCAGCAATCTTATTCTTCCTCATGTTACATATTTTTTGCAGGGACATCAAACCTGACAACTTATTGCTTGACAGAAATGGTCACATGAAACTATCGGATTTTGGATTATGTAAACCTTTGGACTGCAGTAATCTCCAGGAAAAAGATTTCTCTTCTGTGAACAACCTTAGTGGAGCACTTCAGAGTGATGGACGCCCTGCAGCACCAAAACGCACTCAACAGGAACAATTGCAACACTGGCAGAGGAATAGAAGGATGTTGGTGAGTCCTAACATCTATTTACCTAGCTCTCTTTTATCAGTGACAATGAAAGTGACATGGCACCTTTGCATATATAGTTTCTGGTTTTTGCTCATTTGTTCTTTTGTATTGATCGAGGCCTTTTAGTATTTAGCTTCTGTAGGTAGGTTTTCTTTAACGCTGCTGGGTGTTCTTCAACTTTTGTCACAGCTGTGTTAACATTTTTATTGCTTGTAGAATTTTAAGTAATTTAAGATTTCAGGCTTACTCTACTGTTGGGACCCCTGATTATATTGCTCCAGAAGTTTTGCTCAAAAAGGGATATGGAATGGAATGTGATTGGTCAGTACACAGTATAACATGCTCACTCTAGTTCTGTTGAATCACATAAATTAGCTTGCTAGACGTTGTGATCTAATACTCTTTAAGATCTACCTTTAGGTGGTCTCTTGGTGCTATAATGTACGAAATGCTTGTTGGATATCCGCCATTTTATTCTGATGAGCCAATGTCAACCTGTCGAAAGGTAAGCGATACGTATCTCATGACCAAATGAACTTGATGAATTTAGGATCCATTGTTGCTGTCTGTTTTCTTGTATATATTTGCCTGTTTTGCAAACTCATCGCATAAGATTAGTCACCTCATGCTTCCACATTCTCCAGATTGTGAATTGGAGAACTCATTTGAAATTTCCTGAAGAGGCAAAACTTTCGCCGGAAGCAAAAGATCTTATTAGTAAGCTTTTGTGTAACGTTGAGCTGAGGCTTGGCACAAAAGGCGCTGATGAAATTAAGGTGGTGTTTTTATTAGACAAGGCAATCATAATTAACAGGAAACTGCTAGTTAACACGCCTTACCTTTTTTGCAGGCTCACCCATGGTTCAAAGGGATTGAATGGGATAAGTTGTATCAGCAAAAAGCAGCATTTATTCCTGAAGTAAATGATGAACTGGATACCCAGAATTTTGAGAAGTTTGAGGAGGTACATTATCTTCAGTATACATTGGTCAAGAAGATGTTGTAACTAAATTTAATGCTTCAAGTGTTCTCTGATATTGTGTCTCGATTCTTTCTAGGCTGACAACCAGAGTCAAACTTCATCAAAATCTGGTCCATGGAGAAAGGTTAGTGGAGTAGAATACATGCATATTCATTCAGACCATCATATAAAGCGAGCTACGAATTTGTTAGAACTGTTGGATGGAGGTGGTCCCTTGGCATTATAGGGGCCTGTGCCTAATTCTTCTTGGAAATCATATGTTGTCAGCTCTGACAATAGCAGTTTTCTCTAGCTAGTGGCTCTGAATTTCTCTTCTGATAGTTTTACCTCTGGGAAGATTTTCAGCTAACTATTAGCGAAATGTGCTAGAAATAACATATAGAGTAAAACTTATAGCTATCAGAATTTGATTTTTACACTTCTATTATCTGCAATTGATTTTTACACTTCAATTCTCTGTTCTATCTTTTTGTTTGTTTGCTTTTAAATATGTTTCTGCTTGATGCAGATGCTCTCATCCAAGGATGTAAACTTTGTGGGCTACACATACAAGAACTTTGAAATTGTTGACGATAATCAGCTAACTGGGATTGGTATCTATCTCATCCAAGGATGTTTTTCTTCTACATTTTTACAAGTTTGAAGGGTGTTACACCTTTTTAGTAACATTTTTCACGTGTCAGCGCATTTGTCAAGTGATGAACATGGTTATTTGTTCAGTTTTCTTGGGCTGCCATCTTTCATGTGATTGGATT
Organism: Stellera chamaejasme; assembly: GCA_024586325.1. Lineage (NCBI taxonomy): Eukaryota > Viridiplantae > Streptophyta > Magnoliopsida > Malvales > Thymelaeaceae > Stellera > Stellera chamaejasme. Next base: position 36,425,249 of record CM044984.1, read on the forward strand.
CACAGATGAGCAGTCACAACCACCTATCCATATTTCCAGGCTGTAACTTGTATTTTGTTTTGTTTTGTTTTTTCTTTTTCCCATCAGGTCTATTGTGCTTGCATTTCAATTTATCATTTTTCGTGTAGTGAGAAATGCTGAACAATCTACTATGTCATGTGATCATATGGACTGCTTTCTACTACATTTTATGTACCTAACTGGTCGTTTACTATCTTCATGGGCAGCTGAGTTGAAGAAGAAGAGCTCTAAACCTAAGAGACCTTCCATCAGATCTCTTTTCGGTAAGTAAACGTTTGCTTTTGCTAGATTTTGCACAAAAACTACCGAAATGGAAGCTGTACACCTTGATCTTGCCTTTGGATGTTTTATTGGAGTTGGGTCTCTATTTTCTGGTATTCAATCAACTGAAAAACATTGCAGAGGACGAGGCAGCTGAAGCAGCGAGCAAGGAAGCGTCATAGAAGCAGTTGCAGGCTGCAGAAGCTGCAAAGAATCACATAAAAAATCATGATTGTAACTCTGTTTATAGCTTGAATGAATGACACAGCCTCACATGCGCCCCCGTTTGTATTCGTTTCTATTTTTTTTTCTGCTGCTTTCTATTTTCGTTTCTGGGGTATGTTTTGGTTACTCTGATTTCCACCTGCTTGTAGAGCAAAGGCATAGTTTTCACTGATTCAAAGGGTCCTCCCAAGCAACACTGCTTTGATAGGAATTGCCCTACTGATTATTAATTAGCCCTATATATTGTTTGTAAAAATGTTGCCTAAAAGTATATATTCTTCCGATTTGTTATGTGACTTCCTTCCTTGTGGTTAATTGTCATGTCATGCCTCATTTCCTGTTGTCTTCCTATTTGTCTGCATGTAACACAACAGCTAGCTGAGCATGCATAAGCGACACAATTGACATTGACTCAAGAACAGAATGCTTACAAAACAGTTTCTCCAAGTGACTAATGAGTAGGGGAGACCCGTACCGTACAAACTCTACTGCAAGGGGAAGGTGCTATACCAAAAGAAATTGTGAATTATACAAAATTTCCATTCGAAATGAACGATCCTTATATATGAACAGTAAAAAATCCCTATTCTACAACCAGGAAGGTGTTCATGCGCTGATTCCTGCATCACAGGTTTCTCCTGGGACCTGGCCATCTCCCATCGCTGCTGCGGCAATTTCAGATTTTGCTCCAGTCAGACATAGAATTTGGGTAAACGGTAACATGGAAAATAAACAAAAAGCGAATGGTTACTTGCATCAAATAGCGAAAAGAGAGGTTACCTTCACTAATGTTGTTGACTGCCTAATCTCAAAATGGGGCCTCGAATGATTCATCCCAGATATCCCCGCTTCCATTTGAGGCCTCTTCAACATCTTCTTCCATAGAAAGTCTGATATACTCTCTATGAGCAAAACGGTCCCATTCTGTCGATGTAGGATTTTCACGTTCCTACCATACAAGTTACTCAAATTAGGCAGCAAAGATGAAAATCCCTCTCCCCTAGCATGAAATTCTAGAGGAATTCTTGCTCTTACCTGACGGATAAGAAAAGGATCACGGCTTTCAAATGCGATAAATTTGTTGAGATTGAAAAGAATGTTAAAGAAGTTTCCTGAAAGTTTGCATCCTTTAAGGTCCCGAAGAGTTATGTAACTCTCATTCTGGATTAACAGGAAAACACAACAAACATCAGCCTTTCATTTTTCCCCACAAAGACTGCATTTACTTAACCTAGACATCTCTAGTAAATTCTGAAAGAGAAAAGAGCTTGAATCCCACCTCTGGTCCAATCATGTCAATTATTTGGCACAATATATCCTCAAAAAGCACCGGCTCTTGAGCCATGCATTCCATCCGATGTAACTGCTCCTCGTAAAAGAATTGCATTTCATTTGGTGTGAGTACACCATTTCCATCCAAATCAATACATTTAAACCTGAAGCAATGCAGCTGTCATATAGAGACTTGAAAGTTCCCCATAACCAATCAACCCACTTTATCCCAGCATGCATTTGCTTTAATAAGTTTTCAGTCATAGCAGTGAATCAATGGCACTACCCATAAATCGCAAGTACTAGCATTTTAAATTTCAAGTGCTACACAAACAAGACACTCGAGGATCACCTCAACCAATTAAATTGTAAATTTATTTATCATACATTCTCTATCATGTAACAACCTAGTTGATATGTAGTTATGTTCTTCATCAAGAACATTTTCAAGGAATTCTAGGAGCTGTTTAGTTGTGGAAGTGCAAGTTCAGTCCATGCGTGCTCTCATGGGCTCATAGGGTATTAATTGGGTTCAAGGAGTTGAAAAATGGTCTGAAATTCAAAATGGATTAAAATGGGTTCCAAAGAACACACACAAGTACACATTGTTGCGGATCCTACCCTGTACTTGCACCAGTCACAACCATCAAAATGACAATGCTACATGTTCATTGTTCATGCCAACAGCATCAACACTCGCTCCTCAACGCTGTTATTATGGTGACTTCATGCATATATTCTACACCAGATCCTTTTGCTAAATGAATTTTAACAATGCTGCCTTGCCTTGCCCACAGCTTCACCCCACATTACACACCCTTCCATTCGGTAGTCTAATAGATCCCCACAGCCCAAACAAGAAAATATTTCCTAATTTAGTAAATGACAAGCAAAGGGTAAATGAGATGGAAACAGGATCCATAGATCTGCTCCAGGCTGATGAATGATATAGGGTTTAGCTGCAGGAAAACTTGAAATCAGCTGGAATTACACTAGTGAAGCTAGCTTACCAGTACTCCAGTGCAGGTTCCGCTGATTTATCCTCCTCTGACAGTATAAAGTAAACAAAATCTTCATAACTCATTTTCCCTTCAACCTTGCTTTTAAATCTTCGTGGGACCTGAAATTAAAAAATGATTTTTGTTCATTGTCCCATTTACATAACAAATACTGATAAGGATGTCTAATTAATGGGTTCTTTGGAACAATAAGATAAAACAAAACCAATTCTTGAACTAACTGCAGCACTCTATACAAGAAGTTTTCTACTCGATGGATGTTTTGGTTTCCTCCAACCCTTCAATTTGCAGGTTAAAATGGGCAATAAGAAAGAATGAGACATAGCATGACAAAAGTCCTATTTAACAAGTTCACTCTTTCTTTGGACTGGAACATTGTGACTTATTCAAAAGGAAAAATATCCAGAAACTTTTCAAGTTTAAAATTCCACCAAGTACCATGATAAACATGATGCAAATGACTAACCTGAGAAAAAATTCTATCAACAATCCGGTAGGTAAGAGCATGGTTACCATATCTGACAAGGTTCTCCTTATCAATAAGAAAATCATGGTCGTTGTCCAGCTCCCAAAACTTACAGTATATCACGTAGAAGTGCTCGTAAGAGAAGTACCTATGCAACAGAGAAAGCAAAAAAGTCATTTCACCCATAACAAAGTCCTAATTTGAATTTGGACCTACGCGTATTACCTCAAAACTTTGTTAATGTCTTCTTCCTCATCTACATGCTGCATTGCAGCAATAACGTTTCCACGCTTCAACTCTCTGAGAGTAAGACGACCAGTTCCTGATCTATTCAGGTAATAGAATATTCTGTATATAACTGTTTCAGCTGTTGCACAGAAAAATAGATGCATAAGAGATCTACAACAATTTTCTCTTGAAACAAAAAATCCATCTACTAGAGCCTTGCTTGGAAGCCATCCGCATTAATACAATGAACAAATTCAGATGCAATTCAAGCAAACAGGCCCTTTCTTTCCAGCTTTTGGTGGGGAAATGCAGATACGTCTGTGTCTATAGAGCACTAAGAGTGTACTGGTCCATATATTTTTTGAGTTACCAAAAATACATGCACAAACTGTTAAGCATATATTTCCCAGCAAGAGACGAGAACCGCACAGACACATTGCATATAATATGCCCAAATAAAAACTGACAAGCACCATGTGCCATATATTCAAAGTTCAAACAGCAATGAAAATGTAAACTATGTCACCGAAACGGACAAAAAACGTATGTTTTCTTCTTCTTTTTTGATAACCAGTAAACCTATATCAATGGAGCTATATTTCCATACACCAAGTTAAGATCACATCTAAATGCAGAAGTATTCATAATTAAAAAAAAACAGATGTACGCTCCACGCACAATGCAACTTATGCAGTTACCAGGTTAAGCATGAAGACAAAAGCTCTGTAAGATTAAAAATAAAAATAAAAAGCGCCAACCTAAACTGATGCGCTCCATTTTAAGTGGTAGACAGCTCAGTTACTGACTACTTAAATTTCAGAATCATACCATATCTTTCCTGAAATTCTGGAGTGCTATGAAGAAACTCTAGTCCTGGATGAGAAGCCAAAAGTTCGCGTAAAATAGGTCTGAAATCATCCTGGATTTGACAAAAAAATATTGTGGGACGAACACATCAACAACCATAGAAAACAATTTTCTTCATGATCAATTATGTTCTTATGTGTTTAGATGGTAGAAATAGTCATTATATTTTCAGGGATAACCTGAGTAAGATAACTGCAATCGGGTTTCTTCAGAATTGAATAGATACGAGTGGCTAAATCTGTGGTCAGCATGTTGCCTCCAATCCAGTACTTAACAAGCTGATCCCTGAAATCCATCAAATAAAAGTAAGAAACACAGCCTAGTTATTTTTGGAACAGCAATAAATGACACGAACCATCTCAAAGAGAGAGGTGTCCCAAATAACTCATAACCCAAAATCCAAAAGCCAACAATATCTAACACTACTAAAAAACCTAAAGCCTAGGATCAAACATAGATCCAGGAATACCCTAGATAAAATTTAAAAACATAGCCTCATCCCCAAACCGACAACCAAATAACCCAGCATACATAAATGCCCATCAGAAATCAAGACCCAATAACAAAGAAAAGAAGCCCTAAACTGGAAGAAGTGAATAGTGGTCGATTATCGAAACGTGTTTTGGAGATCAAATTCCCCATTCTAGTCTTTTAAAGATCATTTTTCAACACCAAACCTTCTGACCCAAACTTTTTTGCCCCCTCTTTTGATCTTTCAATTTTAAATATTTCCCAGCGGTCAGAGCTACGAAGTTCTATCAATGGACACAAAAGGAATGATCTTTGCTTAATTTCACAGTTTTGCTCAATTTATACCACTACTACAAGCAATACAAAGCATTCCAGGAATGAGCAAAAAACCATCGTATATTGACCATTCGGTGGGAGAAACAATTTATCTAGGAGAACCGAGAGGAAAAGTGAGTTGCGTCTCTGGGTATATGACCATATGCAAGTAACTGAAATGGAAGTATTTGACAGTCCCCAATCTGGCTATGGGGAAACTATGTTGTGAGATTTATTAAGGGCACATTAGAAAGAACCTTACGATCTTAAAACCTCGTAAAAAGGCTCCCACTGACCTCTGAAAAACTTTACGTCTTTTCTTTTGTGGCATTGGCTAAAACTTAATCATCATCTGGCCTTCATCACATATAAATAAGCGTACGTACGGAAAACAAAGGTACTTGCATGACAACATCATACCATTTTTATGAGAGTAAGATAACCATTATCAGTATCAGCAGCAACTATTCTCAGTAAAGTTTGACATTGTTGCTGTAGTTATAAGATTCACATTGATACAACATTATAAAATAAATAAATATTTTCTAGTTTAATTTTAAGCATATGGTCTATTATTCTTTTCTTCAACATCTTGACTTATGAAGTTAAATAGTTTATTTCTAGATAATAGTTTCATGTTTCTAGTTTCCAAATATACTAAATATTTTGAATCAAACTTAAGTTCAAAAGTCAATTGCTACAATTAATAGAGGTAGGTAGTATGAACAAATAAGAGAAAGGTTTCTACTCTAAGGGAACATGCCCAGCGGAAAGTGAATGGACTAAGGTACTCACATAACCACATAACACGGTTATGAACTTTTCTATAAAAACATTACAATAGCCAGCAGCACCATTAGTGGCACTTCATTCACAGCAATGTTTAACAGTGTTGGTTACTCTCTCCACCATAGAAGCATTGAACTGTAGTATTCCTTTTTCTAGTCATTTCAAAACTATGGATTGTTTCCTTTTTTAGCAATCTTTTACAAATCAATTTACATTTTATCATATTACCTTGAATTCAGTTCTCTTTCGATTAATCTACATAAATCTCACGTTTGCAATCAATCCTATGCAATTTCCAATAACTCAACAATATTAGAATTATAAATTTTAAAAGTCAAAAGTTGAAAAAGAAAATTCTTCAATCACCGTGCCCAAACAAAGATTTTAAAAGTAATGGTACAGCCAGAGTATGTTATAACATCTACACTGAAATGACATCAAAATTATTTAAAGAAAAGGTGAAAAAATATAAACATTTTCATATTTGCTTAATAACCGTGCCATGATTTAAAAGGATTGGGATGGGAGAGTACGTTATAAGATCCAGAATGACGTGGCATCATAAAATTTTAAATTAAACCTATTTTTGAAGGAAAAATTGGAAAATCTAAACATTTTAATCTTTTTTTAATCACTGTGCAAAAGGCTTTAAAACATTGGGGCAGAGAGAGTGTTACAAATGCCCCGTTTGGGAATAACTGTTTCTGTTAGCTGTAATGTTTTTGATAATTTTTTAATGATTGATATAAAAAAGCTGCAGATAAACGTTAAAGCTACCCGTAGATAGCTTTTTCCAAAGAACCAAAACGCAACAGCTAATTGAAAAAGTTGTTGCCAAACACAAACAAAATCCACACTGACATGACATCATAGACTTGTAACTTCTTAAAGGAGGTGGAAAGGCCTAAAGAATTCCATCTTCCTTGATCATTGTGTCCAAAATAGGTTTTAAAAGAACTGGGATGACGAAGTATGTTATACGATCCAAACTGACATAACATTTACACAGACATGACATCATAAATTGATATGAACAAAGAAATGGGAAGTTTCTACTCCAGATGGATTCCCTGATACAGCCACTTGTTGAAACTTGGAACGATGAGATGAGCTGAATATCTTCATCACACATGTTTTGGATTCCACCCACGTGGATTTTGATGAGGCAAACAGAGGGTGGAGATACAAAATATGCCATAGTAAAACCACTGTGCAACATATCAAAGATTGTAAACAGGAGAGAAATCTTCTGGAACATTCTTATCAATCATAACATAATCTATGATATCACTTTAATGCAATTGTAGCATAAGCTTCCCACTATGAAACCTTGTTCACGAATGACACCAGAAAGAAAACAGACATACTGTCTATACCCACTACTTTTGCTTTGATTCTGAAAATCATAGTTACTACGTACAATAAAGTTTCCATTAACACCAAGGAAGTACAAGACAGAAAAGATTGCAGTGGGAAAGGCAGACTAACAGATTAACATATGTACATGCAAATTAGCACTGCATTGAACAGTTTTCCAAACCTAAAACTACTTCAGCAACAGTTCAGATCAAAGTCAAAAGGGATTTAGACAAGAGAGACCAATTTTTCTTCCCTTACAAAACTTCTTTTTTCGGCACAAAATTAAACCACAGAAGCCTCCAAGACATCATGAACACCCAAAGAAATAGTCATACCTCGTTACGGTGCCTATACCATCACCATCAATTTTATTGAATAAAGCTGAAGAGAAGAATGATGGTAGCTTGCAAATTTCTCGTGCAATTGATTTAAACTCTGAAACATGAAATCAAAATGAAAATAACAGAAGTAGTCAACATACCACACCGAAACATTAAGCTTTCATAGAAGTTTAAAATAGGCGAGCAGAACCAAGGGAAAAGTAAACTAGCTCACCGTTAACATGGAGTCCATTTGAGTGACCATAAAAGTGCTGATTAATTGCAAACATGCACTGCTCCTTAATTTCATCTGGTGCAGGACGGCCATGCTTGAAGTAAAACTGAAACCAATTTAAATGTTCTGTCAGTGCAAATCTTAATTAATGACATTAGATTGGTCATCATGCAAGGATGGCATACCGCAGACATCACGAACCTGGGGTATAACCTCACGTACCGGTTCCTTTACTACCTTGAGTGGAGAACTGAGAGGAGACGGGCCAGACCTCTGTTTAAATAATCGAGGAGAACCCGAAGAACTACGAGGTGAAAGTGGTGGCGTACTTCCAGCAGGAAACAGAGATGGCAAGGGGCTACTTGGACCAGCACTTGTTGTGGTGGTATTCCCCAATACAGTCAAAGCATTTCCTGCCTTCGCATCACCAAGCAAAGACTTGACCTGTAGTCATCACCGAAGAAGTACCAATCCGTTAGTTAAAAATTTCACAAACATGATTATCCTCCAAAACGGGATGGGGTGAATTAGGTGATTAAAGATATATACGGGGAAAGCAAATGCATACAATTTCCTAAAACCCACTTTGAAGAATAAAATTAGAAAAAACCCACTGTCGGAAATTGAGCCCTGGTAACAACAATCAACAGCATGAAGACTTATATCTACGGCTCCAAACATACACAATCGCCCCGTGGCGTAACTTTAATTTGTTTCCTATCATTCTGCACACACTGTCGGAAAGTGCATGAAATTGTTACAGAGAGAAGTATTCCGTTCATCTTGCGGACACGGCTATGAGCTGGCAGGCAAGGTGGAAGTAATAGCAGCTACAAATAGAGACGGAAATGATCACCAATAGAAGTTGGTCGGTCACAAAGTAAAGAAAATTACCAGGCGAGCAGTGTCAGGTAGCGAGAGCCAAAGCGAGAAGAGCTCCTCGGCGAGATAGGGATTGGATTTGAGAGCAAGGGGAGAGAGTTCGGGAAGCTGAATCAAATCGGGATCAAGAGACCCAACATCCCCAGTAACCTCCATGTCCATGATGAAAAGAACTGGCGCAAGAAGCAAAACCCTAAATCAAATCATACCCTTCAATGGACAGAGGGCAATGGTTTGGAATTCAGAGAAGGGAGGGAGGTCGCGGGTTCTTGAATTTGGCAGAAAGATTTGAACTTTATGAGGTTTACGGAGAAAACACAGAAGCAGAGGAAGGCGAAAATTTGCTTCGCTTTTTCTACACTCCCGACGTATTTCTGAAAAGACTTGGCACAATTGCGACCTGCAGGAGGCAACATCACGCGCTGCTCCTCCGCTATTGGGATTAGGGGGTTCAAAAAACCCGCAAAACCGAGAAATCGAATCAAACCAAACCGAACTGAATCGCATGATCTGAAACCAAAAAACCCGTAAACTGAAGAAACCGATAATCCGCGGGTTCTAATTTTAGAAACTCGCGGATATCCAAACCGATCCGCATATGTATATTTACAAACAAATTAACTAAAATTACTTACTTCATTTCAATTTTTCTTTAAATTTCTTTTATATTATGTGTGAAAACTTATTTCATACAATAATGATACATGATTTGTAATGTTACATTGTTATTCTATTTATGCAAACTACTTTTCTTCTTTTTTATTCTCTAGATATATACATTTATGATACAAAATTTTAAAATATCTCTAAGTATATTGAAAGATTTTATAGGATAAGTACACTAAGGAACATATGCGAATACTCGCAATCCGAACCGCAAAAAACCGTGAAACTTAAGTACCCGCATCATGGGTACTCGCACTCGACGGGGCAGATACTATTTTTCCCACTATCCGCCTCATGAACACCCCTAGTTGGGATGCGTTCTTATTGAGAGTGGATTAGGAAAAATGTATTATTTTGTCATTAACGTTTGGGTAAAAGATCAATTTTTTCACTATTTTGATTTGGTGGTACCAGAGTACAACTGCCGTATAATTTGCGGTACACGTTTCCCACTGACCGTTAAAATTGTCACGCTAACACCTCATCACGCATGATAGCATGATGTGTATGTTTTTTTGTGAGCCGACGAATGATGTGTTGCTGTCAAGGAAAGTAAATTGCACTTACAACAAATATAGGGGACAAAATTGACAATCTCTGACTTCACAAGGCTTCCTCACCAGCCTCCTCACGCTCTCATCAGTTCTTGTTGGAGCATGATAAGAGCCCTGCTTCTCACCAACCCTTGAACCTCAACGAAATCTGGAAACATGTACTCGATATGGATATTGTAGTGCTTCTCTACGATGTCGAAGAACTGGTATGTCTCTGGATTCACAATCAAAGCTACATCCTCAGCATCACTGCAACATCACAATTAAACAAGCAAATTGAATCAGAGAATGCAAAAGACCCAAGATGGTGATATCATTCCCGAATTTCTCCAAAGCCTTGTCCACGATTTCAAGTGGAGAAGCGTGATCGAGCTCTCACGCCAATTTCTAAAAAAAATCCGCTACTTCTGGCCGCGGCCACCACCATCGTGGCCACCACCATTAATCGCCGGAGCGGATGACGGTGCACCAAAACGACCCAAGTCCGTCGCGAAACGTCTCCGACAGCGGTTGCCGCCGTGTCCTCTGACGTTAAACGCAAGTTCCGGCAAGCTGAGCAGAGAAGAAGGTTGCATTTTGGTAAAATTACTTCCTTAGTCATTTCCCCTCATTGTTTCTCTTTCATCTTACTTAAGCCCCTAAGTTTCATAAAATCCACCTAAGCCACTCCGTCACAGAATACTCCATCAGATTCTCGCGCGTCACTCAGTCAAATGGTAAGACAATACCAATAAACAAAAGAGCTGGTAAAATGTAACCAGAATATATAAAACATTGACAAAACGAAACCCGCAAACCAAAAGATTAGTAAAATTGATCACTAACACAAACGTTGATGGCAAAATGGTACCTTTCCCCGAGTGGATTATATCCATCAGTTTGGCGTGCATCAATGAAAATGCTAGTGATTTGTTTAGCAAACTAGTTTTCTCTTTCTGCCGTGGAGACAATTAAAAGTGTTAAATGCTTAAGTTTTGATGTTATTTACAATTACATCACTTCTTTTTTTTTTCCATTATCTACAAAAGATGCATATCTTTTTAACATTCTATTTATATTTTAACCGATACTTATTTATGGACGGAGGGAGTATTTCTTTCGTTCTAAAAAGATTTAATCATATTTCTTTTTAATTATCTCCAAAAGATTTGGTTGTTTTCTTTTTAAGAAAACCTTTCTATTCCCAGCCACCCAGATCATTGCCGCTATCAATTCCAGGCAACAAGCGTTGCCTCGCGCAGTCACCTCTGCCCATGCCTCTACCTTACTACACCTGCGACCACATCCTTGCTTCTCTCTCCTGTAGTCGGCAAATTGCACATCCGTTGGATGAGTTCCAAGATATTTTAGACAATTGTGATGTAAACGAGGAAGGTGCGCTCAAACTACTCCCTGATTCGACTAGGATTCAACATCAAAATCGACCGTTTGGAGGTTGCCGGTGAAGAGGTTGCCGGTGAAGAGTTCGTTCGCCTTGTTCGTGCCTAAATTCAGGGCAGCAACAAGTTTGCACAATGGTGAATTTAAAAGCAAAATCACATTGTGGTGGCGACAATAACGGGGCCAAGGGACCGATATGATGATTGGTTTAGATATGACGATCAGCCTAGTCGGGCACCCGTAGGGATTAGTACATAAGACTGTGATCCACACAGCCTAGTTCGTGATACCTTTCAGGTGGCTTTGTACGTTTCTGAAATTATTCTTATCCCTATTAAACATATCATGAACTATCGTAATTACTTGCAAATTCTATTACATTCAATCGAATTGCGATAAATTGACATGGCTAGAATTTCGTATTTTAGGTTTTTCATCCCCAAACTGAGCGAATACCAAGATTACATTACATAGATTTAAAGGACCTACGTACTGATGTCAGGAAACACGAACAGTAGTAGGCAAAAAACAAAGGCACAGTTTGCATATTACCTTAGTTCTCTTATACAAATGCTGGAATTTAATCTGGAAATCATGAAGCTTGAAACTACATCCGAAGCATGGATTCTTGCATTCACTTCACAGCCTAACAGGGACCTTCTTAATCATCTTCTCTGTCTGGGGGGAGTCCACATGGCAAAAGCATTTTCTGCGCATACACCCAAGTACTGTAAGTTATCAAATGGTAAAATCTAAAGAAAACTAGTTCATAAAGCAGTGACATCTTGTATGGACAACATGTTAATAGATGGTAGGCGGGTTCCAGGGTAGTTCACACATCTATGCTCAAACTTGAATAAAGCACTTTCGCTATCAAACATATGCTCTGTTCGCATTATCAAGCTTTGGCCAAATCATGATATTGACCAACTTTGACCGATTTGTAATTACTCTTTTACCCCTCATTAAAAGTCCTGAAATTGTCTTCAACAGCTAGGCCCCTTTCCTCTTCCCTCTAGCGGTACATTCAACCTGCAGTGCCAGCACCACCGCACACGCCACCTCCTCCGGTGGCGCACCCACCGTCTCTCCCTCTTCGTCTCCGCCACCACAACCGCTACCTCCGTAAATGACGGAAATCACGCTAATAGCATACTCACGTCCTCTCCCCTCTAGTCGCCCCATTACTGAAACCATCACTGGCACCGCCAGAGCATGAGCCCTCGGCTCCGCCGCACCTTCCTCCACTTTGCACAACCGCACCCACGACCCTTAACTTTTAATTACGTCCTTCCCCTCCGCCAAAAAATAGAGTGCGGTTCAAATTCGAGACGATCCCTTGCATCAGCTCAGGCGGGCAAGTCGGGTCAGATGGCGGGTTCGAAACCAGACAACGTTCGAGACAGTGAAGGGCCGCGATCTGGTCTGTTCCGACCCATCGTGAGTTGCAGCTGAGCGTGGATTGAGGATTGAAGTTCAGATTCGGCCGCGTGTTGAAGTGGGGAGCAAATAGGGTTTGGTTGCTTTCAAACTTAATGAGGATAAAAGAGTAATTACAAATTGGTCAAAGTTGGTCAATATCATGATTTGGCCAAAAGTCTGATTATGCGAACAGAGCCATAGAGATAAAAAGATGCAACAAAGCCCTCAGTGAGTTGTTCATTTTAATCCTTAAAATCACGGCTTCCTAACACTTGATTACCACTTTATCCCAAAAACTTCCAAACCATCCATCTAATAATTACTCCAAATACATCTTCCTGTTTCTCGACTTAAATGAAAAACAGACAGAACATACCTAGAGTATTACACGTTTACATACTCATTTTAAGCTCAACTAGCATGTATTATTCTTCATTTCAACATCGAGCAGTTGTACCCACAAGCATGGTGCTTAAAAGCATCTGAAGTAGGATAGTAAGACAAACAGTGGACTCTATTACTTCCAATGGATTCCAAAACATGAATATCAGGCATCATCCTTAGAACAGACCAACTCCAAATCCACCACAAAAATTGCTTACAGAATAACGCAAAGCTACAAAGTACCTTTCTTCTGCAAACTAAAATAATACAGTATGTCCAAGTTCCAGGACTCATCAAGGGTATGAAAACTCTTAGGCTGAGTTCACAGGAAAATGTCCCTAAATCATACATCCGACCACATACTCCCAAGCACCCTCACCCCAACTGCAACACTTTTAAGCGTTTAATGTTAACAGCCAACTTTTTTCAGAGTGACAACCAGTTAACTTCTCTAAACACAAGTCGTGAAGATTTTCAAGTCTCAACTCAAAACCTAACCATTCCGCATCAGATAATAGTATATTCCTAATTGCTCAAGTACCCGCATATTATATATGCATCCAATTCAAGCTTTAGTCCACAACCACATGCGCCACCAAACCCTAACCTGTGATCTGAACATATCTAGAGAAACTTGGCAACAAATGAAAGAAACGTAGAGATACCTGCATGAAATTGTACCGCTCTCTCCCAATTGACTCGTTTTCTGCTACAGCAAAGTAGGCCAAGATAGGATAGTGTCCGATGTACGATGCATAGCTATCTCTCTGAATGTTCACTGCCCACTCACTGCAAATTGAGGGGAAAAACAGTGAAACAACAGCTACGAACAGCGAATTAACCGACCCTGTTCAAAGGAAAAGCGTAAATGTGAAAGGGAAGACGATCCACAGCTCTTGAACTCACAATCGATTGAGATCGGCATGGCCAGTTCCAACATATTTAGCCTGGAGATGCTCGAGCTGAGAATTGATGTTAAACCTGTCGCTCGCCTGCATGATTCACTCACAGACAAGGAAGATTTGGAGTTCCGATGAAAATGACGCTAAGCAAATGGCTTTGGAATCGGAAGCGATTGAGGGAAGAAGCGATTGATCCTCGAACTCGAAGCCTGAATCTGATCATCATCTTTCAGTGTATACCTAAGAAGAGGCAGCCAGCTTGACCTTTATTGGGCCCGAATAGGTCTTTCTTTCGGACTTCGAGGCCCGGTCCGTCCTTGTCTTCCCATATTTCCAAAAACATTTTCTTCAATGGAGAGACCAAAAACATACTCCAAAACAAAATAAATGAAGTTTATAAAGAAAAACTGAGAGGGAAAGATTTGATCCAATGGATTCTTAATATTTTCCCGAAAGACGACAAGCTAAAAGAATTATTTGGGTTTACCCTATTCCGCATTCTAACATATCTCCTCTTTACATTCCTATATGAAAATTAGTCGAGTTGAGCTGAGTTGGAACTTATCACAAGCCCCACAAACCTCACGAATCTTTAAATATATAAGTTTTATTTTATGTATATAAGGTTCCGATGGTAGTATGGTGCTCATGAACCTTCAAGTTTCGCGAATCTGACTAATCTTCGCGCCTCATAAATATAAATGAATCTTACAAACCTTAGAGTCAAGTTCAGACTTGTCACGAATCAAGCTTGAAAAATCTGGTTAAATGGAGTTTAACCAATCCTAATTTTCATGAACTCGAGTATGCAAAATTCAAGCTCACCTCAACTCATTATTGTCATAGGACCCTACTTGAAACTGATGATTGAACCATTAGTTTGTTTGAAATGGACCAACTGTTTCACCTATGTGCTAATTATTACTAACATACATTTTCTCTCAATGGTAAGATAATTACGCAAGCGTTTTGCCTTATGGGCTAATTATGCCCTTATTAATTTCTAACTGATACTTGTCCTGGCATTTTTCATCATGAAGATTTCTTTATAAATTAAACTCGCAAAAAAAAAAACAAAAAAAAAAACGCAAGTGCAGCAAACATGAGGAGACACAAGCCTCCTAGGTAGGTCATCATGTGGTCATGTCAACTTCTAGTAAAGGATGTCGGTTACTTAGAAGTATGTGTCCATGAGTTAATTAAGGATGCATGTAATCATAATTAACTGATGTCATGAAGTGCTAGTAGGGTCAGTTTAGTTAAATGAGGAAAAAGTTTTTGGGAAATTGGACAATTGGGTATTCTAGGATTTCGAGGATTGGGTGTCAAACTGTGAATAAATTGGGCAATTAGATATTCTAGGGTTTCGACGATTTGGGGATTTCAGATACTAGGTTGCAATCGATCAAAGGAACATGGTGAATGACGAAATTGATGATCGAATGTGTGGGAGGAGACTCAAACCTGCTCAATCGAGGATGTATAGTTCCCATGGTTCCAGTTTGTGCACTCCGAAGAGATTTTTTCGAAGCTCTGGCGGCAGAGGAAACAGTGGCGACAATGTTCTATGCTAGTGCAAGCGTCGTGTTGGGAGGTGGACTTCTTGGACTTCCCAGGTGGAGGTTCTACAACTGATAATTGTGCACTATTCATATATTTTGCCTCCATACACATGCTATTATCTGAGTTTTGTTAGTACTTAGTGTGAGCATAAGTGAATTTTGCAGGTATTTGGTGTCAGATGTCAAAATGGGTAAATTCTGACATAAAAAGGCTGTGGAGAGAAAACCGAGGACCAAATTTCAAAATCTGTAAAAGTTCAAGGAATTGTGAAGAAAGTGGTCTGGGCGAGGCTCAGACGACCCAAGCCACTTGGTCAGGCGGTCACCTGGACCTGGAGAAATCCCACGGAGCTTCAGGCAACTCAGGCGAAAGTCATGCGAACCATGCCTAGAGGTCAGGCGGTTGCCTGACAACATAATGCAAGGGACATGGGCCCAGGTGAAGGGTTAGGCGAACCAAGCCATTTGGTCAGGCGGTCGCCTAACCCCAATTCTTGAAACCCCTCTCTCTCTCTCTCTCTCGATAAATAGACTCCAAAGCTTGTTGTGCCCCATTCCTCTCAACCTACTCCCCCGAAATTTCGCTCTCTCTAACCAAATATGCCCATGAAAGCTCCCCAAAGTCATTTCACCTTACTTCTTGTTGATTAGATAGGATGATTGGAGAGTTTGGAGGCATTTTTGGCTCTTTAACTTGCAAGCAATTTTCAGATTTTCCTCTCTAGCTTTTACTTGTTATTGGCTAGGTTTTTTGGAACTCATTGCTCACATCTCATTCTTTAGCTTGATTTGGATTGTTTTATGGAAGATTGAAGAATCCTACATCAATTCTAAGCTTCTTTTTATCTCTACTACTTTCATTTAGCATTTATGTTTATATCAATTGTGCAAAACGTGAATAGTATGGGTAGGGAGTAGTTCTTCATCTCTTTGGTTGTTTAGGTAGTTGTATGGTTGTTAGATAATGTAAATATGTTGGGTTGATGATTATGCATGATGAATAATCATTTCTTGAGCTTAAAGAAGGTGTGAAAGGTGGTGGAAACTTACTCCTCCCTAACACCCACAAAATGTTTGATGAAATGTTTGAGAGAATATTTCATTGAATTTACCATGATAAATGATTAGATATTCTAGGATTACTTGAGTAAGGTAATCTAGATTATTAGGAGACATTAATTGGGCTTGCTTAAAGCTTCCATAAATGGTGCAAGTGAAGAGATTTCATTTGGTCATTTATGGCTAGGATAACTCTAGCTTATTAAGCTAGAGTTTGAGTTTTATCCAATCTCATCCATCATTACATTAATCTCAACCTAGCATGTCTTCTAATGTCATCAATTCTAAACAACCAAAGGGGTCTTTAGTTATTGAAATTCATCAAAGATCATATCCATTGGATATTAGTCTAGCTTAGCCACAATTCTCATTTTAGTCATATGTTACCATTTAGATTATGTTTAAATACCATTGTTCTTGAATCAAGTCACTCATCATACCACTCTATTCAATTCACTCAAATCGAAATTACCAAAAGCATTGCATTTAGCTAAATTTCATGAATTACACTACAATCTCTAAGGTTCGACCTCACTCTCCCTATTACAATTACAAACCTTGCGCTTGAGGTAGAATTGGTTTTATTGTTTGATAATGTGCGTAATTGATAGACATGTAAAACACCCGTCAACAACTGCATTCAGAAGGTAAGTTGCAATATGAATGTTGGACGCGATGATATCGCTGTTTTATGAGGTTAAGGTGGCTATGATTTTTTTTGTCTTAAACGTTCGTGGTTGTTATAGGGACGAAATTGCAGCTTTTTTGATTGGGCAGATCCATTGCAGACAGAAGAGGAGAAAGAGGAAGTTGTGAAGATGCTACATGCTGAGAATGTAGCATACCTTTCTTCCATTTTCCGTTGAGAACTCCGCTTTTGCAGTTGCAGGGGTATTGATTTGATTCCTCTCCCGAAAGGACGTTACTTTTCTCTACCCACCCTCACTCTTCTCCTTTCACTCTACCTCTCCACTCTCTCTTACGTCCCAAATGACCTCAAATGACCTGCAATTTTAGGTTGATTCCCACCTAAACACATTCGTCTCTCTAATTCCCGCAAGTATTCGTCCACGTGTGTATTTCCGTCAAACAGATCAACAAATAATAAACGGAAGAGCTTGATCAGTACAAAACGAGGAGTTCAGGGTTTTATTTGGCCGGATAATTAGTTCATGGACCGAATCGTGACGATTCATATAGTTCAGGGTTTTATTTTTGGCTTTTTGCCTTTAAAAGACAATAAAAAGTTACACATTAATGCAAAAGATAAATTTGAGGAAAATATCCTGAATAAAAATTTACTACAACTCAAACAAACAACTAAAACCTAAAGAAATGAACTTAATATATGTACACCTTAATTACTTTTTTCAATTCGTTAAACATTGAGTATGAACATAGAAGTTTTTTATGACACACTGTTTACATGTACATGTCATTGGCCATTAATTTTTTCTTTAAGATAAAGGAGGCGTAAAGCTGAGCCAAACGGCACTTAATAAGCCAAACGGCACTTAGAACAAGATGGATTTTACAAGTAAAGAAGCAAACCCAGATGAAAAAAAAGGTAAAAAGCACAAAAAAACCTATGAACTTTCCAATTATTGTGGAAGCCACTACACTTTTTATCCGGTCGAATAAATCGCTAAATTTTCCAACCCATCATGAATCAACCATTGAACTTTTTATCTGACCTAAGAAACCATTGAACTTTTGAAACTGTACAAATTTAGCCACACTACGTGGGGGAAGCAGGCCGCGGTAAACAACTGTCTGTGGTAAAATGGCACATCCACTTTAACGCGGCCTTTTGCACAGTAAAGGTAGCGGTAAAACACTTTACCGCGGCCCTGTGTGCGGTAAGACCGCGGTAAAATCTCCTTTTATGTTCTCTCCTCCGCATTCTTCTTCATCATATTTTCTTTCCTTCTTCTCCTCCGTCTCTTCTTATTCTTCTTCTTCTTCTTCTTCTTCTTCTTCTTCTTCTTCCCACCGATGCCGCTCTCCCACAACCGTTTGCTCTTCCTAAACCGCCGGATTCTTTTGGGCATTCTGGGTTTTGGTTGATAAATTTCATCCAGATTCATCAACCTTTTTTTAATAATAAAAAACGTTTACTGCGGCTCCGTGCCATTCAGTCTAATTTCCGCTGACGTGGTAGACAAAAGAACATAGATCGATCGAATAGCTATATCTAAACACTACGTATCTGGTGGAGACCTGGTAACGGTCAATTCGTTACCATACCCTTACGAATGGTAACGCTCTTGTGCGTTACCAGGGCGCTACCAATCGGGACGTTACTTCAGCCCAGATCGTTACTAAGGCGTTACTAGGCCTGACAACTGGTCTGCCAACTGACATGGCAGCGCCCTACCCCCTTACCACATAATTTTTCAAATAAACAAAAAGATTCAGATCTGAAAACAAATTCAAATCCAAACCTTCAAACATTCAACAAACTCAAAAATCTTCAACTAATCCAGATCTAAGATGTTTTATTCAAACACTTCATCCAAATTATAGATAAACAAAAATACAAATCCAAAATAAACAGATGAATCGGATCTACAAAAATAAAACCTAAAACAATCCAAGAAAGAAAGGGTGCGATGATATAATCTTCAAAACTCTAATTCAAATACATGGATCATGGAGTAATAAGCATTGAACTTAAAGAATTTACAGATCGGGCTCATAAAACATTTGTATCCCGAAAACACCATCTACCTAGTGGGCTTTCCTTCCATTGGACCTTTTTCCTAATCATGCTCCGTCGATTAATCACGGGAAAATCTCTCTGATTGTCGCAATTTCTTTTCCACCCCACCATCATTAAACTCCTTTGGTTCTGGCAAAAACTCTTCATCAGATCTCAGATCAAGAAGAAAAGCATCATCGGATTGCCAAAAATTATCACAAAACCTAATCTCACGAAACATTACCAGATCTTGGATCTCATCAAAATCTAAACCTGAATGTTAGAGCCGATCTCGCCGATCTCAACGTCGTTGAACAACGATGAGAGCCCAATCTTGCCGCCGCCCATTCTTGTCTTCGTTGAAGATAAATGATCTAAACTTTTTTGGGAAATAGGTGGATGAACAAAGAAAGAGAGATTGAGAGAGAGAGAGAGGAATAGGTGGATGAAGAACAATGTGAGAGGGAGAGATAGACGACGGAGAGAGAGTTGAAAAATAAAAGAATGAAAGAGTTGGTGGTTAAAAATTAAAGAAAGAGTGGGTGGTGAGAGAGAGATGCGAGATAAATGAAAAAAAACAAAGAGGGAAAAAGAGTGGATTTAATTCAACTTTTGAACTGTCAGGGAACGAACTCGAGAAACGAAAATTCAGAATTTTCGTCAGTTGCTTTCTCAGAGCTGGTAACATGTCTAGTAACACCCTGGAGCGTTACCATTTCGTTACCAGCTCTGAAATGGTAGCGCCCCTGGTAACGCCGTGGTGCGTTACTCTCTGCTGGGTCCACTTTTTGACCGTTTTTACCCTTGGTAACGGGCTGTGCGTTACTATGCCCATTACCAAGGTTCCTACAACTACGTAGTGAAAGTGTTGTTAAGTGTTTGATTTAAAGAAAAAACACATTAAGATAATATCATTGTCATTTTCCCTCATCCTAACCATGCTCTAACTTTCCATATAGTTTTCTTATAACTTACTTTTTTTAAGCCAAACTTAGAGAAACTTTAGATTTAACATCTTCTCCCTTCAATCCACGTTGTTTTTTTTCATTTGCCCCATCATCGAAAAAATTAAACCGAGTGGCCAAATTGTTACTATTTCAAAAGTTCAATGGTTTATTCGGTATGTTAAAAAGTTCAGTAACTGATTCGTGATGAGTTGGAAAGTTTAATGGTTTATTCGGCCAAATAAAAAGTTCACTGGCCAATTCATTACAAGTTGAAAAGTTCAGGGGTTTATTTGTGCTTTTATCAAAAAATATACTCCATCCGTCCTCAAATCAAATATTAATGTATATATTTGACTTTATTGTTTCAATGTTCAGTGTTTGATTAAAATATTTAATAAGATAAATAGTGAAAAAATTCATAAAAAAATATTTTTTTGAAAATTTATATTTCAAATTATGATATGGACAAGAATTATTGAACTTAAAATGCCTAAATACCCATGAAAAAATGATAGATTAAATACTATAGTAAAAACAAATATATCTAGTTTTTGATGACACATGGAGTATAAAAAACAGCCTCAAAGTGTACGTTTTTGCTTTTTTTTATCTTTTAATTTTTATTTTTGTTGTACACTGTATTTTCAAAGTCCATTAAAGTTATAGGCTCATAAAATTTAGAATTGAAATGATCATTAGGGATAGTCTCAAATTAAGTGTGCTCTATATATAATGATCCATAATTCAGTGAACTAGATTTCTAATTGATAGCATAAGGTTTCTAAAAATGTACTCAGTCATCTACTTTTTTATGTGTTAGGCTCAAAGGTGTCTCTTCTTCTCAAACCACCACACACACAAACACAAACACACACACACACACACACACACACACACACACATAATATATATATATATATATATATATATATATATATATATATATATATATATATATATATATATATAATTCCAACAAAAAAAAACCGTTACCGTTTACTCAGTTCGATATCGTCAATTACTCCTAATAAAGGATGTCGGTGTGTTTTGGAAGCATAGACATTAAGGTGGTACCTGAACCGCAGATATTGTTATAATGGGAGTATTAAACAAGGCAACTTCATTCGAGATTTTCTTCCTTTATTTTCTAAACAAAAAAAACATAAAATTTGAATGCACGTTATATATGCAAAATTTGCTTTTAACATAATTAAATTCAAATTATCTACACAATCAACACCACTATAATATTTTTTTTTCAAAACAATTTGATTTATAAGTATAAGTACCATTTGTGTGAGAAAATTGTTCATGGTGCAAAAAAATATAAATTATATATAAAAAATATTATACTTACTAATTTAAAACGAATGTTTATATATTTATAGGACTGAAGGAGTACAATTTAATTTTGAGTAAAGTGTATTTAGGTCATTTTTTTTTAATTACGTCTATCGGGTCTATTTTAACTTTTGTCCTCTTAAAGGGTAAACTCAGTTTAGTCACTTCTTTCAACTTTGTCTATTTGAGTCATATTTTAAGATTTCGTCTATTTCGTCGTAGCTCATAAATCGTCTCAATTGTAGTCCTTCCGTTAGAGTCACGTTATGTTGGCCGTTTCTTTGTGAAAAATGACCATCAAACCCTTCCTTTTTCGATCGGGATCGGCGGCCGCCGCAGCGGCAGCCAGCGGATCGGCGGCCAGCGCGGATCGGCCAGGCATCGATCGGCAGCGCCAGCCGGCAGCCAGCCGCGGATCGACAGCCAGGCCGCCAAACGGCGGCCAGCCGCGGATCGGCAGCCTGACGCGCCTAGCCGCCGCCAGCCGCGCCGACGCTGGCGGCCGCTGCCGCGGCTGGCTGCCGATCCGCGGCTGGGCTGCCGATCCGCGCTGGCTGCCGATCCGCGCCTGAGCCGCTGCCCGCCGGCTGCCGCGATCCACGGCTGGCCGCCGCCCGGCTGGCCGCTGCCGCGGCACGGCCGCCGATCCGCCGGCCGCCGATCCAGATCGAAAAAAGGAAGGGTTTGATGGTCATTTTACTGTACACTTAAGACTTTAACGGTCAACATAACGTGGACTTTAACGGAAGGACTACAATTGAGACGATTTATAGAGCTACGGGACTGAAATAGGACGAAATCTTAAAATAGGACTCAAATAGGACAAAGTTGAAAGGTAAGGGACTAAACTTGGAGTTTACCCCCTCTTAAAGTCCTATTTTAAGTTTTTTGATGCATACGTGGTCATTTTGGACAATTTTGCCCTTAAGACAAAAAAATTAAATTATAGGGTATCCTTTAGGTTTAAAAAAACTTTCAATTTACCCAGCAATTTTCAGAAGCGTACAAACAAATTAACAATTTCTCAAAACAGTTTGAAAAATTATCTAACTTTCCTCAAACAATTTCAAATCTAACAATTCTACCCTATACTTTTCCCCCTCTTCTCCTCCACAACCACCGCCGGACCTTCATCGGCCGACCACCGCGTTCAACAGCCCAGGGCTGCGAATCGCGACCCAAAGGCGGCGGATCGCGGCCCCTGGGCTGCAGATCATGCCCTAGGGCCGCGAATCACGAACTCAGGGCCGCCGATCGCGATCCCGGGGCCGTCAATTGCTAGTCCGGGGTCGCCGATCGCGAGCCCAGGGCCGCCGATCTCGAGCCCTGGGCTGTTAACGGCTCCGGTGTCGGCCCGACGAATGTCCGGCGAATGTCCGGCGGTGGTGGTGGGAGGAGGAGGAGGGGGAAAAGTATAGGACAAAATTGTTAGATTTAAAATTGTTTGGGGGAAGTTAGATAAATTTTCAAACTGTTTTGAGAATTTTAGTTTTTTTGTATGTTTATGAAAATTGAGGGGTAAATTGACAGTTTTTATAAACCTCAAGGATACCCTATAATTTATCTTTTTCGTTCTAAGGGGTAAAAATGTCCAAAAGGACCACGAATGCATCAAAAAACTTAAAATAGGACTTTAAGAGGACAAAAGGTTAAAATAGGACGTAATTAAAAGTTAAGGGACCTCCGGTGCACTTTACTCATTTAATTACACATAATCTAGTTTATAGAAGGATATCTTACACTTCGAAAACAAAAAAATGAAAGATATTAACTGAATGACCCTAGCTACAAAGGAAACTGCAGTACAAATTAAAGGATAATAGTAAATTAAGACCATAATGAAACAAATCTACTATTAATATATAAACATGGACATATTGAAGGAGGACATGCCACGTGTAAAATATTTTTAAATATTTATTAAAACCACATGATGAATTTAATCAAGAGATAACATCCAAATAGATTGAATCTACAACAGATTATATCTAAACTTCCTAAAAATTCGAAACAATCCACAAAATAAGGTGTCAAACTCGATCTCAAACCTACATCATAGACATTCCACATTATAAATACAGAACTTATTTACAAAGAATTCAATCATACATATTAATTAGTCAACCAAATTCAAAACAACCCGCTAATCATTTTTACCAAGCATGATGTCTCGCACGCAACACTAGTTGCAGACCACATTAGATCGCTTTCAACGGGATTTAAATGACCTCCACCTGCAGATTGAAAAAATTTAGGCAAATGTATGGTGCTATTTGCTGATTTCGTACTATATATTTTATGAAATAAATCATATTTATTTTTTATTACACGCTAACACCATGATAGTAAATAATGTTTTATCTAAGTGGAAATATAAATGTTTGAACAATTTTTTACAAAGAGAAAGAGGAAATCATGATGGAAGAAAAAAAATATGAAGCATGTTCGCCGCCATCGGCGGTCGCCGGAAAACATTTTTTCACGGCGGACAATCGACAAAAATGCATCAACGATGCGGTTTTGGTGGTTTCTCATGAAAAACCTCAATAAATTGGTAAGAACACGGTTGAAGTTCTATCGATACGTTTGAGGGAGAAGATAGGAAAAAATGTTTGATCTAAGTGGAAATATAAATCTTTGAACAATTTTTACAAAGAGAAAGCGGAAATCATGATGGAAAAAATGTTAAGCATGTTCGCCGCCATCGCAGGCTGCTGGAAAACATTTTTTCATCACGGACACTCGACGAAAATGCATCTACGAGACGGTTTTGATGGTTTCTCAGGATGAACAATAAGAATTCAATATGAATACGGTTGAACTTCTACAACAAGAGAGAAAGTGAGTGAGAGAGATGCAGCTCGTAGGGTTAGAAACGTGAGAGTGTTGGACACCGGGTTATTTATATGAGGGTAGATGGGTTTGGGTTTGGGTTTGAGTTATAGATTGGGCTAAAAATTTGGGCTTAAGGGTTGAGAGTTTGGACAATGCTGAGTGTTAAAACAAAATTGGGCTGGGTAAGCCCAACCCGCAATTTATGAGATTTTCGGGTTACAATTTATATTCAAATCATTTTTAATATGTAAAAGTAATTTATTTTAGAACTATACTTGTGAGTATTATTAATTGTAATAATTATATATTTTTTAAATACGATAAATTACCTTAAATTTGTAATAAAGTCTTCTAATAATTATTATAAATAATTGAATTATTTTATATATGATTTTACGTAAGTATGATATAAAATATTTTATTCATATGTTTTTAAAAATTATTTAAGTAAATTTTCTGAAAATATGTAAGCACTATAATTTCGTAATATTTCTAACATCAAATTCTTCAAATTTATATTTCGATGATGTACGTTTTGTTTGTAGATTGTTTTCTTATTTTATAATATGAGTGATATATTCATAATGTAATTTTGTTTCATAGAGAATAGTTAATTTACTATATATGTATATATAAGAGGTATTGGGTCCCCGTGCATGCTTCGTAGTCGTTGATCAATTAAATATTCAATATTTTAATAAAACAAATTAGAAGTACTTTAAAAAGTAAAAAACTAAAACTAAAATATTTTTACTTTTGACCCCGATAAAAGTAAAAATAATATTAAAAAACATCAGAGATAAAAGAAGTACAATAATTTGGACAAATAAGACCAATTTGTGAGTTTTATTAATTTGAAATAGTAACATACACATAAAACAGTAAACTTGAATGTTTTACTCTTTTAGTTGTTGACCCTTAAATAAAATAGCATATGAGTTATCTTTTCAAGAATTTATATGAATACATCGATAGTATCAAGACATAGACGTTAATTCTTTTTATCCCGTCCCGTAGGAGGGGTACCAGCTAAAATATATACAGATTATAGATCGATATATGGGAGAAATAGTTAAACAACAGCAAAGATTAAGCTAGCTTTTTCATGTTATGGAAGTATAATAATAGAGATAACATATTTGTGGCCTAATGTCTACTAAAGCCACTGAAATCTGCATCTGGCACATTTAGATTCTTCATTAAAACCTGCCATTATGTCCTTTCCTTACCCTATATGGATATACCATTTAATTAACTTGCTTTATATATTAAAATGCACTTAAATCATCATCATTATTGATTCTCTGAAATCTTATTGGTTAAGTACAAGAAATGACACATCACACTGGCCTATAAATTGAAGCACAAACATATCATTACATTTGTGAAAAAACATTCTTAGTTCTTCTTCAAAAATCCTGTTATACACACACAACACAGTACATGGCTGGGTCTTTTGGTTGGAACAACATGAACATGCAAGATCATCATCACCAATATCTCAGCCATGCAAGCAGCAGGCCAAACAGGCCACCACCTTATCATCCCCAGATTGCATGCAGGATCTGCCTCCGGGTTTTCTTCAGCACAGAAGCTCTGATAGATCACATCGAGTCTCACATGAAAGCCCCTAATGATCATAACTTCGTCTTCTCCAGCAGAGATCAGCTCTTGAACCTGCAAAATCCCTACTTTTTATCGGCCGCCGCACGACAGAGCAACCAGCAACTCAGGAACCCTAACTTGTATCCTGGTAACATCAGTAATTATGTCGCTCCAGCTTCATCAGTTCTCCGACCTGATCATGGGTACGGACGAGTACAGGCCGCCGTTTGGATGAACCGATCAGCAGCAGCAGGTGGTGGTGGTGGAGGAACAAGGTTGAGGCAAGTGCAGGAGTACAGCTGGGTTCCGGTCACCAGACCATTTCTTAACCAGTTGGAGCATGCTCTGGTGACTAATGCTAAACCGGCGGCGGCGGCTGTCAGTATCATTGAAAGCCAAAACAACATCAACTCTGATTTGGAAGCTCTTGATTTATCTCTAAAATTGTAAAACGCAGCGTTTCATTTTTGATATTAGGTTTAAGTAGTATTTATTGAATTAATTGAGGGATATTATGTGGTAGGCGAAAATTTTACTCCATCTCTAGCAAGCTAGGAACCTTTTTGATTCAAGTTAATTTATTCTTTTGGTAAATTTCAAAAAACAAAATCTCTTTATAGAAGTTATTTAATCTAGCTACAAATTCTTCATCCAATTTTTAGAAACCTACCAAAAAAAAAAAACTTTTAATAAGGTGCGACGAAGCACACAATAATAATTACCTCATTTTACATGGAGGCGGCGGAGAAGACGTGATGAGGAAAGGGTGAAAGAAGAAGAAAAGAGTTTTGGAAGCATTTTGGAACTTAAAAGTAATTATGTGACTAACTTGTAAAAGTTTTAATTGTAGAGATATAACGGTCAAGGTGGTTTTTCAAAGTAGGAAGGAAAATAGATTACGACAAATCTGATCACAAAGGTTTTTGAAATTTACATTTATTCTTTATTGATTAATTCCAGAGAAATTTTGAGTTTTTTTTTTGGGTCATATGAGCAATCTCAATCTCAGGGAAGAATATGAATGTGGACCTAAATCATTTATGACCTGACAACAAAAGCTTGTACTAATAGTTGGACATTATTTGTTTCTCTGGTTTCCTGAAACATAACGGCTAGAGTCAACGTGAAAATTTATTTGAGTTGTGTGAAAATTTATTTGAGTCCTACACATTTATGTTTAAGAATGGCATGCAAAAGTCACTACGGATGTGAGTACCTTATTCGATGTGTCTGATTTATTTGACGGATAGTTCATTGAACAAATCCCTTTGTGAGCTTAAATTGATTTGGCATGAGATTGTCTTAACTACTGCTTGAGTTATTTGGTGAGCATGAAACAAATTAGTGATGAGAGCTCAATTTTGGAGATCCTCATTTATTTTTGCTGAAATTCAAAACTTGTTTTAATTGTGGATTAGGAGTAGATGTACAAATTTTTAGGTGACTTTGGATTTGTGGATGCTAGCTCCATTGGTATCCGCAGATCAAGCTGAATGTCAGAGGTTGAGGAGTGAGTCTGCAGGTGCTGTTTTGTTATTTGGTTGTGTTTGTGATCGAATGATGTTAAGTGAACTCAAGTAGACCAAGCTGTTGGTCCACTTGAGCTTCTTGGTTTCTTCTCCTTACACACATATATAAGTTCAAAACAAAAAAAGAAGTAAAAGTCGCATACTTAGCTCTAGTGTGTTAAGAAAATGAAAAAAGTGTCTGAGCAATATCGGTTTGATGACCAAAATAATTAATCATTGGTTTCACAAAAATGCTGAAAACCAACTGCTAAATCGTTTCACCCTCAATTTTAAATTGTACTTCATGATCAAGAGTCTAATCCGATTGGCTTCACTCTCAATTTTCTAAATCTGGAATTGCATATTGCTAGAAACTCGATGTTGAAGATAAACAAAGATTCACCTATCGATCGGTTGTCAGACCAACTGTTAAACAGTCAAATACACACTACGTGGGTGAAACGGGACTTACCGCGGCCTCCTCCGCGATAGCGTCGCGGTAAATAAGCTCAGGGCAGTTTTTCCACAAAGTTATTTTTTAAAGACCGAACCCAAAGGGTTCAGATCAGGTTGACCCGAATAAACCGAACATGTTTTTCCACAAAGTTATTTTTTAAAGAAAAACAAATTATAGGTTATGAAGAGTAATTAGAGATCTAAAATGGGTTCATGCAGATAAGGATTTTCGGTTTGGGCCTTGAAGGATGGGAAGCTAGGTTAGGCTATGGGCTAAGAAGGGTGGGTAGATGGGTTAGGCTATGGGCTAGAGGGGAGGAATAGATGGGTTGGGTTGATGGGAAGTGGATATTTGGGTTATTCGGGCTCATCTTTGGGTTTCAGGTTACACCCGACGCAAACCTGAAAAACAGACAAAATTTCGGGTTCGGGCCACCCAGAGCAGTTTTACCCCTCAACCCGGCCCAAACCTGACATTTTCGGGTCAGTTTCGGGTCGGGTTTCGGTTCCATGTTTCGCTTACACCCCTATCGCCAATGGTGGTTGGTATGCCTGGAGAAGACGACGGTGGCATAAAGGGCATCGATGGCAGGACATGGTGAAAGGCAGCCAATGTTGGGTGAAGGCCAGAGGTTGATGGTAAGTGAAGGCTATATTTGCAGATTCGCGAGAAGTGGAAAGAAATTGGGAGTTGATGAGAATTAATGAGAAGGTAATTAAAGGGGAGTGAGAAATGAGAATTTGATAAAGATATTTATGGAATTGGGAAATTTAATTAATAGGGTAGTGGGAAATGAGAATAATAATGAAAATGGGGGTGGGAAACGTAAAGAGTGAAGTTTATTATGAGGAGTTAGTTTAGGGGGTAAATGGGTAATTTCGCTCGGCTCGTTTAGGCTCGTGAGCTTGTCCGACCCGAACCACTGAGGCTCGAGCTCGGCTCGTTTATTATACGAGCTTTAAAACCGGCTCTGGCTCGAGCTCAAAGCTCGTGAAGCTCGGCTCGTTAGGCTTAAGAGCTCGAGCTCGAGCCCGAACTCAATTTGTTTCTCAGCCTTAATGAAGACTACTTGAGAGTTGCTAAAGACATCATCTCCAATGGGCAATGACACTATTATTTCCAGATATCATATATAGGAGAATACGGATAAAATTTTAATTTTTGCGGCATCTCTACTTTCTATTTATGACTCTGGTGTTAATGATATTTAGGTAAGGAGCAAAAAAAAAAAACTGTTCAAGATCATTCTTAGAATGTATGTACATGACACACTCTTTAGCAACTTTCAGGCTATGTTCTTTTGATATATTTTTTGAGAATTTGGTGAAGAAAGTGAGAAGAATTTGAAAATTGATATGATATTTGTGAGAGAGAAAATTGGAGGAAATATTGATTTGATATTTTGTTGATCAAAATATGTGGAATTAGAACACAACCTTAATAAATATGTAGTGTAATTTACAAAATGTCATAGGCCTTTTCTAGCGGTAGCAAGAGAGTTACCCATACCACTGCCCATACCTCATCCCAACACTATAAATACCTCATTCAATGTCCCACCCAAGGGGCTATCCTTTTTCTTCGAACTTTATTTTACAACCTTACTTTTACTCAATTGATCCTCGGCCAATATAACATGCGAATTCTAACTTAGGTATCGGAAAATTGTACCAGGTGCTTGCACGGCCTCGGAAGTAGCTCACCTCGGGAGTGGCTCGACAGCGGACGCAATAGCTCGGAAGAACCCAGTCTCGTCGCAGCATGACAGAATTCTTCCCCTTTGGGAGGCCGACCTTCTCGGACACGCTTTCAGGTACTTCGTCCATGCTCCGACATTTATATTCATTAATGTTAATTGCAAGTATTAACACTTTGTAATCCATAACTTAATTGCTTTGCTTACAAGTAGCTGGAAATAAAAAACTGGCCTCTTAGAAATCCCAGCTTCATGACGCCTTATGCCAAGCTTTGGTCCATTTTTCTTCTTCTTCTTCTTGTTTTTTTTTTGCTCTGGTCACTGCAATTGATAAGCAAGACATGGGTCTATGCCATGGAGCCAGCATTAGCAACAAGCGGTGGATCAGGACATGCTAGCGTCCCCTTGATCATCACTTGAAATCTTTGTTATTACAAAAAACTTTTTGTACATATAATTTTGGACTTAAATCTCTTAAAAAAGTTTATACAAGGGCAAAAAGAAGAATAAGATTAATTCAAAATTTAACATTTTTTGTTTTTTTCTTTTCAATTCAAATTTTTTGCACAAGCTAATGTTATGATAATGGTGGTGGTCAATCTCTGCATGATTTTTGTTTTTTTTTTTGTTTTTCCTTTCAATTTTATGTTTTTAGTTTTGAATTTGCAGCTGAGAAAATTCCAGTGAGAAGAGAAGTCGATAGTAGTAGCAAGAAAGCTTACTTTCATTTATCAGCAAGACAACCTCTACTTTCTTCATTTCACACAATAGTTTACCTGGTAAATACAGTGTTAAGAGTGTCAGCTAAACCACACCTCCCCTTCTCATCCACAATTCTGTTCACTTAATTGTTGAGGTGAAACTAATCGGATCACTATGAAGTGGTGAATGTTCACACCAAATTGTAGTTGGTAATATTTTGAAAACTTCCAAATTTCTTTCCAAGTTTTTTTCAATTTCTCTAAATAAACACACCGATATAATTTGTTTTTCCAAATAACAATTATTGCATGATAATGTAAATACTCCATTTGTCCGAAAAGGTTGTATCATTTATTTTGACTGTTTTACAAAATTCAATTAATGATTTTTTAATGAATGTATAGACAATGAAAATCAAAATTTTCACATGTGTATCATAATTTGAAATCTAAATTTTCTAAATATATTTTTTCTGATTTTTTTTCAATGTTTATCTTTGTTAAAATTTGAGTAAAACATTGAAACTTGAAACAATAAAGTCAAACGCTACAATTTGTTTTGCGAACAAAGGGAGTATGTCAGTATCCACTATTAATATATAAACAAGAACATACTGAAGGTGGTGCTGCCATGTGTGAAAATCTTTTTATTTTTTTAAATAGAAAAACGGGATTATACAAAACTGACTTCAAATCTTCAACAAAATCAAAGTGTAGCTTATCAAATATTCTCTGAGATTGCAAATTAAATTTGTCAGATTCTCTCAACTAATACTCCACGACTCAACCTTTTGTTCTGAGTTACCTACGCAACTCAACCTTTTGTTTCGCTTATGAAAATACAAACTGTTTCGTCCTACCTATCTCTCTGTCCATTCGCTCTCTCTCATTCTCTTTTTTGTCCGCTCGCTTCTCTCCCACTTGATTTTTTTCTCTCTGTTCCCATTATCGTTCTCGTCACTTCCCTCCATCACATCGCCTTCGTGCTTGCTATCAGCAACAAGACTGCAAGAGACGCCGGAGCAAGGTCGATTTTCCATTTTCCTGTCACCTCACCTATTCATCTAAATCGTTTTGGTCAAATTTTTAGGATCTTTGTTCATCTTTTTTAAGGCTATGGTACTTCTCGGCGAGAACGACGAGCAGGCCCTACTATGTATACACGACCGACACTTCGACGGTGTATGGATTGACCGCTTTGGGCTTCTTGCTTCTCGGCCACTCTGGAACACAGCGTTCCTAGGTTTGTAACTTAATCTTAAAAAATGGTCGAGTGGTATCTAAATTGAGGTTCATCATTAACTGTTTTTGGCGCTAAGATATGAACTCATACTATTTTTGAGGAAGTAGTTGTTGGTTTGTGACTCAAATTAAAGAATGGAGGACCAAACATGTTATTGTCCAAAATTTGAAGAATTCAAGTTAGTTAAGGATTATGATTATTTAGTGCAAGTGTGCGTGTGTTAGGAAAACTAGCTAGACTAGGATTTGGTTTGCCTTGGTAGTCTATTTCTTTTAGGATTAGGATTTGTTTGAGTAATATAAATAGGTGCTACTGTATAGGCTTTAGAGAGGTGAGAGAGATAGTCGCATCACTTGTTGGCTAGTTGAGAGAGCCGCAAGTGTTGTTGCGTGCCGGTGAGTATTTGTGTGTGAGTTTTGTTTGTGTGATTAGCCGGTGGCTGCTAATCTAGGTGGAGTGCTTGTGAGGTTGAGTGAGAGAATTGGTGATTGAGATTGATAGTGAAGAAAGCCGTGGAATCGTCACGGTGAAAAATATTGTTTGTGTTGTTTTGTCCACGCTTCCAAACCCCAACAATAGTTGCATGAACTTCTGGTTAAATCCTTAATTGCATACCCGTCAAATATTCTGTAACAAGTAAAGAACATTGTTATGTCATATTAAAGGAGAAAATGATAAATGAAGAAACGAAGTTGAGGTCCCTGTTTTGCGTAGTGACCATTTTGGTTTGCTTCTACCAATCTATAGCAAACGACATCCATTGTTTTCCAAGGAACAATCGAGAAGGTACATGTTCGTATTAGTGGTGTTTATGTACTTTTATGCAAATTATTCGGGCAATGAGGTGAGAGGAATTAGGATTGGTGAATGATGCAGTAAACTATATATCGAAAAAAAGTATGATCATGTAAGTAGTAGTAGTGACGGTATCATGTTAATAAATTTAAGAACTTAAGATTGATGAATGTTCTTGATGGTACTTGTGTGGATGTGGTTGTTTTATAGATTTATGGAGCTAGACCCATGAGAAGATGGCTGGAGAACAATGCTCTCGCAAAGATGTTTAAGAGAAGAAATTGATGGTAATTTCATGGTTCTTATGGACTTGGGCTGCTATATCAAGTGGAGTTAATGACAAGAAATGGACATTGCGATAAGTGTTAAAAAATCATGTTGTCGGAGAAAATCATGTTGTCGGAGCTAATTATAGTAGGAAGAGAGTTTTATATAAGGTTCACAATTCACATCTCTGTGTTATTTTATTTTATTTTTGTATTGTTTCAATATCTTACTAGAAAAATTTTCTATTTAAAAAAATATATGTTAAAAAAATACTGAAAATTTTGTAAGCTTTTCATTATTCCCCCATCCCACAAAGATTGTTCTATTTGATTTTTGTACTTGTGTTTGACTCAATTTTTAATTACGAAGAATTTGTTAATTTTTTAAAAAAATTTACTATTTAGAAACTAGACACATTGAAATAACATAT
Organism: Stellera chamaejasme; assembly: GCA_024586325.1. NCBI lineage: Eukaryota > Viridiplantae > Streptophyta > Magnoliopsida > Malvales > Thymelaeaceae > Stellera > Stellera chamaejasme. The sequence continues at coordinate 36,458,434 of CM044984.1, forward strand.
GCATATAAATTATTTAACTTTATAAATCAACATGTCGAAGAAAATAAATTGTAGATTAAATGCTGAAAACCAAATGGAATAATCTTTATGGGACGGATGGAGTATTTGATAGAGTAAATTCCGCTGCAGGTCCTATTTTTTGCCCACTTGATCTATTTTTATCCCGTTTTAAGCTTTTGACGTATTTTGGTCCTACAATTTGAGTTATTGCTCTAATCAAGTCCTTTTCGTTCAACTCCACTATTTAAATGGACAGAACAATACAAAATGTTTGTTATACCTTTTAACTAAATGCTACAATACTCCTTAAAATTTCTAAGTTAAATGATTCTATCCCAAACATTGTTTAGCCTCACATCTGCCATAAAAATTCAATATTACCTTCATCAATTTTTTATTGTTAGGTTTCTTTCTGGCATCTAATATATTAATTTTTACTTCAACATTTTAATACTATATATTGTCAAGTACTTATATATATACATACATCAAATACATCAACATTTGTGTTATAAACTATAATAATCAGTATGTAAAGAAAATGGTTAAAATTCATTATAATTTATTTTAAAAGGTAAAATTCATTGCATTGAATTATTTATACCCGTCCCGTAGGAGGGAATAGTAGCTAGTTTATTCATATTCATGTTTGGTCTGAAGATAGGTTTTACTCTAAAAAAACAATTATTTTTTACCACGCAGGGATCAAGTGTAATATTGTTAAATATAATCAGAACATGGTTAGATGGAAGTAGCTCTTTAATGTTGAGTGCACTATCTTTGAATTTCATGTACTTTACATTAAGATTTTTTTGATAATAAATGAAACTAAACATAAAAAACGTCTCTAATTTATTTTAACAGGGTTCATTTTTTATTGAAAAAATTGAACATGTGACAAAGTTGGGTATTAGGACTAGTTAAATTCAAATAAAGAGCTAGCTATCGTCTCAATTCAAATAAAGAGCTAGCTATCATCTCTATCTCAGTTTAATAGTTATATTTTACTGAAAACGGATAATAAGGACGGTGGAAGATTAATAAAATATTATAATTTTCTCGTGTTCTACTTCATCTTTTAGTAAAATTTATACATTTATGTGACATGAAAAATAAGAAAGATAGTTTAAAGTAAGGCTACTAAATGTGTCGGTGTGTAAAACTGATATATTAAATTTATGAGAGTTTAAATGAGGTAAATAAATACCTAAACTTATATAGTAAACCTAGTTGAGTAACTGTGGGTGTCTATTTACCACATATATGAAAAAACACACCATGAAAATGTCAAATTTACCCTCTTAATAAATCTCTATGAAGGGTGTTTTAGTCTTTTAATTTATTAAATTAGTTAGTTAAGTTAGTTAATTAGTGGTACATTTAGGCATGTGTTTTTTCACATATATGGTAAATAAACGGACTCTGAGCAACTAGTTATTTAAGCTATAAGCTACTATAAATTTCAGAATAGTTCGTTACAAATAGAACTCAGAATAGTTCGTTACAAATAGAACTAAATGAAAACCCAAAATTCATGTAACAGACAAATTTGATTGATTGAAAATAAAATATTTGATGTGGAAAAAATTCTAAAAAAAGCAGAACTATCAATTTTATTGGACAACTAACAAGGAAAACGTAATTATTCTCTTTTTATATTTTCCGGATGGCGTGTCATTACCTTAAAAGTTAGCCGCAAGGCAAGCTATAAGGGAGCGAGGCAGAGCTTTGAATGAACAAACGTTCTTGAATGAACGTTACCTCATGAAAGCAACAAAGTCTGGTAGGCTATTACCGTAAATTGACAGGCAGGGCTATAATATAAAATACGAAGACCATATATAAAAAAGCAAATTATTCATCCTTCACGTCTTAAACATTTGCCCATACCGCTCGTCAACTTTACTTGGATTCCCCAGTTTACCCCTCCCTCCCTTTCACTCACTCCAGTTGGAGACAGGACATTGACAAATAATAATCTTTGGATTCTCTCTCTCTCTCTCTGGCTGGCTGTCTCTAGAGGCGCATCTTTTCCCTCTCCACTTTCTTTCTCTCTCACTCTCACTCGTTCTGATTCTCTGCCCAACTTTTCGTGCAGTAAAAATGATCGCTCTTTAGAACCCTATCCTTTTCGGCATTTGATCGGCGAATTGTTGTTGTATTGTTCTCGAACCTTGCTTCTGGGCAACCATGAAGTCCTTGACTCGGTTGGACTCTGTCGTCTTCCAGCTAACGCCGACAAGGACGAGGTAATTTCTGTTTTCGATTCAAACTAATTGAGTTCGCTATTTGTCAACGGATCTGAATGGCGATTCTCAGCTCTTCTTTCAGCATATCGTTTCTGGTTCATCCGTTTTATTACAGTTTTTACACCTCGTTTGTAACGTTGTTGGTTCAAAGTCTGCTTCATTCGTCATTTGGTGCATTCTTCATGTGTTAGCTGGTTGACTTGAATGTATTGTTGTTCTAATGTCATGCTAGAGAGTAAACTTCAATTTGGATTTCGCATGGAATGTTTTTGGGGTTAAGTTCTTATGCTTTGCGTTTCTTCCTTTCTCTTCCTCAATCATCAGGTGTGATTTGGTCATATCGGCAAATGGGAAGACGGAAAAATTAGCTTCAGGGTTGCTCAATCCCTTTCTCGCCCATTTGAAGGCTGCTCAGGATCAGATGGATAAGGGAGGCTATTCAATCACTCTTCAACCAGTGTCCGGCACAGATGCTTCTTGGTTCACAAAAGAGACAGTGGAAAGGTCTGAGGTTACTTGATGCTTCTTTTCTTCTCATATTTCAGTAGAGATGCATATTGTGTGCTCACAAATGTTTGTTCATTTAGGTTTGTGCGATTTGTGAGCACTCCAGAGATATTGGAGCGTGTGCATACGCTTGAATTGGAGATACTTCAGATTGAGGAGGCAACTGCAATCCAAAACAGCAACAACACAGGGTTGAGTGTGGTAAGTGATAATATCTGATATGCGTATCTGTTTTCTGTGTTTCATGCATCTTTATTTGAGTATTTTCCAATTCCTTGGCAGGTAGAAGGCCATCAAAGTAAGCCATCTGAAAGCAAAGAAGGTACACAGTTTGTTTAAGTTCACATTTTTGTTCCCCTTTCACTGGAGGAGCTGGGGAAATATTGGCTTCCGTTTCTTTCCCTCCCTTACAAATGTAATAGGTTCCCGTACCAGTCACCTACCTTGCTTTGATGCTACAGAATTTTAATTTCTGTTTTTATGCTTTTTAATTCTCATGAACAGATTTAGAAAAATTGCACTCCCTCCGTCCTCCAAAAGTTGACCTATTTGTTTTGACAGTTTTACAATATTTAATCTATAATTTTTTTCATGAATGTTTAAATATTGAAAATTAAATATTTCACTTGTGTATCATCATTTGAAATTCAATTTTTTTAAATATATTTTTTATGAATTTTTTCAATGTTTATCTTTGTTAAAATTTGATCAAACATTGAACCTTGAACCAGAAAAGTCAGATGGCCCATCTTTTTGGCGGACGGAGGGAGTATTGTTTTAGTAACGTTTATGTTTATTGCATGTACTGGTTATGAGTTGCATACTCTGCCTTGCACAGGAAACAAGATTATGCCTGACACCAGTGAGGATAAAGCAATTGTTCTTTACACAGTAAGTGAGCCTCAAAGACAAATACACTGTACTATAGGTTTAAGTTCATCTTTTTTTTTTCTCTAACTTTTTGTTTACTAATTCATTGTTCTGCAATTTCTCAGCCTAGTGCCCACCCAGCTGAAGCAAATAAGTCTGTTGTGCAGGAGGAGAATTCCAGGTATGCAATCTAGAGCTATTTATAGAAACCATCTTCCATAATACAATTCATAAGAGTGTCCATTTGGTCTGTGTCAGCAGTAACGTAAAAGCTTTTAGATTTCAGCTAACTGCCTTTAAGGTTTCAAAAAGAACGTTGCTGATAATGAAGCTGGGTTGTATTTGTAATAAGAATGAATTAGGCCTGTGGTAATGATTACTGATGGGGATTTATGTTACATTCTGGAGAGGTTTTTTCGCAATTGTAAGCTTTCATCAGGTTGAGCTTCCCTATTATATTATTATTCTTTAAACTAATCAGTTGAAAGGCACCATGAGAAATGAAAAGTCTTTTTTAATGAAGGCTTTATTATTTTCTGCTTGAGAAAGTGAAAAAAAAGAGAAAAGAAATGAGAGTTGAGATTGGCAAAAGTGGAAGATAAAAACTTTGTCTTTTTGTATGAAGAAAACTTTATTTAAATGTTTGATTGGTTTGTTTGATCTACATATACTAAGCCTACTGCTATGCACATATCCTTTTGCACGATCAGAGTTCAACTTCTGAAAGTCCTGGAGACACGAAAAGCTGTCCTGCAGAAGGAACAAGGGATGGCTTTTGCACGTGCAAAGGCTGCTGGTTTTGACATTGATAACATGGCACCTTTGAAGAGTTTTGCGGGGATGTTTGGAGCTGAACGTTTGATGTAAGTGACAATTCCTTTTAGAAGTCTTGAAATATGTTCTCTTGTGTTAATATAACGAGTAATTCAAAAAGTGATTGATTCAAAGATTGGTTTGTGTCAAGTTGAATAAATCATAATTTGAATAATTTTTTTGGTGTTAAGGAACATAGCTTTGGATTTATACATCTATGATGTAGGTTGTTCCATGAAATGCATAGCATCTATTTGGGTCATCATGGAAGCATGTCCCATATTCTGAGTATCTGTTTGCCTTTGGCTGATTGCTGAAACTCCATTTTCAGGGAGGCCTGCTCTAAATTTACAGAACTATGGAAGAGGAAGCATGAAACTGGCGAATGGTTGGAAATTGAAGCCGCAGAAGCCATATCTGTTCGATCAGATTTCTCAAACATGAATGCATCGGGCATTGTGCTAATTGATAAACAGAAAGAATTCAAGGAGCCGTGGTCAGAAAGTTCAGAAAATAATGGGAAAGGTAGCATGTATACGAGTACAGCTATCAATTATGGTGCATAATGCATGTTAAAAATCACTTGGTTTCTGTTACTATTACATACTGGAACCGATATTCTTGTTTTTTTCTTTTGATTTCTGCGTCGTTCTGTATGATCCCAGTTTTCAATGTCATCTGCTAACAGATGAGTTGAACTTGAAATCATCACCAACAGCACCTTAATCCCAACCATGTTGGGGACGGTGGTAGTATGAAGTTTATAGTGGCAATTAATTGTTCACTATAAATTCATGCAAAAGCATAGTGACAAATTTGTATGCCGGATGCCCTTCCCGTCGCATAGCTGAACTTGAAATGAAAGTTGCAGGCGCCTAAATTTTCTGTGTTCTCAATACTTCACATTCTTTGCATGCTGGTGACATGACATTTTATTAATCCTTTTTGTCTTCTCTTATGTTGATGGTCAGATGAGAAGCCTTCACCGAATCAGCAACCCTCTGCTCCTCAAGGGTATTTCCAGGGTCAGTTTCCACACCCTATGTATTCTCCCTGGCCTATGCATTCGCCACCGGGCACAATGCCGGGATTTCAAGGATATCCCATCCAAGGAATGCCATACTACCAGAATTTTCCAGGAAATGGCGCATATTTTCCGCAGCCTTATCCAATAATGGAGGATCCAAAACATAATTCTGGTAGAAAAGGAAGAAGACGGCATTCATTAGATAGTAGTGACAGTCATAATGAATCTGTCACATGGGATATGGAGAAAGCAAGGTCATCTCAGGATGATCTAGAACTTGAGAATGAACATGGTCAAAATGAAGAAGGAAACAGGCGTAGCCGATCTGGTAAAAGGAGTTCTGGTAAGGTGGTCATTCGAAACATAAACTACATAACTTCAAACAGGCAACCTGCTTCTGGTAGTGATTCAGAGTCATCTTCCAATTCTGAAGACGGCGAGGATCAAGATTTATCACTGAGCTCCCCTAATAGAAAGCATAGAAGCGCCTGTAGATCTTTGGAAAAGAAAGGAAGGCAAGGAAAATTGTTGGATGTATCTAACAAAGGAGTCAATGGGAGGGAGGTAGATGGTGGACAGTGGCAAGCTTTTCAAAGTTTTTTACTGAGAGATACTGAAGAAGAAACTGAAGCTAACAGGGACATGTTTTCCATAGAAAAGGAAGCTCAAATCAAGAGAAAAAAGAATATGATGGGTGAGGACCCAGTAGCTTCTGATGAGGGAAGAAAGGGTCAGTTTGAAGCGAGTGATTTGGCTGATATTGATAGAATGAATGCAGGTATGACTGGCTTGCCCAAAGCATCACATGACGAATCACTAATTCCTAGAAGGCTTTCTCACCCAGGTAATGGGGGAACATATGTGGATGGTGAATTTGATATGCATTCTTCGAATGTTAATGGAATAAGGCTGTATAGGAGAGCTTTAAATGATGACTTTATGATTGATGGACGTGGAAATCAGAATGGTGTTCTTACCTCCCCATCAGATCCAATGGCTGTCAGTGGGTTTGAACGAACATCTAATGGTTTTGATGGAATATCGTCATCACATAGTATAAATGATGAGTCCTACATAGTTCCATTTAGGTCAATATCAATTGCTGAAAATGGACATGATGGTAGAAGAGCTATGGATATAGATTCTGAAATTCCTGCATTGCATCAGAATGCAAAAGATGTGCCTAACAGCCAGGTCAACTATGAACCTGATGGTCTGACTTTAATGCCCGAGCGTGGAAATGAACATGGTTCTGGTGCTTATGACCCTGCTCTGGATTACGAAATGCAGGCTCATACTGAAGATAAAAAGAATAAGGAAACAGCGACCGACAGCAAGCAAGCTTCTAAGAAGTTGGACAAGGACCAGAAATTAAAAGGCAGTCCCAGTTCTTCAGATAGAAAGAAGGTGGGTGGGCCAATAAGGAAAGGGAAAAGTTCAAAATCTAGTCCTTTAGAGGATGCAAGAGCTCGGGCTGAGAAACTAAGAAGTTTTAAAGCTGATCTTCAGAAGATGAAAAAAGAGCAGGTACATTCATTTACCTTGAAGTGTAAATATACAATGCTTACTTGCAACGCACCTTTTATTACTAGGAGTATTAAATAAGGTCCCCATGGTGGATTTGTTTTTCGTATTGATTTACTGCATACCCTAAAGATTACTCTTGTCTTTTTGGTGCTCTCTTTTCTTTCCCTTAATTTCAATTGACTGTTCTCTCTCTCTCTCTCTCTCTCTCTCAAACTACTTTCAGGAGGCGGCAGAAAGAAGACGGCTGGACGCTTTGAAGATCGAGAGGCAAAAGAGAATTGCTGCCAAAGGTGGTTCAAATCCTGCTCAGTCACCTATTTCCAACCTGCAAACCAAGAAGTTGCCCAACAAGGCTTCCCCAAGCTCTCAAAAGGGATCAAAATTTAGTGACTCAGAGCCTGGACTGTCATCACCTTTACAGAGATCGAAAGTTGCAATTTTGTCCGTTGGCTCAGCTGATTCCCAAAAGAAATCCAAATCGAGCAAATTGAATGGGTCACTGTCCTCTGGACATAGATTGACCAGGTCTGTGTCATCGCTGCCTGAACAAAAGAAAGATGATGGTGATGCAATTCCTGAGAAGAAGGCATCCATGGCAAGGATCAGAAGATTATCTGAACCTAGAGTGAGCAGCAGCTCCCATGTTTCTTCTGTGAAGGCCAAGAGTTCTGAAGCATCATTGAAGGCTAAAACTCGCAGTGTGCCAGATAGCAAGAAAATAACTGCAATTGTGAACCATGATAGGAGCAAGATAGCATCGCTTCCAGAACTTAAAATTAAAACACCTAAAGCACCTGAGGTCACTCATAAGAGGTCAGTGGAGAACAAAATGGTCCAGAAAGAAGGTGAGGCTGTTGCTGAACCAATTAGAAACAAGGATGAAGCTTCATCTCATGGTGATCTGGATGACTGTACAGTTGTTGAGAAAAATGTTCTGATTCTTGAAAATCAGAAGCCTGTCCCTCCTTTATGCTTACAGGAAGGTGCAAATGGGCTGCAGAAGCAACAGTTCTCTGTTCATGAAATAGACAAGGGTACTGAGACTGCAACAAATTATGCTGCCATCCGTGCACCAGTTTCACCAGTGGGCATGGAGCAACCCAATAATGAACAAAACAAACAGACAGTGCAGCAGAAACCCCACATTTATAAGGTAATTTTTATAACATCAAGTAGCTAAGAACTCTAAAGAAGATCAAGTAGCTAACATCTTTGACTGTGGGATCGGTGTCCACAATTTTTGCTGTGTTAATTGAAGGAGTTATTGTTTTGTTTTGTCATGTGAATCGGTGTTTATATTAATAAAAAATGTTTTTGGGACTTCCACACACCCTCGATCCAATAATATACTCGTATGTCCCTGTTGCCTTTTGTAAAAAGGACATCATGGATGTTTGTGCCAAAAAGTTACTCTCTCTAAATAGTAGGATTATAAAGATGAGTATTCATGGGCTTGCATACTTGGAACGTTACATTTAAAGGATGTCTGAATATGCTAAAATGGATGCATATTTTTGGGGATAAAAATTGCAAAAGGGACATACGTTATAGGTTGGACGAGTAATTCCTGTATCAAAATTTGGAAATCAAGTTGATGATTAAGTGCGGTACTGAATTTATAAAGCTTATTGGTAATCTTCAGCACCAGTGCCATTGGAGGTTCCCCTGTTCAATTTCTTTGTGGCAGACTCGCTGTTTCTACAATTGCTCTGATGATCCAGAGTCTGTCATTAAACTTTGCTTCTACAACCTTGCAGACGTTCTTAGTTGTCTAATGTTGCTACAGTATACTGACATGTTTTCAGGTAGACATGGCAAACTTGAACACCACCAAGACTGACCTACCAAATTTACCAAGCAGTGGTGCTGATGAGAAACCATATCAAGCCCCATATGCCAGGATTTCTTCTTTAGAAGACCCATGTACTGGAAAGTCAGAATATGGCAAAGCACCACCAACAAGCTTGCAGGCCGCAGCAAAATACACAGAAACTGTTAAAGCCCATGTTTCTGATGTAAGAAGCCTGAAATTGGAAAAGATTCCAGAAGCAGCAGGAAAGCTCCAGATAAAGGAGTCATCCAAAGGGCTGAGGAAGCTGTTGAAGTTCGGGAAAAAGAATCATAGCTCAGCAGCTAGTGACAGTAATGTCAGTCTTGATAATGATACTTTTAATGGATCTGAGGTTGATGAATCTGCTACAAACACTGCCGGTTCTACTGAAGGTAACAGCTCTATGATCCATCTTACTCAAATGCATTAAAAATCGATTGGGAGTCTGGGACAGAGCGCAAGATAAGTCTTGCGTTCAGTAATGGGCTGTAGTTCAGACTAACAGAAAGCATGCATATTTCTAATTTCTTCACTTATAAAAGCGAAAGTTGCTTTGGTTCAAGGGTTTATGGTTCTAGACTTAAGGTCACCATCCTTGAACTTGCTTCAAACTAAAATTATGGAATAATACTAATTGATACTCAACATCACTGTCATCATCAGTTCACATGTTGAAGAACCTGATATCTCTAGATGAAACCTCATCAGCTGGGACCACCCCACAGAAGTGTAAGTGAATTAGTACAAATTGTGAAAATTACCTGACATATCTTAAGCCTCTCATTGGTATCTGACATGCTTGCTTAAATGATTTCCTGCAGCGTCTCGCCACTTTTCCTTGTTCTCAACTTTCAGAAATAAGACTAGTGGTGAAAAGAAGCCCACAGTCTCGTAACAGGGCTCTGCAATTGTGGGAGCGGCAAGCTTATATCTTTGTGAATTTTATATGACTTGTTGGTCGTATATTTATTTCACTTCTGATTCCATGTGAAGAATAGTAGGCATTGCAATCTGAAAAAAGTTTGCGCTTTCACTTTCACCGTGTTCTCTAGTGCCAACAAATGAGGACCTCTATCTAATCTTATTATGTGTATATAAAATTTGTTGAATTTTGTGTACATTCACATTCACCAAAGCTCCTTTAAGCAACACAGTGGTCCGATCTTGCAAGAATTACCAGCACAGGACTTGATCTTCGGATCTCGATTCTGCAATTGGAGTGGCAGGTCTCTCTCTCTCTTCTCTGAAATTTGCCAAGTGTTGGCAGTTTCCTTTTTGAACCGTGTTTTGTTGTGCAAATGGCCACCTGTCTCTCATCTTGTACAGATTTGAAGACTTCTAGGTACAGTCAGGTTCACCAAAGCTTCTTATAAAAATTACCAGCATGGGATTGATCTCTGGCTCTTGGTTTCAACACATAATCTTCATCGACTAAACTAAAACCTTTGCCTCAGAAAAATGGAGAATCTATATGGTCCAAGTTGTTTAATCAAAACGGATAACAAGACAAGAAATATTGCTCTTGCTCATTCTTGCCATGGCTTCCTTTGCTAAACACTCTGCAGCTTGCTGCGGATCCTCCATATGCCGGATGAGACTCACAGCTTCTTGACTTCTCATTACCTGCAGTACAAGTTATAAAATTCAACAGATTGAGCAACCATATATATCAGCCTGCATGTTTCACCCTGAATCAACTAAACCTACCTCCCACACTCCGGTGCTTGCTATGATGATGAAATCGGTATCAGAATCAACCCTTTCAGTGCCAACCACAATTCCGGAACTTCTCACTTCGCAGAGACCCTCTGCATTTCCAGCATCACAGGCTAATATCCTCGCTTTACGGACAGAAAGGGCACCAGAATCAGACACAGAACGTGGTCACTAGCTGCAGAAACTAAGTTTGTGTGGCTACCTGAAAAAAGTTTTCTGGTCCAGTGTCTTCTGGTTGGTTGATAATGGTTTCTGTTAATGTGATGAGCTACACCATTTTTGCACACAACAATTCTGTAGTCACCCATATGAGCCATTACAAGCCTCTCCCCATTTATCACCATCACAGATGCTGCTGAACCTCCTCCTACTTTGCCATCTTCTCTCATTCTTGATCTTGCTCCAACATATGCTTTTCTCATCGTCTCTTTGCTCGTTTTCCTGATACTGATCTTTTGATAGAAAAGGCAAAAATTAAACTCCAAAAGTTTTTTCTTTCAACAGACGGACAAAATTTGAACTTTACCTCTTTAGGTTTGTTTTGAAGCAGATGTGATTGCATATACTTGTTGACACCATCCCCAATCCGGGGATCGAAAACTCCGAAAAGCCAGAGCTCAAGTTCTTCAATTTGCTCCCTTTGTACCAGAACAAAATCAGATTCTAATCCCTCCTCTAAATCCCCGTTAAAAGGCTGATCTTTGACGACATGGTAGCCATGTGAAACCGGAACCATCCATGAAGGCTTAGTCTTCTTCTTCTTGCTCTTGTTCCTTCCATCTCCTATCCGGAAGCGTCTCAGTCTGAAAGCCTGTTGCGTAAAGAACTTTTCCATCAAGGAATGAAACAGTGGTGATCAACTACTTGTACAACAAACAAGTAAAGCACAGATAATAGTCAGATTGGAAGGAAAAATATAACCTTGAGCTTGAGATGAAAATCTTTAAGTCCCATTGTTCTTTATGGCTTCTGTTTTTTGTTTGGATCAACAGAAGGAAGGGAAGAGTCTGATGTTAGCGAGTCTAAAAGGTGGAGGTGGAAAGCGGCATGGTGTTTGAGACTTTGAGTCTGTTCAAAGTTTTACAGAATAGGGGACTCTTGGAAAGTCGTCTTTTTTAAAAAAAAATAAAAAAATCTCCCAATTTTTAATTAAGAAAACATAGGGTCTGCTTTAATTACTGAATTTATTAGCTTTGATTACACCTGTTAAGCATAATTACTCTGTCAACGGATAGTTTTGCCTTTTTCTGAATATCTGTTACTTCTTAAATGTCTTATGCCTACTCAGAAATTATCCAAAAAAAATTCATTTATTGTCACATCCGCCTTAATTTTTTGATTTATCTATTGCTCATTTGTTCATCATACATTCATCTTTTACCACATCATTTAACAGGAAAAAAGTGTGTACATTTTTAGTGATGGAAGACATTTTTTCTTATGATTGAGTTCTGCGCCAAGAGGTTAGTCTTTCTTAAAAAAGGCGAATTAATATGTGAGGAGCAAATATAGTTGGGACTTGGCCCTTGGGAGAGCTTTTCTCCATAATGGAACTACAGCACTCAATCTGAATTATAGTTCTTAAAAACAAAAAATAATCATAATAAATAAATGAGAAAAGCCTGCAAACATTTGCAACTTCTCTCTCTACATATACAGTAGGTTTACTTTGGTCAGAAGCTGCAGCCGCAAGTTGATTCATTCCAGCCAATTACCTGGAAGTTGGAACTTGGAAGTGGCCACTAATATTTTTGGTCAATACCCAATGTATCCACTAAACTTCTCAGGAATAAATTAAAACAAATTAGCCACTGTGCGTTACTTCCATGGGTGCTTAAAAAAGGAGGTAGAATGCCAATTGGTATAGAGTTTAAGTATCTGAGTTGTAGAATCTCATAATTTGTTTAAAGTTAGGAGATGAAATAATTAGGAGGGTTTTGTGGGAGAAAGAAGAGATGCAATCTTCTTAGGGTTTGTCTAGTCTTTTTTTTTTGGATACAAAGGGATTAGGGGTTGAGAATATCGAAGACTCGAATTCGAAACCTCTACAAATGTCCTCAGTCTAGTATACGCAATATTGTTAAGGTTGTTTATGACATTAAAGTGGGAGTTGGGGAAAGAGGAGTGAGCACACACAGCTCGCATCCTTAAATGTTAGGAGTAGTTGAAGAAGTCAATGAAAACAAGAACAGCATGAAGTGCGTTTGCAACTTCCATAATCAATACCAACTGCACCAAATGACCCGTTTTCCTGTGATAAAACGCCCACCCATGTGATCGAATATCCTAAGTGATCAGATATTGGAGATTTTAAATATGTTCGGCTTAATTTGATACTATATTCTTTATTTCATACTTTTTTCCTATAAGGTAACTGAATCTATTTATGTATGCTTTTTTTTAACAAGTTTTAATTCATCATATTTTAATATTTTAAAAAGTGTCACATCAATAAAAGTGGGTCTGCATCGCATATGACAGTTTATTTGGATGACTTAACGTTGAGTTATTAAAATTGCACTAACGGAATAAATGTGAGTAGCTAAAACAAGCTGACGAGCAGTTTGCACTTTTCGACCTAGTTAAGTGGCTTTTTTTTTTGTACTGGGAGCCTAATAAAAATGATGTAAAAATGTTCAAATTTATTGAGCAACCTGGAAAACGTATCCATGGTTATACTGCCTTGGTCCTAGAGAAGTTGAAAAATAAAATTTTTAACACATTTTTTAATCTTATTATCCCCATTTATCACTCTCCGTAAATTTTAAAAAAACTACTTTTAACTTATATGTAAGCTTTATTTTATTACACTCAGATATTCTAAACTTCTAAATTATTTAATAGTATCACTTTATTTTTCATTTAAAGAAGAAACGGTTCAATTATTGGTGGGAGGAAGGAGTAAATAAACTTCATTTGGCCACGCCATCACTTTGTTGCAATGAGATAGTATTCCCTTGACAACATGGAGTAGCTAGCCTTCTCAGCCAATCCAGGAGCTTTCGTCTCCAGTTAGCATTATTGTTCCTCGACCATAAGCTGAAAGTGTACCAGTTCTAAGACCAAAGCTGAAATCGTTTTACTTAACGGGAGAACTTGGCAATGGGGAGCCAACGTAGAAACCAAAATTGAAACACAAGCAAGAACCCGAGAACTGAAGCTATAAAGAGCTTCGCACAAGCTCGTTACAAAAACGAATGTCATAATAACTGTTCCATATGCAGAGAAAACTGATCACAAACATATCCAGTAACTCAGCTAAATATCAAAGCCAAAAATGACGAAACACCCTCTAAATAACTCAAGCTGCACTCTTCTTCAGCTTCGCCATCTCTTGCCTGACAACACCGGCCTTCTTGATCTTTGCCAACATGATCTTAAACCGATCAAAGTCAGTGAGAGAAGCTCTTGTCTTCTGAACAATGAGCTTCTTGCCCCAAGAACTGCTCTCCCACTTGTTCTTAACATCTGCGAATTGAACAACACAGAACATGAGTACATGCAATGAGATGAAATGATATATTTACCAGCCATTACTGTCATTGCTTACCGCCCTTCTCCATTGCTTCAATCAGTGTCTTCTTCTTTGGCACTCTAGGGATATCAATTTTTATATCCGTAAGCTGAAGTCTCTTGAAGTTAATTGGACCTCTAACCATGTCAGGCGCATCAATCAAGGCCTGAAAAAAGATGACACAATAATTAAATCATTACCCGGATTCAAGCACCTAAATAAACACAAAGTAGAGGCTCAAGCAGAGGCACATTTGCTTTGTTTTCTCATAAAATCTCAGGTCTCTCCAGCTAAAGGTATCCTATTTCTGGGCTGACTCAGATATGCTTATGGGGCTCTATATACTAACAAGTAGAAATTCAAGGTATTGGTGCATAGTGTAATCCATATAACTAAAAGACTTTCCAAATGGAAAAAATAGCAATAATAACTACAAGTATACAAGGGAACTCTTTTTTTTTTTTGTAATTTCTAATAGTAATAAAATTGGAGCTTATCCGCAGGGGAAAAATCAGTTTGGGCAATCCTTTGTGGATTCAATGGCAACTAAATATGAGAGTTATTCATTCACATTATTCTCTAGTAAATAAACATGATTTTCAGCTGCAGCATTGTACATAATTGCAAAGGCGAGAGAAGACTCCAAACCACTTGTAAATCATTAAATTCTAAGGCAGAGATCATGACCAGCTAGACACTAAACCATGTGTAAGAGCAACCAACCCAACAGCAATCAGGGATCATGGTCAAACGAAGTATCCTAACGCAAGAGATTCACGGGAATACACAAGAGATTAGCATCAGCCTCTAATTGCACAAAATCCAAAACGAGAACTACTTCTAGCTACTTCTCCCAATTTCAAAAAGAGCTGCAATCGAAAATACAACTACATACGACAAATGGCAAAGCTGTGAACTGCATTGCCAGAAAGCGGCAGGAGGACAAACAAAATATCAAACAGAAGCACTACGTTGTAGATTGAAAGGAACACATACCCTGTTCTGGTCGATGACATCGACGATGACAACAAGCTTCCCGTAATCCTTGCCGTAGTTAACAAGGGCCACTCTTCCGATCTCAACGTACCTCTTGAAAGGCTACAGAGAAGTTAACAAGAACCAAAAAAAAGGTAAAAGAAATAAGCGATTGAACGGAGAAGATCAACCAAGAACCAGCGCATAATCTGAAGTGAATGAATTGAAAGAGATGAGGCTTACCATCTTTGCTGTGCTGGTGTGTGTGCCTGGTGCTGCGAGGCAAAGAGGAGGGGCGCAGAGAAAATGGAGTGACAATGAGAACTAGGGTTTTGTAACGACGAGTATATAGCAGTGTGATCTAGGGCTTTTCGTATGAATACAACTTTGGATCTTACGGTGGTGTAACTTCGGCCCATCTTAGATGTGAGTTACAGGCCTTGATGGGCTTCATCTTCTGTTACGGGCCCGGACATAATTTCCATGTAAAGCCCAAATATATCATTCAATTACCTCTTTCAACGGTCAAACATTTCTCTCATTAGATTATTGGATTAACCACTCTAATTGCATTATAATTTTTTTTAATCTTATTAACTTAACGTCATTGCATTTTTACCATTTCATCCACTTCCCACATTCCAACCCCACCTCGACCATGCCACCAACAAGCCAAGCCAGGCCAAGCAACCTAACCCAACCAGCTTGCCCCACCCCTCCCCTCTCCTAGCCTAACCCCTCATTGATGCAAGGGATGGCTGCCAGATGCATTGAAACCGCAAATCATGGATAATTGTCCAAATTTTACACTTGGATGGATTCCCGCCTTGCTAGCTTCTGAAGGGGATCAAAGATAGGGGAATCATTACTACTTGCAAAACGATATAAAAAAAAAAAAATTACTCTTCTTGTGATCTATTTACCACTATATGAGTATATATCACCGAAAGAGAAAAGCCCTTTGCAAGAATTAATGTTAATACTCAATTAATTAGGACACAATGTCAATTGTCAAAAGACATTGTACGATATACCGACTGGCTCATTTTATATCTTGTGATGCAATGAGGGTAATTATGAATGTTTGTGTGTGTGTGTGTGTGTGTGTGTGTGTGTGTGTGTCATTCTATTGTATTCGATGTTTAAACAATTGGAGTACTATATTTTATGGCTAATAAATACTACATTTATTTAGTAGTGGGTAGATGAGTTGGGCAATTAGTGTTTGCCTTCAATTAGAATAATAATGCATCAACTTAAATATTGGGTGGCAAAAACAGGAATATTATCTTGTAATCTCACGTGATAAAGTAAGCAAAATTGCAATGTGCTGGTTGTGGAAGGAATTTTGGGCATCCAAATTCAAATGACGATAAATTAATTAGAGGTCAATTTCAATTATCAGCTCTGCTTTAGAGACATTCCTTGTCCTCCTTTCTTTTCAAAACGTTGTACACATCTTCCTTTTATAAAGGTGTGATGGCTCTCTCTGGCCTCTAATTTGACTCAGAAACAAGTTAAATTATATTCACAGGCAAAATGGAGGAAGAGAAGGAGGAGAGATCAGCCATGGACGTTGGGTTGAAGGAGCTGTCCCAAATGCTTCAAGACTTCGCCAAGGCAAGAGACTGGGAGAAGTATCACACTCCTAGGAATCTACTCCTTGCCATGGTAATATTTAAGCAATCGCTTACTTGCTCATTTGTAATTACTTTCCATTGGAGTTCTGACTCAAATTATTAAATTTAAAGCTAGAGGACTAAACTTGTTATTGTCCAAAAATTGAAGAAGTCAAGTTAATTAAGGATTGGGTTTATTTGGTGCATGTGTGGTTTAGAATTTCTACCTAGACTGGGATTTGGCTTGTCCATCGGTTAGCTAGTTCTTTTAGAATTAGGATTTGTCAAAGTAGCATTAATAGGTGGTGTTATATTAGGTTTTAGGGCAGTAGAGTTATTTGCCGCAAGTAGTGTGCAAAGTGTGAGAGTTTGTGAGTTCTGTGAAATAGCCCTTGGTTACTATTATTGTTGTGTGAGTAGAAATTGAGAGAGTCGAGAGCATTGGTGCGTGTAATTGTTTGTTTGAGATTGATAATGGAGAAAGCCGTGGAATCGTCACGGTGAAAAATATTGTTTGTGTTTGCCCAGGCTTCCAAACCCCAACACTTCTTTTATGTTTTGATTTGGTGAAACTTACAATTACCTTCTTCAATTTCCACAAAACTATTTGTTACCACCATTAGTTTGATGGAGCTAATTGTTCTAGTTGCATAAGCTAGCAGCTAGTTTGACACTCAAACTTCAAGTTTTGGTCCTCGAATTTTCTACAAATAGTCCTCAAACTTCAAATAAAATGCACAAATAGCCAAAAATTACACATTTAATCCTTGAATTTTGTCAAAATCTATATGATTAATTACACCTCCAGATCACTAGCAAGGAAAATAAATCTAATGTGGAGGAAATTGTATTATTGCAGGTTGGAGAAGTGGGAGAGCTCTCAGAAATATTCCAGTGGAAAGGGGAGGTGGAGAAAGGGTTGACAGATTGGGAGGAATCAGACAAGGAACATGTTGGAGAAGAGATATCAGATGTGTTGCTCTATCTTGTTAGGCTGGCTGATGTTTGTGGCATTGATCTTCCCCAAGCTGCTACTAAAAAGCTTCTCAAGAATGCAATCAAATACCCACTACCCAAGTCCAATGATGATGCCTCATGATCAACTTAGTAATCTTGCAACAAAAATATACTCATATAAGTGAGTATATGGCAAGGATATTCAGTACTGCTACTTATCATGATCTTGCAAACTGATTCATGTATGTCATTTGCATAATAACTATGCTGTTCTGCCACAAAGAGATTGACAATTCCTCTGTCTTAGATGATCATTGCTTTATAGAGTATTTCTTTTACAATTACATTCAAACTTTTTAGAATTCAATTTGCCTTGGGTCAAAGTTTAGGACAAAAATGCACGAGTTGATATAGTTTAGGCGAGTAAAGCAAATTTTGGAAAATTAAAAACGGTTCAGTTTCTGGTATAAACTCTGCTCATGAGCTTTCTTCCGTCTCCGTTTAGTCATTATTGAGGCGAGCATATATCTATCGCCATCGACGCAGAATCGAATCCGATTCTCCACACAGCTTTCCCATTTCAAGTCCTGCAGGTTTGTTTTTCTTTAGCATGTCTTGCTCTCAATTCTCTGCATTTCGATCGCTTCTCTGAATTCCAACAGATCTGATCGATCCCGCCACTGTAATGCTTAAACTTGATTTAATTGTTACTACTGTTGATCCGATCACTTGAATTGATTTGTGCTTGAACATCTGAATGCGATCTCCTCTGTCAATTTCCGATCGGACTGAGCTTGTTTTGCTTCCTCTCCTTTGTTTCTCCTTTCGTAGTTGTAGAGATGGAAGGATCAGTGTTTACTCCATCTTTGGAAGGAATGAAGCATGTCAAATCCCCAGAAGGGGAAATGCTCACCAAACCTTTCCTCGAGGTCTGCAAGCAGATTTTGCCCGTCGTAGGTTTGTATCCATTCTTTGTGCTCTTAAACCAATGCCAGTTCCTCATATCTCTAAAGCTTTTCTAGTGTTCCCATTTATGAAAGAAAGATATGCCTATATTCTATAATGAATATCTCTTGTCACCCTCTATATAACCTTCTATTGATTGAGCTTGTTTTTTTTTCCAGAAAAATTTGGAGCTGCTATGGCTCTTGTAAAAGCTGATATTGGAGGAAATATCTCGGTGAGATGTTCTTCTTGTTTTACACGATTATTTATAGTTGATGTGATGATGTCCTTGCAGCTTCCATGCCTAGATACCTACCTATAGGATGTTGCTTGTAAAACTTATTTTCAAGTTTATGGATTTTCCTTTGCCATTCTTCAAAGTTGAATGTTACTAAGAAGCATTTTGATTTTTCTCACTTGATGGGTTGGTCCTGTCTGTAATTGCTGGTCTCTGCTTGTGGTTTCTTATTCTTAAGAACCACTTAAATGAGACTGCATCCGCTCCACTACTTTTTCAAATACCCAGCATCTCTTCTATTAGCTGATTCGAACTCTCCTTTATCAAGAGGTTGGAAAACAAGTACGAGTCGAATCCTTCAAAATACGAGAAGTTATATAGCATGGTACAGGAGGAGGTTGAAGCTAAGACTGCCAAGGGATCATCCAGTTGCACCAATGGTCTCCTTTGGTTGACAAGGTACTCATGGATAACTGACACAATTTTCTTTAAGGCAAACTGCTCCAGTTTGATGAGCAACTCTGTATCTGACACCTGAGGTCTTTTTTTCTTTTCAAAATAAAAGAATTGATAGGATTATGATTCTTATGTCTTTTGGATTTCAGAGCTATGGATTTTCTTGCGGAATTGTTCCGCAACTTACTTGCACATCCAGAGTGGACAATGTCACAAGCTTGCACAGAGTCTTATGGCAAGACACTTAAAAAGTGGCATGGCTGGCTTGCTAGTTCAAGTTTCACTGTAATTTCTGAGTTTCCCTTGCATCAGCATCCCATTTTTTGCTCTTCTTTTGTCATCTGAACATTAGTTTCTGACAAGTACAGGGAAGACAAACTGAAGCAAGATGTTCTTTATTGAATTTCCAAGTTTGGCCAGTAGGCTTTAGACAATCTTCTATCCTTCCTTTTTCTGTTCTCATGTTTGGTATAGATAATTTACTAGCGCTCTCCCATGCATCCAGGAAAAGATGAGCCCAAGGGGGTTAATTAGGATACACATCGTTCATATGCCTCCCTAAATATTCTTTTACTGAATGAATTCCATCCCTTTTTTTAATTTTTTGGGACTGGATGATAGGTTGCTATGAAGCTTGCTCCAGATAGGAAGAAATTTATGGAAGTTATATCTGGTACCGGAGATGTTAATGCAGACATGGAGAAATTTTGCACTACCTTTCCTACATTTCTCGAAGAGAACCACAAGTTTCTGGTATGATGTCTTCTTAAATCTGAAATCTGCAGCTGATGATTATTGTGTTCACTGCTTATCTTTGCAAGTTATCAGTTTTCTTAGCATGTCTGGACTGGGGAATCAGAATTACTTGTCTGTAATTCTATTCATCTTTTGCTGATCTTCTACTCGTAGTATGAATGGCAACTACTGCATCTCCACCACCTCTTCAAATAAACCTATAATGATTAATGTCATGCTATTTGTGACTCGACATTCAGTGACGGGTTGTTTATCTTGACACAGGCTGGTGTTGGATTGGATGAGTTGAAAGCTTCATGATCGGAGTTTTTCAACGTACTAGCGGCTTTTTACACTGTGTTTAACTGGATCATGTTCTCTGGTCCTAGTAGTGTTATTTTCTGGATCATGATGTTTAGAGTACTGATAACTAGTGGGGTTGATGACGGGAAGAGCAAGTGATCTCCGCTCTCCACCGCATCAGATGTGATGAACAGCTCATATTGTTTCTGTGGTTTGGTTACTGCCCAAAGTCTTACTACACTGTAATACTACTACTATATAGAACTTCTTAGTATTTTGTTTCTTTTCATGTGGGATATGTGAGCGGGTTTTGTTTTAAACAGATTTGTAGTTCACGGAAAGTTTTCTTTTCGTGCAAAGCACGTTTTAGTTGATTCCCAAAGAGAAATACTAGCCACACCTGTTTCCAAGATCTCCACCCAAGTCCAAGTGAACATAAACTAAAGTTGAAAGGTTGAGGCTTTGGAAATTCATAACCATACAGCTATTTGATTGTAACTTTTGAATTTGAAAACTGCAAACTGATGTTTACCATGTCTTTAAGCAATAGCACTAACGTCTTAAGTTGGATCTAAGCACTTCAAACTTGACAGTGAGGTTTTAAGTTCAGATGCCACATAGCCATATTCTGTTTTATTTCCTTTTAGTGATAAAGTATTGCAATGATCAGATAACGTACGTGCCTCCAATAAATTCCTTTAGCCCTGTTGTTTAGAATTCTCGAGCTACATGAATTTAGGGAATTTTGCAAGACAAAAATCTCAAGTCAAGACTATACATTGTAGTTTTGAATAGTTAGTTCTGAGAATTTATAAACAAACTTTAGTATGAAAACTGAAATTTAAAAAAGTCTAAAGATGGTTATTGGCTCGTGGCTGATCAATAGGCGATCCAATTAAGGAGGGAAGACTTTTGGGCGTGTTGTTCAACAAATTAATGGAAAATATTCTATAAAAAAAAAGAGGGAGTTAAAATGAAGCATAAAATTAGACAAAATTTCTAAAATTAACTTGGGTTGCATTAGATTTGTCGCTGAAAAATGGGTAGAGTTTCTGTTCTCCATCCATTCCACTGTGCCCCAAGTTCTGGAACAAAATCTCTCCCTTCCTTTCCTGCCTTTTCAGCCTTTCTGATTAATTTCTCTTCTTGGTTGACCCTTAGAAGATCAATCAGGAACATTCTAACAAGGCTAAAAACATCACATTTCTCTCAAATATGATGCCTTTTCTTAGGGGGGGTGGAAGAAAGATGATGGTCTTCTTATTCTTGCAAGAGCTCTGAGAATCCAACGGTATATCGCCATTGCCATTTATGACCCTCAATTATCTGGTATGAGTTTCATTCATAATTCTGATCAGAGGTTAGCCATGTTCTGATTTCATCAGTCAGATTTGGTCCCTTGGTTTCCTTTAAATATATGCATGTTCTGCTGGTGCTGCTGCCAAGAGTAGAGAAATCAAAATGGACAAAACAATCAATGGGCTTCTCAGGGGCTTAAGATACATATCCAATATCTTTGGTCTGATCACTTTTCTCTGTATCTCTCTCTTCTTCTTATCTCATTTCACATGCAATAAAACATGGTGACACAGAAAGTTTGCAACTTTTTCTTTAACAGAGCAGGAGAAAGAAGAAGATTTCCAAATTGGCCCTCCCACAGATGTGAGGCATGTCGCTCATATTGGTGGTGATGGTCCTGCCACCAGCAAGCCTACCTGGGTAATTCCTTTATATCTTCCACCACAAGATCTTTCTTCTTTCACTCTTTTTTTCATTTAACATCTAATCTTCAAACCTGCAGATGAATGGGTTTTCTTCTGAACAAGAGCAAGCACAAAAGGAAGGCAAAAAGGAAAAAGAAAAACCCGCAGCTGAAGCTGGTAGATTTACATCTTGCCTTATTCATCTGATCTCAGGAAAGAAAAAAAAATTGCTTCTGACATTTATCCTGCTTCCATTCCTTTTGAATAGAGAATGCTGAGAAGCCTAAGCACAAGTCAAGGAAAAAATCATCATCAAACAGCTCTGACTTTTCAGTGACCTCTCCAAAAGCCTCTGATAAGCAATCCAAGCATCACCGAAACCCCAGTGGTGGCTCTGTGGAAAATGACTCATCAGACCATCGCCGAAGAAGGAACCGTCAGTCCAGGCCAGACAATGAGCTTTCTTCCCAAGACCAGCCTCCCATTCCCAAGCACAACCGCCGGAAGAAGTCCACTGGATCCAGGGACCGGAATTCATTGACTGATATTTCAGATGTTGTATGAGAAGAGAAGTTTAAGGGAGCACCCCAGAAGGGAAAAAGACCGAATAGTTTCAGAGGCAAATTAATGGAGATGCAAAGGAGCTGGTAGGAGCTCCATAGACTAGAATGTTCTGTAAAACTCTAAATGCAGTAAAGTCTGGCAAGTTTGTTTCTTTAAATCTTTCTTCCAAAAGAATGGCCCTTTTTGTTTTGTTTTCCTCCTATTAATTCTGATTGCTAGAAGTTTTTCAGCAGCCTCTGCGCCTTGGAACTTGGATTACAAGTTTCACCTTATTAAGCAGCAAGCAGTCTCATTGCTTATTTCCCATCGGTTCTTTTCAAATGGAACATTCTATGCAATATGCACTTGAGTTTACTAATTAGTGTCATTGCGGCTTGAACATAAAGATGTTAAAAAACAAATTCATTCCCACACCATTGTGAACTTTCTTACATAAGGAGATTGACTGGAAGCAGGAAGATGAAGACCATAGAATTGTGGTGTTACTATCTGTAACACATGAGATCTCATCACAATTACCAAATTTGCCTTTTTGGGGCTTACATGGTTTAATTACAGTACCTCAAAATAGCAGCATAGTTCATAAAACCATTCCAGCTGAACAAAAATTACAGAGACACACGCCTAATGCCTTCGGACAGTAATGAATGGAGTAGAACTGAGATGTGGAGCAAGTTTAGGTGACACAAAATCATCCACTTGCGGGGATTGGGGGCTTGGAGTGGTTGGTAGTTTGTTCTCCAAAGGCGTGAATGGCATTGGGGTTAGTGGGACATTAGCCAGAATCTGAGTTCCCTTCGCAACAGCAGGATCCTGTACAAACAAATAAATGAGAATTAGATGCAATATACACCAGAGTAAAAAGCAGGTAAATCAATGAGCAAGAATTGCTTGTTTTCACAACCTTCAATGTAGTAATCAAGTTCCCAGGATCTTCATTTTCCTTAAAGATTCCTATCTTCAAGGGGGAACGTTCTGATACTATGACATTCTCCAATATAGATTCAGTTTTTTCAGGAATAGCTCTCAAATTCTGTGAGAGCTCTCGATGGTTTCCACACAGAGTGAAAATGTTTTGTATGCGGAGTTTCCTAGACAGAGATGCATCCTTGCCTTCATTATTGAAGGCTGGTGTTGTTGCTTCATATTTGTTTGGACTGCTGGAATTTATCAGAGCACCACAATTATCAATTGTTGTGCTACTGCAAACTCTTTTCTCCTGTATGATTTCTTTTTCAACTTCTTCATCTTCTGGATTTGATTTGTGCTCCTCCACATTTTCTTCTTCTTCTTCTTCCTCCTCCTCAAAGACAGTGCTCAGACCTCCTTTTTCTCCATAATTGGGCTCCAAATAGTCATGCTGCTGGACCTGAGGATACTTGAACATCCCTTGAACACTTGATTGAGACTTTTGAATGGCACCATCGACTAGTTTCACCCCAATGACAAGGGGCTCAGGATCGCTCATGTCTAAATCCATTGACTTCACCATCCCAGGGTCTTCATCAGCATAAATTTTAAACAGCTTCTTAGAAAAGCTGCTTCCTTCGAAATCACTTGGTCCATTACCCTCACCATCTCCATCCCGGGAACAAGAACGCTCTGATTCAATTTCCTCCAACCGCCTTCGTAGCATCTCCATTTCCTGTTGCTGTTGCAATATCTTCTCCTCCATTCTCTTTCTCTCAAGTTCAAAATATTCTTCAGCCATTCTCTTGCACTCAACCAGTTTCTTCTCTAACTCCAACTTTAGCATTCTGGTGCGTTCATTCACTTTTAAGTTAATCTCTTCTTCACTTGCACCACATTCCTTTTCCTCTAACATTGCTCTAAGCGCAGCTACTTCTTCTTCTTTCTTCATGAGCTGTTTGTGTGCTTCATTTTTCTCCTTTTCCCTGAGCTTATTCTCCATTTGAAGTTTATATATAAACTGATCCATTGCAGCTAGTTTGGAACCTAGAATAACCGCAGAGGATGAATCCTCACCATTCTTGTCCTTGATTGGTGTATGAGGACCACGCACAATACATTTTGCTTTTGCTCCATATTCAAGGGTGCAGATAGTTTTGTGTATCTCTTTAGGGTCTGGACTGGCACAGAGTATCATCAAAATTTTTGATTTGTCATCCTCAAAAGAATCCTAAACATAATCAGAACTCTGTAATTAGTAGCAGAGAAAAATAACACAAACCACAAGAGGTAATAAGATTGAGCTGAAAAGGAGCTTACCTGCAGCAGCATTGTCAACTTGCTATCTCTGAACGGCACATGAGAATCCCCATTTGCAATCGATTCAACTACTCTCTTTAATGCAACATTTCCTTGATTAATTTTTGCTGTCTGTTAACACCAGGGAAACTCAGCGACTCTCAGCAGGAAAATGTAGGAGAACAATACAAGGCAAGATGAGAAAGTAACAGAAATAAATCTGCTTCAACTAAGACCCTGGCTATCTACCTGCATCTTGGCTTCGAATCCTGTTTGACCAGCTTGATCTATATTCTCAGAACCAGCCATGTCTACAAGCATCAGCCTCCCACCTACTGTAGGAACATCCAAAATAATCTGCACAATTTGATACAAAAATAAGAGTAAGAAAAACAAAACACCAACATGGTCGTAACCATCATTGCAACTGAGCGTAAAGAAGCCATACCAAGCAGTGACTTCGGGAACTCCTTTCATTACAATGTGTGCTTTTAACAATCCTCCTCTTCTCCACCTTCTGAATCTCCTTTGAAATCTTCCCAGCTTCCGTTCCGTATATGAAGGTTGCATTTTTTGCCTTCTTGCCCATAATTTCAAGCTTCACCTGCTCCATCAGGATTGACAACGCAGAGAACAATGAAATCCAATATTCAAACACCTCTTAATTCATGAACACATCAAATTGCTATAATTTTCAATCCAAACATGACATCATATGGACCTGTAACTCTAACTACAGTTTAAGAATGAAGAATCGAACTACGCAGATATCACAAGGAACAGAGTCCAGAAATCCTGTAAAAATTGTATGAAATCATAAGCTTACCTTGGATGCACTTCCCCCTTTAGGCCATCCAATGCCGAACCCACCACCGCCATTATTGGACAAGAGATCATAGATTTCCTCGTTATAAATCTCAAGAACAGTGACCTGTACGAAAGGACCAACCAGTAACTTTTCACCAACGTTCCCATCACTTTCATCCTCTCCCTCCCCCAATATATCCCTCAACGATCTGTACACGATTCCTGGTTGCTTTGGACAGCCAAACATCGTGTGGCTCTTGCCCGACCCTGTCGGCCCGTACATCATTATCGTACATTTAGCCCCCAATTTCACCCCCTCGATCCTCGATTCCACGAATTTCTTGTAGAAATCATCAAGATCGTCTTCCTCGGAGCAAGAGAGGCCGTCAAGAGTAAAATCCCTGTACCCCATCTCCGCCCGGACCCGGACCGTCTTGTTGTCCGGGTTTACCTGTAACAGCGAGACGGGCTTGTCCTTGAGATCTGGGAAATTCCGGAACCTGCCGATAACTTCAATAGGATGCTCCGGCGGCGCATTTTCTTTAGCGGGATGAGGGGAAGGGTTAGGGTTTCTGGTCCCTGCGAAATTGAGACGATGCTTCGATTGGGGAGTTCTAAATGGGTTCTGAATGGGTTTGGAAGATGGTGTAGGGGCCATTTTCTTGGCTTTTTTTCTTCTGGGTTCAAGGAAAATTACGGTCTTTTGCGACCTGAAGTGAGAAGAAATGCTGGAAAAGCTCTCACTGTTTGAAGTTCAAGTTATTGGACGATGAATGAAGAGGAGAAGAAAGAAGAAAGAACTGAATTTGGGAATTTGTTTTAGGGTCTTTCAAAGTTTGAAAAATATAGCCGTTAGTTTTCCAACGTTATACTTCCACCACAATATGCGAAAACCCGAAACAAGCCCCTACTGTTTGTTCTTTGCCTCAATAGGCATTGAAGATGGATGATGTTATTTACCAACTAATTATAAAAATTATAAAAACTATTAATTGTGTTATGTGTGTAAATATTCAACTAAAAGGGAATTTTAATATTTAAAATAATTAATTAATTAATTAAATTAAGTAGATAGTATAAGAATCAGCTACTGATTTTAGTCACCAGAAGAGCTAATCAAATTTGCTCATTTCCTCGCCGATGTTGTTGTGCGGCTACAGCCTACATGGTCTCTCTCATCCTTAATAAAGTCAAGTTGATTTTGTATTTACCTTAAATTATTACATGTATTTACCTTAAACTATTATTACAGGAAATTTCGTAAAAGTTTCAAAAAGTGTATCTTTTTAGATATTCAGATTCCAATTTCAATTGACTAAATTATAAAGATTAAAATGTACAGAAGTCTATTGATATAAAATAAGTATGCAAGATGTAATTAGCTTTTGAAGTAAGAAGAAAAATTGAGATAATGGGTTAAAGTAAGTATATGAAAAAGAAAAAAAAAGAACATTTCTGAAATTGAAACGTAATGGTTTTTCTTGAATTTCACAAAGAAAAATGAAAATGTAATAGGATTATTAGTACGGAGTGACTAAAAGCTAAAGTAAAATTGACACGACATTTTCATTTTTGCAATATCATCCATTTTATAAGCCTTTTTTTTATGGGGTGGGATGTGCCAGTGTAGCACCTCTCCAAGCTTCTCAAACAACTGCAAATATCTAACCTATCGAAGTAGCCTAGATCCGGTTTACTAACAGAAGTAATACAACGGGACAAAAGAACCAGGAAGAAAATCATCGAGGTCTTAGAAAACAAAATAAAAAACTCGCAGAGAGAAGCAGAAACTACAGTCATACATCCAGAGCAATTAAGGCTCCGTTTAGTTGTGTAAAATTTTTCAAATTTTCAACTCCAAATTTCCTTTGTTAATATTAGATCATATAACTAGCTTTCAAGTGATGGAAAAGTTTTCCAAACTTTGGAAAACTAGTATATTAAATTAAGGAACATTGTTTGAAAGGTTTCTATGGTAATACTAGAGTTTTTCAAAGTTTGGAAAACAAGGTTTTCCATCACTTGAAAGCTACTTGTATGATCAAATATTTACAAAGGAAATTTGGAGATGAAAACTTGAAAAAATTTCAACAACTAAACGGATCCTAAGTCTTTCAAGAACAAAGGGATGGAGTCAATCCAAGTAAAGCAACCTATTTCTATCTAAGCTCGGTGAGCCAAAGTGTGGGCGACTTGGTTTGCTTCATGGTAGACATGTTGCACCTTCCACCAAAGTAAGTCTTGAAGGCTCCCCTTGGTTTCTGATGATGAGAGCTGTCTCTGATTCGCCATTGCAAGGAGCTAGTATAGCATTAACCACTTCACTTGCATTTGACTCCAGAATAAATTTAGCTGGCTAACATATTTGAATCAAACGCATACACTCTCGGATAGCCATGACTTCACCAAGGAAAGCGTTCGAAACTCCATTAAGTTTGGCCATCATAGTTGCAGCTACTCAACCCCCGCCATCCCGCAGAACAACACCAATACCAATCGAACTATCATCTCTTATAGCAGCGTCTGTGTTGGCTTTCAACCATCCAATTGGTGGTGATTGCCAGCGCATAAAGTGGCGCGATGAGGGGTTGATGCTTGGTAGGCATTTCAGCTCCATTGTCTGCTGCGAGAGTAACCAAAGGATCATGGGAGTGCTCCATCTGCCTTTGCCATGAGTAACATTGTTCCTATTACGCCATAGTAAATAGGCTGTAAGAATAAACCTACACTAATCTGCATTTGTGCTCTTCTCACGGACCTTTCCGAGCCACTCTCTCATGCTCTCCACACCGCAAAGGCCTACCTGTTGTTGACCGCTAGCCATCCAGATTTCCATAGCACTCTCACAATCCCGTAGTATATGCATGGTAGTCTCTGGTTGGCGTTTGCAAAGTGGGCATGTATCATAGTCAATCACCCTTCGATACATGAGGTTCAAGCGAGTGGGCAAACAACTCTGAGCAGTTCGGCACATGAAGTTGCGATGCTTATTTAGGATTTTCGCCATATATGCTTATAAATTATTAGTGGATTGTCTGCACTTGGAAGAGTTTGCTTGCTGTCCATATACATAACCTGATCTGACTGTGTAAAGTTCATCTCCTGTAAAATGTCAAATTAAAGCATCTTGACCTGCGCTTTGACAGAGAGGAATGCTCCGAATTGCTTCAACATCCATTTGATCAAAAATATGTTGCAGGAGTTGAAGGTCCCACTCCCGGCATCCTCGCAAAAACAAAGAATTTACAATAGTATCTGGTGATAAAAAACGCATATTAGTGGTAGGTGTAAAACTGAAATTACCAAGAATCCACGGGTCTTGCCAAAGTCGGATCGACGCTCCATCACCTATCTGCCATCGAATGCTCAGGTTAAGAACCTCCGTACCTTTCATGAGACTCTGCCAAATGTAGGAAGAATTACTTTGCTTTTCTTCTGCTGCCAGGAAGTTTGAATTAGGAAAGTATCTAGCTTTCAGCACTCGGGCACATAATGAAGTATTATTTGTAATCACTCTCCATCCCTGCTTGGCCAACATAGCCAAGTTAAAACCGGAGAAGTCCCGAAAGCCCAAACCTCCTATGTTCTTATCTGGTGTTAATCTACTCCATTTCATCCAATTTAAACCTCGACTCCCGCTTCCATGGTTCCATAAAAATTTATTTAAAATTACTTCCATCTCCTTGCACAATTTATCTGACCTATCTTTCTACTCCCTCATGACATAAATTATTTTTCAACATTTAATCTATCATTTTAGTATTTTAGTATTCAAATATAAAAGTTCAATAATTATATGCAGTGACAAATGAACATCTATAAAAAAGAGTTAATGAAATCTTTCTACTGAAATAAAATTTAAAGTCATTTAAAAATGTATACTTTTTTGGGCGGCGGAGGTGGTATTAAATTAACCCAATGTTGAGCACCGTAGCAGTACAGATCCCCGTGACATCCAAGCTTGAGCTTATATCATGGATGTCTCGATGATGAAAACGCCTTGTTCCCTTTTCGGTATTACCCATTGGTGGTCATCAAAAACTAGTTGTCCTTGATCAAATTCCAGCTCTACTATAATGAAATGAGAGTTGAAGTATAGCTGTACAATTGTAATGTGTAATTGCTTATAGTTTGTACATCAATGGCTTATGCTGAAATGAACACTACAGCATAGTGATGAATTTTGCAGGTGAATCTACTTATGAGATCACAAAAACCCTAAGTTCACCTCTGTCTCCTCTGGTCACACGTGTGTCATCATCAATGTAGGTGACTTCAAAATCACCGCTACCTGGATTAGTTTGAGGGCGCAAGGCATCCGGAATCCGGGGAACCTCCAGAGGTGGCAATTGTGACAAGTTTCCCGTTGTCTTTACAGTCGTCTTCTCAAATGTGATCTTGATCTTTGCAGGCCCTGCCATTACCAAAATGCAATCTGTTAACCAGTTACAAGTACTATACTGTTGTACACTTAAAGGATGGAAAAAGCAACTCAGCCAGATAAGAAAAAAGCACCAACCTATGAGTTCAAACTTATGTGCCAATGTAGCAGTAACTTCAACAGGAGGCAATGGCCAGGGTGCACCTAACTCAAGCTCCACAATATTGCCAAAATCTTTGCTCAACACATCGATTCGTTGAAAAACCTAAGATTCACAAACAGGCTTTATTTGTGAACACTCACATACCAATCAGCACACAAGATCAAATTTATAGTGAATGACATTGGCATTGTCTGAAAATGAAACTACACAAGTATCCTGAAGTTTATGTATACAAAATCAAGTTTATAGTGAATGACATTAGCAAAGCCACACAGCTGGTGATGAGAATGGTGTAATTACCTGACCCAAAGTGATGGGAAGCAGCCTTCCAGTGGGCGGTCCAGGACGGCTTCCACCAAGAGTTCTTGATGAGAAAGCACTGCTATATATCAATCTCCACCTTCCTTGCAACTTGTCAAGATCAGCAAACAGATCAACCGGTCCTGCAACCGCTTCAAGCTCCTTAGCAGCAGCATCTGCCTTCCTCAGATCATCTTCACTAGCAGCAAGCCCTCTGTTCAACCCAGAAACAGCACTCTGCATTCATACACCCTATTACTCCACTTGTCAATTCCGAACAGTCCTATGTTCAAATTTCACTGAATACAACTACTAATTTTGTTTTGGGATTGACTAAGAACACACTCAATTTTCAAAATCATCAAACCCTCAGGAGAATTGCAATAGAAAACTACAACACTTATTGTCAACCAATAATCATCGATGAGAAAGTCTAGAATCATGGCTATCTATACTCACCAGCAATTTGAGCTTGAACGACGAAAGCAGTTCGTTCTTGGGCTCTTGACTTGAAGAAGAAGGCGAGGGCGGTGGGTCGAGAACAGAAACCTCATCGAGAGCTGATTTCGGAACAAAGCTTCGCCTCCTGCTCCTGCGTTTAGGATGTAGATGGACGTCTTTTGGGTGGCCGAGATTGGAGGACGACGGCGGTGGCGAAAGGAGATGGGTTGGAGAGTGGAGCAAGGACGATATAGAAGCCATGAATCTTATTTAAGGTTTTGGCAGACGTTGAATCTGTTGGAGAAGACGCAGTGTTGCAATTCGCGGCGGAGGCGACGAAAGGTTGTTTTTGAAGAAATCTGAACCCGCGGTGGAGATCTAGATTGTTCAAATTTATAACATGCGGATGGCAATTCTGCGCTAAAATTACTTCATTTATTAAAAATTGGACACATTTCATTTTTGAGCCGTTCTAGAAAAATTGATCACTTTCTTTAAAAGAAAACTTCTTACTCTTAAAGTTACTAAATTATCCACACTTTACTTTTACTTTTTCCATCTCGTTTTTTGTACACTTTCAATCAAAGGATAATTAAATAAATTTATTAAAAATATTACATTTAACTTAATCTCCGCACCTAACCAAATATTAGTGACACAAGAATATTCTACTGACGCAAAATCGATTACAAAACAGCCATTAACGCGATACAATTGAACCACACAACACCGTGCATTTTTATGCATAATTTGGTAAAGAAAATATGAAATTTCTGAAAATCGATATAAAATATTTACATGAGCGCTAGAAATATGAAAAGTTCGAATTTACCAACTAATGAAACCATTAAATTTCTAATATTATCTAACTAATTTAACTAACTAACTAATAATTTTAAAGACTAAAATACCCTTTTAGTTGGGTATTTACACACACAACATAACTAATGTTTTTCCAATTAGTTGGTAAATCACATCATCCGTAAGAATTTGATGATTTTTCAATGAGGAGAACACAACTTAGAGTATATATCTTTTTCAACGTACAAAAATCACATAAATTTGTGCTTTTTGCGTAATCAATTTTATACTACATCTGTCCTTTTTTAATTTTTTTTTCGAACGGCGGAGGTCGATTAGATTAGACACTCTGTCTCGAGAAACCCCACATCACGAGTTCGAGTCCACTCGGTTTAAACTTATCTGAGGGCAGAGCCGCAGAGGGGTTAAACTCGATTCGTAATGTGGGTAAAACTCATGTGTCTTGGCAGCGCAGGGACTCGAAGCCAAGAGACTTTGAGCCCGAACACTCACCTCTATGGCGCACACAGTGCCACTTGAGCCAAGGCTGCTAGACCCGTCCCTTTTTAATTGATTCGTTTGAGTTTTGATATTTTATTTGATATAATTTTAACTAAGAATAGCATGTTAAAGTTTTTTTTTGAAAAATTAATTTTATAAACTAGGCTATTTGATATTGTATAATAAATTTGAATAAAAAAATTCATAGATTAAATGCTAAAAAATAAACGTAACGATTAAATTGGAACAAAATGAGTAGTATATAGCTGAATAAAAGCCATGTTGAAGTGTTTTTTATTAGTAGTTTTTTTAATGTTATCATAACTTCATACCTATAGCTTTTTTTTATTATGAAAATTCACACCTTTAGTTTTTTGATTAAAAGTTCATACTTGTAGTTAATTTCACATCCTTCCACAAATTTGACAACCTATATATATATATATATATATATATATATATATATATATATATATATATATATAGGGGAATGCTATCATT
Source organism: Stellera chamaejasme (assembly GCA_024586325.1). Lineage (NCBI taxonomy): Eukaryota > Viridiplantae > Streptophyta > Magnoliopsida > Malvales > Thymelaeaceae > Stellera > Stellera chamaejasme. The sequence goes on from CM044984.1 coordinate 36,491,086, forward strand.
CAATATCAATGGTAAAAACCGAGAAAGTTAACAAAACAGGGATCAATCTTGATCCCCATGCACAAACATAAAAAATCGCCTAAGCAAAAGTGGGTATAACAACACCTACTAACCATGCAACTTAAGGTTACATAGCATTAAAAACGAGGAAATAGTGACTGAAAATAACAACCTAAACAAAGATATGAGGTATATCAAATCAAAATCAAGTTGATAAATGATAAACTAGTCGAGTCCATATCAGACTACAATGTAATCTTCAAAACACTCATGTGTTTGAGTCAGGTATCCCTGTGCAGCATCTCTGGCATAATATCCGGTCACCGACCTCCACTAAGCTAGTTGCATACAACAAGCTACTAATGACATAGACCTTGCATAAATACCTGAAAGAGCACATTTAGCCATAGACGGGTCTCGAAACAAGCCATCGAGCACCAATTTCGGAGCAGATGTACTTGGGTCAATTGAACAAAACAAATAGTGAGGAAAGACCTCGTACCCACACTACCTGATACCAAGAATCTCACTGCTTCAGGTAGGGAGAGCCATCGCTGCTCATCTATGTCGTACCATCTTCTAGCTTCTCCATTCCCTCAATGAATGAAAGGGCTAATTCTCACTCCCCTCCTCCGAGAAACCATCCCAATACCACATCCTATGCCAAAACCACCAAACTAGGAAATCAACAAAACCCATCATTCCAGCCCAAAAACCCTCAATTGCTCAACAATTAAGCATAAATCAGTCTCTTCTACAACGAAGTTATCAAGCACAACCCTTAAAACAAACAAGCAAGCCACATCGTTATGCTTCACAAAACGCCACCATAAGAGGAAAGCAGATGGCAACGACCAGCAGAGGATGCCGACAGCGGGAACAAAGTCACCTGCCAGACAAACCCCGGCCAGCAACGGACCATGACTCTTCAAGGCGTCCACACTTCAGGGGTAGGCAGATCGGCGGCTAGGAGTGTACGTAAAGTGCAGGTCCGCCTGAAAACACCCGCACCGTTGACGGAAGAGATGAGCAGGGCCAGGCGGCGACGGATCCAGATGAGTAGAAAGTGTAGAGCGAGGCCCCGAGCCAGCCCACCGTGGGCCTCGAGAAACCCGAGCCCCTGATGAAATCCGATGTACCAGGACCGCCGCGCGGAATGAATCTGCAGCGGCGCAGGCAAAGGACTCCACCACATAGCGTCACAGAATTGAACCAAACAATTGAAGAGAGCAACCTCGGTCGCCACAAACGGCGAGATATCCCAGACGGACACCGGAAAGGAGATCAATGGAGCCTTGTTGGAGTAAGGCTGCTACAGCAGTAGTGAACCCTGGAAAGCACCGTTAACATATACTCCCTCCGTCCCTGTAAAATTGTACACATTTTCTTTTTGGGCTGTCCCAGAAAAATTGACCACTTTCCTTAAAAGAAAACTTCTCACTCTCAAAGTTACTAAACTATCCTCACTTTATCTTTACTTTTCTACCTCGTTTTTGTGCACTCTCAACTAAGGGACAATTAAGTAAACATATACAAACATCTTACATTCACCTTAATCTCCGTGTCCAAACAAATCTACCAATCTTTCGGGACGGAGGAGTATATAGTTTTATCTCATACTATCTTTTGGGTAAAAGGATCAACTTTACCACTCAAATTACGATTGATAAGCAATTTTACAACGAATATTCTTTTAGTGCCATTTTACTACCCACTAACTAATTGATGGAATATTTTGTTAATTTCAAAATATTCTAAGATACTTTAACCCCTTTTCTTCAACTTGTGTCACTCTACACATTTTCCAACGAAATTTAGAGGCTTTCATGTACCAACGTTCATGAAAACTGCTTCCTCCAAATCATGTACCAATTGCCAAATTCTTCTCTTGCAGCCAATTAGTACATGAATGCGATCTGTTTTCGTAAAGATGACTAATTTGGCCGAACATTGACGCCATCAATGTAAAGGACGAACCCGTACTTTGGCTGCTCATTTTGGCTACGATAGGAGCGTCAAGTTTGGAAGGCGACAGAAACAAAAGATTATGACTTGAATAATAAAAAAAGTTACTATCATTCCATAGTTGTCTCGCAATAAGCAATTTAACGGAGTGGGACGTGGTGAAATGGATAAAAAAATAAAATAAAATTGTGATGGTGAAATGGTCTAAAAAATTGACTGTAGAAGTGTGCCTTATGCATCCCATCTAAATTTGGTGGTAAAATGGGTAAAAAAACAAAATGGCCATGGAAAAGATTTTGATGGAGTTGCCTTGCCTTCCATCTAATTCCAACCAAATCCAATGAATCATACGTTGTAGAAGTTTCAGAATTGTTCTTGTAATTAAAGTATTGGACCAATAAAATTATGACGGCTACCTCAAGAGTTCTTATATGATACACCTATGTGTACTTACACATAGCAATTTAACTAATTCCTCTTATATGTAAGGCCCAACTCACGAGAATCTTTTTAGATAAAAATATAAATTTACCCAACCACAACAAACATAAGCGAAACGCTTCCCCTTCCTCACCTGCTATTTGTTTCAGTAGCCAATCTCTGCAAATTTTCCACCGTCAAACTCCGACCTCATTGTCTCAGCCGCATCAGGAGGAGCACACCCGTCCATCACACATCACCGGAGGAGCCAAAATGGAAGAAAATTTCTCGCCGGACCCGGTTCGTGCTCTGGTTGACGAATTTAGGCTCACTACAGCACCTTCTTGATGTCTCCAAGGCCGCATGATCCCATTCCGACCACCACGCCCCAATCATACTCATCTTCGTTACCATACAGCCTTGTCGGAGCTATGGCAGCTGTTGTTCGATGGTTTGTCCCACAAGGAAGACAACCCAGCACTAAATAATGCATGCTCTGTTTTTGGGCAAAATCACTCTTAGGCTCTTGTGTTTAAATTCTTTTTTTTTACTTAAGTCCCTAACGTTCTATTAACTGCCACCATCTGATGCAACATAAATAAGTCTATGTAACTTTAAAGATGTGTCTATATGACAACTAAGATGTGTCTAGGTGACTTAATATGGATGAATCTTGGTAGTAAGATAGACAAAGCTTTAAACTGTGCTGCACTTATTGTTATGTGCTTCGTCACGAAGCAACTATTGTCTGAAATAATAGCTAGAAATGTATAAAATAATAGATAGAAGTTTCTAAAACAATAGATGAAAATTTATGAAGAAGCTTATGAAAATGTATGAGAATTATGCAATGTCAGAAAATTAATGGAGAAGCGTAAAAAATAATAGGTAGAAGTGTCTAAAATAATAGATGAAAATGTCTAAAAGATGATGAAGAAGTGTATAAAATAATAAATAGAAGTGTCTAAAATAATAGATTGAAATATCTGAAGAAGTTGATGAAAATGTATGAGAAATATGCAATGGCATAAAGACAATGCTGACGTGCGTGTCTAAAATAATAGAAAGAAGTTTCTAAAATAATAGATGCAAATGTCTGAAAGATGATGAAAAAGTGTCAAGAATAATGAATAGAAGTGTCTAAAATAAATAGAAGTGTTTAAGATAATGCAGAAGTGTTTAAAATAATAGATAGAAGTGTCTGAAAGAAGAGGTACAAATGTCTAAAATAATGGATTAAACAAAGCACAAATGTTAGTGACCAGAATGTAAATAATAAAAAGATAGAGGGATTGGAGGGAGTATTAGTGGGTTAATTTTAAAAAAAGAAATGGTGCAGGTAGCTACGATCGGCGAGTTTGATGGCGGAGCTCTCTGTGCCAGATCACGTCGGATCGCAATGGATGGCGGCAGAATTGGACAGGAAAGTTCACTAGAGGCCGGCGAGGACGTTTTTGGCTGTGAGGGAGCTTGCCGGCGGCGCTTGGTGGAGTAATTGGAGCCTCAGTTGGAGTGGCTTAGTGCAAGTTTGACTCTCGAACCTCCGTGGTAGGTTTGCTGGAATTGGTGGAGATTTGAGCTATTGGTGGCCGAGAGTGTCGCGTTGGAGGCTATGAGCGGTGCTAGCATAAGTTGGGGCTAAAGGAGGGGTATAATGGTAAAAGAGCTTTGGTATGTGTAGGTACGCATATGTGCACCATATACCAAGTAGCTACCTCAAGTATAGTTTTAGAAAGGGTAAACTCCAAGTTTAGTCCCTTAACTTTCAAATTTGTCCTATTTTCGTCCTACTTTAAGATTTTGTCATATTTTAATCATGTAACTTTAGAAATTGTCTCAATTGGGTCCTTCATTAGAGTCAACATTATTTTGACCGTTTGTTTGAGTCAATATTTTAAAGTGTACAGAAAATTATAGTCATACCCTTAAATGGTCAAGGCCTGATTTGAGATTGTGGCAGTAAATCTCGAGCTGATTTTCGGTGGTTTCGATTCGATTGAGAAGTGGTAGCTGTTCGATTTGTTTATCCATGTCCAGCCGCGGTATTCTTCATGCCGACTCATCTAAGCGGAAGCATCCGCTGCTGCAGGCCCGGTCGCCTTCTGATTCCGCCGACCGCCAAGGCTCCCAGATCGGGGAGGTTTGCGGCGCCACCACCACCGAGTGTGCCGCCATCTGCTGCTGTTGCCCATGTGGACTCGCTAAGTTTCTCATCCTGGTCGTCTACAAGGTGCCGGTGGGGCTCTTTCAGCTTGCGCTTAGGAAGAAGCGGCGCCGAAGCTCAAGAAGAAGGGCCTCTGCGGCCGACGCCGCCAAAGGCGTTTGACGGCACGGAGTTGCAGATTCACCAAGTCGTCTGCGTCGATAATCTGCCAATCGATTTGGGGAGGAGAAGATTGTAATTTAAGGGTATGACTGTAATTTTACTGTACACTTTAATATATTGACTCATTAAGTGACCCGTTCCTGCGATTGTTAGAATGCCAAACCAGACGTGATGAAGTGAAAGCAAGCACGCTGGAGTGCTAGGACTCGCGGCTCATTGTTTAATTAGATTGTGAGTTGTATGAAAGTGTGAAACATGACTCCCGACATACCGTCAAATACGAGAGTAACTTATATCCATATGATAAATCACTATTTCTATAACTTTATTTTTTTTCAAATTTTCTTAGTAAAAAATTAAGTTAAACACATAGTTAAAAGTCAGAAGTAACAATTAAATTGGAACGGAGATAATATTAATTTTATTGATAGAATCTTTATTTTTAACATATCTGTTGAAGAAATTGGTCACTTGACTTACAAGATAAGTCATTGGCTAAGAAGAAGTCGAATCCCACTGTAACACTTAATCATTATCAGTCTAGGATTAGAGTTCAAATTCTAGAGCAACACTTGGTCTCCTAGTCCAACTGTACTTAGAAATACTCAAGCTGTATATATCTGATCCGAAAGTTGATTGAATGATAAGCAATTTTTGCTAAACTCTCTTCGTCTATCAAATTATCAAATTCATCATGGTATCGAGCGATTCCGATCAAGCTATCCACACTCAATGGCAAACAAGATCACCTTCAACACTCCATATTATCTCAGCTCTAGAGATAATCCCAGTACGCCACTTACAGGATATCTTCTTGATGGAGACAACTACCCAACATGGTAGAGATCTTTAATCAATGCCCTAAATGCAAAAACAAACTCGGGTTCATAGATGGAACCCTTGCCAAGCTTACCAATGATGAAGAGATGCAGCAAATATGGGAGAAAAATTACTCCATGATTATATCATGGATCTTCCATGCACCGGCGCCTTAACTCGGAAGAAGTGTTGCTTATGCACCAAGTGCAGCAGAAGGAAAGATTTGGTCAAGGGAATGCTCCTCGCATTCATGAATTAAAAAGAGAGATTGCCCTCCTTCAATAGAACAATTTGTTAGTTTTGGAATACTTCACAAAGCTGAAAGAGTTGTGGGAAGAATCGGGAATCTACAGACTCACTTCATAGTTGCACATGTCAAGGGTGTACTTGTGGAGCTGCAAAAGAATTGTCTGCTGAAAGAGAACGTGAAAAGGTTCACAACTTTCTCATGGGACTTAACGAGAACCTAGGAGTCATCGGATCCCAGGATACTCAACATGGAGCCTCTTCCAAGTCTCAATAAAGCTTATCCATTGGTGACAAAGGAAGAGAAACAAAAACATGGCTAATGGAAGAATTATGAACCAAGATGCCACTGCACTAGCAACAAAATTCAACAGAAACAAGGAGGAGAAAAGGAAAAATAAGTGCACACATTGTGGCAAACTTGGACACTTCTCTGAGGAGTGTTTTACAATCAAAGGTTATCCAGATTGGTGGCAAGGCAGCAGACCAACGGAGGAGAAAAATCAAGCCAAGTACCCAAATTCGGAAGAGCTAATAACATAGCAATTGATGGAACCAAGAAGGAGAGTGCATTCCCAAACCCGACCCGACTTAGAAACAATACGACCAACTCATGTCTCTTATTTCGTGGAAGCAACAACAAGAGAATCTGATCAACTTTGCTGGTAACACCTCTTCTAACTCTATTGGTTGGATTTTGGACAGTGGTGCTAGTGACCACATGATTTCAACAGCTGAACAGTTAACAAATTTGAAAACTGTCACCTCTAATCTTCCTGTCAAATTACCTGATGGTAAATCCTTGAGTGTTCAATCTTTTGATAATATAAATTTGTCTCCAGATATCAAGTCGAAGAATGTGTTGTGCATCCTGCCTTCACTTGCAACCTACTATCGGTAAGTAGGTTGACAAAAGATATGAACTGTGTACTCACATTTTACCACCTTTTTGCATAATGCAGACCTAACTTTAAAGAAGATGATTGGCGGTGAGATCAAGGATGGTTTGTACTAGTTCAAGCAATCCTACAACACTTTAGCAGCCTTAGGTACAACTAGATTGCCATAAATTTGACATAGGAGATTAGGACATGTTCCCCTTATTAAGCTTTCTTACTTACCTCAATTATCGACTTAGTTTTGAATAAACAAAAATTTTCGTGATTCTGCCATCGTGCCAAACAAACAAAGCACTCTTTTCCTGCAAACTCCAAAATTTCAAGCAAAATCTTTGAACTTATACATATGGATGTCCTTGGGCCTTACAAAACACCTTCCTCCTCGTGGTGTCATTATTTTTTAACTCTTATTGATGACTATTGGTGGCGGATCTGTTTGGGGCAGCGCCACGTGTCACGCATTGACGCGTGTTGACATTACTTGATGCCATTGGTATGTGTGCCTTGCACGATTCTCGGAATTCGAGGAATGGGGGTTCTATTGGTAGTGCGTTAGTCGTTTGTCTTGTCGATGAAGTGACTGGAAGCCAGAGACCTTGACTTATGCCATAAATGTTGTTATATAGCTGGTATTAATGGTGACAAGATCGTAATATGTCAATATAACGATATTGCATGCGTGTTCTGTATGTTCGGGTAATGCTTCTCTGGGAATATTCAATGCTTTGTCCGGGTAAACATTTATTAAGTCCAGGAATGTCACTTAGGTCCTAGTTGTTACTTGAGTTTTTAATGGGGCCCTTATGGTGGGCTATTAATTTGGGCCTTTTGGTAGGCCTGTTTGGATGATTGGGCCTAGCGGCCATCAACTATAGCAGATGTACCGGGTACTCAAAAACAAATCGATGCCCCATCTTACTTCAAAACTTTCCATTCAATGATCAAAACCATTTTCAAGAAAATGTTCTTCTTTATCGAGAATAGATAATGCACACGAACTTTCAGTGGTTCCATGTTGTTGTACTTCTAAGAAAATGGTATCAAACTTCAAACCTCTTGCCCTAGAACACCACAACAAAATGGCACCGCTGAGAGAAACATAGACACTTACTAGAAGTAGCCCGAGCTCTTAGATTTCAAGCAAATTTGCCAATAAAGTTTTGGGGGAGTGTATCCTTACGGCTGGCTACCTAATAAACTTCACCCTCTCAAACTCTCAAGATGAAAAGTCCTTATGAGATCCTTTACAACAAACCACCAGCCTTAAACCACCTCGAGAACTTTTGGATGTCTATGTTATGTACACAAAGGAACAACTAATAAGTTTGAAGCTAGATCCAAACCTTGTGTTTTCATAGGCTATCCAATGGGACAAAAGGGGTATATAGTGTTTGACAAGGAAACTCAAAGATTCCATGTGTCTCGTGATGCCATCTTCTATGAAGGAATTTTTCCATACTCCCAAACTGAAAATTCACCAATCCCAAAACCAGAGATGCAATAATTGAACCTATTGTGGAAAATAACATTGAAGAAACTGTAGATGCTTGAACCAATACGTAACACCGAACCCGATCAAAATGTAGAACCTCAACCTGATTTGGCATTTAGACCTAGAAGAACAAGAAAACCGCCATCCCGTCTCTCGAATATGAGGTAGAATTGCCGAGGAAGGAGTTAGGCCACCTCTTTGTCACACTTGCCAATCAACCCTCTTCAAGTGAAGGTCATTGCATTACTCACCTACCTACAGAGCCTTTCTTGCTTTAAACTAAAGAACTTGAGCCAATCACCTATGAAGAAGCGGTTAAAGACTCAAAATGGTAACAAGCCATGAATGAAGAAATCGAAGCTCTTAATCAACAACACTTGAAAACTTGTTCATTTAGCCCCTGGAAAAAGAGCTATTAATTGCAAGTGGATCTACAAAATTAAATACAAGGCTGATGGACAAATAGAACGCTACAAAGCAAGACTAGTGGCAAAAGGGTTCAGTCAAGTTGAAGGGGTTGATTTCAACGAGACCTTTGCCCCTGTTGTTAAACTTACAACTGTGAGATGTTTATTGTCTATTGCAGCAGCGAAGGGTTGGGAGTTACATCAATTTGTTGCGTACAATGCATTCTTACAAGGTGACATTGACAAGGAACTTTACATGATCCCACCCCCTGGACTGAAGGAATCAGAAGGAAAGGTTTGCAGCTCCAAAATCTCTATATGGTCTGAAACATGCGCCATGACAATGGTTCTACAAGTTCTCCGAGGCTTTACTTCAACATGGTTTCATACGGTCAAAATCAGATCATTCATTGTTCACCAAAATCAAGGTAAAAGCTTTATGGCATTACACTACGTAGTTGTAGTATATCACGTAATGCACGGAGTAACGCCAGGCGTTATCGTGGCCGAAATTCTTGGTAGCGCCAAAGAATTACGGAGGGCGCTACTGTCGAGCTGTTAGAGCTAGCGCGCCACTGGTAATGCCTTGGTGCGTTACCAACTCGGTAATGCCTTGGTGCGTTACCAGCCGTCATCTTTTCAATTCCCGGGCAGTAATTTGGTTCAAATTAAAGCTGACATTGTAATGCCTAAGTAACACCCTAGGGCGTTACCAGCTACCTGAAATTAAAAATGCGTCTTCTCTTTCAGATCTCGAACCCGAGCCTCTCTCTCAGCCTTGCACCGCCGACCTCCTCCGTCACGCCGGCGCCTTCCTCCCTCCATTTCGACGCCGAATTTAACGCCGGTTCGAGGTAAGCTCCTTCCCTCCTGTTTTTTTTCGTTATCGGTTTCCATTTCAAGAGATATGACGGTTTCTTCGATTTTCCTTTCCGGAGTAGCTCACCACCGCGCCGGCCGCCGTACACCCTCCATTTCACGGAGCCTGTTGTTGAAGGTAATAAATTAAGCGTTTACATTAACTTTCAGTGATTATTTCTAATATGTATGATTAATTTAGTAGGTTTATGATTTTTTTAGATGAAATTTTGATGAATTGTTATGATTTTAGTAATTTTTTTGTTATGAAGTATGTATGAAAATTTTATGGAATTTCTAATAAATTAGGTGTATGAGAATTTTTATGAAATTTCTAATAAATTAGGTGTATGAGAAATTTTGATGAATTGTTATGATTTTAGTAATTTTGTTGTTATGAAGTATGTATGAAATTTTTATGCTGTATGTATGAAATTGTTATGAAAATTTGATGAAGTATGTATGAAAATTTTTTGTTATGAAATTTTTTTGTTCAATTTTTAGTAATTTATGTCATTTACGGTGATTTTATGATTTAAAGCTTTAGTTAAATTCTTTTATGATTTCAGTGCTTGATTTCTGATTTGAATAGTTTTGGTGTGTTTTAAGTACTTCATGTCATTTATGGTGAATTTTTAGTATTTAATGGTAATTTAAAACTTTTGGATGACCAGAACAATGTGTTTAGCCAGAACAACCGAATCCGTGAGCAACGACCGTCTGAGAGTCGAATCCCCGGGACAATTGGAATTTCGCGCGTCCGTAGGATCGTGATTCTATTAGTAATCTTTTTTGATGTTTTTGGATGTTTTAATTGTGTTTCAAACATTTAAATAAAATTTGTTTATTTTCAATTATCTTTTATTCCAAAATATAAATATTAATTATTGATTATTTCTATTTCTTTTATAATAAACATTTATTAGATTTAATAGATTTAATGTGAAAACATAAAAAACGTTATGGGATAGTAAGGGGATGAGGCGCTACCGGGCTGCACAGCGGAACTCTGTCAGCCCGGTAACGCCTAGTAACGCACCACCATAAAGTAACGTCTCGAATCGTAGCGCATCTGTAACGCCCTTGTGCGTTACCATTCGTAATGGTTTGGTATATGTGGATGACATTATTCGGCTGGAAATGACAAGAAGCTAATCGAAGCTACAAAAACTTACCTGCACAAGACTTTTAAAATAAAAGATCTTGGTAAGTTGAGGTACTTTCTGGGATTGGAGGCAGCAAGATCATCTGCAGGGATATACCTCTCACAACAAAAGTATGTGATAGATCTCTTGAAAGAAACAGAAATAGATAAGTGTAAAGGTGTGTCCTTTCCCATTCAACATAATCACAAACTTGGTGAGTCAAATGGAAAAGACATTTCGGATCCAGGTAAATATAGAAGATTGGTAGGAAGGTTACTCTATCTAACCATAACCAGACCTGACATAACCTATGCAGTAAATCTCTTGAGCCAATTCATGAAAGAACCCAAAGCTGAACACTGGGATGCAGGCATGAGAGTGTTGAGATATCTGAAGCAATCTTTAGCACAAGGTTTGTTGTTTCCAACAGAAAATTCATTTCAATTGCAAGGCTACTGTGATGCTGATTGGGCAAGCTGTCCCAAAACTAGGAGATCAACTACAGGCTAACTAACTAAACTGGGTGAAGCTCCAGTTTCTTGGAAATCTAAGAAACAATCTACTGTGTCCAGATCATCAGCTGAAGTCGAATATAGAGCAATGGCAACCTTAACTAGTGAGATGGTTTGGTTGAAGGCCTTACTGAAAGACTTAACGGTTGAACAAGATAGTCCTATGAAATTGTATTGTGACAATCAAGCTGCAATTCACATTGCAAACAATCCTGTGTTTCATGAAAGAACTAAACACATTGAGATTGATTGTCATTTTGTGAGGGAGAAAATTCAATCCAAGGAAGTGGAGGAATATGAAGTCATATCCAAAGTTCAGTTAGCAGATATGTTAACTAAAGCGTTAGGAAGAGATCAATTCTTGTTCTTAAACAACAAGTTGGGTATATACAATCTATATACTCCAACTTGAGGTATATACAATCTATATACTCCAACTTGAAGAGGAGTGCTGAAGAAATTGGACACTTGACTTACAAGATAAGTCATTGGCTAAGAAGAAGTCGAATCCCACTGTAACACTTAATCAATATCAGTCTAGGATTAGAGTTCAAATTCTAGAGCAACACTTGGTCTCCTAGTCCAACTGTACTTAGAAATACTCAAGCTGTATATATCTGATCCGAAAGTTGATTGAATGATAAGCAATTTTTGCTAAACTCTCTTCGTCTATCAAATTATCAAATTCAACATCTATTACGATATTTATACTTGTTAGTATTAGAATTTGTTTTAGCATAAAGATTCCGATTTATATGATTAGAGTAATATTTTTACAGTAGAAAGTGTGATTATTTTATGGATACATTTTCTGTCGATCAAATACGTGGGACGACTTTAACCTTGTATTCCGTATTACTCCCTCTGTTCCTGAAAATTTGAATGAATTGTTTTCCTGTTTTGAATGTATTTAATATTTAATTTTCTATCATGCATGTTTAGACATATAAAGTTGAATAATTTATATGTGTATCATAATTTGAAGTACAAATTTTCTATATTTATTTTTTTGAATTTTTTCTCATTATTTATCTTAATTTTAATTTAAGTCAAACTTTGCTCTATAGAACATGGAAAATAATTCACTCAAATTTTCAAGGACGGAAGAAATATTTAATGATAAGGATGTCAGAGGTTTAATGGGTAAACTCCAAGTTTAGTCCCTTACCTTTCAACTTTGTCCTATTTGAGTCCTATTTTAAGATTTTGTCCTATTTCAGTCCCGTAGCTTCATAAGTCGTCTCAATTGAAGTCCTTCCGTTATGTTGACCGTTATGTTGACCGTTTTCTCCGTGTAAAAGTCTTAAGTGCCCTTTAAAGTCTTAAGTGCGCCTTACTCTGCGCTCTCCTTCTCCTCCTCTCCGTCTCTCTCCTCCACTCTCGCCTCTCCATCTCTTCTAAACCTCACATCTACCACCACCGCCCCATCATCACCATAACAAACACCCAAGATTTTACTTATGCATAGATAATTCCAGATCGAAATCGTTTTAGCATGGATTCCCAAATTCAAAGTCAAACAACCAGCAGCGAAACAGTCATGATAAGCTCCTGCAAATGGAAACAAAGAGCCTGACAAAATATGGTGTAATTCAGTTTTTTCCCTGTAAACGAAGCAGCCATCTGGCGCCAAAAATCAATTCCATCGTTGGAGCAGCAAAGCAGAATATAGTGAAGCAGCACTACAAAGAAGATGGTTTAGGTTTGCAGCATAAAGTTTGACCAGCGCAAGGCTTTCCTAGCTCATGCTCCATATCCAGAGGAAAGTTCCGAGGCGTTTAATGGGCACGATTGTCAAAATTTCACCGGCGAGAAGTCGAGGATTTTAAGAGAATCGATCATTCCTAAATCTACTATTCGATCTGGGAGCATCGTAACCACATATCCCTTCTTTAGGACGAGTTCATCCCATATCTTCTACGAAACCCTAAATCGGCCCACCATCCGAACAGTTTCGTCGAGATCTAAGATGTTCGAAGAGAGACGACGCGGAAATCAAACCCGACGCGAGACTCGTCTCCCGCCGCACCACTTGGAAGAAGGAAAAGGAACCACAAAGAAAGCTTTAGAAATCAAAATCTAGGGTTTTTCAATACCTGTGATCACAAATCCACCCAACAATCAAAACAGGCTTCGGAAACCGCCGACCGACCAAGCCACCGAGAGAAGTTTAACAGAGAAGGCCGGCCAGAGGCGAGAGTGGAGGAGAGAGACGGAGAGGAGGAGAAGGAGAGCGCAGAGTAAGGCGCACTTAAGACTTTAAAGGGCACTTAAGACTTTTACACGGAGAAAACGGTCAACATAACGGTCAACATAACGGAAGGACTTCAATTGAGACGACTTATGAAGCTACGGGACTGAAATAGGACAAAATCTTAAAATAGGACTCAAATAGGACAAAGTTGAAAGGTAAGGGACTAAACTTGGAGTTTACCCGAGGTTTAATTAGTTATAAAATATGGAAAATCAGTTTTCCATCATCACTGCAGGTGGGTAGGAAATCAATCCTTTCTATACATATACTTAATACTAGTACATTTTGAATAAAAGTTGCAACCACTGCTATAAAAGAATTTATAGGTGGAAATTAATAAAACTGGTATAGAAATGTTGGGTGAAGAGAGGTAGCACCGTAGCAGTGGTGTAAGGTTAATGCTCCTATAATGTTGTTGAAGTAATTAAGCTGGTTAGGCAGTTTTTATTTAATACGCCCCACATCTCATCTCATCTCATCTAACCCGATAAGAAGTCTCACCTGTACTGTACGTACATATGATTCATATACGTATATAAAGATTAATATTTAATATTTAATTTAAAATTTATATAAAAAAAATAATGTATAAAAAATCTAAAAATATATATATATAGAAAATGTATATTGTAAATTATGATAAACATAAAAAATATTTAACTTTATATATCTAAACATTTATAAAAAAATTATAAATTAAATATATATATATATATATTATGCACCGTCCTCAAGACTCGTCGTGTAAGTAAATTAGTTAGAGAGCATATTATGACGCAGCATATGGGAGAAGGACGCAAGTTCAAACATGGTTTTTCTTCCATTGAGATGGAAACACTGAGCAGCATGTGTGAAGTGATCTTGCCGTCTTTGTCATCACCACCACCTGGTTTCCGGCAACCCCCGCTCGATCGGCCGGTCCACCACGCCGTCAATTCCTTCCTCCACATATCAGGATCTCAACCTCCCACACCAGATGAGGTAATTAGTGTTGTCAATTTTCCTGATTATAACAAATGAGATAGATAATCTGAAAGGGACAAATTAGTATATGTACTCTTAAGTACTCCTCCGTATTTAGTATTCTTATTGTTTTAATTGTTGCTTTTCTTTTTGGGTACGTACGTACAGACGGCGGAGATCTTGGTGAAGAGGTGCCCGGTGGAAGCACAGGTGGTGGTGAGAGTGGTGTTGTTGATGCTGTGGACGAGGCTGGGGAGTTTACTGTTGTGTGGGCGGCTTTGCTGTGGCGGCGGCGGCGGGAAGTGGCCGTATGTTGAGAGCTTCATGGAGATGTCGGTGGAAAAGAGAGAGCAGGTGTTGCAGAAGTGGCACAAACACTCTCTCCTCACCTTCATCAGAATGGCCTTCGTTTCTATTGGAGTATCCTGCGTCTACGCTTTCTTCTCCCGGGTATGCAAATACTATCAACTCCGTTCTATAAAGATTATTTCATTTAACTCTCCTACTTAATTAATACAGGGGATAATTAGTTAGTAACTAACTACTCATCTCATAATTAATTAGCATAATGAATGGGGTTATATATATATATATATATATATATATATATATATATATATCCCTTCTACTCTATATTGTATGGAGATCATTTGTCCTGTTCTCATCTCCTCCATGTGTACATTTCGATTAACGAAACCGTTAATCGATCCGTTCAAAAAAGTTAAGAAATCAATTAACGCGGTTAACTAAATGTACTATGAATATCCGAGGATTGAGGGATAAGTGGACAGTTGATCATGACTCTTCTCTATTAGTCCGACTCATATTTTAGCAATAATCTTCCGTAAAATTAGCTCCCCTTTGTAATCTAGTCATATGGGACCGTTACCTGTCATCAATTCTATGGAGGTCGGCAAGACATATTTATTAATTATTGCTGCCAACGCCCTCAACCTTTATTGCCGAGTTCAATTGAACCCCCTCACTAGCTAGAAATTAATTGTGTACGTAGCATTCAACATCTGTTTGTGGCTGGCTGGCACCCATACGTACCTTGGATCCAACACTTGATAGTCAGTCCTCACCAGCTCCACTACGTACCTTACCTACTACTAATAACAAACTTCCGGCACACTTTCACCCATTCCCCAATTTATTACACTACACGTCTTTCTCTATCTACAACCTTATTCTAATAAATGGAAATGGTGAATAATCGCGAGTAGGGGTGATTAACTGCTCAGTTTTAACCGAATAACTAAAAAACCGAATTAATTCGGTTATTTCAGTTCTGTTTTTTCATTAAAATTCCGGTTATCGGTTTAACCGATTAATAATTCGGTTATTTAATTTCAGCTTTCGGTTTTGTGAAATATAATTCGATTAACTGAAATGATCAAATTATTCTTCGACATTTGTAAAAATTACAAAAACATCCACAAAGTATGGGGATATATTTATTTTCACACCTCAATTTTAAGAAACTTACAAATACACCCCTAAAATGTAAAGATGATACATATTTTTGCCTAAAATTTTGGTTAATTCGGGTAATAACCAAAATAACCGAATTAAATTCTGTTTCGGTTATTACGGTTTTATGTGTAGTTCGGTTAATTCGGTTATTAATATCAGATAACCGAAAATCGGATATTTTGGATAATTCGGTTTCGGTTAATACCGAATTAACCGTTTGATCACCCCTACTCGCGAGCTTGATTCGAGCCTGATCGAGTCGAGCTGAAACGAGGTTACCTAGCAACCATATCGAGCCTCACAAACTTTCAAGCCGAGCTCGAGCTTTTCACGAGCCGAGCTCGAGCCCGATTTTAGGCTCCAATAAAATTCGAGCTGAGCTCTAGCCGAGACTAAACTTCACGAGCTCGGGCTCGGTTCAACTCGTTCTCACCCCTAATGGTGATATATACTAGCTTTCATTGTAGCTAGGTTGCTTTCACAAAGTAGTTATATCAATTTGTCCGGTTCACCGTCTTATGAGATATTTTCGTGGTGTATACCCGAATATGGTTATATTATTGGGTGATCCTTGAACAAGTATTAACAGTTATTTTTATAGGAAAAAAAATAAATGAATATATTAACATAACCAATCCAAGAATTAGCATACGTCTAAGTTGGACCAACTAATAAATCAAGTCGTTTTCAGGCTTCCGTCATTGGGTCTATTCTTTTGCCCCCTATATCACGATATCAGATATCCTGACTTTGACTAAAGAAAATGTCAAATGATAAAGTAAACAGATCACTTCCTAGAGTTTACCAAAATGGTCCCTAAATTGCTCACAATTTTAAAATAACACTAAAACCTCCCAACCAATATCATGATTGTTTTCTTAATGTTTTAAAATTGGAAAGTCGGGGTTATGAAATTGGAAAGTTTAACAATAGCATGACTGTTTTCTTGATGTTTTAAAATTAAGTGGTTAATTTGATAATTTGACATTTTGACCAACCAATATCATGATATCTAATATCACATAAATGAACACACCCATTTTTCAGTCTTAGACACCTTGCATTGCCCTCTAAGATGAGTTCTTTGAACAAAATATTATTTTAATAAAATATTGAAAAATTAATTTTATGTTTAATAATATAATTTCTAACCAAAGAACACAATCCAACCACCCCAACTTTTACCTTTACTAATCACCACCACGACTAAATAATAGGCAAAAGACCACTAATGTTTTTCAACCATGTCAAATCAGTCCTTTTGGGTAAATTGCAAAACTTCCATGAAGTTTGCTTAAATTTACAGTTCTCCATCATTTTCTTCAGAAACCTACTAATACCCCTCACGTTCATGTATGGGTAAACCTACCCCCTTGACCATTAGAATATCGAGTTCGTTTATTAACCACATATGTGGAAAAACACATACCTAAATGTACTACTAATTAATTAACTCAACTAACTAATCTATTAAACTAAAAGACTAAAACACCCTTTATAGAAATTTATTAAGAGGGTAAACTTGACATTTTTATGGTATGTGTTTTTCCACATATGTGGTAAATAGACACTCACTTAGAATCTGGTTAAAATAACTTCACCGACATTGTGGTTGATGGAGTTAAATTGCTTGTGTACCATATCTTCATTTGTTTATCTACCTTACTTCAATTCACTATTTTAAGGTACGCAGCGGAATCAATTTTCAAGAAACCTTTCATTTGACGGTTAAAAAAAAGAAAAGAAAAAACTACTCCGGAGTACAAATTGAAATTACTCCCTCCACAGCTACCGAGTACCGACTGACTAGTGTTTTTTTTCTCTTTCCCCCGACACAGGTCGAAGAAGATGGCAAAAATCCAGCGTGGGAAGCAATCAACTTCAACGTCAGCGATGAGATGAGTTCCCAACAGCAATCAAGGCCTCTCCAGAAAGGAATTATTGAAATCATGCACGAGAAAGATTCCACTCTAGTCCAATCCCTCTCCCAGAAAGGCCTCCAAGTCTCCGACGATCCCCAACTCTACAAAATAAAATGCGACGCGGTGGTTATTGGTTCCGGATGCGGTGGAGGTGTGGCCGCTGCCGTCCTCGCAGCTTCCGGCCGGAAGGTCATCGTACTCGAGAAAGGAAACTACTTTGCTCCAACAGAGTATCCCCCAGCTGAAGGTCCCTCCACAGAGGAGATGTACGAAGCAGGAGGAGTGTTTCCAACCATAAAAGGGAACATGTTGCTATTGGCTGGCTCCACTGTTGGCGGTGGCTCTGCCGTCAACTGGTCAGCCTGCATCAAGACTCCGGATTCAGTTCTTAGAGAATGGGGGGAGGGCCAAAAGCTTCCACTTTTCTTGAGCCCAGATTATGTTTCCGCCATGGACGTTGTCTGCAAGAGGATTGGAGTGACTGAAGAATGCACCGAAGAGGGGTTTCAGAATCAGGTTTTGAGAAAAGGGTGTGAAAATCTTGGCCTCAAAGTTGAAACAGTCCCAAGGAATTCATCAAAGAGCCATTTCTGCGGACTCTGTGGCTATGGATGTCGTAAAGGAGACAAGAAGGGAACAGACCGGACATGGCTGGTTGATGCAGTTGATCACGGTGCGGTGATCTTAACAGCCTGCAAGGCCGAGAGACTTCTGCTTGAAAAGAACAACAATGGTGGCCAGAGGAAGAAGAAATGCCTTGGAGTTATGGCAACCACTCTTAACGGCAACATCACAAAGAAACTACATATAGAAGCTAAAGTAACAATCTCAGCTTGTGGAGCACTTCTGACACCTCCATTGCTGAGGTCAAGTGGTTTGAAGAACTGGCACATTGGCCGGAACCTGCATCTCCACCCGGTACAAATGACATGGGGTTACTTCCCAGAATCAAATACAGAGCTCAAGGGGAAAACATACGAAGGTGGAATTATCACATCAGTGCACAAGGTTGAATCAGAGAAGAGTGATGTCATAGCCATCATTGAAACACCAGCACTAGGGCCGAGTCAGTTCTCCGTTTTAAACCCTTGGGAGTCTGGGGCGGACATGAAAAGGAGGATGCTGAATTACGCAAGAACTGCTCATACCATAACTATAGTGAGAGACCAAGGTTGTGGAAGAGTTCATTCAGAAGGAAGGATAAGCTATGACCTGGACCGAGCGGATAAAGAAAATATGAGGGCTGGGATGAGGCAGGCATTAAGGATTTTGGTTGCAGCTGGAGCTGAAGAGGTGGGAACCCATCGAAGTGATGGCCAAAGGATCAAATGTAAAGGGCTTAGTAGCCAGGAGTTGGAGGAATTCCTTGACAGTGTTTCTCCAGAAGGAGGACCATTGTCATTTGCAGAGAAGTGGATGCCTTCCACTTCTGCTCATCAGATGGGGAGCTGTAAGATGGGGGCTACGGAGAAAGATGGTGCGGTTGATGCAAATGGAGAAAGCTGGGAAGCAGAAGGGTTGTTTGTTTGTGATGCAAGTGTCTTGCCAAGTGCTGTTGGTGTGAATCCTATGATAACAATCCAGTCCACTGCTTATTGCCTGTCCAATAAAATAGCTGCACAAGCCTTCTAGAATTTAAGTTGGCGGCAGTCCCTTTTGGCGTTGTGCAGCCCCGATCAATGAAGTTGTTTCATGTTATGTGCAAATAGAAAAAGAGGAAACTAATGGAACACAGACATAGAGTAATTCATTTGATGGTGATTGAAGCCATACAAAAGTGGACATGATGTGAGCTTAAATTCCTAGCTAGCTAAGTAATCCATCTTCCTCAAAAGATTGGTGCATTTTATTTTCAATATTTAGTCTATGATTTTTGTTCAACTTTTTAATATATACGCTCAAACAATTTATATGTAAATGATAAATCAATCTTTGTAGTTTTTAATACTCCTACAATATGTAAATGATCCATGAGAACGGCCACAATGCAACCGGGAACCATCAAGGCATGCATGCAGAAGATTGCATAAGCAGGTCATTACATGAAACAAGAATAATCAAAGGGAAGATTTAAAAAAAAACCAGCAGAACCAGAAGAACATGAAACAAGAATAATCAAAGGGAAGATTTAAGTTCACCGTCACTCACTTCCTGCGCGGTTCTGAATTGCTAGAAATATTCAAAGTGTACTTCGTTCGTCTCCAGGTTCAAACTTAACCTCTTCTTGGTAAAAATCATTCTTATGCAATAATGACAGTACTGAAAAGTAAAACCATCAGAAGATGAATCAGTAAACAAGGGTTAAGCATGCTCAAAAGAATTCGTTTACAAAGAATAAGAAATCATCACATTGACTAAGCCCTTTAATGAAAGGCGGGCTGGCGAAATTCGAATTTGGGCAGGTAGCAGCCTAGTAATGGCATAGCATGCTACCAGCCCTTTAACCTGCCAAAATTACCAGATTTTTTACCCTCCCTCATTTACTCTTACATCACAACTCCCTCAGCTCCTCTCCTTCTCCCTCACCACCGGTGTGAATCTCCTCCCTCCACCACCGTTGATCTGTCAACCAAACAGCCAGTGCTCGTTGCTTCTCCCTCTGTGGTTGACGCCGGTAAAGGTAAGCACGTAGTTTGTCTTTTTTTTTTTTTTTGAAATCCTTGTCATTTCTTCCGGATCTAACACCATTTTTTTGGTGTTCCTTTCACCGCCGCAACACTAAACAAACGCCCAGCCACTGTCGATTTGAGATCACGTATCGATATATTTTTTTAATGATATTTGGAAGCTATATGTATTGTTTTTATTTTCAGATCATATAGAAAAATTATGTTTGATGATATTTGTTATGACCCGTCCTCCTGGACGTGTCATAACTTGAAGGAATAAAAAGAAATAAGGACTGATATGGAAAAAATATAAAAGTTGAGGATTAAAATCGGAAAAATTGGACTAAGTTGAAATTTCAAATGGCAGATGGGGTTGTTGTGACAAATTAGTAAAAGTCTGATGGTTACTCCTAAATTTCTAGTTTAAATATCTAACCAACATGCAAGGGACGTAGCTTCATCTGGTCTTTCTTCTTTTCTCTCGGACGAACAAAAATGAGCAGAGGCTCTTCTTCTTCATCAAATCGTCTTTCAGCATCATCATCGATTCAAGCCAAAAAAACTAGGTAACTTTTGTGATTTTCGACACACCTTCTGCAAGAGAGGCCTCTTTATGCTTCTCCTCTAAAGAAATCGAAGAAGCCAGAAGATGAACCCTAACTACAAATTCGGCCCAAGTGAAGGAAAGAGGTTTATGATAAGGGATTATGATTTCCATCTCCTTGTCTGCCCATCGATTCTAAAAGAAGAGGGAGGCTTGGATTCAACACGAATTTCAGAAGCCCTGTCGAACCTGCCTGACCTATTTGGTTCCTGATGCTGTCTTTGGCCCTGCTGGCCTGATGACTTCCCGCCACTCTGGGGCCGGGAAGATGTAGCTGCTGATCCGATCATCTCCGTCTCTAACAGAAGGGCCTTCTGAATGGCCTCATGATAGACAGAGATACTGAACGCTATCAGGTGCTCTCTGATCTGCGGGTGCAGGCCTCTGATGAACCTCTTTGTCTTCTCCTGTTTGGAAGAATCGAACTGGGAGGAGTAACGGATGAGTCGGCAAAACTCAAGCTCATACTCGGTGACGGTCCTGCTGCCCTGAGTGAGCGCATCAAACTCTGCCTGTCGGCGCTCCCGAATGGTGTACTCCATCCACCTCTCATGATAAAGGTGGGAAAACTCCTCCCAAGTCATCCCCGGGTCGGTATGCCTCATATCCCGGTACTGTGTCGCCCGGTCCCTGACTATCCTCTGCCACCAGTTGTGTGCTGCGTCACGCAGATAGAAGGTGGCAAGAGAAACCATCGCCTCGGATGGCAATCCCAATCTCAACAAGAGACGCTCCATATCTGACAACCAGCTCTTGGCTGCATCAGGCCCTGTCTTGCCAGAAAACTTGGGCGGGTTGAAGCGCTACAGGAGCTCCATCATCCTAACCTCATCATAACCCACAATGCTTCCCCTACACGGCCTCGGGGTCCCTCGAGTATCCCCGGAATCTGAATCGTCCCTAGGTCGGAGACGACGGATCGGTGATCGCTCCCTCCGAGCCCTGTGGGTAGCCTGTCTAGTGCGAACAGTGCTAGCCGCTGCCCGGGTCCTCCTGGTGCGGGAACGACCCCGTGACTCAGACCGGTCCTCCTCCTCCTCAGAAATAGGAGTAGGACTGCGTCGTCTGGAGTCGATACGTGTGGTCTCAGTGTCAGAGGGTGTACCAGTCGGTGCGGAGTGGTCGCTGTCACTCTCCTGATCAGACAACAGATCCCCCTGAGCAAAGACACCGTTCAGAACGGTGCGTATCTGACCCAATACCTCCACAAGGTTGACGCGCTCCTGGCGTCGAGCAGATCTAGGTCGGGGCTGAGGTGAAGGTCGTGGTGTGGGCTGTCGAGCCCGGCGGTGTGCCCTCCTCTCGGGGTTACTATTGAGAGAGGGATCCGAAATGTCGATACAAGTAGCGCGGTCGCGTCTCGTATTGACCATCTGAAATTCCCAACGAAAACAGACATAAAAGACAGTTAATTCTCCATGTTAGCAAACAACAGTTTCCTAATGGCTCTGTAGTGTAGATGATATGCATATTTAACTTAAACAGAGAATTTCAGCAGCAATTCCTTTGCTTGCTTACTTTGAAAGGACTCAGATAATCCACATCCTTCGTCACCCCACCGCCCCCGGAAGCTGGCGGAAGCGTCGTTGTTGCGGAAGCCGAAAGTATCGGCGGCGGGTGAATACGGATTTTCTCTTAAAAGGGTTGTGGACCCGAAACCCGTCCCTTAAAACGTTTTCCTTCAGGTTTTAAGGTTAACACGTGTTTGCAGTTTTTAAGACGTCTTACTAGTCCTAAACCTGCACCCGAAACACGTTAGTGGTTTTACAGAATATCGCGCGCGTAGAAAACAGAAAATAAGTAATACAAGCAGAAGGAGTTCCGCCCTCTTCGTAGGGTCGGAAACTCCCCACGAATAATATACAGACCAGAACATCAGAATACCCAATGTAACTAATATGCATACTACGCCTACAGAGCCGAGCCATAAAGCGGATTATACCTCGCTAACTACTGCTGCTGCTGCTAAACATAAACAGGAGAAATTAACGTCAGACTAAACGGATAACTTAAACCAACAGATCACAGAAGGGATCTAACGAGAAATACCCCCAAACTTAATCAGAAATATACCTCTCAGAACAGAATGCAGAACGATCACTGCGGGAGGTCTACTCCGCAGGTCGTTTGCCACGATCCCCTGAAAATGTTTAATATGTGGGGGTGAGTTCTCGAAAGAACCCGTAAGGGGGCAGGTACGATACCGGGAAAACTTTTTAAAAACGTTTTTCCCTGCATAAAAGGTTAGTATGCAATGAACTAGCAGATAATACAACCCTAAGTATAAACAGGAATATGGTATGCAAATGTCATGATGCTCAGAAGTCCCGTCGGACTGGTGGTACTTTCCCATACAGATGGTCCCCGACCACAGACAGCACCCTACGGCGGCTTGTTAAGCTCACGCCGATTATCGGGATCAGAACGCATGGTACCAGCGAGGGGTGATCTGCCCCTAACTGTCAGAATAGTTAGCGGCATAAAGCCGACACAGAACAGAAAATGGGTCCGTCGTCGACCCCCGATAAGCATATCCGATATAGCATAAGTCCAGAAAACCATAACAGAAAGTGGGTCCGTCATCGACCCCCGATAAGCATGAAGTCCAGAAATAATAAAAACCTGCATACCGCTATGTACCATGTGACTAGCCCCGGGAGTCACTGGGCCCCACCCTCGACCCGAGTACTAGCCCTTAACTAACCTAATACACATGAGTTGAACTGCATTGCGTATTAAGAAAGCTAAACCCCTTACCTTGACAGAATCGGATATCTACTGTGGCCCCCGATGCACACGAGCAGTATCCCAGAAACGCAGATTTAATCTGCCAGAATCAGAAACACAGAATAACTCTAGTTAATTAACTAAAGTTTCTTACTTTGGGAATTTATCCAAAATTACCACTTAAGTCCTCCAACTTTTCAGAAATTTGCAATCTTGCCCAAAACTTCACAAAGTTGCAAAAAGTGACAACTTTATACTTAAAGTGTCCAAAATTTATTCCATAACTTAAAGTGGCTATCTTTCCTTTAACTTCTCCATAATTACACCTTTAGTCCTTAAACTTTTTAAGAACTTTCAAATTAGCCCTTAAGTTCCACAAAGTTACAAAAATACTCAACTTTGTCAACTTTTCCACACAAATACCTTTTCCAACCAAACTTTCGGCCAAGTCCATAATTTTCGGCCAAATTTCCATTTTGAACCTAAACTTTATAAACTTACACTTTAGCCACTTAAACCATACTTTCTTAACCCAAACATCATTTAAACACTTTCTCCAACACTTTAACTTCACAAAATCATCATCACAACATCATTAACAAATCGGTTTCCATCTAAATCTTCACCAAACAATTTCCAACTTTTCCAACAACTTAAAAACATGTTAAACATACTTATAACATGCTTTCTACCAACTTTCTTCAACAAAAATCCACCCAAAAAGTCACCCAACAATTCGGCCTAAACTAAAAAATTCAACCAACATGCTTTTTCATGATTTCCAAGAACAAAGTATGTTCTACATGCTTCACACAACAACATACTTGAATATCAAAAACATCCATGAACCAAATCCATAAAAATTACCAAGGAGGATCCTCACCTTGATAATACTTGTAGCTTAGCTTAGGATGAGTAGGAGTTGAGACAAATCCACCACCAAAGATCCTTGAAGAATTCGGCCAAAGAAGAACAAAGGAAATGGATGAGTTTTCTTCATGTTTTAATTTCAAGAACATGAAGATTCAACCAAAATAACTCAACCATACCTTGAATACTACTGATTTAGGAAGCCTAGGAAGTGGTAGGACTAAGCTTGTTGAAGATCCAAGCTCAAAACTTCAAGAAATAGTTTTTGGCACCAAAAGTGTTGCTGGACCCGTCGGATTGCACCAAGGTTTTGGGGACCTTCCCTTCACTTTTGGCTCTTTCTTCCTTCAGAAAGGTTGTAGCCAAGACCTTGATGAAGATTTTCTCTGAAGACCTCAAGAGCAGATTCGGACGTTTACTAGGGGAAAAAGGCTGTGCAAGAGAGACGAAAATTTCTGGCAGCAAAGAGAGAGATGTGTTCTTCTTCCTTTGCTCAATAATGGAGATGAGTGAGAGAGATAAAAGAGAGTGAATGGTCAGAAAATAATGGGTGATGTCTGAAATAATAGAGGGGAATGGGTTAAAAGAGAGGAATGGAAGGAAGGTATGGGTTAAAAGGGAGTGTGTAAGAGATAAGAGGGATGGGTTAAAAAACAAACTTATCTCATCTTTATAATTGGAAATAGGTAATATTTGGCACAAAAATATCTTCTCCACTCACACATGTGCCGGCCCAAAAGAGAAAAGAGCCCAACATGTGATTTTCCAATTTTTTCCTTACTCGGTGACCATTTTGCCATCCGAAACCGATTTTTGGCAAAACGTCCCGGAACTCCGTAAATGTTATCCAACATATAAAACACTTGTAAATAACTCCAAATTAACTCCCAAACACTGAATTCCATTAATTAATCACAAGCCGTTTGTGATCCGATAATTACAAAATTTGAACTTACGGCCGAAATTCACGCCTCGGTTCGCGGGTTGGGCCCCAATATACCAAGGAGCCTCCCCCGGGAAGCGGAATATGGGAAGGGCCCTGTATTCCGAGGCCGTTGGAGTCGCGCCGCTTGGGCTTCTTGCCGTTAGGAACGTTTAATGAAGGTGACGACTGTTTTTGAAACTGTTGCAGTTGAGAAGTCGCTCCCGCTCTACAAAAGGGTAAGGTTAGTGAGTTGAGAGTACTTTGCTTTCTTGCTCTCAAATTATTTTTGCTTTGCCTCGATTCTACCTTGTTGCGCTTGCGTTTGTGTGCTAGAGACGCTTGAGATTTCCGTTTTGGAATTTTCAGTAACTAACGAGGTAACACCTGCGTAGCTTAGGTGCTTGTTGGAATTCACATACATACACATGATATGATATATAGCTAGTACTTAGGTAGAAAGCTTGCTCATTAAAGATGGTGGTTTTCGGGTAAGTGCCATGGACGACGGGCAGTCTCACTCATCTCTCACGATCACGTGCATTAATTTATAGGTGAAAAAACATGACACATCCCACTCCATCATGAATCACCACATATTTAAAATTAATATCTATCTATATATCTATGTGATTAACATAATTAGGTAAGTACAATAGGATTGAATAATAGAAGAAGGAAGGGAATTGATCATGATGGAGCGCCATGATCACCACTACTACTACAAACATGGGTTTGGTTCCATTGAGATGGAAAGCCTGGCCAGCTTGTGTGAGGTTATACTCCCACCCATTTCATCATCATCATTACTCCACTGTTCCGATGACCACCGGTCGCCGGAAGCCGTCCGATCGTTCCTCCAGATGTCGGGATCTCGACATCCAATACCTGATGAAGTATGTATATATGATCGTGGTCTCACATTTCTTTTTCATATTGGTGTTGATCTCACATTTCTTTTTCAGACTGCGGAGTTGATAGTGAAGAGGGGTAACATAGAGGTGGTGTTGCTGACTAGAATGGTGCTGGTTTTGCTGGGGACAAGGCTGGGGACACTCTTGCTCTGTGGTGGCACCATCTGGCCTAATTTCTTCCTCAAGACCTTCAAGGAGATGTCGGTGGAGAAGAGGGAGGAGGTGGTGCGTAAGTGGAACACCAACTCCCTCATCTTCACTTTCATCAGAGCCCCCTTTCTCACCATTACCCTTGCTTGTCTCTACGCTTTCTTCTCCAGGGTACGTAATTAATACTACTATTTTACTAGCTAGGTACCTACCTACTACTATTTTTTTCAAAGAAATATTTTTGTGGATGTCTTTGTCCAACAATATTCCATACTTAATTCCTCCATTTCTTAATTTTTTTAACATTTGGATATAATTATTAACATGGAGATCATTAAGGTGGAAAAAAATGAAAGTTTGACAACGCATTACCCCTAAAGGATAGAGAATTAATTAAGTTTGTGGAGTTAGTAGTGTCAATCATATAATAATAAAAATAAGATAAGTATGTGAAATGGGTAGAGTTAGAAGTATCAAAATAAGATAAGTATGTGAAATGGGTAGAGTTAGAAGTATCAAATCAGATAATAAATAAATAAAAATATAGTTGAAAGAATAAATTAGTAGTTTAACTTGAAAATTTTTACTAAATAAGGAAACGTTACAAAACATCTAGGAACATCTAAAAGAGGAAAATGTTACAATAAAAAATGGTAAATTACAAATACCCTCTAAGTTTTAGTGAAATTTTCAGTTTACCGCTTCTATTTTTAAAGATCTTCGGTTACCCCTGAGGTATAGTGAAACCTTCAACTTCCCCCCTTGTATATCTGTTGTTTTAGTGTTTGTTAAAGAATTTAGGTTTAATTGTACCAATTATATTTCAAACAGTCGAAGGCCGTCTGGGTATACCTACATCGCAGCAGCATGATCTCGTTTGTGTCGCTGCAGCTTGGGCTCATATATATTGCTACAACGGTCCGGCGACAACAACGGTTGATAGGAGTGGTCGATTAGTGAGGGAAAAAAAGAAATTAAATGTTAGGGTTGAATTATTAGAAATATTAGTAATAAGATTTTGATGATCATTATAAACAGTTAAAAAAAAACTAAAAGCTTCACTATACTCTAAAAGGGGTAATCAAAGTTTTTTAAAATAAAGGAAACAATTGAACCTCAAGGATATTTATAATTTACGATAAAAACAAAAAAAGATACATGAGAGTATTAATATTCATTACTATGACTGCCATATTGAACCTTCAAATATGTGACCATGAAAAATTACAATTTTGAAGTAATCATAATGGCCAACAGGTGGCAATGCTAATCATGGCATGATGACCAGCTACCTTTTATAGTGCCAGGACAGTCACGCAGACCCTCATAAAGGTTGTGTTTTATTTTGTGATGTTTCTTATTTGAGTGATGTTTAGATGGAAGTTGGTGATAACCTTCATATATTTATATATTCAAAAGAAAAATGAACATTTGTATTTTATAAATATATTTATTTTATTTTATTTTTTGAAAGAATTTTTTTAATAATAATTTAAGTCTAACCTAACATAAAAAATGAAATCTTAACCTTCTTTTTGGAACGATAACAAAGGAAAGAGATAGGTACATTTGAGACAAATTGTACCCAAAAAAAATAAAAAAGTACATTTGAGACAAAAACATCAGAAATTCATTTCTCTGCATCAAAGATACAAAACCGAGTTTGTATATTCCCTCCCCTCCATCATCTGGACTCTACAAAACCCATGTATATTGTCACGGCATGAAATGTCTGGACTCTAGACCCGTGACAGTATGTATCTGTTAACAGGCCTTTCTAATATGCAGGACTTGACTTTACGGGAGTTTTCCGGGACCTTTTTTTTCCAATAATCAAAACGACGTCGCTTTGATTTGAATACTACAAAACACGTCTACGGAACTTTTGAAAAGTGATTGTTCAGTTAAAAAAACGTTTCAATTTTGAAAGCACGTTTGAATGGGATAAAAAACGTTTCAGAACATAAAAAGTGTTTGATTTTTTGAAAACTATATAAACCCTAAACTGTGTCAAAGACACATATGGAGACCCTAAACTGCGCCAACGACACATATGAAGACCCTAAAGTGCGTCTATGACATATAGAAAGACCCTAAACCGCGTCAATGACACATCAGTGGCTTTTGTAGGTATTTTGGTAATGACACGTTATTTTACAATGACTCATTTTACGACCCTCGTATACGCTATTGACGCATATAATTCAAATGCATTTTGTGGCTCATTCTGGATCCTCAAACTTTGACAAAGACGATATTTGGGTCCTCCAACTTTGACAATGAAAACTTTTGGACCTTAACGTTTACATAGGCACACTTTTGGACCTTGAATTTTACATGAGCACACTTTTGGACCTTGAATTTTACATGGGCACACTTTAGTCCCAACGTATTTTTAAGTCCTGAACATACCTTGATTTGGACATTGAATTTTACATGACCACACTTTTGGACCTTAAATTTTATATGGATACACTTTTGGACCTTGAATTTCACATGGGCACACTTCAGGCCATTCCTTCAACCTATCTCCTCTCTCTGACTCCGACGGGATCTCAAGTCAACATCCACGATGGGACCTCTGACGTCGACCGGTACTTTTGGACCTTGAATTTTACATAGGCACAATTCAAGAATCGATCATCGTAATCGGTGAGGAGGACGGTGGAGGCCGACGAGGAGACCGATAGACTTGACGACAATAAGATCGGGATCACCAACTAGCACCAAACGTTTTTCTGGGCACAAACGCCCCATAAAAAACTCAAAAACGTTTTTCAAAACCCCAGACGTTTTTCTGGGCTAATGTTTTGTGTGTGAAACAATTAGACCCCAGACTGCTACATAGTCACACTTGAGGACCAAAAGTTGTCATTGTAGCAGAAATTGTGATTAAACGTCATTTTCGAACAAAGCGAACGTTTTTTATTTGATCATCAAACGGTTTTTTTAGCTAAACGTTAATATTGGGCTCTCCAACGCAAAGTAAAAGCGTTTAGCTTCCGATGAACAACGTTAGGAGAGGGGAAAAAACGTTGAGTGTCCTAAATAACGTTTTAGATATGAATAAAAAACGTTGGAATGAAAAAAGCGTTTGACATTTTTCCTCCATGAATGAAAAAACACCAAAAAACCTTTGATTTCACCATTTTTTTTGTTAATTTAAATATATAATTAACCTTAAACTAACAATATAAAAGTTTGATAGATCCAACTTGAGATTCATAGAACTTTTAGCTATTCAACAAGTTACTTATGCTCTTGTTAAAACTATTTCACCCCAACCACTACCAAAAAGCATATTTGACAATATTAATTATTCAAACTTATGCAATAAAGTAATTTACTTAAAAAAGTTCTCTTTAAGCTTGATTTTTTATAACATTGGCATTTTTAATGAGATTAAACATCTTTAAAATCAAAAACGCCATTATTCCATCCAAACGTTTTTTGTTCTTCATAAACGTCATTTTCGGGTGTCCAAACTCTTTTGTTTATTGAGGGATTACAAACTACCGACAAAAATTAAATTATGAGAGCTAAAATGTACAATTTGTTTGAAACTCTAATTCAATCAACATTACCATATAATTAATCATTTTTTACCATCAAAACATGTATTAGAACCACTCTAATTTTACATCCGTATCTAATCTGAAACAAAACTTTCATATAAAATAGACAAATTGTAAAGTTGTAAATTTAAAATGTACATAACAAAAAGAACAAGGACTGAAGTGTTGTTCGTCCCACCTAGTACAGGAAAACTCCAGCATACTTAACTACCGGAAATTAGAAAAACCTCTGACTGGCTGATCGTTTATGTTTCCAGGTGGACGAAAATGGCAAAAATCCGACATGGGAAGCCATTGACTACCAGGTCGGCGACGAGAGCAACTTTGCCCAACAAATATCAAAAGAAAGGCCTCTTCAGAAGGGACTGATCGAAACCATACACGAAAAAGACTCCACCTTTCTCCCCTCTCTCACCAAGAAAGGCCTCCTAGTCTCCGCCGACGATCCCGAGCTCTACAAAATCAAATGCGACGCCGTTGTCATTGGTTCTGGATGCGGCGGAGGCGTAGCCGCAGCCGTCCTGGCCGCTTCTGGGCGGAAGGTCATCGTGCTTGAGAAAGGCGACTACTTCGCTCCGACAGACTACCCTCCAGTGGAAGGACCGTCACTAGAGAGAATGTACGAAGCTGGAGGGGTGTTCCCCACCGTGACAGGGAACATATTACTACTTGCCGGCTCAACCGTAGGCGGTGGCTCAGCTATAAACTGGTCCGCCTGTATCAAGACGCCGAAATCGGTGCTAACCGAATGGGCAGAGGACAAAAAGCTTCCACTTTTTGCCAGCACCGAATATGCCTCCGCCATGGAGATTGTGTGCAAGAGGATTGGAGTGACGGAAGAGTGCACAGAGGAGGGATTTCAGAATCAGGTTTTAAGAAAAGGGTGTGAGAATCTGGGCCTCACAGTGGAAAGAGTGCCGAGAAACTCGCCGGCGAATCACTACTGCGGGCTGTGTGGCTATGGCTGTAGAAGAGGAGAAAAGAAGGGAACGGACCGGACGTGGCTGGTGGATGCGGTTGATCACGGGGCTGTCATCTTAACAGGCTGCAAGGCAGAGAGACTTGTGTTGGATAACAGCAACAAAGAGGGTAAGAAGAGAAAGAAATGCCTTGGAGTCATTGCCACAACTTTGAACACCAACATCACCAGGAAACTGCAGATTGAAGCCAAAGTGACAATCTCAGCTTGTGGTGCGCTTTTGACACCTCCATTGTTGAGGTCTAGTGGTCTGAGAAACCGACACATTGGCCGGAACCTCCACCTCCACCCGGTCGCTCAGACATGGGGTTACTTCCCTGAATCAAATATGGAGCTCAAGGGGAAAACATATGAGGGTGGGATAATCACATCAGTGCACAAGGTTTTATCAGAGAAGGGTGATGTGAGAGCCATCATTGAAACTCCTGCATTAGGGCCGAGCCAGTTTGCGGTCTTGTGCCCTTGGGAATCAGGCATGGACATGAAAAAGAGAATGCTGAACTACGCTAGGACAGCTCATACCATAACCATTGTTAGGGACAAAGGGTGTGGCAGAGTTATATCAGAAGGGAGGATATGCTACAACTTCGACAAGTCGGACAGAGAGAATCTGAGGGTTGGAATGAGGCAGGCATTGAGGATACTGGCTGCAGCTGGGGCAGAGGAGGTGGGAACTCATCGCAGTGATGGACAGAGGATCAAATGCAAGGGATTAAGCAATGAACATTTTGAGGAATTTCTTGAAACAGTATCTGCAGAAGGGGGAGTTTTGTCAAATACCAAGAACTGGATGACTTACACTTCTGCTCATCAGATGGGGAGCTGTAGGATGGGGGCTTCTGAGAAAGATGGAGCGGTTGATATGAGAGGAGAGAGCTGGGAAGCTGAAGGCTTGTTCATTTGCGACGCCAGTGTCCTGCCAAGTGCTGTTGGTGTAAATCCCATGATAACGGTCCAGTCCACAGCTTATTGCCTGTCAAAGAGAATAGCTGAAAATTCCTTCTGAAGATTCATATAATCAGTCATGAATATAACAGAAACTTTAAAAGGCTGCATATTGCATATAGTAGTATCTTTTGTTGCACGTATTGTTTCTCTTCACATATATGCCGTTGGCCACGTGTGTGTGTAAATGAAATAATGCAAGTATAGGTTTGCATTAGTTCTCTGTATTGCTTCTGTTCGAACACGGAAGGTCATGTAGTGTACATTTAAAAGTGTTGTATGTTTGGATCAAATACATATATATAATTTTTTTCAGATTTCATTTCCAATGAAGGAAATGGAAAGGGGGACACTTGAAACAAGTACAGACTTCAGGAAATTCAAGGTCGGGGTATAAAGAACTAGTTGAGTCCTGCTGTGTTTTACTCTTTACAGTTGACCTCTGTGCTCACAATGAGTGACATCCCCCAAACAGTTTTCAGGTTGGAAACCGGAGATTGTGGTTGAAGAAATGATTATATGCCAACTCATGATCACGTTGTTACCATTTCTGTACAAGAAGCTTAAGTGTTGATCTCACCCATCTGAGTCCATCTCCCGGAAAGGCAACGGAACATTCTTTACTGCCCTGTACTTGCCAACATTGTTTAGATGTTCGTTCTCCAATCTGTTCAGTTGGTGCAGATCACACTGTTAGATAATTGATTGTTCAAGCTGATTATGATCCTAATCTATCATCTTAACTTGGAAAACATACCTGTAAAAATTCCAATGCCCTCTTCTGATAACCTCCAAAGAAGCTAAGGAAAAATCCAATAAATGTGACTGAACTGGGGTTACTCGGAATAGCATAATAGTCTCCACCCAAACAATTCTAAGCACTACATTCAGGGCCTGAAAATTCAGTTCAGATATAATTAATGACTTCTCAAAGAGGGAAGAGTGGTGAAAGATAGGGAATTTAAATGGCTAAGGACACAGCTTACAATGGAGAGGAAGTAAATGCTTTTCCTTCTAAGAATGAGCTCATCTCTAAGCCAGGGGTTCCTAGATTTTGGATTCAGAAGACCCCAATCCTTCACAAAATCCCAGTACAGTTGATAAAGTGTGGCCACAGTAGAAGTCACCAAGACTATTCCTAGCCAGAGCTGGTCACTCTGCCTAGCATATGTGAGCCTTGCACCAGCTGCCACCATAGCTGACACATACTTCCCCATATTAGCCAAATGGTTCACATCTGACTCATCAAACCATCTTCTGGCGCACTACTCATTTTATTCAGCAAGAGGAGTTAGTATTAACAGAAAAAGTTAGGGGTTCATTCAGTAATGCTTCCTGTTTCAATTTTTAGTTTTGGTTGTTTGTTCTGAATTCTGATGTAAGCGGGTTTGAAGACTATAATTTTGTTTTCTGTTTATAAAAATGAAAGTAAAATTTTGAAAAACCAGATTTCAAAAAATGAAACAACGATGAAAGATTCAAAACTAAAACTAAAAATAATTAAACGGCAACATTTCCAAAGTTGTAAAGTCAACCAGATGGAAAACAGAAACAAGTAAACCGCACCTGCATTGCACGCCAATAGTACGGCAAAAAGGAGACAACATATGCCAGCTCTCTAAATAATCTTCCATTTTTGCAGGTTTCATATTGATGAGTTCTGAAACTTCCAGCCAAAAAATAGCAAGCAGTGGATTCCAGGTGCCTTAGCAATGGAATCTGTAAATAAAAGAGAAAAACTAAGTAAATTCTATGGAACTGATGTAGATGCTCTGAAGATTTAAAGTATGTGCATTACCTGGCTAGTGAGTTGGTCAGCCATGAAAAAATCTACCATCAATACCTGATGACATTGCAAGCAAGGAAACACAAATTTGAGAAGTCATGCAAGGGCAATGACCTTTTAATACAGGATAAAGGTTGCAACTTGGATGTACCTTATAAAATGGGGAGCATACTATGTTTCGCATAATGCGGATGAAGCAAAAGCGTGTTGGCCGGTAAAAGATGTCAAATGGACAAATAAGCAACGCAAAAAATATCTGAAATAGGGAGTCATAATCAGCAAAAAAAAGTATATCATCTCAGAAAATTATAAGAATAAGCACGATTTCTCAAGTTTAATTTACGAACCATCATTAGAATTCCTGGAATGGCATCAACGTGAGTAGGAGAAAATTTACTGGCCCTTAGGAGGAGATGGATGACCATGGCCCCAACAACAGAAGTCATGAAGGTTGTACAAATGAGGAATGCATCTCTATATTTAAGGGCGGTGCTTGGTGAAAACTCAAATATGAAGTTGTAGTTGATTCTTGTGCTCCTCCACATTAACAAGTTGCATCCATACATAAATAAGTGCAAGCTCAACAACGTGAACACACTGCACAAGAATCAAAATTGACATTACCTTATAATTCCCTAATAATGAAAGGCTTAAGATATCAGACATCTTTTAGCTTCAGTTTCCCATCTTATACCTGTCTAAAACATCTGCTTAATTTGTCATAACAAAGTTTGTTCCTCAAGAAATGACCTCAGGAACTTAAAGAGCAATCTTATGAAAGTAATCAAGGATTTATTATTGCTGCAGTCACGCATGTACACACACTGAAGTACCAAAATAAACTTTAACGAAGTGGACAATGTAATTGAACAGCTTAAAGGCTCCAATAATGTCACTAGAACTAATTGCTCAAAATTCAATTTGGTTCAGTTACATGCTTTGAATACAAGATTTAAATAGTTTATAATAATTTTAGCTCCTCATTTTCATCTTTTTGCGAGATAATTCAGTTATCATAGTGTGCAATGTGAAAAATATATTCTGTCACTACTATATACAAGGATAAGAAATAAAGTTCATTGCGAGTTCATACTCATTGGAAAATACTGTACTTGATTTGACCCAATTCAAGTAGTTAAGTTTTCAGTGAACAACATAGAAAGTAACATCCCTAATGGAGTTGATTTAGATAGTGTCAGCCCTTCATTAAATAAAACTAGACTTCGAACTTGACATTTTATGTGTTGGAAACTGTGTGAGTAGGTACAGTGTATCAAACATTTAGTCTAGTTCTACAAACAACAACAGGTGCGAGTTATAAAAACTAATTCACAGGTATTTATAAGTTCGTTGAACTGAAATCTTTGGCTCAGTTCACTAGTTTAAACTAATTCCAGGCAATTATTAGCTACAAAAACATTGGAAATCTTGAAGCATGTGTACCTGAAAACAGGGTAGACAGTTTCCATGTAAACTGGTTCAGTGTTAGAAGAGAATATGCCAGCCAAATGTGCCAATATCATGTACACACTAAAAAGGGATACAAAACAACCTGTAAACAACCCTGCACAACAACGAATAAGAAATATAGTATTAATGAGATTTCTGTCCCTTCTTACACAATAACTTACAGATGAATTGCATAGGATTAATGATGAATCCACAGTAAAGACCGTGATGCAAGTCATTTGAGAAAAAGTGTATAGCTGTTGTCTAGGCAAGGAATCAATTCTTGGTTAAATTCCGAGTTGGTATGATATAAGCTACATTTGAAATTATTCAGTCACTTGGTGAAAAACCTACCGAACTGAAAGTGAAGTAATTAACTGTTTAGAGATACATCTTTTATTGTGCTCTTATGGCAATAACAGGAGCAGCTTAATAACATAACATACCTTCAAAATGCAGTGATAAAAACTAATTCATGACTATCTACTATATTTACTATAAGCAGATATTACCAACGAAAAAGGTGACCATGTGAGAATCTTTCTGCTGCTGCGGTCTCAAGAATTTCATGGCCTTTTTCCTATCATTGTTTGCAAAGTTCTTTGTAAATATGGTCTCCACTTCATCCATAAGTCTTACAACCTAAAATCACACCCAAGAATGTGTTAATGTTGAACACTAGTATAGTACAATTGTCCCAAGTGCGCTTGACACTTCCCTAGTGGATAGCAGGATATCGGTGCATCAGACTACCATTTTAGCATTATAGCTGAAATTCAATATCTTATAATTAAGCTAACTAGAAAAAGTGGCAGATTATTAGCTATTGGAAAATAAATCAATCGTGCTTAGCGAATAAATCAATGACATGATATTCATAAAGTGAAGGAATATGATAATTACAAACCTTATCAGAGCTAATGAAAGGGGTTCTCTTCACTGCTTTCAAATAATTTGATGATGCTTGTTGGTGCAATACCTGACAACATGAAAATATATTCTAATTCAATTTACGAATCGCAAAACAGAACTCATAATTTGTAGAGTATTTTTTTAAATTCTAAAGGTCGCCTAGATGGGAAGGGGGAAAAAGAGACTTCCGAATTTAATTCGTTTCTGATCAGATAGTTCGATAATGCTGCATTAAAGGTTACCAGCTTACCTTGTCAAATTTCTTGAGTATCTTAGTGAATGCTACCATATTTAATGAGCTGCAAAAGAGCAGGTTAAAGCGACATTAGAACCACAACAATCCTTAAAGGGAAAAGTCCGTGTTTATTAAGATATGAGAAAAAAGCACTTATGCTCGGGTATTTGAACTTAGGATTTGAAACATCACTTAAATAACGCACTTCAACTGACAAATTAGGGATTTCAGTCCAGAAATTAAAATCCCCCAAATCGTGGAGCAAAGAGGGGTAAAACAATGAAGAGGAACATTACGGGTACCTGTAAGTTTTTAAAAGGCCGAGGCCTCGGTAGAGCTCAACGAAGGCGCTTCTGATCATCTTCTCGGCGCACTGGATCTTCTTGCGGTTGACGTACTCGGCGGGGCCGTCTTTCATGGGGTTGTTGGCCAAGTCTTCCCAGAGCATGGAGGTGACGGCGGAGATGGTGCGGGCCGGGGTGGTGGCCGGAATGTCGATTCGCATGGCGAGCTTGGGCTTGCCATTCTTAGTCTTGGCCCTGGTGGAGGCGGCGTTGACGAAACTGACGCCATTCCTCTCCAGCACCGCGATCACCTCTTCCGTCAGCGAACATGTGTCGTTCGTCTCCGACGGGCTCTCTGCTTTCAATTCATTCACTTGAGAATTAGTTCACGGCGGCGCAGCAAACAAAACAAATGCCTTCTCGCTTCCAACTTTAAATTTTCTTTGGCTACGTTGCAAACTGTTTCGCGCGTCTTCTCCAGGAACAGGGAGGGGTTCATTCATTTTCAGCTTTTCCGTTTGTTTGGGCCAAGCTTCGGTTACGTGGTCCATAATCGTGACAATTTTACGGACCTTAAGCCCACAACTCCGCTTTTATTTTCCTTCCCAATTTATGCAATATGCGTGATAATTAAGTGTATGTTTGATTACAATTTTTTTATTTAACTTTTATGTTTTAGAAAAACTATTTAACGTTTAACTATAATCATTTAATGTTAACCATTTAAAAAAAATAAGTATTCAAAGTGTGAAGAATGATTAAATTATAGTGGTGTCAGGTGCGTTTAACTACTCTTGATTTTGTAGTCATGTCCATTGCTTACTTGATAGTGCCAATGACTGTTATTGTCCATATATGATCTTTCCCAAGATTTGATTTCAGTCCCCAAACCAATCCTTCTTAATTACTTCCCCCTCATTCCATTATGTTGCTGTATAGCCACTAGAAGATTAAACTTCATTTAAAACCATCCCACCAAGGGCGGACCTACAGTGGGGGCAACTGCTCCCACTGAACTTTTATAAAGCATGAGGTATATATGTATACATTCCATAAAATTGAATCTTGTCATGTAATTTGCCCTCATAAAACTAGTATTGAAATCCTATTGCATACACATCCCTAGACTATAAATGAAAAGCACTAAAGAAACCTCAACTTACAAAATGATCACTTCAATACTTCACCAATAACTCCACCATTTAAATAACAAAATCGACTGTTGTAGAATTGTCAGGACACGACTTTCAAAGTTCTGATCTCACCCACTATTAAAATTGAACGAAAAATGGATGAATAAAAGCTATAACACAACAAATTAGTAGTAACTAATTAAAAAGAACTTGTAAAATTTTAAGACATTTGAAATAATTTCATGTAGAGTTAACTTGCAATTTTTTTATTCTATATTTTATATTTATTTTGTTGCAGCAGAGCGATAATTGAAGTATTTCAATTCATGCACAATCCCTTAACAGTAATGATATACAAGTATAAAAGAAAAAAACATTTTTTCCGAAAAGATGAATTCCATATGTGTTATTATAAACTTAGTTGAAATAAAATCTAAAAGCAAATTATGATACGAATAGTGATCTATGTGATATGTGTTAGTCAAAACTCTATTTTTGCATGCTCTTTCTAACGCTTTCAACATATTTGCTCTCATTCGAGCTTGTTTTGTGATGCATCGGCTCTCCACCGATTGTCGATGCACGTCCCGATTACCGACAAAGTGAAGTGGTGATCAGAAACGGCTGTTGAGACTTGCTTTTCGACAACTTTTTTTTCTACCACTTTGCCCCCACATCATTTTCATCCTAGGTCCGCCCCTGCATCCCATGACGTCCTGAGCACTTGATCTAGTGATCATGTTCTTGTAGACACTTGTAGAGATCTCGAGTTCGAGCCTCCGGTATTCCCAACCCTCTATCCCTTTGTATTAAAAAAAAACCATCCCACAAACTGGACTTCAACTTCGTTTCCTTTTTCAGTATTTTCAGAATAGTTATGTGCTAGTAAATGTTTCGTTTCGGTGTTTAATTTTGAAAACTAGGTCTCTGTTCATTTGATTTTTTTATAATAAAATCTGATTTCGGACTGAAATCTGATTTTGAATAGAAAACAGGAAATACCAAAATCAGGTGTTGTGGTCTAAAGAACAAATAAGAGTAATTATTCTAAAAGAAAACCAGACATGAGTTTTGGTCCTAGAGGCCCTATTATACCTTTACCAAAATGGTTAGGTCTCTATTAATCAAAACCTATCTAGCTAATTAATGATGTCCATCGAATTTCAGGGGGCAATTATTATTTTTATTGTTTTTTAGAAAAAAAGGTGACTGCATGCATTTTAATCAGTACCCCATAAGTTGGTGGTTGAAATTAATGTTGATGTTTAGGGAGATGATGTAAGCCGATGAGTAGGACTCCTTTACGTACACTCGAATTCCTATATATG
Source organism: Stellera chamaejasme (assembly GCA_024586325.1). Taxonomy (NCBI): domain Eukaryota; kingdom Viridiplantae; phylum Streptophyta; class Magnoliopsida; order Malvales; family Thymelaeaceae; genus Stellera; species Stellera chamaejasme. The sequence continues at coordinate 36,530,212 of CM044984.1, forward strand.
TGTAGAAGGTCCGATACATTGACGCGATTCTTATACCATATCTTAATTAAGCGCTAATTAAACAAAGTATTGAAAATATAATATACTACCAAATTTGTATACACATGAATGGTTAAGGAAAATTTTATTCTTTTTCTCTAAGCAATCACATGAATTTATGGACAATTTATCATAAGTAGGGTATGGGATCGATGCGAATATGTGAGTGCGCACCAATATCACATGCACCCCAAAAAACCCACTAGCTTTTAAATTTCGCACCTAGAAACTTTTAAGAAAAAAAAATTAACATTACAACTTTTAAGTGTATGTTTGGTAACTTCTTTTTCGAGTAGTTCTTGTTACATTATGAAATAGTTATTTACGGATATCGTTTAGCTTTGCTGTAACGGTTTGATCTCAATCATTAAAAAATGAAATTAATAAAAAGAAAAAGGTATTGGGACTGACCGGAGGCGGTGTGATGAGAAGATGTGGAGGAGGAAGAACGAGAGAAGGTGGTGTTGGTTTTGCGGCGGCGGCGGGAGAGAAGTTGCTTGAGATCCATCAATATGTTGAGCTGCTTGTTCAGGATCTCTCCTCTCTCCACGAACTCCCTCTCCTTTCCTTTGTAAAACTGGTTCACTTTGTTCAGTTCATCGTCCAATCTCGAAAAGAACACCCTCACCTGCGATATATATTTCAATTTATTAGTAATAATTACTAATCGATATATTAAAGATTATATAATTGATTAATTGGAACTTAAATTACTGAGGTACGTAATTAATTGAAGAGAGACTTCAAATATTCAAACTCTAATTTGTACCTCATCTTCCTCGGAGAAGAGGTGCAGAAGCTCAGTTTGATAAACCTCTTCAATATCCCCATCATCATCATCATCATCCAGATTACTACTATTTTTCCTCCTCCTCATCACCTGCAATATTATAATTCAGTGTAATTATTAAATATTGGCAAGGTACTAGCTACTAATTAATTAGTACTTTTTTAAACAACACACACACACATATATATGTGTGTGTCGTTCGTCAGCCTGTGATGTGCTTTTCGCTATAAGTTAATAGTGGGTCTATTGTTGTTGTTGTTGTTTTTGTTCGCCTAATTTTTATTCACGATTGCCTCGTGATATTAGACTCTACCCTCCCGGCTTCCTGCTTTCGTGACAGAATGAGATACAGTATTTATGTATGTATATACCAGGCCCCATGCAAGCTAGCTAGCTAGCTAGTATTACTTTCATCAAAAGAAATGTGATATATTGTGTGTATATATATATATATATTGTAGAGGGGAATATACATGTATTATATAAAAGGGGAGGGGGCGCTTAAAAGAGGGATTAAAAGGAGGAGAAAGAAAGCAAAAAGAGAGGCAGGCGAGCGAGGACAATAAAAAAAAACAGAGAGAATTTGGGATGTGAATATAATATATATATATATATATATATATATATATATATATATATATATATATATATAATCATGAATGATGATCATGTGTGTTTTCAATAAAAGGACGGCAGGAATTAACCGTATTGATGGATCAATCGCGTATAACTCTCGCTTTTCCCCGAAAATGATACTCGTACTACTCATATATAGCCACAGCTGTGTTTTCACTTTCAGTTTCAACACACACATGTACAAACACACCACCATGCATCACTGCACGCATCATTTTTCATTTTTTATTTTTTTTTAAAAAAGTCATAAAAAACACTGGATCGACATGCATGCAAAAATCAAAAGCACTAGCTAGAGACGATAACTTACTAGTAATTATTAATACGCGATGTATGTATAAATAAATACCTGAAGGATATTATTATCATGAGAGCAGGCGTTGTTGGTGGTGGAGGTGCAAGAGAAGAAGAGTTTACGGGAGAGGAAGCTTAAGGAGTCGCAAATGCCAAATTTAGCAGCAGCTGGGTGGTGGTGGTGGTGGTGCATAGAGGCCGCCGCCGCCGCCACGGCCTTCTTAGAAAGCTTAATCTTCTTAATGTGTTTCTTTAGCTGCCAATAGTTCACGAATGCTTCTTTCCATTCAGGGATCAGCTGGGCTTCCAGCTCCTTCGAGAACTTCACCATTACTATTAATTAATTAACAATTACTGATATAATTCGATCTAGCTAGCTTAATTCAAAGAATCGATCGATATGTATATATCAGATTAGTCTTGAAATGAAATAAAATAAAATGGGGGATTAGCTAGAGTGAGAGATGAGAGAAGAAGAATTAATGTGGGGGAATTAGAGAGAGAGAGAGGAGAAACTCATATATCAGATTAGTGGGGGTTTTTATGGCTGCACAACCTAGCTATTTATACACAACCCAGCAAGCACTGCATCTAAAAAGAGACGTGTGGACAACTGCTGACCTGGCTCCGTAATGGAATATTACACCTTTCTTTTACCCATTTCCATCCAACGCATCCTTTACCTCCACCAATATACCCACAAACATACATACATACATGCATTGAAGGCTTATATGTATAGGAATGTAAATGGGTAAAGCCTTTAAAGGTAACTTGAGCTTGCTCTCGAGTTGGGGTTTCTCGAGTCGATCCCTCTAGATCGATCAAACTCGAGCATGAAAATGAGCTCGATAGGTTAATGAGCCGAACTCCAGCCCAACGATACTCGATCTTATTGAGTACTGATACTTATTGATACTTATGAAACCTCTAAAATATATTGACTATATCATAATTTTTGTTAGATATAGTAGTATTTTGTAAATAGTAATCATTATAATTAGTCTAAAATTATAATTTGGGTGTTTATGTTTTATATATTTTTTATGGTATCTTTTATTTCATTATATATATATAATGATCCATATGCAGAGAGGGAGATGGACAATAAACAAATTAGGGATCCCTGAAAAGGTGTTACTTAAGATTTGAACATGACACGCATAGCGGAGGATGCTATGCTCGTGAAACCCTACCACGGGTTGCTGCCACGACCACCGGGCTTTTCCTCCTTTCGATGTCGAGGGTTTGGTCTGCTGCCCCCTCCAAAGCTCACTGAGAAAGACCGGCCATCATCGAAGTCAGCTCTTCACTATCACGTACGTGGCTGTGGTGCAGCCTAGTTTTACCCTAGCCAACGCCACCATTGTCGATGTTGTGTTAGGGCTTTCTCATCATCGTTGTGCAGCGCTTGCTTATTTACGCCGGTGTCGCTGCCTGATTCTCACGCTACGATGGTGTTGTTGCTTCTAGCACTACATCGTTGCTCCCACCTTGGTAGTCAATCTGGTAGCCAAAATTCGGCTACCAATTTTAAAACACTACCAGATCGCTACCCAAACACGCTACTTGAGATATGTTTTCATGGTAGCTCTTTTGGTAGCCACCTAGCGGCTACCCAGCCACCTGCCACCATCAAACTCGCTTCTTCTTCTTCAAATTGCTGAAAACGCCATTTAACATCCAATTTACGGATCACTACGTGGGTGAAACGAGACTTACCGCGACCTCCTCTGCGGTAGCGCCGCGGGGAGGGCCGCGGTAATTCCCGCAGTAAATAAGCTCGCAGTAGAGGCCTTACCGCACCCCAAGCCACAGTAATACCATGGCCTTACCGCGCCCCATGCCGCAATAACTATTTTAAATAATTTAAAAAAAATGAATGAATTCGGATGAATATTCATCCGAATTCATCCACAAAACCCAGAAAAACCCAGAAATTAATCTGAAGAATAAGAAGAATAGAGAAAGATAGAAGAAGAAGAAGAAGAAGAAGAAAGAAAGAAAGAAAGAAAGAAAGAAAGAAAGAAAGAACAGAGAAGTAGAAGGGAGAAGGAGATAACTAAAAGGAGAAGAGAGAAAGAAAGAAGAAGAAGAAGAAGAAGAAGAAGAAGAAGAAGAAGAAGAAGAAGAAGAAGAAGAAGGAAAGAAAGAAATAAGGAAGGAAAGAAAGAAAGAAGGAAAGAAGAAGAAAGAAGGACAAGATGAAAAAAATGGGAGAAGAAGAAGAAAGAATGAATGAATGAATGAATGAATGAATGAAAGAAAGAAGAAGAAAGAAAGAAAAGATGAAAAAAAGAAGAAAGAAAGAAGGAAGGAAGGAAAGAAAGAAGAAGAAGATGAAAACGAGAGAGGAAGAAGAAGTAGATGAAGGATGAAGATGAAGATGAAGGAATATGAAGAGAAAGAAAACGGGTGAAGAAATGAAAAACAAATCTTACCGCGGCCTTACCGCGCAAAGGGCCGCGGTAAAATAATTCTTACCGCGCCTTACCGCGCAAAGGGCCGCGGTAAAATAATTCTTACCGCGCCTTACCGCGCATAGGGCCGCGGTAAACGTGGCTCGCTGCCACTTTACCGCGTCCAACGTTTTACCGCGGCCTTATGCGCGGTAAAGGCCGCGGTAAAACATGTATCATCGACGTAGTGGGTGGTGCCAAAGGAGGAGCGGGAGGAGGAGAAGCGAAGCGAGAGGGAGGATGAGGAAGGAGAAGAGGAAGAAGATGAGGCAGGTAATGATGATGGCTTTGAGGAAGAAGGAGAGGAGGCGTTGTTGGGGTTTAGACGGCGACAATGGCGCACCGTGGAGATTTATGTTTTCTTTAGATCTGATTTTTCTTATAGTTGGATTTTTTTAGTTTTGTACTTCAGATTCAGAGCTGGTTTATTATTATTATTATTATTCAGATTTGGTTTTTTTGTTTTTGTATTCAGATTTTGTATTTCAAATCTGGATTTTTTTGTATAAGATAAATAAATGATATTGTATTTCTGGGTTCAGATATTGTGTTTATGGGTTTAAAGATAAGTAGATGATGTTGAAGATCTGAGTTTTTGTTTAAATTCGGATGAATCTGAGTTTTTTTTCTTCATAAACTTAATTTGGGACGGCGTGGTAGCGGAATTTCAAAAAAATAGCGCCCATTTTGAAAGAGGTTTGGTAGCTCCCATTTCGGCTACCATGATAGCCTTTTTGGTAGCTTTATGACCGCTACCAAGTTCCCATCATATACGCAGTGTAGTTTCGACCAGTGAATAGTTTCCCTTGGCAGGCAGCAGTTCATTGCCGTCGATGATGCATTGGATACTTGATCTCTCTCTCTCTCAAACAGAATTTTATAAAACGTTATGGCGGATTGACTATAACTGCAATAGAGAAAAAGAATGAGAAAGAATATCATCCTAAAATTTTTTAGTGGTACTACTCTGTCGATATTGTTGTATAGTTTAATTTACATCTCCGAATTGAGTCCACTGGAGGCGAATTTTGAATTAAACTAAAACATTGGTGGGATCTGGGTTGCCACCTTTTTGAACCCCCTACTGTTTTTCTGAAAGAGGGCATGACAAATTAATCCGTGTTTAAACGTGTTTAAACTAGCCAACAAAAAAGTTAGTGGTAGTATTACCAAGACTCCATTGTTTTACTTTATTTTGTGGGTAATTGTTACTTATATATTAATCCTTAATTTCACCATCCCCATCGACCTGATCATATATCCACCAAAAGGCGTCCATTAACTTGACCTAATTCTCATATATATGCCACTGTCTTAATTCAAACCACGTCAGCATATAATTTCTTATTGATTAAATACACATTTTTCTCCAACAAACCTTTTTTGTTAGTGATAATCTACCTACTTTAGCAAGCTCCTTTTACTTATAGTTGACTCATGTCTAGCTAGCTACTCAGCACGAAGGAAAAGGAACCATAATTACTTGTAATTACCATACTTTCTCCCACTACAAACAAAATAAAAAAAATAAAGGTCTTCCAAATTTACCTGTATATTGCAAAGTTAGCGAAAGTGAAAATGTGAATCAAAATTATGACATTTATATAAATGTTACCATAAATCTCAACTAAATAGGACATTTATATTATTTGTCTCAGAATGCTTAGACCATTTAGCCCAACAAATACTGGAAGTATATATATACATGAAATAATTTGTTTCTATATATGCTCTAGCTAATTAATAGCAATAATATATTTCGTATTAAATAAAGCTGGAGGTATATAATTTAGAAAGATACAAATTGCATGTACAATCTACAGCTTAAACAACTCAAGTCAAGCATGCATCCTCGAGGTCAGCCCCGGAGCTTGGCCCAACAACTGGTACTCAAGATTAATAAGACCAAGTTGAAGCCAACAAAGTAAAGAGAAGCAAACCAATTGGAAATGCTACAAGAATTGTTGGGTATTTCAAAATGCGTTTTGATGCAAAACTTCTTATCTCTATATAGATAAAAAACACACTACGTGGAGAAAACACGTTTACTGCGGCCTACTGCGCGGTAAATGCCTCGGTAAACGCCATTTACCGCGGTATTTACCACGCGGTAGGCCGCGGTAAATGCGTTTACCGCGCAGTAGGCCGCAGTAAACGTGTTTTCTCTACGTAGTGACAATTTACATTTTTCATTCAATGGAGATCCAAGTCAAATACTTTACAAATAATTAATGGAAGAAGGGAAGAGTTTTGAAGGTTCCATAGACCTTATTGGTGAGGATATTAGATGGGTCATATCATCATGGAAGGAGTCTATATACAATCCAGCCATAGTGGGGAAGAGGTTTCGTCGAAGGTGTTTGGGTGGGAAAACCCTTTGTCTATCGATCAGGGCCAACAATGGTAAGTTTCTTTCAATTAGTTGAAACTATCCAAGAATTTAGAAAAACAATTATTTTCCCAGAAGGGTTTAAGGGGCAAGGATGGTTCCGATTACTCTGTTTATTAGAAATCAATGAGAGCTAGTGGTTCAAGGCAATCTGGAAACGCAAAGTTTCGATCATTCATGATGGATTGTGCAAGACCAACAGAAGCTCTGGTGATTCCGTTCCTTGTGGCATTGCACGGTTTAAGCAATAATGCAAGAAGAAGAAGAAGAAGGAAGAAAGAGAGAAATTAGGATGAAGAAGAATGGTGGAGAAAGAAAGGAGAAGAAGAAAAAAGGTTGAAGAAGTATTGTGCGGCGGAGAGGAAGAGAAATGAGAGTTTAAAACCTAGAAAAAAGTACTGTGCTAGCAATTGCACCATTTATCGCAAAATAGAACTGCTATCATGCTCAAATCGCAGATGGTAGCGATTAGATGTCTTCCACACATAGTGTACTTTTAAAAATGAAAAACAAATAACCCTAAATTTGTAAAATTTACAATTTAAGCTCCCTAACCACTACTACTTCGAGCCTCCACCGTCTCTCACCCCAGACTAGCCAACCTCCGATCCGGCGTCGACCAAAAAGAAACAAAAAACCCAGTACCGGCCACCTTCTTCCCTCAATAACATCAAGATAATAAAGATGGACTTACCCTTTAATTTCCTCTTCAGCTACTGAGAGCAGCAACACCATCAGACCTATTGGCCTGAAAGAGCCCAAGTACTCGTCATTTGGCCTGGCCGTGCTGATCATTCATGGACAGGGGTTTGTGTCCCCGCTGTCGACCCCAAGGTCACTTCTCTGGACGATGTCAAGGATCCTAATTTTGAGAAGAAGCGAAGCTGGTTGAGGTAGACAAATGATTCAGGCTGAGCCGCTCATTGCCGCTAGGAGAAAAATCTTGGTCTATAATGTCACAGAGATAAAACCAAAAAACATATTAATTTAGGTAAGCAATTGATTTTTGTTCTATTTTCCCATGAAATTGTGGGTAGTTTTGTATGGGATTTTCTCTCTAGCTTTGTTTTTGCTATACTCAATTGTGTCTGCATTTGTCGGCCCAATGGGATTGCGGTGCCAATGCGGCCGAGGGCGGTGAAGGAGTAGGCAGAGTAGAGTCATGCGGTGAATACACGGTAGCAGCAGGAGTATGTGGAGCTCGCTCTGTATGAAAATGAGGAGTTATTTAGAATATGAGTGAATTTGTCAATTTTTAGAAATTTTAAGATCTAGTGTGAAGTTAATTTAACGGCAGTGGTAAATCGGGTCGAAAAATGTAAACGATAAGGGCAAAAGACGACCCGTTTTAAAAAATGTGCAAAAAAAGTTCTTTTTACCAAATGTTAATGGTAAAAACAGTCATTTTCCCTAAAATTGAAAAACACAAGGAATGGAATAATTATACTCCCCGTCCTGAAAAGATTGTTGTGTTTGATTTTGATATTTCAAGTTTCAGTATTTGACTCAAAATTTTACTAAAATAAATAATATAAAAGTTCAAAAAATATTTTTTAAAAATTTAGATTACAAATTATTAGAAATATATGAATCATTTAATTTATATGTCGAGGAATTTAGGGCGAAGTAACCATCAGTAGCAGTGTAGTAGTGGGCTGACATCGGAACACCGATCCGCTTTTGTGTTGCTCCACTCCACTCCACTCCACACCACACAAAATATAATTCTTCTCTCGTCCAATTAATTATTAAGCCCATTTGTTAATGAGCCGATCGTCTTTGTGTGCAAGAGGCCTGTTCACCCTTTTCCCCTGTACTACTTGTTTTTTGGATCATGCGCAGCACAACTATTCTCCATATAGTAAGAGGAGGAAGAAGTGCTTAATTTGTAGTAAGTGGGAAAAACCAAATAAACCACTCATATTTTAAGTCTTTTTGAAATACATATTTTTAATCTTAGCTTTCTCACATTTTGTGATTTTCAAGCCTCTCTTCAGCAGCTCCACTCTCATAACTTCTAATATTTCAATCCCCAATTAATTCTACACATTTCTTGTTTGGGCTGTCCCTAAAAAATTATACACTTTCGTTAAATATAACTTTCTCTCCTCTAAAGTTACCAAATTATCCATATTTTATCTTAACTTTTTCTATCTCATTTTTTGTGCAACATCTACTCAAGGGTAATTACGTCAAACTACATAAAATCTTACATTCATCTTAATCTCCACACCCACACAAAGTGTAAAATTAATTGGGGACGGAGAGAGTAGTATCTTCCATGTATATTTTCTTAATTGTAAATGTCATCGATAAAGAATATGTACATTTTTTAAACCTTGAAAACATATATTTACTCCATCCGTTCTGGTAAAATTGATACATTTTCATTTTTTGACTATCCCAACAAAATTGATAGTTTTCCTAAAAAGAAAACATTTTCACACTAATTTTACCTTATCACCCACCATTTTCTTTTCCACTAAAAAAAACTACTTTTATCTTATATGCATATTTTACATTTTTACTCTCTAGTAAACAATATTTTTAAATTTCTGACTCAATCAAATATATAAATTTTTATGGGATTGAGGGGGTATATTTCTGAAAAAGTTGCTTGTTCGGGTGGGCAATTTGGAAAATATGGATGAGTTTTGAATAGTGAAAAACAAGAGTAGCGCGCTGACAGTACGTACTTGACATAAATAAGTGTATAGAATTAAGTAGTCTCTTACAAAAGGCAATTACTAAATTTGTAGAATGTTTTTTTTAGGAAATTGGATCACACCTCGTGTAATTCATTTCAAAAAACCCATCGGTACTTACATTTGTACATGGGTACAAGAGCTGAACATAAAAAAAAAAGCCAAAACATGTCCCAAGAAACAAGCAAAACCTAGAAGCAACCTGACTATGGGAGAAGAGAAACCACTAACTACGCGAACAAGAGGGAGGCCTATGTCTAATCCTGTTTTAAGCTGAACTAAATCTGTACAATTAGAAACTAAAGCTGTCCAATCTTCACAACCCCGCAGGTGAACTCTTCACAACCCAACCGTGAGGGCCGACGCCCTTTGTTCGCCGAATTTTTCCGGCAGATTCATGGTCACAGCAATTCGTCTCGGCGGCGTTTGGCTCTCAAACGATGCTGGTTGCGTCCCATGATTCCGGCATCGTGCTCCCCTTGGTCCTCCAGCGATGGCCTCCTGCCGGTCTTGAGACGGTTTGTCACTGGCCCTGTTGACCGGCGGTGTATCCCTACAACGGGTGATGTCGATCCAGGATGGGGCTTCTTCTTGATCTTTGCTTTATACTCGCCGGTTTTGGAGGCAATGTGCTTTGTTCATGGTTTTTTAGGATTGGGGATTTATCGAAAAAATGGGTGAAGGAGGGGACGGCCTCCGCATGGTCGTGCTACAAGTGTGGTGGGGAGGTGGAGTGCAAGTGGGGCAGATGGTGGTGGGAGCGAGTCGGTTGCAGGTGGGATGACTGTTGGATGGGGCAGCAAACGAGCGCGGATGGCAACTCGCAACGAACCTGCAGGGAGCGAGAACGCTACTTTCCTGGCCCAATTAGATTGATGGTTTCAGATGGTATAAGGATGTAAAGTCCGGCCCTACCATCAGTCATCTGTTCGGTACTTGGGACGATCAATGGATAGCAATGTTTAACTGGTATTGGATATGGTCCATGCAGGTGTGGTTTGAAGTTTGTTGGTACTTTCCGGGAGATCTTGCAGGAAACAGACTCTTTCGGGCACGCTTTGCGTGACTTCAGCGGAGGGGGACGGTAGCCTCGAGCTCTAATTTCGATGCTGTGGACGGATCCTTGACTCAAGCCTTATGGAAGTTGAGAGCACTTGCGAAGATCTGCTTCACTTGAGAATCGTTATCCATTATTGGTTTTATGTTTCTATTATCCTGATTTTTCTGTTATTTAATACTTATTTAATTTCATTATGGTTAGTGCTTTTAGGATTATTACTCTCATTAGTCTTAAGTTATTGGGAAGGTAGTTTTGATGATGCTCATTTCAGGCAAAGAGCATTAGTAGTTCTCAGCATCTTATTTCCGCTTAGTTTGTTTATCCATCCAGAGGCTGTTAGCCATTGAATGAATAGTCATTCCTGTTATAAAAAAAGAAAAAAGAAATTTTTGGCAATTTTGTAGTCTGAATGCTGTAGACGGGTTGTTTTTCTTTTTTTTTTTCGTGAATGTCGTACGCTAATCACTAGTGTTAACACCCATTTTTGTCCGAATTAATAATTTAAGTTGTGTTTAAAGTCTGGGTAATGCTACCGATTTTTTATATTTCGTTTAGGTGACTTTATTTATGTCTTTTTGTCATTTTTATAGTTATTTTATGTTTGATTTGTTCAATATACAATTTAAGTAAGTTTTGCTAACTAAAAAAAAGGAGAAAAGAAAAAAAAATAATGAAACAAAGTGGAAAAAGAAAGAAAAAAAGGAGCAAAAGAAATCGGCTAACTCATTTCACTTTGGCAGCACAGAATTAAAATAGGAGTGGAAGTAGGGGTGTTCAAAAAATCCGGAAATCCGAAACAGACCGAGTGATCCGAAATAAAAAAAAACAATATCCGAAAACCCGGAAAACCGAGAAACCGAAAAAATTGTGTCTCTGCGGTTCGGGTTCGGTTTCTGATCCGTATAAACCGTGGTTAACCAACCCGAACCGTGTATAACTTAAAACCATAAGTCTATACACCTTCCCACATCCAATCCTACCTTTTAACCCTAAATTCCTAAATCTAAACCTTGCTAGGGAGTCTGCCTCCTCGAGCCCTCAACAACTCGATCGATCAAACAGGCATAGGCAGACACTGTGGTCCGTGGTGCCCCTTCCCCTCTCCACCTCACCTCAAGCCCTCCATCTCGCGCACAGGTCAACTCCGCCTCCAAGCTTCACCGTGGTCCGTGGTGCTCGCCAAGCTCCACTGCAAACTCCATCGCTTTCCGTCGTAGCTAATCGTCGCTTCCTCTCCATTTGTAAGTGACTTCTCTTTCTCTGTTTCTCCGTCTCTTTCTCCGTTGCATGCCTCTGTTTTGTTGTCTTCTTTCTTACTGCTGCATCAAAAGCCTTCAACAGCTTCTGCTGCTTGTTATGCTCCACTTTATGCTTCTCTTTTTTTCACCTGTAAATTCTTTTTTCTTACGGAAATTTGATGTCGTTTCAAAAAAGCATTTCGAGGGTGGGTATGTTGTTTTTTCTTTGCAAATATGTTGCTATCGGTAAAGATTTGTCAAGTAGTGAGATTGATTTTTCAGAATCAATAATATTAATTGTTGGTGATGACCGAAAACTGATCTAGGGAATTGGCCTGCTTTGGATACAGGTTTAGCCAAAAGCCATTGTGATTCTGTGAAAGACATTCTTGTTGATTGATTATAACCTTCTTAAGCTGTTGCATGTACGTTGAGAGCTGTTTTTGCTTATTGTTCATTGAGGATTAATGACCTGTTCTTGTTTTAGAAGTGTAGGCTGAAACTCCTTGTAGTCTTATGATCTTGTGGCCATCTTCAATTCTTCATAAGTAGCTACATTTACTAGAAGACCTGAATACGTGGTGTGCTATGGTTTTGGAATTTTTGCCTTAGTTTAATTTAGGAGTAGAACCAAGAACTACTCTAAACCAACATTCATCAGTGTATGGCTTAGTGTTTATTTTTTAAAATTTGCTATATGAGTGTTCCTTGGTTAACTTGAAATATAAGAAGTGGAGTTCATTAATGTGTCTTGTCTGATGAAGCTTAAGAATTTTTGTATCTTACTTGAACACTTGTGTATTTGTTCTTGTTTGACATAAAGGTTAGGAATGAGTTTGATAACAAGGAATTTACCAAATATACATTTTACTAATTACTAAAGTAGCTTCATACCTCTCAGATTATTTAATGAGAGCTACTACCTTTCAATGAAAACTAGAACTTAGGAAATTCTAGGAAATTCTAGGACATGTTTGTGATGGTTATTGGAGGAAATATTTTTAGGAGTAATAAAGTGTACTTTCATTAACTATATGAAACATTGTTTCTTACTACCCCCTGTTGACTTATCATTTATTCTTTCTTTCTTTTTTTCTTTGTTTCTTTTATTAAAATATGCTTTAACTGACCTTTTTTTAAAATTAACTTTTTAAAAGGCAATGGCTGATGAATGTGTTATTGGGACCAAAGAGAAAGATGTGAATCCAGCCGCTCCAACTCTGAATCCAGAAGCTCATCAAGAGGGGGGGGGGGAGGAAAATGAGAAGACTAAGAGGAGTGATGAAAAGAAACAGAAATCAGCATCTAATGCAAACCAAAAATCTGATGTCTGGGCCCATTTCGCCAAGAAAGAATTTGATCCTATTTATTCGAGCAATGGCAAAGGACATTCTCGCAATTCCAGCATCGACTGTAGTCTCCGAGTCAGCTTTTAGTACTGGAGGACGTGTTCTTGATGCCTTCCGGAGTTCACTAACTCCTACTTTGGTTGAGGCATTAATTTGTGCATAAAATTGGCTTATGTCCAAAGCAATTCCAATTAGAGATGGGCATATCCATTGGATCGCTCCACGCTCCACCGCATCGCTCCACCATGGAGCGGGTTAGTTTTGTGATCCATCTATGGTGGAGCTATGGTAGAGCGGGTCGTGGATATCCGTTGGAGTTCCATGGAGCTCCCCCCATAAAAAAATATTTACAACATCAGTCCTCAAATTTTTCAAAAAATTACAAATTGGTCCTCAAATTTTTAAAAAATTTACATTTTGGCCAAAAAATGTTTACATTTTTAGTCCCTGAACTTTTTCGAAAAAATAAAAAATGACCAAAACTTTAAAAAGTTACACTTTAGTCACTGTTGGTGGAGCGGATCGGATCAATACGGATCGATCCACCAGTAAAGTGGAGCGGGTCATGGAGCGATCCACCACCATGCGGATCAAGGCGGATCAATCCATGGAGCGGGTCGACCCGCTCCAATGCCCATCCCTAATTCCAATCGATATTGAGGAGAAATTTGAAGAATTGGAGTCTTTTGAAGCTGGTATAATTTTTAACTTGAATTATTTCATAATTATATATTAAGTTTGATTTAATGAGAATACATTTTATTTCAGAATATAAAGAATTGGCTCAAGTTTTGTCAACTGTTACCGTGGATGATTGATGTTGAGAAGCACTTGGAAAAGGGTATGTTTTATGAATTTGTAAGTTAGAAACAAAGGCGGTTGTTTCTCACATGTGAACATTTTTTTCATGACTTTTTTAACATAGTAGTATATCATGGTCAGTTTTGTAATACCCGCATTAAAGAGAATTGGCGGTTCTTTCATCATTAGCCTCATCAACCTTTGCTTTTTTATTTAGACTAGATGCTCCTTGTTTGGTTACTGTGTGTGATATTACATGCATGAAAATTTTCACGAGCTCTCTTTATGTCTTGTTATCAAGTTCATCAAAATTGATGTAAACTGCTAAATGATATTACAAACACACCATACTAATATTGCAAATTGGCAGGTAAATGGGCACATAAAACCGCTAGCAGAAGAAAGAACTTGTCCAGGCAATACTAAAGGACAGATATATCAGATCATGGACATTGGACAAATTGACTTTTGTTGCTCGATTTTCATTTTAAACATTTTTATGTTAACATGACTTTAATTATGGTTATGGACATCTGAGAACATTTGAGATTTTGTTATTGTACTTTAACTTCTCTATTAGTTGATTTTTGTATGGAATACTATTACTGAACATCATGTTTGTGAGTTATGACTAAAATTGAGTTGTGAATTGTAGATAGACTAGAGTGTAAATAACCGTAAACCGATCCGCAAAAAACCGTTAATCTGCGGTTCGGTTCGATTTCTGCACAAAAACGGTTCGGTTTGATTTCTTAATTAGAGAAACCGTACCGCATGAGGTGGATTTTATTTTTACCAAAACCCGTCCCGATCCGTCCTGTGAGCACCCTAAGTGGAAGTATAAAAAAAATGAGAAAAGAGATTAAAAGCAAAAAAAAAAGAAAAAAATGGGAACAAGCTTTGCACGTTGCTTCTCTCACGTTTGAACAACCGGAAAAAGCGCCGGTGCTTGGCATGCTTTTGCTCATCTGCTGTCAATCAACATAACTTTAAGCTCCTTCCTCCGTCTTTTCATCATTGAACCTTGCTCCCTCTTTTCATCATTGAAACAAAAGCACACATCTGTCTAACATGTAAATTGGTGCCTAAATTCTAAAAAAATTGCCTATAAATTGAGTGGAATGGAAGAAGCAAAGCAAGGGGCTGCACCCAAAAAGACTTTCAAAAAAACCAGTTCCTCTCGTCTCAACCGAGCCATCAACCTCCCTCTTGCTCCTCATTCGCCGGCGACCCTTCATTAACAGCCTCCCGCCTCACCAGCGCCACCGTGTGACGCCGACCTCAGCCAGCCCACCCAAGCCTCCGGAGACGCTGAAACGGAGGAGAAATCGCTACCAACCCGCCGACCTGCTTCGCGACTCAACTCGCCAAATCCAGCCTTCTCCAGCTCCTTTCCACCGCCTCCACCACGGCGAAACTACCTCCCCGCCGTCGGCGCATCTCTCTGGACCAGGTGTGCCGCAAGATGAAGCCGTTTTCGCGCCGATTTGGTCGGACTACACGCCGACCCGTCGCGACCCGCCTCTACCCCAACGCCATAGCCAGAGCTTCAAGCTCAGCATCTTGGAATTTATCTTTTCCTCCCCCTGATCCTTTCCATACTTTCAGTTTGCTACCAAAACCTTTAAGCACTTACAGTTAAGTCACTCAAAAAGGTTTCAAAATCAAGATTTAGGCACTATGCTCAAACTTTTTCTTCTCTTCTTTCTTTAAGATGTTTTGTCTTTCATAATTTCTCCATTTTTATTTATGTTTATATCACCAATTTTACTTTCAAATCATTTTTTATTATTACTCTTAAGTTGTTTTTGTCATTCTTTAATTATGTAAATAATTTTAAATACTTTAATTTTCATTTTTATCTAGCAATCAATTGAGTTTTTTCTTTCTTAGTTTTGGATGGTTAATTTAAAAAGAAATCAAACAAAAATAAGATAAAATCAATGCCAATTTTTGGACGTTCGAAAATTTATATTTTTGTGCAAAGTTGACTAACGAGCTCAGATTTCTCGTAAACCATTTTTATGTTTCCAATCGACTTAGATAAAAAGATTGGTGACGACTCTTATAAAAAATTACGTCGCTTCAATTAGCTTATTTAAATTTGGAAAAATATCTTATTTTACAATCAATGTTTGGCTATTGGATTCTTTTTGTCACAACTCGAAAATATAATTCTCTTTTATCATTATTGCTATAATTTGGGGTCCCCATTTGTCACTGTCGTTAAAAATTAGCACGGTAGCAAATAGAGACCCTTAATCATTACAATAATGGTAAAAGAGAACCATTTTTTCGAGTAGTGACAAAAAAAATCTAATAGCCAAACGTTGATGGCAAAATCAGATCTTTTTCTCTTTAAATTATGTAGTGCGAATGTCGCACGCTAAGAAAAACTATGAGATTCGGTCTATACATAATCATCTGACTCGAAAGATTTAAATTGCTAAAGTTATGGATTAAATTAAAGAGAAACATGAATAGTTATCCATTGAGATTTTGAAATCTATTAATTTATCTCATTGTTTTGTCACATTGTACTACGAGAAAACTTGTTCGGATTTTTTAGGCCTTTGATGGTTAAGCTCCTGAAAATGAGCTTGAAATCTTGCTTCAATCTCCACCATCTCCAATTCTCAACCGTCATGCATGTATCAAAAAGAAAAACAGAGAGAAAACCTATGTACATGCTTTTTTTGTTGTTGTTTTCCCTCTTTTTATTTTGGTAATTGGTCTTAATTATCCGAAGAGATGTTCTTGAAATCCAACCCATTCTTGTTACGAGATTTTATTGGCCTTGTATAATTGTAACACATATTAAACATGAAAATTAAAGGGGTCGTCTGATGAGAAGTGCGAGAGGAAAGCAGGATTTTTTTCCCGGTATAGTACTGCAGGATAAAAAGGTGGATACTATTTTGAAATCTTCTTCCAGTGGAGTACTCTAAAGCATCATCAAACATGGATCAATTACATGAACACCATCCAATTAGAACCAGAATCCTCTATGTAAATTTCAATCTATCTGGTATACGTGGGCCCTCCGACTCTCAAGGTTCAGGCCCAGAGGCAACGAAGGTATGTAGGAGTTTCGCCACACACGTTGTGGCCTAATGCGGTCCGTCAACGTCATTCCTTCATCTACAAGGATTCAAGGTCTCCTCTCCCTATCAGACTTCGAGTCCTACTTCAATCTCTACCTAAGTAGTAGGGTCGACCTCTATTGCTAATCTGATTGGGTTCCACTATCGCAAACACAGTTGGTAGGCTTATCTTAAGTGACCTACTTTGACCTCCACTATATAAGGAGTGCCGGATAACCTCTCCGGGTATAATGTTCTCTATACTATTTCTCTAAACTATACTTACCTAGCCTTACACATCTCTTCGCATACTTCCGCTAACTTGAGCATCGAAGTGGGTCCCCGGACAGTGGACACACAATGCTGACTCATTTCTTGTTTGCTGCAACATAAGATTTTCTCCACCAGACGTTGTAGTTCCAATCTCACTAGGCCGGAATTATCAATATATGAACATGTAAAAGTTTTTAAAATAGTGTTCTAAAATATAAAAATAAATAAAATTATTAATTAAGCATCGAAAATAACATCATAAAAAAAAAATCCTCCTACCCGTTAAGAGGAAACTCCTCTTCATACATACGTGTCATGGTATTATTGATTGATGTCATCACTGTTAACTACGACTTGTCACCCCGTCACTGTTAACAGTCATGCTTTTTGACCCTTTGTTGAAGGTAAGTATAATGGTACTCATTTTTTTACATTTTGGCTGGTCCAAAATGATGAACTAATCAATTTTTTTATGTTTTGAAGTTCATCTCCCACCGCCTTTTGCACCAACACAGCCGACTCCATCCACTCTCCGCCATCGACTGCCGCCTCCAACTCACCGAGATGAATGTTGATGGATTTTCTAGGTTTGAATGATGATGAATTTCGATGAATCTGAGTTTTTTTATTTTATAAAATAAATTGGTAATGGACTGCCAGTTACCAAACCTATTACCATTAGTAGCGGGCCGATAACAGATTGACCCTTACCAAATGCCCAACAAATACGTAGTGTTAATAGTGTTATCCCCATGATTAATAGAGATGATCATAATCACTATTAGCATGACATGTGTACAGGAATGAAAAGTTTTCTTCCAATCAAAATAGGATGAAAATTTTGTCTTAAAAAATAGCAATTCTACCAGAGATAGCTAGTATTATACGGTCTTAGAACACTACGTAGTTGATAGGAGCTTGGTAGCAGGTCTAGTAAATGGCGGCCCGCTACCAAGCTCCCAAAAGTGCCTCTGGTTTGCTAGGTCGGGTTACCCGCTACCGAATGCGCTATTGGGTAGCGGGAAACCCGCTACCGTGCAATTAATTCAGTTGGGGAGCGTTTTGAAATTCAAAACGGCCCTCAAAACCGTAAAAAGAAGATGGTAGCGGGAATGGCGGCGGGCTACCCGCTACCGATGCTATTATATTTACTTTCAGCTTCCTCTCTCCTCCATTTCTTCCCCGACAATTCCTCTCCTCCTCCAAAAATCACTGCCAACCACTGTCGTTTCACCCATTTCTGGCGCCCTTTCACTAGCTTTTAGGTGGAACTACAACAGCAAGTTCAGGTATCATCTCCTCTCCTTTCTTTCGGTTTTTAATGGTTAGAAATGGTGTATTTGACGATTTTAGTTTTTTCTTTATTCAAGCTCCAACACTGTCACCAGCCACCTGAGATTTCCATCACCTTCTGTCTCCACCGCCATCTACAGGTATTTTTTATGGTATTTTATGAATTATTTTAGTATTTTAGGAATTTATTTAGTAATTTTAGGTATTATTTATTAATTTTGTTGTATTTTAAGCAATTTTGTGGTATTTTAGTATATATTTTATGTATTTTGTGATATTTTAGCATATTTTAGGTATTTATGAATTTCGTGATATTTTAGGCATTTTAGTTATTATTTATGAATTTTGTGGTATTTCGTGGTATTTAGTATATACTTTAGATATTTTATAAAAATATTAGTATTATTTATGAATTCTATGGTATTTTAAGCATTTTTTGGTATTTTAGTATATACTTTAGGTATTTTACAAAAATAAGATTATTTATAAATTTTGTGCTATTTTAAGTATTTTGGTGGTATTTTAGTATATATTTTAGGTATTTATGAATATCGTGATATTTTAGGCATTTTAGTTATTATTTAAGAATTTTGTGGTTTTTAGTATATACTTTAGGTATTTTATAAAAATAAGATTATTTATTAATTTTGTAGTATTTTAAGCATTTTTTTGCTATTTTAGTTTATACTTTAGGTATTTTATGAAAATAAGATTATTTATAAATTTTGTGATATTTTTGTGGTATTTTAGCATAGATTTTAGGTATTTTGTGGTATTTTAGTATATATTTTATGTATTTTATGGTTTTTAGTATATATTTTAGGTATTTATGAATTTCGTGCTATTTTAGGAATTTTAGTTATTATTTATGAATTTTGTGGTATTTTGTGGTTTTTAGTATATACTTTAGGTATTTTATGAAAGTAAGATTATTTGTGAATTTTGTGGTATTGTAAGCATTGTTTTGGTATTTTAGTATATACTTTACGTAGTTTACAAAAATAAGATTATTTATAAATTTTATGCTATTTTAAGTATTTTTGTTAGATCGACATCAATACCTTGTTAGATCAGCATCAATACTTGTTAGATCAGCATCAATACCTTGTTAGATCGACATCAATACATTGTTAGATCAGCATCAATATTTTGTTAGATAGACATTAGTACCTTATTAGATCGACATCAAAACCTTGTTAGATCAGCATCAATATCTTGTTAAATCGCCATCAATACCTTTTTAGATCAGCATCAATACCTTGTTAGATCAACATCAATACCTTATTAGAGCAGCATCAATACCTTGTTAGATCGCCATCAATACCTTGTTATATCAAAGATCAATACCTTGTTAGATCGACATCAATACCTTGTTAGATCAAAGATCAATACATTGTTAGATCAAAGATCAATACCTTGTTAGATCAAAGATCAATACCTTGTTAGATCAAAGATCAATACTTTGTTGACATCAATACCTTGTTAGATCAAAATCAATACCTTGTTAGATCGACATCAATACCTTGTTAGATCGACATCAACATCTTGTTAGATCAACATCAATACCTTGTTAGATCGACATCAATACCTTGTTTGATCGACATCAATACCTTGTTAGATCAGCATCAATACCTTGTTAGATCAGCATCAATACCTTGTTAGATCGACATCAATACCTTGTTAGATCAGCATCAAAACCTTGTAGATCAGCATCAATACCTTGTTAGATCAGCATCAATACCTTGTTAGATCGATATCAATACCTAAAATACTTTATATACTAAAATTCAACAAAATACTAACAAATTCATAAATAATTCATAAAATACCTAAATAAATTCCAAAAATACTGAATGAAATTCATAATTCTATAAAATTTGTTGATCAATCTTCTAAAAACGTTGATCTATCTTCTTTGCCATGCTGATTTTCTTGTTTACCATGTTGATCTATCTTCTTTGTATTTTGATCTATCTTCTTTGTCATGTTGATCAATCTTTTTAGAACGTTGATCTATCTTCTTTGTCATGCTAATCTTCTTGTTTACAGTGTTGATCTATCTTCTTTGTCATGTCAAGCCTAGTACTAACTACTATGTCTTGTAAGGATATGATGTCTCCAACGCGTGATAGTGGCCACGGGTCAGGTCGTGGTTCCACGACCGAGGGCCGTTTTGGGGGTCGCACCGGCTCTACAGCCGCAACCTCAGTGATCATCCTGGTGCACGACTACAGGGTTCCAGACGCCCAACATCTGCGGTGCTGATTATTATACCCCGATGATGCCGACGCCATAGCAACAGGCACCTCAACATCCGCCGCACAATAACGTGTATGACCCGGAGTTGTTCAGGTGGAGTAATGTGTCGTTTAACCCATTCTCTTTGGGGTTCAACAGACAGGCGTTCGACGATTCAAGCACCATTCCCCGCCGTGTGAGAATCAGGGTGACGATTACGATTCGTCTCCCCCGTAGGACACTTTTGTAAAAACTATTTGACTTTGTCAGTTTTTTATTTTAATTGACACATTTGGGTAATTTATAATTAAATATATTTATGTTTTTAATTATAATATATAAATACTAATAAATAATATTATTGTTGAACCATTTGTTAAATGATGCAAACAAAGAAATCTTTCCAAAAAAAAGAAAATATGGTAGCGGGCAGGGTAGGGCGGGGTGCTACTCTGCCACATTGGCAGCCAGCCACACGGCTTGGGTAGTGTCGTGGATTGATGGAGCGGCCCAAAAAGAATGCACAAAATGGGTGCCAGCCTCGCTACCATGGTCATGGTTGGGTAGCGGATCGCCTCCATCCAATGCCCATTAAATATGTAGTGAAATTATAGTACTAGCTTCTTTTTATAGGTGCATAGTACATTTGAGTTCCAAGAGATGGGTGATGTAGGCATACCGAGGAATAGAGCATGTCATTATCCATTAAAGGTTTCCCATTACATGTTGCCCCGTTGGAACGCTGAATCCCAAATGCCAAAACAGGGACTCGTATCTTCTTTCAACTCGACAAAGAACTTTGATAACATAATTCCTTCCAATAACCATTCCATGCCCTATTCCAAGATTTCGACTTGCCCAATCCAATCATAATGGTCTTCCCGGCCTTTCATTGGATACGATCACAAGTGGCAAGAGCTGTGTGTTATGTGCTCAAATGAAATAGATACTTTTTTTTGTAGGTTTTTTAAAATAGAGAATGCAAATTGTAGGCTTTCTCAAAGTTCAGGGGATTTTGTAAATTTGTCCTTTTAATTTTTACCGCGAAGAGCAAATAATTTCGTAAACCAGTAACTTTGAAAATTCAACCTAGTGTAGTACTTAAGAAGTAATCGAAAGATTGCAATGAAAGAAGTGATGAAATAGTACATCTTTTTATATTTGAGGCTGAATGATAATTACTACTCCTACTAGCTAGTACCACTATATATTCAGTAGGTGTGAGTTTTCAAAACTGGGGACTTAGTGGTGCAATTCAATGAAGCTCTAGGAGCTAGGCGTAATTAGCTCACCCAATGCATAAAGCTGTGCTTACATCACTACCACCAGACAGGACAGGACCACTAAGAAGCCCATTTGATTTCTGACCAGATAAGCAAGCAAAGGAATGAACAAGAAGGAAAAAGAGGGAAAAGGGCAGTCTCCCTTTGAGTGGGGAACATCCAAAATGCACAATAACCAGTTTCAACTAATAAGAAGACCCCCAATAACTGTGATGAAATTAGCATTTGGTGGAGGCTCATCAGGCCAAGAGCATCTTGATATATGTTAAAGGACAGTATTATTAATTTGCTTTAAAATCATGCAAGCGTTATAAGTAGGAAAATAAATAGTGGGATCAGATAGATCAGTGCAGAAAATTATATGGCCACCCCCTTTGGTTTTAGTGGCCCTATCAGAGATAGAAGTAGTGAAAGCTTCTTTAAGTTATACTACTACTACTACTACTATATAGACTAAAGTGGCTCATCATCCCACTATCCTAACCCTAATAATAAAACCAATTACTTCCTTTAACTATAGAATTAAATAAGAAAAAAAATGCATAATGAGATTTGAAATATACACTTATTAATTCACTTATACATAATACTCCATTAATTCCAATTTCTTTAATTTGCAACATACATTATGTGCTAGAGTGACTTAATTTTTGTTGAAGACTGTTGTATCGTCATCACTATGAACTATTAATGATTAGTTGTAGCAAATTATATATGAACACCAAAAGAATGATCACGAAGCTCAACCACTTAAATTGCCCGACAATTCATTAACACCCAACCATCACTAGCTACATACATGGACCATTTCATTTCATACGATACTAATGACATGAACTGTTCCTGGCCTCTTCTCTCATTTACACCCAAAGGCTGTATTCTTCAACTATTTTTTCATCAAAATTTCAAATGTCAATTCAACTTTTTTTTTTTTTAAAAAAATCTATTTTCTTCTCTCACAAACATATGTTTTATAAATATTTACGAAATTCTACAAAATTTTCGTCAAAAGAACATTGCACTGTTTATAATTAAATTAGAAATTAGGCTAAAAGTTCTGCACTGGTTGACCATCGCATATTCATTTACAGATCCTGTGCTTCTATTAGTGACATCACTGATGCGGATGCTGTAGTGTAGTGTGCTCATGTTACTGTATAAATCAGTGTAGAGAAGCATACATTAGCTAGTGCAGGAGGATTTGAAAAGTTTAAACGATTTGATTTTCATATTTTAATATTTAATATTTATCTCAAATATTTAAATTATGACACGCATATAAATTATTTAACTTTAAGTGTCTAAATATTTATGAAAATAAATTACTATATATTAAATACTGTAAGACAATAAACAAATAGATTAATTATTTGAGGAGAGAGAATATTACTATTACCTTGTAGATGATACAGTTCGAGTAAAATGAGAATAATGTTAAAATTAAAGAGTCAAAAGTCTAACTAAACGCCCAATTTTTTGAACAAGGAAGACATATTATATTAATGATAACTCATTACAAAATAAGTCGTAAATGATGAAATAAAGCACCTTATAAAATAGGTACAAATAAACCTGTCCACTAAAGGAAAAATGTTCACATAAATAGAATTATTGAGGAAAATCAAAACCACTACGGTAAGGCTCACCTGTTCTGGCCTCTAAAGGCAAAACATATCATGACGATGGTCATGACCACTATGACAGATAAAAAGATTTGGAATACAGCTCCATGTACCTTTGCTAGCCCAAGATTGGCTAAATAGTACCGACGCACCATATTGGGCTAAAGAGATCACTAATCATAGTGATAATAGTAAATGCAACAACCTACTTCTGTAGCTACTTGCAAACAAACCAAAAACTAAGCAAAACTGAAGCAAAACTAGAGTATACTTGATAATCGAAAGAAAAATAACCGAAACTAAAGTAACTGAAATAAAAAGAAACTGTCGAGCTCCAAACGAAGACCTTATACAAGCTGACTAGGGGAGCCCGATACCGCGCCGACCTGGTACCCAAAAGTTCATTGCTCCAGGCAGGGTGAGCACTGGCTCAACCGTACCAATTCAGAAAATTCTACCAAACCCACTTCACCAAAACCACTGTCCTCTGAAAAGAACCACCTTGTAGGCCGAACATGCCACTCGTCACCCCTGTTGTGAGGAACATCGGTTGTGACACCAAGACCACCAGCAATGAGGCTAGCAAAACCGGTGGACAGAGGCAACCACCAGTCTCCCAGCCCAAAGAAGCGTCGACTACAGAAGCGTGAACCAGGCGGCAAAAGGAGGGCACTGGACCATCGTGGAGAGCAGAACCTAGCGAGAATGACAACAGCCCAAGGAGGAGGACAGCGTCAGAGGCAATGTGATGCGAAGAAACAGTGGGGGGAGATCGACGACGGTGCCAGAATCACTTGAAGTACCATGAACCCAAGGGTTGCGGTTGCGCAAACCCTAGCAGTGCCCATCCAACTAGCCTGAGCCTGACCATTGGCCTCAGAGACGAGAAGACCCAGAGGCCTGTACCCACCACGACTGGCCGCCGACGAATGGAAGAGCACCGGTCCACAGAACGCGAGACGCCACTGAATGGAGCCCGAGACGCGAACGCCTTGTGAGCCCAAGCATCGGCGCTCGTAGAAGATCCGATCAAAAAAGCCAAATGAAAGAGGCACACCAGCGACGGAGAGCCGCAGAGGCAGACAATGGTGGCAGCCTTGCAAAAAACCCTAGAAGACATGAAGTTTTTAAATGCCCAAATTTTAATAAATAATGCTCCCCCTCCTTTTACATTTACTTTCACTACGTACTTTAGGGGATATTTGTAGCGCTTAAGAAGCGCTTTAAGGCGTTACTAATGGCCCAATAAACAATTTGCGCTACAAAGCGCTACAGGGTGGGTCCGTTTTTCTACTTGAAGCCCCTATGTAGCGCCATTTAGCGCTTCCAAACACTGACAGCTGACAACATCTTTATTCGAGCCGTTGTAGCGCCGTTGTAGCGCATAAAAGCGTTACAAAAGCGATTTAAATGGCTCCGGATCATTCTCTCCTCTCATTTAATTTAATTTCTACTCTCTCTACCTCTCTCTCTCTCTCTCTCCCCTTCATCCGAGACCTCCTTCTTCATCAAGCTCCCAACAAGTTCAACAATGGCGAGATTCGGCTCCGTTGAAGTTCAACGATGGTGAGGTTGGACTCTACAGATCTGGGTTAAGGTGAGTTCAAAGAACGGTGATGAATTTTAATTCGCAAGATGAAGATTTTTTTAAGATGAGTTAAGATCCAGATCTGGGTTTAAGATGAGTTCAAAATCTTTTTCTTGTTTTAGTCATCCTGCCCTTTTCCCGACCGGCGCCCTTCTCCCGGCGACGGCGGCGTTGAAGACCGGTGACGACTACGTTCTCCTTCTCCCGGCGACGATGGCGGCCTTTTTTTGTTTATATTTTTCTGAGTTTGTATTTTTTTGTTAATTTGTTGGATTATCTATTTTTATGGGTTTAATGGATTTGATGAATTTGGATTAGGGTTGTGAATTTGATGGTTTTGTTGAAATGTTTGATGAATTTTTGATGTTTTTGTTTGATGGATTGATGAATTCGTGTTTAATGAATGTTGATGAATGTTTAATGTGGATGAAAGCGGATGGATGAAGATTTATGAGTATTTTTTTAATTTACGAATTGTTGTGGCGCTTAGAAACGCTTCACAAGTGCTACATCGTAGCGCCATGAAGCGCATGTTGCAAAAAGCGCCTCCGGCGTAGCGGCAGGTAGAAGCTCATCTTGGCGCTTCTATAGTAGCGCTAGTGGAGCGCATTATGGCGCTTCAAAGCCCCAATTAAATACGTAGTGTTTCCCACCTTAAAAGATTATTTTATTTTATGTATCGTTCTTTTATGAATTCTTTTATATTATTTATTTTATTTTATTAGCCTCAAATGTACCATATTTATTGGTACTTAGGAAGTGCCTGAAGTTTTTTTTGGTCTCTTCTTGAGAGCTTCATTCAATCATTCTCTAATTGATATAACCTTTTCCATTCAAAAATATATATATACTCCTTCTATCCCAAAAGAAATGAAACAATTGATTGTTTATGTTAATTTGACTTCAGGGTCATCAAGAGTTGTATGAAGATGTTGGGGTCTAGGAATTTATCCTTCAAGTCTAACTGCATCATCATCTTATTTTGTGCCCGCAGTCCAACAAGGAGTTGCTGATCCACAAGTTGTTTTAGCTCGGTTCTTGAATTACGTGGTTTCTCAAGCACATGCTCAAGGACAAGGACCGGGGCAAGTACAAGAGCGGATACTTCCAAGACTATTGGCTCCTTTAGTAAATACCTCGAGAAATAGGAAGGAGAAAGCGGCGACGAGTGGGCGACCTAAGGGTTACCGGTGAGACGCTCGCAGCCTCGTCAACAACGGAGTGATGTCGGCGGTAAAACTTCTTAACGGTAGAAGCTCCCTCTTGGTTGCCGGAAGTAACTATCTCCTGGATGAGAAATGGTGCTAGGTACTCTTCTGAGGCAACTTTTTCAAGGCTCCTTCACTTCTGAAAAAAGCTGATCGTCTCCTTGAGCGATCGATTGTCCGTTGTGAAAAAAGGAACAGCTAAACAGAGGAATTGAGAGCAGAGAAAGCGAAGAAGCAAGAATGATGTGAATGACAATTCAAAAACTATTCCTTATTTAAGGATGTCAGGGAAGGCGAACCGTCACAAAACGATACACATCCACCGTTGATCAAAAAGTAGTGGTTAATGCGTGAACCGCGATGGGACTGCTTGCAAACCACCTCAATTCAAAAGTCCCGAACCATTGCGGTCCGAGGAATTTAAAAGTGTACAAAATCCTTAATTCAAAAGTTCCGGACCATTACGGTCCGAGAAATTCATAAGGAGGATGACAAAATCCTCAATTCAAAAGTCTCGGACCATTGCGATTCGAGAAATTCAAATGGAGGATAAAATCCTCAATTCAAAAGTCCCGGACCATTACGGTCCGAGAAATTCATAAGGAGGATGACAAAATCCTCAATTCAAATGTCCCAGACCATTGAGGTCCGAGAAGATCAAAAGGGGGATACGCAACTCAGGCCAAGCATCCTGAACCGTGACAATTCGGGAAACTCGCTAAGGAAAATTCGGACTCCTTGCAGTCGGCCTAATTGCTAATGGGGGACTTGATGGCCGCTAGGCCCAGTCAGCCAAAAAATGCCTAGCAAAAGGCACAGTTAGTGGCCCAAGATGAAAGCCCCATTAAAAATTCAAACCACTTCCGAAG
The DNA here is from genome assembly GCA_024586325.1 of Stellera chamaejasme. NCBI lineage: Eukaryota > Viridiplantae > Streptophyta > Magnoliopsida > Malvales > Thymelaeaceae > Stellera > Stellera chamaejasme. The sequence goes on from CM044984.1 coordinate 36,557,429, forward strand.
ATACATAACACGTGTCCACTAACGCTATATTGAAATATTACGATTTTGCCACCATTACTATGGACTATATAAGACATTTATGGCGGGAGTTAAGGGGATAACTCTCTTTTTCAACCACTTTCATTAAAAAAAACAAGAACAGAACTTACTCAACCTTATCCTAGAATTCTGAGAAACACATTGAACAAATCCCCATGGCATCTAGTAATGTCAACACTCGTCAGCTTCGTAGACACGTGGCGGCAGCCCAAACGGATCCGCCACCATATATATACACATCAATCTCGTATGTATTGATCTACTATGATCAATATATGAAAAGTGTTAGAAATAAAAACAATATTGCCAAATCATTAGATCTAGAGGAATCCGGTGTAAATATGGCGGCAGTAAGGATCTTAAACTGTTATATAGGCAGCGGCCACCGAGTGTGTGGTGGTTTGTTCATGTAAAAAATAGAAAAACAAATTTTAGCACAAGGCTTGTGAGATATAAGTGAATAAAAGCATTTTATTTAGGGAAAACAACAAAGATGGCATACCGTTTTCGGAGTTCCTTCAGGATGTTACTACATGAATTAGATAAGGATCGATCTATTTCATAAAATCGAAGTTTACTGTCGCCATCTTATATCAGAATATAGTGCTCGACGGCGGCGGTTGCGGCGGGAAGGAAGTTGAATGATGGTTGAGACACCGAAAAGTGTTGCCGATTTTGTACATGCAAAAAACGGATCCATGTTAGCAAACGCGAATATTTTTCATATCGGATGAAATAAAAGTGAAAAATCAAAAGAGAATTTAGAAAAACCTTCGATTCGTACCGTTTATGAAGATCATGAAGTTTCGGTTTGAAGGTTGGGGTGTAATACCAACCCACTTTTCAAAACCCATGATGGTCGTCGTCTTTTTTCATCATTAAATAGCGATGGACGAATGCAAAGGTGGCGGAAAGGGATCGATGATGACGGTAGGTACGGCGCCCAACGAGAACATTGAAGGAGAGAAAGAGTCATGGTTTAACACGTTTCTGCTGAAATGGGAGGTTGGAGGTTTAGGGTTAGCGATCAATATTTCATACATTAGTTCAAATGATTCAGCTACAAGGTAATCTGCAAGTCCAAATCCAACTAACCGGACAATTACATACCTATTCCTCATTCACCAAGTGCTCTAAGTGGATGAAAATTCACTCGTGTGATAAATAATATTGACCCTAGGGTTAGTGGAGGTATTTATAGTGGGGTTTGGTAGGTTTGGGTCAGGGTTTGGGGTGGGCTTCAGGTGGGCTTTGGAGAGGGTTATATGATTGTGGGCCTGTGGGTTTTTATTTTTAAGCCTGTTGGTTGATTTTTATTAAAAAAACATGTTGGGTTATTTTATAAAATCGGCTTGTTTCTTTTGGGTGGGTCTTGGTTTGGGCTTGGTTTATTTTAGTGTATTTCCACTGTTAGCCGGAGTTGTTTGAATAACTTACACTCTGGTCCACATGAAAAAGAATGTTTATCCCCTAATATTTGTGAAAGTTATAAAATGATCCCTGTAAAATAAAAACTACGGTTATATAAGTGCGTTTTGACTATTAATTCATTATGAAAGTTGTAAAAAAATAAATATTTTTCGATGATTGATACTTAGAGATAAAACTAAATTTATATGTAATGATTTGTTTGGGTTGTTAACAAAAACTATACTCCCTTCGTCCCTTAATTATTGCAACCTTTTGATATGATACGCGAATTAAGGATATAAGTTAGTAGCTAATTATGTAAGTTGTTATAAAACTGTTTGATTGCACTTCATCAATGATCCAATCATATATAGTGCGAATAAATGTTTAAATGTTCATATAGCTAATCGATAATATCAATAGTTTTTTGTTGTGTCAACGAACCTAAACATTATAATACTGTAATTTTGTGTAAATATTTATGGATACCTTTTGGAAATTATAATGATGTACCATATGTTTATGTATAAATACATACGAGCAGCTATAATTGCTAAATTATGTTATCAAAGCATTTAAATGGTGGCTAATATATTTATGTTTTATGCATAGTTCTTTGATGGTTGAACAGACAGGCAGTTGTAGTGTTAAAGATAATAGTGATAGCATGATCAAATTAGGTGTACATGATGTTAACATTGATGACGATGACTCGTACGTATTTTGTTTGATATACTATTACTGATAGAACGTAGTTGAATATGATATTGATCTGTTTTGGCATTGATATGTAGGTTGAAATTACGAAAAACATGTGATATCTATTGTAACGAATATTGATGAGCGGTTAATAGAAGATATTGCATGAAGGTGGTCAGATTTGTAATAATTAAGGTTACTTTTGCAATTAACATTATTTTGGGTACTAAACAATTACAATAGTTGTGTTATTCATTTTACTAATTTAGATAATACCGTTTTTATGATTTTTTTAGAAGTTTTTTTAATTTGTAATATTCGGGTTCTATTCCTTCCTTTCTGTTTCGAAAAAGGGTACTAACTAGTTTTCAATAAAAGCTATATTGTTGTTCCAAAAAAAAAAATCAATTACAGAGAACACAACTCATCACGTGAAGGAAACAAACAAAGGGACCAGATCGGCACAATATTTTGGAGTACCCCCAGTCCCTAGATCAGGTGACAGGCAGGTGCCACCAAACAGTCAAACTCTTCCCGGTCAAGACAATACTGCCCCCTACATTTGTTTTTTACATGTGTTTTTTCCCCCAAAACAATTAAGAAATTATTGAATTTGTTTTTTGAAAATTAATATGGAATTTGTATAGAAAATAATGACGGTTCAATTTCTTATTTATATTTACATTAAATTAAACATAAGATATATTTTATCAAAAATATACTCCGATAAGCATGATAATGATATCCAATTTCTCATTTTTAAAAAAGCACTTAGTTAATTTTACATTCCATCAAAATGTTAAGCAAAATGAGTATTAATTATAGGGTGCATGAGGAAACTAAAATCGGAAAATGTGAGAATTAAAAGAGAATATGGTTTTTAAAACCGAATCGGAAGTAGAACTGTTCATATACCGGTTTATGGTTCAATCGGTTCAACCGTTTGGATCACTGATCTAATCGATTATTTTCTTAAAATTAGCTATTATCATTAACTATATAGAATTATAATGAAATAATTTAAATATGAAATAATAATGCACATTTTTTATACTAAAATAACAATTTAAAATATAAATTAGTGATTTTATAAGAAGGGAAACAATATTCTATATTTTAATTAATTATGTAATTGAAAATAATAAAATATTTTTTTTATGTTTATATAATAGTTTACAATTTTTTTAAAAGATAATATGAGCAAATATTAAAAAAATTAAGGTGTTAAATATGAATTTTTAAACAAATGTAAATGTAGAATAAATTAAAATTAGTAATAAAAATTTAAGAGTTTTGGACGAATTTATTCAAAAAATGCAAATAAAAAAGGAATAGTCGGTTTTTCGGTTCATCGGTTCTTTCCGGTCAACCGGGGTTTTCCGACTTGACCAACCAACGTTCTCCAAAACCGAATACCGGACCGGTCGTCAAACCGGTTCGCGGTCCGGCCCGGTTTTCGAAACCATAACAAGAGAGACGAGGAATGAAGTAGCGGCAGTAGTTGAAGCCTGAGAAAGCAGCCAGGCACCACTATGTCGGACGTCACCAAAGAAGCATGGAGGAAATATCTCATACAACTCCAGGCGCATCCTCTCAGAACCAAGGTTTTTCATCAATATCCTACCAATTATCTTTTTAATCCTCTTTCTTTTTAACTGAATCGACTCTCATTTGCCTGTTTTTGTTCTTTGTGTTGTTGTGATCCTGATGATGATGATGAGTAATTATCCTGTAGGCAATCACAGCGACTGTGTTAGTTGGCTGCAGTGACTTGATTGCTCAGAAGATCTCCGGGATCAAGAAACTTCAGATCAGAAGGCTTCTTCTCATGATGGTGTCCTTTGCCTTTTATTACATTTTGCCGTCTCACCTTCTATCTTCTTGGGCCACTCTTGTCTTTCTGTCTGGTATCATGAAATGGGAGATAATGTCAAAATCCCTAAAATGTTGCTGCAGCTCTATGGCTTTGCCTACGCTGGACCCTTTGGACACTTCTTCCACAAAGTGATGGACAAAATCTTTAGGGGAAAGAATGATAGCAAAACTATTGTGAAGAAGGTAAGGGCAGCAATGGAGTTTTATTTCCACTTTCTTGTTCCCCCCTTTTAAACATTTTGCTTGTTACTTCTTCATCTGTGATATTGTGGGGATACCTATCATGTAAAGACTTAACCATGCAGTGTGATACTTGTTAGGTTTTGTTGGAACAATTGACTTCTTCTCCTTGGAACAATATGCTTTTCATGATGTACTACGGCTTGGTGCTTGAAGGTATGTATCCTCTTTTATCTTACTTTTTCACTACTATTTGGTACTGGCTCTTTCGAAGTCAATATTTTGCATTGATATTAATGGACTGCCTTTTCAGACCTCAGTACTGATCTCTAAGTTAGATAAGTTAGCTTAAGCCGGTACTGATGCATCCAGGTTCTTGCCATATTATTACTAACCATCTATGGCTTAAAAATTTAATGTGCGTATTCCTCAGCAGAATCAGATTAACCGAGTAATGTTTGGTAAGAACAGATATATACTTCTAAAGTTCATTTCCAAACACTCAGTTTAGATTGATACATGGTGGACCAAACATTGTTATTCTGTAATGCTGCTTGAGCTAGCTTGCAAATGTGCTCCAACTTATTGGTCACTGATGTGTAATGTTATTTTCTTGGATTCGCTCCCTGTTTATCCTGTCTGAAGTCCGTTATTCCTTTTTCTGCAATTAGTTTGAGATTTCAAACTTCATAATATGGGCAATACTTACTACTGTCACTGTGGCATGTAAATGGATTGGATTACTTCAAAGATACTTTCCCTTCTGCTGACTTGAAAGTGTATGCACAACTTTAAATTTTTCTCTCATCAGGTTTTCTGTCCCAAAAACTGAACCGTATCATGTATTAATGTTGTATTTGTATGTTTGCATACTTAATGAACTTAATTCCACATCCGGCATGACCTTTTAAGGAAAATATTTTGCAATAAAAAAAGGAAAAAACTTCACATTTAGTTGGAGTTTATGTTGGTAAATGCTGAAAGCTGGTGCTCTAAATATCTTATTCTGTGCACTTCAGTTTACAAAGTATGCAATGTTCTTCTTTTTCTTAGTTATTGTGACTAACCTGTGACATACCCTAACTGATGGGGTTCAATACAACTAGAATCGTCAATAGGATGGCCAGTTACTTTAAAATGAACTCTTGGAATCTATTCATGATACAAATAAACTCCTTATCTCTTCCTGTAAGTTAATGCCATCATATATGAACTATACCAGGAAGGCCGTGGGTTTTTGTGAAGTCAAAAGTTCGAAAGGATTACCCTACAGTTCAGTTGGCTGCATGGAAGGTGTGGAGAACCTTCATTGTTTTTCATGACCTTCATAATTTCGATGATAGACACTAACATCTTCGTTATGTCATTCGAAACTCACAGTTTTGGCCTATAGTTGCTTGGTTGAACTACCAGTATGTACCATTGCAGCTTAGAGTTCTGTTTCAAAGCTTTGTTGGTTCTTGCTGGTATGTTTCCCAATCATGCAAAGCTTTCTTCTTTTTGTCTTTCTTCAGTATCCGCTTTCAATCTCACCTGTTGCTTGAAGTACATAAGCAATGGAACACAGGAACATACTTATGCCACAAGATTTTCCTGTCTTTTTAATTTACCATGTTCCTGTGGTAACCCTTCTGTTTTTTACCCTCACTAGTCACTATTTTTGTCAGGTCCATTTTCCTGAACCTGAAAGCAAGATCAGCAACAATCAAGAATGCATAAACATGGTAACATTGCGGGGTTAGATTGTTAGTTTTTGCTCCTGCATCTTTCTTATTTCTGTTCTTCATCGAGGATGATCACATTATGCAAACGATATTCCACAATACTCTGTCGTTAGAAGTATGCAAATTTTATATTCTGCTTCTAGACTTGGATTTCTGTGTTTTATTGCATCTGTAAATGTGCATGTTTCTGTAGGCAAATGAAGGGCTTCACATGTTACAGCCTACCCTGAATTGTGTTGCCAATTGCCAGTTTTTGCACAGATAATGGGTGTGCTATTTCAGACAGTTAATTATGATATTACTATATTTAAAGATAACGTGTGGAGAAAAATATAGCTGTAGAGAGGAAGAAATTTAAACAAAGTTTTAAATTTGGAAATATCAATATTATATTGGCAAAAGAACAGTTTGTAGTAGGCATATAATTATATTGGCAAGTGAATTATATCAATGTACCAGTATGATTTCAGTTTCTATATCATTGTCATATTTTTTTTTTAAAAAAATGTTAATAAACTACAACGTATTATTTAAGTATAAAAAGATACAGTTTACTTCAAAATTTAAAAGAATAAAATTATAGATCAAATATTGAAAAATACTGCGTGTTTAAATAAAGAGTTTTTATACAGTGTGCATGCCCACTATAGTATAAGATAAGAAAAAGGAAAAAGAAGGAAACAAAAGCTGAAGGAGGACAAGGAGCGCGTCCCTCGCCGCAAAACATGGGACTGGCCGCTTGACCTCCTTTCGCGACGACACAGCCTTCGCCGGTGATCTGCACCGTTGAAGCTTCATCTCTCCTCAATAGCTATTTGATACGCTTAGTGGCCTCGTTCCAGTCTCGCCTCCTCCTCTCTACTTTAATTAATCTTCCTCATCTCAAGAATCTCATATCTATCGTCGGAGCGTCAAATTCTTTGCTGGAATTGCAAAAAATGTATATCTGCTACAAATCACGGCGGCTAGCCGGTCACTGCGCATTAGTATAGTAGGCGAATTTGAAGCGCGCCGATGGCATTACGATGCATCATCACGTGATAATGATGCACCACCGTTATAAAACCATGTTCTCTAAAATTTTATAAGATTTATCATCCCTTCAAATGTACAATTCGTATGATATCCAAAAGAAGCAGTATGATGAACCCTTATAATGTTGCGCTCACGAACAATTATGATGCACCATTACATTATAGACAGTGAACTATTATCATAAGAAACCAACTAGACATAAGTATACACAATGTAACCCATTATGATACGCTTTTCAAAATACCTGATGCACTACTGGTGCAAAAGTGATGCTCCCACGAGACACTATAATGCACTAGAAAAACAATAAAATGAACTAGAGAAACACTACTAGCTATGAACAATTATGATGCGCCTACGAGACAATATGATACACCGTTATAATTAGGGGTATAAATCGGGTAGGATTTACACTGTTCGGGTTCGGGTTGGCTCAAACCCGAAATTCTAAAATACCTATGTTAGCGACGTGGTTTTTGACAAAGGAGTCGCCAGCAATCTTTTTCCTAGGTCTATTGGAAACCTGAAAATGGTCTACGAGAGATCTGGAATCGTTTGTCAGTTGCGCTCAAAAAATCATAAATTTTCGAACGCCCAAAATTGGTACCACGAGTGTTTTTAGATTTTTGCTTGATTTTTATTTTTGTTTTTTTATTTATGAGAATAATGTTGGAAAAGAAAACATGGATAAAAATGAGGAAAATTGTAAATGATGAACAACACCCTTAATTTAATAAATTAACAAATATTTTAAAAGAAAATAATAAAAGAAAAGTTTAGACTTAGTGCCTAAAATGTTGAGTTTTAAACTTGAAATAGTGGCTTAAATGAAACTAAGGATAAATAAAGAGGTTTAAGTGACACAAGACTAAACGAAAAGGGACAAGGACCAAAATTGTAATTTACCCAAAACGGGTGCAGTTAGCTTCTTCTCCTGCTTCTTCGACTTCCGCGTGAACCAGCGGCGGAGCTCGACTTCCGGTTCAGTGGCGGCTGGCGAACGGTTTGGAGGCGGCGGGAGTGAGCACGGTGGCCCGTCTCGTCCGATTCAACCGGGTCACCGGCGGGTGCTTCGTGGGTCGGCCCGATCCACCCGGTTCGTCGCTATTTAGCGCTTTCCGGCGATGGGATTGGTCGGAGACAGAGGAGTTCGCCGGCGTTGTTGGTTCGAAACTAATCGACCGTCGGATGAGGAATTTGGGGTGGGTTGGTTTAAACGGGTCTAGAAGGTCGCGGCGATTTTCGCCGTTTTCCGACGATTTTGGGCGGAGAGGGGGGTATCTTCGAGTTGCTGAAGGCTTGACAGTGAGGATGGAAGCGCTGGTTTGCGACGAGGATGGCCGGAACGCGAAATGGAGGTGGAGGACGTTTTTTTACCGACGGAGCTAAACGAGCCCCGGTTTTCTCCCCATTTTTTTTCGATTTTTTCTCCATTTATAGGTAAGTTGCTTGATTGACAAGAGCTTAAGCAATGATGATGGAGTCTGAAACTGGCTTTGATGGATGGATGGAAGAGGCAGAGCTGCAGGTGTTCGGCGGAGGAGAAGGAGGAGCTCTTTTTTCTTTTCTTTTTTTAGTTTTCTCTCCTTATTTAATTAATTAATTAGGTAATTATTATTTTTTTTTAGTTTTTTAGTTTTTTTCTACTTTCTTCTTTTTTTCTTTTTTATAGCAAAGCACACTAAAAAAATTATAAAATAAAAGAAGAAGAATAAGATAATGTGAACAATGGAAAAAACAAAAGCACATAAAAATTATAAAAACGACAAAATAATGAAGATAACAAAAGTTTCACAAAAATAACAAAAAAAATACGACAAAAGTTCAGAATGATCAAGACCCACAAAATGAAAAATGAAATAAAAACACATGAAATAATAAAAATGACAAGAGTACATAAAATAACAAAAATGATAAAAACACATGAAATAATAAAAGAAAACGATAAAAGACACATGAAATGATAAAAATGACAAAGAGTCACATGAAATAATAAAAATGAAAAAAGTACATAAAATGACAAAATGATAAACACACATGAAAAAAACCATATAAAATAAAAAGGCACTTGAACTCATAAAAATGATAATGAGTACATAAAATAAAGAAAGTGACACAAAACACATAAAATAATGAGAGAGATAAAGCACATGAAATGATAAAAAGACAACAAGTACGTAAAATAATAAAAATCACGAAATGTACGTAAAATACTAAAAATGGAAAAAATAACGGAAAAATCACATGAAATAAAAAAATGCGAAAAAACACCGAAAAAACTAAATTACAAGTCCGGACAAAATTGAGTGTCAACACCTATGTTAGTGACCAAACCCAACCCTAACTCCAATTCGAATCAGGTCAACCGAACCCGAACTTTTCGGATTAGGGTCGGGTTGACCCTAATAACCCGAAATTCCAACTTCCAGATTTTTTTTAAAAATCATTTATGTGTTCCGTTTCTTCTTGTGACCATGCCATCTTAGTTTGTCTCCATACCCTTCATTTCTTCACTTGCTATATCATCATACAGAAGCAGAGATCCTCAGCAGCAAACAAAGAAATACTCCCTCCGTCCCGAGAAGATTGCTCCATATACCATTTTTGGTAGTCCCACTAAAATTGCACCATTTCCTATTAAGGAAAGTTTCATCCACCAAATTTACCTATTTACCCTCATATTTTATTCCCATTAATAGTTTAGTTAATTGCCGAAACACCACCTAATTATCCCATTCCTTCCATCAGACCCATCTCTCAAATCCCAAATTCATCGCAAAGCAGACAACCAACTTCTCCGGCCAGTTGACAGACTCGCCAGAATCGAACAAAAGTCTAAAAGGTTCTACTATGATATTTCTGTTTGGGGCTAAGAATCAAACCAAATTTGTCGATCTGGTAGCCCTGATTCGAAACCATCATTCTCTAACTTGGAAAATCCCAGCCTCTGATTCATCATCGAGCTTCCGGGAGTCGCCACCGCCACCTTCGCTGGTCTTCCCTGACGAGGACGACTCCTCCCCCAACTTGATCGTCATCTTCGCCATCCTAGCCACCGCTTTCCTCCCGTCACTACTACGCCATCGTCTTCAACTACTGCACACCCCGTCGAAGTTGTCAAGATCACGACTTTGACCTCCACTCAGGCGACCCTTCATTCCTCCAGGGTTGCACTCCGCTGCGTACGGCCTAGACGGGGCGGGGATCCGGATGATCACCGGCTACGAGTACAGAAAGGAGATGGATTTTGGAACCTGGAACATAGTGCTGTGTTTGTCTCAGGCGAGGAAGGCATGTAGATAAAACTTTAAGAATCACATAAAATCCCAAGAAGCTGACGTCAAGAGGAGGAGACGAGAATCGGCACCGATGGATCCTTAATCGGCAAAAAAAGCGAATCGAAAAGCAAATCATAGCGTACATGGTTCTTCTGATATAGAATCGAACAAGATGAGAGGAAATTGAGAGAATAGAGGAATTGGAAGGTTCGAGACACTAACCTTGGCCATTGAGTCTAATGATCTCCTCTAAGATTGGAAAAACACTACGTAGAGAAATTCGCTATCAGTTTGGAGGCCGCAGGAGGCCACAAGATTAACCCGAAGTTTTGAAAATGCGGCCTCCGCAACAAACGGAAATCCTCGACTTCTCTACGTAGTGAAAGGAGATGTCTAGTGAACTTGGTTATGGCCCCATGGGCTAGGGGAAAATTTGGAAAACTCCGTTAGTCAACAAGATTTATTAATATGCGTGCAATGTCAAATGGTGCAAACACTATGGGACGGAGGGGGTACAAGGGAGAGACTTTGAGAGCTTGCTGAGTTGCTATGTTCCAGTCGAGCTTGCTGCTGTAAGCTCCATCGCCGAGCAGCATCATCCAAGTTGTAATCGGCGAGAGTAAGGCCTCTGTTAAACTCGTTGCCCATCTTGCCTTAAACTCTATCAAAATCGGCCTTAGTTGGAGTCCTACTTGCCCATCTTGCCTCCGCAACTCGTTGCAAGATGCAGATCGCTCGAGGTGAAGACTCTTGACTCTTTCTGTATGTTGTTGCCGCCGATCTGCATCTTTATGTATATGAGCTGGGGTTTCAGACTGAGAGAGTCGAGCGAGACTCGAAACTGAATTGAGTCAGTCAACAAGGGTCAAGGGAAGGGTGGGGGTAGTTAGTTTGGGCTGATTATGTCACGAGCGCCCGCGCCCGGTTGCGAAGGCGGGGCCGCCCGCGACGTCGGAAGCGGAAGCTGCGACGGAAACCACGGAAACGGTCCAACCGAAATCCGCTGCGTGTAGTGGTCCCATGACCCGGCCCGCAAAGTCTCGTTCTCGAAGGTCCAGTGCCTGAGAACACTTTGCTCACTTGTAAACTTATTGGTCGTACTACGACCTGCAACCTACAAAACTCAAAGATGGCAAGTATACGATATATTCCTAACTATCCATGGCGAGCCCCGCCCCACTGAAATAGGCGAGCACCCGACCATCGCCAAACATGCAGTTCATGGAAATATCATTCACAATTCACAAAAACATCCAGATACAGAAACCATTAGATTTATACCAATATGAACATAGCTCGGGTCCCGCCCTCAACTGAAATGGGCAAGCCCTCCAGTCAGACCGAAACACAGAACCAGAATATATCCAAGATACATAGCATACAACATGATCTGATCTAAACATGCATGCAAGTACATCTACAGAGCCGCCAAAGTAAAACCCTAGAATACCTAGGTGAGGAATCTGGAAAACTTCACAATCAGAAGATTCCAAAGACGTAGTACTGTTGTCTGCCGCTAAACCACAAACAAGATATAACGTCAGATTACCCAAACAGATCACAAAGGGATCTAACGAGAATACCCCCACTCATAAGCAAACCAATACCTCAAACAAACAGAAATGCAGAACGAGCACCGCGGGATATCTACCTCCGCAGGTCGTTTGCCAGGATCCCCTGAAAATGTTTAATATTTGGGGATGAGTTCTCGAAATAACCCAGTAAGGGGGTAGGTACAATAACGAACGAAAACTTTAGAAACGTTTTTACCTGCACGAAAGGGTTAGCGTCCAATGATCTAGCAGATAATACAATCCTAAATATATAAACAGAAATATGATATGCAAGTTCATGATACTCAGAAGTCCGTCGATCGGTGATGTTATCGACCATGGTTGGCATACCAGTCCAACTGGCGTCCCCATCAGTCGATAAACAGATCCAATAACTTAGCAACCATGGTTGGCATACCAGTCCAACTGGCGTCCCCATCAGCCGGTAAGCAGATCCGATATAAAAGTTAACGACCATGATTGGCATACCACCAATCAAGGCGTCCCCATCGATCGATAACAGGTGGTACATAACCCATACAGGTGGTCCCCGACCACCGACGGCCTCCTACGGCGGCTTGTTAGGCTCACGCCGATTATCGGGATCGAGCGCACGGTACCGGCCAAGGGATATCGCCTCTAGTCGTCGGACATAAAGCGTCACAATGCCGGCACATAACATCGTGAGTTAACGACCACGGTTGGCATACCGACTTAGGTCCCGGCGTTCCCGTCAGCTGTAACTCACAGACTTCTCACGTACAGAACATAAATATGGGTTCGTTGTCGACCCCCGATAAGCAAATCCGATATGATATAGCAGAGGTCCAGAAAGCATAGCAGATAATGGGTTTGTCATCGACCCCCGATATGTAATAAGTCCAGAAACATAAAACCCTGCAAACCGCTACGTACCTTGTGACTAGCCCCGAGAGTCACCGGGCCCCACCCCCGACCCGAGTACTAGCCCTTAACTAACCTAATACACATAAATGAGCATTAAGAAAGTTAAACCCCTTACCTCAGAAAATCCGATTCGCAACCAAATCCCGGGAAATTCCCGGCTCCCGGCCCGAAACGCGGTAGTGTGACTTCCGAAGTCCCGCACTACTCCACCACTCCTGATTCAAGCTGAACAACCACACAAGTCAGAAATCACCAAAATAGACCCCCGGAAACCAATCCCGCACTTTCCCGCAAAATTTCACAGAAAGCTCGGTTTCTCAAACCGAGCTAGAACATTGATATTCAAACACCCAAAAGCACAACCAAGCATTCAAATCCCACTTTCCCCACATTTACACCGCAAACAAACAAGTAGGTCGGGATTGTCCACAATTCCCGAAAACGACGTTCCGAACATCGTTAGTTACCGACTTCCATTCCCGATACCAAATCACTACCAAAACAATCCCAAACACAACACAAACATACCCAAAACCCTTCCTTTCAATTCAGCCTCTACCTCTCTTTTTCACCAAACTTTAATCCAAACCAATTAAGGTCGGGCTGGGTCAACCTGAACCCGAAAAATGCATAACATCTCGGGGTCGGGTCGGGTTCGGGCCACCCAGTGCACTTTTCTCCCCCAAATCGACTCTGACCCGAGATTTTCGGGTCGGGTTCGGGTCGGCCTTCAGGCTTCAGCTTTTTCTTACACCCCTAGTTATAATAAAGATGATGCACCATTATGATTTAAACCAAGTAGATCATATTGTTACTAGCAAATATGATGCACCCATGAGACAATATGATGTACCTTTACAATGAAGATAATGCACCGTTACGATTTAAACCAAGTATTCCACATTATTACTAGCAAATATGATGCACCCACGAGATAGTATGATGCAGTAAAATTGTAGCTTCATACTTTGTATGTAGTTCATGGTTACATCATGTTAATAAACGGGTGTATCATAATGAGTTGAAGGCACATCATTAAGGTACTAAGGTGCATCATAATTATATCATGTGCAGCAGGAATGAAGGTGCGAGAGGTGGAGGCCGACGAGGAGGGAAAGGAAGGAGAGAACGAGGAGGTGGGGATCTAATGAACGAAAGACATCGTAGAGCCATTGGCAGAGGGGATTGGCGTCAGAGCCAGATGTGGGAGAGAAAGAGAGAGTGGATGAGACGGTGGATCCGGAGTTGCGGCGTTGTTGCAGAAGTGCACTGGAGTACACACTGTTTAATGTGTGCACTGTATCTTCAACCTTAAATAAATTGAGGGAAAGATGGAGTAGTATTACATTCATAACCCTTCTCTATAGAGCACTTCCATTACAATTTTGTTTTGTTAAAACAAATTACTCCTAAATTTTAGCAGTAGGATTAAATAAATTTTTTTATTTTGTTACCTCTAAAATTTTCGTACATTAAAATTCACGAAACAATCCGATAAATATTCATCCTTAAACATTGAGGTTTCAAAATGTAGTGTAGGTTGCACAAATAATCCATTTTTCTTAAATAAATACTCGTAAATAAAAGGGGCCAGTAGGGCACATTACTTGTGTTTACTTGGACAAACGCTCATATTCAGAGAGTTCAAAAACTTTGCTGCCATGTTTCTTGCTAAGTTTGATTTTTTTTTAAATTATGAAGTGGTGCTTAGATTTATTTTTATTGTTTTTACATTTAAATCATTCATTAATAACAAATTTACATTTAATCATTGTATCTTTAAATATTATCTGTTTCTTGCCAGGTAGATTTTCTTTTGTACTTATATTGTGATGTTTAGATTTGTTCTAATTATAACGTTTAAATCCTTTGTTTATACTGATTATACTATATAACAATTTGGTAGTGTTGCTAGAGCGATTTACTGTTTAGTTAACAGTTTTTTCGTGAGTTTCTCACATATTCTCTCTATTTCTAACGTTTCTCTTCATTTTCTCACCAATCCCGCTCTGATCGGACGGTTATGGTGCACTACTTCCCCTCTTCCTTTATCACTCCATCAAGACTCCTCTAATAATCCCTACCAATCATGCATCCATTCCCTTCGCAATACCATATAGAGATGAGAAGCGCTCATGGGACTCCGAAATCTTGATCATTCCGGGGCAAGACAAGACTTGGGGAGTCGAAAAGCCAGTGGCGCGAAGTTACCGTGCGTTGGATTATGACTGAACGCCTCTAAGTCAGAATCCGGACTAGAAGCGACGCATGCGCCGGCCGCACGTTTGCCGACCCGCATCATTTCTTTTTAATTTTTAAATTTTTACGTTTTTTTAATGTTTTATTTTTTCTTCTTTCATTTTTAAAAACTCGGGAAAATGGGTAAAAATGCCACTAAACTTTTTGAAATCTCTCAATTTACCACCAAACTTCAATTTGAAGCAAAGTGTCATCTAACTTTTAAAACTGGATTAAAAATGGCACGGTCGTTAAAACTCGTTAAAAAATACGTTAACTCTATGGTTTAATTACAAAAGTAGTACTTAAAGTTTTTAACCCTTTACAATTTGATCATACCAATTTAAAAGAATAAAAAAGACAACATAACAAAAACAGTGGAGGTGCAGATGCGTGCCGCGAAGAAGCTTGCGGGTTCGTGGGTCGGCAGCGAATCGGCGTCGAGTGGCGGTGAGGCTGGTCGGAGCCGACCACCGGTGGCACTGGGGTAGTCCAGGCTTGAAGCACTGGGATGAAGGATCGGCTCCGCCTCTAATTGCTTCAATTTGTGGCTGTTGGCGGCGCTTCAAGCTCAGGCGGTGGTGCAGAGGCTCGTGGCGGAGCCGGTGACTCGATCGCAGCTGATATGGGGGGCTAGAAGGCTCTGTTGGCTGGTGGAGCAAAGAGGCAGCGAGTTGGGCTCCGGCTCGTCCTTATTTGCTGGAAAACGTGCAGGACTCGACTCGCCACGTTGCTCCTCCGTCGGACTCGACTCACAACGTTGCGTCGGCTGGGTTGGAGGAGCTCTGACAAACTCCGACGCCGCACCCGCACCAGTACGCCACGTTTCTTTTTTTTAATTGTTAGGATCAAATTGTAAAGGGTTAAAACTCTAAGCACTATTTTTTGTAATTAAACCATAGAGTTAACATATTTTTTAACGGTTTTTAATGATAGTGGCATTTTTAACCTAGTTTCAAAAGTTAGATGACACTTTAGCTTCAAATTGAAATTTGGTGGCAAATTGAGAGATTTCAAAAACTCTAGTAGCATTTTACCCATTTTTACTAAAAACTCTGCATCTTCTAAAAAAAAGAGAAGATAACTCTGTTATTACATTTTTTTAGAAAAAGTTTGTACATGAATCCCAAATGTTATAGTTTAAGCCTTTTTCTAATGTTATAGGCGCTTACACATCAAAATCATGATATGCTTAAACATTAAAATGATGTATCCCGCGATGCATAATGATGTATCCCGCGATGCATAATGATGTATCCCGCGATGCATAATGATGTATCCCGCGATGCATAATGATGTGCCTCCGTAATAAAAATCATAGCATTTTGTTCTACAGTCCACGGTAATGCACTTTATTACCAAAATGATGCATTCCCGATACCTAATGATCCTCTCCTATAACAAACATGATGCATTCGTTCCAATGACTTAATGAAACACTCACCTTCTTCAACTCCCAAAATGATGCTTTCTGGTGACCACTGTGATGCTCTTCTGTTGCATTATAATGCTCTTCATTTACAAAAATGATGCACTTGCTCTCATGACATAGGTTACACTCGTAGTGATGCATTCACGATGCATAATGATGCTCTCCCGTAACAAACATGATGCACTCGTCCTGATGACTTAATGAAGCACTCACCTTCTTCAATTCCCAAAATGATGCTTTTTGGTGACCACTGTGATGCTCTTCTGTTGCATTATAATGCTCTCATTTACAAAAATGATGCTCTCCATTTACAAAAATAATGCTCTCCATAATGATATGCTTAGACATCATTAAGGTACGTAGGAGCATTATAATGAGTCGCATGCACATCATTAAAGAGACGTGAGCATCATAATAACATAATGTGCGAGGTTGCATCTCCGAATCATGAGATATGAATCACATCATTCACCGAGGAAATGGTTGGGAATTGATCGACGACGCCTCGTGAAGTGATTGGCTACTTCGCATGGTCGGATTTCGTAGTGCCAACACTTTTAAACTCCAAAAGCTTGTCCGCCGTTAACATAGAAGCGCCGTCGGTGACGATGGAACGGTTGTCGTCGATGGCGGGGGAGGCTTGTGGTGGCTGGCCTTGTTGCAGTCGAAGCAAGGAAGGAGAAGAACGAGCAAGATTCGAACGAAATGACATTTTCGTAAAAAAAAGGGAGTTGGGCGCACCGGGCTCACGTTTAGCCCCGGCGCACCGTATCCTCTGCCTATATATATTTATGTGTTATGCCTTAACTTGAAATGGACACGGCTAATATACACTACTTTTTAAAGAAACAAATTGTAATAGTACTTCATACTCCCACGGTCCATCCATCACATAAAAATGGTAACATTTGATTTTAATGGTTGTATTTGAATCAAATTTTTATCATAAAAGATAGTTAAAAATATGATTTTTTTTTAAAAAAAAATAGACACATTGATAGGTCATTTGCATATAAAACGATCTAATTTTTTATGTCAAATTTTTGATGAACAAAATCATAGATTAATGACCGGAAAAGTAAATGTGTTAATTTTTGTGGGCAGTGATAGAAAACTTTAAAAGAATATCACTTTCTTTATCATGTAAAATATACTATATTTTCTTTCAGTAAGTTGTAAAATACTACTAGTTGTTATGTTTTTCCTTTAAGAATATTTGACTTATATTTTTACTTTATTTTTTGGATAAAACGGTTTTATTTCTTTTATGCATTACTTTGAATCTTTCTCTAACACTCATTTGATACCAGCAATCGTGACCATGTCAAAGTTGATCATCGAAAAATTTCACACTCCACTCCAGAACTAAGTCCTTTTTAGACATACAACTTATATTATATTGTCTTCCTTTTAAACCCTTTCTGACACTATTTTGTTTTTAATAGGGGGTTTCAAACCTACATTTTTTGAGGTGAATTTTTACAAATTCACCTCGTCTTTTTCACTTGATGAATTTTCGAAAATTGGACCACCAAAATTCACTTCCAAAGTGAAAAAAAGTTTTTCAGGTGAAAAATTTTTCACGTACAATTTCGGCCACTGCCACCGCCGCCGCCGCCACCACTCCTCCGCCGCCGCTGCCACCGCCACCACCGCCACCACCGCCGCCGCCGCCACCACCGCCACCACCCCCGCCACCCCCGCCACCACTGTCGCCACCGCCGCCGCCACCTCCACCACCGCCGCCACCACTGTCGCCGCCGCCGCCACCGCCGCCTCCGCCACCGCCGCCGCCACCGTAGGGAGGAGAGGAGTGGGGGTGGGATTTCGGGGTGATGGAGTTCGGGAACCGAGGGATTGAAAGGGTGAATTGGATTGGGGTGGTTTGAGGGGTGAAATGGGTGTGGTGAAATTTAATGGTGATTTTATTTGATAATGAGGTGAAAAAAAATTTCTCCCCGGGTAAGGTTTGAAACCCCCTAATAAATGTGAATATGTCATAACTAATGATGATTGGATTTTAAGTTAATATTGAAAAATTCCAACCCGCAGCAAAGCGGGGGCTGGTGGTAACCTCGTAAATATTCATTTCGGTTGTTGTATAGGGTATAACCAGAAGATGAGTGGGCTTTGATTAGAGGTCCATTAAAGTTAGTAGAATGATGCAACTCAACTATTCCTAAAAGCCCATGAAGATGAGTCAGAGTAACAAAGTACTGCTCGTGCGGTTGACGACCCGATCGAGGCTAAGGTTCATGAAAACGAAATTAGAAAAGGAAAGCTGGAAAGGTAGGTCAGCCATCAATAAGGTGTGTTTGACCTTGGAGTGGACCCTAACTAACCATCAAGGAACTCGTGGTGGTTCCTTACAATTATAAGAGATAAGAAAATTATTAAAAATGATCTTATGGTAGCTCAAAGAGATAAGAAAATTATTAAAAGAGTGCTAAGCGTGAACATTGATAACAGGATAAAAATGATCTGAGCCATTGGAGCAGTGCTGGTTTATCAAAAACGAAATACTTTTAAAGACAATAAATTTACTCAAGTGAATATTGAATTATGAACTCTTAATTGTATATGAAAGAGATTATACCAACCAAACAGACCATTAGATTATATGTATCCCCATATATACTACGGATTTACTCATGGTTTGTCAAAAAAAAATATCATAGGATAAGATCGGATGCAGGTTTAAATTGACATTCATGCGAATGAAGGCTCACCACAAAACAACACAATCCAAGCACCGGCTAGATACAAAGGGTTCAATTGGTGCAAACCCAATGGCTTAAAACATTAGCCATTAGCTTCGCACCAACATGGGCCCTAAACCTAAACCAATTTCTCCATTCATTCCACTTTACGTATGTGGAAAGAACAGGCCGTACTGCGGCCAAATTAGTAGTACTACGTAGAGCCGCGGTAACTACTGCGGGAGCAGCCGCAGTGTTTTGGCCTTACTGCGGCCAAATCAGCAGTGCTCTTCCCTGCGGCTCGCTTCCCTTTCCTCGCGCTCTATTTCCCACTCCATTTGTTCGATTTTCAGCCTCTTTTCCTCAATGGTTACAAGAGCAGCGACCTTCGCGGATGCGCAATCTTGATTTGTCTGTGTCAACTGGTCGTGTGCATGCATTGGAGTTTTCGCACCCGTAATGCTTGGCAATTCCTTTCTTCGATCCTTCTTCGACTTCTTCCCATCGTTGTTGTCCACCACAGCAACGCGCTTACTGCCAGTAGCAACCACAGGGATAGCGTCTACCTCACAACGGAAAAGTTCATCATCCTCATTTTCAAGCCCTGCCATTGACTCCTTATGATCAGATAGTGGGCAAAGGCCTTCATCCTTACTGCTAACCACAACGTTCTCCGGAGCGATTCCAGCTTCATTCAGACTCCTTGTAATCTCATGAGGATCCGAGCTACCAACAACCGCGTCCAGCTGGTCATCAACGGTGCAGAATGTAACCTCTTCATCATTGAACCTACATTCATAAATACATATGCATCATGTCAGCAAGTCATATGCAAAAATATTTTCAAATTTTAGCCCTAACATTCAACATACCTTAGAACTTCGTTGAGGTCAGTTCCTGCACTAATATCGCCACTGTCGAACACTGCGGCAGGACTGATATTGGGCCAATCCCCAAGCAGAGCATGCATTTGCTCATAATGGGGGCACAAGTAGTCCAACTTTGCCTGGATGGTGTGGATATTCCACTTCCTGTCTTCTTCGGTCATGCCGAAACTAGTGTTGTTGCTTTTGTCACGGGCGGCTTTATACTTGTTCAAGTAGTTACGCCAACGGTAACCCACGAATTTGGCATCAAGCTTAAACTTGCCCTTGTATTTACTATTAATGGGGGTGGCTAATTCCTTCCAAGCCGTGTTCTTAAGCGAAGGTGGCACTCCAACCTTTGTCTTCCCGTGAACACCAAATACCTTCGTGTTATTCACCGGGTCCTCTAGGAAGTTCAGAATCGTTGCATATTGCTCGGAATTGAATCTGGCGTTATGCTGTGCGGGGTGGATGGGATGGCTGGACATGGTGTGCTCGAACATGCGACCCTTCAATTCTAGAACACAAGTTAGCACAGTTAAACTATTACAGATAAATATAAACCTAAATCAATTAGAGGACTTCTTTTTAAGGCATGCTATGCATGATTAAAAGAACAAACGAGAGTCACGAGTGGTAAGATCAACATGTGCGCAAGCCTGTGCACTTTACTGTGTGTTTACTGGAAGTGTGTCAATTATATATTGTGCAAAACTATGTGCGCACATCTGTGTGCCGCGCACAACTTTGTGCGCACATCTGTGTGCCGCGCACAACCTTGTGCGAAACTATGTGCAGACTGTCGTGTGCAGCGCACATATTTGTGATCCACCAGCATTCAAAATAAACTTCAGGTCGGCACAAATTAAGAAAACCCAAGCAAAATTACGCAACCTCTGCCCTAACCCAGTAAGAATTTGTACCATCCAAAGTTGAGAAGAGACAATTGAGGGAGGTCAAGCGATAAAACAATGAAGAATGAAGTATAGGAAGTGGAAAGAGAAGACCCACTATCACTCTAGCGTTCCTTGCTACTGAACAACAGCAAAACAGATGGAATCCACGATGACCTTCAGAAACGAGAGATTTGGGAGCCGGTGAATAACGAGGTCCTACTCACGTGAACAACTAAGTTCACTTCGCCCCTATTCACTTGAGGTTCGCGTAGAAAACGGTGAATCACGCAGTCCTACTTGCATGAACAAAGGAGGAGCGAAAAACTCAGGAATTCACCCTCAAAACGTTAAGTTTGAAACCCCATATTCTACCTGTAATATTCTAGGATTTGATCACGTATTTCAGTATCATAAGTGAAATAACTATTTTCAGTCTATTAGTTGTAACATAATGAATACCGTTTTATCTTAAGTGACCATAGTAAAAGGTCAATAAAGGAACCTATTGTATGTATACAACGGTGTTTTGAAAACCGGAGTGGACCAGTCGGACCATGAATCGATTAGTCAACCGATCCGTTTATCGGTTTTGATGTACCTTGGTGAAGAAATGGTCAAAATCGGTTAAACATTTCATAAACCGGAAGAACCGGTGAACCGAAAAATAGTTTTTTTGATATTTTTATTTTGCAATTTTTTTAAAAAAAAATTGCACTAAACTTCAAAAAAAATATCACTAATTTTAGTCTATTCCACATTTGTTTATAAATTAATATTTAACACCTTAATTTTTTATATATATTCTCATAATATCTTTTAAAAAGTTTGTAAAGCATAATATAAAATTACTTTTTTAGTATAAAAAATATGCATTATTGTTTTATTTATTGTTTTATGATTAAATTATTTTATGATATTTCTATATTGAATGATGATAACTAGATTTAAGAAAGTAATTGATTGAACCGGTGTCTCAAACGATTGAACCGATTGGACCATGAACCAGTGTTTGGACGATTCTGTTTCAGATTCGGTTTTTAAAACCATGGTATACACTCTTAAAAACCACAACTTTTGAAAATGATGTGTATATATATATATATATATCTGTGATCATGTGCAAAAGAAAGAATGTATTTATTGTTTTCGATCGTCGTCTGTAGAACTCATGATCAGTCATGATGGTCATCGCCGCAGGAATATCATCTGTTTGTACTGATGATGAAGGGCTGGGAAAGATGAGAAATTAAGACACATGTTCTAGCCAGACATAGAAATAATTATAATCGACGACGTATTAATTAATTGCACAAACAAGCTACATTCAGAAAATTACATGCACGACGAAATGAAACTAGCTAGCTAGCTAGCTTTTAACCAGCTGCAAGCCAATTAAGCCTCCATCTTCGACCAATTCATCTCATCCATCCAAACTTTCTGCAGCTACCCAGTAAGTACACCAAAAAAGCTTAACGTTTGTTTATATTAATGGATTTTTAAAATGTTCTTAGCTAGTTAATGACAAGTTTTAATTTGACAAGTTAGGAGTAATCAACGCGATCTACCATATATGTGACATTACTCACATCATGAAAATACCGAGTTTATCCTCTTAATAAAAGTCTACGAAACGAAGGGTGTTTTAATCTTTCAATTTACTAAATTAGTTAATTAAATACTGAGATATGTATTTTTTCATCTATCTATGTGTGGTAAATAAATGGAAGGGTACTATTAAAAACTTCACTTAACTTCCAAACACTAATAGCTATAGGCAGCTGCATCATGGAGTAGTCATGCGCTGTCATGCATGCATTAATCAGTCCAAAAACGAAGAAGTGGTACTAGCTAAGCTACCATAACCATACATACAACACAAGATATATATGATGAGAGCAGAGCAGAGCGATTCAGTTTCTGGCCTATTAGCTAAATTCCTCTGAAACACCAAAATTTAATTAATTAAGTAAAGCAGATGGAATTATATATGGGAGCTGCATGTGTGTGTTCTCTAGCTAGCTAGCTAGCTAACCGGAGAAATATGGATCCATCCAATTACATGATCTGTTGTATCCACCGACTCAGCTGCGTAGGATTAACAATCCCCGGAATGTGGGTCCCTTCCGCCTTCATTATGTTCGCCACCTCCGCATACTCCTCCCTCCCCGCCGCCACCTCCACTTGCTTCACTCTCCGCCGCACAGCCACCGCCTCCGCTCGGCCTGGATCGAACTTCTCTCCCAACAGTGTCCCCTTCGTTAGGAACTCGTGAGCCATGTAACCAGCCAGCACCTGGTTGTTGGCTTTCGGAGCCGGTGGCCTGGACCCGCCGCCACCCAGCAGCTTCGTGGCTTGACCACCCGGTGCTGGTGGTGGCTGCGCCGGCTTCAGGAAGTGGAAATCGTCGCTGCTGCTCTCCTTTCGCTTTCTGGATGCGCTGCCAGGTGGCAGGATCCTGCGCGAGCTGGAACTCATTTTCATGCCACGTCAGCACCAGGTGAAAATTCCCCGTTTTATTAGGGGCAAAACCGTGACACCATAAAAGCTAACAATAACGCTTCGAATTTGGGGTATAACTGTCACTTCGCGTCTCAAATGCCAGGAGATTTTTTATAGGAGGGGATAAACAAACCGGGGGGGGGGGAGGCGACCAGTCGTCTCGGGGACGATGCTTTTGCTTAACAAAACCAGGAAAATCGGAAATGGAAAATCGAATTGAAAGGGAAAAATAATGCAAAAAATCGTCCAGGAAAAAAAAGCTAAAATAAATAAAAGGAAATCGGGTCGGTTGGTTGGGTTGTGCGAGAGATATTTTGGGTCGGTGAGATCTATGCATACGGCGGAGGGTTGCCGGCGGAATGAAGGGAAGCGATGCTCCGATTGAGGGAATTAGGGGAAGAGAAAACTGGTAGAGGAAATTGGGACAAGAGCAGAAAACAAACAACGGCGATTCTTCAGAGAAGAAATATATAGTCTAGTCGTCTAGGAATCAACCATTGCTTTCTTCATGAAATCTCGAGAATGCCATCCTTATATCGGAATGACAACAATACCCTTCTAATTGGGCTACTGCTATTTTGGATACATAACTTGTCTTTGTTGGGCTATTAATCCTATTACCATTCCATATTCATCCCAAATCAATCGATAACCCACATGTACTAAGATGGATAGCAGTCCTTGCACTTTACCCAAATTGATTGAAAGCTCTAAGAAATGTATCGACTTCACCGCCACATCCACATGCATTGCTCTTCGAAAGATAGATGGATAACTTAATTCATTTATTTTTCGTAAATTTAACCCTTTAAAATGTACTAACCTGTTCACTGAATTTTTCAACTCATCACGAATCGGCATTGAACTTTTATTAAATCGATTGAACCCCGTTGAACTTTCAAAATCATACCAATTTACTTATTAGGTTTAATTTTTCGGTGATATGGTAAACAAAAAACGACGTGGATTGAGTAAGTTGTTAAACCTAAATTTCCTCTAAGTATTTGCTTAAAAAACACGTTAAGGGAACAACAAGTGGAAAGTTAGAGCAAGGTTAGGGGGAAGCAAAACAATGTGACATTTCACTTATCATTTTTTTTCTTTAAATCGAACATTTATCGACAGTTTAGGTTTAACCAGCCGCTTAATCGACATCATTAATTTGTCTACCACGTCAGCGAAAATCACACTTAGTGGGTAAAATGGTATGATTTCAAAAGTTAAGTGGTTTATTTGATTGGATAAAAAGTTCATTGATTTATTTGTGATGAGTTGAAAATTTTGTTATGATTTGTTCCATCGGATAAAACGTCCTAAGTTGAAAAGTTATGTTTTTTTGTTGTTATTTTTGCGTTTTATAAAAGTAAAGGGGGTCTTATTGGCTTGCTTGCAGGATTCGGTCTCGAAAAAGGAGAAGCAAGACAAGTGGAATTTTTCCCGGACCGAGTTTTCATGGTGCATGCATGTATATGCTTCCTTTCGTATCACTCGATCGATTCCGTATATATTCTAGTTCATACATATATACGAACATCTCCACCACCATGATCGAAGTTAGTTCCAAGCAGGGTGGGCCCAAAATGAGGGCAAGTGAAGACACGTGGGTGTTCCAGGAAAATTCTACAAATTATGGTATTAGAGGGAGTATGTTTTCATATAAATAAAATATATGGATCAGTTTGAAAATAAATACATAGTTAATGGATAAACTGATAGTTAAAGCCAAAGAAAAGGAAATGGGTGAATGACGAGTCGTGCGTTCTCTGCTGACGCAGCCCAAGAAAGAAAATGGCTAAACTTTTTTTTGCATCCTACTACTATGTATAACATTCCAACTTTTAAATAAATTATAGTATCATCTAGTGTAACACCATCTATCCCTTCCACCACCACACTTCCTTTTACAGTTTTTAGTTGTTATTACAAACATTATTTATATTAAATAAATTAAGGAAACTATATATGGATATCTAACGTGGAACTTGAAATTACTAAAAAAAATTATCAAAAAAAAAAAGCTTCAGAAATTGCACCCCACATCTCAAACACCCCACTGGCCGGTTCCAAGCAAGCAAGGTCATGAATAATTTTTTCATGTGGAGAGCCCAGCCCACACTGAGTATTTTTCCTTCCACCATAAACTTCTTCTACCTTGGAGACTGTTGATCTTGTTCTCAGACGTTGCTCGATCGTATCTATGGATCTCGAATATGGATGGTATATTATTGTTGGAGCCTCTCATTATCATGGTGATGAGCATGGTTAACATCTCCCCTCCATTGGGATTCGGTTGAGTCTATATATGTTAGCAAGTGTTTTTGTAGAGTCTCTTTTTGGAGTCTTTGTTTTCTGGTTTAATTGTGTTACAAGTTACAAGTGATAAGTATTTTTTGTTGACGTCGTTGTAGGTTTAGCAATTGTGCGTGACGGATATTTAGAAGAGGTGTTGGGCTTATTGCATGCATATGGGCCATGGGGTAAATAAAGCATAGTAAAAGGTTGGGTCATTGGGTCAACGATGTAAGGTATTGGGCCCTATTGGGCTTTTTGGCTAGATCCAGATGGTTTAATCATGGGTAATAAAACTAACCCCTTAAACTAACATAAGAGTAATAAAAAGGGACATAGCCAGCCTGGCTCTCCATTCCTGATTTGTCACTGGCTAATGGTTATGGTCCTGGTCCTGGACTGCTGGGAGTGCATTCCCAACATTTAATCTATATGTAAATGATAATTAAATGTTTATAGTAATTAAATATAATTTTAATTTTTTTTAACACATTTTTCCTAACAATAATTAGAGCAAAAGTCAAATACAAAACCAAAATAAAAGGAAAAAAAACATAAATCTCTACTTTTGCACCACACCAAAGAATCTCGGATCTAAAATCCTCCATCCATTTTTTGCCGGCGTTCCTCATCTCCTTTCTACTACCATCGTCCACCGCCGTTTTCTCAACAACGTTGAACATCACAATTAGGGCTGTGCAACCGGCGTTCCTCGTCTCCTTTCTACTGCCACCGTCCACCACCGTTTTCTCAACAACGTTGAACATCATAATTAGGGCTGTGCAATCGGTCGGTTCGGTTATAACTGAACTGAATTTATCGGTTAAAACGGTTTTCAGTTTCGGATGGTAAAAAACCGAATAAACCAATCAACCATCCAAAACCAAAAAAATCGAAGCCGATCGGTTTCGGTTCGGTTCAGTTTTTAACTGAATTCCTACACCTCGGTTCGGTTGTCGGTTTAAACCGCCTCGTTGCACACCCCTAATCACAATCCAAAGAGCTGACACCTAAGAGAAGAAGAAGAAAAAGAGTTAAGATCAGAAGAAAGAGGAGGAAGAGCAAAGAAGAATAAGAAGAAAAATGGGAAGTGAATGGGTGCGTGGATGCGTTTGAACCTAAAATTCAAACTTAATGTGGCCTTAATACGGACCAAGTCCCGTTAAAGTTGTAATTCGTCATTTACCATATCATTTAATGCAGAGATGGTTTAATGCAGCTTAAGCCGCATTACCTACCGCATTAAAAATGTTATTAAGGACACCGTGTGTGTTACAAATTATGATATGTATATGAATTATTTAATTTAAAATGTCTAAACATTCATTGAAAAAAATAATGAGTAAAATCCGTCGACGGTCCTACTTTTTATATTTTTGACCTATTATGATCCCGTTTTAAGTTTTTGTCATATTTCAGTCCTAAATTTTGAATTTTTGACCTAATCGAATCCTTTCCGTCCAGCTTCGTCGTTAAAGTGGACGAAATGAGTAAAATCCGTCGGCGGTCCTACTTTTTATGATTTTGACCTATTATGGTCTCATTTTAAGTTTTTGCCATATTTTAGTCATAAATTTTGAATTATTGACCCAATCGAGTCCTTTCCGTCCAGATTCACCGTTAAAGTGGACAGAATAGTGCAAAATATCTATTTACCCCACTGTTAATTGCGATAACACACATCAATATTTTTAAACTAAACAATTGGCAAAAAGCACGAATAAACAACTAAACTATTCGAATCGTCACGACTCGGCCATTGATCTATTTAACGGACCGAATCACCCCCTGAAGTCCTCAGATTGTACCGAACTCATCATTCTGTTCATTTTTTGATGATGTGGCTGGCGGACTTTAACACGTGGATGTAGCTGGCCGGAAATATTGAAATGGGTTAAGGGTAGACAGGCAAGAATCAACATAGGTGGCTTCTATTTTTCCCAGGTGAGAGAGGAGGGTTAGTGCCAGAAGACGACAGTGGTGGTGGGGTGTAAGAATCAATTTCAGAAACGATTCGATTCTCTCTACAAAAGACGCTTATGAGTTTGTGACTTTGTGCAAATGGAAGAAAACAAGTATGTTATTTTATTTGTTCATTGTGCTGATTGGGTGGGTTTTGAATCCAGCAACCCTAGACATTGGTGGATATGGTTTTCTTGTGTTTTTTTATTATTCTCACTCACACATTTATTTTTGGTACTGTATCATATTCGGGTAGTTGTGTTTATGTCCAAAAAAAATCGGTTGGTGGGGTATTGAATTTGGTGGTGGGTCTGTGTTGATGTTATGCTGGCAGGACCGTTTTGGAGGGGTTGTTATAAAGTTGACATGGCTATTTTGCAAATGAATTTCGTTGCTTTGAATGATCTAATGGTTTTCTTTTTTCACACTTAAAATAGTAGGACAAATCGGAAAACTGCAAAAGAAAACAAGATATACACACACATACACACCAAGGTGGAGCTTTTCTTCAAAAACCTTTTAAATATGTAGGGGTAGGGATGTCAATCGGGTGGGTTGGGTCAGGTTCATATCGGGTTATTCGGGTTCGGGTTGAGATCGAGTTTATCTATTTTCGGGTTGGGTTGGGTTCAGGTCAGGTTATTCGGGTTCGGGTTGAGATCGAGTTTTCTTATTTTTGGGTTCGTGTCAAGAATTAAAAATTTAGGATTGAAATGGGAAAAAAAAAACTTAAAACGGGACCATAATAGGTCAAAAACATAAAAAGTAGGACCGCCGACGGATTTTACTCAAAAAATAATAGATCAAAAATTGTAAAACAGTTAAAACAGATGAACCAATTACTAGGGAGTAATATAATTGATCACTACCATGTTTGCACAACTGAGATGCCACAAGTTCTAGTTGCCGAAAAAAACAGAGTTTCAGGCTCTCAAATTTCCCACGCTTAACACTAAATCGAGTAACATAAGATTTTTTTTTTCCAAGCAACCCATGTTAGATATCTACCCTCCTGTCTCTCCAAAAGAAGTTATTACGGGTGCTATCAAAGTACTCCATCATTGTCCATAATTGATTTTTTATATCAATTTTACTTTATATTATTCATTATTAATATATATATATATATATACTTAAAAAGTGTTTATAAAGTAGAAACATTAAATTACCAACTATATATAAAAGCTTTAAATTTACAATTTAAAATGATAGAAAAATAGATCCATGAATTAAATATTGAAATATGAATATTACAGAACGTAGTTATTAGATGAAGGTAGTATGTTTGTTGGGCACAAAAAAGAAGTAAAATCCGCCGGTTGTCCTACTTTTTAAGTTTTTAATCTATTTTGGTCTCATTTTAAGTCTTTGAACTATATTAGTCATGAATTTATAAATTGTGACCTATTTGAATACTTTTCGTCTACTTTATCTGTTCAAATTGAAGGTAATCTGTGAAATGTCAATTTTGCCCTTACTGAATTGCTAAAATACACCCTCAAGATTTGTAAACTAAACAAATCTACCCAAACATTTTTTTAAACTCACACAAATCTACCCTCAATTGAAGTTTTCTTATCTCTTTATTGAAACCTAAAATTTTAAAATTTTGACGAACCCCTTACTCCTCCATCTTCCTTCCCCATCGCAGCCAACCACCACCCCTTCCATCCAACCGGCCTCGACGGCTTGACCCAACCACCCCAGCCCCACCATAGCCACGCCCGACTTTACCCAACTCCGTCCTAACCACGTATTTTCGTCCCAATCCCCTATCAAACCCTTCAAAGTTCAAACCCAGTATTTTCGAAAAGCAAAATCAACCCCAACCTCCTCCGCCTCTGCCTCACCACTACGACACGTACTACGTAGAGAAACCGGGTTACTGCGGCCTCCGTCGTAGTAAATGTCACAGTAAATTTCATTTACTGCAATATTTACTGCGGCCTCCGTCGTAGTAAATCTTTAGCTTCTCTACGTAGTGACGCTTCCATTCGCCTGCAACTGGGTCATGTGAATCGTCCAAGCTTTTGGGAAATCTCTTCGATGTCTCTGTCTGCGAGAGATTCATCCACATGGAGTAGTAACACGTGAAGCCAAACCCACCTGAACCACTGAACATGGCGTGAAAAACTCCAAGTTTCAAGGCGACGGCGGCCATCCACCGGAAGAAAATGTCGCCGATTAAGCAGATCGGGTCACTGGCGGCAGTATGTGGCTTGACGAGATCCTGGAATTGGTTGCGGAGAGAGAGAGGGAGGCTTGGATGAGGGGTGACGAGAGGGTAAGGTAAGAAGTCGTAGTTCTCGGCGGCCGGCGGGAGGCCGTGTGAGGTGTTGTCGAAGGGGATTTCAAGGAGGTTGATGGAAGAAGAAGAAGATGGGAGAGAGGGCGTGAGATTGACGATGTTGAGGGTGTATTTGTTTAGTTTAAAAATCTCGAGGGTGTATTTATTTAGTTTAAAAGTCTTGAGGGTGTGTTTTAGCAATTCATTGAGGATAAAATTGACATTTCATGGGTCACCGTCTGTTAGAGATCATGGGTGGCATACCAGTCCAACCGGCGTCCTCATGCGTCTCATAACTCACGGACTTCTCGTACCCGGTTACGAGTTTCATGCCTTCCCCAGGACTCGAACATGGGGCTCCGGGCTTAATGCATGTCCCATTTCACATGAGTCTGAGTACCACTTGGGCTAGTAACCGGGGAAGGCATGAAACTCATAACCGGGTACGAGAAGTCCGTGAGTTATGGGACGCATGAGGACGCCAGTTGGACTGGTATGTCATCCATGGTCTCTAACACCGTCCATTTAAACGGGGGAAATAGACGGAAATGACTCAAATAGATCACGATTTATAAATTTAAGACTAATATAGGTCAAAAACTTAAAATGATACCGAAATAGGTAAAAAAACTTAAAAGTAGGACCGTCGGCGGATTTTACTCTGCGAAAAAGAGAAAACAAAAGTAGATGGTGTAGAATTCCATGTATGTATATTCTCCATCCGTTCCCAAATAAATGGTTCATATATATTTCTTTTCTGAATGTCTCTAAAAAATTGGTACATTTTTCTTTTTAGAAACTTTAGTGAGTTGTTTTACTTAATTACCCCTAACATTCCATCCATATTTAGAGCCAAGAGAAATACGGATTTTTAGAGGGTATTTTTTACCAAATTCTGTTCTTCCCACTATTTCTTAATTTTAATGTCAAAAGAAATGTACCATTTATTTGGAGACGGAGGGAGTATAGGTTTAAGGAGGGTAAACATTCCATAAATTGAAATTCTAGACTTTCATAATTAGGAGAGATGGAAGCATTCATAAACCGAAAATATCATGTTTCATTTTTATCTATAAAAAAGATTTAAATTCAAAATATAAAAGTTAGTATACTTCAAAATACGTTGGTAGAAATGGAGAAAGCATGGTGTATAATGTAAAAAATTGAATCAACCACACTTAAATATTCAGTGCGTACATATGATACATCTGTCTGCTAAAGTGAACACGAGTTTCATAAACTTAATTATGCATCAAACCGTAAATAGAAAAATAGGGGAAAAACTTTTAAGACCTACTACGCATGATGTAATAAAATGATGAGTTGATCATCATTATTAACCCATGACCAAAACTGTAAAGGATTTTCCAAGTTTACAAATATTACGTAATACTAGTATATTTAAAAACCGTTTTGAACAAAGGCCAGGAAGTATAGTTATGATTCGAAATAAAAAGAAAAGTTTTAGAACGAGTATTTCTTTTTAGAAGCAATAAATTCTATATCTACCAAGCACATGGAATTCCAACTACTTGGTTTGAATTTTTCAGTTCATGCACTGTTGCAATAAATAAATGTTTATATATATATATATATATATATATATATATATATATCACATTACTCTAAAATTATCAAACATAATTATTAGATGTACAGCTTAATTAGTTTATGATTGAGATGTTTCACGGACACGGAAAAAGAAAAAAAGACCTCTGCTTTCAGAATCAACCATCTTTTTCATAACTTAATTAATATATATATATATATATATATATTTATATATATATATATATATATATCAAAAAACAAAAATTTCCTCCTACCCAGTTAGAAGGAAACTTTTCATTCCCGCACACGTGTCATGATGATAGTGATTTGAGCCATCACTATTAATTACAGGACTACCACTATTAGATCCGTAATTATGTGTAGTGACACGAATCAATAATAGCATGAAACATACGTAGCAAAGAATAGTGCCGTTCAAAGAGGAAAAAAATTTCCATATCAAAAACCAATAAGGCTTTGCATGTGCATGTATTGTATAGTCGTCTAATCTAATTGCTCTTTCTATTTGCGTAGTTAATTCCAGACCTCCATAGCCCTAATTTGCTCCACCGACATTTTTGTTTTGAAAGGCTGAATATATATAAATAAACGAAATACAACGCTCGGAAGAGGAGCGAAGTCCGATAGTTAATTTATTTTTCTGCATATATTATACATATGATTAAATTGCATCATCTATACCTAAATTATACTATACACTACGTGGTGATACACATTTTATATATATAAAGCCGCGGTAAGACGCTTTTATCATGCCTTTACCGCGCAAAAATCGCGGTAAAGCGTGACGCGGTAAAGTGGCGGCCACGCCACGCTATCAGCGCGACGGCCGCTGTAACGTTCACGCCACCGCTTCCAACCTTTACCGCGGTCCTTTGCGCGGTAAGGCCGCGGTAAGATTTATTTTTAATTTCTTCATCCGTTTTCTTTCTCTTCATTTTCATTTTCATCTTCATCTTCATCTTCATCCTTCATCCTCTCCCATTTTCTTCTTTCTTCTTCCCGTTTTCTTCTTTCTTCTTCTTTCCTTCTTTCTTCCCGTTTTCATCTTTTCCTTTTTTCTTCTTCTTTCCTTCTTTCATTCATTCATTCATTCTTCTTCTTCTTCTTCTTCATTTTCATTCTTCTTCTTCTTCATTTTCATTCTTCTTCTTCTTCTTTCTTCTTTCTTCTTCTTTCTTCTTCTTCTTCTTCTTCTTCTTCTTCTTATTCTTCTTCTGCTCTTTCTTTCTTTCGAATTCTTCTTCTTCTTGAATTTCAAATTTCGATGAATTCGGATGAATATTCATCCGAATTCATCCACTTTTTTTTAAATTATTTATAATATTTACCGCGGCCTTGGACGCGGTAAGGCAGCGGTATTACCGCGGCTTCGTGCGCGGGAAGACCATGACCGCGCCCCATTTACGGGAATTACCAATTCCCCGCATTGTTATCTGCACTACCGCTGGGAGGCCGCGTAAGCCCTATACGTAGTGATATGTTACAAATTTATAACTGAACAAAAATTTGTTGTAAAAGTGGCTCTAAAATATGAGTATGTTGTAAATCTATACCCGCCATTTAATATCAGTTAAAACTTAACAGAAATTTAGGTTAAAATTTTCAAATTGACCCTCAGGGTATTTGAAATGAGTTGAACACCCCCTCCAGCTTTATAATTTTACATTTTGAGTCATTACTTTTAGTTACGTGTGTATTATTTCAAATAATCTTTATGAGTCATGAATACTAATTATAGATTGAGTCTTAAATATCCAAAAAAGTATCAAATATGAAAACAGATGTTTAAAATAATATCAATAATAATATTTGTAATAACGATATGTAGTGATATTCAAGTAACATGTCGATCATTTTTTATGCTATATTGCGTCTTAGTACTATTTTTGTCTCTTGCTTTAATTGTTACTCCAACTTTCAATCATTTGCTTAACTTAAACTAGTTTTGTGAAGAGTTTGTTAAGGAATTTTTAAGATATATATTTTTAGAAACTTTAATCATTAATTAAATTGTGCGCATGTAAATTACTTGAAATTTTACATCAAAATGTTTTTTTTGAACTATATGCTAAATAAAACATATAATTTCAATTAAATTGAATCTCATTGTGGAAGATTTTGTATACATTGAAAGTTATTGTAGATTTTTTTGAAACTAACTATTCATTCTTACATTTTCTTTTGATAATTTAGTATTTTTTTGCAATTAAAATGTAACATTTTGAAACTATTATTATTGATATGACTATAAACTTTTGTTTTCATATTTGATATTTTTTAGATATTTAAGACTCGATCTATAATTAGTATTCATGGCTCGGAAATATTATTTGAAATAATACACGTAATTAAGAATAATGTCTCTAAATGTAAAATTATAAAGCTAGAGGGATGTTCAACACATTTCAAATACCCAATGGTCAATTTGAGCAGTGAGTATAGATTTGCAACATACTCATACTTTAGAGCCACTTTTACAACAAAATTTTGTTTAGGTATAGATGAGATATAGTTTAGGTATTGATGATGCAATTTATTCTATTATATATACTCCATCCCTCAAAAAAAAAAAGAAAAAATCAGTTTGATTGAACAATCACCATCCAGCTTAAAAAACTCAAAAATCAGTAGCAGAGTGTAGTTTAATTACTTTAACAGCCTGAGTAACAACAGATATTAATTATTATGATTTTATTCCAAGTGTAGTATTATAACCCTCCTACTATTTCAAAGTCGAAACATTGGTTCAGTAGTGAAATCTCGACGTTCATTGGACGTACAACAAATAGTCAATGGATAACAATAACTCTCAGCGCGACCATGTCAGCTTTTACAACGCTCTACAATTAGGACACTTTGACATTAATTAAGAGTAGCGAGCTCTGTTTCATCAGACAAAAAAACAAAAAATAGCGAGCTCTCCTCCTCCACATGATCTGATCATGGGAAAATCACTGGTTTCGATCAATTCAATGCTTTGGATATCATCTAACGGCTGAGGGAGCTTTAGAGAGATACGCGCACATGCAGCGTATAGAAAAATGAGTTATTCGTTTTGCTACTTGCTAGCAATTTGGGTAGAAAGTGAAATATAAGAGCTACTCCAAGTTGCTGAGTTGGCCGACTTGTATGTATCATCCTCAAAAGATATCGCGTATGGAATAAATGCAGCATACGGTTAGTGGATGAGGCGGATTTATTGCAACTACAGAAAGGTGTTTTAATTTGGCCTATAAAGCCAGAAGAGATTTGGAAGACATCACCAAACGAATTTGTTTAGTTACCAGCAAAATGGTTCGTGTTACTAGGAGTGTGTTCCTGTTGTCTCTGATTTGCTTGCACGTTCTGGCAGCAAATGTGTATGCGAGAAATGCTGTTAACGTGAACAAAAATGAGGAAGAGGACACGGGCTTGACGAATTTGGGTGGCGGAGGTGGGTTTGGTGGTGGGGGCGGTGGAGGTGGAGGATTAGGAGGTGGTTTTGGTGGTGGTGGGGGCTTTGGAGGTGGTGGGGGGGCAGGTGGTGGTGGTGGGGGCTTTGGAGGTGGTGGTGGGGCAGGTGGTGGAGCAGGTGGTGGTTTTGGTGGCGGAGCAGGTGGCGGGGCTGGTGGTGGGATAGGTAAGGGTGGGGGACTTGGAGGAGGGATAGGAAAGGGAGGTGGACTTGGTGGTGGGATTGGCAAGGGAGGTGGACACGGTGGTGGGATTGGCAAGGGTGGAGGCATAGGTGGTGGAATCGGAAAGGGAGGTGGACTGGGTGGTGGAATTGGCAAGGGTGGAGGAGTAGGTGGTGGAATCGGAAAGGGAGGTGGACTTGGTGGTGGGATTGGAAAGGGTGGAGGAGTAGGTGGTGGAATCGGAAAGGGAGGTGGACTTGGTGGTGGACATGGTGGTGGGATTGGCAAGGGTGGAGGCCTAGGTGGTGGAATTGGAAAGGGAGGTGGGCTTGGTGGTGGAATTGGAAAAGGTGGGGGCATTGGTGGTGGAATTGGAAAAGGAGGTGGACTCGGAGGTGGAATTGGAAAAGGCGGTGGCCTAGGTGGTGGAATCGGCAAGGGTGGCGGCACTGGTGGTGGAATCGGTAAGGGTGGAGGCATCGGTGGTGGAATTGGTAAAGGTGGCGGCATTGGTGGAGGAATTGGCAAGGGTGGTGGAGTTGGTGGAGGGGCTGGTGGAGGTTTTGGAAAAGGTGGGGGTATTGGAGGAGGAATTGGAAAAGGTGGTGGATTTGGTGGAGGATCCGGTGGTGGATTTGGTGGAGGAGCTGGGGGCGGAGGTGGAGCAGGTGGAGGTGGTGGAGCCGGAGGAGGTGCTGGTGGTGGCTTTGGCGGTGGATTTGGTGGAGGAGTAGGCGGAGGTGGTGGATTTGGAGGAGGCGGAGGCGGTGGGATTGGAGGCCACTAAGCAACCGAAGATTCACGTTGCATGCATGCATGCAATCGCGGCCGCACCTATAGAAAAAGAACTGATAGTTAATTTATCAGATCATCATCTAGCAATATATTCATGCGAATTTCTATATTTTACGAGTCAGGCAAAGATTTTGTACAACGATTGTCCAAGTCAATAAAAGAAATATTCTATACATACAGTCTAAGCATTCTGCTATTAGTTTCAAATTTCTTCCTTACCTGAAAGTTCATTTTACATTCAAAGAGGCCAAAAGTCCTTCACATAAATACCTGTCAGGTGTTAGACCTTCAGTTTCCTGGAAGAAACACCCACATCCTTGATGATAAAATTTGAGTTTCCCAAAATAATTCAAACTTCATGAAATCTTTTCAAACTGGATAATAATCTTGAGCAGGCATTTCAAAAATGAACTAAGAAGGCAACTAACTAAACTCAATGGTGGCAAGACATTCTCACTTAAAGAGGACATTAGGCAATATCAGTGGGGAGAAAATTACATCTAAACAGAAACGAGAATCAAAGGAATATAGAACTACCACCAATCTTCTTCATTACAGGCTGATCTCCATTTATCTCATTCTTTTCTTAGATCAATCCCAGCCTTCTTAGCGACAGCATCCAGTCCATTCTTTTCTATGGTCTTCAATGCTTTTGTCGATAATCGCAATTTGAGAAACCGCTTACCAGCTTCCCACCAGACCTTCTTGTATTGCAAGTTCACAAACTGCCTTTTTATTGACTTTTTGTTTGAAAAGGAAACTTTATTTGCCTTGTTTGCTTTCTTCCCAGTGAAAGGGCATACTCGACCTAGAACAATTAGCCAAGTCTTGATCAGTGTACATATGTGATGATCAGATAATACCAACGAGAAAACCAAAAAGAGAGTTGACGACCCTGCACAACATGAACCTTCACCAAGCATGTAGAGCTGGCGAGAAAAAGGAGAACAGGAAAACAAAAACAAGCGGGAACATAAAAATGGACAAACTAATACCCTGATGGATGTGTTTTAGACATGATGGCATGCTGTGCAAATACCAGATATGAAATCTTGAAAACGTAAAACATAAGCAAGTGATATGCAGGGTTAGAATAGAACACGCTACATGCTGTTAACAAATTATTGTTCTCCACAGAATACCGTACAATTCAAGAAATAAAAAACATAACAAATAGAGGAACCACAGAAACCAGAAAATGGTAGTAACAGACCACTGTGGCTCCAATTGAGAATAGGGGCTCATTTGGTTGGAGCAAAGCCGTGTTAATCCAGATTAATCCACATACATGAAGAACCGGTTGCAGTTTATTTTCAGCCTTGACAATATTGACAATAATACTTCACATATGTGATCAAACCACGAGATTAATCCATTTGAATAATGTGGTTTGCACCAACAAAATGCGACATAAGAATAGTGTTAGAGAGGTAAAGATAGCTCGTGAAAATTTCTTTAAACCTCTGAAACTAAAAGCTAATAAGTACTCCAACAAGGTTGATATTAAGATCCAAAACATACGCCATTCAAACTGTCAGTTTGAGACTTCGACTACAGATGATTCTACAGAAACTGTTTGCTTAAGATCATTCACTTCCATTCCGAAAACAAACCAACGGACACATGAATACAGAGACAGACACACAAGCCTAGAAAGAACAAGGACAACAACAATCTGTGGTCTGCCCACCACCGAGTAATGAGGCTGCAGATTGTTAGAAGGCAGTTAACTTCAGTATTAAGACATACTCCCTCCATCCCATAAAATTTGATACATATTACTTTTTGAGATGTCCCACAAATATTGATAAATCCCTTAAACTTATTACTCTAAATTTCTCTTGCACTCAAAATAGTTACTTTGTTTTATATGCCAAATTTTCCTTATTACTCATAAGTCTTCTCCGCACTTTACTCTTCATGCCAAGTCAAACGTACCAATTAATACTCCCTCAGTCCCTAAAACGATGCTACATTTTTTTAGCATTTAATCTATGATTTTTTTCTTCAACATTTTAGTATATAAAGTTCAATAGAGTAATTTATATGTAAATGATAAATGAACATCTCTATTTTCTAAATATATTTTTTTGAATTTCTTTAACGAAATCTTTTAATGAAAATTTGAGTCAAACACAAGTTCGAAATTCAAACTATGCATGTTTTTAGGGACGGAGAAAGTATGAAATCGGGATGGAGTATATTGTAGCAGTAGCAACTAGCAAGCCTAGATACACCAGTAGATGATCAAATGCAGGAGTGAATTTTCAAGAAAAACAATGTAGCAAAAGTCAAACTGTCCTTCAATTGAAGGCAATCTAAAAAAACAATGTAGCAGGCTGCAATAACTGGCAAAGATCAAATAGATCGACCTTACTACCGGAGTACTATTTTATCTAAAAACCATAGCAGAAGTTAAATGTTATTGCAGGCAACCAAGAAACCCAATAAAACAAAAGTGAAAATGCTATCATCCCAAGTTCCCAACCACCAGAATGTCAATTCACAGATGAACAATTTCAATTCCAGAAAAAAAAAGGGCAAGTGAGAATTTAGCTACTGAGAAATTATAGAAGAATTACACAAACAGCAAGACTCCAATGAAGCCAAAGCGTGTAAAATTGAGGCAAAAGAGGAAAGATGAGTTAAAATAAAGAAAGACAAATTACGCGCAACGGGCTGGAGAGCCGGAGCAAAAGGAGCGACGATGGGTCTCGGCAATGTGACTCTGCAGAGACCATCGGAGATTTTGACGCCACTCAATTGGGAAGCAAGGAAACCTAGCTCCGCCGCTGCCACCTTTGCCACCGGGTGCGGCAACTTGGGCGGCGCTCGTCGACTGAAGCCCAGGCTTGAAGTATTCGCGAGAAGCACTGATCTCGGAGTCGCAAAGCTCGCCATTTGTTTTAGCTCCTTGCAGTTCCCTCTTCAGCTTTGATGGATTTATGGTGGTGGTATGTTTTATGGATAATGGCTCATATTGTGGCGAGTATTATCTTCTTTTGTTTTCCTCGGCTAAAAGTGTCTATGAAAGGGGATAAACTTGTCATTGAACATTAATTTGCCTCAATTGGGGTGCTTATGTACATTAAACGCTAATATTTTAATTTCACTTAAAATTTGTAAAACTAATAATTCAACCATAAAATTGTAACAATTTTAAGGTGAAATTTAATATTAACTCTACAAAATGTACAGTTATGCTCATGTAATTATCCAGTGGCACGGCACATAAGCGCCAATTGGGACAAATTAACGTCTGGTTGCAAATTTACCCATTAATTAAAACGTTGGTGACATTTTCGTTTCAGAATGAACTTCAATGACAAATTTAAAAATTTCGTAAACTTCAGTACAAAATTATCTTTTTATCCTTTGAATAAATTTTCTATGATCCGGCGGTGTAAATGTTTTTTCCACAATCATCCTTGAATGAAAACAATTTTGTGAGCTTCATCCTTTTATATTAAATCTGTTGACCCTTTTATCCATAAAAAGTTAATCCTTTTATATTAAATCTGTTGACCCTTTTATCCATAAAAAGTTAATGATGGGAAAAAAACATTCACAGCAGCATAGAAAATTTATCCTTACCCTTTTCCTTTTTCCTAAATTCTTTTTTGTTATCACGGTGAATGTTACAGTTTGCAAATAGCACCCCATGCTTTTGCATATTCAACAGTTAAGTCATCGCATTCTCTCTCTTTCTTTCTCTCTGTCGGTCAATGAGCTCAATATTAGTTCAGTTGCATCGGTTTGCCCGCAACAACACGTCCTCTTTGAAAGGATGCTACCTCCCCATCCAACAACCACCAACACCCAAAACCTCTGGTGGTCATTCTTGATATGAATTCAGTTTGATTTGAATTAAGGTTTAAAGTTGATAAATTTTTATTTTGAAAAATTCTGATTATATTTCCAAACTTTAATGCTAACAACAACCGCTTTTGGAAAAAGTTGTCAACCTCTAAAGTAGAAAGACATTCCTTTCCACCCGAGCTAATTGTATTTACTTGCTATAATAAGGATGGCCAATTCTAAAAGCACATCCAGAGATGAGACAGATTAAAAAAAGCATGCATTTTTTTGTTCTACTCGGATCGGACTACATACTCATTGTAGTGAGGAAACTTGACAAGCCACTCGAATGATTTGGTTCGATTTCACCGCAATCTATCACCAACTTAACGGGTTAGCTCCTCCATTTCCAGTTTGGTTTGGAAACGCCTAAAACAAACTACAAAACTACTAGCTAGTATTTCTCCTATTTGATTTCATTATGTGAAGTACAGTAGAATAAAAAAAAAAATGTCTGGCTAGTAATTTGCTGCCACTCAAAGACTAGATGATCAGAGTAGCGAACTCAGGTCTTCACCGATTCGGCTTACGGCTCTTCCATGTCATATATCCTCACAATGTCATTGCACCGAGTGATCATGTCCAGGAGCTCTACCCATCTGACCTCCAGAACAAGCTTCGACTCCGAGGTATTCCAATCTTGGAGGATCCGGAAGCCAGCAGCTAAGGCTGCGATTTCGAACATTGCACAGCGAGAAGCGAATCATTTCGTGAACTGCCTATGGTAGAGATCCACATCAACATACTCTACCATTACCACCTGATCATCAAACAACCGCCCGTGCAAGCAATGAGCAGCCATGCACGACGCTTCTGTTCTTCTAAATTCCACAAACACACTGCCAGGCTCAAAAATCTGACGCATCAATCTACTTTCATGCTCCTCAGCATCTGACTGCTTTTGTTTGCCACCATCAACAGTGCCAGCTGAAGCTTCCTGCAACTTCCTTTCATTCTCAACACCATCCGAATCATCAGTTGGCGACCTCTCTACCAGTGCGTGGACAGTATGACCAGCTGGATCATCACTAGGACGGTATTCATCTTGTAATGAATCTATCTTATTCGAAATTTCCCTTGGAGAACTCATGATCACACTGCCGCAAGCCTGACTTACGACAGGCATGCTGCTGGCCTTGGAAGCTTCAACAGCCTCATTACTGTGATACTCAAGACATTCACGTGGATCTTCCTCAGTCCAGTTGGGTATATCTTTGATGGATCCAATAGCTTCAGCTTGATGCACTTGATGCGCAAGGCAACCAGGCGAGTTCTCTTCATTGTTACAATCCCCTTTGACAATCTTCTCATATCCCTTTTTACCTTCACTCAGATGTAGAAGTTCTGTACTCCTACCTCCCCCAGACTTCTCACCAACAGCTTCTTCGGTTAAATCCTTAATTAAAACTTTCTCCTTACTCAAGCTGTTGTATTTCACTCCCTCACCATTCACTTCGCAAGTTTCAGTGGCAGTACCAACTACATCAGCGTACTTCACAACATTCATTGATTTGACACTGCCAAACCTGCATAATACACAGTTAAAATATTGATGGCATATAAGTTCTTTAAAAAAAAAAGGACCGGACTGCACAACTTAAGCATATTTCGACTGATTGAATAAAGCTAAAAATGATTGCATCTATCTCATTAGCTATAATTTCAAATAGGAAAATACAAGCCACATTTACTTAAGCAGTCACTTGCAACACATGTCACTCTTTTGGACCCCAAAAACAAGTTAATTGAACAATTTAATTTTTGAGCAAATTTTCAGTGGAGAGTGTGCAAGTGTCTGTCAAAGCAAGTGTGGCTAGCATTAATCTGTCACATAAATCCTAATTTTTTTCTCACAGGCCCAAGACTTGTAACAATCTCAGAACAAAATATTCGAGCATTGTATTTTTTTTTATTTTAAAAAATCAACAATTTTTAATGGGGAAGCAGGTTAGATACTAATCTTACTAGTCCAGAGAAAATCATTAAATATTTACTTTTGCCTAAAATGGATTATATGATGTAACTTTATACCCCCTCCGTTCTCAAAAGATATATACATTTAATTTTCATGTGTCCAAAGTTCAGTGTTTGACTCAAATATTTACAAAGATAAATAGTGAAAAAAATTAATAAAAAATATATTTAGAAAATTTATACTTCAAATTATTATATGGACAAGATTTATTCAACTTAAAAGGCCTCAACACTCCTGAAAACAAAATCAAAGATTAAATACTGTGAAAGAGCAAAAACAAATATATCTATTTATTGAGGACGGGGGGAGTATGTTGTGAAGCTAAATACCAAAGTTATACATGTAATAGCACACATTAGTATGATGGTGTGGCCCAATTAACAAAGTATACTTTACTTTTTCCCTTTATATTTGCAACATTTCCCTTTGACATGAAAATTAAGGTGTGTAAAAATTCTTTAAGACTTCCATTTATGCACTTAAGAAGAATGTAGTGGAAAATTTTAGAGTTATTGGAGATTGTGTAGAGTTGATGAAAAGAGAGTTGTGTAGAGCTGATGGAAAGAGAATTGAAATAAGGGTAATGAGGTAAATTGATACTTAAAAGGTTACTCAAAAAGAAAATGTTACAAACATTAAAAGGTGCCCCAAAAAGGAAAATATTGCAAACAAAAAGCATAGGAGGTAGTATTACATAAATTCATTTCCTATTTTAGGTAAATTGGAAGAACAGTTTATTCATCACTCCTACCTACTCCTATAATTAAATTTGTTCACAGAAAATTTAATTAACTTATAAGTTCAAATTCATTCTTCTTATATGAATTTTTTTCTCTTTATACTCCCTTCGTCCCAGAAAACTTGGCACATTTGACTAGACATGGAGATTAAAAAGTACTGAAGACTTAAGAGTAATAAAGTAAAATTGGCATATAAGACAAAAGTAACTTTTGTGAAGATGGTAAAGCTTATGTCCCCCTACTAACTGGAATTTAAGTTGGAAGTGGATGGGTAAGGTGGCTAGAGGCAAGAGTCTGAAGGCGAAGCTGAGGAGGGCCTTGTTTGCTGCTTTGGTTTATTGTATCTAGATGGAGCGCAACGCTAGGAATTTTGGTGGTCGATCTTCTTTGCAGGATGGGGTCTTGCTACAGTACTTAGTAGGTACCACACGTGGCTTACATGGCAGTATACATGGCAAGCCACCAAGGAGGATGACTGTGTATAAGATTTAACGGCAAATGACAATATAGGTACACAATTTTCAAGTTAAATGACATTGATATTTTAAACTTACACAAAATTACCCAATTTTTCGCACTCTCCATCCCTCTCTGCCATTGCCTTCCTCGCCATCTCTCACCTTTGCCACCGTCAACAACCCAGCCGCACGCCAGACAAATCCTGATTGAACAACATCGAAGGCCAATTTCATCTCCAAGTTCTCGACCTAAGTTGCAACCAACTCAATGGCTAGGTCCCAGATTTCCTCTCCACCCACTCATCTCTCAAGTGGCCCGTCCTCGCCTCTAAGTTCGGCGAACGTCGGGGTCCAATATGAGTTTGGTTGCCGTTGAATTGAAGCAACAACCAGCTTGAAGGTGTGTTGCCGACGTCCATACCTGTGATGCCCAAGCTTTTTGTTTGTCGCTAGAGAACAAATGATTAACAAGTATAACTCTAACCATTACACGTTAAGGTTGGTTTTACCCGGATCTGGAATTGCTCGGTTTTAGTGGCTCTTGCTTAGTGTCAATTCGCTGTTCGGACCTATACCCAGCAGAAACAAAGATAGTCGACAATTTTTTGTCTCGATGTCCACTGAGATTTTTGGATTTCAAGGGTGAGGGGCGTTTGGAGCGGATGAAAGTTCAAGAAAAAAAATTATGTAATTTTGTCTAGGAATTAAGATGTAGAGGGTTGATTTGGTAAAAAACTGTCATCCAGTCAGCCTCTAGTCGGCTTGCCATGTGTGATGACACATGGGCCAATGTATGGTACTTGCGCAGTACTGTAGCAAGACCCTGCAGGATGAAGTGATCAAGAGAGCAGTGGAGATTGTACAGATTCGAAATTCGATTAACTTGAGGGATATCTTTCCAAGCTGAATCTGTGCTGCTTGATGAAGTGGCGTGGTCTTCTTTTTACTTGTTTTACTTGTGTTTAGCTGTTGACTGTAGTTAGTTGCTTTGTGTCTTTCCAAGTATATGGATGAACTGGGACTATCTTTTGTAAAGTCCTAGTAAATTTTTGTAAGTGGCCTCCTTTTTTCAAGAACAAAAAAGTAATTTCTGGAATGGAGAAAGAGAATTGAGGATGATAAATTAGTGTTAAAAAGTTTCCTTAATAGGAAACATGCCGAGATTTATGAGACAACCCAAAAAGGAATACAAGCCCCAAACTTGCATTTCCTTTTTAAGAAACTTTTATAATCCTATTTTACCTTACTACCCCCAACTTGCATTCTCTTTTACTATTAGTATTTTGCTTTCTTTACTATTAGTATTAGGGGTACTTTTGGAAAGAACATTCCATTTTACTTAAGGCTTAATCTCCGTGCCCAAAGAAATGCACCATCCTTTCAGGGACGGAGGGAGCATATTTTAACTTTTGATAGCTTACTCTAAAGTATAATGTCATTCCATTAACTTACAAAAACACGCTATTAACTGTTGGGATTCATTTGCATTTATCAAGTTTAGGATTAATATTTTCACTAAAAAGGTTTTTTAATCCCATCAAATCTTTTTGAAAGTAAACAATGTTGAAACAAGTAAACACCTTGCAACAAAACTTACTATTGAGAGAATATAGGCAAAAGTGATTAACACTGTAAATTGTGAAGAAATGGTAAGCCTGGCCTGATGTTAGATGCCCCCTAGCTAGAAGCATGCATATAGGGGGTTATACTAGGCATCCATTGCATCATATAGTCCCGGAGTAGAACAGTGGTACGCTACCCTGAATAATGCATGGTGATCCAAAGAAACAATTAAATATTTATGTTCACCATACCTGGAACATTCTAGCCGCACATCCTCCAGTATCTCCTCTACTTCTGGTTCAGATAGTGACGAAAGGGCC
The DNA here is from genome assembly GCA_024586325.1 of Stellera chamaejasme. Lineage (NCBI taxonomy): Eukaryota > Viridiplantae > Streptophyta > Magnoliopsida > Malvales > Thymelaeaceae > Stellera > Stellera chamaejasme. The sequence goes on from CM044984.1 coordinate 36,602,197, forward strand.
TCCGGATCAAACTAGATAGAGAAAGGGAGAAATGAATCATTAGTTCCTAAAAAGGTTCAGGATACAATACATAGCCAACTCCAAGTACCTGATAGAAGAGCATAAAGCTAGTCATACCAGATTTTTTAACTTTAGGACTTCAGTTGCCTTCTCAAGAAGTGGCCTCGCAAGCTTAGGAATGTTGAAAAATGCTTGGCTTCCAATATGATCCTATGGGATGTTTGTTTTGTCAGTAGAAATTCACGTAATCATATAAACAATCAAAAACATTACAACTACAATAGAACAAATTGCCAAGCATCTGTCTTAAAACTTAAAGAGGGTATCTGCCACATTACCGCAGCCAATGATGAGTCCCGAACAGCCTGGACTGCAGTTATTATTTGTCCTCCCAACTTCATACCATTCAGCCCTGCACAAGCTTTGCCCGTAATTGAATGGTCTGCATACTGATAGCCAAATTACATGTCATCAATAAATCATTCTTCCAGGTTTAACCACATCAACTTGCAAATGGATATAAAAGAGCACAAGGATTGTGGGGAAGGAGACAATGGAACAATTATCATGAAAACAAGGGATTAAGGCTCAGTTGATAGCTGCAATTCCATTCACAGATGGTCCCTTATTTTGATGCCCCGCAACCAGTACAAATATATGACCCAGCATTGCAGGCTAACAATCTAACGTACTCAAACCTGAACAGCAGGTCTCTAAAGTTCAACCTCTGTACAAATTCTAAAACGAGAGCTATGAAAATATGAAATGTCTGCAGATAATACAGCAAATGACAAATCAGGCGGCAAACTCTTTTATACTAACAACGCTGGCTATTCAGACTGTCAGAGAAATAGAAAAAGAGAGAATGGCTGAACACATGATTCCGGAAAATTTTCCAATTAGCTTCGCTAAATTATAGTACTCATATTCGATAGTATAAGTGTATAGCTTGTTTTAAAGGTCTGAGAAAACCATTTTAGGACATCCCATAATCAATTATGCATTACTTATAATATAATGGACTTCATATTGTATCCAAAACCATTGACAGCTCTTGAACTTGTCTACAACCTTCATATGTATCCTTATAGGCAAAAAATTAATAATACTCCGTATTAGAAAGTATCTTAACCATTATGCATGTTAAAGTAGTAGCAACGAAAATGGAAACAAGTTATAACAAGGGAACCAGGAGCATCATGAAAAAGATTCAGAAGAAAGCCCAGTGCAGGAATCATTAAATTCAACCCACGCAAATGTGACAGCTTCTCTTATCATCACTAACCTAACTCTGGTCAACATGAAGTGTTTTTGTCTCACATGACTAAATCTCAGTACACAAAATACGCAAAGAACAACTTTTATAACATGAATCATCCAAAAATTAAAGTATAGAGTAACATAACTATGTTCTGATACCTCCAAAAATGCACATGGCTCGTTCAGATTTTTGTTCGTCTCAAAATTGAATGCTTTGAGAGGACCAAAGGCATTAGCAATCTCCATAAGCTAGAAAAGAGCAAAAGAAACCTGATTAGTACAATCTATGACAAAAACCAGATAACTGAAGGAAGACCGTGGGAGGAGAAAAACAACAGGTTGGGAGTAGTGTAAATTGATTGAGGGGCATAGTATCTAAAATTCATCATTGTCATCGTCATCGTCATCATCCAACAGCACCTTAATCTCAAATATGTTGGGGTGGGTGGCATGAAGTTTAAAGTATCAAAAATCATAATTAGTCCAAAGTATCTCACCATTTCAGAAGAGAGAGCTGTTGAAATTCCACCTAAGAAGATCTGTGTCAGAACATGCATAGGGAGAAGGCGTGAATATTTCAGGCATAAGTAAAATACAAGCAGCAGCGTGCAAAAAAGAAAAGTGTTTGCAACTACAAGCCTGTGGATTGCTCTACACACAGAAAAGTAAGTCTAACTGTATAAATTTTCTGCTAAAATAGATTACAATGGGAATAAGTTGCATGAAAAACAATCAGCTACAAGTGGCACGGCTTATTGTAATACAAACAAAATTAATACTCCCTCCATCCCTTATTGATTGAAACAAATGGTTTTGGCATGGAGATTAAGGTGGGTGTAGAATTGATGAATTTTGACATATATACCCTTACCCCACAAAAAGTGAAAACAAAAGTGCCAAAAAAGGGGTTAGATAGCAAAGTTAAAGAGTAAAAATTACTATAAATGAAAACGTTTCAATTACTCCCTCCGTCCTTGAAAGGATGGTGCATTTCTTTGGCCACGGAGATTAAGAAAATAGTGAAAAAGAAAAGATTTGGTCAAAATTACCCCCACTTTGCTTAGGTGGTGAAATTTAGGAAGGAAAGCTAGGGACATATAAGTGAAATTGCACACCCAAAGTTTCCAAGAAAGGAAATGCACCATTCTTTCAGGGTCACCCTTAAAAAGAATATGCACCATCTTTTCAAGGACAGAGGGAGTATTAAGGGGCGGCCTAAAAAGGAAAGTGTTTCAATTAAAAAAAGGACAGGGAGTAGATAACACTCAAATAAGAAAAGAAGAATTTCGTTGTTTTAGGTAACAATATAATCTTGGTCTTGTTTCCAACTGGAACAGTTCGATTTAAACTGTTCATATGAGTCTTTGAGGCTAGCTGACAATGTAAATTACATAACTGATTACTCATTGCATCTTAGTTGGCATTACGGTGGTACTGATGATTGTGGACTTATCATCTAAACTTCATGTCATCAAACACCCAACCTAAATCACAATAACTCACAGAAGTCCTTTATTTTTGTTATTTGATAATGGGTTTTAAAATATTATCAGATGCCACAAATGGAGCCATAAAACTCCCAAACCAATATTAAACTGATTGTTTAAAAAACAAATACTGTACTAACAATCGAGAAAAAGAAAGGGACATGATGGAATTGCATCACTGTTCAGCTGGTGGTCATCATAGGTTAATATATGAAGACATGACAAAACAAAAGCTTGTTAAATGAAACAGAAAGTGAAAATGAGTCAACTCCTCTTGATTGGTTCGATAGAGCAGTGTTCCTACTGTAGACTTAACAAGTTAGTTCAGCATTATGCAACATATCATGAACCACTTACTAACAGCACAAGTTGGCATTTCAGCGGCCAGCAACAAATAGTGCTTACCACCAGCACAAGTGAAAATATTTGGAGTCGGATGCATACCTTGTGAGGTGAATCCTCCACAGTATTACTTATCACAGTTGATGAAACCTCCGATTTCTCCAGCTCACCAGTCTGCATGAAAATAGCAACTGTCTGAAAACCTGCTATGATGATAACCACAATATACCTCAGAAACTGTAGTAAACAAAGAAGGTGCTAATTGTGACAACATTTGATAGTTCTGAAACATAAAAATCTGCAAAGAATATCAAAGAAAAAACATGTTTGCAAACTGTACAGAATTAAAATCATAAAAGAGAAGGGTTTGGAATCTATAATCCTGTTTTACACGAAAAATAAAAACAACTGATCTTTGATCAATAGTGGAGAAGGCAAAAGATTTTCATGTTTATATTATTTATTTAATTCTTTTCAGAATAACGCCACGGAATTTAGAACCCTCATCACTTTTCAACATGCATTAGAAAGTTTTTAGCTAAAAATAAAATCATATAATGTGACTGTCCAGAATGTTTCGCATGAGGATTTGTTGAAAAAGGGACCCCAGAAGAACAACTCAGTTCAGTTTTTACATAAAAATCATTGACCAGCCATGATTTGGCTGAAGCAGTGAAGGAACTAAATCTAACATGCTAATTAGCTCATACTCAAATGCATGTCACGATATATCAATACAGTCCAGTTTACACAATGATCTATGGGCATGATCTATTGTATTTTTTTTTTTGTTATTGAGCAGTATCTAAATCTCACTGAGCTCATGCAAGATAAAAATGACTCTAAACTTATGTTTGTCCTCTTCTGCTCATGCTTATGTTTATACAGCAACCCAATACCATCCTAACATCAATCCAAATGATATTTTCAAGTTTAATAAGCAGCTCTGCCACTGAGACTATCATTTCTAGGTTTCTTGTTTTTTTTGACTAAATTCTCTTTTATATTTTCCTCTTTAAAGCCCCATGAAAACAGAATGCCTGATTTCCAGAAAATAAGTAATTCCATTAATACAATCAAGCTAAACAAACTGAAGCAAGAAGAACAGCTGACAATCTGAAGGAAGAAAAATGGATATCAAGACATGCAAAGATTATGTAGTCTTACTACCACTTCATTAAAATCCCTTGGGCGTCTGATTTTGAGAGTAGACCCAGAGAAGGTAATGCTATCGAGCAAAAGAGCTGCTTTAGTATCTTCAGGAGTAAGAAACTCAACAAGAGCCTGTCCTTTTTCCCTGTGTATCTGCATTGGGATTCACCATCCTCTAAATTTTGTTTGAATATATAAACCAAAAAAAGCGTGTACATTAATGAATTTGACACTTACAGTACAACTTATGCATGGTTTAGATCCTGGAATGTAACTAGCACCGGAAGAAAGTAACAAATGATTAAGGTGCTCCATTATAGTTTTCTCAGTTGCCGAAGCAGGAATATTTTCAACGTAAAGCCTTCTCATAGGTCGAGTGGCTTCTGTTAGCTGAACCGAGTCAACAGGGACATCTTTCTTAATAGAGAAGGAGCTTGGGGGAGCAAACGTAAGAGACTTTACAGTAGCTGTAACACTGGAAACAGTAGATGCTATCGATGCAGCCTGAGTTGATGTCTGAATATTAGAAGAAACTGCCACCAAAGCAGCTTTCTCTGTTCCTGCAGGAGCCATATCCCACTTTGCAGCTCTCTTGCTAGGTGAACGCTGAGATGGAGAAGGAATCCTCCCTGCAGCTTCTGTCTTTCTCTTCCTTGGTGAATAACCACCAAGTCCGCTAGTAGATCCGCTTTGTTGTTTATGGTGACTACTAGAACCATTGCTCTTTATTTTCTTTTCATCGACATCAGAATGATGTTTCACAGGCCTACCTTTACTGTTATGAGAAGTCGCTGCATGCTCATGTGCAGTATGAGAAGTATGTTTATGTCCTTGTTGTGAAACTAAATCAGATCTTATATGTTGGTTCTCCTCAAGTTCGCGACTGCATAATCCTATTTGTTTATGTCGCTGTTCCTCATGGTGAGATTTCATCCGTTCTTTTCTCCCTATAGTCTCTGCACCCTGCCCTCTCCTAATATCATAATTTTTTGTACCATTCCTTTCTTTACTTCTATGATCCACTTCTCCACTATGATGTTTCTTCTGGCTGTCTCTATCAGATCTCCCCTGAACCCTGTCTATACGTCGATCATTCTCTACGAGATCTCTTGACTGCCTCTTTGCATCTATATCTCGGAAATCATTACTAGGTCGACCACTTCTTTTCCTGCTATGGAGTTGTTCCTCTCTTCTGCAATCATCATTCTCAATTGCAGCTTTGGTTATTTCAGATTTTAAACGCTTTTCCGGTGCACGAAGCTCTTTATCATTTCGAATGGCTGGGCTGTTAATTCTTACAGTCAAGTTGTCTTCTTTCACTCTCAAACTTCTCCACCCAACCTCATCATAACTGTATTTTTCAGGGCCACTTGTAGAACTTTTTTCATGTCTTTCAGTTGTATTAGCATTTGAAGCATTCTTGGTGGTTATGTCCCTAGTTGCTGTCCCCATTTCTATAACTTTTTTATCAAGTTCAGCATTCTCTGATAGTTTCTTGTTTTTTCTGTTCAGCATGATCTCATCATAGCTGTAAGGCCTGGTGCGGGCAGCAGTTCCCTCATTGCTGCTACATTTAGAGAGCTCAGAATTCTTTTCTTTACCTTCTCTTTTCGAATGAGACCTTCCCATCTCTCAATTAATATAAGTCTGCTACCAATCTTTGCTTCAACTGAAATATTAGAGATAAAAAACCAGCCCTCATAACCAACACGATGTGAGAATCAGTTCAAGCACGACTTTCTCAACACAACTGCGCACACCATGCTTCAAGGGGGAAAAAAGAAAGCTTCAGAGATCAGCGTTCACAACTAAAAGTTAACCATAATATAACTATTGAAGAAGCATATGAATCAACTGAAAATGCCATCCCAATTTCCCCATTAACTAAAGCTCTTACTCTCCTCGATGAAGTTAAGTTTCAAAACGGCGAATGAACAAACACATTCATTTTCTAAGCAGCCTATTAACCACACTGAAAGAAAAATTAAACTCGATTTCTGTTCACATGCTCCTCTTCGGAAAACAGTGTTCCCAGATAAAATCAATAAGAGAATCTTAAAAGAAGAACTAATAGAAGCGGCAATGACGAAGCTGCAAGGATGTGTAGTACCTTTGGACGAAGATAGAGGCGGTCGCCAAAATGAAGACTCCAAGAAGAGCGAACAGGCGAGCGATACGCCGCCACAAGTCGCCGCCGTGCGATGGAGCAACCACGTCCAAAACCTAGTGGTTTCCACCGAGACGAAAAGGCTATCCGCGGATGAAACTCTGGGTTTTTGTTTACAGCTTTCTTTTGTTGGTCTCGATCCTTTCTGGCTCCATCTCTTCGCATAATTACCTCTCGACCCTTTCAATTCATTCGCTCTTGTCAACAAATTTTCTGAGCCTGAAATTCCATTTTGCTTAAGTTAATTTTTTAAAAAAATAAATAAGAACATGGGTAATTTTATTATTGAAAATTACGAAATCTTTAAATTTGTCACTGAAATTCATTTTAAAATGAAAATGTCACCAATGTTTTATTGAATAGGTAAATTTACCATTGAACGTTAATTTTTCCTAGTTAGCGTTCATATGGCGTGCCACTGAGTGATTACGTGGACATTGACTATACATTTTTGTAGGGTTGATATTCACTTAAATTTTGTAAAACTAACAATTTAACTCTTAAACTGTGACATATTTTAAGGTGGAATTTAATATTAAACCTAAAAAATGTAGTCAATGTCCACGTAATTATCCAGTGACACGCCACATGAGTGTCAACTCAAATAAATTAACGTCAAGTGACAAATTTACTAATTCATTAAAATGTTGGTGACATTTTTGTTTCAAAATTAACTTCAATGGTAGATTTAGAAATTTCGTTTCAATGACAAAATGACCATTTTCCTCAAAATAAATAAATAGATAAGAGGGGAAAAATACTCATAAAATGAATTGATATCATATAATGTTAATTCATTTTAATACGGCAAAATGCTCATAAAATACGGCAAATGATATTAATTCATTTTAATACAGCAAAATGCCCCCTTCGTCATATCCAATTTAATGCCCAAAACACTACATGGTTGAGACAAGTTTTAATGCAGCTTTAATATGACAAAGGTTGCATTAAACATTCTATGCATTAAATGGTACAATAAATGACACATTAAACGTTTAACGCGGGTAAGAGTTTAAACGGTACAGTAAGGCCGCATTAAATCACTATTTAGGATTTCACCTCTTCATCACTTTTCATCCATCGGTTTTTTACCCATTTCTCCTTCATATTCTCTAGTCTTCATCATTCCCCCCTCTCCATCTTCATAATTCTTCCTTCTCTTTCTTTTCTTCTTCGTCCTCGTCTATTCTCTCTCCTTTATTTTTCTTCTTTCTTTCTTCCTTTATGTTCTTTCTTCTTCCTTCATTCTTCTTCCTTCTTTCTACATTCTTGCAGATCCGTCCTCCCCATCGCTCCACTAATGCAACTCGCTCACCGTTGCCACCCCCATCGCCATCAGAAGTTGAGAAATTTATGGATTTTGGATGAATCTGAATGAATATACTCATCCGGATTCATCCAATTTTTTTATTTATCAAAATTGTATAATGAGGCCTTAAGCGCATTAAGGTCTCCTCATTAAGTAATGCATCCTAGCGCATTAGCCCAAATAAAGTGGGCTAACATATTGTGACTAATAATGTGGTCATTCCCACATTATATAATGCGGTTTTAATGCGTCTAAACTGTATTAAAGCTCACATCAACCACATAGTGTTAGTGCTTTTAATGAGATAAAATAGAGAGAGTTGAGATACCTTTGTTGTGCAAATAATCTGAGTATTTATATGGAAGCTCCTCAATAGCAGCCTCGTAATTTACCTAAGGTATGAACATGGCGACCGACCACGTTTTATGTTTCATGGTTGACCTTTTGGGCTTCCTTTTGGTAGTTCGGCTGACAAAGGGCGAAAGTCTGTTTGTCCCCTCTCAACCTTTTGGCAGAGCTCACGTGTCTGCGAGGGTTGGTGAGTTCCAAGATGAGAAGAAGCATTGTCAGACTTTTGGCTGAGGATTCGACCATGGGGTTCCCACTGGGTTGGGTTTCTGATGTTTGGCCTTTGCAAGCCCAAGAAGGTTAATGGGCTTTGGGGCTGTTGGTCCTGGAGCCCATTGGATCCTTCGACCTTCAATTGGTTTCACAAATATATCAGGGAAAAAGTCGTGTTGAACACTATTCATGAGTTTATGATTGTTATATATGACGCACATATGCATTATTAAAGTAATATTTAACCGGAAGTTCCACATAATTGTTTTTTAGGGGAAAAGGACACACACATAATTGTTTTAATTAAAGGATGATGATGAGAAAAAAATTCACGCTATAGATATAATATTATGGGGTTTCAAATTTAGAAATGGGTAAAGTCTACTTTTAGTCCCTTACCTTTCCTGGTTTGTCCTACTGGTCCCATTTTAAGAATTTGCATCATCTGAGTCCTTTAGCTTTGATTTTTGTCCCATTCAAGTCCTTCCGTTATGTTTTTCCATTAAATTTTCCGTTTTCCTTGTTATTTTACTTAAATACCCTACAATTATAATCTAATTACGTATTTACTAGAATTATGGTCATTAAACTTTTAACGTATATACATATAAGCCCTACAATTTTTCCCTCTCTGACTCCAACTTGAATTGAAGCTTCACTCAATCGGTCATGGGATTCACTCGTTCCTCACCGGCTTGAAACCAGCCTGCTCAAACTCCCTTCGTCATCGCTCTCCGCCCTTCTTCTTTCCCCACCAAGAAATTAACCAGACCTAACTCCTCTAAATCGCTTTCCTTCTCTACGCCGTCATCCAGAATCGTATCGCCAACCTTCACGGATTCCCATCGTGAAATTCTTGGAATAATCAAAAGAATTATACCGGTAAGTCCGAGGAGGGCAACTCGTTATTAATTCCGGTCGGTTTCGATCTCCGATCGAACCTTATAGTAGACAGGTCTCGGCCGCCGCTCATTGCCGCCCTCATGACTGCTGTTGGCGGCCAATAACGCTTGTTGATCGCCGCCGCCGTCCATCATCTCCAGATCTGATCTCGGCTTCTTCGTTACTGCAGCAGGATGTGCCTCGTCCCCACCATTTTCTCAAGGAGCCGCCGGCGTGCTCTCGATGGAGGACAGAGATTTGTATCTCTCGGAATTTGGCCCATGAAGAAGAGATTGGATGGATCTTGAGGGAGAGAGATGAGAGCCTCCGACGAATTCCTCCGGAGCCCTCTAGTTGCTGCGGTGGCGAATCGCTTCTTGAGACTCGGCAACGAATGAGTTCTTTCGACCGCACACATGGTGTTTGTTGAAATGTTGACTTGTTTATGAAAAGTTTAGGGATGTGTGAAGTTATCGAAGTTTGGATGCTTCATTTCATTACCCGTAAGAAAGTTGAAGACGGATCCGCCGGATCTCCAATGGAGTATCGGAAGATCAAAGACGACGAGGTAATCTCCTTCTTCATCCATTCCCGGCTTTACGGTTGCTTCAAACTCACGAAATCAAGAGCTTGAATCGATTCACGTGTCGATTAGTTCCCCGGATCTTACTCTTCCACGAGGTTGGATTTCGGTTTTGAAATGTGTAACTACATTGCTCACTTGAAATGCAACTCTGTGTGTGTCATATGTGGAGTATTGTCTCTTGTTTCATTTGCAGATCTGTTGTTTCATTTGCAGATCTGGGAGCTGGTATCCAAAAAATTTGGTTGGGGAGGGAGATGAAGAGATGATGAATAGATGGAGTAAAGAGAGAAAGTAAGGGCTATTTTGTCCAAATTTTATTAAATCGGGGTTAGTTAAAAATGGGCATTTTGGTAAAAGAATTAATTTAACGTATGACTTAACAGAAAAATTAACGGTAGGACCTAATTGGGACAAAAATCAAAGCGAAAGGTCTCAGATGATGCAAATTCTTAAAATGGGACCCGAGTAGGACAAATCGGAAAGGTAAGGGACTAAAAGTAGACTTTACCCATTTAGAAATTGGGGGATGAGTTTTTCACTTAATAACTAAGGGTTTGAGAGGTGAGTGAGAAAAGTGAAATAAGGGGGCCCAAGTTTGAGGAGCCCGTGAATTGAAGGGGGCTGGGGCATGAATTTCGTGCACCCAGCCTTTTCCCGCCTCTTTTCCCTTACCTTTTTTCTAGCTTGTTCCCTTCACTGTACGTTTACTGGAAGTGTGTCAATTATATTTGTGCACTTATTTGTGTGCACAGCTGTGAGCCGCACACAACGTTGTGCGAGATTACGTGTGGACTGCCGTGTGCCGCGCACATATTCGTTATCCATCGGCGTTCAAAATAACTAATAATATATTGTTCTTCTACCTACTGTGCCTAATTGATTGATCAGTATGGTGAGTTGTTTAGATCATCAGTACCTTGTTAGATTGACATACATACTTGATTGATCAACATAAAATGGTGATCAGCATGATGAGTTGTTTAGATCGACATCACTACCTTGTTAGAACGACATACATACTTAATTGATCAGCATAAAATGGTGATCAACATGATTAGTTATTTAGATCGACATCACTACCTTGTTAGATCGACATACGTAATTGATTGATCAGCATAAAATGGTGATCACCATGATGAGTTTTTTAGATCGACATCACTACCTTATTAGATCGACATCACTACCTTGTCAAATCGACATCACTGCCTTGTTAGATCGACATACATACTTGATTGATCAGTATAAAATGGTGATCAACATGATGAGTTGTTTAGATCGACATCACTACTTTGTTAGATCGACATCACTACCTTGTTAGATCGACATCACTACCTTGTTAGATCGACATACATACTTGATTGATCAGTATAAAATAGTGATCAATATGATGAGTTATTTAGATCGACATCACTACCTTGTTAGATCGACTTACATACTTGAGTGATGAGCATAAAATGGTGATCAGCATGATGTGTTTTATAGATCGACATCACCATCTTGTTAGATCGATATCAATACCTTGTCAGATCGACATCACTACCTTGTTAGATTGACATACATACTTGATTGATCAGCATAAAATGGTGATCAACATTATGAGTTGTTTAGATCGACGTCACTACCTTGTTAGATTGACATCATTACCTTGTTAGATCGACATACATACTTGATTGATCAGCATAATGAGTTGTTTAGATCGACATCACTACCTTGTTAGATCGACATCACTACCTTGTTATATCGACTTACATACTTGATTGATCAGCATAAAATGGTGATCAACATGATGAGTTGTTTAGATCGACATCACTACCTTGTTAGATCGACACCACTACCTTGTCAGATCGACATCACTACCTTGTTAGATCGACATACATACTTGATTGATTAGCATAAAATGGTGATCAACATGATGAGTTGTTTAGATCGACATCACTACCTTGTTAGATCGACATCACTACCTTGTTAGATCGACATCACTACCTTGTTAGATCAACATACATACTTGATTGATCAGCATAAAATGGTGATCAACATGATGAGTTGTTTAGATCGACATCACTACCTTGTTAGATCGACATACATACTTGATTGATCAGGATAAAATGGTGATCAACATGATTAGTTGTTTAGATCGACATCACTACCTTGTTAGATCGACATACTTGATTGGCCAGCATAAAATGGTGATCAGCATGATGAGTTGTTTAATTAGATCGGCATCACTAATTTGTTAGATCGACATACATACTTGATTGATCAACATAAAATGGTGATCAGCATGATGAGTTGTTTAGATCGACATCACTATTTGTTAGATCGACATGACTACCTAGGTAGATCACGACTCGGATAAAATGGTAGAGTGCCAATTATATTCGTACACTTAGTTGAAGAACACATCTTGACAGAGTCGCGCACAACCTCCTCACTGTGCTAGGCAACACCCTTGAAAATGCAGGAAAGGAAAATGGGACCTAGAACCTTTTGACTACGAGATCAAACAATGCTAGGTATTATATTGGATCCTCTTGCAATGGATCACTAATGGATTGGTGGAGCAAGATTTGAGACCCCAGAAGAACAATACGTGTTCTTACAATATATGAATTCTCAATATATGGGTTCTGCCTATTACAATGGTTACATGCTTCTTTATATAGAAGGAAAAAAGGTGAAGAAAAGTAATGTGTGACTTGACAAGGGAACCAGCTTCCTGGATCTATGGTAGGCGAAATGGCAGCTGATGTAACATTGTAGGCTACCTGCTTTTGCGGCTCCCAATTCCCCAGGAATTGCATTTGGCGGGAAAAGGGAAGAAGAGGGCCTCTGCACAGGTTGAAGGGTTCGCCTGACTTGTGTATGGAGGCCCCTTCGCTGGCGAACACACAGGCTTCGCTTGCAGAAATGAGGCACAGGGTCTTCGCCATCGACCATGGGGTCGCAAAGAGCCATGGCTTCGCAAATGACCTTGAGTTCGCCCAAAAGGACCATGGGTTCGCCAGGGTCAAGGGGCTCGCCCATAGCCACGGGTTCGCCGTTGAGGCATGGCCTCACCAAAGGCCAAGGGTTCGCCAATGGGGCATGGGTGCGCCCAGAACCTTGCGAGCACGGGCTTGCCTTGGGGCCTCGCCGGTACCCAGAATGTAGCTTCCTCCTCATCTGCGCCTTCGCCAAGGGTCCTTTAGACCCTCTGGATGAATGGTTCCACTTTATCACAAAAATGGGGCTGATGTCCACATCATAAACTATGTGCGGACTTTCGTGCGCAGCGCACAACTTCAGGTGAATAACGAGGGGCTACTCATGTGAACAACTAAATTCACTTTGGTCCTATTCGCTTGAGGTCCGCGTAGAAAACGGTGAATCACGCGGTCATACTTACGTGAAGGAGGAGGAGCGAAAAATTCAATTATTCACCTGGAAAACGTTAAGTTTGAAACCCCCTATTAATTCTAAGAGAATATGTTGAGCTTTACTAATCTATAGTACTGTAGTATTATTACTCCATCCATCCCATTCATATTATCCTTTCAATTGCCTTTTGTGAAGGAAAGTATGCCACTAATGGAATAGATGTAGTGTTTTTATTTTACAATTATTATTATTTTAAAAAATCTCTATGTTAAATTGAAAGACCATTTCTTAATATCTTCTATTTTTACGGAAGATTCAGAGGGAACATTTTTTTATCCATGGTATTTACATGGAAGTATGATCATTAGTATGTTCTTACTTTGAACTTGCCAAAATTACTTTAGTTTGGTCCCTTTTGGAACGTCTTGCCAAAAGGTTAAACGCCTCTTTCTACCCGTTTATTTGTCACTCCATGATTTTGTTGAAAACACTGAAATAAAAATGCGAGATTGTTGATGAGCTAAACACAACAATTTGTGTTCCATAAAAGATTTAAATATTTGACTGAGTACAGAGATTAATGAGTGTTGAAGATTGCATGGTAATGAAATAAAACGATCATACACAAAGTAGTATACAACAATAGTAACTTTTTTGAAGAAGAAATAAAATTATGGTTAATAATGTAAAATTAGTGTTAAAATGTAAGAAAGCTATGAAATCTTTTTAGGTTAGCTAAAAAACAATTGAAACATTTTTTGATGAAGATAATAAAAAGGAAAACCGAACCCTAAATCGGAACGGAAATATTTTCCCACAACAGAATGTCACTGAATTAGGGATCGTAATTTGTTAAATATTAAATAAAGGGAAGTCTTAGCAATATTCTCTTAGACACTTGCACACTTTTCCTGTTAAAATGTTACCATGTGACAATTTTTATGCATCCAAATATGCTTAAAAATTAAAATATTCAATTTATTCGATTTTGGGTCCACAAAATGAACACATATATAATACAATAATTTTTTAATGAAATAATTTTTTAATGAGTGAGTGTGCAAGTGAGTGATAAAGTAAGTGTGACTAGCATTTCTCTTAAATAAATCATCCAAAAATATAAAATGAAATTAACATTTCTTCATTCCATTAATTTGTCTTCCTTTCCGTGTTACTTTAAAACAATTTTGCATCTTAGGCAATTTTTTAACAACTTGAATTTAATGTTTTAATTTATTAAAATTATGCGAACATATTACTTGATTGTTTATTCATTTGTTTAACTTAAAGATAAAGTAATAACAGACGCCTCAACCCTAGCTTGCGCCGCTGCAAGCTTTTTCTTTGCCAACAAGTCGTGCAATGTTTTCCCTTGTGGCTTCAACTGTGATCTCTCCATCTCTCTTTCGGTCTTGTGATGTCATCCAAAGATTTGTTTATGAAGATGTTTGACTCCCGCCTTGCCGGCTTGGCTCTTTCAAAGAACGAGGAGACCGTAGTAATTGCCGTATCGGGTGCCATCATCCAGCGCACCGGTGTTGTTGTAGCCGGAATGTTGCTCTCGCCTCAACCAACTCAGGCGGACCTTGTTAAGTCGGTGGGTCATAGTATGGTGGGTCAGGGGGACTTCCTACCTCACCCGAAGTAGTGATTCGGTGGTTTGGGAGCAGACTTGGTCTTAGGTCTCTCAGGTTATCTCTTTTTGGCGGTTTTTTGTCCTATTTTCATAATTTGATTTTTTGTCGTCTGTTTTGTTGGTATCTGGATGTAATTGCTTGCTACTCATGTGGTGGTATGCTCCCTTCGGGTGTCAACGCTTCCTTTTTTAGCATGTTCATGGTAGGATGATATTTGCGTTTGTTCCACCATGACAGGTCTACCTATTCACACATCACCATGATGGTTTATGTTGTTCTCAAGCTCGTTATCTTTGGTGGCTTGTCCGAGAAAGTCTTGGGTGATACGATAATGATATATATGGGCCCAATAAAACCATTCCAAACGCTGACATCACCACTTCGAGGACCCCCTCCTCGTCTATACGACGAAGGTCCTCGTATAATCTTGCCAAACGAATCCCCCACGTCCTCGTAAATCTCGAAGAGGTCAACCCCCACAAACAACAACAATAATCAGAGAGATTCTCATATGGAAAATCACTATCACCACAATCACGCAAACATTTATGATGCAATCCCCACAATTAAGGCCCTCATCGACGGGCACCAGGACCACCCTATATATTGAGTGGTGCCTCCTTCGAATAAGGTACTTACTACCACCCATCTCCTTTGCTCTCCTCTACACCCATAGAATCTATGTGTCTCTCATTTGCAGGTCATTGAGGTCGTCTCTCTCCTTTTCATCAGTAGTCCCTTGTGGTCAGATTGGTGCAATACTATCAGATAGAGTGTTTGTTGCATCGTCTGGTTTTTTTTTAATCTTTTCACTATCTGCAGGGTGCTTCAACTTATGTTTAGTGTCACTTGTGTTTTTTTGTTTGTTTTACCTTTTATGTTTTGTTGAATTTTTGGACAGTCTGCCGAATTGACATTCGTTATTTCTACAATTGATCATTATTATAATTTATCGGTTTATTAAAAAAAATTATAGATAAGATAATGCTACTTGTTCAAAAAAGATAAGACTACGCTACATTTTTTAGTTCATTATATTTATACAGAAGTCTCATTATTTTTCTTTTATTGTTTAAATGTAAGTTACAAATATTATCATTGATATTATTTTAAACTGTTGTTTTCATATTTAATACTCCCTCTGTCCCACAATAATAGCCACATTTGAATTTTGTGCTTGCGTTTGACTCAATTTTTTATTAAGAATAATTTGTCAAAAAAATTCTTGAAAAATATATTTAGAAACAAGACACATTAAATTTTTATCTGGATAGCTGTAAGAAAAAAATCATAGATCAAACGCTGAAAAACAAACGTGACTATTTTTCTGAGACGGGGGGAGTATTTTTTTTGGTAAACTATACTTTTGTCACCACCTCCCCGTCGGACACCTTCCGGACCGGCGGGAAGCGGTCGCCGGCCGGTGGGGCGGTGGTGAGCAAGGTGGGACCAAGATCGCGCAGCTAATGTGAGATTAATTCGCGGGCCTTTAACTAACCCAAGAGGTCCCTTTCTAAACAACGGATCAAATATGACAATTCATGCACGTAAAGCAGATCACCACAACAGAACAATGGGCTCCGCCCATGCGTAACATCGAAGCGGGACATCGAAATCAGATTATCAAAAGGAAGTCTGTTCTTTCACTACCGAGCAGAGGCTTCCACACGAGATCAACATACTCATTCAATCACCTCGAGAGCGTAACGCATAAAAATACATAACCATAATCAAACTCGGATGAACAGCAGATCTAATGATAACATGCTATCGTAGTGCTACATGCCAACAGAATATCATGCTACAGAGCTATCTACGGGCGAAGATGCAACCGTACAAAGTCGGGCGTCGGATAAAGAAACCGACGAGGAACCCAAGTCTAGATCCAAAAGCTGCTAAACCTCAAAATAGCTAACCGAACAGCTGGCGGAAATCCTACTCCGCCGCCCGAATCCTTATCTCTGAAAAATATTAAGTAAGGGTGTGAGTTTTCCTTAAAGAAAAACCCGAAGAGCTTAGCGAGTAACGATGTTCTTCCGACAAACCCGCAAAGACAGATCGTAATGATATACATACAGATAGCAATATACAGAAACAAGTAAGGTATGATGTGTGCACAACATCCGAATGTAACGGGTCATGGCTAGATCTTCCCCGTCCATGGCTAGATCTTCCCCTGACGCACCGGCATTCGCCATGCGTCGGCTTTCGCCTTGCACCCAGCAAATCACATATTTTACGGATAATGGCTAGATCTTCCCCGACCATGTCTAGATCTTCCCCTGACGCACCGGCATTCTCCATGCGTCGTCATTCGACATTAATCCAACATTCATATTAAATCACGGACCATGGCTAGATCTTCCCCGGTCCAACCGGCATTCGCCATGCGTCCACACACACGAAACGAGAACTCGCGCACCGATGCTCCTACCGCGCACCGATACTCCTACCATGGGACTAGCCTTGGGGCTCCACAATCCCGATCTAAGACCGAAGTCAGAGACCGACGCCCAAGACTTGCCTCAACCAACCTACATTACAATAACATAGGTAGGTCGAACCCTTACCTCGAATTGGAAGCAACCGCAACCGTAGAGGGTAGCAGCCAAGCACCACACACCAAACTTCTTCCTTATGCAACCTCAAACCTTGCTTCACATAACACCTAAACAATTCACACACTTTCCACATTACACTTTTATTCAACACATCAATATCCATTGACAATTGGACCTCACTCCAAGACTTAAAGTTGCTCAAATTCATTGCCTAAACATGCTTGAAACCTTAAACCACACAAAACACATGCTTTTACTTTCCACCAAAAATCCGGATGAACTTTGTCTTAGGTATATAATCGGAGCATATTTGGACAATGTTCCAATTATCAATATTGCTCTAAACATACCCAATAGCAACAATTTGGATTGAATTCAACAATACAACACACTTCAATTCTCCACCATAAAACCTATGAGTTTTCTCTTAGCTCATAGATTAACCCATAATTGGACCTTTTACCAAGTATTAATGTTGTTCCAAAACTACCCAACAACACTAATTTGAGGTCAATTTAACAATCCCCCAAAATTCGTTCATCCTAGCTCAAGAACCCTAATTCGAATTTCCTTCAATTCATGCTCAATTCGTGTTGTAAAATGTGTTTCTACCTCTAATCCAACATAGAAACACCACTACTAACTCAAATGAACCAAGAGAACACGAAAATACCAACCTCTCAATTTGGAAAATTTCTCAAATTCATCCACCAAGTGTTGTTGGAGCGAATCCTTTGTTGATTCGCTCGTTCTTGTAGTGATTCCCTTGCGAATCCACCGTTTCCACGCACCAAAGAGTCCAAAATCACTTAGATAGGAGCAAAACCGAATTGAGAGTGAGTTGGGAGAGTTTTGGAGCTGAAAACGCGAAAATGAAGTTGAAACCGAGCTGCTCGACTTAAATAGCGAGCGCGTGACGGTCGGTAGCGTTTCCCGATCGAGCGATCGCGCACTGCCTTGCGCCGCGAGCTCGTGCACAGCGCCACGGCCTTGCGCCTGGTGTGCACGAGCTTGTCTGCGCGCCTGAGCTTGCGCCACAGTGTGCACAAGTTGTGCACGAGCTTGTCTTGGCCTTGAGCTTCTTGATTGTGCACAAGTTGTGCACGAGGCTTGTCTTGCGCAGCGCTTGAGCTTGCGCACAGGTTGTGCACAAGCCCTCTAAATAGAATTGGGTTGGGCGGCGGCGGGCGAGACACGCGAGAACAAAATAGAATTGGGAATTGGGAAGGCAATTGGGGAAAAGAAGCTTCAATCCCTTAATTTTTAAAAATATACATTATATACCCTATCTTTTACAAAATGTTGGGGGTGGCGGTGGTCACCCCAGTCATACAATAAGCTTCGCCCTTTGGAAGAACACCGAGGCGGTGTCCAGCGAAGACCAGGCGACCCAATTCCTAGAGCGGGCGATCGCCTGGTCCAGTAACCGCCACTGGCCAGGCTTCCAGGCGAGAGTCAGGCGAAGGCACCCCTCAGTCCGGGCGATCGCCTGGCTCCAGGAAGTCACGAATTTGGCAAGTGTCCAGGCGAAACGCAGGCGAACTTTTCCTCGTCCGGCGATCGCTGGACCCAAAACTCACAAAAATCAGCCTCCAACAAGACATAACCCAAAACCAGACCACTCCCAACACAACAATCAACAACAACAACAACTAACAAACTCCTCAAATTACAAATTTAAACATACCTCCGTAACTCCACCACCGGGACTGCCGGAAAAAGGTGGGGTGTAACATCCTCCCCCTTAAGACTCTTGGTCCTCCAAGAGCTCCTTAAGGCGTTGGTACTCCCGAGGGTAGCGTTCGATCATATCTTTCTCCGTCTCCCGGGTTGCCTCCTTGTCGAATGGTGCGACCATTGCACCTTCACCATGGGAATTAACTTGCTCCTCAATTTGCGAGTATCCTCGCCAACAAAGCAATTGGCACTTCCTTATAAGACAAGTCAGGTTCCAATTGCACTTCCTCAATTGGAATCGTTTGCGTCGGATCCATGATACACTTTTTCAAAGATGCTCACGTGAAACACATTATGCACACCGTGACAAGCTCTCCGGTAGTGCCAAACGATAAGCCACCTTTCCAATTCTTTCTAGAACATCGAATGGGCCAATATACCTCGGAGCTAACTTCCCTTTCCGACCAAATCTCATTATTCCCTTCATTGGTGCCACCTTCAACCATACTTTGTCACCGACTTCAAACTCCAAGTCGCGACGCCTTCTGTTCACATAAGCCGTGGTTCTATCATTTGCCGCTTTCAATCTTGCCTGAATTGTTTTGATCTTTTCTGTGGTCTCTTCAATCAATTCCGGACCAAGTTCAACCTTATCTGACGGTTCAGACCAACAGTGAGGTGTCGTACACCTCCGTCCATAAAGAGCCTCGTAAGGTGCCATCTTGATTGTACTCTGATAACTATTGTTATACGAAAACTCTATGAGCGGTAGATGTTGATCCCAATCACCTCCGAAATCAATCGCACAGCTCCTCAGCATGTCCTCAAGTACCAGTATCACCCTCTCGGATTGCCCATCAGTTTGAGGGTGATACGCGGTACTAAGGTGCAACCGGGTACCGAAAGCTCGATGGAAAGCATTCCAGAAATGGGCTGTAAATCTTGGATCCCGATGCGAAACTATAGAATCCGGTACACCGTGCAACCGCACGATCTCTTTGATGTAGAGTCGTGCTAACTTGTCCAACGGGTCGGTGACCTTAATGGGCAAGAAATGCGCACACTTAGTCAACCGGTCCACAATTACCCAAATGGCATCATGACGTGCTCGTAGTGGGTAATCCGGTAAGAAAATCCATAGTCACGTTTCCCCACTTATGAACCGGGATAGGTAACGTCAAGCGTGCCGCGGGTTTCGATGTTCAACCTTTACCTGTTGGCAAGTGGTACACTTTGCCACACGCTCGCAATATGCCTCCTCATACTCGGCCACCAAGTGTGACCTCAAATCGTGATACATCTTTTCACCGCCCGGATGAAAACTTAAAGCTGTTATTATGAGCTTGATCCAAAATCTCATCTCTAAGAGCCACATCATTCGGCACGTACAAACGCTCTTTGAAGTATAGCAATCCTTGCCTATACTCAAAGAATGGACGCATTGCTCCTTTAGCTTCTCCGAAACCTCGCTTCAAACTCTGATCTCTCATCTGAAATTCTCGGATCCTGTCGATCCAAGAAGACTGAACTCTCAACACAAATAACTGCACCTGCTCGTGTAGCTGCCAACGGTGCCACAAGGCAGACAAGTCAGTAAGCTCTGTTCGGTTTCCGTGTTCTCCACCTCTAACTATCCCGGTGTAAGCCCTACTCAAGGCGTCTGCCACCGTATTCCCTTTGCCTGCGGTGTACTCGATACTACAGTCGTAGTCTTTCATGTACTCGAGCCACCTTCTTTGACGCATATTCAGATCCTTCTGCGTGAACAAGTACTTCAAGCTCTTATGATCAGTAAAGATTTGAAATTTGTTTCCCAACAAATAATGCCGCCACTGCTTGAGTGCGTACATAACCGCAGCAAGCTCCAAATCATGAGTGGGATAGTTTTCCTCATGTGGTCGCAACTGTCGCGACCCATAAGCAATTACCTCTGGTTTTGCATAAGCACACACCCTGCACTGCTCGTGAGGCATCGGTATAAATGACATAAGGCTGAGACGGGTCAGGTAGAACCAGAATCGGTGCCTGTGTCAGTCTACACTTGAGCTCTTGAAAGCTCTTCTCACATTCATCCGACCATACAAACGCCTTACCCTTTTTTGTCAGTTGTGTGAGTGGAGAGGCAAGAACCGAGAAGGCTGGTGCAGAACTTACGGTAGTAACCAGAAAACCCGAGAAAACTACTGATATCCTTTACTGATCGGGGTTGCCTCCACTCTTTTACAGCCTTAACCTTCTCCGGGTCGACAGAAATTCCGTTCTCATTGATGATATGCCCGAGAAATGCTATCTCGCGCAACCAGAAATCACACTTCGAAAACTTTGCATCCAGCTGGTTGTTAGACAAAGTTTCCAAGCAATTCTCAAGTGCTCTTGATGTGTGTCCTCATCCAGAGAATAGATGAGTATATCATCAATGAAGACAACAATAAAATCGTCCAAGTAGGGCGGAAAACCTCATTCATCAAATTCATGAAAGCTGCCGGGGCATTTGTCAGCCCAAAGGCATGACGGTGTACTCATAGTGACCATAACGCGTGCGGCGCAGTTTTGAATGTCTTCTTCCTTCACACGCATTTGGAAATAACCTCGATCGGAGATCAATCTTTGAGAACACTTTAGCTCCTCGGAGCTGGTCGAACAGATCGTCAATCCGTGGTAACGGATATTTGTTCTTAATCGTCACCGCATTCAACCTTACGTAATCAATACGAGTCTAAGTGTTCCATCCTTCTTCTTAACAAATAACACCGGGCTCCCACGGTGATCTCGCTCGGTCGGATAAACCCCTTATCCAACAACTCATCCAATCGCTTCTTCAATTCCTTCATCTCCACTATCGGCATGCGATACGGAGGAATGGAGATAGGTGTAGCTCCGGTCTGTAACACTATCTCAAAAATCACCTCCCGCTCGGATGGCATACATGGCAACTCTTCAGGAAACACCTGCGGAAAGTATCTAACAATCGGAATTTTATCAAGTTCCATCCGCGTACCTGCATCATTGAGTCCAAAGTACTCGCCTTCATCCGTCACGAGTAACTTCTCCATTACACGAAGCTCCATGCTATTCGAACAATCTCTACATCCGAGGGGGAACAAGTGGTAATACTTGATCCGACACCACTAACTGCGCCGCACAATCTATCCGTATGGAATGCTCCGAGAGCCAATCCATACCCGTAATCACATCATAATGTGACGTATCCAACACCAACAAATCAGAAGGAATCTGCCGCTCACCAACAGCTAACATGCAACCCTTGATAAGCTCATTCGAGCAGAATCGACTCCGGGTTCGTACCAGGAATACTTGAGACAGATGAGTCACAGGAAGTTGCAAAGACTTTGCACACTTCTGTGATACTATAGAAATCGAAGCACCTGTGTCAAAAAGAGCACGAACAGAAATACCGTTCAGAAACACCATACCTGCCAGTGCTCCTTTCTGAGCCGCATCACCACGCTCAATCTGAAACACTCGTCCCTGCCTTGCCTGCTGGTGCGCTGGCGGCGGGGCTCTTTGTAGTGGTGGCCGCATCTGCGTGGTCGGGGTCGTGGTCCAAATCGAGGAACACCACGCCCACGAGGAGCATAACTCTGAAATCCTTGTGGCCTTGCAACTCCTCAGGTTGCCATCGAGGGCAATCCTAATCATGTGGTCGGTTGACCCACATCCGAAACACATGCACGACTCTTTATAACAAACCGAGCCGGTGTGACTCCGGTCACAAGTCCGACAGTACCAAGGCTCTGCTACCTTTGCCTTCCCTTTGCCCTTATCCTTCGATCCAAGCCCACTAGAACTACCGCCGGTCTGTGGTGTCGTGCGGAGTCCACCACGTCCGGATCCTCTAACTCCACCAATGACAATCCCCGTAGATCTCGGTGGGTGTGTCACCGAAGCCGTATCCAAGTCCTCATTCTCAATCTTCTCGTGCTTTCGCACAGCCTCATGGTACCTATCAATGTTCAACGGTGCCAAGTACTTCCCGATGTCATGCTTCAACCCTCTCATGAATCTCTTTGCCTTGGCCTCCTCACTGGTGTTGTAATGAGGCACATAACGCACTGCCGTTCAAACTCGTGCCCATACTCCGCAATCTTGCTTCCACGAGTCAAGGTATCAAACTCCGATTGCCGCCTATCTGTTGCGGCATAACCAATCCACTTCTCATGGAACAAGTGGGAAAATTCATCCCACGTCATACCCGGTCTCTCAACTGCCTACGCACAAAGTCGGCCTTCCGAGTAGCCATAGTGGTCTCCCACCAATCATATGCCCAGTCACGCAAATAAAAGGTAGCCAAAGACACCATCTCATTTGCCGGAAAACCAAGTCTGCCAAGCAACCGGTCCATGTCCTTATACCACGTCTCCGCCGAATCCATTCCACCCTTGCCCGAGAAACGGGGTGGTTTGAATCGCTCAAACCGCTCCATCAAAGAAAGTTTATCAGAGCTGGTCGCACTATCAGATTTGAGCCGCTGGGCTCTCGGTATCTCAACAACGGAATCGGGCCTAGCCCGCACTCTCCCTCGACGGGGCTGTGGGTCGACTTCCGCACCTAGATTCAGATTCCCCTCTTCTGTATCCACATGCTCTTCGAATTGCACATCATCCGCCTCAACGTCCTCCTCATGAGCCTGATAGCTAGGATCAGTCGATCCTACCGCAGTAGGCTGAGAACTCATAACATGTGTACTTCCTTGCTCTTCAACTCCTGTCCCTGCCCACATGTTATTGAGCAAGATCTGATCATTTGCCCCAACACTTGGGCCATCTGTTCCGGATCAGGTATCACATGCGGCTGAACTGGTGCCGCTCTTCGCTGAGGTCTCCCTCGACCTCTACCTCTTCCTCTATTCACATTCTGAGCAGGATTTCCTCCTCCTGCTTCATCATCCAACGCTCGAGTTCGTCGAGTGTTGACCATTTACTGAAATTCCAGAACATAAAGGGTTCACTTAACGGTTAGCATTACCTACGTCGGTAATCCTATCAGCTCTGTAGCATGAATGCAATGCATGATGCAAATCAATTCTCAAAATTACTTATACAAAACAATCCCTTATAACCCGTGGTACTGCTTAGGACTAACACACTTCTCACTCGGCATCCACCGTCTGTTTTTAACGAGAGAGGTAATTTAAATTACCATCATGCACCTTACGGCATCTCATCCCCCAGGCACCTCTTGTAGCGCCCAGTCAATTCTGGTGTCCTACGCGGCAACCACGACAGTGCAAGTCACAAACTACCAAGACAATGAAATCATCTCTTGGTTGTTCTCAAGTGCGCTTAGACAAACCGCCACTGTTCCACTTACCATTCCAACATGGTTCTTGTGACGAGGTGGCCAGTCTCACCACACAACCATACCGGAATCGATCGATCGACCGGGCTGTCAATCCTAACACCCTCGACGCAACCAATTAACCACGCTCTGATACCAAATTGTCACCACCTCCCCCGTCAGACACCTTCCGGACCCGGCGGGAAGCGGTCGCCGGCCGGTGGGGCGGTGGTGAGCAAGGTGGGACCAAGATCGCGCAGCTAATGTGAGATTAATTCGCGGGCCTTTAACTAACCCAGTAGGTCCCTTTCTAAACAACAGATCAAATATGACAATTCATGCACAGAAGCAGATCATGACAGCAGAAACAATGGGCTCCGCCCATAAGCAGAATATCAGAAGCAGGATATCAAAATTAGATTATCAAAAGGAAGTCTGTTCTTTCACTACCGAACAGAGGCTTCCACACAGATCAACATACTCATTCAATCAGCTCAGAGCAGAACGCATAAAAATACATAACCATAATCAAACTCAGATGAACAGGCAGATCTAATGATAACATGCTATCGTAGTGCTACATGCCAACAGAATATCATGCTACAGAGCTATCTACAGGCTGAAGATGCAACCGTACAAAAGTCGGGCGTCGGATAAAGAAACCGACGAGGAACCCGAAGTCTAGATCCAAAAGCTGCTAAACCCTCAAAATAGCTAACCGAACAGCCTGGCGGAAATCCTACTCATGGCCCCGAATCCTTATCTCTGAAAAATATTAAGTAAGGGTGTGAGTTTTCCTTAAAGAAAAACCCGGTAAGAGCTTAGGCGTAGTAACGATGTTCTTCCGACAAACCTGCAAAGACAGGTCGTAATGATATACATACGAGATAGCAATATACGAAACAAGTAAGGTATGATGTGTGCACAACATCCGAATGTAACGGGTCATGGCTAGATCTTCCCGACCATGGCTAGATCTTCCCGGGCGCACCGGCATTCGCCATGCGTCGGCATTCGCCATGCACCCTGCAAAGCCCATATAATACGGACCATGGCTAGATCGTCCCCGACCATGGCTAGATCTTCCCCGGACGCACCGGCATTCGCCATGCGTCGGCATTCGCCATGCATCCAACAAACATCATAAATCACGGACCATGGCTAGATCTTCCCCGGTCCAACCGGCATTCGCCATGCGTCCACACACACGAAGCAGAACACTGCGCACCGATGCTCCTACTGCGCACCGATACTCCTCCCATGGGACTAGCCTTGGGGCTCCACAATCCCGATCTAAGACCGAAGTCAGAGACCGACGCCCAAGACTTGCCTCAACCAACCTACATTACAAGAACAGAGGTAGGTCGAACCCTTACCTCGAATTGGAAGCAACCGCAACCGTAGAGGGTAGCGACCAAGCACCACACACCAAACTTCTTCCTTATGCAACCTCAAACCTTGCTTCACATAACACCTAAACAATTCACACACTTTCCACATTACACTTTTATTCAACACATCAATATCCATTGACAATTGGACCTCACTCCAAGACTTAAAGTTGCTCAAATTCATTGCCTAAACATGCTTGAAACCTTAAACCACACAAAACACATGCTTTTACTTTCCACCAAAAATCCGGATGAACTTTGTCTTAGGTATATAATCGGAGCATATTTGGACAATGTTCCAATTATCAATATTGCTCTAAACATACCCAATAGCAACAATTTGGATTGAATTCAACAATACAACACACTTCAATTCTCCACCATAAAACCTATGAGTTTTCTCTTAGCTCATAGATTAACCCATAATTGGACCTTTTACCAAGTATTAATGTTGTTCCAAAACTACCCAACAACACTAATTTGAGGTCAATTTAACAATCACCAAAAATTCGTTCATCCTAGCTCAAGAACCCTAATTCGAATTTCCTTCAATTCATGCTCAATTCGTGTTGTAAAATGTGTTTCTACCTCTAATCCAACATAGAAACACCACTACTAACTCAAATGAACCAAGAGAACACGAAAATACCAACCTCTCAATTTGGGAAATTTCTCAAATTCATCCACCAAGTGTTGTTGGAGCGAATCCTTTGTTGATTCGTCGTTCTTGTAGTGATTCCCGCACGAATCCACCGTTTCCACGCACCAAAGAGTCCAAAATCACTTAGATAGGAGCAAAACCGAATTGAGAGTGAGTTGGGAGAGTTTTCGGAGCTGAAAACGCGAAAATGAAGTTGAAACCGATGCTTTCGACTTAAATAGCCGAGCCGAGGCGGCGGTCGGCGGCGTTTCCCGATCGAGGCGATCGCGCCTGACCTTGCGCGCGAGCTCGTGCACAGCGCACAGCCTTGCGCCTGGTGTGCAGGCTTGTCTGCGCGCGAGCTTGCGCAGTTGTGCACAAGTTGTGCACGAGCTTGTGCATGTGCAGCTTGTGCTTGCGCACAAGTTGTGCACAAGTTGTGCACGAGCTTGTCTTGGCCTTGAGCTTGCGCACGGGTTGTGCACAAGCCCCTCAAAATAAATTGGGTTGGGCGCGGCAGGCGAGACACGCAGAACAAAATAGAATTGGGAATTGGGAAGGCAATTGGGGAAAAGAAGCGAATCCCTTAATTTTTAAAAATATACATTATATACCCTATCTTTTACAAAATGTTGGGGGTGGCGGTGGTCACCCCGGTCATACAATAACCGCCCTTTGGAAGAACACCGAGGCAGTGTCAGGCGAAGACCGGGCGACAATTCCTAGGCGGGCGTCGCTGGTCGATGAACCGCCAGCCGAGCTTCCGGGCGAGAGTCGGCGAAGGCACCCTCGGTCAGGCGATCGCTGGCTCCGAAGTCACGAATTTGGCAAGTGTCCGAGGCGAAACTCAGGCGAACCGTTTCCTCGTCCGGGCGATCGCTGGACCCCAGAACACAAAAATCAGCCTCCAACAAGACTTAACACAAAACCCTTCCAATCCAAACAAAACAATCAAAAACAACAACAACTAACAAACTCATCAAATTACAAATTTAAACATACCTCCGAACTCCAGTCAGGGGACTGTTTAGGAAAAGGTGGGGTGTAACACTTTTGGTCCCTTACCTTTTCGGCTTGTCCTATTCGGGTCTCATTTTAAGAATTTGTGTCTTCCAAGTCCCTTAGCTTTGGTTATTGTTTCATTTGTGGTTCTTCCGTTAGTTTGACCGGTAACCGTTAATTTTTAGGAAATGATAGAAATATCCTTAGTTCATTTACAACTTAGTCTATAATTTTATTATAATTTTCAATTTTATCCCAAAAACCTCAAACCTCACCTACTTGTCCTCTCTCCTTATCTATAGGAGGATGCACCACCAGCAGCTTGGTGCGCCGGTGGCCGGAGATCACACAGGCGGCACTGGGGTGGCTGAACGAAGTTGGAAGCAAGCTAGATCGAAAGTGTCGAGTTGTTGGCGGGTATCGTGCGTCGCAAGTAGGTCGGTGGCGAGTCGAGAGCGGACGACGGCGGTGCGATCAAGGACAGTCGATTCAACGAGGATCGAGTAGCTGAAATTCGGTGCAGGTTGGTGGCTATTCCTAGCTTTTCAGCGGCACTCGTCAGAGGCGAAGACTTCTGTCGGGCCAGTGGAGGTCGGTAGTTGTAAGGAGAGCCGCTTCCGACAGCTGGAGGATAGAGAAACAAGGTGGAGGAGGGTGGTCTGGTTGCGATGGTTCATGGATTTGGGTCGACGAGTCTCATCACGGTTCTTGCCGGTCAGGAGGTTTCCAGCCTCCGTTGTGGGTGTTCTGGGTGCGGCGACGCAGGGCGGTGGTCCAACAACGATTTTGGCCGGTGGAGATGGCGAGTAGAGGTGAGAGACGTTGAGGGAAGAAAGCAACAAATTTGGGTAAAAGTGTTAAAATTTTATAGAAATTATGGGGCTTGTTGAAAATTAAGAAAATGTAAGTTGGTAAATTAATTGATTTAACTGTCAACTTAGCGGTCAAACTAACGGAATGACCGCAAATGAAATAATAACCAAAGCTAAGGGATTTAGATGAAACCTGAGTAGGATAAACCGAAAAGGTAAGAGACTAGAAGTAGAGTTTACTCTATTTTTTGTATAATTTAGACTCAATCTAAAATTAATATTAATGATTTTGAAAGATTATCGAATATGATACATATAATATAATTAAGAATAATGAAAGAAAAGGTTAAATTATCAGATTAAGAAAAGTGTTTAACGCTTTTCAGAAACCATAAAAATCAATTTAAGCAATTTATTCATAATTCATGTTAAATTTCAACAAATATTTACTTTTACAAGGCGAAAACAACCAAAATTTCTAGCACACCACACAGAGACTCTTGAGTTAGTTTGGTGCACCCAAAAAAAAACTAGCAGCAGCAGCCAAATTACCTCAACAAATTTGATGTCACACCAATTGGATCAATTAACTACCCCCCTCAAATCAATTAGCTGAAAAACTCTTGCATCTTACTGCCAGTTTATTGCGGTCTACTGCGCGGTAAATGTCATTTACCGCGGCATTTATCGCATAGTATGCCGCAGTAAACTGGTTTACTATGACCTCTGTCGCGGTAAAACCGCGATAAATTTTGCATATTCTACATAGTGTATTAATCATAAATGTGAAATAACTTGGATTTCCATGGAAATAACTGAGGTATCCTAATTCTTTCCTTGCCTTAACTATTTTAGATCATAAAATTTATTATAATTCCGTATGAAGAATGACAATTAAATTTAAAAAATATCAAATTGAACTAATGGCTAATTAAAGTGTTGAACAGTTAGCTTATAAGTGAAGGTTCTGTTTTGTTGGGTAGCAAAAACGTTAGGTTCAGTAGTAGTACGTTTTAACGATGGACATATGGCAGATAAGTGGGGCGGGTCCGGATCCGGGTCACATGTATGTATGAGCCAATAGCAGGAAGCCAAATAGTTAAAAGGCCGAAGACCAGCCTCACAGCAGATCCATGACAATGACCTTGACCATGATGAGATGTTTATAAAAACTCGGTAGCTAGCTAGCTCTGAATTGCCGGAGAGCAACAGCTTCGGTTGAGTCTGGCCTGCCGGAATGATGAGGCGGACGGGAGAAGAAGCGGCGGCGGTGGTGCATGTAGGAGGAGGATTAGAGGATGAAGATTACACACAAGACGGCACTGTTGACCTCAAAGGCAACCCTGTCCGCCGATCCAAACGCGGTGGATGGACTGCCTGCTCCTTCGTTGTTGGTACTATATGTTTTCTATATAATTTCATTTGCTAATTCAACTCTCACCTCTCCTTCTTCATTTCACTTATCCACTTGCTACTTCATTAATTCATATTATTATTTGTTCAACCACACCGGAACTGAAGCACTTTTCAGTTCAATTTTTTGGTAGTGTAATTAATACGGCTTTCTATGAACATGATAGCTGGGTGTGTTCTCTCTCTATCATAATTTTGTGAAAAGAGTGGAGATATTTGAAAATCAATGTAATGTATATGCGAGAAGAAAATTACAGAAAAATAATTGATTGAATGATCTATTGATAAAATTTTGATGCAACACCAGTAAAAAAATAAACCGATTTCATTAATAATAATAACAATAAATGTGGTGCCAGGCCGTGCCGGGCAGGACCATCTATTATGGAGTAGTATATGTGAAATGAAGAAGATGCTGCTTCGGTTTCTGATCATGATGTTGATTAATTAACAAAACTACGTTACTGCTACGTTCATACTACAACAGTATAATTCATTAACTAATTAATTGGGATTTAAATATCTTTTCTTTTTTTAATTACCACAGTTTACGAGGTGTTTGAAAGAATGGCGTATTACGGAATATCAAGCAACCTGGTGATCTACTTGACGAAGAAGCTGCAGCAGGGGACGGTGAAGTCCGCCAACAATGTCACCAACTGGGTCGGCACCGTCTGGATGACCCCCGTCCTCGGCGCCTACGTCGCCGACGCCCACCTCGGCCGCTACTGGACCTTCATCATCGCCTCCATCATCTATCTCTCGGTAGTAATTTTATTTATTTATTTTCTCTTAGTCAATTTCCTGCAGTGCTAATTAATTACGTGGATCTAATTAAAAAGTTTAGTTTGATGATCTAGACATCGATGTTAATGTGGATGAGTTGACTTAAAAGTAAACGACAGGAGGACAACTTGTGGATGAGTTGAACGGACGGATACTCCACAAGTGAAATCCAAGACTAGGACTAGTAGTAGCCGTCTATACTAGAATCCTGGCGTGATAAAATTTTAGATTCCCCTCTGTAGCCAGCTCTGTCTGATATTACTATATTATATTGTCAAAGAAAAGACAGCTTGGAGTGTAGGAAGACTGCTTCACTACAAGACAAGCCATTTTTATAACTATACCATGTGGATTATTTTCCAACTTTGACTCACCACCTTCTTTGAATATCCATGTCTGTCATATACAGATAATGATCAGATTAATTACAGTTTAAAAAAATGTTTTTTTTTACTACTAGATTGAATTTTGACCAAAAGTCTTGTAAAAATACAGGGGATGTTAACATTGACGCTATCAGTGTCACTCCCGGGAGTGAGGCCACCAAGATGTGACCAAGCCAACGTAGACGCCTGCAAGAAGGCCTCAACCTTGCAACTAGCAGCTTTCTTCAGTGGCCTCTACATTCTAGCCATCGGCACCGGCGGTACCAAGCCAAACATCTCCACCATTGGAGCCGACCAGTTCGACGACTTCGACCCTAACGAGAAGCGTCAGAAGCTCTCCTTCTTCAACTGGTGGATGTTCAGCATCTTCACCGGCACGCTCTTCGCCAACACCGTCCTCGTCTGGACACAGGACAACATCGGGTGGACTCTAGGCTACGGCCTCCCCACCATCGGTCTCCTCATTTCCATCATCATATTCTTGGCCGGAACGCCCTTCTACCGCCACCGTTTGCCCTCCGGGAGTCCCTTCACTAAAATGGCTCGGGTCATTGTGGCCGCCCTCAGGAAACGGAGGGTGCAACTCCCCTCTGACCCTAAGGACTTGTACGAGCTCGACCTGGAACAGTACGCTATGAAGGGCAAGTTCAGGATTGATTCAACTCCGACCTTAAGGCTCCTCAACAAAGCTTGTGTCAAAACTGGAGACGCAAGTCCATGGATGTTGTGTTCTGTGACCCAAGTGGAGGAGACCAAGCAAATGCTCCGGATGATCCCTATACTGGTTGCCACGTTCGTCCCCAGCACCATGATCGCACAGGTCAATACGCTGTTTGTGAAACAGGGGACTACTCTTGAGAGACACATGGGAAGCTTCAAGATCCCACCTGCAAGTTTAGCTGCATTCGTCACACTCTCCATGCTTGTCTGCGTGGTTCTCTACGATCGCTTCTTCGTCAAGCTGATGAGGAAGTGGACTAAAAATCCCAGAGGCATCACTCTCCTTCAAAGGATGGGAATTGGAATGAGTATCCACATCATAATCATGCTGGCCGCTTCCTTCACAGAGAGACACAGGCTCAGTGTAGCGCGGAAACATGGACTGGTCGAGAATGGAGGCCAGCTTCCATTGACAATATTCATTCTTCTTCCTCAGTTTATTCTCATGGGAACAGCAGACGCGTTTCTGGAAGTTGCCAAGATTGAATTCTTCTATGACCAAGCTCCAGAGGGAATGAAGAGCCTTGGCACTTCGTATTCAACTACAACTCTTGGTGTTGGTAATTTTATCAGCAGCTTCTTACTCTCTACGGTTTCTGATATCACTAGCAGGCATGGCCACCGTGGGTGGATACTCAACAACCTGAACGCTTCTCATTTGGATTACTACTACGCCTTCTTATCCATCCTCAACGCCCTCAATCTTGTATTCTTCCTGGTCGTGATCAGGTTCTATGTGTACAAAGCTGAGGTTTCAGATTCGATGCAGGTGCTTACACAAGAACTTAAGGCTATGAGGTTAAGGGAATCTAGTACTCAAGCAGAATTGAGAGGTGAAGAATGATGGTGATGATCATTGTGGAATACAGGGGAACAGAGCACACATATATAGCTACAAATGCTTGTTTAAAAGAAAGAACACAGGAACAGATTTACAGAAGGAAACTGACTGCATATACACAATGTTAATTGTCTTTCTATTTCTGATTAAATACTCTTCAAACCAAAACTTGATTCCATTTATGTTTCAATATTAACAGCTGATTGATTTGGCAGTGCTAGCTAGAACCTAGTTAGCAAAAAAGCAAGAACGTACCATGCTTGCCTTTGAGATGTCCCAAGATGAATCAATACATGACCTATCTAGAGTCTTCTCTTGGCCAACTGAAATGACCTTTTCAAGAAAAGGTTAGCAGCACGATCATTTCTATGACATAGTACTCTCAGAATTGTGTTGGGATCTGCTCTATTCCACCGTCCCGTGGTGGGGGGCATTGGCAACTTCTGCCCTTCTGCCAGGATTCCGATGCCGCTGGTTTCACAGGTTATGATGCTGAAATCTTCCACCAATTGCTCTGTGGTTTGGCCCAGCAATGAGATCACACCTTCCACATTCTCTGCTTCCCTCTCCACAACGTCTTCTGATATCAACCCTTCACCGCAAGTACAGAACACCTTCTTCAGACTGTCAAAGTCTTCTTGGATCATCTCGTGATCAGACCTCTGGAAAATTCTGTTTGATCCTCCTGCAAGCAAGACCATTAAGAAGGCTTCGAAGGAGGCCTTCATGACTTGCCGCATCGCCACGGCCTGAGCTCGGTCTGTTAGAATTGCCGTCAAAAGTGTGAGGTTCTGCTTTAGAATCCTCAGAGCCGGCTTGATTCTAGAGTTGGATACATCCACAATGTAGAGGTTCTCGTAGAAGACGGAGCTTGAGTCGAGGAAGATGAGCCTGTAAGCGGCGACTTCGGAGACGTGGTTGCAGGCGGATTGAATGGAGGAGTGCGCTTGCTCGAAGTAGGAGGAGGAGGATACGTTCCCACGGGACCTCCGCCGGCGTCCTGATCCTCCACCGGGACG
The DNA here is from genome assembly GCA_024586325.1 of Stellera chamaejasme. Taxonomy (NCBI): domain Eukaryota; kingdom Viridiplantae; phylum Streptophyta; class Magnoliopsida; order Malvales; family Thymelaeaceae; genus Stellera; species Stellera chamaejasme. The sequence goes on from CM044984.1 coordinate 36,635,486, forward strand.
GCTGCGTGATGAGGAATTAGGTGAGGCAGACAGGGTCTTGTCGAGGGGATGGAGGTGAGAGAGAAGATAATGCAAGGTGTTGAGACGGATGTAGAGGCGCTGCGTGCCACGGCTCGTTGACGGACGAGGTTGTTGACCTTCGGATTCTCCGACAACCGGCGTCATCATCATATCCTCTGCTCCCACACTGCAAGGAGCAGCTTTCTTCCATAGCTTTGCCAACTTGGAGGCACGGTTGCATCTGGTCAGAGGAGGAAGTGTAGGGATGTAACTTTGCTTTGTTCCTGTTTAATTGATTAATCAAAACTGATTATCATGATCATCAAATCAAAGCTGAATTAGTAGTTCTAACACAAAGATTTAATTGATCTCACCACATGAAGCAACAAAAGTACAGTATTCTTGTAACAGTTGCTCCAAACCCTCTGCTAGATCCATGACCAGATCGTCTGTGATCCCAATTGGGATGTCAAAGAAGTCACCAACGGTCTCCTTCAGAAGTCTGATCAATGCAACACCGGACTGAGCGTAAGGTTCTGATTTCGACTTTGGATTCCATGTCTGATTGTGATGACAAAAACAAGAACCAATTAATCACAATTTATAAGTAGGAGTTAGCTAGCAGATAGTAATATCATTTGGTACCTCTGTCTCTTCTGCTCTTACAAGAAGCTCTCTCCCTTTCTTCATACTGTCTTCGATTCGGCCTCCCAGAAGCTTCATGATAATGGAATCAACTTCATAAGGCACCATCTCTCTCACAACTCCCTTGCCTCCATCTTCACAATCTGCAGAGTCCTCCACCACCATCTGAACCAGACTATTCTCCAGCTTCCCGGCTCTCTGCAACACTCCCACCACTTCACTGCTAAGTGTCGCCGTGCCAGTCAGGTACTGCTTCAGAATGCCGCCGTAGCACTGGTGCAGCGTCACTGCCGCCATGCCGGAAGCTATGGGATGCCACTGCTTCAATATGGGACTGAAGATCTCCCTCTCTCTCAACGCTAGATCCTCTGTTTGTTGGGCCAATTGTATTAGTGCGTCGTCTGCATCATATCTCGTATCTCTACCTCTCATTCTTTCATTTTCCATCATCTGATCAAATTCGTTCCAGTTTTCAACAATCACAATCCTATTCTACTTGAAGGAATATGGTAAACCCTACACCCCCAATTAATTTAAATTTCAAATTTCTACTCACACTTTCGAATGCGTTCCTGACGGATGATCGGATGTAGTAATCAACTCGATCGCCGGTCGAGTCTTCGTCGCCGAGAATCTTCGTCGCAGACAGAGCCAGAGGAAGAAGATTCTCGATTCCGCTAGTCGAACCTCTCTGGAAGTAATCGTGGTAATTAAGCAATCTCCTCTCAGCCCAACTCTGCATCGACGTCGACAGCGCCGTCAAGAGCTTGACGTAGGCCGCCTCACGATCGGGCTTCTTGGCATCATTCGAAACCTCGGTGATCATGGCGTAGGAGGCGCAGAGGAGATCCGGCTCCACCTGGCCCGTCGAGACGTACTGATGAAACAGAACCCAAGTGAAGCAAACATTGTGGATTTGGCGAGTAATTCCCAGAGTGGACCAAGTTTTCTTCATGAGTTCCAGAAGCTCGTCGACCTCGTCGAGGACGAGGGTCTCGTCCCGGAAGTCGAAGATGGACTGGAGGAGAGAAACGTAGAGGTGGATGTTGAGGGGGAATCCGTCAGCCCAGTGGCAGACATCAGTGGCGGAGCCGTCCGTTGAGCGCCAGGAAAGGGATACGACGCTGTTGCAGAGAGTGCGCATCATGTCGGAGTTCTTGCCGGTGTCCATGGGGCGGATTTCGGCGGACCGGATGATCTCGCGGAGGCGGATGGCGAAGGTGTTGGACTTGTCGAGGGGGATGGATGGGTGCTGTAACAAACCCACTTCGAGGACCTTGAGCTGTCGTTTTTGCCATGCATGGTATTCGCGTGAATCGTTGAACTCCGACGGCTTTAGTTGGCGGAGGAGCTCCAGCGGCAAGATTATTGTCTCCGCCCGTCGACCCATCTGTGAGTAATCATCATAGAGCTTGAGATAACTCAAATGACCAAATACGCTTTTAAAATGGTTTGGTACTATAGTATACACTCACCGTGCATAGTGCAACTTGTTTTTTTGAACATTAAAAAAATTACACTAATAATACAAGTTTAAGAGTATAATTATTAAGGATCATTTAGTTAGGAAAATTTTCGATTCCAAACTTTTTCGCTAGTAAAAGTTTGAATGTATAACTAGTTAATTACGGATATTAAACTTTATTTTTCAAATTTTGGAGAATTATAATATTAAGATGAAAACATTAAAATAAGGTTCTACAGTCTTTTCTCCAAATATTAAAAAACAATGTTTCATATTATTAAATAACTTGTTATATATCAAAATATTTACAAAAAAAAATTGAGAATGTAATTTTTTTTTTCAAATTAAACAGACCCTAATTATTTTGTTTTTAAGATTTTCTAATTCTATAGAAGAACTTATTCTCTCCATTCCAAGTGGGTTGTCACTTTTAGTTTTTTTGTATAGATTAAGATTGTCTTTGGTTATTCACTCATTTTACATAAACTTCCATCACCACTTCTCCCAAACTCATTCTTATCCCTCCCAACTCACTATCTAAACTCCTTGAGTGAGTGCATTTGTAAGGGTAGAAGTGAACTAAAATAAAACACAATTGGGAAAATGTCATTTCATTTGTCATATTCTCTAGTGTGACACATACAGCTATACTTCCTCCGTCCAAAGTGTGTTGTTATTTTTAGTTTTTTGTGTAGATTAAGATTGTCTTTGGTCATTAACTCATTTTACATAAACTTCCATCATTACTTCTCCCAAACTCATTCTTACTCATCCCAACCCACTCCCTACACTCCTTGAATAAATGCATTTGCAAGGGTAGAAGTTGACTAAAATAAACCACAAGTGGAAAAATGTCAATTCATTTGGGACAAAAATATTTTAATAATGTTGTGACAATACACTTGAGACAAAGAGTATGTTATTTCATCACATGTTCTTATGCTCTAATTAAGTTGATTAAAGCTCTAAGACTACAAGATAAAAGATCTTGAATTCGACTCATACATCTTTCTGCTGTTCAAAAAAATGTTCTATCATATGCATAATTCTGTTCAAGATAAAACATTATTGATTAATACTACCTCCGTCCCTGAAAGATTATACACTTTGAATTTGTTGTTTCAAGATTCAACGTTTGACTCAAATTTTAACAAAGATAGCAAGTTTTAAAAAATCCAGAAAAAATATATTTAGAAAGTTTATACTTCAAATTATGACATGCATATAAATTATTAACTTTAAAGTCTAAAAATTCATGAAAAAAAAAAATCATAGATTAAATACTGTAAAACAGTAAAAACAAAGTGTACAATTATTCAGAGACGGAGGGAGTATAATATTTGTGATTATATATAGTAAAAAATAAACACAACTAGAGAGATTATAGTCAGCTATTGGAACAGGAAAGAACACTTTAAATTTAATGGTTAACTTGCGCCAACTCTAAACTTTAAATGGTGCTTTGAGAGTTCTTAATTATAAACGTGAGGGATTAGAAATGGGATTGTTATGAACTTACTTGGCCCACAAGAGTCCGCATGAGCGTCTTCCTAAGCCGATTATCGCTCTGCTCCGTAACCCCCATTTGCTGCCTCATGATCTCGGCGGAAGTCAAGGGCCGGCGAGGCCTCGACGCCGGCACCGTCGAGAATGCATTAGGACTGGAACTCCCATGCCCTACCGGAGACGACGGCGTTGACCCGCCACCATTGCTGCAACCCACGGCGGACATCCTCCTGGACGGCGACCTCTTCAACATCTTCAATCCCAGAGCCCTCTTCACCTTGCTCGTCGGCGTCGTAATAACTACCCCGGTGACTCTCCCGCTCGGCGACGTGGGTGCTCCATCTCCGGCATTGCTCTGATTATGCGATGAATAGAAGGTGAGAGCATTGCGGCCGCCGAAGCCAGGGGAGGAGCGGCAGGCGGTGAAGAAGATCTCATACGCCGTCTCGCGGATGTCGTCGCGGTCAATGGAATCGAGTCTGCCGAAGGGCCAGGCGAGGTCGGTGTCGAGGGAGGTCGGGGAGAGGACGATGGCGCCGAAGAAGGGGCAAGACTGGACGTCCCGGCGGGAGGGGTGGGCCATGTACGTGGTGGTGAGATTGAGCCCGGAAAATCTCAATCATGAAGATTAATCCTCCAAAATTAAGGAGGCTTAGGAGATTTTTTTAATTAGTATTATCATTATCATGTTAGAACGTATTTTTGTAATGGATCATCGAAAATAGAGAGGGAAAGGGAAAGAAAGCCGTTGTTTTGCCGGACATAGAAGGCATGGAGGAGTTCTGTTGGTCGTTGGTGACAGTACCGCCATTAATCCTAATATGGTCATCTCTCACACACAAAATAAGCAGTTTTGTTCGTAGGTCAGGGACAACAACCATAAAGATAGGGGTGTAAAAGAGAAAACAGCAAAAAAATTGACTCAATAATGTTCTTTTAATCCCTAATCTTACCTCCTCAGTCATGTTTTGTCCCTTGTCTTATGATTTATACCAATTACTTCATTTGTACTCTTTCCGTCCCACAAATGTTGAAACATTTGATTGGATAGGAAATTAACTAGTGTACATACCCACCTACGGTTCGGGTACACTTTTGTATAATGAAAATTACGTAAAAACATAAACATAAATTTATAATTGTTATATAAATTCGTTGATCATTTAATAGTTTGAAAGTGACTAAAACTATTGCACAAATAAAGTAATGTAGTTACAAAACATATTAAAATGCATAGAAGATAAGAGAATGAATAGTAAACAAAGTAAGAATAAACGCATATGTTGAACCCTTACTGTGAACAAAGGTAAACAAAGTAAGAATAAATAAAATGAACATCAATGTGACATAGGTTGAACCCTTACTATATTAAAAGTAACAAAATATATATATTGAATATTCGTTTGTGTACATTAGAATGTGGAAAAGGTAAATTTGTAAGTTAAAATTTTATGGGTCTAATTATAAAGTTTACATTGTATCCATGGAAGCTTTAACCACTTTTGTTTTAATATGTTAATGATAAACGTTTATAAGTTTAGAAACCATTTCGTTAAGTTTTTAAAAGTTTATGGAATAATTGTTTATCTTTGGTAATTTTTTCAAAAGTTTAAGGACTAAATATGTTAATATATGTTAAGTCCAAGCATGGTGAGAAATTAGTCTTTTGAGGGATATTTATAGTGTTAAGGGTGAGTGCTCTTAGAGCTTTCTAGGCAATGTGAGATATGTGAGTTTCTAAGTTGATAGGTTGTTAAGGCCTTTATGTGAGTATGTAAATTTGTAAGGGGGTCAATTTGTAAAATTTTATAGGTCTAATTATAAAGTTTACACTCTATTACTCGGCCCGGGAGTTATTCCCCAAGAATGTTTCTCGGTCCTGAAGTGCGTTTACCAAGCCCCAAAGGGCATTTTGATTGTCCCGAAGGGCATATTGATGACCTCGGACGGCGTATTGATGGCTCCGAAGGACATTTTGATCGCCCCAGAGGACATGTGATGGCCCCGAAAGACATTTCATTGAATGAGGATGCACAAGTGTGGTATCCATTGGGTCTTTTGCCCGGATTCCCACAGATGACGCAAATGTTAAGTCCAAGATTAACATGGTGAGAAATAAGAGTCTCTTGGGGGGTATTTATAATGTTAGGGTGAGTGCTCTTAGAGTTTTCTATGCAATGTGAGAGATATATGATAGTGATGGCCGCCAGACCCAATCATCCAAAAAGGCATAACAAAAGGCCCAGTAAGCAGCCCAATATAAGGGCCCCATTAAAAACTCAAGTGATAGTAACTAAAACCTCAGTAACATTCCCGGACGTAATGAATACTTACCCGAACATATCACGAGAATTTTCCGGAGGAACACTCCCGGATATATAAAACACGTGTCCATTAACGTTATATTGACTTATTATGATTCTGCCACCATTTATGAACTATATAAGACATTTATGGCAGAAGTCAAATGGATGGATCTTTTCAGTCACTTCGTTGACATTTATGAACTATATAAGACATTTATGGCAGAAACGCATAACGCACAAATCCCAATGGCATCCAATAACACTAACACGCGCCAACTACGCAGACACGTGGCGGCTACCAAAACAGATCCGCCACCAGATAGTTTATAAATTGATGGGATTTTAAGGCTTTGGGCTAAACTATACATGATTAATTCTAGTTTTTTGGTGAAGGAAACTTCACGAATCGTTTGTAAATTTTTAGTAGTTTAGGGACTAATTGTGCATCTTTTCTTTTTTTTGGAAAAGTTTAGTGCATAAAATTTTAAGGAATAAATATGTTAATGTATAAAAATTTATAATTAAATGGTAAAATGTATCTTTAAAAATGATGGAGAAAAAAATCAATCATTCGTCCCACAAAGGTTGTAAGATTTGTTTAGGCGCAAATATTAAGTAAAGTGGGAGAACAGTAATGTGTTGACCTTTTTACCTTTGTTATAAAAAACGTATATGAAAATAAGTGTTTAAAATGGTAAGGATAAGTAAGGGTAATTTTGTGAAAATGGCGGTGAAAATTTTATATTTTAGGAAGTTGACAACCTTTGTGGGATAACCCAATATAGTAATGTTGACAACCTTTGTGGGACGGAATGAGCATATTTTAAGATTGCACTGCTAGTGAAAAAAATTATATATATATATATATATATATAAAGCTTAGATTGCATGATTGCATATTATGAGAAACATATGAATCATTTAACTTTACATGTCTATAAGTAAATAAAAATAAATCGTAGATTAAATACTGTGAAAACAACAAAAGAAAGCGGCAATCTTTATGCGACGGAGGAAGTAATAATTAAAATGATATTGTTTATTACTAATATGATTCAAAATATACAACAATTTTGTAATTTTTCCAAGAATATGGATATAATTTGTAAGTAAGGGGCTCAATTTCTAAAATTTTATGGGTCTAATTATAAAGTTTACACTTTGTCCCAGTAAGTTAATCACTTTAGCCACTTTTGTTTTAATATGTTAATGATAAAAGTTTATGAGTTTAAGGATGATTTCGTTATGATTTCAAAAGTTTAGGGATGATTTCGTTAATTTAAAAAACTTTAGGTCTAATTGTAAATTTTATAACAATTAAAATGATATTGTTTATTACTAATATGATTCAAAATATTCTACAGTTGTAATTTTTCCAATAATATGAGTATAATGTGAAATTTGGGAAGAATATGAGTATAATGGCATGGTTGACTGCTTGGTATGATGCAAATTTGGCCCGTGCAATGCCCCCGACTGGTCTGTAGTGGAATCTTGCATGTTGGTCTCCACCACCTGTGCGATTAATTAAAAATAGTATGGATGACGCTTTACGAAAAGAAGATAGTTTTGTGGCAACATGAATGATCGCGCGTGATCATTTGGGTGTTTTAATCGATGCCTCTTCGCTCGATTTTCGGTTTGTCACCGCCGATCCATGGTATGTGAAAGCTGCTGCAATTTTATGGGATTTGCGTGAAGCACAGAGACGTGGTTGGTCGTCTGTTGGTTGAATTGGACTGTCAAGTGTTGGTAAATGAGCTTAATTTCGGCTTTAGTTTAGTAGACGATGCGCATGCTCGCTTCTTGAGCTCCTAATTCTCTTTTTGTTATTTCATTTTTGCCCCCATGTAGTTGTAATGTGCGAGCACACAATGATGCTCGTCATGACCTTTCTTCTGTTGGCCGTTCCTCATAGTTGGACACGTCTCTGTACTGGTTATGTACGTTTTACTTCGATTAACAAAGCCTACACTCATTTAGAAATAAATAAATAAATTCAATCGTTTGATTCATTTTTTATTGCACTGAACAAATGTTGAGCATTCTAAAATTTACATTTAAAATAAATAAATAAATTTTACTACCGAAAGGATTTCTATGACGTAAAAAAATCTCACCATAAAGATGGACCTCCCCGTTTTTTTTCTTTTATGTTTCATAATTATTTTTAAAAAATCATATCATGCACGTTTCGTCATTTTATTTTAGTTCTTTCTGTTCGTTTTATTAATTACATCAAATAAGAACTTTTCGAAAAGTTTCATTATGTTTTTTATATTAAAATTGATCTAGTTTGAATTAATACGCAAGTGTTAATATAAAAAAATTAGAAAGGCGGCAAAAAAAGAGAGAATGGCGACATTATGACAACATTAATTTGTAAAAATGGGTATTATGTTTTTTACATATTGTATACCCAATTAGTGATATGTACCGAATTAAATGGAATGAGATGAAAATGGTAAGTTGTAACATACAAAATGGTAGACCGAATAAATGTGCCTGTGTATAAAAAAAACGTGTTCACACATGTGGCGTTAACATGGATCTGAGGTGTTGCTGATGTATCAATACGAGAGCGTTCCGCAACTTTTGTTTTTGTTGCTGGTGAATTAGTATTGTATAGGGATGAGTATTGAAATCTTGATAGTAATAAAGTAAAATAACTATATAAATCAAAAAAATATATTTTATAAGTGAAGAAGAGAAATGCTGGTGAAAATGTAAAATTGTTGCTGAGAAGTTTCCTTAACAGAAACATTTCAACTTTTGTGGACAAACAAAAAATAAAATGTTCCAATTTTCAAAAGATGAATGAAGTGTTTGAGAAACTTGTTGACTACAGCTCCCTCCGTTACTAAAAAGGTAACATTTAATTAGAAATAAAGATTAAGGAGGGTGATAATTTATAACTGATATATCAGACAAAAAAAATGGTACCGAAGAGAAATTGATAGCAATTAAGTAAAGTAATGTTAAAAAGTTTCTTTAATAGAAAATGTGCCAATTTTTCTAGGAATTTCCAAATAGAAATATTATTCTGATATTATGGAACAAGGGGAGTAACACACAAATGCACGAATCCCAAAATCTCAATAGAACTTGGTCCGTTGTGTGTCGAAGACCGACAATAACCCCGTTTGGGAATAATTGTTTTAAGTAATTATAGTGTTTTGGATATTTTTTTAATGGTCAAGATCAAACAGTTATAACTAAACGTTAAAAGCTATCTACAAAGCTACCCATAGATAGCTTTTTCAGAACGTAAAAGCTACTTTCAAAAGCTGATGCCAAATACACCCAATGTTAACCCTAGTTTTACTGAGTGTGTTTGATGATAACTTTAAAGAATTTGAAGAAGTATTTGAAACTGGTCTGATGTTTGTGAGATGAGAAAATGGATGAAAGAAGTTGATTTGGTGGTTTGTTGGTTGAATTTTGATGGAAAAATGGATGCAGAACACACCCTAATTTGGGGATTGGTATGAAGTATTTTAAATAAGTTGAGGGCATAAGAGTTCTTTATTCATATCACACCTCCCATTTTAACTTTTAAATTTTGCAAACTGATTTTCATCCAAGAGTTCTTTATACAGGCAATTGTAAGCTACCTACTTGATGTTGTTGGTATACGGCTCCAGGAGATGCTGAAGGTGAGGGTGCGAAGGAGACGATAGGGTGTGAATAAGGTCACAATAGATGTGAGGTAGATCCATCTTTTAGTATACGTTAACCATAGACGGATCACTTGTCAAAATTAAGCAGCTTAGAGAGAATCAATGTTTAAAAGAGGTTTATTTGCACGGGTGGGCGTTACTCCATACATTATTTCCTTTTACTGCATGATTCAATACCTACTTAGCCGAAGCATATGCTAAAAGACAAGCTAAGAATACCTAATCCGCCACTTCATTCAAAACTTGTGACAAGGTTCTCCAATGGACTTTCTGGAACACCATCCATCACCAACAATCAAAGCAACAGACAGATAGGTAAGCAACGGTAATCCAGACAACAGAACTTAGGATGATGACTGACAACTCCATATACCCTCGCATGTTATAACCAATGGAAACAGAACCTCAAATCTTACCAAACACGGTTCACTCATTTCAAAATGTCTCCGTAACAATGATGCAAAACAGCCCCTCGGGTTAGTTCACTCAGACAACAGAGCAAGTCATCTCTGCTCCACACTCCATGCTGAAGATAACACCAGACAACCCCCACCAAGATGTAGCTTGGGTTCAGACATGAGTGACTCCCACCTTAAGGCTCGAGCATCTCCTCCTGTACAACACAAGGGCAAATACAGGGGGAAATGATTATGCCAATTCTTTAGTGTCAACTACCACTACTTTTATCGCTACCATTACGAAGTCATCAGTCCAACTGCCCTATAGCTCCAGTGCTACTGCTACTGCTACAAGTAAACCGCCCATTACATCTCCATAAGCTACCTTCCATACCAAATAACTATTTCCCACTACTTCCACAGAAAACATAAAAATCAGTCAAACAGCAAGACAATATCCCAACAGAATTATGCAAGCCACAATACCTCAAGCACTATGATATAGATAAATGCAAGTACCAGCTCAGCAAGTAAATAGAGATAACGCAAACACAATTAAGCTACAAAACAATAACCAAAACTAATGAGGAGAGGGCATCTATTATCCCAAGAAACTACTTATTAAAAACTGATAAAATAGATACTGCAAACTACTAAGATTCAGGCAATCCAACCAGTCCAGAAACAATTGCACATCCAACCGCATCCACTCCTCTGGGACCAAGCAAGCATCATGACCTCAAAAGAGGTGATTTGAGACAGCATTGAAGATGTGGTCTACTGCTGTTTTGAGCTTGTCAACCCTGACCACCACCATATCCACCACCATAACCAGCTTGCCCACCATGAGGACCATTTACTTGACCACTACCATAACTTCCTGTAGTTTGTGAGGGATCATTCCTCCATGAAGAATTTCCATATCCTTGATTTCCATTGGCATCACCATAACTGCTTCCCATGTAGCCGCTACCATTACCCTGCACGTCTCCCCCAGCACCAGCAGTGTTGCTATTGGTAGCATTTCCTGACCTTCCCCCCACAGCACCATACCCAGCTGGATTACCATACGATCCATCATTTCCTCCATAACCACCATATCCATAACCTTGACTTCCATATCCAGCAGCACCAGTTGGAGACTGACCAGTAGCAGCTGAACCAGGACCACTGCCACCGCCACCACTTGCAGTAGCTGCAGCACCCCAATTGCCATAACCCATAGCAGCATATCCAGATGGAACCTGACCGCCCCATGAACTTCTCGGTGCACCAGGTGGGGCACCACCATATCCAGCTCCAGGGTTGCCATATGTTGCACTGGCAGGGGTACCATAACCAGCAGCTGCACCAGCATAATTCCCATAACCACCATAACCAACACCATTACCAGCAGGACCATAGCCATAGCCTGGTGTGCCATAACCAGATGAACCATAAGCTTGAAAACCAGCCCCAGCACCCTGAGGCTGCATATACCTGCTGGAATCCATACGACCATCATAACCACCAGAATTGCCACCAGAAGAACCATAACCCTGATAGGAGCCACCGCTACCAGCAGAACCACCACTCATGGTACGGCCCAGCCCACCAGGATTGGCATCTTTCGGAAGAGCTAGCTTAACTTCAACTTGTTTACCATTCAAATCATGATATGTCTTGTGCAATGCTCTATCAACTGCATCTTCCGAGTCAAAGGAAATAAATCCAAAGCCACGAGGGCGTTGGGTATTTTGATCATACATAATTACTACATCAGTTACATGCCCATAACCTTCAAAATATTGTCGAAAGCCTTCTTCAGTTAGAGTCGGAGGCAGTCCTCCAACAAATATCTTTTTTGTTCTAATATTTCCACCACTACCAGCATTTCTACTCTGATTATAATTTCCAGATTTGGAGGAGGTTTGTTGCTCCTCTCTCGACAAAGCCCTCTTAGCCTCAACCTGGATAAGCATGAACAGAAAGTGGACATACAGTAAATTACAGAAGGAACATTAAGCAAGGTTGAGGACATTGCAGTGTGTATGTGAAGTATTCTAATGTAAAGCACCTACTTAACAGAATTTAAAACAAATACTTTACGAACGGCTGTATTTTTTTTTTTAAAAAAAGTGTACGAGAATGTTCACAGTACAATTGAAGAAAAGAGCCATCACAATTTCTCAATTCACGAGTGAGATTAAGTTATTAAAAGTCTAACTAAACAGTTCAATCTCAAATTGGCCTGTGGCTATAAATTAGGTTTTTTTAGACAAAAACGAAATGCCCAGAAACAAGAGTCTGAGAGGGAAAGAGCACATAGCGACAATCTCAAAAACTGAGAGAGCCGTTAAGAGTACTTGAAGCGCGAGTCTCACCGTGCGGCCGTCGATGGAGTGCTTGTCTTTAAGAACGGTGTCCAAAACGGAGGGATCTGCGAAAACCACAAATCCAAAGCCCCTGGGTTTGTTGGTGATCTTGTCGCGCATGACCACTGCCTGCACGACGTTTCCGTATTGACCGAAGTGGTCTGTGAGCCTTTCCTCGTTGGTCTCCCACGAAATCCCTCCGATGAACAGCTTCCCCTGATCGGAATCCATGGCGCTGATCTCCTTCACCGAATCGGAAGCCGGTGACGACGGCTTCTGGATGTCGATTCGAGATTTGGTATCAGGGATTGGGAAGGTGAGAAGAAGAAACGAGGGTTTGTGGCCGACCTGGGGCTGAAGAGGAGACACTTTAGGGGTAGAGTGAGAGTGCGAATCGTATTTGTGGGACTTGGACGGCTGAGATTTCGGGATATTAGATGGACGGTCGATGCGCGGCTTTCGAGACTCTTTTAGTTTTAGGTCGTCGTCTGCTGGATGATTGGTTGCTGCGCCTTGCTTGTCACGTGATTCTCAGGTGCGCTCCGAATAAGATAGCGAATCATTTTGATGCTTTTCAAATTCAATAGGGGGCTCAATCTTAAATTGTGGAGAAACAATTTCTCGGTGATTTTCTCATCTAATTCACGGTGAGAAATCGGACAGGAGTCTGGGACCCCTCAAACGAAAAATCAGATTTTTACGTTCAAATTCGGGTTGCCGGCGGAAGGTAGCGAGCCGAAGAGGTCACCCCCCACAGGCATGGTACCTGCCTCTCTACTTTTCGGGCCGCCACTGAAAAAGAAAAAAGCAAAGCAACCGGTTGGAGAAAACTGCTGCATACCTGCCTCTCTATTTTCGATTTGATCTGTCGCCGAAAAGCAGGGGCGAGGAGGCAGAGATGAGAAGAGGGGGGTGAAGAGGCAAAACGGGGCGAGGTCGTCTAATCGTGATCGATTTCACAGGGGAGGCCGAAAATCACGGTGACCAGCCGAAAATCAATTTCAACATGATTCACGGCAGGTTCGAATAAACTTAAGGTGAGAAACTGCAATTCTCACCATGAATTTTTTAGGGATTCACCCTCTATTTTTCATCTCAAAACCCTTAACTTGGAGACCCCAGATGAAGGGAAACAATCGTATTCAGCATAATTTAATTACAAATTTGGACACTACATTTTTTAATCCTAACAAATTTATCCCTTATAAAACTTTTAATCAAAATTTTTACCACCAAAGTAAACAATTTGACACTTTTACTCATCCCACTCTACCTCTTGCTTTCCCACGCCTACCACTTGCTGGCCACTGCCAACCATGATTAAAAAAACCGGACCGGGTATTGAACCGTAAACTTAGTGATTCAAGGTTCAAACGGTTGAATCGATTGAACCGGTGGTTGGACCGTTACTTTTCAAAATGTATCTTTGATAAATACTTAAATTACAAAGGTAGCATTAAAATCATACAAACATAATAATCCATACTTTTGTAAACAAAGAATAAATCTTGGTGTTTATTTTGAAAATTAAAGGTTGAGAATAAAGTATTTATAGTATAAAAGGACTTATTTGTACAAAAAAAATACAACTTAGTGACTATTTTGTAATTTAGAGAAAGTGGAACCAAGATTCAATTAATTACCGGTTTAAACGGTTTTCATCGGTTTCCCCCGATTTTGACTGGTTCTTGACCCATTCACTGTTAACCGGAATCAGGCTCGGATAGCATGGCGGTTCACGGTTTAACCGACAGGTCCGATCCGGTCCTTTTAACCATGCTGCCAATTCCAACCTTTCTCGTCCGCCCGTCCATGCCCGCTCAGTCATCGCCCCTCTCACACCTTTCCACCTACCGCACCAAATCCATATTTAGCTTCAGCTTTGTGACGACTAGTTAGGGACTATAGATTCATATTGCTTAATGGAAATTCTATAGGTTTATGAAAACTGGAGAGATGATTATAGGTTAGGTCAAACAATGGATTTATTTCTGTAAGTTTCTAAATAAAAAATAATATAGTGACAAATTCACTATTTACTTATTTTCAGTTACAAACTTGACATTCAAATCGAGATATATCATACTTCGTATATTGATTTGTTCTTTCACCACCACTTTCTCTTAGTTTCCATCAAATCAACGGCTGTTCGCAAAATCAAGGTTTTGCTAGTATCATATTTTGGAACGCTAGTCAAACCACACTTTAGTCCCATAAATTAAATGAAATCAACCCTAAACCATAAAACCTTTCTTATTGTTCAGTTTCGTCCCTATCCCTAACATAACCGGGCCAACTCTCTCGATTGCACAACCTTTGTCATTCCTCGGCCAGTCCCCTTCGCCTGCGCACTGTGCAGATCGCCACAAAGCTCAGATCTGACACCATGAGATCTGCATCTGGACATAACTGGTGCTCAGAGGAGGCGAGAGGGTGCAAGCCAGTCGGCTCGACGACTTGCGTGGGGGTAGATGACGCACGATGCGCGGTGAGGGTGGGGTATATGTGCGAAACAGGATGAGCAGGTTTGGACAGGGAAGGGTAGGTATGTGAGGTGGTGAGTGCGTTTAGGCCGCCGACAGATGGTGGGCGGAGGCGCCGCGGTTGAGGGAGGGTGAAGTGAACGAAATTAGGGAGGAGGTTGGCTCGGTATGGTGGAGACGGGGACGAATTTAAGCAATTAAGAAAGTTTTGGGTCAAAGAGTTGGTTTATTTTAATTCAGGGGATGGTGTGTCATGCTTCATAAATCACTGAGCCGAAATCTGATATTGGTAAAACCTTGGCTTTGCGAACATAGCCAATATATTTTCATCTCACATACTTCATGTGTTTCACTTTCTTTACAACATACATTATTCATAAATTAATTTATGATTTTTTTATCGCATACATTTTACATCCAAATTGATGAATTTTTCTACACAAATCACAGTTAAAACATATAGATTCTAAATATATTGTGTCTGATATTTTTCAAAAAAAATACAATTTTTAAAAATTTAAGTTAAACTATGATCCAAAAGTCAAACGTGTCGAATAATTTGAGAGGAAGTGAGTATATCACATCAATATTCAAATATCTACCCATTTTAGTTTCTTCAAACAGACCCTTAATCGCGCGGTAATCCTGATAGATTTACTTTGTAGGATGAATAAAGAGACTATCTGAATCTTATTTTGAAGGGTTGAGCTCCCACCACCTGTGAGTTGCATGTAATGTACCATCATTAAACTCCAACGTTCCTATTTTCAAAACCCGTTGGAGCCAAACAGGTTTGAAAAATCCTTCACTGTTGTCTTTTCCTTTTGTCCGATCTCAGTATATCAATAAATATGCCTCAGGCTATTAGCATGTCCCCTCTCTGTCTCTGAGATCCACCCAACAGCCATGGCTTGTTTCCTGGGCTGCTTCGGCTTCCCATCCAAGAGGAAGCGCCGAAAACCAGCCATCCGGATTCTGGCAGGAGACCAAGTAAGTTGCCATCAACTCATCACCACTCATCTCTCTTCTCTTCATCTGCTCATGAATTATGATGAGTGTTCATTTACAGACCCTTGTTTGCTATGAGCCTCTAGAATCTGCTGCTTCTGCTGAGCTCAACAGCTCAAAGAGGTGAATATTGTTCTGCCGTCATTGGTTATGTTAGAAGGTCAGATTGTCTGGAGATGTTTCTGTCTGATTTGGCTGCTTTTCTTAATGCCTTACTGTGGCCAATGTAGGAAGAGTACCAGCAAGGTGAAAGAGAAAGCACGCAGTGTTAAAATCAGGAAGAAGGTGAGCTTCAACTTGGATGTGCAGACATATGAGCCGATCCCAGTTGAAGAAACTGCTGTATATCATTTACTGGGCAGTACTATTCATCAAAACAAGGAAGAAGATTCAGCAAACACGAGAGAAGGAAAATCTTCTCACAGCCGCACAAGTAATTATCCCTCCAACTACAGATACTTGAATTGCGGAGACAGCTACCATGACGAGGAGGAGGAAATCACAGATGATGAAAGTGATCTAGAGTCTGATGAAGACTATGCTTCTGCTGATGATGATGCTGATGAAGACTGCGATGATGCTGCTGATGAAGTTATAGATGACCAGACAGCACCTAAAGAACGATCCATGGATCATTCAGAAACCAAAACTAAGGGGTCTGCTGACAAACCTTTGATTAATGTAAACCAAGAAGCTGGCTGCGAAACATGGCCGGGGTGCACCAATGCCCGAATCAGGGGACAATGTCCAACTTCTGTTTTAGACCCCGTAGAGAACATAACTCAATGGAGAGCAATAAAAGCGAGCGCACCACCTCGTCCGAGTAAGCATAGGAGGAAGGAGAACATTGAAGTAGTGCAGCCTTTGGGTTCATCTAAGCGCTTTGACGCACCACCTTTCAGTTCAGATCCACAATGCAACCAGATGAGGCCTTTAGTTCAAGGCATTGCTGTTAATGCAAGCCTCTCTAATTGGTTAGGCTCACCAAGCACCAGAGCCACCGATTCCAGCACCTCTAAAAACAACAAATTGCAGGATAAAAGCATCCGGTGACAGAGATATTTGTATCTTTCAGACGTTGCTGGATTTAAAAGTGATTGGATGGTCTGCTCGGGTCATTTTCCAGGATCTGCAACAGAAAGTAAACTTGGAGCTCCGAAGCTAAGTGTATGGAGGACCAAACTCCTTTACAGCTCAATAGAAAGGGATTTTTTCAGAAGAAAAAAGAGATGCAACAGTAAGTTTCTTGTTTCTTCTTGTTTGTTTGTGCAGCAGAGTGGGGTGTGCAAAAGGTTTTGGGTTTGTAGCTGTGTGTATGTTTTCTTATACCTTTAACATTCTTTTACAAGATCAAGAACTTGATATGTTTGCCTGTCGGTTGTTGTTTAACACAGTTCTTTTGATATCAGAAATAGAAACAGAACAACAAAAAAAGGTAGAAGAGGAAAGAAAACAAATGAATAAAAAGACTATTCTAGTTCTCTGCGCACCTTGGTTTCTACTCGCACTTGCAAATCTGATCCCAAGATGACTAACAACATCGGCAAAACCATCATGAAAGGATCCAGTGTGGCACACGAATAAAATGGTTAGAATTCTTGATGTCATATAAATCTCAGATGTTGGATTACATGGTACAAAACAAGAAATTTTGTACTACTATTTTACAAATTGAGTAAGACAGACATCATCAATCCCAGCTTGCTTTCTGGAAACTGACCTTATGTGGCTTTGTGATAAACAAGGTAGCTTCAATCTGCCATGCTAACAAGACCTTCATCATTTAGTAGTTTATTTTCTCCCATAAGCTTCAGCTTTTCCCAAGTTGAAGTTGTAGAAATCAGAGTATAGGTCGTTGATTCCCAAAAGAAATATGTTAGCGCCGTATGCCATATATATATATATATATGGCATTTCCTAATCCTCCATCCATCACATTATTTCACAAATGCAAGCATCTGAATCATCATCCTCTGTATCACTCACATCACTGCAGTCACAAATGCAACGTTAGCTTGGACACAACGCAAATCATTCCAAGCAACTCTTGCACCAATACCCAACCATCTGCTAATAAACATTGCTACTAAACTGAAAGCTGCTTATGTACCATACAGATTTCACCAAATCCATGAAAGTTCGCCAATGTTTGACATAATCACCACATAATCACCATAGAGACAAAGAAAGTTTCTTCTTCAGGCCACAAGTACTATAACTACAACTCTGATTCACCATCATACCTATATGCACCTTAATCCCAGCTATTGTAAAAAGTAGATGATAAGCACATGGTGATTGAATCATAAACAGGAGAAACTGACAAGAACAGCAACAAGAAGAAGAAGAAGGAAAGACAATTTAAGCACCTTGGTACAAACTCCAAGACCTCGGCGAGCTGGTTCCCGTGCCTATCATTCCACTTCACCTTTAACTTTAGCCGCTTCCGATCCGATTTCCTTGACATCTCATCTTTCTTGGGCGGCAACAAAGCCTTAGTTTCGCTCTCCTCATCATCAATCTGATCTTCTTCTTCTTCTTCAAGCTTGGGAGCCTCTGAACCATTTATGGACTTGTTTATGGATCCGTTGGCGTCCTTAATATCCATCCACAGCCACAATCTAGCTCCAACTCCCGCAATACAGGAAGAATTAACGACCGATGAGCCAAATAACAGTTCTAGAGTGAAAGCTGAGACTCATTCCCAAATATGAGAACCTAACAATCAAAACCCAAATTTCACCTTTTTGCGGCTGATCAATACGAGAAACAGAGACAGGCAGGCTTGCAAAATTCTATCTTCAAAACTGCGGAAACCAAGACGGTGGAGAATCAGCAAGGCGACAACTTTCTTGCGGCGTTGCTCCAAAACGCAAAACTTTTCCCCAGTGATACAGCCAAATTGAGTGACTGGGTCGAATCAGAAACCCGCCCGAGCCGAAAACCATACATACAAGCTCGAAGAAGCAAGCTGCCGTGAAAAGGAGAAGTGAATGACAAACCTTGCTCGTCGAATACGAAAACCTAGAAGAAATTGGGCATGATTGATTATCAATGAGGAGTTGAGTAGAGAACCGGGCGACTGAAGAAAGAGGGAAAGTGAGGAATGGCGAGGAAAAGCAAAGGGGAAGGGCAATAGGAAAAGGCCGCAGAAGCAGAGGAGAGGACAGTGGCTGCTGCCGATTCTGCTCTCGGCGTGCCGGTCAGGATTGTGATGGACGGCTAGGATTCGGCCTCAAAAGGAAGGAAAGGTTCGTTATGGTGACGTGTGAGGACATGATTCGTGAGCTGTTTGTTCTTTTCTTATACTGTCCTCCTCCAGACAAGGCGGTCCAATGCTCACGTTCAGAATTGATCATCGAAAGTGCCAATCATTAGATTAGAGAGAGTGGTGTCTTCTTTACCAAAAAAAGCTAGCCGTCTGGAGATCGAGCGAGCGGAGTTAACCGATTGATCAATTCTCTTAAATGTTGCTCATTATGTAATTTTTATTGACAACAAATTGTTTTGTGCTACTCACTAATCAGAGGACTTAACTTCAGTTGATCAACTCATTTAAAAAAATTGAAAAAAATTGTTTTGTGCTACTCTTAATTTTTATTTACTTACCGTAATTAACACTACTAAATTTAATCTGTGTATAAAAGCCACTCGCACCTACGACTCTACGAGCCCATGATGGCAATGTTGCGAAATCGGTACGCCATCCAAATTCTCATTACGGTACAGAGACAGCAGACAGACTCCACTAAGAATGGGATGTGGACAACAACACTACTTGCTTCACAAGTTTCTAACCATGAGTACCTGCAACTTACTTCTCACTCAAACCTTCCCAATTCATCCAAATCTACCCTTTCTTCACTCCTTACATATCATACAACTCCTCTAAACTCTCCCATTTCTTCACGAAAAAATGGGTCGAAGGCGAAGCCAAACCCAGACGGCTTGCTCTGAGAGAGCATCACCAGCTTTGAAGGAGGTGCTGCTGAGGATATACCAGTAAGCATCAATGTCTCCTGGATAATTGTACAGCTATTTGTAGATGCTTAAATTATCCAGCACAGCTTATCTGCTTTTTTCACCTTTACCCCGACAGAGCAGAACATCCCTCCAATGTTGATCATCACCTGTACGAATTCGGCTCGGTAGAATACCACATTCAGGTAAGCTTACGAAAAATGTAATTGCATCTTCAAGATGTATGCTTCAGTTTTAATGGTTGGTTACTGAACAGTTCTCCACGTCCGAACCACACCATGCCTACCTGTCACTATCGACCCCGCTGCTATCGCTTGGTGTTCTGTTGTCACACAGGCTTTCTAAGCATACCTTGAAGATGATGCAGGGAGTGCCTTCTGACGTTCTGGAGATAGTTGAGCCTGCAAAAGAAGGCTACCACCTTACTTTACGAATTAATCTCGACAAAATTCCATATGGAAAAGGTTAGCAAACCCCTCAACATTTACAATAACAAGGCACTGCTTAGCAACTGCTCTTTTTAGAGAAAGATAAAATGAAGAATGACCTGCTATCAGCACCGATAACAGTTGACATATTATGGCAGTTAAAAATTGCTCCAGCCTAAACAAAAATTTGTCTCTGCTTCCAGATTCCACAAAGGTCATTGCAGAAATTTCTTCAGTGCAGGCTGTGATACTAAGTTCACAGCTGAAAGAAATGTTAAAGAATGTTGACCCACAGGAAAATTCTAAAGGAATGTACAAACCAATCAAGCTTGTTTACCATCCACACGAACCTTTCTACATCATTAGACAGGTAAGTTTATCGTACACAATCACAAACCGTTCAAGCAGAGGTCACATGATAGACAACGAAACCGACCATGTACACCAATGCTATTCATTCATGAAAACTTCCATTCCTTGTATTTCAATGTCAGGGTTCCAACGTTTCTACATGAATCAGACTCTTTTTTTTTGGCAGCCTCAGAGAATAACTGCAGTCTTTCCGATGCGTTTTAAAGAATACATTGATGTACTTATTGCAACAGCCTTCTTCCAGGTCTCCATTATGCAGAAATCCCCAGGATTTAATAGTTGATATATACTAATTTTGAACTCATTGCAATTTTTTTTTCTTTTCATTTCTTTGTTGTTTATAGGAACTGGTTGATGCAGCAAGTTCAAATGAAATGGCTAAAGCACCTCAATGCAGCTGGTCACCTATCCCTCCTCCAGAACTTATTGGCGAACCCTTGGAAGACTTGAGCACCAACGGAGGATTTGTGTCTTTCGGTACTCAGTAATGCTGTAGCTCTCTGACAATTTGACAAGGTTAAAAAAAGATAATTAAATAGCAACTTAAAATGGAGCAGAAAGACCAACTATGAGTTATCTGGCTTCTAAAACTTGTTCTTGCCATGTTCAAGAAAAACCACAACTAAAAAAATCCTAAACTTCTCTTCATTTCTCAAGTTCCGATTTGAAGTAGCTCTGGCATCAATCAGCGATTGATCATCTAAAGGGTGGGCTACATAAATCTTGTTTCCCACCTTTTGATTGGAGAAATGATACCAACATAAGAACAAGATCCTTTGTCACTACTTTCACTGAAGTAATACATTAACTCTGCATCTTGTAATGATTTACACGTATTTACAGATATACATTCTCGCCATGTAGCAGGGAAGAATCTGGACAAGACAGTGTGGAATCTGTTAAACTTTTATGCATATGTAAAACATCATGTAAAGGTAGAGCACTGTTCTTACCCAATTCCGTTCCTCTTCCTTCACTGTGTCATTTTCCTATCGTCCCCCTCCCCTCCAACCCTGTCTTCTTTTAATTTAATTATTTTAAAGTGTGCTGATGAGATTTTCTAACAGTGCACAAGGGGCTTCATCCAAAGAAAGATGAGAAGGCGTCTAAAAAGTTTGGTTGAGGTATTATGCCAAAAGCCTAAAATTCAAAGCAGCATCAAGATCTCAACCCTAGGAAACTCAGGAGTTGTTTTCAAGTGTTTGTTCAATTTCCTTACACACACACACACATATATCAGGTTACATAATTTTCAAGAAAAGAAAAAGAATCTCAATTACTGGAAAAAATGCTTTGTCCAACAAACAAGTTCACTTATGAACATGAATATTTCAGAGGCACTAACTGGTGTCAACAACTTGCAGTCCCTGGAGAATACAAGTAAAGAAGCACATGTGCAAGTGAAAAAGATCCAAGGTATGTATTCAGCTAATTCTTATAGAACACAAAAACGGGCAGAGGGTTCAAAAAACCAAGAAGCATTTCTATATACTAACTACATTTGTTTCTTTATACATTAAGCCAATGTCCGCATAGGATGTACGTGCACAGGAAAGGTGGTCAGGCTAACCAAGTACAAAAACTTCAAAGGCAGATATGGTGCTTTTGCAAGAAAGATTAAAAGAGTTCGTTCCAGGCTTAAAATCCATGGATTTGGGAGGCTTCCAAGACGATGGTTCTCAATTCCAAAGCTTGCTTCTACAACAGGATATACTAAATTAAATAATAAAGATATTTAATACCTTAACCAGCCATAAAACAGACTGCCAGTGTGGTTCTACTCCTATCTTCCTTCCTCTCTCTTCTTTAGTTATTTAACCATGTCAAAGAACTCTGCAATTCCTACCTATAATCACCAGAACTGAGAGGGCAGCCTAGTGCGTAAAACTCCAGCTACATAGAGATTCCTCGGTAGGGTTACATCTTCAACCATTCCATCAAGGCTCCCATTCAATAAGACTGTCCTACCATATCTTGATAACCGGATTGGATTGAAAATGTAAACAGTTGCTGGTATATTTCTACTTAATGTCTCACAGAGGTTCGAATCTAAGTTTTATACTCTCATGTATAGTTCTCGGCAAGATTGGCCGGTCGCTAATTAGGTGCTGCAAACTAAGTATATTTCATATGTACATCTCATTTTACTGTTATCTTCTGTGGTTATGCTTTGAGCAGCTAATTGGTTAGTTCAATATATAGGACACAGAAGAAACAGAAACAAAAACAAAAAGTGAAACTTACATTTAAAAACCAATCTTAAACATATGAAAAAAGGAAAAAAGACACAGCAACTGAAGAGATTGGAAGCATCTTTGGGAAAAACTCAGATGCACGTTTAGCTATTCAACGCACAGAACACCAGCTTGACTGGCATGTTAAATGACAACTTACTATCAAGTTTATCGTCACAGGAAGAACAAATCCTGTGTCATTCAGCCTCCAGTTATACAACATATGGCCTGCCATTCAGTTATACTTCATCAGTCCCAAAATGTGTTTTTTTATTCCTTTTTTAATGAGCCTTTTCTTCCTTTTTAAATGATTTACCTTAACTGAGTACAATAAACAGAAAGTCATCCTAAATGTGTCATATGACTTCATGGTGTGATGAGATTGGAAATGAAAACTATGTAAACATTTAAGGGGTGAAGGAAGTATCATAAAGAAAATCCATTTAACTCATGGAGAAAGACTGTCATTCATTTAAGACTGAGAAAACTTGTGTACATAGCTACAAACGAAAAAGAAAAGTGTCTACTAGTTAAAGAAAAAGCCAGTCACTATTGTTGAACTAAAAACTTTGTAGAGGAATGAGTGAGACAGGAAAAAGCAACATACAATCAATCCATCTCCAGTTCCTGATTTGCACGCAGCGGCCTGGACTCCACTTCAAGCTCTGTCAGCAATGGACCAGTACCTTCCCCACATCTCAGGCTCTTGAAGCTCAAAAGCAATCCAAACACTAGGAAACCGAAAACCAAGACTCCGATTACGTGTGTAACAAACAGCAGATTGACCAAAGCTACACCCCTCAAACCATTTTCCTGAAGCTCACAATGCACCTCCGCACTTGGGCTTCCCAAGGACAGAGACATCTTATCGCAACCCTCCAACGCAAATGCATCAGTGTACAGAAACAGACCCGCTTGCAACAACCAAGTTCCCTTAAAAACTAAACCACAAGAGAGCAAAAACTCGGCGAAGTACGATTTGGGCTTTAGAGACAAGACCAGGCAGGATCCAGCGCAGACGAGACTCAGTTCAGACATTAAGTCATACACCCCGTCTGCAACCAGACCCGTCATTCCTTTCCCAGTAACGCTATACTCAACAAGGAACACGATTGCAGCAAAAACGAAGACAAAACTTTCCGCTATGAGAAACGGGTCGACGTAATCGCGCCAAAGCAAGAGAATGAGGAGTGCCCAGAAGAGAGTGAGGGACTGGGACTGCTGAAAGAAGGAGAATCGGTAAGAAGGGTGATCAGAGACAGAGAGGAAGACGAAGAACTGGGAAAATGAGGCAATCGGGAGGGCGATCAACAGAAGATAAAGATCGAGGTTCTTCCATCGAGCGGTGGAGAAGTACCATGGCTTTGATCGGAAGAGAGATGGGTTTTTGAGGTAGAGGGAAGAGGAGCAGAGAAGCCGGCGAACGCCGACTGGAAAGAAGAGGAGGAATCCGGCGATGTTAGTGGCTAGTGATCCCATCTCCGAGGAAGTAAGGATCTGTGATACTGCTGCTGCCGGCAGCAGGTAATGAGCTAACAAACATAGATTCCTCTCAAACTCAAGGGAAACTGATACATAGGTCCCTAACTTTTGATTTAGTCCATATAAGCCATCAAAGTTGCACAAGTTGTCAAAAAATAAGTACGAGTACCATTTTCCATTAAAGACACATTAGGGGCTTCAAACCTTGGGGGTGGGGGGGGGGGGAATTTTTCACCTAATTTGGAGTCCTCCAAGAACAAAAAAATCACCCCAATTTTTTGGAACCTCAAACTTTTGAACAACAACTCCAAAAATTTACTCCAAACAGACCAGGGGGCCAACCGAAAAAGCAGACAGGCGAGTGGGTGGAGAGAGGCAGCGCTGCGCTGCAGCTTGGGCAGGGGTCAGCAAGGGGGCCCACCGAACAACATGTGAATCACTTCTTGTTTCTCATATTCACAGCTATGGTGAATATGGTGAGGTCCGAATATTTCGGACTGATTATTCACCGAAAAATGGGGAGTGAATTTTCAAAAATTCACCTTAAAAAATAAGGGGTTTCAAACCTACATTTTTTGAGGTGAATTTTTGCAAATTCACCTCGTTTTTTTCACGTGAAATTTTTGGAAATTCGGACCTCCGGCATTTCACGTCCGAAGGGAGAAACTTTTTTTCACGTGAAAATTTTTTCACGTGAAAATTCGGACCGCTTCGATCCGCCGTTATACCCATCGTCGGCCATCATGACCACCACCGTTGGAACTATCGGTCGACGGCGCACCTCCCAGACCCAGGTCCGCCGCCCTAAGTCGCATCTCCGCCGCCGTTCTGGGCCCTTTCGCCGCCCTCCGTTCTGTTTGTGCGGCCCTCCGTTCTGGGCCCTTTCGCCGCCACCAACCACCACGGTTAGCTTCCCCATGACAACACGAAGCTAACCCACCATCCCATGTTTCCGGAACTGCTCCGACGAAGGAGAATTTCAACGCTAACCGCCACCACGAATTCGCGTTTAACCGGTTCGATCCGTCGTTCTAGCCATCTTCGGTCACCCCAACCACCACCGTTGGAACCACCGGTCGACGGCGCACCTTCCAGACCCAGGTCCGCCGCCCTAAGTCGCATCTCCGTAGCCTCCGCCGCCGCCGGAAGCAGTGACCGCCGCTTTGTGCGGCTGTTTAAGGAGGCTACAGGGAGGAGAGGAGTGGGGGTGGCATTTCGGTTGGTGGAGATCTGGAAACGGAGGGGGTTGAAGGGGTGAATTAGGTTGGGGTGGTTTGAGGGGGTAAAATGGATGTGGTGAAATTTAGTGATGATTTTATTCAAAAATGAGGTGAATTTTTTTTTCACCATTGAAGGTTTGAAACCCCCTAATGTATGTTTGAAGCCCCTTATTGGGAATCGTTTTCTCTCCACCGGCTACCCCGGCTCTGTCCGATGAGCAGATAGATTGCAAGGAGGGAAAAAATGATGCTTTTAATTAGATACAAAGGTTATGAGTGTACCGTCTCAACTCTCAGCAAAAAACTTATGATGACCGACCTGGGACATGGGGACTCTGGACCATTATCATTTTTTCTTTTGGGAAAGGAACTAATTTTATTTATTTATAAAATATTAATAATTTTTATTTTATTATGTGAGTGATGAGAAGGGAAAGAACCAACAAGAATTCTTCTCAAGTTTCATCATTCAAGCATCACCATTCAATCATAGGGTAGAGGATAATAGCTCTTGTCCAACTGACAAAAAATAAATAAATACAAGACCCCATAAAACCCACAAGGCACCTAGACCACCAAGCACTCCAAAAGAGACAAAAGGAGCAGCGCCAACTTACCCCTAAAGTAGGCCAAATTCTAGGATGCGCCGGCACGATGTGCCTAACCAATTTCTATCTAGCAATTCCGCCATAGATAGTTTATATGGTAAATTACAAATATTATATGAGGTTTAGTAAAATATTTAATTTATCTCATTTATTTTCAAAAAAATACAGTTATCATTTTCAAGGTATATTGAAATATTCAGTTACACCCCTTAATCATTTTTGATTTTAATTGACTGTTAAAGATTTTAGGTGCAATTGTACTAAATATACTCCAAAATAGTCAATGGACGATTTGGACGTCTGCATCAATTATGCCTAAACTCATCCGTGTTGTTGTGATAATTAGACAAAAACAACGGCTGGTCAATTGGGTAGGAAAAAAAGAGAAATTATATGTTGGGATTGAAGTATTAGGATCGTAGTGATAAAAGTGGCTAACTCTGAAATTCTTGATTATTAACTAACATAAAAACGGTTAAGAAAGTAACTTAAGATTTACTAACTTCGGGGGTAACTAAAGGTTTTTTTAAAAATAGAGGGATAAATTGAAAATTTCGGATATTTGTAGTTTACCTAATTTCTATATTTTTTACGGTTTCCTTTTCCTTAACGGCCTAGTAAATATTGTCGGACTTTAATGCTATTACATGTAATTTAGGAAGATTTTTAAGGAGATTAAAGATGCACCCGAAGCAAAACTCTTTAATTGTATACAACACATTGGGAAATAAAACAAGAAGGTTTGAGAGAAGTCAAGCAGTTATCAGCTGTTGAAATAAAACAAGAAGGTTTGACATCGTGCTTGGGATACAATGGCTTTCAACTTTAGGAAACAGTAGTTGGAAGTTTCGGAAGTTGAAAATGTCTTTTAAGTACCAAGGAAAATATCGCTATAATGAAAAGAGGGCAACAAAGGCTGCGGCTGTGTGTTGATGAAAAAACTCAGATGGCTCTTAGGCAGATTTAATTAGCAATCGAGCCAAAGAACATGCAACTTTTCTTTTGATACAGCTCAAAATGCTACACTTATGGGTTCAGTGAATCATTTGATAGAACAATTCGAATATGTTGAAAATATGGTTTTTCAACCTGCTAACAAATCTTACAAACTACCCTCATAAGGGCATTTGCCATGAGAAAGGAATAAGAAACAAGCCTCATAAGGGCATTTGCAGGCTGATAAGGAGTTGAAGCGGCAAAAATAGTATGGTACATCAGCGCAGTACACTACTCTCTATATGGTATCATCCACTAGAATATACCTGCCACTCTCGCTGGATCAGAGCAGAAAAAGTCATGCAAGAAGTTGCACTATATCCGCCGCAACGAATTGTGGCATAGCATGCATCCATAGCAATGGTCAAAACATGGGCTTCAAACAGTGTATCGCATCTTCAGCCCCCCTCTTGTACTCCGGGAGTCATCCTGCAGGAATTGAACTAGTGAAAATTCCATCCAACGCATCCAATGAATGGAGTAAAGACAAGGTCTTACATGGAAGTTGTAAGATAAAGTTATCTTAGTCTGACTCTGATTAGAAAGGCCTCCGCCTACGATCTCCTTCCATTTCTTCCCAATGGCCATCTACCGAAATCAAGTAGCATCGTTCAGGTTATAACAGATTGAATTGCATCTGTAATCCCAAATGCTATACAACCATGATCAATGCACGCTACTATTCTCTATCTCAACACCAAAAAGTTGGTCTACGATGCTTTTATAAATATGGTGAGAGAAACTCAGATACGCCAAAATGCCGCAACAGCAAGGGCATACCAATCTCCAACCAAGAGAATTGTCAACAGAAAATGCAAAGCCCACGTAAGTCACGGATGGAAAAGAGAGAATTAAAGAGAGCTACAAAAGGATTTTCTAAACACAGAAAGCAGATAAATTAAATCAAACGGTAGAAGAACGGAAGGCTCATTTATAGCGTTGAGGAAACAGAAATGTTGAATAGCATGTAAAACCAAAACTATATAAATTAAAACTTGAATAATCTGTAAGGAAACTTCCAGTTACCTGTGCAGCCTCATTTGCAGCTGATTTAGTCCACAATGCAATTTTGTCCGGCCTTTTTGGGCGAACACTGGCAACTACACCACATATCTCATCCGAGTCTTCAAATTGCTCCCCAATCAATCCCATCAACTGGACCAAAAGGTATGAATCAGTGAAGTACAGCAACGGCTAATTATGATAAAAACAACATAAATACTGTAGAAAGCAAGAACACCATATGAAAATGGAAAATATTACAGTTTCAAGCCACGTGTTATCAAACTCAAGCTTATTGTTGCAAATGATAGTCCACCTCCCTCCATTAGCACACTCTGGGTCTTCCCATTTGGGTTCAACTCCAGCTTTGAACAACTGGATATCAGCACTTACAGCCAGCCTGCTAGGCTTGAATATTTGGTCATGCAAACTGGGCAGATATTTCAAGTTTAAAATTAACAATAAAAACATGAAAGGATCCAACTAGAGCCTGAAGCAACTCTTGTCAAATCAAACCATAAAACTCCCACAAGTTACAAATTCTCAGAAACAGCGGAACAAAAAACAATCATAGAAAAGCCACATATAGATTCCCTCAATAATCAGATAACTATCAACCCTAAAAGAAAAGCTGTCAAATCACAACCCGTGGCAGCAACAAATCCCGTATCTAGCTCTCTGCTTCAAGTATTGTTATATTATACAGAAAAGATCAGCTGATACAAATCAGCCATGTACAGCTCGAAATTGAGAATTAAACAGAAAACGCCAAGAAGAGTGAAAACCATAACAAACCGAAACGAATAGATAAAGTCCAGCCCCATTATCAAGATGAAAAGCACGCAATAAAATTTCAGATCCATTTAGCAATAAATATAGGAGCAAACAATAGATGGGAGCAAGACGATACCACCAAAATTCTTCAACGGTGTCAAAGGTGTACACTTTGCGGAGAGAGGAGCCCCAGCCGCCTATCTTGGGTTTAGATTGGTTGTCGTACCAAAATGTCCATTTTCTTTCCAGCTTGTGCGGCTGCTTCTCTTTCTCCACTCCACCAACTTCCTCTGCAGACGCAACCGTCACCGCAGCCGCATCCACGGCGCCGACCTCCATCTCTGCCTCGCTTGCCATTGCTTTTTTCTACCACAAACAACACTTGAGACAAAAGTTTAATTTTTTTTTTTCTAAAAACTAATAATGATAATAAAATGAAATAAACAAAAAGAATGTCCAAATTAACAGAAATTTCCAAAACTTGCTTAATTTCCGTTTCTCGGCTTCGAATGACTCAACCCAACATCCTTTACTGTCCATAATATTGCACAGAAAGAAACGAAACAATTAGGAAAACAAAAAAAATAAATAAAAGTACAGATAACAGTTTGTTAAAATTGATTTGGAATAACAAATTATGGCTATTGAAGTGACGAGAAGTTAGTTTAGTCTAAATCATGGCTATTTCAAAAATGAAATTTAATAAAAGCAGGCAGTTCAAGTTACGCCATCCTGAACTCAATAGTCGGGGGGGGGGGGGGATCGAAATGGAGAGGGGCTGCAATGCAAGCAAATCAAAAAGGAAAAAAATGTATTCGATCGTTAGGCACCTGCCACAGGAGTTGTGAGAGAGGCGGAGATCTGCGCAGATCGACAAAGAGAGGGAGTAGCGTCGCGTCAAGGAGAGAGCTGGTGACTGATACTCGAGCGAGCTGGACAACAAGGGAGAGACGAGATCGACTGAGACGGCGAAAGGCGAGAGTGGAAGGATTAGGGATGCTGAGGACCGACTCGGTGAAGGAGGGCTGGAGAGGGCTAACCAGGTAAGTGGGCTTCTTGGTTAGGTAGGTGGGCTTAGTAAACTCTAGTGTAAATATTTCGTCCGTCACATAATTAGTCACGTTTGATTTTTACATTTGTATTTGATTCAAATTTTTATTAAAAATAATTTGTCAAAAAATTTAATATATATATATATATATATATATATATTCAGAAATCATACACGTTGAATTTTTATTTGGATATAAACTTGTGCTATTTTCAACTTAGAATGTTGTAAGAAAATTATCATAGATTAAATGTTGAAAAACAAACGTGACTAATTTTTTGGGATGAAGATAGTATGTAATGCTCCATGAGTCTGAAAAATTGGTGCTTTTCTTTCTTGGTGTTTTGAGAAATTCAAATTATTACTAGAAAGAACTCATTAAAAAAATCATAAAAAAATATTTACAAACTAATACAGATTTATCTACAATTTGCATCTAAATTATTTGAATTTGTATATCAAAATGTTGAATAAATAAAATCATAAATTAAATGTTGAAAATGAATGACACCATTTTTTATGGACTAAGATACAACTCCCTCCATCCCCAAAAAAATGAAAAATTTGACTAGACACGGAGATTAAGGTGAATATAAGACTTTTGTATGTGTTTACTTAATTGCTCATTGGTTGAAAGTACACAAAAAACGAGGTAGAAAAGTAAAGATAAAGTATGAATATTTTAGTAACTTTGAGAGTGAAGTTTCTTTTTAAGGAAAGTGATCATTTTTTATGGGATTGCTCCAAAAGAAAATGTGTTCAATTTTTTAGAGAATGGGGGAGTATGTTAGTATATGGGCCTGTTATGTAAATATATTACATCGGTTGGCGAATAATGGATATCCGTATTCAATTTTTTAGAGAATGGGGGAGTATGTTAGTATATGGGCCTGTTATGTAAATATATTACATAGGTTGGCGAATAATGGATATCCATAAAACCACGATTGACAGTTATTAGCGGTGCAGATACCCCCTATCTGTTATCTACAACCGCTTAGCTGACGATTGTAAGCAAAATTGTGGAAAAGAACCATAAAAAACGAGGGTTATCCACGGTTTACAATTCAATCCACCTCACTGTCATTCCTAGATCGGATATTCAGACCCATTTCTTAATGATAGTCAAAGGGCGATCTCCGGTTGTCTTGGATGTTCCGGTGACCTTGGCAAGGAACTCCGGTACCTGAGAAGAGTAAGACACATGACACTTTCAGGCGCAGAAAGAGAAGAGAGGTGGGGGTGTGTAGTAATCACCTTACTTGAGGCAGGCACCACCCAATATATAGGGTGGTGCCAGGTCCCGTTATGGGGCCTTGAATGCTGGAGAATCTCCATAAATGTGTCCATAATTGGGACGACGGTGTATTAATGGTGTAATAATGGTGGAGTTATAGCGGAGCTACTCCCTCTCCTTTGGCTTGATGCCATAATTAGGGTAACGGTTGATTTGAGCGTTTGCTGTTTAACGGGCTTACACGGGGCGCCCTTATTGGTAAATACGAGGCCGGCTCTGGTGGGCGTGACCCATATGGTATTTGCGTTTGGCCATACAGCCATACGGGCCGGCCCATATATATCACTTAAAAATGGGCTTAAGGTGAGACTTGACTCTTGCCTCAAAATAGTCCAAATAAAATTTCTTTAAGCCTTGTGTGTTTTAGAAGTGTTATTTTTAAAAGAAGTTTGAGGTGAGACTCAAATCTTACCTTAAAATTGATAATCCACATGAAATTTCTCTATGCCTTGTGTATTTTAGAAGTGTTATTTTTTTAAAAAAATTACCAGTTTCACTTTCAATCTTTATCCCGTATTATTTTTTGTCTATCCTTTGTTCAACAACATGAGCAATTGAGATACCCAAAAGCGATAAAATTAGGTGGCACGATGGCTACAGATCCACTGACCTACAGACCTCTAAAACGCTGACGAAGCTGATGATATTGTTGTGGACATACGATGTCAGATTCTTCATTACGTAGTGAACCCCAACTTGTGTTGCGAGATGCATCACGTGAGTGAACTTCACCCATTGGAAGAGCTTTTTTAATAGGTTCGAGCCATTAATGTTGCCCTCTTTGATGAATATGTCAACGCACTCCAAGAGAGACCAGTGGGCGCACTTGAGTGAGGGTTCGTAGTACACATTGAAGTTGTCAATACCCACCACGCCATCCTTGCGGTGACGTAGTGCCATGGACACTTTGGTCTCAACGAAGTAGGTGGCTCCAATTGTAAGCATGGTGTGGTCATTGGGTGACCTAGGTCAGGGCAAGTGTAGGACTCGCCTCTCCCACTCGAGTCTGCTTTGAAGAATGCGACTAAATGAATCGTGAGGCGGTGGCGAGCGGAAGAAGAAGATGACGATTAAGCAGAAGAAGAGGAAGACCCTGAAGAGCGCTCCGTCCTCCCAGCTATCCTTTACATGCAGATAAGCATGAGATTTTGAGTCTCGCGTGTCTACCATTTCACCACCAAGGCATCTTGAAAGTGATCTTCCAATTGTGAAAGTATAGCGAAATCGGTGAAGGTTTAAAGGTTTATCCATGGATAATCCAGAAAATTTACAAAAGAATCAAATGAAATGTGGCCAGATTGAATATTAGATTCGGACCCATTTTTTATTGGTGAGAGGGGACAAGATGAAATGGGGAGAAAAGAGATTGTAAGGATTAAGGTGCAAGATACCCACTAAACTATACCCAAAAGTGTAAATTTATCATCATTTTTTTGAAAGACCTATATTTACCATTTAACTTAGATATTGATTTAAATTTCACGATTACTCTGTTAATTATAAACAGTTATCCATTAATAAATGACTACATTTTACTCTCTTACACTTTTCATATAACCCAAATTTTTACTTGGGGGAAATGGTACTTTTACCACTGAAGTTTACAAAATCTCTAAACTTGCCAATGGAGTTCATTTTGAAGCGAAAATACCATCAATATTTTAATGAAGCGGTAAATTTACAACTGGGTGACTTGTCACTCATATGACGTGCCTCTGGATAATTACGTGAACATTGATTGTACATTTTGTAGAATTAATATCGAATTTCATCAAAAAATATATCATAGTTTAAGGTTTGAATTGTTAGTTTTACAAATTTAAGTAAAATTAAAATATTAACTCTACAAAATGTACTGTAAAACAGTTTTATAGACATAATTTACAAAAATGAGAAAGTTTTAAGGCCTTAAAGTGCATTTTCGCGGACATTTTCAGATCCGTTAAAAGAAGGTGGATATAATTGTCAGACAGTTTTTATGGGTTTGGGCCGGGTTTTCTTTATACAAGATGGGCTAATAAGCTACTAGGCCTAGTGATGGAGAGAACTGACAATAGCGTAATCACTTTGCAGGGCCCAAAGTATTGGTGCACGGCCTCATCGCCATCTCACGGCCAACTCTTCCGCCATAACTTTCTCGTCGCCTCCACTTCAACCTCCGCCACTCGCTCTCCTTTCCTTTCCTTTCCCGGTAAGTTATCGCTCACTCGCTTGGTTGGACTGCTCACTCATATCTTGTTCTTCAAGCTGCTCAACAACAATTCATGGCTTCCTCCTATCCGTTGTATCGATCGATGCTTGTGTTTCCCTGTGCGTTTCTATGATCACCGGATGATTCCTAGTGAACTAATGAACTAATGGAGAGGAAATCAACGGTGTAGGATGAATTCGGTTGTAATTGCAATAACAATTATGGCATGTGGAAGGGCCTGAATGAACTAATGGGGGGAAAATAGATTGTGTAGGATGTGTTTGGTTGTCATTGCTGTATGTTAAGTTGCTTCATGAAAAATTTAAAACAAAATGGTTAGAATGTAGAACTGTTCTGCATTACTGGAAGCGCAAAAGTATACCCTGATTATACAAGATGTAACATGCCTGATTTGGATCGAAATATTGCTATAAATTATGCATAAAGTAACTACATGTACTTACTTATGCTGCGTTAAAGAAAATTATTCTATGTAGATGCAACTTTCTTACTCAGAGCTGCAATGATATTTATCATCAACTGTCTTTTCTCCAGTCCGGATGGGAAGTTCCTTGTTTTTCTCTCTGCAAGAAGCTCAGTCGATTCTGGTGCACATTCAGCGACTAATTCTCTTCACAAACTTAGTTGACCTGCTAATGGTAATTTATGCGCATCTGCAGAAATTACTGA
The DNA here is from genome assembly GCA_024586325.1 of Stellera chamaejasme. Classification (NCBI taxonomy): domain Eukaryota; kingdom Viridiplantae; phylum Streptophyta; class Magnoliopsida; order Malvales; family Thymelaeaceae; genus Stellera; species Stellera chamaejasme. The sequence continues at coordinate 36,669,657 of CM044984.1, forward strand.
TGTGGTAAGCTGTCAGTGTCTTGATCATTTGAGTAATATACATTGTTAGCCTACAAAATCATTTTATTCGTGAGCTTGCATCTTTGTGGCCTATTATATTTTCAATTATGTTCACTTCAAGCCCCTTTCATCAACCATTTTATTTTGAATTTTTTGGGTATTGTCATAATGGCATTTATCAGTTCTGAGCAGAATACTTGGTTAGTAGTTTGTCCCTCCCTTTCTGCAATAATCATGTCATCATCTTTGCTTCCAATTTATTTATTTATTTATTAACTAAACATGCTTTTTATGCAAATAAGTTTTTCCTGTAATGTCCATTTTCATGCTTGTTTACCTTCTTATTACCAGGACATCTAATTTCCTGTAAAGAAAAAATCTTACATTAATGTGCATCACACAAACTCTTCAGTTTCTGTTGTTTCTTGTGCGGAGGATGGTGAATTTCCAGGGCTTTATTGCTCTGCTGTTCTTAGTAAACCATGGCTTTCTGATGGATGCACAATGATCCTACCTTCTGTCTGGTGCAGCAGTCAGGTGTTACTTGCAGTGAATGTGTTGAGGTTGCTTCATAGGCACTAACTCTTATCTGCAGTAAGCTATTACAATTTGCTCTTTCTTTAATTGACTAATTCATTAGTTATCAACTGACAGCGGAAAAATGTCGCGGATAAGTCCTGATTCAAGTTTTTCATGGAACATTCTTTCTCTAGATGGGGACAATGTTATCGCAGGTAACAGAAAATGCTGGATTACTGTATTCTTTGAAAAAATGTGCACATCCTTTATAACGTATTTAAAAGTTATTTTGTGTGTTCGTTCAAAGTCTGCAGCAGTCCTATAGATGTTCCTCAAATCAAGTATGGCACCCTCTCTGATGAAACAAGTACCACATGGAATTGGCTTGATGTGCCCAGTCCTATTTTCAGATGCTCTGCTAAGGTTTGGTATTACCGTTTTCCTCAACTGATTTGTGCTTTGTTTATATAAGATGCCACCTTTAAGTGCTCAAAATCTTTCACAGGTTTCATCATTACTTGCATCTCTTCAATTTGATGTGCTGAAAGTGCCTGTAAGGAATGTTTTCGACTGCTCAACTAAAGGCAAGTTTTTATATAACAAAAGGTTAACATTCTCTTGTGAAATCTTGCTGTTACCAACACTTTGATGCATCTGATATTTCAGGAGCTACTAAAACCTTTGACACAATATTTGTCAGTTCTAAGAAAGGCGATGCATCTCAGCCTCTAATAGTAATTCTTCAATGTGGACCACCCGGAGTCTCGTTGTCGAGCTTTTCAAAGACATCAGCCTTCTGGTCTTCTAGCGGTTTTAGCCTACTAATTGTAAATCACAGGTAAGTTCAACTTTACGTTCTGTTTGGCATTGCTACTCATTTTATGTAATGTTTGCATTTTTTAGTCCAATTCAAGATGATCTGTCCCGTCTTTCAGGTATCATAAAGATGTCTTTAATTGTGTGAATTTTTCACATGTTTAGATTGCCCACTAAGCATTTTATCAACGTGTTGGTAAAATAGCAATTTTTCAATACAGCCTTCACGTAGATTTGTTTATCCTGGACAATGTTAGGATATAATGACCAGAATAATCTGTCTTTTTAACTCTCATGTGTGGATTGTATAATCACCCAGTGTTTGTTTAGCACCATCATTTGTTTAAATACCCGCTTTGTTTGAACTGCGTGCATCATCATACGAGATGAACACAAAGTATTTAGTAACTATAAACTTCATCTGTCAAAATGTTGAAGAAAAAAATCAATGGTGAAATGCTGAAAAAAGATACAAGTTTTCCTGGGACAAATGGAGAAATAATGAATGATACAAGGAAGATAAGAATCTCTCTATTTCACCTGTAAACTGAGCAAGGGCTGGCCGACACATTCTAAACTTTCTCTTTCTTTTTCTTCTTTCACACAGTTATAGTTATTCACATTTAGGTGCATTACAAATTGTTAAAGTTCAGCCATCTCATGTTCAACAACATCGCATAACCTTCATAGCTTCATTTGACACATAACTTGTTTCAGAGGTTTATTTGGCTTTGGCAAAGACGCAGTGCGGCATGTTCCAGGGAAAATTGTTTCCGAGGTTATTAATTACTAATGATGTCATGATTGTTTTGTTCTCTCTTGTGTTCATTGTTGCTAGATTAGTTGCGGGGCCTGATTCCTTAGTTTGATTTCGTGAAGGATGTCAATAATGTACTCACCGCCGTCTAAAATAATGGCTGTTGGAGGTTTGCATGATGGCTTTCTGACCACTCATACTCATTTAACAGGCCAGGTATTGGACCTCCTTTATACTTGATGCATACTTTGTATGTAAAGAAAGTGCCCTTCAGACGGGAGATTTATTCTAGCCATTAAGGATATGGGTTTCTCATTTTAGATATACTGGAAACCGACAATTCGGAATGAGTTCAGCACTGTATTGTTTTACCTACCCTAGTAGGGTATATGAACAGTTGTGAGGAATCCTGCCTGCAATCGTGCATATATGGTGGGGGTAACTGATAAAGCTCATGGAACAGAAGGGAAGAAGATGTTCACAGAAGCACCCACAGCTGAGCATTTAGCTCACTTGCATAGCAAGTCTCCTACATCAGACATCTCAAAGGTACTGGAACATGCACTGCATGTGTACTTGGCTTTTCTGGAAATGCCATGAATAAATAGTGTGCGAATGGATGGTAAATGCTAATATTGGGAAGTTCCCGTGCATGTTTTCACAATACACACACAGACACACACTCCCTCCCTCCCTCCATATCTAAAAAATTAGTGTATTTCTTTTTTAATGTTATGGGAGATTCAAATTGTTATTATAAGGAACTCATTAAAAAAATTTGGAAAAAATATGCGTAGAAACTACACACATTAATTTATAATTTGCATCTAAATTTTTTGACTTTGTATATCAAGATATTGAAGAAATAAAATCTTAAATTAAATACTGAAAGTAACATTTTTTTGGGGACGCAGCTAGTGTTTAGGCAATTATGAGGATAAACTATACATTATCTGAATACATTTGTTTTTACCACTTCACAATATTTAATCCATATTATTTTTACGAGTGTTTAGGCATTTTAGGTTCAATAATTCTTATCCATATCATAATTTGAGTTTTAAATTTTTTAAATAAATTTTTATTATAACTTTTTTCCACTATTTATCTTAGTAAATACTTGAATCGAACACTGAATCTTAAAACAAGAAAGTCAAATGTACATATTAATTGAGATGGATGGAGGGGAGTATAATGTATATGTTTGTTGGAATTTGCAGTGTGCATTAGCATTGAAAGAAAGAAGTGCTGAAACTAAAGTGATCGTGTTCCCTAATTACAGTCACCCTATTGACAAGTAAGTGCTCTCCTGGCCTGCATCATACCATGAGTTAATCTTTGATAACTTGAGCTGTTGTATCCTTAACTGTTGATAACTTGAGCTGTTGTAGCCTTAACTGTTGATAACTTGAGCTGTTGTAGCCTAAAAGATTATTATTGCTGAAATATAACTAACCAGACTTCGAATGTTGAAAATATGGTTTTCATGAACCTACTAAAAAATCTTACAAACATACTCTATGGGTCACTACGTAGTTGCGGGGAGGATGATAACGGCATTGGTAACGCACAAACCGTTACCAGGCCTCAAAATACCCTTCTCTTTCTTGGTAACTCACGAGCTGTTACCATGGTCGTTACTTTTCAGAGATGGTAGCAGTCATGGTAACGCTAAGGTCGTTACTAGAAGAGAGAATGTTCTTCTGAGACCTAGTAATGCACAAGTCGTTACCAAGCCTATTGTTAATTGTTTTTTTTTACACAGTTATTGTGTTTTTCATTATTTTTAAATAACAATATCTTAATAAATTAATTAAAACTACATAAAAATTATTTGAGTAAATATTCTCACAAATTCACTAACAAGAGGATAATTTGGTATGTATTTATTAGTATTGACCAGCTACTGTTAACTTAATTAATTAAAAAGTTTTGGTATGTGAATATTTTTAAACATTTCTTATAAGTATTAATATTATGAAGTACTCCTCCGTCACAAAGGTTGTAGGATTTGTTTGGGCACATATATTAAGGAAAGTGAGAGAATAATAGTGTGTTGACAAAATTACCCTCATGAAAAAAAAAGGAGAAAATTTTGTGGACCCCAATTTTAAGTTGAGTGGGAGGAAAGAGAAAAACTTGTGGGTGTGATGTGAGATAAGGGGATAAAATGGTAAAAATGATGATAGAAAGTTTCTATTTTAAGAAAGTTGACAACCTTTGTGGGACGGCGATATAGTAATGTTGACAACCTTTGTGGGACGGAGGAGTAATAAACATAACGTTAAAATATGAAGTAATAAACATTTAAATATTAAAAATGTTGTTAAATATGAACTTAGTTAAATTTAGATTGTTTTAATCTAAATTGAAGGGAGAAAAAAGGGAGGAGTTTGAAAATGAGGAGAGAAAAAGGAGAGGGAAAGAAGGGTGTGAAATATAATTTTTGGGATCTCGAAGCTTCCCCAGTACAAAAGGAAGTTTTGACTTGCATGTACAAAAGGAAGTTTTGACTTGCATAAGGGTAAGGGTAATTTTTTCATACCGGCTTGTTTGGTTCCCAGGATGAAGAAGGATGGGAAAACATTTATCCCATTTTGTTAAGTTATCCATTGTTTGTGTTGACATAGGGATAGGATTATTGAATCCTTCCGTACGTTTTAATCCCTTAAATTTGGGACAAACTAATCCATCAAAGGGCAAGGTATGAAAAATTTCAGAAATGGGATAACGAGACTTAGCACCTTCGCACCCAAGTTCGGCGACCATTACGCCCAAGTCCGGCGACCTTCATGCCCAAGGCCGGCAACCGTCACACCCAAGTCCGGCGACCTTCAAGCCCAAGGCTATATCAACGCGTGATAGAGACGACATGCTCGAATCGGAGGAGAATGACATCGAGATCTTTGTCGAACCGTTCCCTCTTTGAATTCGTCGAATAAAAAGGAATTTCAAGCAGTGGAGGTGACGATGACAAAGGGGATGCACCGACGAAGCTATTGTTGTCGAGGTCAAGCTCAAAGAGAAGTTTTAGGTGCTGGAAGCTTTAGGGATTCGACGGCGGCACCCATCGGAATTGAGGTGAAGAAGCTTGATTTCAACGGAAGATGTCTCGATCGTGACATTGAGATCGATTCCGACGACTATGTTCGATCTTTAGGTTGTTGACCGCCAGACAAACAAGATTCCGATGAAGTTGCACACATTCAGGTGGTCACGGCAATCGGGGTTGGAAGGAATCGATGAGATGAATTTTTTTGCCAAACAAAGGATAAATTTTAATATAATCCCACTTAATCCTATCCTTCATAATCCCATCCAATCCCATTTTAATCATCCAATCCCACCATTTTTTATCCTGACAACCAAACGTAACTTTCTTACTTCTCTCCTCTCATCCGCCCCACCTCCTCCTCTGTCGCTGACAATTTTCTCCCGCTGTCGAGCTGCTTCCGAAGCCGCCTTCAAAACTGTAGATCTCCCTGGCGTCGAAGCTGCGAAAGGTAAGCTTTTTTTCCCTTTTTTTTGTGGTTTCGAAACTCTTAGCAACAACTTCGAAATTTTTTATTCATTTTTTTGTCCGATTTAGTCTTCCGGCTCCATTCATCTCCCCGGCGTCCTTCTCCTCTCCCGGCGTCCTTCTCCCCGGTGGCCTTCTCCCAGTGACAGCGACGAGCTTCTTTTCCGGCAACGGTGGCCTCAATCAACAGTAAGTTTATGTTTTATGTTCATGAATTTGTTGATAAATTTTGTGATTATATGTCAATTTTTGTTAAAATTTGTTGTTATTTTATTTAGCTAATTTCTTTATGTTAAAATTTGTTAAAATTTTCAAAAGTTTGCTTGATTGGAAGTTTTATTTTGTAAAATAGTAGTATATCTATACTAGTTCAGTATTTGATCATTTGGGGTTGGAAGAAATGTTCTTTGATGCTTAATTAATTTTTAGTCTATGTTTTATAGCTAGGTTAATATTCCGTATCTAACTTCTGAAAGATCTCATTATAAAAGTTGAAGGAAAAATTTGAGGAAAAATTCACATAATTAAGAGAAAGCAAAGGAGATAGCTGCCAACTTAACTATATTTCGGGTTTTTCAGTTTTGATTATGGTAAGCATATCACTAAATATCCTATATATACCTTCCTTTATTTCGTGAATTATGTGAATTATAATTTGTTTGTAAAAATGTAAATTTATAAGTTGTTGAATTTATGTAAATTTGTAAACTTTCAAAAGTAGTAGTTATTCAAGGATAACATATCTTGCTAATATTGTTACAAAAGTGTTAGGGTATATGATTAGTAAGATTCAAGGTAAACTTGACCGTTTTAATTGATGATTGAACTATGTTTACTTTTTCTTGTTCATTTATAATCCTAATTCTTTCAATTTTTTGGATTTTTCTTGTTCATTTAGATTGGTATTTTCTTATACTCTTTCTGCTATGGCTAGCATTTCCAGATTGTATCACATCTCTGCCTTTCGTGTACGGCTGGAATGAGTACTTGAGGAGCAACTCCATGTACTTCCCGAACGAGGACTTGAGGAGCAATGAACCGTTTGAGGCGTTCATGTTCGGGGTTAACGGATTTTCGGGCTAGTCAAAGCAGCGGTCGCCACCGCGTGCGAACCAGGACGACGGTTTTGATTTCCCTTCCCCGTAGGACACTGTTGTAAAAGTTATTTGATTTTGAATGTTTTTTTATTGTAAATGCTACATTTAATTAATTTATAATTACTTTCATTTGTGCTTTTAATTCCAAAGTATAAATATTATTAATTATAATATTATTACCAATTTATTAATTGCTGCAAAAGAAAAAAATTAATTGTAAAAAAACAATGGTGGCAGGCTTGGTAAGGGATGGAGAGCTACCAACTGTTTTAGCTGGAAATGCCCACGTGGCTAGTTGGTAAGGAGCCCGCTACGAAACCCCTTACTATTGGTGACGGGTTCGGTAGCGACAAATTTGAAAGAAACGGGTTTAAAAGTAATGTGGAGGGTAGTGGGTTGTCCCCTATTATTAGTAACGGAAAGGGTAGCGGGTTGCCCCTTACCCTCGTCCCATTAAATACACAGTGGGTGCAGGGTCAAAAGCATGATGATACTTGAGGGCAATACCAATGGCAATGGCGGACCTGAAATTTTCTAAAAGGGGAGGTCTATTTATATCTTCCAATATATATTATTTGTTCCGTTCTAAAACTTTTGCAACAATTTGACATGCAACGGGGTTTAAGTGACCAAATTTTGGCTTTTGACTTTTCTACTTTACCATTTTTACTGTTGTGCGATGTTATCAGGTACATAAACCGAATAATAAATACCAAAATCAACTATAAATTTGAATCATCCAAGAAAAAAATCAACAGTGAAAAACTAAAGAGAAAAAACATATTTGGAGGATAAAGAAATCAATATTGACTATATTTATGTATTGTATTGTTGAGACGTCAATTCGTGTTGTAAAACTTTTTTAGTACAAACAAAATACTCTTGTACTCAAATAATTATACCATTTGTTTTATATATTTTATAGTATTTAATCTATAATTTTTTCATGCATATTTAGATACACAAAGTTAAATAATTTATGTGTGTATCATAATTTGCAACATACCTTTTGTAAATATATTTTTTGGGGGGATTTTTTCCCGCTATTTATCTTTGTAAATACTTCAGTAAAATATTGAATCTTGACACATAAAAGTTAAATGGTGCAATTATTTGAGGTAGAAGGGAGAATAAAATATAACAATAATATTACAAATTATATGGGATCAATTACAATTTTTAAGGAATTTTATCTATTTAATTAGCTTAAAGGAAACAAATCTTAGGGACGGCTCTTCTATTTACCCACTAGTGGGTAAAACTACTAGCTGATTCTACTACTATCTAACAAATTTAACTAATTAACTAACAATTTTAAAGACTAAAATACCCGTCTATATAGCTGGGTATTTACACACATAACACAACTAGTGGTTTTTCCAATTAGTTGGTAAATAACATCATCCGAAGATAATACCACAAAGTGGCAGACCAATTTCAAGTTTAATCCGGGTAATGTACTCAAACTAGTATCCTTTCCAACCTACGCTCCGCGGCAGGGACATATTTTCTCTCCTGATTAAGGCGAGAAAAACGTTGATATATAAATGTTGTTACGGGTTTTTCATGTGGTAACTGATGTAAAGTAAAAAATGATAACAAGAATATTAATTAGACATTTTGACTTTTGTAACACGACCCATTTTATGAGAATGTACTAATTGGAATTTTCAATCTTCACTGTGTCGGATGAAACAATCTTTTTCGCGTTTATTTAGATGTCAGAGATACAAAAAGTCAAATTGAACCTAAGTATTCTCATATTAAATATTTGGGGTTTATATGCAAATATTATAAATAAAAATGACTCTTACATAATTAAGAGAAATGGGGGTACGCTTCGTATGTTTGAAAAAATTTAACAAAATTTAGTGGGATTTTGGACAAGTTGTACACACGAAAATGCACATAAACATTTAGGATAGTGTTTTTTAACGTTTAAAAAGCAAAATGGTTGTTCATTATATTCAATTTAAAACCTTTGAGGTTAAAATGCACAAACCATAAAAATAAAGAGTTGAGAAGTGAAAAAACATAAAACTAAATGATACATTTAAAAAAAAACTTTTTAAAAAATTGTTGGTTGCAAAGTTTTACTCATGAAAAATACACATAAAGTGTTTTTTTTGTAAAGGTTTTAAAAAGTAGGAGGATAATTCATTTTATTACATTAAAAAACTCAGGGACCAATGTGCAAAAGCTATAAAATTATAAGGGAACAGGTGAGTTATTGTAAAAGTAAAAGCAAAAAAAAACCAGAAAAGTCAAAAAATTTAGTGTTCACTTACTGTCCATTGATCTGGAGAGGAATGTTATATAGAATAATGTGTCAATATAAATACGCATGTATGCTATATGATGCACACATCCATTATATGATTAAAAGAATAAACGAGAGTACAGAGAGATAAGATCAATATGTGCTCAAGTTTGTGCGCTTCACTATACGTTTACTTGAAGTATGTCAATTATATTGTGCTCTTATTTGTGCGCACAACGTTGTGCGAAACTATGTGCAGGCTGTCGTGCGCAGTGCACATATTTGTGATCCATCAGCGTTCAAAGTAAACTTCAGGACAACACAAATTAGTAATCCGAAACAAAATTAAGCAACCTCTGCCCTAACCCAGGAAGAATTTGTATCGTTCAAAGTTAGGAAGAGACGATTGAGGGAGATCAAACGCTGAAATGATGAAGAATGAAATATAGGGACTGAAAAGAGAAGATCCACTATCACATTGACAGCAAAACAGATGGAATTTACGATGACGTTCAAATACAAGAGATTTGGGAGCGTCGGTGAATAATGAGGTCCTATTCACGTAAACAACTCAATGAAGAAGTAACTTATTCACCAAAAAAACTTAAGTTTGAACATGTGTCAATATAAATACGCATTTTATATGATGCACACATGCATACACATGAGTTTTATTTAAGTCAACACAAACGTTGCATGTGATTTGTTGTTGCATCCTTCCTTCGCACCTTTTTAAAGAAGAGTACTCATTCTTTTGCCAAATTAAGCTTGAGCGGATCGGGCAACTCCTCCTCTAATCTAACCAGCCAGAGTCCAATTGTCACTCCAACACACACACACACACATTTGCTACGGATCGGATCTCATTTTCCCATAAATCCGCAACCAAATCTTTATCTATCTTTATCATTTCATAATCTGAGAGTTTTTCATCTCCGATGGAGACGGCGGTGCTCCACCCTCTCCCCGATTCACAGAGACGGCCCCCGAGATTTCCCAAGCCCAAGCTCCAAGTCTGCTTCTCTTTCGCCGCCTACGCCAAAACCATAATCGCCCACCTCCACTCGCTTCATGTCCCCATCCTCCCAGGCCTCTCTGACCCGGAATTCACCGCCGTCGAATCCATTTTCTGCTTTCGATTCCCTCCTGACCTCCGTGCGATCCTCCGTGAAGGCCTCCCGGCCGCACCTTTCTTCCCCAACTGGCGCGCCTCATCGCCGCAGCAGCTTCGCATTTTCCTCAACCTCCCGCTCCTCTCTCTATCTAAAAACGTATCCCACAACAACTTCTGGTCCGATTCATGGGGAACCCGACCCGATAACCCGGATGACGCGTTGGGTATCGTCACTAAGTTGTATCAGGAGGCGCCCTTTCTCGTCCCGGTTTACCGCAATTGTTACGTTCCTTCGACGCAGAATGCGGCGGGGAATCCGGTGTTTTACATCGACGGAGAGGAAGTGAGAGTGTTGAGCTTCGACGTAGTTAGTTTTTTCAAGGGGATGGATTTCCGGCGAGTGGGAGAACTGGATAATTATAGGCCGATTTTAACCACGGAGGACGTGGAATTGCCGGCTTGGGCAGCGACGACGGCGAGGAGGATAGAGTTCTGGACGGACGTGGCGGAGAGAGGGAGGATGATGGTGGCTCGAGTCGACTCGCGAGGGTGGTGGTGGGGCATCGGTTTAGGGCCGTGTTTGGACGAGGTGTTTTGGCGGCTGAGGGACGGCGGGTGGCGCGACGAGGAGGTCCGCGAGATGCTGAAGATGGTGGACGGCTGCGATCATGACGCGATCGAGAATTGTGGGGCCCAGGACCAGCTTGTGGGAAACGCGCGAGTTTTGGGTCTTCTGTTGTTGCGTGCGGGATGGAGTAGGGAAGATGTGGTGGAATCACTTGACTTGGAGGAAGCCGATGAGATGGACGGTTATGATTTGGTTTAGATTTTTGGAAATGAAGCTGTTGATCAAGAGGTATAATAATACAGTGCAACCTTTTTTCAGGCGAAGCTTCTGCTGTGCATGCAGTCATGCACACAGAGACACAGTCCAACTTCTTAATTAGTCAGCTTAAAGAATGATTCATGACCTGCATCATGATGTGCATATTGATACAGCCCCATAGTTTTAAATCTTGTCTCGTCTCAATCAGCCATCTCGTCTTGGTACCGGTCATGAGATATTATTTAAGCTCGTCTTAGAGGCCGTATACCGGCCTATATCGACTGTCTCGCTTACCGACGAAATTGAAGAAAATGTCGGTACATGGGTCATGTGAGACAGATTATTTAAGTCAACCTCGTCTCGGCAGTCGTACCGGCTTGTCTCAGCCGTCTCGTTTACTGGTGAAATTTAAGAAAATGGCCGTACAATGGGTCAATTGATCAACTTTTAAAAATTTGAAAGCTGATGGATTTAAATCATTAAATTGTTTAAAAAAAGAGCAAAACAACTATTTGATTGTGTACACTATTTAATTTGGTTGGTTTTATGAATCATATCTATCATGATGAATTATTTGACTAGTTAATTTGATTTGATTTATGATATATATATATATATATATATATATAATCACCGGTATATAATTATCGGTATATTCGATATATCACCGATACAATTGTACTTTCTCGTACCGTTCAAAAAACGGTATGATGACCTACAAAATTTAAGACTTTGATACAGGTCAATTATGAAATACGGTAAAAGGTTTGTTTTTTTAGGGAGAATTGTTTTTTCTTGTGAATAAATAAGAACACTGTTCCTCGAATTAGGAAAAAAAACTACCACTATTATTCTCTCTCTATATCCAACAAGGTTTTGCTTTCAACCCTCCGCAGTGGGTAGATTGCAACATTTGATAAGAATAGGATAAGTTTGTAATATCGATTAAAAGATAAAATAAATGAATAAGTAAATAGTGATTGTAAGCAAAAAAATAATTTTTTACCTAAACTTTTTCACATGTAACCTAAAGATTTTAAAACTTCATCAGAGACCATTGCAAAAATGGTAAGAAATAAAAGTGAAATGAGAGAGCTAATCCTTTCAATAATTAGAAGAGAAAAAAAACAAAAAAACAACAAATAATTATAATGTGGCGGTACAATTCTATTGGACGAATACTATTCATCTACAATATTTCATTTATTATACTCATCCGTCCCCATATAATTCTACACTTTGACTTTATTGTTTCAATGTTCAATATTTCACTAAAATTTTAACAAAGATAAAAGGTTTAAAAAAATTTAGAAAAAATATATTTAGAAAGTTTATACTTCAAATTACGATATGGATATAAATTATTAACTTTGAATGTCTAAACATTCATGAAAAAAATCATAGATTAAATACTGTAAAACAACAAAAATAAAGTGTATAATTATTTGAGGATGAATAGAGTATATAATTATAATTAAAAAACCTATATATATTCAGCTAGCAATGAGGCCAACCTTCCATACTAAAAGAGGAAGACATGACAAAATCATATATATGAGTAGCATGTTTAAATAGTTTCTCATGAAAAAAAAAAGCTTATTCTCATCTATATCTTTTTCTCATAATCATTACAAGTGATTAAAATAAAAAGGAAATATCAAAATATAATAAAAAAAATAAGTTGAGCAGGCAAATTTATGTTCATATATATATATATATAGATTAATTATTTCAAAGTCTGAGATGAAAATTATATTCATAAATATATAATTAATCTCGGGGGCCGGGTCTGTGAATCGGGGAGGGGGTGGAGCGCCGCCATCTTTGCCATTGAAAAACTCTGATCAGATTATGAAATTATTATAATTAGATCCAATTAATTCGTAACGAATTATTGTGTGTGTTGGAGTGACAATTGGACTCTGGCTGGCTGGAGGAGGAGTTGCCCGATTTGCTCAAGCTTAATATTTGGCAAAAGAATGAGTACGTCACTCTTGCTTAAAATTAGAAGGTGCGTTTGTGTTGACTAATTAGGTAAACCTCATGTGTATGAATGCGTGCACCATATACCATACATGCATATTTATATTGATACATGCATGCGAGAGTACATACATAAAGAGACTTAATTATGAAAACATAGGGTTATATATTATTCTCATACGGCGCAATGCTTCGCTGTGGATTTAAATAACATGATTGAGAACTGAAAATTATAAGTGCTTTTATCATTGAGTGTTTATTTTTCTATTCATAACCTCCTCACTTCTTTATCTGTGCAATCTTTATTAGAGGTGCATGATTTTCATATTCGTGTAAACTTTCATCAAAGTAAATATTGTGACAATTAAAGTGGACAAAAATTGAAATTAAGATACTAGAATGACTATCGAAAGAAAGAAAAAAAAACTCAATGTGCTGAAATGATAATTGTAATAACATGCGGATTCAATATGTAGTAACATGATAAAATATATGGACCCAGATGCCCAAAGATGACAAGTGATATCATTGCAGAGTTAACTCCTCATTCCAATTCATCTATAGTATTTTTCGTATTTAACTTAAAACTATAGAGTAGCAAATAAGGTAATTATATAATTGAATAAGAGAGGATGAGATGACAAAAACGTTATAAGTAGAAGAATTTAGGGACTTCTTTAAACAAATTAAAAAACTGAATACAAATAAGGTAGTTTTACCGTTATTTAAAGTAAATCAAAAAAAATTATTGTTTATCTACAATAATTTTCCATAAACGATAATTATCAACATAGTCAACACATTTTAAGTAAGTATTCATCTTACTACGTAGTTGCAGGGCCTATGGTAACAGGTTTGGTAAGGGGTAACCCCTACCATGGTCCCCAAAGGCCTGCATATGATAATAACTGGGAGTGCACTACTTTTGGGTTTATCAATTTTGAATGGTAGCCCACTACTATGCCTCAACTTTTCACTTTTCGAGGCAATGGTAGCGGGCTGGTAACGGGGTAGCCCGCTACCACCATTTCATATTTGATTGGCCGCTTGGAGTGGTCAATCCATTATAGAGCCACTAACACTGTAACGGAAGCCGTAACTTGCACCGCTACGTTTAACGTCACAATTGTTTCTGGATCCGTTATTACGCCGCTTCAACATATTTTTCGAATTAAAAAAAAAACAGATCTGGAAAAAAATTCCAGATCCAAATCTCAAACACGAACCCAGTAACCTTCGGCAAATCCAGAATCATCAAAAACTTCATCCAAATCTTGAACACAGAATTGAAAAGGCAACTAAACATGCATGCACCAGATCTTGAACTCTTCATCCAAACATAACCTCAGACCACAACAAACCCAGAAAAATGGAAATTTTTAACAAACCATAAATTGCAAAGTTCATCATCGTTGTCGTCGGTCTTCATCACCGTTGTTGCACCGCCATCACCGGTCTGGGTTCCGATCTTCAAAAAAATCAGATATGGGATCTAAGAAAAAAACATCACCAGAAAAGAAGATGATGCCGCCAGACAAAAACGTTAAACACCAAATTAGCATTTTCGAGAAAGGATGTTACAGTCACCCGAGCAGGTGGTGACTTCTGTGAATCCCAGGGCTCCGTTTCAAACAGGCGGGCATGTCTTCGGTTGGTCAGACAACTCCTGAATCTTTTCTAAGTAACATTTTTGGGAATGCTTATATATTTGAGGTCGCACGAGTCCCCCACACCTTTCCGCGGAAAATATTTTTTGGGGTTGGGACGTTCGTTCTCGGGCGATGCTCGGGGCTCGGGATGGCATAAGATAAGAAGTTACGGTCACCCCCACCATCCGCCAGCGGGTTGCGGCCGGGTGACCGATTTGCTCCGGTTTTACATGCTGCGGGGTCACGTTTTCGGCGTTCAGGCGGCTCCCGGGCCCTATCCGAGTATCATTTTGGCGAACCCCTCCGTATTTGAGGTCGTGTGGGTCCCCCGGACGTTTCCGCCGAAAATATTTTTCTGGCGCCGGGGGGTTGTCGGGGTCGTCTCGGGACGTACAGCGGGCTCGGTAGCGCTCTCGAGATCTCAGGTTGGGAAGCCGTTCGTAGTTTTGGAGTCGTGGAGACGTCCCGGAGGTGGTTGTAGAGGTTAATATTTGGGGCGGGACGTTAGGTTCCGGGCGACTCCCGGGGCTCGGGGCGGTAATCCCGGGGCTCGGGATGGAAATTTTCTGACGGCTTTGGGGTAAGTTGTGTTTTAATTTAAGATGGAATTTATGGAATTTTTATAGAATTTTTGGAGTGACGGAATTCCGGTTCAGGTTGACACGCTCGCACGTCGGGTTCTGGTTCGGGTTCAGCGAGCTCGGTAGGACACTCCGGAAAGGTAAATGAATTTCTGAAAAATGTTCTGTGAATGTTATAATATTCTGAAGGTTGTGTCCAAGTTTCATTAATTTTAGAATTCGGTAATTATTTTTGGGCAAAAAGAATTGGAACTTTCGGAAAAATTGAGAGCTAAATTGCAAATGGGTGCAATTTAAAAGGAAAATCAGCATGGGCAGCAGCAGGCCTCTCTCATTTTCGGCAGATTTGTGTGTGTGTGTGATTATTGGTGGACACATGTCTCATTTTAATTAAAAGAGGAGAGGCATGGGTATTATAAAGTAGAAAATATATATACCATATTATTACATAAAGACTTACCTCATTTCATTTCTTCTTCTTCTTCCTTCGTTTCTTTGCTGCTGCCGAAACACCATTGATGAAGCTCCTCCAAGCTTGACTTCCTTCATCTTTGTGGAAATCAAAGAAGAATTGCTTGCCACTTGTGGTAAGTGTCATCCTAACTCCTCTTTTGTCATTAGTTTGGAAGTTTAGTGGTTAAAAGAGGAGATTTTGAGAAGTTTGGGTTTGTTCTTCACTACATGATTGAGTGATCCTCTCCTTCCCATCTTTTAGTATGTTGTTCTTGGGTGATAGGAGAGTGTTAATCAAGTGTTAGATTTTGGAAAACACAAGTTGGAAGCAAAACCTAGGTTGGCCGAATTATTGGAAGAATTTCCAAAATGGTGTGTGTTTGTTAACTTGTTTCATGCTTCAAGTATGTTAGTCCTAGCATGATTCTAAGCTTGTGTGTGGATTTAATTTGATGGAGAACAAATTGAGGAGAAAACCCCTAAATGGCCGAATTGCATAAGTGTATGTTCTTGATGGATTTTGTTGTTTGGGTGCAATTGGATAGCATTCATGGTTTAGGAATGTAATTGGTGATTAAAGAGTGCAAATGGAACTTTGTTTGGATTGAAATGGAAGTTGGGTGAGAAACCCCTCTTTGGCCGAATTTAAAAGTGAAGGGGTTTTGTTGATTTTGGTGTAATTGGTTAGTAAGCATGCTTAGGAGGTGGAATTGGTGATTAATATGATTATTTGGAAGCTTGAATGGATTGAATTGGAAATTGGATAAAAAGTTGGTTGAAAACCGAATCTTTGAATGATTCTTTTTCAATGTTAGAGGTTCATTTTGGTTGAATTGGATATTAATATGGTGTTGGGGTTGAATTTAGGAGTGGATGGAAGTTTGAAATGTTGAATTCGGTTAAGGAATGAAAAAGTTACAATTAATCGGGATTATCGGAAAATGGCGGGTAATGAAGGGTTTAAGGTTGGATTTGATCAGTTCTGCTTATTGTATGATGTTTGTCAATGTGAAATCTTGCATTGTCTAGGTTGGTTCTGAATTCTGACGTTTCTGTGAAAATCTGGGATTTTACGGAAATTCTGTCGGATTTTCGGTTTTGGGGTCGGGGGTTGTAATTTGGTAGTGTGGTTGATGAGGATGCTAATTCAACTTGGTTTGGCAGATTCTGAGTTTCGGTGGTTAGGAAAAGAGGAATTCTAAGTTTCGGGGCACGGTGTAGGTGTTATCCAGAATCGGTCCAATACTCTGGATTTTGAGGTAAGGGTTTGGTTCTGTGTTTTGGTAAGCTAAGTATATGTTTTAGTTTCCGTTTCTGTTCTGCTAGTATTTCGGAATATTGTGCCGTTGGGCATATTCTGTAGTTTGTAGGAGTATGCCTTATGGCATACTCTGTCTGTTAATATTACGACAGTTGTGGGTTCGCTACCCCAGCTGGTGCACCATGCTTCCGTATTAGCTTCGGCTTCCGACTCCCATAGTGGAGGCTGTCGTTCCGATTTACTATATGAGTTATGGCGATTTAGAATCGCACGTCCTTCGGGACTCCGATCTGTTTTCTGTTCATGCATGTTATTCCGTAGTCTGTTGTATATATATTGCTATCTTTCTGTTTTGCAGGGTTACATATACTTACCTTACCCCTTATCCCTTACGGGGTCCTTTTAGGACTCACCCTTCTTTGGGTTCTGTTTTTGGGTTTCAGGTCGACCTGATAAGCGACCTGTGGAGTAGGGTTCTGTGAGGTTCTACCTCGGTGGTTTTTTTGCGGCGGCTTCACCTTGCGGCCCGGGATTGTCTTTTGGATCTGAATCCCGCGAGGTATTTGACGCTTAGTCCTAGGCTTGCCTCTGTATCTCCATGTACATACTTTCTGATTTGCTATGATGTTTGTATGTCTGTATATATATTTGAAAATTCGGTTCTATATCTGATCTCAGCGCTTGGCGCTTGCTAGACATTTTAGGTTCTGTGAATTCTGTATGTATATGTGTTTTGGTGCGTAAGCACTCGTCCACGGAGGGCGGGGCTTACTCTGTTATTAGTTCATGAATTGTATGGTTGCATTTTATTTTGTTTATATGCATGAAATGTCCGTTAGTTCGCCTCCACAATCCTTCCGGTTTCGGGTCCGCTACGCGCGGCGGGTCTCGATGGACCTGCCACCCCTTCCCATTCCGGCTTCCGCTTCCGGCGTCCCGGCGCCCCCGCCTCCGCAACCGGGCTCGGGCGGCGTGCGGTGACAAGTTGGTATCAGAGCAGGTAAGTGACCATATTGGTCGTCAGTGGTGACTTGTAGTGACAAGCTATTGTTCTACATTTTATTTTAGAATGGTTTGAGTACGGAGATTGGCCACCTCCTTACTCAAACCACTTCAAAATAAAATTGTGGAGCAAAGTTTGGTCCTTCAAGTTATCCCGGTGGTTGCAGTACGGGATCCAGAATTTTGAGACTTTGGTAAAAGTGTTACAAGTTAAGGATTGTGGAAAAGTTTCGTACGTAAAATTGTGTGTTAGGAAAAGATTTGGTGAAATAAGCATGAATTGCTTCTGTGATTCTGTGAAATGCATGATTCTACCGTTTTGCAAAATAACTTCTGAGTTAAGTACTGCATTGCACTACAGAGCCTTAGGAAGCTGCTGCTAGTTTCTGTAGGGATTAGAGTTAACTGATTGTTTTGGACTCTGTTTGGTCCGAAATGTTTCAGGAATGGTTAACACGCGCCGGCAGCGTGATTTACGACCGGAGGAGGGACCGTAATCCCACGCCTCCGAGGGGTAGAGAGCGAGACAGGGGCATTCGAGCGAGCGGGTACCTACCCCGCCACCGGTTGTGCGGCAGGTCGGGGTCTACCACCGCTTTGGTTCATGTCTTGGAGCAGTCCAGCGATTCTTGAGACACTGGTACGGAGCAGGCTCCGTCGATCCACAGTGCGAGAGGATTGGTCGCGGCACCGTCTGTGCATTCGATGGGAGGTGAGTAGCCACACCCGGACTACCACCCACACTCAAGTCCGGGCCCGATCTCAGAGTGACTCGGAGGAGGACGCGGAGCGCAGGAACCCGCGATCTCGGAGGATACGACCAGAGCCTAGCCCAGTAGCTCGCTCCGATCGTTCTGACAAGGAGACACATCAGCCCCTCGGCGGCGGACGGAGGGTTATTGAGCTGGATTCTGATACCACCCGTCGGACCCACCGACGACTGGGAGGTTTGGGGCATCACTCTGATTCTGATGATGTCCGTTTATTAGAGAGGTTCCAGCGGCTGAACCCTAGGAAGTTTGATGGCAAGGGAGGTCCCGAGGCAGCGGAGACCTGGTTCATGGAGATTGATAAGCTCACGGGAGGTTACACTTACCTTCCACGGTGATGGTATCCCTTGCCACGTTCAATCTGCAGGAGGGAGCAGATCATTGGTGGAGGAGCCTTGAGGCGATCGAGGGCGAATGCGGGGCTGGCACCCGGTCGGGAGGTGGAGGTCACTTGGGAGCGATTTTCCTTCTGTTCCATCGGAGGTTCATCGGGGCTGCGGCTAGGGATCTGCGGCAGGCACGGTTGTGAGCTTCAGCGGGGAGATAGGACTGTCGCAGTATGAGAGGGAGTTTGTGACAGGCTTATCCACTACGTACCGCAGTACCACGGTATGGAGGAGGAGAAGGCGAAGAGGTTCATCCGTCATTGCGCCCGAGTACGAGATGGGCTCGAGGCCGTTGGATATTACTACCTACGGGAGGCGGTTCACAAGGCTCGGCTCCTCGGCGGGAGGATATTGAGAGTCGCCTCACCTCGCGAGAGGTCGGGGGACTTCGAGGGTTCCACGCGGCGGGGACCCCGGCGGGGTTCTGACGGCGAGCATGCACCGGGCGATCTAGTGGAGGAAGGGGAGCACCACCCTCACGACCTTGTCCGACTTGTGGTGGGTATCACCGGGTAGACCTTGTTACCGGCGGGAGGGCCGGTGTTTGCGATGCGGGTCGGATACTCACTGGTGCAGGACTGCCCTCGAGACGGTGGGGCGAGGTTACGGTAGTTTTCAGCGTCGGCGATCTCGGCACCGCCCAACGCACCGCGAGGGCGTGGGTTTCAGCGGGGTGGCCGAGACCTCGGCGACGACCCGGCTTCAGCCACCCTCCACCGCAGCGGCCTAGAGCTGGGCGCGTTTTCGAGATAGAGCGAGGAGGTCCTAGTCGGCGAGAGGCCCTAGTCATCGAGGAGGACCCGGTCGGCGGGCGGGCCCGGCCAGCGGGGAGGCTCGACTCGGCGGGAGTCTTGCAAGGTCTTGTATTTCGAACGATACATCTGTTCATGCGTTATTTGATACAGAGCGTCTATCTCTATTGTAGCACGAAATGTGTTACATCTCTACACTACTGTTAGTACTTTGTCGCAGATGTATTTAGTAAAAGCTGGGAGTCGTTTTGTTTTCCAATGGGATGGTTCGGGGTTGTACTATATCCGTAGGCGGGCATCGAGATAGTATCGGACTTGTTGGTTACGGACACGCCGAACTATGATGTTATTCTTGGGATGGATTGGCTATCCAAGAATTCATGCACATTGATTGTGCAGCCCGTACCATTATAGTATCCGGAGAGGTACTACCTCTCACGACTCCGACCGATTTGACTATCGCACAAAGATAGCACGAGTTGCGGTTCTGGACCAGTGTCGGTAGTCGGGGTAGGGAATGCTTCGATCTGAATGAGGCGGATACTAGGTTAAGGCTAGCTAGTATACCGGTAGTTCGAGATTTCCGCAGGTATTTCCGGAGGAGTTGCCCGGATTACCACCAGAGCGGGAAATTGTATTTGAGATTTACCTGCAGTCGGGCACTGCTCCGATATCTATTCCCCCTTATCGGATGCCCATTTCTGAGATGCAGGAGTTAAAGAAGCAGTTGGAGGAGTTACAGCAGAAGGGCTTCATCCGACCGAGCACTTCGCCGTGGGGTGCTCCGGTTCTGTTTGTAAAGAAGAAAGATGGGACACTCCGACTCTGTATAGACTACAGACGGTTGAATGCCCTTACTGTGAAGAATAAGTATCCCTTGCCGAGGATTGATGATCTTTTTGATCAACTTCGAGATTCGAGAGTTTTCTCGAAGATTGATCTACGATCGGGATACTTTCAGCTTAGGGTGAAGGAGGAGGATATACCTAAGACTGCTTTCCGCACCCGATACGGACACTTTGAGTTTACGGTCATGCCATTTGGGCTGACCAATGCTACAGCGGCATTCATGGATCTGATGCATCGGGTGTTCCGACCATACTTGGACTCTTTTGTGGTGGTCTTCATTGATGATATTCTGATATACTCTCGGGATGCGGACTCGCATCGGGAACATCTGAGGATAGTTCTACAGACACTTTGGGAACATCAGCTTTATGCTAAGTTCTCAAAGTGTGAGTTCTGGATCCGGGAGGTCACCTTTCTGGGACATGTTATTTCTGAGCATGGTCTGCATGGACCCGAGAGAAGGTGAGAGCGATTCAGATTGGAAGCAACCTACCACGGTACGAGAGATCGGGAGCTTCACGGGATTAGCGAGGATATTATCGGAGGTTCGTGCAGGGGTTTTCTATTCGGCATCTCCGCTCACACAGCTTGACAAAGAAGGGTCAACCGTTTATCCGGTCCGACAGTGTGAGCAGAATTTTCAGGAATTGAAGCGGCGGTTGACTCATGCTCCGATTCGACTCTTCCGCATCCGAGCTTGCCGTATGTGATCTATACGGATGCTTCCACATCCGGTTTGGGGTGTGTCTTGATGCGGATCGGAATGTGATAGCTTATGGGTCGAGGCATTGCGACCGCATGAGCTGAACTATCCGACACATGATCTGGAGTTGGCTGCAGTGATCTATGCGCTGAAACAATGGAGACATTATACGCTTGGTAACAAATTTCAGATTCTTACCGACCATAAGAGTCTGAAATATCTGTTTACGTGAAGGAGCTTAACATGAGGCGGCGCCGATGGCTCGAATACATTAAGGACTACGATTGCGATGTCAGTACATCTCTGGTAAGGGCAACACGGTTGCCGATGCACTGAGCAGGAAGTATACCGGGTTGGTCAAGGGAGGAGGTGTTGGTGACCGATCCGAGGAGAGTGATCTGACGTGCCTTTGGCACAGGTGGCAGCTCTGGGAGCGTGCTCAGGTATACACACTTACTATACATTCTGAGTGGCTCGATAGAGTGCGCGAGGCGCAAGGTAGAGATCCGGGGCTGAAGAGGTTATCTGGGGAGGATAAGGGGTCTTTGTTACCGGCGTTTCGGTATAGGCGAGGATTGCTATACTTCCGAGACCGCCTTTATGTACCGGAGGATCGGGAGCTCCGGAGTGAGATTTTAGAGGAGGCGCACTCGAGCAGATTGAGTGTTCATCCCGGGAGTGAGAAGATGTATCATGATCTGCGTACTCACTTGGTGGCACAGGATGAGGAGGCACATTGCCACACATGTGTCTAGGTGTGCCGTTTGTCGGCAGTGAAGATTGAGCACGAAACCGGCGGGGACACTGCAGACTTTGCCCATTCCAGTTCGGAAGTGGGGCAATGTTACTATGGATTTTCTCGACTGCCTTTGCCCCCGACACGGTCCCGCCATGATGCTATCTCGGGTTATTGTGGACCGGTGACAAAGTGCGCACACTTCCTGCCCATTCGAATCACGGACCCTTTGGAGAAGCTTGCCCGGCTCTACATCGGTGAGATTATGCGGTTACATGGAGTACCGAGACTCCATTGTATCGACCGTGATCCGCGTTTTACGGCACGCAGTTACGGAAGGCTTTTCATGAAGCGCTGGGCACGCGACTCCATCCGAGTCTGACTTATCACCCACTGCATGACGGGCGGTCGGGCGGGTGATTCGGATATTGGAGGATATGCTACGGAGCTGTACTATAGATTTTGGAGGAGATTGGGACCAGCAATTGCCTTTGATTGAGTTCTCGTACAACAACGGCTTCCAGACTACGATTGGTATGGCACCCTATGAGGCGTTATGCGGGAGGAGGTGTATGACACCGCATTCTTTGGACCGATGCATCTGATAGGGTTGAGTTGGGACCCGAGCTTATTGAGGAGACTACGGCGAAGATCAGATTGATTCAGGCGCGGATCAAAGCCGCGAACGACCGCACCACTACCTATGCGAACCGTCGCCGTAGGGCTCTGGAGTTTGAGGTTGGGGATAGGGTTTGGCTCAAGGTAGCACCTATCCGCGGGACAGTCAGATTCGGGAAGAAGGGCAAGTTAGCCCCACGGTATATCGGCCCATATGAGATTCTGGAGCGGGTCGGTAGGGTGGCGTACCGGTTGGCGTTACCTCCTAGTCTGTCTGCGGTGCACAATGTCTTCCATGTTAGCATGTTGAAGAAGTGCATTCTGGATCCGACTCAGACGATTCCAGTGGAGGAGGTACAGCTGGAACCCGATCTTTCTTATCAGGAGGTACCGGTAGCCTTTACGGATAGGGATGTCGGGAGACTCGTAGCAAGTTGATTCCCATGGTCAAGGTTCGGTGGTCACATCATACCGACCGGGAGGCGACTTGGGAGGCAGAGAAGGACATTCGGGATCGATACCCCGAGCAAGATTGGCCGGTTGATACGGCTCTTGGAGGACCAAGAGTCCTAAGGGGGAGGATGTTACGGTCACCCCGAGCGGGTTGCGGCCGGGTGACCGAGCTCGGTTTTAGCTGCGAGTCACGATTTTCGGCGTTCAGGCGGCTCCCGGGCCCTATCCGAGTATCATTTTGGCGAACCCCTCCGTATTTGAGGTCGTGTGGGTCCCCCGGACGTTTCCGCCGAAAATATTTTTCTGGCGCCGGGGGGTTGTCGGGGTCGTCTCGGGGCGTACAGCGGGCTCGGTAGCGCTCTCGAGATCTCAGTTTGGGAAGCCGTTCGCAGTTTTGGAGTCGTGGAGACGTCCCGGAGGTGGTTGTAGAGTTTAATATTTGGGGCGGGACGTTCGGTTCGGGCGACTCCCGGGCTCGGGGCGGGAATCCCGGGGCTCGGGATGGAAATTTTCTGACGGCTTTGGGGTAAGTTGTGTTTTAATTTAAGATGGAATTTATGGAATTTTTATAGAATTTTTGGAGTGACGGAATTCGGTTCGAGTTGACACGCTCGCACGTCGGGTTTTGGTTCGGGTTCAGCGAGCTCGGTAGGACACTCCGGAAAGGTAAATGAATTTCTGAAAAATGTTCTGTGAATGTTATAATATTCTGAAGATTGTGTCCGAGTTTCATTAATTTTAGAATTCGGTAATTATTTTTGGGCAAAAAGAATTGGAACTTTCGGAAAAATTGAGAGCTAAATTGCAAATGGGTGCAATTTAAAAGGAAAATCAGCATGGGCAGCAGCAGGCCTCTCTCATTTTCGGCAGATTTGTGTGTGTGTGTGATTATTGGTGGACACATGTCTCATTTTAATTAAAAGAGGAGAGGCATGGGTATTATAAAGTAGAAAATATATATACCATATTATTACATAAAGACTTACCTCATTTCATTTCTTCTTCTTCTTCCTTCGTTTCTTTGCTGCTGCCGAAACACCATTGATGAAGCTCCTCCAAGCTTGACTTCCTTCATCTTTGTGGAAATCAAAGAAGAATTGCTTGCCACTTGTGGTAAGTGTCATCCTAACTCCTCTTTTGTCATTAGTTTGGAAGTTTAGTGGTTAAAAGAGGAGATTTTGAGAAGTTTGGGTTTGTTCTTCACTACATGATTGAGTGATCCTCTCCTTCCCATCTTTTAGTATGTTGTTCTTGGGTGATAGGAGAGTGTTAATCAAGTGTTAGATTTTGGAAAACACAAGTTGGAAGCAAAACCTAGGTTGGCCGAATTATTGGAAGAATTTCCAAAATGGTGTGTGTTTGTTAACTTGTTTCATGCTTCAAGTATGTTAGTCCTAGCATGATTCTAAGCTTGTGTGTGGATTTAATTTGATGGAGAACAAATTGAGGAGAAAACCCCTAAATGGCCGAATTGCATAAGTGTATGTTCTTGATGGATTTTGTTGTTTGGGTGCAATTGGATAGCATTCATGGTTTAGGAATGTAATTGGTGATTAAAGAGTGCAAATGGAACTTTGTTTGGATTGAAATGGAAGTTGGGTGAGAAACCCCTCTTTGGCCGAATTTAAAAGTGAAGGGGTTTTGTTGATTTTGGTGTAATTGGTTAGTAAGCATGCTTAGGAGGTGGAATTGGTGATTAATATGATTATTTGGAAGCTTGAATGGATTGAATTGGAAATTGGATAAAAAGTTGGTTGAAAACCGAATCTTTGAATGATTCTTTTTCAATGTTAGAGGTTCATTTTGGTTGAATTGGATATTAATATGGTGTTGGGGTTGAATTTAGGAGTGGATGGAAGTTTGAAATGTTGAATTTGGTTAAGGAATGAAAAAGTTACAATTAATCGGGATTATCGGAAAATGGCGGGTAATGAAGGGTTTAAGGTTGGATTTGATCAGTTACGCTTATTGTATGATGTTTGTCAATGTGAAATCTTGCATTGTCTAGGTTGGTTCTGAATTCGACGTTTCGTGAAAATCGGGATTTTACGGAAATTGCAGCCGGATTTTCGGTTTTGGGGTCGGGGTTGTAATTTGGTAGTGTGGTTGATGAGGATGCTAATTCAACTTGGTTTGGCAGATTCTGAGTTTCGGTGGTTAGGAAAAGAGGAATTCTAAGTTTCGAGGCACGGTGTAGGTGTTATCCAGAATCGGTCCAATACTCTTTTGGATTTTGAGGTAAGGGTTTGGTTACGTGTTTTGGTAAGCTAAGTATATGTTTTAGTTTCCGTTTCTATTACGCTAGTATTTCGAATATTGTGCCGTTGGGCATATTCCGTAGTTTGTAGGAGTATGCCTTATGGCATACTGCTGCATTAATATTACGGCAGTTGTGGGTTCGCTACCCACTGGTGCACCATGCTTCCGTATTAGCTTCGGCTTCCGACTCCCATAGTGGAGGCTGTCGTTCCGATTTACTATGAGTTATGGCGATTTAGAATCGCACGTCCTTCGGGACTCCGATCTGCTTTCTGTTCATGCATGTTATTCTCGTAGTCATTTGTATATATATTGCTATCTTTCTGTTTTGCAGGGTTACATATACTTACCTTACCCCTTATCCCTTACGGGGTCCTTTTAGGACTCACCCTTCTTTGGGTTCTGTTTTTGGGTTTCAGGTCGACCCGATAAGCGACCTGTGGAGTAGGGTTCTGTGAGGTTCTACCTCGGTGGTTTTTTGCGGCAGCTTCACCTTGCGGCCCGGGATTGTCTTTTGGATCTGAATCCCGCGCGAGGTATTTGACGCTTAGTCCTAGGCTTGGCTCTGTAGCTGCATGTACATACTTTCTGATTTGCTATGATGTTTGTATGTCTGTATATATATTTGTAAATTCTGTTCTATATCTGTTCTCAGCGCTTGGCGCTTGCTAGACTTTTTAGGTTCTGTGAATTCTGTATGTATATGTGTTTTGGTGCGTAAGCACTCGTCCACGGAGGGCGGGGCTTACTCTGTTATTAGTTCATGAATTGTATGGTTGCATTTTATTCTGTTTATATGCATGAAATGTCCGTTAGTTTACGTCCACAATCCTTCCGTTATCGGGTCCGCTACGCGCGGCGGGTCTCGATGGACCTGCCACTCCTTCCCATTCCGGCTTCCGCTTCCGGCGTCCCGGCGCCCCCGCCTCCGCAACCGGGCTCGGGCGGCGTGCGGTGACACCTAGAATAGAACCCTAATTGGTTTGAAATGGATTTTGGTATAAGAAGCATGTTAAGGCCGAAAATGGTTTCGGGGATGTATTGATAATGAAATGGTATCGGGAATTGAAGCAGGTAACAAACGATGTTCGGAACATCGTTTTCTAAAATTGTGAACGTAACCGACCTACTTGCTTGCTTGCGTAGATTTGGGAAAGTATGATTTAAATGCTTGGTTGTGTACGTTTGGGTGTAAATATCAATGTTCTGGCTCGGTTTGAGAATTCAAACTTTCTGTGGAATTTTGCGGGAATGTGCGAGATTAGTTCCTGGGGGTCTGGATTAGTGATTTTTGATTTGTGTGTGGTTGTTCAGTGTGAATCAGCAGTTGTGGAGTAGTGCGGGACTTCGGAAGTCACACTACCGCGTTTCGGGCCGAGCGTCAGGATTTTCTCGGGATTCTTCCGCGGATCGGTAATAGTGCGGTAAGGGTTTCAGTATTGCTCTCGATTATGCATTTCGGATTATGTTATGAAATGCGTGTGTGTATAGTGAGGCTGAGTTTGGATTGAGGGTGGCCCGAGGATACCCAAACTTGGTCAGTCGGGATAGGCATTGGTGTGCAGGTGCGAGGACTCGAAGATGCTGATGTTCTGATTCAACTCCTACGGGGGTGCTGTTCTGATGGGGTTAGCTACCCCGAGCTGGTACCAAACTCATGTGTCTGCGGTAGTTCATTATGTGGTTAGGCCATAATGGACTATTGTTTCACAGAGTGTCTGTTTGATATACTAACAATTCTGCTTATGTGCATTGCATATGTTTGATTTGCATTGGTTGAGTATATGTTGGTTATCTACTGGGTGTTTGTATTTTCTTTGTCTTTGTTTTGCAGGTTGTTATACGTAAAGAGAAACCGTGCCTATCCCCAAGCCCTTGGTAAGTTCTCAAAAGAGGACTTACCTCCTTTCTATTTACCATTTCAGGAGTACCTGACCAACAACTCGCAGAGTGAGACTGGGGTGTGTTGTCTGATTCTGTTTCAGGTACCCTTCTGTTCTGTATGATTTTTCATCTGTAAGGGGCAGTCTCTTTGAGTAACTATTATCTGGGATCTAATATCTGAAATCTGAATCTGTATCTGAATCTAAGTCTGTAGTCTGTATCTGAGTTTAAATCGATAGTCTGTTTTCTGACTTCTGGATTTATGTTAAAGATAGCATATGGGTTTTCTCACAGTTAACTTATCTCTCTTTTGTTTGTGTGTTAGCAGCATAGTGGTACGTGCGGGAATCTTCTGATCTCGGAGTTTCTCCTAGATTCCGCACTTAGGTATTCTGGGGTTCGGCTCTGTAGATGTATGTGCATGCATGTCATTTGTTGGATCATGCTATGTATCTTAGATACATTCTGCCTCCGTATATGCATTCTGGATATTCTGTATGACCGGGGATTCGCCCATGTCAGAGGAGGGTGGGACCCGTGATGTGATCACATTGTGATATGCTAGACATATTCTGTAACGGTTGGATTCTGTTGAGCTTATGTAAGATGTTGTCCATGAACTGTATGTTTGGTGATGGTGGAGTGCTCGCCTATTTCAGTGGGGCGGGGCTCGCCATGGATAGTTAGGGTTTATACTATATACTTGCCATGTTTGGGTATTGTAAGTTGCGGGTCGAAACACGATCGAAGGTTATAAGCGCATAACTCTGTTTGCATACTCCGTGAGCAAAGTGTTCTCAGGCACCGAGCCTTCGAGAACGAGACTTTGCGGGCCGGGTCACGGGACCACTACACTCAGCGGGTCTCGGTTGGACCAACCGCTTTCGTTTCCGCAGTACCTTCCGCTTCCGCCGTCGCGGGACGGCCCCGCCTCCGTAACCTGGCGCGAGCGCACCTATGACAAAGGAGAAGGCCGAAACTTTACAAGAAAAAACCTACCAGAAAGTTGAAGCCACCTGAAGAGAGAGGATGCTGCTACGGTCGGAATGGCGCCGATGGACTCGCCGAAAATGAGGTTGCGATTGTTGGGGCTAGATGAAATTGGGTGACGAGGGAGAATTTGAGAGAGAGAGAGCAAAAATGAGAGTTTGAGAGTGAGAGGAAGTGTAAATCAGATCTGGACGTGAAAATGCGGACTTAAATCAAATTTAATATTTTGTAGCGGCTATGTAACGATTATGGCCGCTACAAAGCTAAAATATCTTCTTTTGTTCCGTTTTAGGCTTTGTAACGGCCTTGACCGCAACAAAGCCGCTTCAAAACCATCAACAACTACGTAGTGCGCACCTTCTTCTAAATCGAGCACAGACTCTTCCTCCCTCACTTCTATTTGATTTTCTTCTCAACCTTCAACCTTCAGCTTCATTTTCTTCACTTTCCTTCTCACCTCCAACCTTCTGAAAATTCTTTCCCTCTCCAGATCTCGCCTCTAACCTTCATTAAACTTTGTCCCTCTCCAGGGCTCTCCTCCAGCCGGCGTCGGGTTCGAAACAACGAGATAAATAACTGTTCCAGATCTAGGTTGAGATGGGGTGGCGTGTCGGCGGGTGGTGTGGCAATGGAGATGATCTAGGGTGGTGGCGGTGAAGTCTCTGACAATGTAGATGGTGATTCCTCCGACGGGTGGAGTTGGTGATTCCAAATCTGGGGATTTCTAATTTTTTGGGGCTTCTTATGTTTATTAATTTAGATTTTTGTTAGGACAACAAAGAGATGATATTGTTCATTTGAGAAAACTTATGATGTTAAGTGTATGTATTGTTTATTTCGTTTCTTGAATTGTAATAAAATTTTGATGTTTGCTAAAACAAAAAAGAACAAGATATGGAGTGTGTTCATCAATTATGGGTTTAAATATGGGTAGATGAATGATATATGAATTTCAAATGAATATTGATGAATTTTCTGAATGAGTTTGAATATTTGATTAATCTCATATGAATTTGTTAAATTCACAACATAAATTAATTAATTATTAAAAAAGAGTGAAAATTAATTATTAAAAAGAAAAGAGTGATAATGGACTGGTAAAGGGCTAGGGGTGAGTTCGAGCCGAGCGAGTTCAAGCTCGGGCTCGGCTCGAACTCGATCGAGCCCGATAATTCGAGCTCGAGCTCGGCTCGATGGTTCGCGGCTTGAGCTCGTTAGGCTCGCGAGCTCGGTTAGGCTTGATTCGGCTAACACTGAGTAAACGAGCTCGGCTCGATGGTTCGTGAAGGGTAGTATCGTAATTTTAGACAAGCTCATTAAGGCCACTAACCTTCTGGCCGAACGTTTCGAGTTTAAGCTCGGCTCGTTTATTATTCGAGCCTCAAAACCAGCTCAAGCTCGGGGCTCGTGATGCTCGGCTCGTTGGGCTCGTTAAAGCTCACTATCATTGATAACGGGTAAAAAGAAGATGAACGGGTAAAAAGAAGATGGAGGGCCCAAAAGTAATAACAGGTAGCACCTAATGAATTAGAGTGGTAACGCCGCCACGTGAAAGAAAATAGAGAGCATTAATTGACAAATGTGGAGAAAAGAGCAAAAGAAGGCGGAAAAGGCATGCATGCATGCAACATCGGCACAATTAAGGTACCGACACAAACACATGACACAGCTTCCAATTCTGTAGTCTCGATGCATGCAGGCTGCCACGCCAACTCCATGCATATCTTCTTAATTTAAAGACCCAAAACCCATGCATGCAGATCAGCCTCATCAAATTAACATCAGAAAAGAAAGAAGAAGGAAGAACAATGGAGAAGGATTCTTTGTCAACGGAAGCCCCTCTTGCCCCTGTGACCTACGAGCGAAGGGTTAGGGCCGATTTGGAGGACAGACTTCCCAAGCCCTGTCAGTTTCATCTATATATATCTCTAATTGCTAGCTAGCTAGCTATAATAATATTAATTTACTACTTCTTCTTTTAATTAATTAATTCATCAATGATACTGCATGCATGTATGCAGACTTGCCCAGGGCTCTTCGAGCTCCGGACGTAGAGCATCCTCATGGAACGCCAGGCTACCACCACTACGACCTCAGCGTCCTTCAGCAGCATGTCGCTTTCTTCGACCAGGACGACAATGGCATCATCTACCCTTGGGAGACTTACACCGGTACGGATATAATTAATTCATTAATTAATTCGCTACCTCTCACTCAATTAGCTAGTACTCCATATATTTATTAATCAATTACCAGCTCTAATTAAATAACTAATTATATACGTACGTATTAATAATTAATGTTCCGGCCGGTAGTATAAACATATGACTATGGAATTAATTTTGTGAATAATAATTAATATATATTTATTCCAGGACTACGAGCCATTGGCTTCAATATCATAGCCTCTCTTGTCATGGCGATTCTCATCAACGCAGCATTGAGCTACCCCACTCTTCCGGTATTAATTACTAGTACCATTAATTAATTAATGCATGCACACTATTGTTTATTTCTTCGATTTACACACACAACACACACGTACATATTGTCAAATAGTCAATGTAATATATATTTTCTTTTAAAAAAATCTAATTAAAAGCATCGAAATATGTATGATCAATTTGTACGTAGGGATGGTTTCCTTCACCATTCTTGCCCATTTACGTCCACAACATCCACAAGAACAAGCACGGAAGCGACTCCGGCACTTACGATCAGGAAGGCAGGCAAGGGTTATATATAGTACATGCTAATTAAAAATTAAGACAAATTATGTAACTAATTTGTTGATCACTTAAATGAAGAAAATCAAGAAATCATGCCCTTAATTAATAATTATGTGCATGCATGCATGAATGCAGGTACATACCAGCGAACCTGGAGTTGATATTCAGCAAATACGCACGAACGATGCCTAACAAGTTGACTATTGGAGAGGTGTGGTCCATGACGGAGGGGAATAGAGACGCCTTCGACTTCTTTGGATGGTAATTAGTAGTAATTAGTAAATGTTAATATTCGACCAATATTCAATTTTACGTACTATATAATTAGTATTATATATACATATATATCAATTAATAATTTGCAGGATTGCTAGCAAATTCGAGTGGACAGTGTTGTACATTCTGGCGAGAGATGATGAAGGGTTTCTGTCGAAAGAAGCCGTGAGGCGGTGTTTTGACGGCAGCTTGTTCGACTACTGCGCCAAGATGCAGATGGCCAGCGAGGGCAAGATGAGTTGATCATATAATATTGTACTCCACTATATATATATATATATATATATATATATATATATATATATATATATATATATATATATATATATATATATATATGTATGTATGTATGTATATGATCCTACCTATATATACATGTCTACTTGCTCTTAATTAATGTTCATTAAACACAGTTAGTTAATTAATGTGGACAAGATCAATTTTGTTATTACAACTGTATGCATGCTATGTATATCTATTTCTCGATCGAATAGAAGGAAAAAAGAAGAAGTTATTGCACCTTCTCTCTTGGTCGATGGACTTGATGAGATCTGTTGTGCATGCATGCAATTTATCTTTTCTGTTCCAGTCATCGCTTTCAATTTTCATGATGAAAAGCTCAACCATATATAATTTGAGTAATTATCCAACCTAAATTAATGTACATAAAGTAAAACCTCTTTAAATTAATAATCAGGAATAATCCAAGTACTCAAAAACAATTGACTCATTCAATGTGTAATAATTAAATTCTAGTTATTAAGGTCGTATCTCGTTTTTGTATTTGTATTATCTTTTTTAATCGTAGATATTATGATAATTGTAAAGTAAAAGTTGGTGAGAGATGAAATTAGAATGTTATGTGATGGGTGTCTCGATCGTGATAAAAAGTTTACTATTAAATTAGATATCATAAAGTGGATGAAAGGAAGCATTTTCCTTTGGTCCATTTAAAGTGTTTGATGCTAATAAAGTTCAAATTAAAGATGTTGAGGATGACAGTTGTAATTAGTAGTTGGCTAGATTACATACAAATCACCTCACTTATTTCATGAAGACCTGACAGGGGAATCAAAGTTTACATTTCAACCACTTTGCAAAAAATGGCTAGAAACAAAAGAATGCCCGCAATTGTATTGTTTGTTTGTATGTATGTATCCCTTCTTTCTGAAAAGTACAGGTAACCTACAGTTGTATTAAGACGGAAAACAGGGAGTTTGGGATAAATAGTACCACAGGTGTCAAACATTTTCCGGTTGCTTTCAATTTGACAATAACTTTGCAAATTAGTCCACCAACCGACTTTATCATATATTGGTTGTGGTAAACTCTAGTTTTAGTCCATTACCTTTTCGGTTTGTCCTATTCATGTTCCATTTTAAGAATTCATGTCATTCAAGTCCCGTAGTTTTGGTTATTGTATCATTTGTGGTCCTTCTGTTTAATTATTCATTAGTTGACCGTTAATTAATCTGTGATGACGAAAATATCCTTAATCAAATTTCAAATTAACCCTCATTTATACAATTTTTTTCTTTTATATCCTACAGATTACATTTTCACATATTCATCTCCACTTTCATCACTATTCAAACTTCTACTGTCCAGATCAGACCCAACCCCGTTCTCCGTCAGATCCGATGCGGCGAATAGCGTTCTCTGCCAAGTATGATCTCGCAACATTGTTGATTACAACTAAAGAACTACACTTAGCCTCACCTGACATTGGATGGCAACTTCTCTGATATCCATTATGGAGCTAGTTGCAACATCAAATTCAGTTGTTCCTGAACTTCTTCTGCAAAAATATAAGTGGTCAAAAATCAATAACAAGTCTATAAGTAAATGAATAAATCATCTGAAAACAATTCTGTCGCTCGCCTGAAGTTCATCGAACCCACCATATATCTTTCTCCCTCAAATTCACCCTTAACCTGTGCCAAGACTACCTGTTGCTCGCTGCACCTCCAGGAGCTCGAAACCGCTTCGCTCTTCGCCGGAAACCACCAGAAACCGTGAAGGATTGTTTCAGGCCCGTAGGCCCGTCTTCGACCCGACTCGCGTCGATCTCAGATCTCCAGCCTTGATTCGACCGCACCACCACCAACGTTATCTGCAACGGCTGACTTTACCCCACATGAAACACCAGCCATATCTGCTTAATCCATCAACCATCGACCTGTGGCCACCTTCAGTTTACTAGATCTACTCGCATCCGT
The DNA here is from genome assembly GCA_024586325.1 of Stellera chamaejasme. Classification (NCBI taxonomy): domain Eukaryota; kingdom Viridiplantae; phylum Streptophyta; class Magnoliopsida; order Malvales; family Thymelaeaceae; genus Stellera; species Stellera chamaejasme. The sequence goes on from CM044984.1 coordinate 36,703,119, forward strand.
CTGTTCAACACCAATCATGAGTGAAAGGCCTCTGCTTCCCTCCATGACATTCATTGCCCAACAACACTAGCTTTGACCCAACATCTCTTGATCTCCCTTCACCGATCCAGATCTCTCTTCATCGGCGCAACTATCACCGAATAAAAATTGGGCAGAAAGAGGAGAGTGATTGATTAAGACGAGTGAAATTAAGACGAAGAACAACTTCTAGCTTTCATAAAATTGTGTTGATCAGCAAGATGAAGGCCATGAGGGTTTCTGCTACGACTTGATATGATCATTTGTGGTTTCTTTTTTTTTTCTTTTTGGATTTTGGGGATAGAGAGTGAGTTGGTTGGTTCGTGTTTAATCGCTAAGGTGAAGTTGCTTTTCCAGGAGGGAAGAGGGAGAGAATGAAAGAGACGATGTAGAAATGTCGAATGGTTGAAGAGGCATGAGAGTTTCTTCAAATTTATGATTCTAGCGGATGATTGATCTGCTTGTGTGCTTGTGAGGAGGAGAAGGTCAGGTTTGGAAGATGATGAGTTAGTCGAGTGTAAAAAAAACTTTAAGAATGTGTATGTACATTCGTTAAAAGATTAATGACCATGCATTTATTAAACATCTAATTATATCAAAATCATAAGGGTATTTACGTAAAAGTTACTAATTTAACGAAATGCTTAACAGAAAAATTAACGGTAGGACTTGATTGAAACAAAAACTAAAGCTAAGGGACTCAAATGATGCAAATTCTTAAAATGAGACATGGGTAGAACAAATCTGAAAGGGTAGGACAAATCGGATGATGCAAATTAACGGTAGGACTTGATTGAGACAAAAACTAAAGCTAAGGGATTCAGATGATGCATATTCTTAAAATGGGACACGGTAGGACAAATCGGAAAGGGTAGGGACTAAATCTAGAGTTTACACATTTGTTGCTTACAGTGATGCTTAATTTGTAGGAGTATTCCGGAAACATATTCTTTTATAGTATTTGTTTTATTTCTAGTGATATATATACTGGATTTGAGATATCTTTTTTGGACTATTACTAAAGTCGGAGCACGTGAATGAAAAACATTTATGGGAAAACTAGGAGAATGTATTAAAGTAGTTCATTAACAGTTAACAAATACTACCTCTATTATTTTTTTCTTTTTTTGATAAAGATACTACCTCTATTCTTAAATAATAAAATAATTAATGTGTTTCTTTTTTATCATTTAATTAATAATTTTGTTTTGTTTAATATTTTAATATATTTCTTTAAATCAAATAATATAGATGTAAATTATATATTAACAGGGACACGGCTTCGTCATCTGGAAGCATCACCTGCGCTCCACTATCCGTTTCCTATTACTCTTTTTTGTTTTTTCCTTTCTTTTTCTCGGTGATCTCGCCTTTATCAGATCGCTATAACTGACTTAAGAGGCGCCTCTCGTATTCGCATTGCAGAAACGGAAAGCAAAAGAAAATGGAGAAAAGTGCCATGGCTACCGAGGCGCCCAAGTCACCTATCACCCACCGGAGAAAGGTTCGAGACGACCTCGAAACAAAGCTGCCAAAGCCATGTAAGGTTCCATGGTATAATTTTCTACGATGCTCTGTTCCGCTTATTCTGCCAGCTGTTTGATTGTTTTACTGAAAGAGTTTATCTTGTTTTTCGTAGTCTCGATCTGCCGAACTGTTTTTGCCTTTTCATCACGAGTATCCAGTATTCTAGTTTGGTGGTGTGTGAGGTAGGATTGGTTAGGATGATGTCGGAGCATTAGGATCATGTCAGTATTGAACGACGGGGGTCATTTCTAGAAGTACTGAAAAGTTTTGATATATCAGCTTTATGTTCATTCTCATTTGACATCGCCAAGAAATAAAAGTCGGATTTTTTTATGTAAACTGATTACACCAAGATGCTTAAAGGCTAAATACTGATGATTTCAGCTATATAAAGCTCCATTTAATGGAGAGTCCCTGTCTCCCTAGACCTTCTTGCATGGCTGCTATCATGGGTATTAGAGCTGCATAAATGTTCATTCTTATTCATCTTGACCTTCATATGCTTAATGATTGTCAAAAATTTGCACTCCTCAACCTCAACTGGACTAACATTTCCCTATTTCCTTACTGATCTGGTCCTGATAATGAAACTAGATTTGGCTAGAGCTCTGGAAGCTACTGATACTGATCAACCAAATGGGACGCCAGGACATGAGAATAATGGCTTCACTGTTCTTCAGCAACATGTTAGCTTTTTCGACCAAAATGATGATGGGATCATCTATCCATGGGAGACTTACAAAGGTAACGTAATACTCCATCTCTATTGCCTTCACATGTATGCACATCTGATCATTGATACAACGAGTCTGTCACCTTCTCGATCCTTGGTAATGATGTAGAGAAGTATCCATTCTTTCTTTCTTTTTCCCACTATCCAGATGACCAAACTCTTTTTTGCGGATTGAAAGTTCCATGTTCATGTGGCAGGTCTGCGTGCTATCGGTTTGAATCCGCTGGCTTCTTTTTTCCTCGCTCTTGCCATCAACATAGGCTTGAGCTATCCTACACTCCCTGTGAGATTATAACATCCTCCAGTGTGGCATTTGAGCCTTAAATTTCCTCACAATCTATCTCAGCTGTAGCAACTGAAACATTTAAACCTGCAGGGCTGGTTTCCTTCTCTCCTTTTTCCTATATACATAAGCAACATACACAGAGCAAAGCATGGAAGTGATTCAGGAACTTATGATACCGAAGGAAGGTTAGCTCGCTCGTCACCGTGACAATTGGCTACCTTCTCCAAACGAACAATTCTTGTTAGTGCTTGTTTTTCAGGTTCATGCCCGTGAATCTTGAGAATGCGTTCAGCAAATATGCTGGGAGCCAACCTGACAAATTAAGCTTTAGAGATGTTTGGAATCTGACTGAAGGCAACCGTGTGGCAAATGACCCCTTTGGCTGGTAATCTTTTTCTCTCTTCTGTGTTTGAAGAATTAATTAATTACCTGCTCAAAAAAAGCTTGAGTTGACATAACTATATATGTTTGGTATTTTGTAACCATCAGGATTGCGGCTAAAGGAGAATGGATACTTCTCTACATTGTGGCCAAGGATCAAGAAGGCTTTCTGTCCAAAGAAGCTGTAAGGCGGTGTTTTGATGGCAGTCTGTTTGAGTATCTGGCTAAAAGGAAGAGTGGTGATGACACAAAGATGAGCTGAGAACGCTTACTGGTAAAATCTTCAATGGTTTCCAATATAGCAATAATTTGTTGTCAGCTTCCATATGAAGGAAACAAAGACATGTACTATGAGTTCTTTTATACTTTTATGAAAAGGATTGAATGGCAGTTGTTATTTTTTTCTTTTCAAGGCTGTGTTACTTTCGCAAAATTATAGTAGTATACAGTATATGTTTTTTTTTAGATTCACATTTCCCTTCATTTTTTCACCTTTCCCCCCTACATTTTTAATCTCTTCTGATATTGAAATTTCCATATTACAATAAAGAAACCATAGCCTCGCGTTTCACACCACTAGAAAAAATAGGCCAAAGTTCCTTTTCCCATTTTTATAAGCGAAAGGTCAAACTTCCTATCGTCACTAGGACACACAGAAATCAATAATTTTAATATTAACAATTTTAATTGCTGTTACATAAAAGCTACTCGTTAATCTAAGTCCTATGTACACTCCTCTTTCTTTTCTTCTTTCCTTGCACGCCTCCTTGTTTGCCTTCTACAGCAGCAACTCAACATACCCAACGAACCACAAGACTTGGGTGTGGAGAAAACTTGTTAGTCATGAAAAGAAGGTGTGATCATATCAATAACATTCTTGTTCATCACCCTTTGGTTTGGTCGTTGTCCAACATAGCCAATGGAGCTGGAGGCATTTGGTCGGCCACCATTGTTACACCCACCCCGTCGTTCTGAAATTTTCTGTTGAGTTTCGGTCAGAAATTCAAATTCTGTAATTATCGGATCACAAACGGCTTGTGATTAATTATTAGAATTCAGTGTTTGGAAGTTATTTTGGAGTTATTTATAAGTGTTTTATGTTCTGGATAACATTTACGGAGTTCTGGGAAGTTTTGCCGAAAATCGGTTTCGGGGGGCAAAATGGTTACCGAGTAAGGAAAAATATGGGGCTATTGCTCTTTTGGGCCGGTTTTTGGGCTAAGGTTTTTGGGTTGTAATTAGTGGTTTATGGAAAAAGGTGTGGTTTATGGAAAAGGAAAAAGGGGAGACAAGCTTTACAAGCTTGTCCCCTCTTAACCTCTCACCCTAACCAAGGATTACCTTGGTAAGAACCTTGTCCCCTCTCCCTTTTTCCTTTAGTAACAGGTTCCATCTCCCTCTCTACTACCATTCATTTTCATTTCAGCTCTTTTTCTTCCAACACTTGCAAGAAAAGAAAAGCAAGAGAGCACCCTTCTCCTCCTTGCTGCCCACACCCTTTCTGCCCTAGCAAACGACCGAATCATATCTTGGTGTCTTCATAGAAAACCTTCATCTACGTCTTGGCTACAACTTTGCTGAAGGAAGCAAGAGCCAAAAGTGAGAGGAAGGCCCTCAAAACTCTGGTGCAAGCTTTCGGGTCCAGCAGTGATTTCTGAGTTCCAAAGTTCGTTCTTGAAGTTTTGAGCTTGGATCTTCAACAAGCCAAGCTCTACTACTTCCTAGGCTCCTAGAACTGTAACTTCAAGGTATGGTTGAGTTCTTTTTGGTTGGATCTTCATGTTCTTGAAGTTTAAACATGGAAGAAAAACTCATCCATCTTTGTTGTTCTTCATGGCCGAATTTTTGAAGGATTTTGATGATGGATTTGTCTCAACAACAGCTCATACTAGGTTGATCTACAAGTTTCAGCAAGGTGAGGAACATCCTTGTTAATTTTTTATGAAGTTTGATTGTTGGATGATTCTGATCTTCAACTATGTTGAAGTTGGTTGCATGATGAACATGTTTTGTTCTTGAGAAATTGTGAAAAAACATGTTGGTTGTTTTTTCTTGAAGAGGCCGAATTGTTGGATGATTTTTGGGTGAATTTTTGTTGAAGGAAATTGTTGAAAAAGCATGTTATAAGTATATTTAACATGTTTTAAGTTGTGGGAAAAAATTGGAAATTTGTTTGGGTAATTTTTAGGTAAGGGCCGAAACTTTAAGGGTGTTTTTGGTGATGTTGTGTGAAGTTGAAGTGTTGTGAAAGTTGTTTAATGGAGTTTGGGTGAAGAAAGTTTGATTGTGTGGTTAAAATGCAAGTTTATAAAGTTTAGGGCCAAAAAGGAAGTTGGGCCGAAACTTTGGGCCTTGGGCCGAAATATTGGGTTGAAAAGTAATTTGTGTTGAAAAGTTGACAAAATTAGATATTTTGTAACTTAGTAAAAGTTAAGTACCAAAATGCACTTTATGGAAAAGTTTGGGTAAAAAGTGCAAACTTGGAAAAGTTAAAGGAAAGCTAGCCACTTTAAGTTATAGAAGTAACTTTGGACACTATAAGTATAAAGTTGACACATTTTGCAACTTTTTGATGTTTTGGGAAAGTTTGCAAATTTCTGAAAAATTGGGGGACTTAAGTGCTAATTTTGGATAAATTCCCAAAGTAAGGAACTGTAGTTAATTAACTAGAGTATTCTGTGTTTCTGATTCTGGCAGATTAAATCTGCATTTTTTGGATACTGCTTGTGAGCTTTAGGGGGCCACAGTAGATATTCGTTTATGTGGAGGTAAGGGGTTTAACTTTCTTAATATGCAATGCATGTGTATTAGGTTAGTTAAGGGCTAGTACTCGGGTCGAGGTTGGGGCCCAGTGACTCCCGAGGCTAGTCACATGGTACATAGCGGTTTGCGGGTTTTATTATTTTTCTGGACTTATGCTATATCGGATTTTCTTATCGGGGGTCGAAAACGGACCCGTTTTCTGTTTTGCGTCGGCTTTATGCCGCATTTTTATTCTGAAAGTTAGGGGCAGATCACCCATCGCTGGTACCATGCGTTCTGCGTGAGCTTAACAAGCCGCCGTAGGGTGCTGTCAGTGGTCGGGGACCACCTGTATGGGAAAGTACCACCAGTCCGACGGGACTTCTGAGCATCACGACATTTGCATATCATATTCCTATTTATACTTAGGATTGTATTATCTGCTAGTTCATGGCACACTAATCTTTTATGCAGGGAAAAACGTTTTTAAAAGTTTTTTCCGTTACTGTACCTGTCCCGTTACTAGGTTCTTTCGAGAACTCACCCCCACATACTAAATACTTCAGGGAATCCGGGCAAACAATCTGCGGAGTAGACCTCCGCGGTGTTAGTTCTGCATTCTGTATTTTCTGAGGTATAATTCTGTTTATGTCTGTGGGTATTCTCGTTAGATCCATTCTGTAATCTGTCGGTAAAATCTATCTGGTTAGTCTGACGTTATTTCTCCTGTTTATGTTTAGCAGCAGCAGCAATTTTTGTTTAACGAGGTATAATTCCGCTTTTTGGCTCGACTCTGTAGGTGTAGACTGCATACTAGACTCTTTTAGTTCTCGGACCTAAACTGTGTATTATTCGTGGGGAGTTTCCGACCCTACGAAGAGGGCGGAACTCCTTCTGCCTGTATGACTTATTATCTGCTTATGATTTCTGCGCGCGCAATATTCTGTAAACCACTAACGTGTCTCGGGTGCAGGTTTAGGACTAGTAAGACGTCTTAAAATCTACAAACACGTAATAACCTTAAAACTTGAAAGAAAATGTTTTAAGGGACGGATTTCGGGTCCACAACCCTTTTAAGAAGAAATTCCGTATTCACCCGCCACCGATACCTCCAACCTCCGCAAGTAAGACGCTTCCGCTAGTTTCCGGGGGCGGTGGGAGAAGAAGAAGAAGATCAACACTAGCCATCATCCCTGAAGAAGAAGAAGAAGAAGAAGAAGACCTGCTGCATAAACTCGAAATTGCAGGGAAATTAGAAGAGAAAAACAACTATAATATGCAAGTACTGCTGGTGTTTTAAGCGTGTAGAGAGCAAAACGTAAGAATAAGAGATCATGTAAAATTTAGGGTTATCACTTCATTGATTTTGTACGCACGACATTACAATTATTTATATTATAGCGAACACAAACCTAGTTGATGTGGGAATTGTCCCAAACGTATTTGATGGGCCTAGATACCAGACCCATGGGCCGGGTCTCGGCCAACCTTTTGCACCGTGGGCCGTGTCTCGGTCCCAGACCAAAACTGTCATGGACACGAGTCTCCAGGTCACGAGACACCAGACAAGACCTTAGTACAAGCCTCTCGGCTACAAGGCACTAGGTAAGATCCAACTGGCACGTGACACACGCTCACACTCTGATAGCTACAACTGGCACGTGAGGAGATTTCCCATATGTGTCGGCCTCTGACCAACCCTCTCCACCGCCACGTTGCACCAAACATGAAAGCCATTACTACTCTTTACCATCTGAAACATAATTATGACTGCATTCAATTGTCAAACCAATACTGTTAATACCAGCGATTAACATTAATTAATATAAATGTCGGAGCGAAGGTGAAGTACCTGATACCGTATCCGAGAAGGTTGGTCTCCCGAAAGGAAAGAATCATGCCATGTTGCGACTATGTGGGGTTCTTCCGAGTGGCTGCGTCCTTCGCCGAGGGACTCCTAAAACGAGCTTCTTCTGCGTTGCTTCGTCCGCTGCCGAGCCGTTCTAGAGACGAGTTGCTTCAAAAAGAGCGAGCACCTGGTACAATTCTCCGACGCTCAAGTTAGAGTTCGTACAGTAAGCTAGTCGAGGAACGATTAAGTTGAGAGTAAGTTGTGGGTTTTTTAGCTAAAGTTCGGTCCCCTGGGTGGGGCGGAGAATGGAGTATTTATAGTGCCGAGAGGAGGTATGGGCAACGGTATGGGCAGCGGTATGGGTCGGGGGACATGTGTCCTCCGCACACCATGGGGGATTACAGTACTCAGGGGCTGGGTTCGCGGGCCGGCTTAGTGGCTCGGCGTTTAGGCTCTCAAATGAAGGCTACAGTACTTGCGGGCCGGAATGGCGGGCCGGCCCATGGGCTTAGCATTCGGCCCTCACCAAATACGAAAATGCAAGTAGCAATATGAGTATTGGTTATAGATGATGTGATAATATTTTCTTGTTCATAAATGAGGAATTATAAGAATGTCAATAAATTGAAAGAATAGATTTATTTAAGCCTCATAGCCTGTAGGGCTCGGAAACTCAAGCTCACGGCAACGCTTAATTAAGCCTCATAGCCTGTAGGGCTCGGAAACTGTAGGATAAACTGGTTGGTGGAAGAGAAGCGTGTGAGCTGCGGTAAGTCTTCAACATGTTAAAAACGTGATTGCTCTCTCTGATGTGTCATCTTCTTCATCCCTCGAAATCACACTGGTCAACTTACCGCATCCTTCTATGGTCATTTTTTCGAGGTGCACCAGCCTTGAGGCTGTCAAGGGTGCAAATACATGCACCATTTCATCACATTTATGTAGATACAAAGTGGTAAGATTTCGGAAAGAAGCCCACTGGTGTGACAAAGTAGCGCAAGAGCAGCCATAGACATCAAGAATTTCCAAAACATTCTGAAATCTTTTGGAGTGCAGGCTCCATGATTCATCAAGGCTGACTATATTAAATAGCACCAGTTTCTTGAGATTTGAATCTAAAGGAACTTGCTTTACACCAGCGCAATGCATCAACCCAAGGTAATGCAAATTGGGGAACGTTTGTAAGAACTTGGGCAATAAATCAGCCACTTCATCAGATTGAGAATGGTTAGTCCCGAACACAGTTATTGCAGCATGGGTACATTCCATTCAGACATAATCTTACTCATGTTCACATCTTCGACTTCAGATATTGCATGTGGATAAGAATAATGAAACTTTAATCGTTAACACAATCTCATTGATCAACTTAGAGCAACCAAATTATATTTGAAAACGTCCCTTTGCAAGAATGAATGATACCTTTATAGAGGAGAATAGAGGCTGGCATAAAGAAATGTTGCCCGCGGCATCAGGTTGGTGTATTTCTTCATTAAGCCAAATATCTTCATCTGACCGCAGTCATGTGCATACAACATTCTCAACTTGGACCGGTTCGTTGTATGCTTCCCTTGGTACAACCATTTGAGCTTTGGCAATCCACACAACTCTAGAGAAGATGATCGAGGGAAGTTAAAATCGATGCTCCTTTCTTCCTCCATCGATGCCACAATTTCCTCTCCCTTCTTACATTCATGAACCACCAGTGTAACAAGTTTAAGAAGGCCCTTGGCCACTGTGGGTGGGAACACATAATCTAGTTCTTCACAGCAGGAAACAAGCACACCAGTTAATTAGTCATTAAAAGTTGCAACACCTAGGGGTACATGCTCCACATATGCTTTAGTTTTGGAAGAAACCTAAAGTCAACTATTTTCAGTTGGGTCTTTGTGATAGGTACTGTAATCGCCTGCTGCTGCTGCTGCTGGACTTGAAACTCAAATATGCTTTCCAAACTGTCATAATTCTCCAATCCCTTGAAGTTATTCTCCAAATTGGATTCAGTCTTTAGTTCAATCGAGGGAATGGAATCCTGCCATTAAACTCATCTATTGCATCTCTTTCCTCAATGTCCATAATCACTTTCATGCTCTTAACATCCACTTACACTGAGTAGTTTGAGTTGCTCAAGGCTTCTTGCAACTGACAAGGAAAACAAGTGTTCCATACAGGGGCATGATAGAAGGGGGCAAAAAAAACAATTTACCTTCTCATTGAAAAGTGGTTGCCGTCGCCTCATCTGTTACCTTCAAAGGTGGATGACAATTAAGCAACATTAGAAACTTCAGTCAAGACATCTTAAAAGTGTCAGGAAGCTTTTGAATTCTTTCATCTTGAAATGACATGTGCGTGATGCCAATAAGTTTATCTTCCTTCACAAATGATGGAAAGATATCGGAAAAGATAATGCATTTTCACCATTTCATCTCTATCACTCTCCAGCAGCAGACCACCAGCAATAAGCTTATCAACCAATCTTTTCATTCTGCTTCTTGACACAATTAATGTGTGACCATCATTAAACAATCCCAACGTTACACTACACCTCAACAACTAAATGATACAAATGTTTCTTTGACGACACATGATAGGAACAACTGTTGGGGCTCGTTGTCCTTCAGTAAATCATAACTCACCTTCATAACCTCGTACAACATTTCATCCACCTCATTTATCTTAGTGCCCCCTGAGCTTTCTAAAAATTGTCGCACATCTTCCCAGTATGTTCACTAGTGATTACCATTGCTCAATAATGCCTTTGCCACTAAATCAATGGTGAGTGGTAAGCAACCACACTTACCCATAATCATATTCACGTCCGGCTCATATTTCGGTTCAATTTGCCCAACAATTTTTAAGAACTGAATCTTTGACTCCTCGAAAGATAATAGTTCAACTTCAAAGTTATTAGTACACCTCATTACTTCAAGCATGTGTACACTTCTAGACGTCATTAACAACTTACATATACTAACACTGTCAGTGTGAAGCATGTCATAGCCTCCACAGATTTGGGATGAGATTCCGATGATCTCTTTTAACTTCAGCTCACTCTTCGATGTTGTCTGAAATTATGAGTATCCTTTGACCATTTCTCAGCCTCTCATAGATTTCAACTGCTCTTCCTGGCTCATGTTCTGCAGTTAACTTGAGGCCTAGGAATCTGAACCCTAGGTTGATCTCTGCTATTTTCAGGTAGTCGATCTCTTATGAGTTGAGGAACCTAACAATAGCCATGCCAGAGAAGAAATAACAACCATTTTCTCTCTCTTTATAAGGAAAATAAGTAAAATTAGAAAAGCTTGATAACAGTTTAAAGACAAACATAAGAAGACGTAAAACATATGGACAATTCATAAGAGATTGACTACCCAGAAATAAATAGCAAAGATCAGGCTAGGGTTCAAGTTCCTTAGACCTCAAGTTAACTGCAGAAAATAAGCCAAGAAGAGCAGTTAAAATCTATGAAGACTAAAAAATGGTCAAAGGATACTCCTAATTTCAATCATCTGGAGTGAGCTAAAGTTAAAAATGACATCGGAATCTCATCCCAAATGGACCAAACCCGTGGAGGACATGAGATGTTTCATGCCAACAACATTAATAAATGCAAGCTGCTAATGACATCTATAAACGTACACATGCTTGAAGTGATGAGGTGTACTAACAACTTCAAAGTTGGACTGTTATCTTTCGAGAAGTCAAAGGTTCAGTTCTTAAAAATTGTTGGGAAAATTGAACCGAAATATGAACGGGACGTTCAAAGGGCAGTAAGATGGATGAGGTGGATGAAAAGCTCTACAACGTTATGAAGGTGAGTTATGATATGCTAAAGGACAAAGAGGCACAACAATTGTTCCTATTATGTGGGATGCATCATCAATGAAACATTTGTATCATTGAGTTGTTGAGGTGTAATGTAACATTGGGACTATTGAGTGATGCTCACACATTAATTGTGTCAAGAAATAGAGTGAAAAGAAAGGTTGATAGGCTTATAGCTAATGGTCTGCTGCTAAATGGTGATATGGATGAAATGGTGAAAATGCATGATCGTTTCCAAGATATTGGCATCATTTGTGAAGGAAGAAAAACTTATTGACATCACACATATGTCATTTCAAGATTATAAAAAAAAAAAAATCAAAAGCTATAAGAATTGTCATCCATCTTTGAAGGTAAAGGATAAGAATTTTTCTAAACAATGGCAAAGTTGAAAATTGGAAGACATGCAAGAACTATCAACACTTCCAATGTCCTTAGTATTTTTAACCAACCTTCAGAACTTGGATTTGCATTGTTGCTCCGGGATGATATATCAAGCATGAATAAACTAAAGCAATTGGATATCCTAACCTTTCATGATTAAGATATTAAGTTACTTTTGGAAGATCATATTAACCACATGACACAACTAAGGGTAGTAGATTTGAATGGCTGTCACAATCTGGAAGTGATTTCAGCAAATATCATCTCAGGCTTCACAAGATTAGAGGAGCTCTATATGGGTAACACTTAAGTCGTCACAATGGGAAGTTGAGATAATGCTAACTTTTTGGATTACACCTTCAAAAAAATAACTCGGTAGTTTCCAAAAAAATTTAAAACAATGACTCGGTCACCCCATACCTCATTAACTTGGACGACATTTCTTGCTCTGAAAGATAATTTGATACATCATAAACCCTAAACGCATATCTAAAATTTAAAGCTTCCTCCCTCCGTCCCAAAACTTTTGAAACACACAGTTTTCTTCGACATTTAATCTATGATTTTATTTCACAAACATTTTTAATCATAAATTCAGACTTTTTATATACAAATAGTAATTTGATATGTCTAGTTCATGAACATATTTTTTTGAAAATTGTCCCATTAAATAGTTGTATAGATAAACTAAAATCAAATGCACATAAAAAATCGAACGTTTCAAAAGATTTGGGAGGAAGAGCTAGAAGTAGATTAATTGGATGGTAGAATTAAGCATGCCAAATGTCCTCGTGGTAATTGGCGATAGAGATGTTTAAGAGATTCTTCAGTTTTAACTGCAGTACTTCACAATTAAGCATGCCAAATGTCTGTGTGGTAATTGGAGATAAAAGAAGCTCACAGAAACCCATTTGTTTGTGCTTCAAGCAAAATCCTCCCTGTTGCGTGATCCTCCATCTCATCCCTGTATATGCTATATAAGCTAACCCCCTCCTGGCTCTCTTCATCGCCGGTTGCCACTGCAAGAGAGATATGGCCGGAGAAATTCCGAATGCGAGAGACAGTTCTGTGACAGATCCTGCAAAGGACTCAACAGAAACTGAGGCACCGAAAGCCCCGGTGACCCACGAGAGAAGGGTTCGAGATGACTTGGAGAAGAAGCTTCCCAAACCTTGTATCTTCTAACCCCTTCTTAGCACATTCCACTTTGCAATCTCAGCTAACTGAACAAGTTCATATACTACAGGATACAGCATCTCCTGTTTCAAATGCCAAGATATGACATTGCTAATGTGATCCTGCAGATTTGGCCAGAGCTTTGGAAGCTGTGGACACTGAGCACCCGAATGGATCACCGGACCATCAGAACAAAGGCATGAGTGTTCTTCAGCAGCATGTTGCATTTTTTGATGAGAATGGTGATGGAATCATTTACCCTTGGGAGACTTACAGAGGCATGCGCAGAGTCGGTTTCAATCCCATCTTCTCCGCATTACTCACTCTGTTTGTAATGGCTCTTAGTTACCGTACTCTCCCGGTAAGAACAGCAGAACTACATTTATCTGCTCAACTTCTATGTGTTCACATGCTTTCAAGTTGCACGCATACAACAAGTGACACCTCTATGTTTGTGTGTTCCATTTCCAGACATGGATTCCGCATCCGCTCTTTCCCGTTTACATATGCAACATACACAAAGCCAAGCACGGGAGTGACACCGCAACGTATGACACCGAAGGAAGGTTAGCCGCAGTCTAATTACGCACCGTTCATAAACATAGGAAGGACAAGATCTCAGATGACTGATCCAGGAAACTTGCAGGTTTATGCCGATGAACTTTGAGAGCATATTCAGCAAATACGCATGCAAGAAGCCGGATAAGTTGTGTTTCTCTGAAATCTGGGAGATGGTACAGTCCAACAGATTGGCATTCGACACAATAGGAGGGTTCGTCTCCCACACATTGACTTGTGGAATCTCCTTCGTAAATAAGCAATGAGTAATCATTCAATCCTTGTTAATTGAATTGCAGGTTTGCTGCTAAGCTAGAATGGATAGCTTTGTTTATCCTTGCAAGGGACCATGAAGGCTATCTGTCCAAAGAAGATGTCAGGCGCTGCTTTGACGGTAGCTTGTTCGAACACAAAGCAAAGATGAACAGAGGGGTGGGGTTCACAAATTAATGGAACCAAGCTGCTAAGCATATATTAAAAGTCCTATATGATACTGAAGTTCCTATATCAATAAAAGATGGATTTGAATCGCCATGTACTGTTGTCCAATCGCTGGTGTAATATGAAATCCTATATGATACTGAAGTTTTCCCAATCAGTTTATGCGAGGTTCAAGAACCAAATGAACTACCAAAATAGGTCAAAGAAACCACCATATTTCAAAAAATCATTTTTGAAATCATATAGGAGTATTTTTTTTGATGATATAGAAAGAGTAGTATTTTTTAATCTATATCCGTTCGTCAACTTGTAACTTTTCTTAACAACACTAAGAAGTATTAAGAAATTGCAAGTTAAGCAATCATGCCGTCAAGTATTAAGAAATTGAAAACGACGTGAGTTGCTCTCGTTCCTGTTCTGATAACACAAACAAGCAAGGCCACTTTTCCTTCCATTTGAGAATTTCTCCATTGCTATCCAGTGGATGGTGAAACTGGAGAGTATCATAGAAAGACGCATATGTCTTGTGGTTGTCTATTTACCACATATGTGGAAAAACACATACCATGAAAATGTCAAATTTATCCTCTTAATAAATCTCTACAAAGGGTGATTTAGTCTTTTAGTTTAATAGATTAGTTAGTTGAGTTAGTTAATTAGTAGTACATTTAGGTATGTGTTTTTCCACATATATGGTAAATAAACGGACTCGTGTGTCTTTGTATGCTTTCCCGTGACGAATTCGAAGTCCTATTATATGCCCTAAACGCACAAAGAAGCTAAGAAATCCGTATGAGGGAAGGTTGTTGCTTGGAGGGGCAACAAACTAATTTGACTAATTTAATTATGTGGTCCATGTAAATAATAGACTCATAATTCTATTTAGACCGGACCTAATATGATGGCTATTAGGATTATAAAATAGAATTAGAATGGGATTAGGTTTCCCTACCCTCTCCCTTATAAATAGTATATGTGGCTACTATTAACCTAGTAGCAGAAAAGAATACGTTCGGCATCATCACAGAACGCACGTAAGAGATAAAGGAAGAGAGGGTAAAAGTCACGTTTAGGGTTTGAGTTCTTCTCAGAAAAATCAAAGAAAGCATGGACTGGGGTTAGTCTTAATTATTATATTTAATTGTGCAAGTCAATCTCATTAGAACGATCTTGTTTTTAATGGTGAATTGAAAAGAATTAATTCAACAATTGGTATCAGAGCAAAGTTAATAATGTGTCGATTTTTTGTTAAAGTGATAAGACTTGCGATTAAAAATAAGGGTCAACTTTCGTGATCAAGGTTCATGAAAGTTTTGTTTGAAGACGTCATCTGTTACTCGATTTGATGAATTGTCTATTTATGTGGTTGTCTGCTTGCGAGTTTGTGCTGAGATTAACATCCAAAATTGTTGAAAGATTTTAATAATGTTTTAAGATTGGATAACCCTATTATGAAAGTTATCATTGTCTTGAATTGTTAAAATTCCTATGCCCTGTTGTAGCTTTAATATTATGGAAGGACGTTGAATGTTTCAGTTGCTTTCTTTCTCTGCTTATTGTAAATAGAGAATAAAAATACCAAGTATTTATTGCCCAAATTCCGACTGAATGTTTAGAAGTTGTATATTTATATAAACGTAGCCTTTCATCGTCAAGTGTGAGCATGAGAACAGATGCTTGTTTCTCTGTAGTGACATGAATTATTGCTTTATTAATGATGTTTCCGCTGCCATTATGTGTGTGAGAAATCTCACATGAAAAATTAGAATATTGTCAATTAAATGTCTAATTTGTATGAAGGTTGTTAGTCATCAAAGTGGTCTACCTTGAAAGGTTAGTTAGACATTTAATTTGTGTTTGAAAGATTAAAAATGTGATTTTACTCAATTAAATGTCTATTGAATGTAGAGATTGTTAGTCACCAAAGTGGCCTATCTCATAAAGTAGTGTAGACAATTAATTGTGTAATCTTAATTGCTCATATTTGTGATGCTACTAAATGACATAAATGTAAAGTGGTCAATTGAGAACATTAATTATAATGCTAGGAAGTCACCCAAAGGTGGACCATTGCTTGTAATTAATGACACAAAGGATTTATCTGCTTACTTGGTTGATGTGTTTGTATATCCAAATATATCATGCATGTTGATTTGAGTATGATTGATTGTCTGTTAAAGTTTGAATATTAGCATCATTGATTGGATTTGTGTATTAAGTTTTCACCCAAAGGTGAACTTAGATACATGATTAAAAGTTATATCTTTATGCGGATCCATTAAATACTCAAAGCATTAATGTATGAGCTTGTGTTAATGATTGCGATTTCTTCTAATGTGTTCGCTATGGGTAGTGGAATGATCAAGTTCAACGGGCTTAATTATGTTGAGTGGTCCAAACAAATTCGGTTTCAGTAGGGGTCTTGGATTTAGACTTAGCTATTGTTTCGGACGAAAAGCCCGCAGCCGTTACTGAAACTAGCACTGATGATGAACGTTCCCATTATGAGGCCTGAGAACGGTCTAATAGGCTGAGTTTGAACTTGATGCGAATAACGATGCCGAAAATGTTAAGTCATCAATGCCCAAAACAGCAAGAGAATTTATGATGAAAATTAAAGAATACTCTCAATCGGACATAACTGACAAGTCCATTGTGGGGAGCCTGATGAGTGAGTTGACAACCAAGAAATTTGATTGGTCACAACTCATTCATGATCATGTAAAGTTGAAATCGCTGAGTATGGATGTGAGCGAGTCCTTCTTGGTACAGTTCATTATGAACTCACTTCCTCCCGAGTTTGGTCAGTTCCAGGTAGGGGTGTTAAACGAATCGGGCCGAGCCGAGCTCGAGCTCTAACGAGCCCAAACGAGCCGAGCTTCACGAGCCTCAAGCTCGAGCCCGAGCCGATTCTTTGGCTCGTATAATTAACGAGCCGAGCTCGAACATGAATGGTTCGGCTCGATAGGCTCGACGAGCCTTATCGACGAGCCTTATCGAGCCTAATCAAGCCTTATCGACGAGCCTTATCGACTCGAGCCTTATCGAGCCTTATCGAGCCTTGTCGAGCCTTATCGAGCCTTGTCGAGCCTTATCGAGCCTTGTCGAGCCTAATGAGCTCGCGAGCTCGTTTGGGCTCGATTCGAATCGAGCTTCACGAGCCTTCGAGCAGAGCTCGAGCCGAGCTCGAGCTCGAATTTTTGGGCTCGTTCGAACTCGAGCCGAGCTCGAGCCGAGCCCGAATTTCACGAGCTCGAGCTCGAACCTGCCAGGCTCGGGCTCGGCTCGGCTCGGCTCGTTTACACCCCTAGTTCCAGGTGAATTACAACACCATTAAGGAAAAATGGAACATTCAGGAAATAAAGGCCATGTTGGTTCAGGAGGAAGAGAGGTTGAAGAAATTGAAGGATCACTCTGTCCATCTCACGGTTCATGAAGGATCTAGCAGTAAAGCTAAGTCGGGTAAGAAGGGCAAGAAAAGGGACAAAGCCCCTATAAAAGTTGCTGAGGGTGTAATCCATAAAGAAAAGAGATGTCTCTTCTACAATAAGATTGGTCATCTCAAAATTGATTGCCCGAAAAGAAAGGCATGGTTTGAAAAGAAAGGTACATATTATGTTTCCGTATGTTTCGAATCAAACCTTATTGAAGTGCCTAATAATACCGGGTGGTTAGATTCTGGTGCGGCTACTCATGTCTCACATGTAATACAGGGTTCCTTACAATCCAGCCCATAAAACTGAAAAATTCTTGTTTATGGGAAACAGAATGAAGGAGCGAAAAGATGGCGTTGGGACGTCTGATTGATTTTGGACAACTTTGGACGTTGTCTAGATCTAGAAAAGTGTCTCTATGTACACGATTGTGCTAGAAACTTAATTTCTGTTGGAAAGTTGGATGATCTAGGATTTAATATTAAGTTTGGAAGTGGTATGTTTCGTTATTCAAACAAGAGTATTATTATGGTTACAGTACTTTGTTTGATGGTTTATATCGTTTCAATCTTGATGTTAATTTTGTTGAATCCTTGTTTCATGTTGAGCATAGTATAGGCAGTAAACGTAGCGCACATAATGAAAGCTCTGCCTTCTTGTGGCATAAAAGGTTGGGTCATATATCCAAGGAAAGAATAATGAGGTTGGTGAAAAGTGAAATCTTACCTAAACTTGATTTTACGGATTGGGATGTGTGTATCAATTGCATTAAAGGCAAGCAAACGAAACACACATGTAAGAATCCAGCCACAAGAAGCAGTCAACTCCTTGAGTTGATACACACCGATATTTGTGGACCCTTTGATGTTTCATCTTGGAGAGGTGAAAGGTATTTTATCACTTTTTATTGATGACTTCTCACGGTATTGTTATATATATCTGCTAAATGAAAAGACTCAATCAGTGAATGCTCTCGAAGTATTCATTAATGAGGTGGAAAGGCAGTTAGATAGAAAAGTGAAAGTAGTGAGGTCAGATGGAGGTGGTGAATATTATGGAAAGTTTGATGAGAACGGACAGCATAAAGGTCCATTTGCAAAGTTCCTTGAAAGTCGGGGCATTTGTGCACAATATACAATGCCCGACACACCACAACAAAATGGTGTGGCTAAAAGGCAGAATCGTACTCTTGTTGACATGGTTAGGAGCATGATAAATAATAATAGAGTACCTCCATCATTGTGGATGCATACATTAAAGACAACATATCTTCTGAATAAGGTTCCTAGTAAGGCAGTTCCTAAGACACCTTATGAATTGTGGACGGGAATGAAACCCAGTTTAAAGCACCTTCATATTTATTGCTGCCCAGCAGAAGTACGGATTTATAATCCACACGAAAGGAAGCTTGATGCAAGAACCATTAGTGGTTACTTCATTGGCTATCCTGAAAAGTCGAAGAGGTACAGATTTTATTGTCCTAATCATAGTACATGAATTGTTGAGTCTGGTAATGCTCGGTTCATTGAGAATGGTGAGTTCAGTGGGAGTGGAGAACCACGAAAGGTGAATCTTCAAGAAATTCAGGTAGAAAATAATACACCCGATATTTCTTCACAGGTTATTGTACCTCTTGTTGTATCATGGTCACACAACATGCAGGAACAACAAAATAATGCTCCAAATCCACATGATGAACATGTAGTTAATGAACCAGCTAATAATGAGCAAGTCTTGAATGATCAAGTGGAAGATAAATCACATGAAATGGTATTAAGAAGGTCTGAAAGATAAAGAAGGCCAGTCATTTCGGATCACTATGTGGTTTACTCACTTGAACATGAATGTGGCTTGAGTATTGGTAATGACCCGGTCTCTATAAAAGAAGCCATGAATTGTGATAATTCTGAAAAGTGGATAAAAGCCATGAAAGATGAGTTGAGATCAATGGATGACAACAAAATTTGGGACCTTGTTGAGTTGCCTAAAGGATCGAAACGAGTCGGCTGTAAATGGGTCTTTAAGACCAAGCGGGACTCCAAAGGCATCATCGAAAGGTACAAGGCCAGACTTGTTGCCAAATGTTACACTCAGAAGGATGACATTGATTATAAAGAGACATTTTCTCCAGTTTCAAAAAAGGACTCTTTGAGAATTATTATGGCTTTGGTGGCTCATTATGATTTGGAGCTTCACCAAATGGATGTAAAGACCGCCTTTCTAAATGGTGACTTGGATGAGGAAGTTTATATGGACCAACCAGAAGGGTTCTCAATCAAAGGAAAGGAAAATATGGTGTGTAAGCTGAAAAAATCAATATATGGACTAAAACAAGCTTCCCGACAATGGTATCTAAAGTTTAATAATACCATTACATTTTGTGGTTTTGTAGAAAACACTGTCGATCGGTGTATCTACATGAGGGTCAGTGGGAGCAAGTTTGTTATTTTAGTCCTATATGTTGATGATATCCTACTTGCTGCTAATAATGTTGGGTTGTTACATGATGTTAAAATGTTTCTCTCTAAGAACTTTGAAATGAAAGATGTAGGTGAGGCATCCTATGTGATTGGAATAGAAATATTCCGTGACAGATCACAAGGATTGTTAGGATTGTCTCAGAAAGGCTACATCACCAAAGTATTAGAGAGATTTAGAATGGAAAAGTGTTCTCCTGGGATAGTTCCAATTTAGAAAGGGGACAAGTTCAGTGAAAAGCAATGTCCTAAGAATGATTTGGAACGAAAAGAAATGAAATCTATTCCCTATGCATCTGTGGTTGGGAGCTTGATGTACGCTCAAACCTGTGTTAGGCCGTTACCAAAGCAACCCTGGATTGGACCACTGGAAAGCTGCAAAGAAAGTCCTTAGGTACTTACAAGGCACCAATGATCACATGCTGACTTATAGGAGGTCATATCACCTTGAGCTGATTGGATACTCGATTCGAGACTATGCCGGATGTGTGGACTCAAGGAAATCCACATTTGATTACATGTTTCTGTGGCCGGAGGAGCAGTTTCATGGAAGAGTGGAAAGCAGTCTGTCATTGCTACTTCCACTATGGAGGCTGAATTTGTGGCATGTTTTGAGGCCACTGTTCATGGATTGTGGTTGTGGAACTTTGTCTCAGGTCTTGGAATTGTCGACAGTATTACCAGGTCGCTGAGAATTTATTGTGATAATTCTGCAGCTGTCTTATTCTCTAAGAATGACAAGTACTCGAAGGGTGCAAAGCACATGGAGTTAAAGTACTTGTCAGTCAAAGAAGAGGTGCAGAAACAAAGAGTGTTGATTGAGTATATTGATGCGATCTAATGATAGCGGATCCGTTAATTAAGGGATTATCGCCCAAGACATTCTTGGACATGTTGAAAGGATGGGCATAATAGAAAAGTCCTTGTTAGCATAATGATTTGATATGTATACATATGTGATTCTGCTCGAATTGATGACACTCTAGAATTCAATTAATGTTATGTTTCTGCTTATTTACTTATACATGTATATTTATGGTTTGAGGATTATTGTCTCCCTCATTTATGGATTGAGGATTATAGCTACCCTCATGTAAAGTAAAGGATTAAAGATCTCTATTATTGTTAAACTTGAGTTGAGTTGATAAGTGATACATGGAAGGAATCATGTCGATTAAATGACTTGTGACCGCCATGATTCTATCATTTCAATTCAGTTAAAGATGATGGCTTGGATTCATTGTATGAATTTGAATCATCAAGTCATCACACAGGCCAAGTGGGAGAATGTTAAATTATTTTATTAATTTAATTATGTGACCCATGTAAATAATAGACTCGTAATTCTATTTGGACCGGACCTAATATGATGGCTATTAGGATTATGAAATAGAATTAGAATGAGATTAGATTTCCCTACCCTCTCCCTTATAAATAGTATATGTGGCTACTATTAACCTAGTAATAGAAAGAATACGTTCGGCACCATCACAGAACGCACGTAAGGGATAAAGGAAGAGAGGTAAAAACCACGTTTAAGGTTTGAGTTTCTTCTCATAAAAATCAAAGAAAGCATGGACTGAGATTAGTCTTAATTATTGTATTTAATTGTGCAAGTCAATCTCGTTAGAACGATCTTGTTTTAATGGTGGATTGAAAAGAATTAATCCAACAGAAAGAGGTACAAGTCCTTGTTTCTAGTAGTGGAACTTCATAATCATGCTCCTCCATGTTTCGTGATCCTCCATCTCATGCTCATCCCTATGCTATATAAGATATAATTCCTTCATGGCTCTCCGCATCATATCAGCGGTCGCGGTCTACTGCAATACAGATATGGCCAGAGAAATTCCACAAGAGAGACGAGAACAGATTCGGTTCCGTAACAGATTCTGTCCAAGAAGACTTGGAGAAGAAGCTTGCCAAACCTTGTAACTTCTAACCTCTCTCTTACCACATGCCACTTTGCAAGCTCAACTAACTAAACATGTTCATATACGTCTCTCCTGTTTTGAACGCTAACATAGATTATTGCTAATGCGATCATGCAGATTTGGCCAGAGCTTTGGAAGCTGTGGACGCTGAGCACCCAAATGGATCACCGGACCATCAGAACAAAGGAATGAGTGTTCTTCAGCAGCATGTTGCCTTTCTTTTGATGAGAATGGTGATGGTATCATTTACCCTTGGGAAATTTAGAGGCATGCGCAGAGTCGGCGTCAATCCAATCTTCGTTGCACTTATCACTCTGATCGTGATGGCTCTTAGTTACCGCACCCTTCCAGTAAGAATACCAATATCTGTTCTATGTGCTCACATTCTTGTAAGCTGCACTCATACAAGTGACACCTTTAGTTCTGTGCTCCATTCCAGACATGAATCCCACATCCTCTCTTTCCCATTTACATATGCAACATACACAAAGGCAAGCATGGCAGTAACACTGCAACATACGATACCGAAGGAAGGTTAGCCACAGTCTAATTACGCGCTTGCGAAACATAGTAAAGACAAAATCTCTGATGCCTTATCCGGGAAATTTGCAGGTTTATGCCAATGAACTTTGAGAGCATATTCAGCAAATACGCTCATAAGAAGCCGGATAAGTTGTGTTTCACTGAAATCTTACAGGCCAGCAGCATTTGTTTCCCACCACACCTCAAATCTTCCTCTCAAATGAGCAATGTGTAATCGTTCAACCCTTCTAAATTGCAGGATTGCGGCTAAGCTAGAATGGGTAGGTTTGTTCATTATGGCAAGGGACCATGAAGGCTATCTGTCCAAAGAAGATGTCAGGTGTTGCTACGACAGTAGCCTGTTCGAACACATGGCCAAGATGAACAACAGGGGTCAGAAAATGGAATGAAGCAGTTAAGCATGTTACCACTGTAGGAGAAGATAATAAAATCGGCATGTCAGATGTCATTGCTTGTTCGAACACAAGGAACGCTTAGTGTCTTCCAAATAAATCGGTTTGTAGTTGAACTAAACAAAAGATGGCTTTGGACCCTAAGCACAAACAAACCACGCCCAAAGCTCAGACGCCTAGAGCCTAGTACAACCACTACCGTATAACAAGTGAAAAATGATTTGGCATTTCTTCATGAAAAAATTTACAAAATGCTGTAAGAAAACAATTTAAACATTTAGGAACATCTTAAGAGAAACATGTTGAAATAAAAAAGGGAAAGGGGGAGTATGAAATTCTAACTGAGTTGGTCAAAGAGGATTCAAAGAAATGTGAAGATAAATAAACTGAACGCCTGAAATGATATCTCTATCGGAATTTCAACACCTAAAACAGCACTTGTTTGTCAATGGATATAATCCCATGAACAACATTTGCATTGTAAACTCAGAGCCAAATTTGTCTTCAAAAACGAAACTACATGGGGCAAAATTATAGTCATGAAAGCAATGATAGGTAAACATCGGAACACGCTTAAATCAAACGATAGCATTGGCAGCACTGGCAATCCTTGGCCACAGATCAGCGCATTCCTTCCCAATAGGACCAGTAATGGCAGACCCCTTCATCTCTCCCTTAGGGTTCACAATAACACCAGCATTATCTGCATGCAAAAGATATCGATTAGAATCCAGACAAAGATACAGAATGCTTATCCAAGGTAGCGAGGAGCACAAGGGAGGAGCATATTTTGTGCATGTTGTGCCCAAATGGAGCAAATGATAGCATAAAAGAAAGCTACAAACGCAACGATGGACACATTTTCTTTACCAGACTTGTAACTGTATAGACCATCAAATGTTGAAGTGGATACCTGACTAAGCCTGGCTACACAATGAGTATTAATCTAAACTACTACGGTTAATGCTATGAGTTAGTGCAAATCAAAACAATAAACATTTTCTTGACTTCAACTGTCCCAACCTTGACAGGGATGATGATTATAGATACACAGTACTATAATCCGATTAAGGGATAAGTTGAATTCGATATAGCTGGGTATGGGAAGTGTAGCAAACAGAGGAATTGTTATCTACACCATATCACCAGCAAATTGACAATACTACATCATATTTTACAACTCACAAACCATCATAACTCATACAGTAGATAAGAAGCATTCGAGAAATCTCTGAAACAATCAACCGATGCAAATTTCTACCTCGCAAATATGCAATACATTCATCATTCAGTATCAGACCATTAGAAATGAAGCGAGTGAAACAGAAACAACCTTCAAAGTACATGAAGACACCGTCCTTTCGGCGCCAGGGCTTGCGCTGCCTAACAATGACGGCAGGCAAGACCTTCTTCCTGAGATCAGGCTTTCCTTTCTTGACAGTGGCCATAACCATGTCTCCGACACAGGCAGAGGGCAACCTGTTGAGACGGCCCTTGATCCCTTTCACTGAGATGATGTAGAGATTCTTAGCACCGGTGTTGTCGGCACAGTTCACTGTCGCCGCCACTGGCAGACCAAGTGACATTCTGAACTTGTTACCGGCAGATCCTCCACGCCCTAAGACGCAACCACACCATCAGTAAATGAGAAATTCAAGTTGAAACTCATACAAACACAGATAGGCAATACCATAACGTTTCAGATTCTTGAACTATTGCAAGTAAACAGTGAGCAAAGCAAGAAGAAAGGGATGACGAAACCGACCTCGCTTCGACATCTTCGGCTGCTGGAGCGAAACAGACTGGAAAAATAGGGTTTTTGATGGGTTATATACAATGGTCAACTACGAAGACAGCTGAGCTGCCTAGGGTTTCTCTGACAGGGAATTGGGCCGGACGGGTAATCCTGAAAATTTTCAGCCTGATCCATCAGCAGCAGGCCCGGCCCATAAGCTTACTGGTTTAAACTGTATAAAGTAGTCAAATGATATTTTTTTATATATAATTTACCTTAAAACTCGATAAATATATAATAATAATAATAATAGTTACTTAATTTAAGAAGAAATTTCTAAATTTTAACCATATAAACGACTTACACTATTGGATTCAGCTGGAAAAAATTTAAGTAAAATAATCCATTAGATTGAGCCATTTATATGATTTTTAAATTAGAATTGATTTTAATTTAAAGTTTTTAATCTTATATTTATCCGATTTTAGGACAAATTACAGATAAAATACTATAGATTTGATTAAGTTGGATTTAAGTCATTGGTTTAAAGCAACATTATAAGAAGTCTCATCTTGAACGGCAAAATGGCCAACCGACGCACAATTATGGGTTCTTTTTCTCCCGATTATGGGTCCTTGTTATTCATAGTATTGACATTTTGAACCTTTCACAAAAATTAATAAATAAATAAATGAAGGGAGAAATGTACTAGTATCTGTCCATAGAAGATGCAGATTTCAAACAAAATTATATAAGGAAATTTATGTTTTAATTTGGTTCAGAAATTACTTTCTAACAAAATTTGTCAATAAAACTTTGCCCACTGAAATTCATGAAGGGGATGCAATTTACAAGATGCAGATTTCAAACAGAACTGGATCCATCTTCCAAAAACCAGACTTCAAACAGAGGCCATAGGACTTTGAACAATGCAAAACACTATCTGCACTCTTTTCACTCCTACTAACAGCTGTTCAGTCTTCCATTGTTCTTCCCTCCAAACTGCAAATATTCAGCCATAGGACTACAACCTCAGTCGATTTCCGAGGAGATCAGAGCCCCATGGTGCCATAACTCCGTTACCACCTACAAAGCGCATAACAGTTGAAGATATGACAGTAGAAGGGGCACAAACATCTTAACAACATGTAGCTATCTTCTGAAATATCTACTGACAAAGTATTTTTCTAACAAGTAGTGATTCTAAACAAAACACTCACATTCAAAAGTAGCTATCTACATGCTTCAAGACCTGGCCACCTGTTGGTCCAATGGTTCAATGCTCACACCGGGCTGTGAATGTGTGTGTTTGCCATTTGCTTCAAACCCCTAGAGAGGAAACCTACTCCAGCAGTCTGATGGCCAGGCCTGCTGGAGAAGAATTTCCACTGCTACTCGGAAAACGCGCTACACCAGACAGCAGCATATCTCAGGCACACACCGAATGTTTCGAGCCCTTGCTTTCACACTTCTCCAGCTTTTACCACCCTCCGTTCAGTCAGTGATGAAGACTTCACAATATAATGAGCAATATACAGGAACGAGGAGAACTTCACACACAATACATAATATCTGCACCCACGAATCAAATGGAAACTATACTACCATCTACCAATCAATGCAATATGGTACCTTTGCACGTGGTGCGCTCAGATGATGCATATCACAATAGACTAGCTGAACTAAAGCATTGCATCCTTCCTAACCCATGCAGCCAGTAGCCAAGAAAGTTTCACTTAAAAGCATCCATAACATAATGGGAGAAAAAGAGAAGAACATTCTCCAATGGTGTTCTTGCAAAGTGAGTTCTTATACCTCCAAGCTCTATGGACCAGATGAATAAGATGGCCTCTATTAGAAAAATGCAACTTGACATTTCAATGACTTCAAATATTTACAAGCTATTAATTTCAGTGTAAGCTTAATTAAGAACAAGAAGCAATCGATTGTAATCCCTCATTCCCATACTGTTGTCCGTTTCCCTCACAAATTGTGTAGGAAATGAGACAACTTGTATGGGACGGAGGGAGTATATCATAATTTCGCAACCACAAGAGGACAGCATAGATTTCCAAAATAAAATCACTCTAAAAGAACTTATATATTCAACCCAAAAAATTCATATTATAATTCTATTTCTGTTGCAAATGAATAAAACAGTATCTTGATTAGTGCTGAAAACCTAAGAACTAATCTCACTCCAGCTAGTGACTTAAGCAAGTCAGGTATGGGTACTACTATATGAACTTACTGACATGTGATACACATATGACTTTAATCCTGATTCTCGCTACTTTAAATCTTGTACATCTTTTGGCCGTAGAATGGTACTTTGGGAATGAATATATGCCACTGCGACTGAAAAACATTGCAGTGCTGACAGCATTGATCGAAATTGAACAAAATATAGACCATCATGCACATTTACTATCCTCAAGCTAGGATGCTTTGAACCCTGAAAAGGGGGGGAAATGGGACATCAACAGGGTGCTTGCGCAGGTAAAAGTTTACAACATGCTGCACAACCATGTATTTGGCAACAACGGTAGACGGAGCACAGAAACCAAAAACAATGTGAAACATTAAGATGCATCTGAGGCTGCAAAGTTTCCTAGAAGTATTGGATGGAAGAAAAGAGGAGAACAGTGGCGTACCTGTACTGAAAAATCAATAAACTTGCAGGACTCCGACCTGTTAAATTGGGGGGAAGCCTCTTCTTGGTTTGGTCTAGCTTTAAGAACAGTCAGTGGACAGCCCAGGTCCCATCCACCACAGTCACAACGCCCACCAGATGCCCATCTTTCGAGAAGACTCGAAGGACCGCCATTAACAGTGCTAGGACCACCATGAAGACCAGCTGGGATTACAGCATCTAAGCTTATTGAGGATACACCAGTTTTACAAGCAGAACATGCAGAGGGAGCAGAGGTGTCCTTGCGATCAACTGTTTCATCGGCCCTTATGTTCTTCAGAAACTTTAAGCCCCAACCACCTACTTTTGGTGGATGGTGATTAGGTAGATGCTCTTTCATAATCACAGCAGCCATTTCAAGATTTGGAGGAAGATGTTCGTCCAAAAGACTAACTGCAGCTTGTTCACCGGGGCTGTTAACTTTATCTTCGCACTGATCCCATAAGATGCTTTCCATTGCACCTGATCCACTAAACCTGGAAACAGTTCTCCTCTTGTGTGGGTGCTTGCACCTAAGCACTTCAGCCATTTTTCTGAATTGATTTCTTATTGCACCGTGATGATAGCTAGAATTTTGTGTATCATCACGAAAATTCTCATCTCTACCAAACAAAACGAATTCTGTCTCCATGAGTTTTGACTTCCCAGGGCACATATTAAAAGAAGTTGAAACATCCATTTTTCCAACAAGATACGATTCATTATCAAGAATCTCATGTTCCTTCTGGACAAAGTTGGTACAATGGAAAAAGTACACATAATCCAGCCCCACACCTGATTTGGCCTTCGAAAATCTTGCAATATAAGCTTCCCTCTTATCATCTACAGAGAAAGCAAAATGTGGTATCTCACCCTTCCAGGTACAATGGAGTACACCCTGAGAAATGGTGACTGAAGAAGACCGTGTAGATGAAAAGGATGTAGAGTTCGAGCTTGCTGCTGAAGACGGCCTCTTACGCACATTCTCATCTTGATTTCTAGCCTTTCCTTTAGCTGATGTTTCCATCAAGAAATTTGGTGAAGACGACTGCCCAAACCTGCTAGGGGGCCTCACAAAATTTCTGTAAATGGATCCTTGTGGAGTGCTCAGACTAGCACTTCCCACATCTACATCCAATGCACCAGATTTCTGCAACAGGGGGCTCTTAAGTATGTTGATCATACTTTTACTACCCATTATGGAGCCTACAATCCATTTCCCTGCCGAATCGAATACTACACTCTCACTACCAGCTGCTATTGGATAATCAAACAGAACATTCCCAGTATCACAAAAGTTTTCATTATTGAATTCATTAAGACTGAGAGCATCTGATAAGGGCCCCGTTCTTCCAAAACCGAAGTATGAAGAGTTACTGCACCGGACTGATTTTGCTCTACTCATATGGATATGCTCCAAACAGCGATGAAGATATTTCTCATCAACACTCACCACATGCCTTGGTATCTTTTTCTCTGCAGGATGGATGCTTTGAAGAAATGACCTCTTTACAAGCCTTTTGCTGTTTTGTAGCCATTTAATATTCAATACTACAGTGTGCCGCGAACTTGCACTCTTAGCCAGACTCAGTGACTTTGATAGAGTGAATTCCATGTCATGGTCAGCTGATGTTTCTCCATCCCTCCTGGAGTTAGACAATGAATCTTCTTTGCCCAGATCTCCATTTTTAGCACTAAATGAATTCTCCATCTTCTACCACGAGCTAATGAGGGGCACTAGTGAGAACCAATTATGTGAACTCCCTGTTGCAAGTCCAATCAGTCACAGGAATTGGTGGTTGGCTTCAGTGATTGATACCTAAATCTGCATTCACATAAGAGAGTTAAAAAGGAAGATACTTGAACAAGTAGACACTAACGCACTAAGCTAGGAAAATTGCAAATTAAGCAATCATGCCTGTCAACTAAGAAATTGAAAACGACGTGACTTGCTCACATCCCTGTTCTGATAACAGAAACAAGCAAGACCACTTTTCCTTCTATTTGAGAATTTCTCCATTGCCATCCAGTGGGTAGTGAAAGTAGGCACCACACCACTCAGCAAATGAAATAGACAACCAACAAATCAAAGGGTGCTAGTTGCTAATGGGTTTTTTTTTTAAAAAAAAAAAGGAATCAAAGCTGTTCAGATAACAAACACGAAATTAAGCATATTACTATTCATTGTCAGAAATAGGGTTTCAGATCAAATAGTTAGAGGTAGAGCATTAGAATAAATGTCCACACAAATTAGTATAGCAAATCCAATGGACTCATTTAAATAACTACTAGCTGCGCAACCAAGCATCTCTACAATAGAGGAACGGAACCAATGGGATCTACAGCCCCCAAAAGGATGCTCTTCAATCTCAAAATTTGCACCGAACACGGCTTAAGGTAAACGCTTTTGTCAATAGGAAAGAAAAATCACAACAATCAGAGTAATAAATGCGAGCTATTTGTATCACTTTCGTATCATAGCTGATAGCTGGGTAAAGACAGTCGTCGGAAGGGGAAAATATGTAGTGGAATAAAAATGCATCTTTGCATTAAGAAAACGAAAAATAACGTGTAAAATTTTGAACCATAAAAGTTGAAAAGGAGCATTGTTGCTTCTCCTACCTTGGGCCTGATTTTGGAAAAGCGTCCCTCAGTAAGGAACAGAGGCAAGCGAGATGAGAAATGCTGGTGATTTTCACAGAACCAGCAACTCACCAAGAAAATTTTGACTCTACGAAGAGGCCAAACAATCAATTAGGTAGAAGTGAGACAATAGGGGAGGAGAGAGCAGTTACTGCAGTTTGAAAATCAACAGCTAGAAGTTCAAGGTTCCAACTTGCTGCAGGATGAAAGAAAAATGAAAAGCAAGAACTAGAAATTAAAAAAGAATCCGACTTTCAGGATAACAAAATGTGAAAGTGTTACCTTTTCTCTTTCAAAGAAAAAAAAAATCAAATTTTCCCATCATGAAATAAAGGTTAGGAGGAGTTAACTGAATGAATGGAGACCGAGTAGTGGAATGGAATGGGAGCGGCGTGAAGTTGAAAACCGTGGTGGTGGTGGTGTATGTCACGTTTTGTTGTGGAAGTTTGGGTTCATTATTGATTTTCCTCGCTCATGACCCACTTGTTTGATACTCAACTCGGATGAATTTTTTAATCCCCCCTGTTTCTAACAAGAGCCACCAAACGAAACAAACAAGAGTACAACAGTCAAAGATTCAAACTTTTTTTATGTTAGAAAATGACCCATGTAAGTAAGTAAAATGGAAAGGCGCGGTAGAAATAAAATCGAGAAATGACCAGTATTTATTTTAAAATATTTTAAGGGATGAATAAAAAAAGAGAATACTAAAAGTGATGAGTGTGAGCTGGAGCGCAGGAAAGGGAGAGGGGGTAGGAAGGAGTAGCAGTGGGGGGGCATCAGCTGAAATGGACTTTCTGGTGTTTCGTTTTTTTTTCTGTGTTTTTCAGTTCTTGGTTTGCCTTTTCTTGAGTTCTCTGTTATTGTGCAAGAAGAAGAAGAAGGCCCAAAGATTTGTGTTGTCAATAGAACGTGACATATCGCAGGCGTCAAAGTCTGCTGCTAACACTGTTTTTGTTTCCCTTGTCCCACGCTACTTGCCGCTCTAATCCAAACAAGTCTCCGTCTCTTTTTTCTAAAACGACCAGTATATTCTAAGACTATATAATTAATATAATTAATTAAATAAAAATTTAAAGACTAAACTGTCATTTCTACCCAAAACCATCATCCATCCTCACCATCACCCTCACTGCCACCATAGCCGTCGGAACCATCGTGTGGACGCCGAAACCAAAGCACGATCGCCGGAACCACCGTCACGATCGTCGCGGTCGCCGGGTGATGTGATCATGGGATCCCCAAGCAACAACAAAGTGTCAAAGATCGAAGAGGAAGGTGAATGAAGCTCGGAGCACGCTTTTGGCGAGGAGGCTCAAAGGCCCAGGCGGCCCAATCCATGATTCAGGCGATCGCCTGACCAGGAGAAGGCAAAGTCTCCATGCGAGAGATCCATGCGAAGCCTCTAGGCGAACCAACTTCACCCTTCCCTTTCCCAGCCTTCTTGGGGAGCAGCACCTGATTTAACCGAATTAACCGAATATTTAGCGCATATGAGCCCATCTAAGCCTAGCCCAGCCCAGCCCCAGCCCAATATCTAATAATTCTAGCAGCCACACAACACACTCAGTCTAAGCCCAGCCCAGCCTCTAAAATTCGGTTATTTCGGATGGAAACCGAAATAACCGAACTAAAATCGGTATTCGGTTAATTCAGTTTTAAGTATACTTCGGTTAATTCGGTATCTAATAATAGATAACCGAAACCGAATAAATACGGTAATTCGATTTCGGTTTATACTGAAAAAACCGATTGATCAGCCCTAGTCGCCGTAACCACCACATGGTCATCGAAACCACCACTGCACATTTTCGGTGATATATAAATTGTCTATTTCATTATAAAAAATTAATTGAATCGTAAAAAAATATTTTTGTAATTTATAAAAGTGTTTCTAACATGATATAAAATAATTTTTGTTAATGTATAATTAATTACATAATGTCTAATGTGATATGCAATACTGTCTATTAAAAGAGTTTATACTGTTTATTTAGTTATTTTACACATTTTTATAGTGTCTACTAGAAAGTGATATTATTGATGGCCGCTAGGCCCAACCATCCAAACAGGCCTAGCAAAAGGCCTAAATTAATAGCCCACCATAAGGGTCCCATTAAAAACTCAAGTGGCAACAAGGACCTAAGTAATATTCTCGGACTTAATAAAACGTTTACCCGGATAAGGCATTGGATATTCCCGGAGAAGCATTACTCGAACAATACAGAACACGTGCACATAAACGGTATATTGACATATTACGATATTGTCACCATTAATACCAGCTATATAACAAACATTAATGGCATAAGTCAGGCTCTCGCGCTTTCAGTTAATTCATTGACAAGACAAACGACTAACGCACTATCAACAGACCCTCATTCCTCGAATTCCGAGAATCGTGCAACGCACACGCACCAATGGCATCAAGTAACGTCAACACGCGTCAACTGCGTAGACACGTGGCGGCAACTGCCCAGACAGATCCGCCACCAATTATATCTGAATAAATATTGGAAATTGTTCTTTTATTTTTCTTGCATATTTTAGGTGATAGTGAAACTGTCTAATTTATAAACAATTATTTGCATAGAAAATCACATTCTGAAATGTATAAAAGAGTTTATAACATAATATAAAACACTTTTCGTTAATTTATAGTTAATTGCATAGTATCTAAAGTATTATGCAATACTGTCAACTACATGAGTCTATAGTGTTTAGTTATTTATTTTAACATTTCGATAATATTGAAAAACGTATAATAAATTATGGACAAACTGTTTGTAATAAAATGTAACTGTGTCTATCATTTAAAAAAATGAACCAATTCATACCAAATAAAATATATGTATCTGGTGGCGGATTTGTTTTAGCAGCCGTCACGTGTCTGCGTAGTTGACGCGTGTTAATGTTACTGGATGCCATTGGAATTTGTGCGTTATGCGTTTCTCGAAATTCGAGGAAAAACGGGGGGTTGAGTTGTATTCCTGTTATTGTTCTTGTCAACGAAGTGACTGAAAAGATCAATACTTTTGACTTATGCCATAAATGTCTTATATAGTCAGTATTAATGATGGCAAAGTTGTAATATTTCAATATAGCGTTATTAAACACGTGTTTCGTATCTCCGGGTATGTCTCTTAGGGATTATCCTATGTTTTGTCCGGGTAAATTCTTGTTAGGTCTAGGGATGTACTTGTTCCATTTGAGCTTTAGTTATATTACCAGTTGGGTTTTTAATGAGGCCCTTATACTGGGCTGTTGACTGGGCCTTTTGCTAGGCCTTTTAGGATGATTGGGTCTGGCGGCCATCAGTATCATAGTTTATAGTGTCTATTATAAAGAGTTATAACGTCTTAATAAATATTGCAAACTGTATGGTTCTTCACTCACCTCCGAATTCTGCAGCTGCTCATTTGTCTTTGATCGTCTTGCTCTGTTCAGATCTGGAATCTCACCATTAGGTCCTCAGCCACTGCAGGTATCCAGATTTGGAGGTTCGACAGTTGTCTCCCTCCGATGGCATGCTGCAACAATCAATCAATTCTCTTCCTCCACGAACGAGGAAATGACCTTCCTCACGCTTCTTCTCCCAGCGCGACGGAGAAGGAATCGTGATTATCGCCGGCGATTTTTCAAATCTGGAATCTCCGGAGAAGCTACTGATTCTAATCGTTGACACAACCGGTGAGTCGATGATCGTCCGGATCTGCAAAATCCAAACGTCGCTCGCCGTCGTAGGTGGAGATTGGCGTCAGAGTGGCGAGCCGGGACGATCTAGTGGCTCTCCCTGCGATGGCGAATTTCAGATCTCTCCGACAGTGAGCTCACCGAAGTGACAGAGGTCTGATGGAGAAGCTGGAGCTCACCAGCCAACTACCGCGATTATGATTTGTAGCTGAGCACTCCACCGGAGATGACGAGGATGATGAATCGGCCACTGGAGGATATGAGGAAGATGATGTCTAGGCAAATGACTGAAGGGTAATATTGATATTTCTCAACTAGTTGGTTTACAATATATATATATATATATATATATATATATATATATATCGTTATCGGATAACAAAAATAAATCAGACAAAGGAAAAAAATACCTTTTCTTTATAAATTCTTAAATGTGATTATTGTCAAATTAAAAAAAAAACATAAATGCGATTTCTTCATAACGAGGATCTTGCATCTATTCCATGAATACCGCCACCATGTTTGGTAATAAGTAAAGTGTGATCTGTTATAGTTAATTTGGAGATGTCAGGGTGCGCTATTATGTGCTATTTTTAATAGCGCATCCTAAGTGCTGAACTTGTTTATTTACATATTTATCATTTTTATTTTTTTATGTCTTAAAAAATGTATATATTTTATTCTATAATAAAAATTTGTAAATAATTAGTCGAGTTGAAAGAAAATAAATATGAAAAAAAGAGACCATATATCATATGTTTTGATGATTTTTCGGAGTTTGTTACCAAGTATCATTTTTGTTAATTACGAGTATCATTGAATACAAGTATCATTTTTTTCAATACCCGTATCATTAATTTTCTACAGTGCATCAGTGAATTTTGTTACAAGTATTATTTTTTCAATATTGTATCATTTTTTTGGTACAAATATTACATTGGATCAGTCTTTTTTTTCACTAGTAATAAAAAACTGGCGGTAATAATTAAAATTATATACTACTTTTGTGTAGACCTTTTTCACTAGTTTAGTTACAAGGATTGATAGGCTCATTCAACTAACCTCTTTATTCATCCCACAAAAATAAAATCTACAGTCCACAAAAATTGTAAATTGTAGATTTTACTATTCTAAGCGCTGTCACAAGAACAAGAAGATTGTTATATTTTATTATCAGAAAACTCTATATTATCAATTTATCATCTCATACTTTTATGTTACAATTTGGGCTCGGAGTATCTAATAGTATTTTTGAAGACGATAGAAAGGGTTATGTTCAATAGTTTTTAAAGTTAAAAATGTATACCCTGCAGTCAAATAAACGGTTTTGTGGTAGTTGGTATCATGTCTAAAATTACATTGATAAAGTCTTTGCCCAAATATATCAAATCCTAATCACACTTGTTAAGCAGCCTATAGCATGTGCTCTTGTGAGTTTTGGTTGGGTCTCTCCATAAAATGATGCTAAAATAGTACATTTGGTTGGATATGTTAGACATTGCATGTGACTTTTTCTTGGACTTATATTTATTTATGAAGTCCATCCAAGCAAGTTTCTCGTTTGCATTGAGGAAGAGGAAGTGGGCTTCCCGCTGATTTGGGTAGAAATTTTGTACACAAGAGGAAATCTGTGCGAGTGCCTCAAGGAAAATTGCACTATCATAGTAAGTCATAACAATAGGATAGGATATGGGAAGATCTCTGTCTTTCATCCTATATATCTCCCATTCACTTAGAGCAAATGAAAGATTATGCCCCAATCGCCAAAATATTCATCATTGGTGGAGTAAAATATTTCATCGTTTGTTTTGTCCATTTAAACATCGTTGGTGCATTACAAACATTATCCAACAATAATTTTTAGTAACGGTTATTGGGCTGAGTGGCAATAGGCTCATCTTTTCTTAAACAATGTATCGGATTCGAGTCATTTGTACGGAGAAAACACCGCTGAGAAAATTATCCTTCAAAAAAAGCTAATAATATTTGATCCAGGTAACACTATAAAAAATTATTGTTTAACAAAATAAAGACAATCATTTTTAATAATAGAATATGGAAACATCATTCAAGGGTAACTTTTAACATTAAAGATTTTTTTAGAGAAAAAACGACATATATTATTTCATTGAAAATGTAGTACAAGTCAAAGGAAGACGCAAACACATAAACAAAAGCATCAAACATCCAACAAGAAGGAAAACTACTAGATAATTTAACGTTTCTAAAAGCGAAATATCTTACAGTTCCCAGTTATCTATAAAATGCAGTGGATCTTCCAAAAAAAGTTAGAAGAGACCTTCCAACAAAGCTAAAAGGCTTGAACGCGCTAGAATTACTCATGGTAGGTTTGAGCCGAACTTCAACTGAATCCGGGGCACGCCAACTTAGCTGCACAGGAGATAAACGTCGACTTACCATGATATTGCACAACAAAAATTAGTTTTAAAAGACAAGTAACTATAGTCCCTTGAGAAAAGGAACTAGCCAAAAAAATAGCAGCAACAACAAAGTACAAATACAACTCACTCAATCACCAAAACCACACCGCATATAAACTTTACACAGTAAAAATGGCACCGAAGGCAAAAAACGGGCATGATGCCCACTCAATCCAAGAACTAGCTAGAGATGGTTTTCTGCTCGAGATCCAAAGATGAGATAAAACCCTGGATATCATATACCACATCGAGCAAACTCCATCCCCAATTTTCTCTGACAAATTTATTCTAAGCTTTTAACAACACCGAAGCAGTTGTAAAAACCACAACTTCCCACACTTGCATTGCAGGGCCGCTCGCCTTATACATTTGATAATCTCCCCACCAACAAACTCTACCTTAACCCTAAGTAGTACCTTATGTCACTATAGTCTCTACCATGATGCCTTTAACATGTGTCTTGTTCTGCTTTATAGGATCCAATGTACCACGTAATTAAATGATACTTATCATAAAGGCAATTACCAGTACTCCCTTCATCCCTAAAAAGTTCTACATTTTGACTCTCATATTTCAAAGTTCAGTATTTAACTCAAATTTTTACAAAGATAAATAGTAGAAAAAAAAACATGTTAAAAAAGTTAGATTTCAATTATTGTATGCATCTGAATTATTTAGTTTTAAATGTCTAACAATTCATGAAAAAAAATCATAAATTAATTATTGTAAAACAGTAAAAAGAAATTGGGAACTTTTTTAGGACAAAGGGGTACTTACTCGTATTATTAAGGGGTATCAAATTTAGAACTTTTTAAGCAATTTATTAGATAATTTACCTCCTATAATTCACTAGTGAATTGGTCCATAATTCACCTCATATAATTAAGACATGAGGTGATTTTGAGGATGTGTGAATTTCAATAATTCACCGTGAATTTCTCTTCTTCTCACCCTCGCCATCTCTTCCCTCTTCAACAATCAACCATCTCGCATCCCTCCCGTTCCTTCTCTTCAACTCGTCGGTCTCTGTCTACAGGGAAGTAGAAATGCTAAATTCGCCATCAATTCTTATAATTTTCATGGATGCCTCAAACCTTGCACAAAGTGAATTAGAAATCTAATTTACTAGTTAGTTAGATTCATTTTCGGTGAATAACGAATTGAATACTCTATAGACAAACTTGTTGGTGTGCTACTGTGCTAGTGGTGAGTGGTCTAATTGGGCCTTTTCCTCATCAACCTAGACCATTCAGACGGGCCCAAGCCCAACCTGGGGTGTAGTAACCATGCTTGAAGCAAAATCAGAGTACTAGCGGGCTTTGAGACAAATGTTGTTTATCTTTATCCATATGAGTTGGAGAGTAAAGGTGTGACGGTGGGAGGCATGCACACTATTCTCATGATGCCCTTGAAGTTTTTTTATTGTGTAAATTGCACCACCTATACCTAAACTATAATTAGTGTTGTAAATCTATACCCGAATAAATTTTTGTTACAAAAATGGCTCTAAAGTATGAGCACGTTGCAAATCTATACCTGCGAGTTAACTTCCATTAAAACTTAACAGAAATTATCATTAAAATGCTCAAATTGACCCTCAGGATTTTTAAAATGTGTTAAACATCATTCTAACTTTATAATTTTACTTTTTGAGTCATTCTTTTTAATTACGTGTGTATTATTTCAAATAATCTTTCCGAATCATAAATATAAATTATAGATTAAGTCTAAAATATCCATAAAATATCAAATGAAAACAAAAGTTTATAATTATATCAATAATAATATTTTTAAAAATTACATTTTTATTGGGAGAAAAATAGTAATTATCAAAATAAAAATGTAAGAATGAATAGTTATTTTCTAAAAAATCTACAATAGCTATTAAATTATTTAGGTAATGTACAAAATCTTCCACAATGATAGATTTTTTAAAGAAAATTAGTATATTATTCATTCTTGCATTATATTTTGATAATTACTATTTTTTTCAATAAAAAAGGTAAATTTAATTACAAGTATTGTTATTGATATTATTTTAAACACTTTTTTTCATATTTGATAATTTTAGACTCAAATCTGTAATTGATATTATTGATTTGGAAAGGTTAATTAAAATATTACATACGTAATTAAGAATAATGACTCAAAATGTAAAATTATAAAGCTACATTTCAAAAACTTCAATTTGAGCATTTTAACTCGAATTTCCGTTAAGTTTTAACAGTGTTAAAACTAAGCAACCCTTTAAAAGCAGTTTTAAGGTGAACCGGTGTAACCCAATACCCAAACCACAAAGTCTTGCGATTAAACCAATCCTTACCAAGTACCAACACAAGTATTGTGCTTGTGCCTAGTTTCATCCTAGAAATAGGAAGCAACAATTGCATGAACTAGAAAACAACAATGACAAAAACAGACAGTACTTCCTCTGGTTTAAATATCAACAAGAGCACTTTTTTTTTATAGGACTTTCCTTTTCTTCCTCCTCTTCTTCTGTTCTAGGCAATAGGCATTGGTATACTTTTTAAATCAGATGCAAGACCTGCTACAACAATGTCAAGAGCTGACATAAACATGGAGTCAAAGCATGATGACTAGGGATGGAATTAGTGCTTTGACTCCGTGTCTCTGTCAACTCTTTACATGTAAATGGAGGCAAGTTAGAAATTAGACCTGGACTTGCACAGAGTCAGATGAGATTGAATGGAGAAGATGGTACTCCTTAACTGTTTAACTTTCATAATTACAAAGTAACAAAGAGTTTGTTTTGAGATTTTCTCTCTTCTGTAGAGGGAATATACAGTAACCAGGGCTTAACACGGGGGGGGGGGGGGGACTATGTTAATTTCCTACAAAAATTACAGCTTAAATTATTCACTGTCTAGATTATCCTGACTCACTATTTTCCTTTAAATATTATATGAACCCAATTTATTACTCTGCTACTGTATCAAGTATATATCAACCCAATGGAGCAATCCTTGTGGGCACAGGGTCCTGCAAAACTTCTGTACTAGTATTCTAATGGAGTATATCTGAAACTGAAGCAAGCTAGATCCAGGACTGGATGGGGTAATTGCACTTGAAGGAGTTCACACCAGTTATATGAGCATATATTTCTGCAGAATCCACCATGTCCTCCTCTTCCTTCACACACACCTGCTCAACAAAACAGGTGCATGTGATTTTCACCACATCTAAAACAAACCCATTTGTTAAAGCAGCAGTAATTAACCAAAGGTTCCAGCTTTACCTCTTCTTCATCATCGTCCTCATGGTTGCTAGAAGCTGTCCTTGTGGTTTCTCCAAAGTCATCATTTTTCGCGAACCTTCCTCGTACTCTCGGTCTGCTATCTGCTAGTGTCTTCCTGCATGCATACTGCAATTTGATTGAGGTGTTAGATTTATCCATGTGTGTTACCATGTTGCTTGTAATTTGACGGCATGATTCATGTTTAGAGGGTGCAAACCTTGATTTTCTTGCTGAAGTTCCTCTCATTCCTCTTCTTCATGTACCTACTGATCTTCTCTTTTCTCTGCTCAACAGAGAGTTTCCCAACTTTGTTGAAGGCTGAATCTTCCAAACTTGTGATCTCTGATGCTAAAGGAGTAGAACCAGCAACTCCATTAACCAGTTGTTGGCTCTCACTGCTAAGGGCCTTATAATGCAATTACACAGCAAACAGGTTAAATATACAGATGCTTCTCTTTTCTTTTCTTCTTGTTTATTGACCATATTTAGAGTTCGTTTCCTTACCTGCAAGTCAGCAGGGTTGAAGATACGCTGGAGAGAAGTTGGACAGAAGAGTCTACCATTGTCACCTTGAAAATCCACTTCTTGTGGATGCATTTCAGATCCACTGAGGATTCCCACAGAGAAGAGTCCTGGACTATCAGCAGAGAGTGCGGCTGTCATCATCCCAGCAGACATGAACGTTGCAGCAGCCATGGAGGGAGCAAGCAAAGAACAGGAAGGAGAAGAAGGGTTTAAAGGCATGAAAGAAGGAACAGAAGACAAACAATCTTCTTCAAAGACACAAGGCATTGGAGGCGCCATGAGAGGAGGAACATGGTCGGAGGCAGAGTATTCGGTTATTGCACTGATCACAGCGTCTGTTAATGGCATCTGCTGTTGCTGCTGCTGGCTCAAGGAAAGGTCAAACTGGTCATGATGACTCTGCTGCTGCCCTGTTAGAAACGGATGAAGAACAGTGGAGAAGTGAGGGGATGAAGAGAAATCAATGGAAGCCGAGATGTCGTTGTTGATCTCATCCGGTGAGTCAAAGATCAAGGACAGATTGCTGCTGCTGTTGAGAGTTGCAGTGCTGCTGGTGGTGGTGGTGATGGTGTTAGAGTTTGTGTTACCAGCTGTATCTTGGTAGTTGGTATTGAGATTATCTACTTCCTGGGAAATGTTGAGGCTGTTGTTGGCATAAGATGAATTCTCCTCATATCCACCATTAGAAGGAGAATCAACCTCTGATGTCTGCAGAGTCTCTGAGAAGAGCTCGGGGTCACAGAAATCAAAGATAGGACCTCCTCCTCCTCGATTCGGGCTCGATATGTCCTCCTGCAACAACAACACTGTCAAGAACATTGGAAAATGAAGCACGGCACGATACATGGTGATGATGGTGTTGAATTTAAGAACTAAAGCGTGGAACTGGGAATCCCACCAAAATGAAACTCTAGCAGCAAGTTCATGGTAATGGTCATGTTTGTGGGTTTCAGGTAGGCATTTTCCTTAAGTGTGGGATAAAACAAAAGACAGGGGTTCAAAGTTGGATGGTCTAATTGTGCAATTGCACCACAATCCACCATGTGATAAGTGGGAGAGGAATTATCCACTTGTGGCAACAACAGCAGCAACAACCACAACATCAACACATCTATCTATCTATCTAGTAGGAGTAACTAGCATAAAGCAAAGAGCTTACTTGCTATAGTGCCTAAATTCTTTGTAATACCCGAATAGTGGGGTTAGGCACACACGGAGAAACAATCAAGAACCTAATCAAAGATAACAAAGAGCATCCCGTTCTTGCCAAAGGTTAGAAAGAAGAAAGAAGCTGTGGAAAAAGGTAGTTATTCTATAGTGATCAAAAGAATGACGAAAGTTGAAACAAGTACTTGTGTCCCTTTGTCCTTTTGCTTGGCTAAAGGTATATTGAAGATAACTACCAATCAGAATGAATGCATCCTGCTGTTTATATATGCCCTTATGAAAGTGACGTGTATGTATATATGTAGATATATGTATCAATTTCTTCTCATGTAATTACCCTTCCCTTCTTGCATGCATGCTCACTCCATTCAAGTGTACTTGTCCTAAACAGAAACATGAAAACGATAGAGAAGCACCCCCTACCCTACCCCCATCATAAAGTAACATTTTCATAATATTCCTCATCTTTCAATATACTAATATATTAATCTACAGGGAAACAAAAAAATTTGTCATAAAAAAATCATTAAAAATCATTATTATATGCATGGTGCAATAGTACTCCATATAAAATTAGCATTATGCATGCAAAGAACAGAGGAAGAAGAAGAAGTTATTACAATGGGAAACTGGTGGTCCGAGGGATGATGAATCACGTCCTGCAACATCCTTTTCCTTTCAATTTATTCGACCTTGTGAGTGATTTTGTGAAGAAGAAGAAGAAGAAGAAGAAGAAGATTGTTTTTTTTTTCAAAACTGGAAGAACGTATATAAAAGAAGAAAGGGGGAAAAAAGAAAAAGAAAATAAGAAACAGAAAAAACGGTGTTGACAGGGTTTGAGTAACCAAGAACAGGGTTATGTGAGCTGGAAATGTAGGAGTAGAGAGCAAACAGAGGATGAAGAAGATGGAAAAAGACAGGACAGAGATATGAACAGATGTATGTGTTTTGTTGTGTTGTGTTGTGTTT
Organism: Stellera chamaejasme; assembly: GCA_024586325.1. NCBI lineage: Eukaryota > Viridiplantae > Streptophyta > Magnoliopsida > Malvales > Thymelaeaceae > Stellera > Stellera chamaejasme. The sequence continues at coordinate 36,744,922 of CM044984.1, forward strand.
CTGGGTTTGAAGAAGAAAAGGAATGGATTAACGTTGAGAGATTATGAGATGGAGAGAGAGGTTTTTTAAGAAAAGAATGGGAAAATGAAAGGTAAGTATTTGTGTGTTTGTGTGTGTGTGGGAAATTAAATTATTAAGCTAAAGTTATATATAGTTGGTTTCAGCGTCAACCCGACCATCGCGCTCGCCCGCTTGTTTTTTCTTTTGCTCTCTCTCAACATCGCCGTCGACTATGCCACGTCACCCTTCAACTGCCACGTTGGTCAGCCAGGTCACACTGGAAATCCAGTTGACCTAGCCCCACAACAAAATTTCCGCCGACTGTTTCTCTTCCTTGCCCGGACTATTTCCGTACCTCGCTTCTCGTCCTTATGCTTCTCCATTTCTTTCATTTCGGTCCCACTTCTTTTATTTCCTTTTCTTTCACTTGTTCAATTTCGTATTGATGGCGATTTAGTGCCTGCCTTTACCTTTACTTATCTAGTTATCCCTTTTTCGTCAAACTAGAATATGCCGTAATACATTATTGCAAGCTGTAGGCTGTGGCAAAATGATTTGGATTGTTGCCAAGGGTAATGTCAGTCCATTTATTCCACTCACCTATCAATACTCTTTAGAATAAAAGCCGTGAGTCTCGGCACTTGGCTTCGTGGTCATACTGCTAAAGACACTTGTAAAGGTTTTAAGTTTTAAGTTCGAGTATTCGATATTCTCAACCCTCTACCCCTTTTGTATATAAAAAAACAAAACAAAATGAAAGCCGGGAACCTTTCGCCTTTGTATTTCTTTCTTATTTTTATTTTCACTTTCATTTAGTTGTAATTTCTTCTACTACTAATTAAGCTAATAATTACTTCTTTAAAGTTGTGTATTTTCCATTTTCATACCGATAACAACGTTATCTCCAAATTTTATACTAGGTCCCTCCCTCAGTCCTAGCCTAGCTTGTTGTCCTTTTTGCATTTTTAAAAAAAAGATTATCAAGGTTGTATGTGACATAAGTAAAAATTAAGATAAACTTTCAATATCACCCCAACCTTTTGCAATGCACGTGTGATCAGATGGAAGAAAAGGAGGGTTCAATATAGAAGGAGAAAACAAACAAAGTATAGATTAATAATGTCTGAGGAAATAAAAAGTAAGTTTTAGGAAAATGACCAAACAAAGTAATAAATTTTACTCCTATTTGTGACAAATAATTTGAAATACATAAAATTACAAGGTGACCCGTATTATTTGTTGAATGATTAAATCAATGGATGATCATTAAATCAATCCCTACAGTACTTCAGACTTATAATATTGAAACAAATCCGGAGAGATCCCTAAACTATTATGTTTAGTCATAAGAAGATAAAATTATGATATTAGACAAAACTATCGTATCTCCAAAATAACCAATTTCCTCCTCCTCATCCCCTCGATGTTGGTCTGTCGACTGATTTCCCCCTCAACGCCGGTCTGTAAATTTCATCCTTGTATGTAGGTTTTGCCCATATATGACATGTATAGTTTATGGATATATTTTTTGAAAAAAACATATACAATTGTATTGGGAAGAAAGTAATTAACAAATGTATAATTGCGACATATAGTACATTAAGAAATTGAACCGTAACTGTTTTTCAGATATTAAAGGTTGGCACACGTTACCTATAGAATCTGGTTAGTTAAAGGTCGGATCTCCAATTTATAAATGGTGTCTTTTCACTGTTGCTTCTGTATCTTTGTTCCTAGTAAGAAGCTCGCTTTTAATTTTCAAATATATGTTCCTTTTGGGTGTAATATATGTTCCTTTTGGGTGTGTTCAACACCAATTTTTCCCAAAAATAGTTTCCAATTTTCCCCACCCCAATACATGAAATAACCTTAAACCTATCAATTCATCATTAATTTTCTATAAAATAATATTTTTCTCAAATTTCTATACTCACATACATCTCATTCATCAATCAAAACACGCTTCCCCAAATTTCCCAAAAACTTTTTCCACTCTCAAATGAACAGAGCCTTTTGGGGTCAATTCAGCAAAAAAAAATCTCAATTTTTTTCCAACTTTCTCATTTCCAATACATTTAACAACCTTAAATCCATCATTTCAATATAAAATAATATTTTCCTCAAATTTCTCTACTCACATATATCTTATCCATCAATCAAAACACACAACCCCAACTTTCCTAAAATATTTTTCCTCTTCCACCAAACTATGAGTCTTCGAGGAAAAAAAACCTTCAAGAACATAAATATCCCTTCAACAATATTATAAAGGACAATCAACTCCAAGTGTTATGAAAATGACAGCTCCCCATTGAGCTGCATATATATATATATATATAGAGGAAGTGCACGGTTAGTCCTTTATTTTTTATATTTGTCCTATTTATGACATATTTTAAGAATTCGTCCTACCAAGGTCCCTTATCTTTGATTTTTGATGCATCCGTAATCCTTCTGTTAATTTAACCGTTATCATTTCTGTTTTCTTTATGCTTTTACTCAAATACCCCTCACAACTAAAATCTAATTACACATTTTGTAAAAGTATGGTTATTAAACTTTTTGTGAATGAATATACAAATCCCTAAAACTTTTTTTCTTTCATATACTCCCCCTCATCATCAGACATCATCCAGCACACCAAGCTCCTACCCCTCCTGATTCCATCATCCCCAGCACCATCATAGCTACCGTCGATCTCATCGAATGCACCGCCATCATCGGCTCACTCACCAAGATTGTTGCATCCGGCCAGGATCCTCATCCGCATCTAAGCCTCACAAACCCATCTTACTTGTACCCACTCAGTCCCACCGCCGTTGTCTTGCTCCTCGCGATCAACCGAGATCGAGCCAGATCCGGACGACTTAGACGTCCGCTCACTGTAGAGGAGACTGATTTGGGCACATCTCCTCAACATCAGAAGCTTTGATCCATTCAGGGCTGGCGTCGACACCTGATTCCAATTATTCAAGGCCTTGAATCATTCATTAGAAGCTTTGAAGAGGAAATTTTGACTCCGACGCCGGCGTCTAATTCCGGCGATTCCAGGCCGGATCTGGTCTATCTTCTCGAAGCTTCCGACAACAAGCTCGGTTTACCACCGAGTTTTTCTTCTGGGCAGAAGATGGAGACCGTCGTTGAGCCCGATGAAGGGCTTGAAACAACCGGGTTTGGGGAAATAATCAAATGGAGGCGAATGACGCGCCGGTGGTTCAGTACGGCGGGCTTCGTGGGGCAGCGAGGAAGAGGTTTGAAGGTGACAAATCTTTCGGATTGGGTGAGGAAGAAGAAGCTTTGAATGTTTAGTGTGTGGAGGAGAGGGAGAATCTATATGGAGTATTGGGTAAAATTGATAGAATTTTATAAAATCAAGGAAGAAGTTATATACTCCCTCCGTCCCCGAAAGATTGGTAGATTTGTTTGGACACGGAGATTAAGGTGAATGTAAGATGTTTGTATATGTTTACTTAATTGCCCCTTAGTTGAGAGTGCACAAAAAACGGGGTAGAAAAAGTAAAGATAAAGTGAGGATAGTTTAGTAACTTTGAGAGTGAGAAGTTTCCTTTTAAGGAAAGTGATCAATTTTTCTGGGACAGCCCAAAAAGGAAATGTGTACAATTTTTCAGAGACGGAGAGAGTATTAAAGAAGGGTGTTTCGTCATTTCATATAGGGAATAGTCAAATTAACGGTAAAATTAACAGAATGACTATAAATGCACAGAAAATCAAAGATAATGGACTCTAACAAGACGAATTCTTAAAATATGATCTAAATAGGACAAACATCAAAGATAAGAGACTAACCGTGCCCTATATATATATATATATATATACTAGATTTGTTTCTTTTTTCTTTTTCTTTTATTCTAGATTCTGATTTAGGGCTCGTTTATTTGGACAAAAAATTATGGGATAAAAGAATATAGATTTATGTGAACTGATATGAAATTTGTGAAAGAAAAAGATTCAAGTGATTGTGGGAAAAAATTTCCTTGTAATGTTCAAGCTATGTGAGATTTGTTTAATTTCCACAAGTACGTAATTGAACATTTAATATTATTAGTTATTAATTTTGCTAAGTGGAAAAGGATTTTATTTTCAAATTATTATAACATTTTAAACAGCTATAAACCAAAGATTGATGTTGTATAGTAGTTTAAATTATTTTTGCAAAATTTAATTAAATATGAGAGAGAGAGAGAGAGAGAGCTGTGTGTAGGGGTGTAAGTCGGGTCAACCCAACGAATTTTGAGTCAGGTTGGCCCGAATCCGAAAATCCGAACTATTTATATACAAATCCGAATACAACCCATATATATTTTCAGTTCGGGTCAACCCGAATCCGAAATTCTCGGGTTAGGGTTGGGTTGACTCATGTAACCCGAACTCATGCTTTTCCAGAATTTAAAAAAAAGAGATTAAATTTATTTAGGTTAACCCGAACCCAAAATTCTTATACCTTTGCATGCTGGACCGAAATCGACCAAAACTTTTTTTTTCGGATCAGGTCAGATTTAAGGTGGTAATCTGACCTTCATGGTTCCAGTTTTTTTTCTTCGAAGAAAATGACTTAGATCCATGGTTTTAAAATTTTGATTGTAATTCCTATCATTATAGAGAGAAAACTTGAGTTAAAGCTTAGTAAATGACCAATGTGGGACAATTAGTTAAAGCCTTAAGAATGCCTCTTGGATAGAGAACTTTATTCAAATAAGTGTGGAGCCTCTTTATCTAGCATCAAGCATCAATGTGGGACATTGTGTGGTTCACTCTTTCTTATCTTACTATCAGTTTTCATCCCATATTGTTGGTGGAAAGATAGACCTAAGGTTTGTCTTTATAAATTTCTAAGGTTTCAGGCTTCTACATCATTTGTCTTTCTTTATAGGCCATGCCTTGTATGCTCTCACCCTACATTGTTAGTTGATGAGAGAAATGCAAAAGTTGAGTCTTTAAATGGGTTAATACTCCCATGGTCCATACAAACTTTAAAGCTTGAAGTATGTAAAAAGCATGCCTTGTAATTTTAATCTTTATCCCACATTGATGGTAGATAAAAGATGAGCAAGAGTTGAATCTTTAATTTGCTTTTTTCATCCCACATTGGATGTCTACAAAGGCTTGATGCCCCCCAAGTATGTATAAAAACATGCATTATGAGTCTCTACCTTAGTTAGCTAAAGAAATTATAGCAAGTGAAGAGTTAAAATGTCTTTATTTACAAAATATATATAATGATTTAGTGGAAGTTCAGGCTTTGGATCGGGCTCGGAAATTTTGGGTTGAACCCGACCCATATTTGAAATTTGGGCTAAAAGTCGGGTTCGGGGCACCCAAGGGTGTTTTCACCCTTCACCCGACCCTAACTGATACGATCACGGGGACGCTTGACGCGAAACCACGCGATCGTCGGAAGCGCCGGATCTAGCTTGGAGGAGTCGCAAGAACAGTGAGGGATAGTTTCGGCCTCAGTCACCTCCCAACTACGAGGTTGGGCAATATCTGAGATAATGCCTGGGGAAGATGGAAGATCTAGCACCTCTTAACTACGAGATTAAGCAATACTAGATATATTAAACTTGATGATAAACAATCAAGGGGGATGGCGGAAATAGCAAGGGGGTGAGAACCGAAGCCTAAGGAATTGTCCTTCTTAAGCTTTAAACATGTTCTATCTATTCTAGGAGTCTGTTGTTCCTTTTATAGAGAAGGGAACAGACTCTTACATATGTGCATGCATGTCAAAAGCATAAAGTGCTTTAACATGCATGTCATCTTAAAAAGGTAAAAAGGTAAAAGCTAAAGTAATATAATACTCCCAAGTGTCGGCATGAAAGGAGGGAGTGTTTCGGATGGGATGGGAGTGGTTGGGAGTGGTTGGCCGAATTGTTGAGCATAGGTGGCTTCGCTTCAGGGCTTCGCCTGAACTGGAAGGCCTCGCACTGAAGGCCTCGCCTTCGCCTGGAAGCTTCGCGGAGATGGCTTCGCCGAATGGCCTCACCTTCACCTGGAGGCTTCGCGGAGAAGGTTTCGTCTAAAGGCTTTGCCTTCACTTGGAGGCTTCGCATGAGGGAAGCCTGGCCTTAGTGCCTGAACTGGAGGTCCTCGTGTTGAAGGCTTCGTCCTCGTCTGGAGGCTTCGCAGAGATGGCTTCGCCCAAAGGCTTCGCCTTCGTCAGGAAGCTTCGCCTGGAGGTCTTGCCTTCACCTTGAAGACTTCACGTTGGAGATTCTTGCTTGAGGGCTTCGCCTTGAGGCTTCGCAGGCATGGCTTTGCCTGAGGGCTTCGCCATCGCCTGGACGCCTTTGCATGATGAAGTCCAGCCTTTGCCTTGAGGCTTCGCAGGAACGGCTTCGCCTGGGGGCTTCGCCATCGCCTGGATGCCTTCGAATGAAGAAGCTTTGCCCTCGCCTTGAGGTCTCTCGTGGAGTCCTCGCGTAGAGGCGTTGCCTTCTCCTGGTCAGGTGATCGCCTGAACCATGGATTAGGCCGCTTGGGCCTCTGAACCTCCTCGCCAAGGGGGTGCTTCGAGCTTCATTCTCCTTCCTCTTCGCTCTTGGACACTTTGTTGTCGCTTGGGGATCCCATGATCACATCACTAACCCGACAATTTCGGGTCAGGTTCAAGTTCGGGTTGCGGGTTTGACTTACACTCCTAGTTGTATGGTTAGGGGAAGCTAGATCTCCGCATTTGGCATTCACCAAATTCTTACTTGCTTTCGCCTGCCACAAACGACAAACTGCGTCTCTCCCACAGAAGTGAAGTGAAATAGGAGTACTTGTTTTAGATAGATTGTGAAAATGAAGTATGAGATATACGTATATATAATAGTGGTTTCTTGTTTCATTAATTAACTTGGGTTTTTTGGAACAGATATGAGACTATTACTAGTATCATATATGGTATCTCACTTGATCATGAATATCTCAGTGTGAACTCTTTTCAACTCTGGTTGTGACTGTGGAGTCTCTTGTGAGGGGAGATTATTAGGATAGTCACAAGTGGTTCAGCTAGGCTCATAGTTCAGTATGTCCATAATTGACAGATTGTTAGGATAGTCACAAGTGACATGACTTGTCTCATATGAATGGTGAAAAATTAAGTGTGATATATATATATAGTATGAGGTTTCAAATTTAACATTTTTTAAGTGAATTAATCAGTTTTCCACCTCATCTTATTCACTAGTGAATTAGTCATTTTTTCACCTAAACTAATTAGAATCTAAGGTGAATTTAAGAGAAGTGAATTAGTGTAAATCACGGTGAATTATGAGAAGTGAGTCAGTTTTCCACCCAAGGCTCATGGTTTATTTCTTTTAGTTTATGCGATTTGTTTCCTTTCATGAGTGGATACGAGAATGAGATGGTTTCTTTTTTTTGAAGAGTGTTTTAGTTGTAATTCATCATCCACTCTTATCATTTTTCACGGTGGTTTCAAACATGCATCACAATTATGATGTTTGAAACCCCCTATTTATGATGTAGTACGAGAAAGTACCAAAATTGGTAAAACAAAAATATAGGTAGAATTGCACAAAATAGAAAAGTCGTATAACTATATAAATATTGGGTGCAAAATGAACAAAGTAAAAAAGATGGAGACAATATAGCAATTCTAGCAAATTTCAGAAATTAATAATTCCAGTAAAATATAAGAAAAATCCACCAGAATAATTATAACGAAATTTTATAGAAATTATGTCGGAAATTAAACAAATTGATAGTATAATAATAAAATTCTAATTTTAACAATAAATTAGAATTAACAAGAAGATAAACGGATCAAACCAAGAAAAGTTTAGAAATAAGAACCGTTCTTCGGGATTTGGTTTCCGAGGCTTGCGTTGCCACACAATTTTCTTAAAAAAGATTCGCTCCTTTTGTCTCCGAGGATACAATGGAGATGCGAAAAGAGCTTTGCACTTAAAGCTTTTCCGCCGACGAATTAGAACCGAAGAACTTAAAGAACACCAGAAACAATGATGCAAAGGATTTTTGTAAGAAGAGAGGAAGATGATTTAGCAAGAAGAGGTGTGCTAGGGATGAGAAATAATGTGTCATTTTACAGTGTTTAATATATGCCTAGCCATTATGATACCTAAATGCACCATAAATCTAGCCATTAATCCTAACACTAATGACCATGAAACCATCATACTTATGGTCCATAAATCATCATACTAATTAATGGTGAAAAAACCTCCAAATTTGGCGAAAAATAAATAATTTTTCATTCATTTTCCTTCCACTATTTCATATTTCCAACATATGATGGTAGTCTCTTGTTTCATCACCCTATTGGCGCCACCAAATAAATCGAAATGCAATAAATTTTGTTGGATGTTTTTTTAATTCTCCAAATAATTAAGAAAATCGTGGGATAATTTTGAAGAATCCTGGAAGAAAAAACAAAAAAACAAAACAACTATCGCTCTAATTTTAGAGTACTAGCAATTAGTCACATGGAATTAAACTTAACCGAAATAAAACAAGTTGTTATTCTATGCTCACTATTGGGGCTTTTTTGTTGTTATATTAGGACAATAGTCAATAGCAGTCGAGGAACTTCCATAGCAAAGACCAAAGTAGAACAAGGAATAGAAAAAGGAACTGATGATGTTTGTTCCTAAATGTTTTTAATACTATTTACATAATTTGTCCCACGACTCCGCCACGATCCGTAATTCTGTATGCCTTGAAATTACTAATAGAGAAAGAAAAATAAAAGTTCTTAAAATTTAAATGTTCGGAAATTGTTCATCGAACAGAAAATTATAACATCACGCTTTAATTTTCTTACACCACCAGAAGAAAAAAAACTTACAAATGTACTACTCGATCGTATATATAAAAAATCTTCCAAATACTAATAGATTATAAAACATAAGCCAACAGAAACGTTTGGTCTGGATGAGATTCCCTCTTTGGAAGTCCCTTTCTTAATAAAAAAAAATGACACTCCAGTAATTTATGTTGTCAAATAGAGTATAAAACCTTTCTTTTATTGCACAAATAGATTATAAAACTAATAATTACATTTCACATATCATCAATTGCTACAGAGGATAGAGAATACTATAAAACTTATACTCCATTTTACAATATGTGCAATCATCCAACTTTTGATCTACCCGATTCCCCTCCATTTTTAAAGCTGTAATTTTTCTCCGAAAATTTTACGGGAAGAATAACACATTTACTGTAACTTTAATTATTATCCCATTGAGATCCTGTTTTAACTTTTTATCCCAATAAATTCCTGTTTTTCAACTTTTTTTTTTAAATTTCGTGGTCATTTTCCATCCAACATCCGTTAAGTTTAACGGATTTTAGAGAAAAATAATAATTTTAGCAATTCAACTTTTTTGGAAAAATCTTTTACACCATAAGTTTTAAACCTAAACATTTAGGCACACACCTAACAATTACTATAAATTTAACATTTTTATCAAAAAGTTTCCAAACTTCACATTCACTCACAACACCCACCAGACCACCGCCGGAAAATCCAAAATGGAGAAAATAATACACCGGATCGTAGATCGGGGCTCGGGCTCGCCGGATCTTGCCCTGAGGCCGGCGAACCGCGGCCCCAGGCAGACGAAACATGGCTATGGGTCACCGATTCGCGGCCCCAGCCCGGCATTTAGCAAGCCCAGGCAGCGAATCGGCGACCCGGGGCTGCGATTTGCCGGCCTCAGGCCAAGATTCGGCGTCCCTAGGCCGAGATACAGAGAGCCCGATCCCCGATCTACGATCCGGTGTATTGTTTTCTCCATTTCAGATTTTCGGCGGATGTTGTGAGTGAATGTGAAGTTTCGAAACTTTTGGGTAAAAATGTTAAGGTTATAATGGTTGGGTGTGTGCCTAAATGTTTAGGTTTAAAACTTAGGGTGTAAAAGATTTTTCCAAAAAAGTTGAATTACTAAAATTATTATTTTTCCCTAAAATCCGTTAAACTTAACCGATGTTTGATGGAAAAGAACCACGAATTAAAAAAAAAAAGTTGAAAACATAACTTTATTAAAACAAAAAGTTAAAACAGGACTCCGATGAGACAATAATTAAAGTTACAGAATTAATGAGTGCACTTTACCCTTGCTTACAGTATAAGTTTGTTATCTTGTAGCAAAATATCTTTACTTATTTAAAATCATAATTCCATCGAATGTTTCTCCTCACAAAACTTCCCCCCCAAATTCAAAAACTCTAACTTTAATATTGTTCTTTTTTTTCTTTAAAATTTTTGTTTTCTGTTGTGTATTTGTATTAGGAATTTTTTTAAAGAAATCCGAGAATGTGTTTTTGATTGATGCAAGAGATGTATGTGAGTAGAGAGATTTGAAAAAATATTATTTTATAGAAAATTGATAATAAAATGATGAAATTAAGATTGTTGTGTATTTAGAATTGAAAAGTAGAAAGAAAAAAAATCCCAAAATATTGTAGCTGAATTGAGCATTTGCAAAGAACACACTTTAAGCTTATTGATTTTAAGTGATGGATAGAAGGAATAATATGAAACTTAGGACTTAGGAGATACTTGTGTTTTAGTGTGCAGCGAATGATTGATTGACAGAAATGGGATCGGCTTCTCTTTATTTTCCTTTATCTCCGGTCCTATTCCAGTTTAGGATCTAGTTTTTGTAATTAAACCTAAAACCTAACGAAATCACTAATAGATGTCTAGTCCATGAGGGTTTTTGTATATTTCATCAAACCTCGGGGGTTCGAGAATTCTGAAAATGCGGGGGGCAAAGTAGAGATTAGACCAAACCTCAGGGGTTTTTCTGATAATTTCCCTTTTATTTTTGATTTTTTGCAACTCATAGTCTCTTATACTCCTTTTCTCCCAAGTATGTTGTCACAACAATATAATTTGAAAATATCGCATTTCTATTTTTATTTTATTTTAATATACTTTTACTATTGCAAATATATTCATAGAATATAGGGGGTGAGTTAGGAGAGGTGTGAATGAGTTTGGAATGAGGTGATGATAAAAGTTTATGTAAAATAAGTTAATAAACAAAGACAATGATCTTAATCTACAATAAAAGGCTAAAAATGACAACTCATTTGGGATAAATGGAGTATTTGATTGATTTAGTACTAGTTATTGAGAACTACAGTATTTTTTAACCACCTTAGAAAATCATAATCTTAGAAATATTATAATCAAGTTGAAAAACAACTTTCAATAACAACAATTAGGATAATAATATTTGTTAATTTATCTAATTTTTAAAAAGTGTAATCAATAACAAAACACACGTCTTTTATTTAAAGTTATTTTGAAATCAGAATTTCAATTTTCGAGAATGGAGGGAGAAAAATGGAATCTGGTTTTAAAAAAAACTTTAATAAATAAAAGGTATGTGTTTTGTTATTTTTTTGACTTTAAAAAAAACTAGATAAATTTACTATTGTTATTTTTATTCACTGAAAGTTGTTTCTCAACTTGATTAGAAAATCATTCAACTCAGAACCAAAGTTTCAATACTGCATTTCTCAGTGCCCTTCAAAAATAAATAAATAAAAACGGCTTCTCATATTAGAAAATGATTTTTGTTAATGTGAGATGTAACATAACATGTTGGCTAGCTAGGCTGCAGGTTACCTTTAGTAGTCCGTGCGTGCATGGAGCTAGAAAGTTGTTCGATATGTGGAATCCATCAATCTCAAAAAATATGTATATCAGCTTTCAGTCAAGATTTGTTTGTTCTCCAGCCATTAAATCATGTGCAACCTCTTACTGAATCCACTGTTGAAGGAAAAAGTAGTTGACAAAAGTTTGGAGCCCCTAGCTTCCAATATTTTCCCATTCAACTTAGAATCAAAGTTTCAATACTGCAGCTTTCTGCATGCATTTTCTAGTTATTTAAATATTAGGGTAAATTAAAAATATATCATCAATTTTAGTGAAATATTCAGTTTAATCATCTATTTTGAAAAATCATCAGTTATCCCCTTGGGGTATAGTGAAACTTTCAATTACCTCCTTTGACTGTTTATGATTTTAGTTGACCGGTAGAGATTTTAGGTGTAATTGCATTAACTATCCTCCAAAACAGTCAAGCAGAATGGTCTCGTCTGCATCGCTGCGGCCTGAGTTCATCCGTGTTGCTGTAGCACTCAGGCAACAACAACGGTTGACAGGGGTGGACGGTTGGGGATAAAAAAATAAGATAAATTAAATATTGGGGTTGAAATATTAGAAATATTAATGATAAGAAGTGGTTGACCCTAAAATTCTAGATGGTCAACTAACATCACAAACGATCAAAGGGAGTAACTGAAGGTTTTACTAAATCTCAGGGGTAACTGAGAGTTCTTGAAAATAGAGGAGACAGACTGAAGATTTTACTAAACCTCAAGAGATATATGTAATTTACACTAAATATATATTAATCTAAATTTAATGTCATGTGACATCAATTATTGGGTCTAATTAATACAATATCATTTTCCAAACAAGTATTTTTATTTCTTAAATTTAAAATATCATTTTCTTTTCTGTTTTTCACTAAACTTTTTGAAATATTTTCATTTTTGCAATGTTCCTTATTCTTTTTCACGCCATTTCCCTATCTTTCTTCACCCGTATTATAAGGTTTTCCATTCATTAAAAACAAGTTAATTCTACTCATACAATCTATCACGAGAATATTGAAAAAGAAAAGTAAAGAAAAGTTTCCAAATTTTCTAAACTAATTAAATGAGTTCAAATTAATCAAGTAGGAGTATTAATTTCTCAAACATTTTCCACAAACTAATTAGTATTTACGTATAATCATGGTCGGACTGATATTTTTCTATCTAGCTAGGAGGAATATGATCATCTTTTTCCCATGATCAGATATACGTTTGTTCTTCAATCCACATGAGGAGGATATATATATTCGATCTTCTAATTTTGAGACACACAGGAATCAAAATTGCTAGGTTTCCTAAGCTGTCTCACTTTTGAATGCACGTCCCGTAATACTGTTGGCTCTCAAACTTGTTATTAATTTTATTTCTTCCTCGTCTCTGTGATTCTGTCTCTACGGTGTCGTTCTAATTTGGGCAAAGCCATGTAGCAACAATGCCATTGGTGTTTGCCTTAGGGTTTAATCTTGGCATTCTTTTGCTCAGACATTGGTAGGACACAAAGATGCTTGTTTGCTTTCTTCCAAATTAAAGCTCTGGTCTTTGGGAAGACAACGCATGATTGTTGTAGGGCAGAAATACTCTTGTCAATCTCAACATCGAATTCTTGACTCCCTAGATTTCAAAAATAATCATAATTACAAGAAAGGAAGGAATTACTATTTTTTACATGTTTTGTTGAGTAAATTCTGTTGGTAGTCCCGTAAAATTAATTATTCTTATATTTTGATCATATTTTAAAAAATTGTCCTATTTGGATCAATCATATGATATTGTGTCATATTATGGTCATTTTCATCTAGTTGAACCGTTAAGTTCATCATATTCTTATGAATTTATCGTTTTACCCTTCGAATTGTTAAGAAAAAAATCATTTTGGTTCTACAACTATTATTTTCCAAAAATTTAACCCCTAAATTTGGTGCACCTATCAACACTACGTTGTTGGGAGCACTTCTAATGCGTTAAATCCGCGTTATATAATGCAGAAACAACCGAAGTAGATTTCACACTAAATAAGCCTGCGATAAGTTCTCCAATGCGGTTTTACCGCAGTATGTAATGCGGTTTAATACGGCTTTGGCCGCATTACAATAAAATTGAAAAATAAAAACTGGATGAATCATCCGGATTCATTCAGGAAACGCAGAAATGTAACCTTAAACACATAAATGCAATCCTAAACCCAAAAACCCTAAAAAAACAAGATTTTAGATAAATAAATTCAAACATTTTCTTCTATTTCTTCAATTTCTTGAACCAACAACTCACAATAATTGATGTACAACAACTAAAATCAAACAAAAAACCAAAATTAAAGAAAAAAAAGATATACTTTTGCTCAACGGTAGACAACGGCCACAAGAAGGAGGCGAGGCGACGGATCTGCAAAAGAAAAGAATAAAACGAGGAGGAGGCGGATCTGAGAAAGCTTACAAAGGAAAAAATGAGACTTTCGGCATGTCGGAAGTGGCGGAGAAGGAGAGAAGGTGAGGGGATCTTACTGTGGGAGGTGGCGAGACGAGGTGAAATGGCGGTTTTTAGATTAAAATTAATCAGTATATATTCATGTTTTGAGATAGTTCAAAACACTACCCCTTCCCCTTTTTTTGTCTTATTTAATCGGATACACAAAGTAATCAAATTAGTTGAATGTGTAGCTTTTGATGAGTATACCTGAAGGTTGTTGAGGTTGAGTGGTGAAGAGCTTATCTTTTCTTAAGCAAGATCTCGGGTTCGAGTTTTGTGTATGAAAAAACACCACTGAAAGAGCTCTATTGAAGAGATCAAATAATGATTGATTCAGTTAAACCAGAAAAATTATAGTTCAAAAAAATAAAGTGCAAAAGAAATTTCATTAAAGAGAACTCGATAATATACCCAAACTCACTCGACTTACGAGCAAACCTTCTAGCATTCCTCTCACACCAAAGAACATAAACACAACAGCACGCAAAGTTCGCCGAACCTTTGCCTTAAAGCTCTTACCCTTCGCCCCTCTCACCATCCACCGATGACACAAGTGCCAATTGGAAGGAGATGAGGCAAGACCAACCATCTCTAGTGCACCTGAAAGAATAAACATGGAGCAAGGGTAATGGAAGAAAAGATGATTTCTAGATTCAACGTAGCCATCACAACTGTGATATTCAAAATTTTGAGAAATCGTTTTACGAAAATACGCGACATGTGATATTCAAAATTATGGAAATTAAATCACAACTGTTGTTTGAAAAAATAAAATGCAACCGTGGTAGCATTTGAGCTCGGGCCTCTAAGTCAGATTAAAGGCCCATTCGTTGCTCCAATAGCTTTTACCGGGCCCAGACCGATGCGGATCACCTTGGGCCAAGTCCAGCCCAATCTACTTTTGAAATATCCCTAATCGGTTGACCATGTCCTCTTTATTACACTTCACTGAACCTCCCTCCAGCCCTCTTTTGCTGCTCCGATCGACATTCTCGGCACACCGACCAGAGTTTATCGCCGGAGTTGATAAACCCTAGTTCATTTTTCCGCCATGAATTGCGCCAGTAAGTCTCTTTTCTTCATTCTTTTTCTGCATGCAGTTGTTGTTGTTCGTTTTCATTTCCTCGTCGCTCTCCCCTTCCTGTTACTAATCCGTTCTGTTATTTTGCTTCCATTACAGTCTCCGGCGAGGTTCCGGAGGATCCGGTGGTTTCTAAGAAGTCCGGCTTGCTTTTTGAAAAGCGTTTGATTGAGAGACACATATCGGTATTGTCCCTGCCCTTATTCGATTTTTTCTCGTCTTTGGTCTCTTACAACTTTAGGGTTTTCTAGTAGCCTGTTGATGAGATGATTCATCTGCTTTTACTCGTTTGTGCATTGCTTCTCTGTGGGCGGATGATTCTCTGACGCAGTTCGCGTTTGTCATTGTTAGTTTTATGTTGGAAAGTGGTGAGGATGGAAGTTCAGATGATTTTATTTACTAGTTCTGAGATGCTTTAGTAAAGTCCTTTACTTTAAACTAGAGAAAAATAGGGAAAAGGTTGGAAATTTTTAAAATTGAGGTGAAATTTAAGAGAGAAAATTGGAGAAAAGTAATTCAACAAATTTTCTTTGTTTTTTTTTTGGTGAAAAGAGCACAACCTAGGTCAGCTATGCGTTTTGAGTTTGTTATATTAGTAATTGTGGGAGTTAGCGTGTTAGCTTACTATAGAATTAGGACTTGATGACTTGATAATATGAATTGACTCTTTATATAGCGATTGAATGTTATTTGTATTGAAAGTTTGGTTTGGATTTGAATCTGTTTCTTCAGGACTATGGAAAATGCCCAGTAACTGGAGAACCACTTACCATGGATGACATTGTTGCAATAAAAACTGGAAAGGTCTACCCCCCCTCCCTCTCTCTCTCTCTCTCTCTCTCACACACACACACACACTGGTTTTGCTATGAAAAATAAGATATCTCGTAGTATTTTTTTTCTTTATACATCTCATATTATTTCTATTTTCCTTCTAACCCCACATTCAGATTGTGAAGCCCAGATCACTTACAGCAGCCAGCATCCCGGGAATGCTGGGGATGTTCCAAAATGTACGTTTCTCTATCTATGAAGCTGGTAGTATGATGTCGTATATTCGAGTAATTGAAATACTGACAATGCACATGATTTTTTAAGTTGTTGGAAGAGACTATAGTACTAGTACTTGCTTTATGAGCTGATTTCTTGCCATTATATGTTAATGCATCTTGGCTACATGCTTATGGGTTTAATTACCTAGTGAGGAATTGAGTAGAAGTAGATGTTTTAAGAAAAACATTTAGTACTATAAAACCTGCAAAAATAACCTAGGCAATTAATATGGGATGGATCATGGAAGGAGTAATTCGGTTTATATTTTCTTCTATCATCATTTTGCATTGTACTAAAATTGATGTCAAAGAACATTGAGGGACATTCAATCAATATTTTCCATGCTGCTCAAGTGTATGTCTGACCTTTAGATTTCTTCTTGGTTAATTATTTTGATGTTTTTTCTGTTTCAGGAATGGGATGCATTAATGCTATCCAATTTTGCTCTAGAACAACAATTACATGCAGCAAGACAAGAGCTAAGCCATGCGCTCTATCAGGTATCTAGCATCATCTTGAATGATATTTTGATGGGGAGATAGTTTGGTCAGTTTCTTTCTCTGTTAATCTGGGAGTTAAATTTAAGGGATCGGTTGGGCATGATTTGGTCTAATGGGTGAATTTAATTGCTCGCAGCAGTGTTCAGCTGGCTTTTATTTGCCATCAGTTTCGTAAAGGACTGCTGTTTATATAGTTTCTGTGCTTTACTTATCTATTGAATACCATAAAGGCCTGACTTTTAGTTTATGTTTTCAAGCATGATGCTGCGTGCAGAGTGATTGCAAGACTGAAAAAAGAAAGAGATGAAGCGAGGTCTCTGCTTTCTCAGGCTGAGAGACAGCTACCATTACCTGCAGCAGCAGTTACTGCTAACAATGCTGCTCTCAGCAATGGAAAAAGAGGTTGTCAATATCTTTGCTGTTGCTGGCGATATAGTGTTGCCTGGCTTCCTGCTTACAGTATGCTTAATATTTACTGCAGGTGCCGAAGAAGAGGAGTTGGGTTCTGATGCCAAGAGAATGCGTCCTGGAATCTCAGCCAATATTATTACTGAGCTTACAGACTGCAATACAGCTCTGTCGCATCAACGTAAAAAACGCCAGGTGTTGTTCATTTTCTTGGATCATTTGAAACTTTTGTGTTTTATTTATCTCAGAGTCCTTGTTATGCCCATTCACAACAATATATATATATTAATTTTCCTATAAAAATCTGTACCTTTAGATACCTCCAAGCTTAGCTTCTATTGAGGAATTGGAGAGGTTCACCCAGATCTCTAGTCATCCACTTCACAAGACAAGTAAGCCGGGGATCACATCGATTGACATCAACCTTTCAAAGGTTTGTTTTGTTTTTCTTTGCATAAAGTAAGATCTTCAGGCTGTGTCTTTTTACCGTACTTGATCAAGTTAGTAATCCCTCTGGTGTAAGTTCTACTTGTATGACATCCAGACACAATGTGTTTTCTCTTGCTGAAAAAATGAGAATGTGCGAGGAGATTGTAGACGCTATTATTCATTTGCAGGCATTCCCAGCTGGACCATTTGTATACTGTACTATTACTTGTGTCTTAAATTTGAATAAAACTCTCATAAGGAAACACCATATCTTTTTGACAAATTGTGCATTCATAATGCTTTCGTTTTGTTTTTGCTAGGATATCATTGCTACTGGAGGGCATGATTCTAACTCTGTGATCTTCGATCGGACCTCAGGACAGATCTTGTCAACTCTCACTGGTCACACAAAGAAGGTTCATGTTCTTCATTTGTAACTTGTGAGCGAACATGCTCAATTTGTCTAATTCATCTCAGTAACAGTTTGTTTTTTCCTGTGTGATAGGTTACAAGTGTAAAATTTGTCACCCAAAATAACCTATTTTTAAGTGCATCAGTAGACAAGGTAAGCATTTATTTGTCGTGTACTCTGTATTTCATTTTACCTTTTTTTTTTAAAGTATTGCTACATTAGTTGCATTTTGATGCAGATACCAAACTAGCTTACGATCATGATCAATTATGATGCTCTTTGTGATTTTAGCTATCTTTTGCTCAAGTTCTGAAAAGTTGAAAAGTTGGTGCTTCCTTTTTTATCCTTTAGAGTCGGATTTCAATTTGATTAGTAAGAATAATTATGTGAAACTATCCAGCAGTCATATCATAGATATCCTGCGTGATTAATTTTGTGTTACATGTGTATTCTTTGTAGTTGCTTCAGTTCTTGAGTTTGAATGTTTGGCTTCATCAGCAATTTTTAGCTTAAATCGTAACTTAGTCGCCTTACATATGCTACAGACTGTTCGTGTCTGGCAAAGGTCTGAGGAAGGGAACTATAACTGTAGGCATGTACTGAAGGATCATACCGCTGAGGTAATAACATTTGTATCTTCTTTACATGGCTGGTTTGTGGGTGTTGACATAAAGATATTTCTTAATTTACAGAAAAATTAGTAAAGTATTTTGCTAAAAAATGAATCTTATTAGGTATTAAGGACCGCAGAATGAAATTATGAGGTATACCTTCAATGGTTACGACATATTGCTATTGTATGTTCAGCTTTACTTAAACCCTTAAGTTGTGCTGGATGTGGGTGTAAATTGCTTACGAAGTTTTCTTGAATATCAAGCCTTTTCTTTTTCTTTTGGTTTAAAACTTTTTGCTCTTTATCTCGAATCTTGTACTCTTTTGTGAACGTTCATTGTTCTGAAGCTGTTCTATCCTTGCAGCTCTAAGAATTTGAAGAGTTGAAATTTTCTTTTTATTTTTTCAGGTCCAAGCAGTTACTGTCCATGCTACCAATAATTACTTTGTCTCTGCTTCTCTTGATAGTACATGGTGCTTCTATGATCTTTCCTCTGGCTTATGCTTGGCACAGGTACTAATCCTGTTGTTCAATTATTCTGTAATAAAACATTTGCAAGACACACACACATATATATATGTACTCCCTCCGTCCCACAAAATTAGCCACGTTTGACTTTTGTACTTGTATTTGTCTCAAATTTTCATTAAGAATAATTTTTCAAAAAATATATTTACAAATTAGACACATTAAATTCTTATTTGCATATAAACTTATGCAATTTATAAGTCAAAATGTTGTAAGAAAATAATCATAGATTAAATGCTGAAAAACAAACATGGGTTATCTTCTGGGACGGAGGGAGTATATATCTGCCTTTGGGGTCGTGATACTGTGTGATCAATTCATGTTATTGATGTACAAATCTTGGGCTGCTTTTTATTTTTCTGCTAATGTTCAGTGAACTTGTGTTTTTTTTTTCCTGTTATGTTTTTGTTTGCAGGTTCCTGATCCTTCAAACACGCAAGGTTACACTGCTGCTGCATTTCATCCAGATGGTCTTATCCTTGGAACTGGAACATCAGAAGCTCTAGTCAGGATTTGGGATGTGAAAAGTCAGGTAATTGGTTCTGTTAAGAAAAATATGCCAGTTCATTCATTTGAAGTCACTGGTTTATGTTCTGTATTTTTTCTCACCATGCTCTTTTATATGATAGGGCAACGTTGCCAACTTTGAGGGACACACGGGACCTGTAACTGCTATATCCTTTTCTGAAAATGGTTACTTCCTGGCGGTAATTGCTCATTACTTATTTGCTGATTGGTTTACGTAAGGAGGCTATATTTGCAGAAGTCTTGATTTAGTTTGAGCTTGCAGACTGCAGCTCGAGATGGTGTCAAGTTGTGGGATTTGCGGAAGTTAAGGAACTTTCGGTCGTTTGAGTTATATGATCCTGACACGCCTACTAATTCAGGTATAATGAGCTCTTCTCTTCACTTGTTTCTGCAGAGTGGGTAAAAAAGGGAAAAAAAGGGAAAAAAAGACTGATTCGTGGAACAAGGCTTACTAGTAATTATTTGTTGCAGTGGATTTTGACTACAGTGGAAGCTACCTTGCCATAGCTGGCTCAGACACAAGGTTGGAACCTAGGATACATGCTTCCTTTTTTGTTTGTTATATGGTATATTTTGCCCTGAGATCCTTATCAAGTTTTTCTGCTTCAGAGTTTACCAAGTGGGGACAGTCAAAACAGAATGGAGTTGTATAAAAACTTTACCAGACCTATCTGGAACAGGTTCATTTTGTCACCTCTGTAATTTATTGTCACCATTATCGGCATCTTGGCTGAGATTTGGATTCTAAATAAGGTTAATATGAATTGCAGGTAGGGCAACCTGTGCGAAGTTTGGTGCAGACGCGAAGTACTTGGCTGTTGGCTCGATGGATAGAAATCTCCGCATTTTTGGATTGCCGATAGATGATGGAGCAACAGAGTGAGTCACAATGCGGAGACGAGGTGTTTGAGGACAGGAAATGTGAGAGATGAATTATCATCTCATCTCTGCTGCTTCCGAAGGAGCAGAAATGGAGTTCTGAAACATTGTAGCAGTAGTTGTCGTAGTGGACGGTGAGATGAATGCCTATTATTGTTGTCCGTTTGTAGGACAGACATATGGAGATGCTGGCGATCTCTTTTTCAATCGTTTTCGGTTTTGGGGATATCAGAATCGGCACATTTGAGAATCAGTCAGTTCAGGATGCTATGTAAAAAGCAGCATGTAAACACTGAGATTGCACTCTAAAGTAGAGATAGCGGGAGATATTGAGTCATGTCAAATTTATGGAAAACGAAACATGTCTTGGGTTGGGAGGTTAGCATGAAACTGTCCGTTTTCTGTTTGCAGCAATGACATTCATGATTTCACGTAGCCGCCGGTACCATCATCGTGAGCCTATGGTGCTATTTGGAACTTCTCAGTCAAAAGTTCCATGAATGTTCAAAATTTAAAATTAAATATTTCACATGTATAATAATTTGAAATCTAAATTTTAAAATATATTTTATGTTTTTTTATTATTTATCTTTGTTAAAATTTAAATTAAATATTAAACTTTTGGAACAAGTAATGTCAAATGACCTAACTTTCGCGGACAGACGAATTAGTATTTAACTCTTCTATTTATGTAAATTGTGATATGTGTGAATAGTGCCTATTTTGCACAATTTTCAATTCTTTTTTCTTTTTTCTTTTTGCATTCAACACATACAACGACGTCGTTTTGGTCTCTTTAACATTTTTTCTGTTCTTGCCGTTTTTAAACTAGAATCGCGGACCCGAGAAACCACCGAACTTTTTTAAAAAGTACAAAAATCCCGAATATTTAATATATCAATTTAAGCCTGCCCAATATTTACATTCAAGTCTTCATTGTTTACTAAAAAAATCATATTGGCATCCGGAGTTACCTTTTCTGTTAAGTGACCTAAACGAACATTGTAGAAATATGATGATTCAAGTGAGGTAACTAATATTTAATAATGTTAGTATCATGTTTTTTTCTCTTTTAGGTTTGTTGGTGAGAATTAAAAATTTTCTTTAAGTTTCCAACTTTCATTTATTTTTCAAATTAAACCTTCAGTTTTATGCAAGTGACATGACATTTGAATTTATATTTTTATCTTTTTATCAACTTTTTTATGAACCGCTTTTCTATAGTTTTTACTCTTTGGTGCTTTTAAATTTTTTTAGTATATTTTTTACAATTTTTCCATATTATTCATTTTCAAGTCATTCCTTTTTATTTTAGCTTTTACGTTCAGTTTATTAAGTGTTTTTCTACATTTTCATTGTCATTTTAATTTGTAATTCTTACAATTTATTTGATATTTTCAAAGTAAATTCCTTTTGTGGTCCTATAAAAAAAATTATTGTCATGTTCTAGTCCTATTTTAAAATATTGTCCTACTCTAGTCCTATTCTATGGTTTCCTATTCTACTTTAGTCATTTCCTTCCATTATGACCTTTACCTTTAACGAAACTTAGTGAAATGACCCTTTTGCCCTCACGTATTGAACACATGGCGTACACGTGGATCCATTTTCTGATGTGGCGAGCTCCTCCCAAACAATACTTCTCCAAATCTCTGAAATAAGATCTTCTCCCTCTCTCGAAAAACGAAAAAGCATCTCGTCTTCTTCGAATAATCTCTTAAATAAGATCTTCTCCCTCCATTGATTCTTGCTCTCGTTCGCTATCAGCTCTCTCGGCTCTTCTTCAATTACAACCTCGATCACTCCTTTCGTTGGTTATATAGCTTTTTAGTTTCAATGACTTTTTTTATCGGTTTCACTGACTTTAAAATTAGAATATATATATATATATATAATTAGTTAGTCACTGTTCAAATTTGAACTTGTTTACTTATTTTTTGGGACTTTAAAATTAACTTGGACATTCTTCTTGGTTTTTTTAAGCATGTATTATCTCATAGCTATTTTTTTGTTCAATATGCTATTCTCTCATTTATTTTTCCACTTTATATTTTCCTCTTTCCAATCGGTGTAAATATTCATTCCACCTTTTTGTTTCGCATTTATATATGTCCATTTTTCCCATTTTCATTTCAATTTAATATTAAATATTTCATATTCCTTAATTATTTTTCTCATCATTCTATGACGTCGTTTTTCAGGTACACATTTTATTTTTTTGCTAATATATGTTGGATGTAAAACCTACAACGAAGTGCGGGTAAACAAATCCCAGTTTGACGTTTGAGATTGAAAACTATTTCAACTGTATTTCATTCTGAAAGAAGAGGAGACGATTTGGTCTCAATCAAAGAGAAAAGAGCCTACAAAAACTAAAGAATATTCAAGATTTACTTACACATAAATAAGTATATAAGAGCTTAATAAAAAAAAGTATATAAGAGAAGTACCATTTAGAGCGGGAAAATAAAGGGATAAATATTTTATGCACCAGCAGTGTAAGTGTTTTTTTCCACTATCACCTTTGAATGGAAACAATTCTACGGGCTCTATTATATTAATAATATTTTTGTAATAAATATGTTGGCCATTCTATTCATAAAAAGATGATGTTAAAAAAACACTTACACCACCAGCGCATAGAGAATTTATCCAAAAAGAAATCAGGTAGAATGGTAAAACCACGATTAAACATTTCTTTACAAGGAAAGTTTCAATTATTCTGGAAAAATATAAAAAGGAAAATATTGACTTCATGTGCAAAAAATCCACTGAACTAGGTTGAAAAATGCGAATTTATCATCATTCTTTCGAAAGGTCTAAATTTACCACTTAGTTAAGACATTGAGTACAGTTTCATGATTACTCCGTTAATTATAACGGTCATCCATTAATAAATTACTTTTTACGCCTTCATACCTTTCACAAGATACATTTAACACCCAATTTTTTATTTACTAACAAAAATTTAATCTCATTCATTAAACCACTACTCAACGTCGTCCTTCTTCCACAACTTGAAGCTACTACTCCATCACCTCTTCCTCAAATATGCTTCTTCCATAAATCACCGATGAAGAATTTTACCGAAAAAACAAAACAAAATTGAAGCCTGAGGATTTTTAGAGCCCTGACGGGTTTTGCAATTTCTAGCACCGGATGGTGGAGGAAACAGTGGGGATCAGCTCAGCAGCGGCTGACGGAGCTCCTGGCGGTGGTGGCGCGGCCAATTCGAGCCTCAGTCGATAGATATTTCCTGATCGAGCAATCAGAAAATGAATCACGGCGTTTTCAGGTAGTGTTGGTCAGCGGGGAGGGATGCTTTGGGTTGCTGGAGAGGCGGTGGTCCTAGGGGAATGAGTTTCTTCGGTGGAAGAAGCAGATTTGAGGAAGAGTTGATGCGTGCGCGGAAGAAGATCACTGGAAAGGTCTAGTTGAATTCGTGTTTTTTGTCGAGCTCCGTGATCCCAGCATCACATAGCCGTTGTTA
Source organism: Stellera chamaejasme (assembly GCA_024586325.1). Classification (NCBI taxonomy): domain Eukaryota; kingdom Viridiplantae; phylum Streptophyta; class Magnoliopsida; order Malvales; family Thymelaeaceae; genus Stellera; species Stellera chamaejasme. The sequence continues at coordinate 36,768,970 of CM044984.1, forward strand.
TCTTGGAACAATGCTTAGAATGTGAACCTTAGTGCTAACGAGACCTGTTGTTAGTAAGCTTGGTATGGGGGTGAGAAGTGGGGTAGAAACCTTAGTGCTAACGAGACCTGCCATTAGTAATCTTGGTATAGGAGAAAGGAGAGACAAAGATAATCCGGGAATGAGTTGAAGAGTTTAGCGAGAAAATACTGGAGGAGAAAACCCTAATCTGTAATATCAAAGTTGTGTTATAGTTTTGGCGGTTACATAGAGTATTTATAGCCTAAGAAGTATTGTCTAAAACTAAGAAGGATTGTTTGAAAATAACATATTTAGCCCTCAAAATATGAAATCCTGAAGAAATTCGGATTTCGTTGTGATTGCCTAGAAAACAGAAGAACAACTTCTGGAATTTAGTTGACCACCAGGTGATCATCTGAGGTCGCGTCAGATAGCCTCTGGAATTCAGTTGACCATCTAATGATCATCCGAGGACGCGTCAGACAGCTTCTGGAATTCAGTTGACCACCACGTGATTATCTGACACTGCTTTTGGAATTCAGTTGGTCATCCTTTGATCATCTAAGGATTTATTTGCGCTCATTTCTTCTCCGATAAGCTTGCAAAAGCCATAGGGCCTACCGACACATTCCCGAATTGTCTCTGATTTTATCTGAAGCTCTTCCACTAAAGCAACCAAGGCGTTCTGCACTTTGTCGGTTCTTGGTTTCATCATTGACCCTTTGATTCCGGCTAGCGGATCCCGTTGATTCGACATTGATTGATTTCAATTAGATGCTCCCGCGTTAAGAGTTAATGGAGGAGTAGCTTCGATCATTAAAGAACGACGACGTTGGGCGGTGTTTAGCAAAGGAGATGATATTTTTATTAATAAATAACAATTTGGGTGTTACATGTACCATGTAAAAAGTGTAATGATGTAAAATATAATATATTAACGGAGGACTGTTACAATTGCCAGAGCAATCATAAAATTACATCCAATGTCTAAATTATACGGTAAATTTAGTTTTATGAAAGGAATGATGATAAATGTGCATTTTTTTATCTAATTCATTCGGTAGATTTATTGCACATGAAGCCGAAAACATTTTGACTGCTTTATTAAGGTGGATGGAGTAACTTGTACGTTAGAGGCCTGGAAAAGTTATAACGACCATTCAAAAAAAGTTCTGTTTGGAAAAGTTATACGACCGTTAGGAGGGGGAAGAAAAAAAACAGGTTCGATTGTTAATTGAAGTCGCGATTTTGTCCATGTTACATGACAGCAAAGCTGGCAACTTCAACAAATACGCAAGCCAAATCAAAAGAGACGAAGGAGCTTTGTTTGTTGTTGGCAATGAAAACCAAGCACACTTCTGATCCTTGTTGGCGAGCCAGACCAACTAACTGATTCTATCTATGAACTTGAGATAAGTAAAGTGTGCATTCCAAATACAGTACTCCCCTTCAGCTATCACACTCATTATTAGCTATCCTCCTTGTAGCGATTCGTGGGTAAATCCCCAGAGCTGCACAAATGACACACATCACATCCACCAATAAGTAGATGCAGATGTAGATGCGTTATTACACCTTCATCAGTGAGGGAAAAAAAGTTACCTCCACATTCTTTATCTCAAACTCTGGGTCGTGAGCCAAACATAAATTGCCAAATGTTTCACAGGGTCCGCTACTTCCATGCAACCTGTGTTCAGAGCAAAACCTATTTATAATACAAACGGTTATAATGTGTGTAGAAGATACTGTAGTTTCCAAGGAATGCAACTTACAGATCTCCATCAAAGCTTAGAGCAAAGTTGCTGCCACCGCCGAGTGCTAGCAGGTCAGTCAAGCACATGTAGTAGTAACGGTTCGCACCTGTTGACAGACAAATATCAGAGGCTAAGACAGATTGGAACATCGACAATGCACCTCAGATTGAACTGCACTATTTCTTTCAACACACTCTTAAACCAGTAATACATTGCAATTTGCTCGTGCTACCCACCAAGGATAAAACAAAAACGAGAAAACAGGCAAGCATCAACTACTTGAATCATATCTCTCCATTCAACAGAATTATCTAGTACCCTCCAGACCTCTTTTGTTACTTCACCAACAATTCTTGTCTCATGGCAAGTCTCATGTATCTCCACATTACAGGATGTATATGCAGGTAGATGTGAAACCATCTACGATGTCCTTCCATAACTTATCCTTCAAGAGACTATTCTTGGTCATAAATTTATCCTTCCAATCTACAATGTCCTTCCATAACGTATCCATGCATGCATATCATGAGAAACCACTCACCAGTTGGTCTGAACATCCTTGGTTCACCATATAAAGTTGTGAATACAAATGTTTGGTTTGACCCCTGTCAATAAAGGAAGACAAACAATTTCTAAGAAATAGAATATTAGGATTGAAGTATCAGAAATTACAAAAAAAACTCTGGGGAAAAAATTAATATAAAAAGGAAAAATAGGCAGGTTTACATACTTGATATTTTCTTTTTGGTGTAGGTTTCAAGGGGCATTCGAGCATTGCACCAAACACAGCACCTTTCATGTCTCCAGCTATCTAAACATTTTACAACATAATTCAAGTGAGTTGCACTTATCATAAACTTTCCATTGCAACAAATGCAATGGATACTTCTCTAACGGTCGCCATCAAATTGAAACTGAAAGTAACATCATCATACCAATAAGCAGGGGCCAGAAAGCTCAGCACTCTTGCGAATAAGTGTACGCAGTGAAATCCCATGTTTCAACGTACTGCCCTTCATTTAAAAGAATTGGAGTTAAATAAATTTTTTCATATTTCTATTCTTTTAAAAAACTACAAACAAAATGCAATATCATTTATCAGTTAATTATAGGAAAGCCTACCTGTACAACAAAACCCACCGGCAGCCTCTTACAATGTTGGGAAGAGAAGCCTGTAAAAATTCGAATAAAACATTGGTGATGAATATGGAGTCATCTGTGAGACAATGCAAAGGCCGTTCCAGACTGTGATCTCTTGCTTCTTCATAATCATTGGGCACACTGTCTATCCTTGTAAAAGGGAAATTTTGAACATCACCATTAACTCTACCTCCCTGGCCATATACATATATCCGACTGCTTCTCTGATCTTCTGTGGTGTGCCTCTTTACATCTTCACCTTCACAAGCTGAGGAACTTTCTTTATAAACATCGAGAGGCTCATCCGGCAGCAGATGTCCTTTATTTCTCCATCTAACAGGAAGAGACTGAAGTGGCTTGAGGTCATTATAATGGTCACTTGATTTAGGTCTAGCAGAACCTCCTGAGGGGTTAATATAGGAAAGAAACGACGAGTACAAACTCCCACCTCTGGAGCTTGACCTGGCCTACATATTCAAAATTCATGTCCTTTAAGATTCATTATCAGACTTTGAGACTGAAATTATTTTATTTGGTTTTCCTTTTCTACAGCTCAACTTCTATACAGATGTAACGACATGGAAAGCTACAAGGTTCCATCTATGTTCTAACTCATGCTATCCATTTTGTTGGCACATCACAAGCTGAACTGAGAAAAATTTCAGCTGAAACAATCAGATGCTTGCTTAGCCTAAAGTCACACACCTTACGAACTAGGACCACACAGTTATCAGACAGAGAACAGAAACAATGATTTGCTCTGCCTCTCTCTCCAATATTCTATGGGTAACTGTGCAAGGAGCCAAATTCTTTTATATTCCTATAAAATAAAGTTGAAAACAATAAAACAAAACCAGCACAATATGTGATGAGCTCAACAATAGATAGGAAGAGGGCTGAAACAATCAAGATAGAGCAGAATCAGAATACAGATCTACTATTTGGGACATAAAGCAATGAACAGATGTCAAACCTGAAAATCATAGAAAAACTATCCAACAGTAGTGCACAAGAGAAGAATGGCGTATCAGAAAAATAGAGTTTATAATGCTGCATCCAAGCAGAGGAATTGAAACATTACCTGGGAAAGAGAAGTGGAGTCGTCGATGAAAAGACGGGAAAACTTATCACCAAGTTTATCTTTGAAAGGCTGCATTTTGGTCACAGCCCATGAGAAAAGGAGGGATTTTGGTGAGCTACAATCGGTGATTCCACCGGAATGCGCGGGATTCGAATCCTGTCTGTGGTTGGCGGAAAAGAAAAGATGGAGGAGGTTGGTCGGTGACGGTGGAGGAAAGAAAGAGGAAAAGTGACGGTGGTCGTACGGCACCGTAACGTTGTGTGATAACGGAGACCTGACGGAACTTGGGAGAGAAGAGAAGAGAAAAGAGAATCCTTCCTACTTCAACTGTGCCTTGGACGAAAGGAAATCCGTCGATCCTCCTCCTCCTCCTATTGGGTAACATCATATTCAATTCCGATTCAATTCTTTGCCTTTGTTGTCACCTACAAACAAACCTTTGTTGCCTTCTCAACTGTTCTGTTCCAATTCCAACTTTCATTTGAGAAGCTTTCTATTTCTTGGATCCTGTTGGTGATAATCCTAGGTTAATTTAGGTGTGCAGTTAAATTAAATTAATTTAAGGTGTGTTCTTTCAAAATCCATTTTTGTAATTGTAATAGAGTTTTAAATAGTACTTAGGCAAAGCAGTGTAAATCGCAATTAACCGTCCGTTACTGGCGGTCAAAACTGCGGTTGTTATTCACGGGCTGGTGGTCGTTTTTTTCCCCATAATCGCTAGCCTAGTGGTTGTGGTTAGCGGATATGGAGTATCGCACCACGGATAACCATCAACCGCTAGGCATTGTACTTAAGAAATTTATGTTGTGTGGATGTTACAGGTTCATGTAACATGAGACCATTGTAGCTTGTGTTGAAATTTGGATGTGAAGACATGTCACCTATGAGGATAAGATGTACTTGTATACGTGACGATATATTCTGTCTTGTATCTTCCTCAATAAGATTTATTTTTATAAAAGTAAAAGTTACACTATTAATGCATAGAATCATGAGTAAACATTCTATCCAGTGATGAAACTTTATTTCTATTATCAACATTTTATTAAAACAAAATTGTGAGTCAATTATACTTTTATTGTACTAAATTTGTAGGTTCTCACTACGAATAAAAAGATGATGGGAAAAAAATTCCACCATTAGTGGATTAGATGTATATATTTTAGAATCATTACTCGTTCCAAATTGATGAATATCACTACCGTCATTCTGTTTCTCAAACAGCTTGCTAGATCTAGCTGTATACCAAGATGGTGATGGGGACTGAGAACTTAAAGTTTCACCTCCCTCATGGATCGATGTTTCTTGTTGTTTATTGATAGCTAATAGCAGCGTCCTTAGCTCTGGCAAGGAGTTGCTGCTCTCCACAGATGAAACCATGGAGGTGGAAGTGATCTCTGAATTTGGCTGCTGAAAGACTCCTTCCTTTCTTTGCTTCAATTGCACGGTTTCAAGATTCTTGTCTGAAGTTGCCATGGAAATTGTGTTTTCATTGCCAACTTCCTGCTGAAGCCACATAAACGGAGCAACCTGCCTTGGAATCCAATCATCTTTTTCTGCTAACATCTAAGGAATGCGTAACAAGAGTTTCTCGTACAACTGCCTAAAGGATGAACAAATGCGGGCATAAGATATAAGCAGAGACACTTTTCTCAAATGGTCATTATAAATATTATAGGCTCATATCTTAAACAAACTAGGCCTCAGCAGCAACTCCAAGAAGTTATAGCTTAAACAAGCTAGGCCTCTTCAACACTCGATGATGTAATTTCGAGGACTAAATGTAATTTTTAGGAAGTTATAGGACTAGAATTTTAAGTCGATAATCTATAAAATATGAAAAAAAAATTGAAGAGCCCTTATATATTTGATAACCTATAGGACTAAGATGTTATCTCAAAAATTTATAGGACTAGAATGTTATCTCGAAAACCTATAGGATTTGAATTAACGTCCATGTGTCCATAATAAACAGCGTTAACGCCACGTTACAGCCATGTGTACAAAAACGATAACTCAGGACTCTTTTGAGCTACGATTTGTAACATTGATAACTTGATCGTAAACTCAAAAACTTTTAGAACTTACTTGATAGAAATGAAAATCATATAGGATTTTTTGTGCATTTTCCCCCTATAACCGCGAAGGGTAAAACCGCAATCCACGGATACAAAAAAACCGCAGATTGCGGTTGACGGTTTTTGGGGTACCACAGATAAAATGATTTGTTGCCATGCGTGATAGTACTATCATATTTTGATCATATGAGGAGTATAATTTTTTTTTTGATTAAGAGAGGGCTCCAATGGTGGAACCCAACCGAAAACTCCTCTCGCAAAAACAGAAACTAACTACCTGGGCCTGGATTCGCTAAACCTAAAGAACAACGGGGAAAAGATACTGAGAAAACCCCGAGAGAGAGAGAGAGAGAGAGAGAGAGAGAGAGAGAGAGAGAGAGAGAGAGAGAGAGAGAGAGAGAGAGAGAGAGAGAGAGAGAGAGAGAGAGAGAGAGAGAGAGAGAGAGACGAGAGAGGAGCATCAACAAACAGTGTTACATCAAGAAGACATAACCTCCGGAGCAATGTCCGACAAGAAACGTGGCAAGGCTATATGCCACACTGTAAAGTCAGATCCCTGCAAAGCTTGGCGAGCTAGCTGGTGAGCCACCTGATTCGCTTCTCTGAAAGTATGAGAGAAACTCCACCAAGTGTGATCTGAAAGAACTTCCCGAATACTTCTGATATAGACTGCAGCCTCTGATTCCCCCCTTCCTGGTAGGGGTGTGCACGGGGCGGGGCGGGGCGGATAGTGAGAAAAATAGTATCCGCCCCGCTGAGTGCGGGTATCCTAAATGCGGGTACCCGATTTTCACGGTTTTTTACGGTTCGGATCGCGGGTATCCGCGGGTATTCCTAAGTATAATTATTCTATAAAATTTTCAATTTATTTGGAGATATTCTAAAATTTTGCATCATAAATGTACATATCTAGAGCATCAAAATGAAGAAAAATAATTTGCATAAATAGAACAATAATATAATATTGCAAATCATCTATTATTGTTGTATGAAATGGGTTTTCACACATAATATAAAAGAGATTTAAAGGAAAATTGAGATGAAGTAAGTAATTTTAGATAATTTATTTGTAAATAGACATATGCGGATCGGTTCGGGTATCCGCGGGTTTCTAAAATTAGAACCTGCGGGTTATCGGTTTCTTCGGTTCACGGGTTTTTTCGGTTTCGGATCATGCGGTTCGGTTCGGTTTCTCGGTTTTGCGGGTTTTTTTAACACCCCTACTTCCTGGCGCCTGTATGGCTTCAATGACAGAGCGAGCGTCTGACTCGAAAATGACCTTGTCCATGTTAATATAATTAAAAAGCTTCAAACTCTGATGGATAGCCATAATTTCTCCCAAGAAGGCCTCTAGTAACCCTCTAACCTTAGCCATTAAAGCTGCAAGAACCACCCCTTCCGCGTTTCGCACCACCACACCTATCCCAATCCAACCGTCTCCACCAATGGTTGCATCTGTATTGACTTTTACCCAACCATCTGGCGGCCGAGTCCAGTGGAAATCCCGCCTATTCGCCGTGTACCTCACTGGAGTATTACAAAGATCCATCATTTGTTGCGTGATCATCCACTTGAGATCATTGATAGACCATCTACCTTTTCCATGGACTATGAGGAGTATAATAATAGGAGTATAATAATATATATTTTTCTTTCAAATTCACTATCTCTTCATTTTCACTCTATATATTTTTAAATACACATGTAAATGTGCATTCGAATAACCACACCAACAATACATAGCAATAGCAATATTACAAGAGAAGCAACTTAAATTAATGATATGGGAGCCAAAAGTTGCCAGCTACATATGAATTGGAATTTGGTCTAGCAATTTGGGGGCATGTGCTTCCAAATTCAAGTTTGTTTTCTACACGACAAAAACCACAACCAGTATTTTTTTTCGTACCAGCATTTGCCATTTCTACACCCTCATCCGATTCAATTATTATTCCCCATGGAAAGAATAATTTTACAATTAACCTATTAAAAATCTCTTATTTTGTCATCGATTTTTTTTGAGTAACAATATCATCAACGTTTCATTTTATGGATAAATTTACCGCTACTGAGCAAATGGTACAATATGGCATGGCAGAACAGTTAACTTGAAATGGAAAATTATCTGATAACACCTAATTTATGTAATTTAGAGGCATTATCCCATAAAGCTTAATATTGAGAAAGTGAAATTTGCAATCTGGTCCTTGACGCTCACAGTCCCAACTTTTTGTCTTCAACCTTCATCCTCTGCCTCTCCTTTCACCTCCTCTCCATTCCAAACCCCAATCACCGAAATTGATCCCCCAACATCTATTGAACCTCTACCAGCCCAGCATCAGTCATCTCCTCTCGCAATCGACGCCATAGCACCACCAATAGTAGTAGACATATGACAGAAAGTGTGACCTGACCCACCTCGATTCAGCTGACCGAGACTAAACTCCAATGCACCCGAGCAGCCGACCTGTTCCGCAACCTCTAGCGCACCTTTCATGACCGCATTCGCCTCCAATAGTCGTCGATTGCTTCGCGACCTTAAGGCCAGCCCACGTACACGCCTACAACCCATCATTTGCTTCAATGATTGTTTCTAATTTGAGACGCCACCAACGACGATACTAAATGACAAGTGACTTTGCATAGAATTTGTTACACCCACCTCCCGACGTTCTGTACTTTTTCTGTAAATTTTCGGCCGAAAGTTCAAATACTGTAATTTTCCGATCACACACGACTTGTGATTAATTAATGGAATTCAGTATTTGAAAGTTGTTTTTGGTGATAATTAATCAATCACCGTTGAATCTGCTCCCGATTACACAACCTTGGTCTATAAAGGTTGCGCAAAGCAGTCCTTTTCAGATCCCACGGGGGTCTACTCACAAGCCATCTCTGCCCTCTTTGGCTCCATGGTTTCTCAGTCCATGAAAACCAAGTTCTTCAAGACCACGGCCGGAACGGCTCAGACTTCCATAACCGGGCTTTTTCAGTGCAGGGGAGACCTCAGCAACAGTGATTGATTAATTTGGGCCGAATTTATCTCTCTCACTCAATAATTCAGCTCACTTCACTTCATTTCATCAACTTAACACTTAGAAGAAATTAGAGAAGCTCTCCTTGCTTCATCTTGCTGTCCAGCAGCTGTCTTCCTTATTCCCAGCCAAACTGCTCTTTGTAGAGGCAGATTTGGTTCTTGAGGCCTTCATAAGAACATGAAGATTGAACCAATATAACTCAACCATACCTTGAATAAACACTGATTTGTGAGGTTTGGGAAGGGGTAGGACCTTGCTTGTTGAAGCTCAAAACTCAAAACTTCCAGTTGAGACTTTTGGCACCAACCTCACAACAGAACCCGTCGGCTTGCACCCAAGATTTGGAGACCTTCCTGTCACTTTTGGCTTTGGCTTCCTTCAGAAAAGTTGAAGCCAAGACACAGATGAAGATTTCTTATGAAAGCCGCAAGAACCAAATCTGCCTCTACAAAGAGCAGTTCGGCTGGGAATAAGGAAGACAGCTGCTGGACAGCAAGATGAAGCAAGGAGAGCTTCTCTAATTTCTTCTAAGTGTTAAGTTGATGAAATGAAGTGAAGTGAGCTGAATTATTGAGTGAGAGAGAGATAAATTCGGCCCAAATTGGCTGAGATGGAGAATACTTGGCCAAAATTGATTTAAATTGGTGAGTGGAAAGAAATGGTGTTAAAGAGTGATTGGTTGATGAAATCTTGTGCGATATCGTTGACTTTTGAAAGATATTTTCATCTTCCAATTCCCATAAATCAGCCCAAAATGCAGTCCAACATTTCGGCCCAAATGAGCAAGTCCAACTTGTGATTTTTCCAAGTTTTTCCCGACGGGGACCATTTTGCCGCCCGAAACCCTAATTTTGCAAAACGTCCCGGAACGCGATAAATGTCGCCCGATATGCAAAACGCTAATAATTATCACCAAAAACAACTTTCAAATACTGAATTCCATTAATCAATCACAAGTCGTGTGTGATCGGAAAATTACAGTATTTGAACTTTCGGCCGAAAATTTACAGAAAAAGTACAGAACGTCGGGAGGTGGGTGTAACAGGATTCCAACGTCATCGGTGCTGGGTGGACGGTTGGTGATGGGAAACGGTGAGAACATGCGGAGGAGAAGAAGACAACAAATGAGAAAAGTGTCATCCAAATTTAGAGGTGAATGAATTTAAGATTCTAGAGTTTTAGGGCAAAATTGTTAGGTTTACAAATTTTAAGTTGAAAATAAAACATTAGCACTAAGAAATGTGCAGTTAATATCCACATAATTGTCTAGTGACAAGCCACATCAGTGTCATTTGAGCGTATCTCGCTATCAACTGGAACAACTTAATGTCCAGTGGCAAACGTACCCCTTTAGCAAAATATTAATGCCATTTTTACCCCGGAAAAAAATGTTGGCAAAATGAGAGTTTTTTTTAAAAAAAAATTAGCATAATCCCATTATTCTTTTTCGTTCTTTCAATATTTTCCTTCTCTTTTAATGCATGTACACTTTTAATGGCATCACTTGATTCTTGCCGGCTCTTATTGCCTACATCATAAGTTGCATCACCATTTCTTTTCTTGCGGCATAAAGTCCTTCCATTTTCAAGAAACAAACAAATCTAATGAAGAGATGGTGTTTTTATTAACAAGGAAACATTTGGATGTTAAATTACAAGATGCAAGGTATAATGGGCAATGTTTAATTAAAATAATATTTTATCCGTCCCACAAATGTTGTAAGTTTTGACTTTCATATTTTTTGTTTGAGTGTTTGATTAAAATTATAAGTAAGATATATAATGAAAAAATATTTAGAAATTTCATACTACAATATAATACTCATATAAATCATTCAAATTTCTATATCAAAACATTTATAAATAAAAATCAAAGATTAAATACTACAAAAATATGAAAATAAAGTTGACAACCTTTGTAGGACAGAGGGAATATAATAATGTTAAAATCAACAGAGTAATGATAAAATTGCACTAATGGTCTAAACCGGGTGTTAAATATAGACTATTCAGGAGAAGGATGATAAAATTACATTTTAGATGTCGTCAGATGGTATTACTCACTGCACCAAAATCCAAAATTTGCCAAAAAAAAATGTAAGTGGTAAAATTGTCCTTAAACCTAAACAATGATGATAATTGCTCATTCTACAGAAGTTGTAGGCTTGTAGCTCGATACTTGACAGTGTTTCTTGCTACTACACAGTACACACGGGACACCAGAGCTGCCTGAGCTGCGCCTATATCCTTCCATCCAATGAGGCAACAAGAAAAGCTTGAACCTTTTCCCCAAAACCAGCTGCAGAGCCACTGGCTAAACAAAATCTTTGGAGTAAAAGCTTCCCACCATCAGATTCAGCTGAAAGCTTGAAACCCATTAACATTTAACACCACCAGCAGATCCCCCCACAAGTAAGCAGTTCTCATGATTCTAATCAATTAAACAGCTTTCCTCAAATGGGTTTTGTTTCTGCATCTTCCATCTTCCTTTCAGTTTATATCTTCCTCAGCATTACTCATGAGCTACCTTCACTGGTTGAATCTGCTCCCGATTACACAACCTTGGTCTATAAAGGTTGCGCAAAGCAGTCCTTTTCAGATCCCACGGGGGTCTACTCACAAGCCATCTCTGCCCTCTTTGGCTCCATGGTTTCTCAGTCCATGAAAACCAAGTTCTTCAAGACCACGGCCGGAACGGCTCAGACTTCCATAACCGGGCTTTTTCAGTGCAGGGGAGACCTCAGCAACGGTGATTGCTACAAGTGTGTGAGCGAGCTGCCTCAGCTCTCTAATAAGCTCTGCGGTCAAACGGTTGCCGCAAGGGTCCAGCTTTATGGCTGCTATATGCTTTATGAAGTTCCTGGATTTGCCCAAGTTTCAGGTATGCAAATGCTTTACAAGACCTGTGGGACCAAAAATGTTGAAGGAAGTGGTTTTGAGGAGAGGAGGGACACTGCTTTTTCAGTGATGGCAACTGGGGTTGTCAATGGCCATGGCTTCTATGCCACAAATTATCAGGGTGTTTATGTTTTGGGTCAATGTGAAGGTGATGTCGGGGATTCAGATTGCGGGGACTGTGTGAAGAGTGCTGTGCAGAGAGCTCAGGTCGAGTGTGGGAGTTCCACTTCTGGCCAAGTCTATCTCAGTAAGTGCTTCATGAGTTACAGTTATTATCCTCATGGCGTTCCTAGAAGGTCTTCTTCTTCATCAGCATCTCAATATCCCCCTTCTTCATCCTCATCAGGTAAAGTTCTAGTACTATAGATGAAGTAGGGAAAAGATTTCTCTTTTGTTCCTTCCAATGAATAAATTTGTTCCTTCCGGTGAATAAATGAGATCTTTGCTGAGTTGGTAGGTGATTTCTTTCGCTGATTAAGAAATTTTGTCCCATGATTAATGCAGGGAATGGACAGAACACAGGGAAGACGGTGGCTATAATATTGGGAGGGGCAGCAGCTGTTGCTTTCCTGGTTATTCTTTTGATGTTTGCAAGAAATGTGTTGAAGAAGCATGATGGTAAAAACTATGTGCTAAGATATGATAAAGATGGATCTGTCACTTGCAATTTGCACCTCCATGTCCTCTAATACATGCCCCATCAATGTTTGTGTTGTTTGCAGATTTCTGAGGGCAGCAAGTGAGCTTGAAGGGGAGGTAGAGGGGCCTTCACAAGACAATTGCATTTCCAGAATTTATCATCTGCTTAAAAAAAGAAACTCCTTTTACTAGTGAACACAACTGATGGTGAAGAAAGAGAGGCTCCAGAAGAGGTAAAGTTTGAGGCTTCCAGGTTTATTTGCACAGTTGGGTGAATATTATTTTGTGGAGCACAGTAAATGCAGAAGCATTACTTTCTGCCTTCCGTTTCATTAGGGATTTCAGTTGTTGATGTAAACATGAAGAAAATTCTTTTTCACAAAGGTGAAAAGAGGGTTTGGTAGGATTAGGGAATGAATTTTGAAGGAATGAGTGAAGAAGTGAAGGGAGTAGTTACTAAGAGACAGACTTTCAGGCTCAATTCATTATTGAGTATTTTTTTTAAGTCATGGCCATGTGAGCTCTTGTCTCTTTTCCCTTTCCAGCCTCCAGGGCAATGCATGCCCATTTTCTTCACTCTTACACAAATATCCTACCTTTTCCCTTTTAAGCATACCCAAATCTCAAATCTTTTTAAAATAGTGAATTCAGATAGCTGGAGTTGCAGTCAAATAAAGCAAAGCTGCGTCCTTTAATCATTTCCCATATTGGGTTGACAATAATAATATTGAATTAGAGTTCTGTGATGAGCCTTTGAGAGTCTTTCTGCTCAAACAAGCTCTCTTGTCTGGTGTTACTACTGTGCAGCAATGGGAGGTCAGAACAATTCAACACAATTGTTTTTTGCTTCTTGTTAATCAACTCAACTCACCATGCATGGTAGAGATGAGCAATGGGAGGTCAGAGTCTTTGCTTCGTTGTGGTCCGAAAATGCACCAGAAGACAAAAAATGGAATAATAAAGAAAGAAAGGGTTAGAGGCTGAGCAGTATATGAAAGTGTGTGAAGGTCACATGGCTTGTCTTTCCACCCCAACAAGGAGTGCTTTGGCTTTTTGGGGATGATGAGTATGAAATGATGGGGCAAAACCTAACTCTTCTTGTGGAAGGAAGTTCTCCTTGCATCTTTTAAATCTCATCTCTTTTACCATGTTTTTAAATTTTACATTTTCACAATACTCCTCTTGTCCCGTAACAATTGATATATTTCCTTTTAAGTACTTCATTATCCTCACTTTTCATTCTCATATCATAAAATTATTCTTATATTATATGCATATTTTACTTTTTACCTTCAAATTCTCCACACTTTTTAGACTTTATACAGTCAAATGTATCAATTGATATTGTACAAGTTTTCCTTTGTGCACAAGAACAAAGTATTCCTTTTGGATAAGTCCGAGTCCTTTTTAATTGTTTTCTCATAGTTATGATGATCCACGCAAATTGATATATATTATTTTTTTCGATATCCTTAATTGTCCTCACTTTTCCTTTATTGCTAAAAAATTATTTATTTTTTGTATCTATTTTACCTTTCTACCCTAAAATCTTTGCACACTCTAATCTTCATGCCTAGTTAAGTGTTTGGAGTAATGTGAGACGAATAGAGTATAAAAAATAACTTATATATATATAAGGTAAATCAATTTTGTAGTTTCTAAAAATTATTTTCTTCAAAAATTTTAACAAATTCTTCATTGTATAAATTTAACTCAAACACTTAACAAAAGTCAAATATAACGAGTAAATTGCACCGAATATACCTTAAATATACTCATCGTTGCAAATCTATACCTGAACTAAAGTTTATTGAAAAATGGCTTTAAACTATGATATTGTTGCAAAACTGTACCTGAATTATATGAAATCGTTAATTCCGTTAAAATCTAACGGAAATGTCGAAAAAATACTCAAGTTGACATTTCTAATTTCTGAAACTTGACGAATATCCCCCAAAGTTTATGACCAAATATTTTAAGTCATTATTCTTACTAATAATTTCATATTTTTCAATAATTATACCAATTTTATTATTGATTTTACGTTTTAGTTTAGAACTATAAAAATTTAAAAACTATGCAAGTGAATAAAATAGTAGTTACCAAGATACATTTATGTAAATTTATATCTCTCGCCGTCTCTGAAAAATTGGTGTGTTTCGTTTTCGATACTGTGGGAGACTCAAATTTTCCCTATAAATAGTTTATTAAAATAATTCAAAAAGGTATATTTGTGAACAAGAAATATTGAACTGTACTTTGCATATAAATTATATGACTTCATCTATTGAAGAAATAAAATATTAGATTAAATTTTTAGGGACGGAGGTGGTATATTTATTATTTAAATTAATATATTATTATCAACAATTTTCAAAAATCACCCCAGCTAACGTTCTAAAAATATAAATACATCAAGTTTCTCCAACTCACCCCACCTGTCGACCAGCCCACCTTCATCCCAACCTAGCGCAATGGAGGATACTGATGATGGTGGAGCTCGAATGGCCCATAAGACACGGTTGGGCTGCAAAACACCTCAGATTGATCGGGTGAGATGACTAATTGGTCGAACATCACATGATGAGTGTAGAGTGGCTCGCTGACGTTGGTGGGGTGGGGTTGAAACAGGTTTTGAATTATTAATCATAATTTGGTTTTATTTAAAATTATACTTTTCCATGATAACGATGACCTGAAAAGTAAGATGTAAACTTAAGGTGTTGTTTAGCACATTTTAGAAACTAGGTTGGTAAATTTTAGCATTTTTCCACAATTTTTCGTCATGAATTAATGGAATTTTCAACGGATGCATAGATCTGCAACAAGACCATACTTTAAAGACATTTTTACAGCAAACTTTAGTTCGAGTATAGATTTGCAACGAGAGCTATAGTTCATGTATATCCGATGCAATTTACCCCAAATATAACAATTAAATTGAGAGTATTATAGAAGATTCTTTTCTTTTTTTCATTTGAAGTAGGTTGTCGGTTGTCTCGTGAGATGGTTATGTTCCTCATCTTTGAGTTAAAGGAGGGCATAGTGGAAGAAGGTGCTCCGTCTGCAAAAGAAATGTGAGCTAAAAACCACACCAGAGTTTTGCCCGATGGCGGGTTCTTCGATGCTCAAATAAGTGATTTTGGAGGTAAAGTAGCGAGAAGACAGAGCTCCATTAGGAACCTTTGCGGCGTAAGTAGTCTGTGTATTTATAGGGGGAGTCCTAGTCTAAAATTTATCTGGGGTTTGGATGTGGTGGCTGACCACCTTATATATACGTTGCAGGGTTAACATTTTAGGATACCTTTTGGTAGTTGGGCCGACAGGAGCCGAAAGCCTCTATATCCCCTACCAGCCTTTTGGCAGAGGTCAGTGAAGGTTATGTAGTTAATGGCTGATAAGAAGTACAATCCTCACTCATTAATGATAATGTGGTATGTATCGGAATTTTTGTTTTAGTATCCATCTATGAATTTTTGTTTTGGGCTTGGAGCCTAATTGGCCGTTGGGCATGCTGCTGTTTGTTTTGACGGTGGAGGGTGTGCTCCTGTCCTGTGCTGCAAAGAAAGAAAGAAAGAGGAGAAGATTATTTATTATTCCGTTCCTCTTTCTCGGAATTTGTTGGATTCCAGTGAGTCACACCACACACACATACCCCTGCTGCTAGGTAGGTTAAGTAGGGGCAACTTCAAGACTCTCTCTCTCTTACGGGACAGGAGGGAAGGAGGGATTCCTTCACACAGACACCCCTATACTCTACTATATACTATACTATACTATATACTATACTATACCATCACTATTGTTAATGCCAAAGGATTAACATTAATTAGAAATAAGATTGGGATTAGAGGATCGTGCACGAAAGGCTATCCGAAAGGCGGGCTTCCCAAGGAAGAATCCGGACATGGTGAGGTGGAAAGTGGCACGGCTGGTTGCTTTGTCCTTGTTGCTCCTCTCCCTCGATATGCTGCTTCCAACTCCAGATGAGCACCTGGTACGACTCTCCGACGCTCAAGTCAGTTCTCACTTCACAAAGTAGCCGAGGCACAGAAAGTTGAGAGTAAAGTAGGGGGATTCTGTCTAAGTTTTCGTGGGTAAGACGAGGCGAGCATGAAGGTATTTATAGGGGTTGGGGCGGTATGGGCAATGGTATGGGCACCGGTATGGGGTGGGGACAGTGTCTCCCGCTCATTGTGAAGAATCTGTAACTCCAAGCCAAGGATAGTGGCTCGGCCTAAAGCCCAGGTGAGTGGCCCGGCCTAAAACCACGGCCGTGCCTCGAGGTTACGTGGCCGCAACGCTGGAGCCGGCCCGTGGCATGGGCCACGCCCAAGCCCTCGGCCCTCACCAACTATTCACTACCATCCCTATACTATACTTATGAATGGAGAAATGCTTTACGTGTTTATATTCACTATTCACTACCATCCCTAGGACTAGGGGTGAGTAACGAATCGAGCCGAGCCGAGCTCGGCTCGAGCTCGAGCTTTAACGAGCCCGACGAGCCGAGCTTCACGAGCCTCGAGCTCGAGCTCAAGCCGGTTTCGAAGCTCGAATAATATACAAGCCGAGCTCGAGCCCGAAACGTTCGGCTCGTAAGGTTCGCGAGCCTTAACGAGCTCGCGAGCCTAACGAGCCTTAACGAGCTCGCGAGCCTAACGAGCTTTAACGAGCTCGCGAACCTAACGAGCTCACGAGCTCGTTTGGGGCCGAATCGAGCCTAGCCGAGCTCGCGAGCCTATCGAGCACCTAGACTGCATCAACTTTTTTGTTTCTTAATGAGAATTGGAAAGTGTTTATATTTACCAATTATAATTAATTCAATATTCTCTTTCTTATGCTTCCATTTCTTACCTTTTAACTCTGTTTTCTATTTATGTTTATTTGGCATGCGTTAATTAACATAATTAATGCAACATTAATTTTTGATTATATACCCTTTTCACCAATTTTGCTTCTTTCTATTCTATTCCCCTTTCAGTTCGCTTTCTCTCTCCTTTCTTCTCTCTGACTGTGTTCCTATTCTCCAACAATCACCACTCATCCGTTAGTCCCTTGGCCAAGAGCGTCTCCTATGATTTTCCTTTTATCCATGATTTCTTTTGGTTGAGTTTTCTTAGATTTCTGATTTGGCTTTCATTTTTTCTTTGCCTTTATGATTTTTTTTCTCAATCTATTTTAATGGTTCTTTTTTTCTTGCATGGATTCGGAAAGTGCTCATTTGGGAGAGCTTTAGGGGCCGATGGAGCGGATAACTTTTTTCAAGGCTGATCTTCTAGATTTCGAAAGAATCAGGGCTGCCATTTATGGCTGCGATGGTGTCTTCCACGCGGCCTCACCCGTCACCGGTAGTTCAGTGCGTTGCTTCACTTTTTGACGAGGTACACTAATAGCTTGCAAGCTATTAGATGCTTGCTGGAATAAAAGTTGTGATAGAACTCTGTTTATACTTCATTTGGCTACTAAATAATCTTGGCTTTATCTTTGGAAAATCATGAGCACTTGGAAATTCATGAACACTTGGATTTCCTGCGTAAGTTTCTTAACTCATCTTGCTGAAAACTAAAGCACTTTCTAGGCGTGTATGGATTCATTAAATAAACTGTAATTTACAAACATAAAATGTTCATTTGGGTTATGAGATACAATAGTTAAGGAATACTTTTAGAACTTCAAAAATGTGTCAGATTGTTCCAATTAGAGTGATAAAAATGTCACCCTACTTACTCATTGCAACATTGTTGTCCTTTGTGCCATGGATTATTCTTGGCCTGGACCCAAATTCGAGGAGTCCTGACTTGTATTTTATAATTCTGCCAACAGTTCAAAATCTCGGACAACAAAGTTCCTTAAGTGGTATGCAGGTATGGAATAAAATCCATCTTATATTGATTTATATGGTTATGTTTCCAGCTTTGGTTCTTTTAGAATTGTCTCTACTCATAATTGAGCCCACGTATTCTGTTTTGATGAAGGAACACTTGTGATAGTTGCTGACCCTCTGGTGAAGCTTCCACAGGATGATCAAAAGTAGGTATTTTATTTCAATATTAAGGTCAAGGGATTCTGCAACCAAGTTATGTTAAAGATAATGTGCCTTTCTGAGTTGGTAAAAGAATGCCCATGTTTGCTTATACCTTACACTTTGATTTTATTATATTGTAATATTTTTTTCTACTGGCTTAAACTATGTTGCTTATGTGATAAATGCTTTTGAAGATTTACACAATGTCTGAGGTCAACTTTGCTTAAGTTCATACATTTTTTTTCCGTTTTAGCATTTAGGTGGAAATTCACTTCCCTTCTCTTTTCTCATTTCAAACTTAGAATTGTGTTCTATACATGTATCTTTTGAGATGTTCTAAGTGACCAAGTAGGACACTTCCAGGTTGGTGCATTCTAAGCTGCCATGTAGAGGAATGTTTGTTTTTCATTATATTTCTAGTGATAATGTAAAACTTCAAAGATTTCATCAATATCTCTTTATTTAGTTGGTGGATTTTAGATTTGGAAAGAAGATGTTTGGTGAAGTATTCAAAGGGGATCAAGGTATTATGTGAGCTTATATGGGACATGAGCATGCACTATGCAGGTGGAAATTAAGCAAAAAGGAAAAGGGAAATAACTAGAAAGCTCCCCAATGCGCTCTGTTTTATTTGCACTGCCTAGATGTATCTACATAAGTGGATTAGGAAATTACTTTTGTAAGTCAAGTTGTGATGGTTGTTTAAGTTTTGATTGTCAATTTGTAAATGCATAATTTGAATATTGGTTTACTGCAAATATATATGAATTTCTAAGTGATTTAAACTTACTCAAAATGCATTTACGTAAATAGTTCAAACACATAGCATACACTGATAACAAACATATACATGAAAACTTCAATGGATTTATAGCATGAAAATTCATAACATATATGAGAACAGAATTGAATCGATCAACGTCCAGTTAATTTCAATATATATATATATATATATATATATAGTAAACTGTGTATAGGAGGTAAGCCAAGAAGGTTAGGAAAATTGGTACAAACTACAAAATCAATACGAAATAGCTTGCTCCTTAAATGAACCCTAGACATGACAATACCGATTATCCTAAACAAACATGTATATCAAAGATGAATAATGGGACAGATCTAAGACAAAAGGTGAAAGGTGTACTTGATATACACCAGTATAAGTGTTGCACATTCCAATTATATTTGGTGCATCTATCAATAAGCGTGGGTAAATACATACTCTCTTCCTAAAAAAAAGTATAATCATTGGATAAATTGACTATGCAATAACGATAAAAACTATTGTACCACCATCACCTGATGTGAGAGGTTTGGAAACAAAGGTTTCAAGGAGAAGGGGGCGGTGTGACCCAAGGGTGGGGGTCGAGTGGAAGGAAGGGTCGGGGGGTTGGATAAGGATAAGGGGCGGTCATGGAGAAGGGTGAGGTTCGACTGTTTCAAATAGGGCCAATGATAGGCGGCGTGGTCTGGCTAGCCGGGGAAGGGAGGGCTGGCTATGATGAGGGAGGGTGCTTGGGGTAGTGCTCTCGAGGCAGATTTAAGTTTGGGGAGGGAAATTGTCAAATTATAATTTTAAAAAGTTAGGATCAATTTTGTTAGTTCTTGAAACGTTTGGGGTCAAATTGATGGTAAATGTCCCTAATTTAATAGGAAATGCAATAGAATGATTTCATTGGGACAATGTTGAAACTTATAAGATGAAAATGGGCAAAAACCTTAAAACATGACCCGTATAGGATAATTATTAAACTTAGGGGATAATATATAGAATTTACCTAGATTAAATGTTGAAAATGAAAAATCAATTTTTCTGGGACGAATGGAAGAGTAATATGGGTCTTTACTGTTGAACTTAGGGATCAAATGTAATTTTGTTAAGTACAATCAAAACATGGTTAGAGGAAGGCGGTTCTTTAGTGTTGCATGTATTTTCATCACTTATTATACTTTACATTTAAATTTTTCGGATAATAAACGAAGTAACAGCAAACATAACATTTAGTTTATATTAACACGATTAAGTTTTCATTGAAAAAATTAAACCCGTGACGAAGTCGGGTATTAGAACTACTTACAATCTAATCAACAATATATGTTAATTTTTGTGTCCAATCAAATGTATCAATCTTTTTTTTTTTTTTGCTGATTTGGAGGGAGTAGAAATGAACTCTTGGGTTTTAGTAAATTGGTACACGGATTAACCCACACCCACGAAAATTTTCGGTGTCAGTGTCACCATCACGCCTTCAGTGGCCACATAAGTAAGGGTCCTCACCTACATGCATGAGCCAGTTTGACTCGAGCTACAAAACAGAGAACTAGAATAGCTTCTAGATTCCCTTTATTTTCCAAAATTCTATTTAATGTTTTATATTCTCACTTCACCTTTTTCTAATATACTACTTCTTCTCTATCCTAAATATCAATATTGTGATATCACACTAGAAAAGGAAAGATAACAGCACCAACAGCGAGGAAACATGTATATCACAGCACTACGAACACCCTTCCAATCAACGAACATGACATGACTAACAAGTCATGTGATAGGACAACGAGGAAAACACACACTGTGAGACTAGAACTGGAAATTTCACAAGGTAGCAGTGTTGTGGTAAGTGGTACATGATAGAACAGAACAGATGGGAGGCAATTTTGCACAATGCCAAACTTGGTGTTCAATGGAGCAATGTCCAGGATGGTAAAGGAGAAACCACTTGGATGCCCATCTGTTGACTAAGGCATTTGATAGAATCTTGCAAAAGGGTTACAAACGGATACTGGCAAGCTTGACAGTGGCATATGGTAATTAAGTGAGCACGAGGAAGGTGAGTTTCAAGTTAAGCCATTGACTGGAAAGAAGATGATGGTTTAGAGTTCAGCTAGTTCAACAATCTCCTTCCAACTACTCTTAAGATAAAGGTGCACATAACTTGAATCATGAATATCCAAGCCAAAGCCTCAAACAGAATTTCCAGTTCCAGCCTTAGCTTTGTAATGGAATTGAACATGGTGAAAGTCTTTAAGGTTCATTCATGCAAAAGATCATATAGAGCGGCAGTAAGCAGCCTAACCTCGACAGATGTAACACACACATATTCTGAAACTGTTAACTTTTCAGTACCAATTCAATTTGGTTCTCAGAAGATCTTGACTAGGAACAGAAAACATACCAAAAAATTACCAGCTATGAGATTAGGTCTGCTCTTTACGTAATGCCGATTGCAGAGAAATTCCCGATTGGAAGAATTTCCAAGTAAAAAACGGCAATTAAAGCCAAAAAAAAGACATTAACAGAAACCCTAGGAGACTCACTATGAGGAAGAGACGGCTGGCGGCGGCGGGCCGAGGAGGCTCTGTTGCTGCATCTCAAGATCCGAGAACTGTTGCTCCCTATCCATCTCTATGATGAGAGGGACGACGAGGATAAGAAAGGTGGTGCCGGCGATCCACGCTGCTTTCCCGGTGCTCTTCAGGAGCTTCTTGGCGACGAACGCAGCGTCGCTTGCAACGCGTTTCGTGGTGCAGGCTATTGGAGATTTGGACACGGTGCGGGATAGCGTGGAGATAATGCTCCTTCCGCCGCCGGAAGCTTTCTTGCCTTTGCCGGAAGACGACATTGTCGAGCGACTACCAAGAATTTTTCTGAATCAAACAAGGGTTTAAGACCTTTCTATACCAGGGTTTTTCTTCTTCTTGTGGTAAATTATTTATTTAGCTCACTTGGGTTGGGTTCGGTAAGAGCTACAATTATGGGCTTCATGGGCCTAGACTTACAGCCCACGCATAGATAATCCTCTATTAATGTTGTGTTCACGTGTTAAACTAATCTCACAAAATTTTCAATTTATAATTTTTTCTCCAATTTTTACATACTTTTTCTTATGTTTTCTCTCTGTTTTTATTAAAAAAATATATATTTCAAAATACTTAATCTAGCTTCTTTGGTTTCCCTACATTTTCTTCCAATATCAATAATTTTAGCTCTTACCTACAAAATATACATGAGTGAAATTTTGGTGTTTGTTGTTTTGGTGTACTCCCTCCGTAGTTTAAAAATTGCACTATTTGATTTTCATGTTTTAAAATTCAATATTTGACTCAAATATTTATAAAGATAAATAGTTCAAAAAATGCAAAAACATATATTTAAAAAATGTATATTGCAAATTATGATACCATAAAAATATTTAATTTTAGATGTCTAAACAAGCATGAAAAAAAAATCATAGATTAAATATGTTGTTCCAAGTAGGTAGCCAAGAGGGGATTACAAATTGAGCCCATTAATTACAAATTATATCCATATTCTTGGAAAAATTACAAAATTGTAGTATATTTTGAATCATATTAGTAATAAACAATATCATTTTAATTATTACTCCCTCCTTACATAAAGATTGCAGCTTTCTTTTGTTGTTTTCACAGTATTTAATTTACGATTTATTTCTATGTACTTATAGACATGTAAATGTTAAATGATTCATATGTTTCTCATAATATGCAATCTGAACTATATATATATATATATATATATAATTGTTTTCACTAGTAGTGCAATCTTTATGGGACAAAGGGAATATAAACTTTACAATTAGACCTAAAGTTCTTAAAATATGCTCTCTCCATCCCATAAAGGTTGTCAACATTACTATATTGGGTTGTCACACAAAGGTTGTCAACTTTCCTAAAATATAAAATTTTCACCACCACTTTCACAAAATTACTCTTACTTATCCTTACCATTTTAAACACTTATTTTCATACACCTTTTTTATATCAAGGGTAAAAAGGTTAACACATTAATATTATCCCACTTTATTTAATATCTGCGCCTAAACAAATCCTACAACCTTTGTGGGACGAATGAGTGATTTTTCTCCATCATTTTTAAAGACACATTTTACCATTTACTTATAAATTTTTATACATTAACATATTTATTCCTTAAAGTTTTATGCATTAAACTTTTCCAAAAATTAGAAAAGATGCACAATTAGTCCCTCAACTACTAAAACTTTAGAAACGATTCGTGAAGTTTTTTACACTTTTATATATTGGTGGACCCTTAATCCAAAAACTAGAATTAATCATGTATAGTTTAGCCCAAAGCTTTAAAACCCATCAACTTAGAAACTATCATATATCTCACATTGCCTAGAAAGCTCTAAAAGCACTGACCCCAACACTATAAATACCCCACAAGAGACTCTCATTTCTCACAATGTTAATCTTAGACTTAACATCTACGTCATCTGTGGGAATCTGGACAAAAGATCCAATGGATACCACACTTGTGCATCATCATTCAAGGAAATGTCTCCAGTGAATAATATAAGATTTTTCATATGTCCTCTGGAGGCATCATATGTCTTTTGGGACCATCACATGTCCTCCGGAGCAATCAAAATGTCCTTCGGAACCATCAATACGCCCTCCGAGGTCATCAATACGCCTTACGGAACCATCAAATGCCCTTTGGGACTTGGTAAACGCACTTCAGGGCCGAAACGCATTTCAGGGCCGAGAAATATTATTGGGGAATAACTCCTGAGCTGAGTAACAGAGTGTAAACGTTATAATTAGACCTATAAAATTTTACAAATTGACCCCCTTACAAATTTACATACTCACATAAAGACCTTAACAACCCATCAACTTAGAAACTGACATATCCCACACTACCTAGAAAGCTTTAAGAGCACTCATCTTCAGCACTATAAATACCTCTCAAAAGACTCTCATTTCTCACCATGCTTGGAAATAACATATATTAACGTATTTAGTCCTTAAACGTTTGAAAAAATTACAAAAGATAATAAATTATTCCCTAAACTTTTAAAAACTTAACGAAATGGTCCCTAAACTTATAAACATTTATCATTAACATATTAAAACAAATGTGGCTAAAGCTTACATGGACACAATGTAAACTTTATAATTAGACCCATAAAACTTTACAAATTGACCCCCTTACTTACAAATTTACCTTTTTCTCATTCCAATGTACATAAACGAATATTCAATAAATATAATTTGTTACTTTTATTACAGTAAGGGTTTAACCTATGTCACATTGATGTTCATTTTATTTACTCTTACTTTGTTTACCTTTGTTCACGGTTAGGGTTCAACCTATGCGTTTATTCTTACTTTGTTTACTATTCATTCTCTTATCTATGTATTTTAATATGTTTTGTAACTACATTATTTTATTTGTGCAACAGTTTTAGTCACTTTCAAACAATTAAATGATCAACGAAGTTACATAAAAATTATAAATTTATGTTCATGTTTTTACGTAATTTTCATTATACAAAAGTGTACCTGAACCGTAGGTGGGTATGGTATGTACACTAGTTATAACTCTAAACGTTGAAACGGAGCAATAATATAAATAAGAGTGACACCAAGATTTATAGAGGTTTGGTCAATGACCTACGTCATCTGCTCAAGTTCACCACTTGAGAGTTCATTTCACTATTCTTCAAAATAGTTACATCAACCATAAGAAAGCTTTTAAACCAAAAAGCCTCTCCACTAGTTTTCATCGAGGCTCACTAGAAACCTATTTTAGTTTTCCCAAGACTAACTAAAAAACCTAACAAATGGTTTTCCCAAGGCTCACCAAAAAACCTATTTTAGTTTTCCCAAGGCTGACTAAAAACCTAAATGGTTTTCCCAAAGGCTCACCAAAAAACCTAACACACCCCTAAATAGTTTTCCCAAGACTCACTATTAACCTAACAAAAATCATCTATTTGATTTTCCCGAGGCTCACCAAAAAAACTTTACAAAACAATTTTCTCGAAAAAGTTCAACCTATTGAGGTTTTTCCAGAAAACACTCAAAAACGATTTAAAGCACTTTTTCACTCTCCCAAAAATAATTCGAAGAAACTAAGATGAAACTAAAGCTTGATCTTCAAAAATACAACACTGCAGAACTTTAGACTGGCTTGATTGCTTGTGAGATGAATGAGCTTGTGTGTAGAAGTGTTCTTCATGAATTGCTTGCTATTGATTTATATAGAGGAGGAAAGCTTATTCTTCAACGTCTATTTCTGTTTATGAATTCAGAAGATACGCATTGAATTGCTCCACCAAATCTGTTGTTGCGTAACGTTTAAAACTAAAGAGAGATATAACAAGAAGAGTTCTAACTAAACATGATAGCCAAAGCGTGACCTCCGGCAACCAAAGATCTCCCAACGGTTAGGACGGGTGGCTCCGGTACCTGAAAGACAAGACGGAAGATACTTTCAGGTGCAGACACAGGAGGAAGGTGTGGGTGTGTAGTAGTTACCTTATTTGAGGCGGGCACCACCCAATATATAGGGTGGTGCTAGGTCCCGTTACGGACCTTAAGTGCTGGAGAATCTCCATAAATGTGCCCATAATTGGAATGGTGGCGTATTAATGGTGTAATGATAGCGGAGTTATTAGGAATTACTCCCTCTCCTTTGGTTTAATGCCCGTAAATAGTGTAGCAGTTGCTTTGAGGAGAGCGATGGCGCTTCGTGTCTAACGGCTTTATACGAGGCGCCACTACGGTAAGAGGGTCTCCGTAATGACGAGATCTGGTGTGGTGGACGCGCCCATATGGCTTTTGCATTTGACAATACAGTATGGTGGCTCATATATATCAGTATGCCCTCCCCACACGGAGGATGGGTTGGGTCCCTGTGCTCCGATTTGGAAGGAAGTATGCCAACATACATTGAGCCCACATTGTATTGTGATGTTTTGGAGCCTTATTAGGGGAGGCCCAAGAGCTGTCCCCAATGCAGGCCGAAAAATTTGGCCCAATAGTAATTGTGGCGGTTGGCAAAAAGCGCTTTTCAAAATTTGCGCTTTTTGCGCCGTTCGTAATTATGGGGGAAGTCGCTTCACTTCCCATCGCGCTCTTCTCATACGCCAACCAAGTCAGTTTCCCGAATTCTTGCTTTCCTTGCCTTTTCGCTTTAGCTTCCTTTGCAATCTAGTTTCCATTTTCGGCGACTAGCGAAGAATTTCCCGGCGAGATTCGAAGAACCCAGCCGTTGAATCCTCCGCTTTCGTCTCCGTCTGAATCGATAAGTTGTTTTCTTTGAATTTTCGATTTTTCTTGCGACGAGTGTCGCAGTGGCGCCGCCGCGCCACTGAGTTCTTGGGTCTAGGGTTTAGTTTTGAATTTTTCGGTTTACTTTTGTAGATGGCTCCCAAGAATCCAAGCAAGCCGGCGTCGGCCACGATGTCGAGGAAATGTGGCCTCGAACAAGTCTCGAGAGAAGAAAATGGCAGATATCTGCGGAACCACCATGTGTATACGGGGGTGGTTTGTGGGCTTTCACCAGCGGATGTCTTTGAGGAAAGCGAGGATGTCGTTAGTGACGAGGCCATGAGGGAGAATACCATGGTGGTCTACGAAGCCCAACTGAAAGCCGGGTTGAGGCTCCCCCTTTGTTCTCTGCTGCTGCAGCTTTGTGAGGGATGGGGTGTTTGCCCTGGGCAACTGGCCCCGAATGTGTTTACCACCGTAAACGCATTTGTGGTAGCCTGCCACTTGGCGAAGACGGCGGTGCTACCGGAGACGTTCTTACAGTTCTATACACTGAAGAGGCCGGTCGGACACCCCTTCTATCAACTGACCCCAGGAGGTGAAGGTGGGGAACAAAATGGTGAAGATCGGAGTCTTGGCTGAAACCACCGGCTCGTGGGGAGTTGGAAGGGCAATTTCTTCTTCATCCTGAAGGAAGGCAGTTGGGGTTTCCCTGCATTCTTCATAAAGGAGAAGAATGCAAGGGTGTCGATGAAGCCCTACTGTGTGGGCGGGTAGCGAGGAAAGAAAGCCCTCGACGCCCTTTGTGAATGGATCCGGAGTGTGGAAAGGCTCGAGGGGTGTAAGGGTGCGTTTCCCTTCACTCTATCCAGCCTGGGACGAGGTGGTCTGCGAGAGTAGGGGTTAGCGGGGCCCACCGTCTTCCGAGCCACGTGGACACCCTTAAAAATTGGGTGGAAGGATTGGACGGGGACCTCGTAGAGCGGTTCGAAGCGCTTTCGGCAACCCCACCGTCTGCATTACTGCCTTTCTTTTCATTCCTGTGTTTTTGTGTTTGCACATTTGAAATGCTATTATAACCTGGCCTTGTGTTTTACTACAGCCAAGATGTTGCACCCAGCACCCTTTTGCCAAGAAGCGGGATTTCTTTGGAGGCTCTTAAAGCAAAGATGGAGGAGGAGGTCCCCGCAGAGCACTGCCCAAAAGGCTGTCGAGGGGTCAGCTGCGATTGCGGGGACCTCGAAAGGCGGAGAGGCCCGAGGTGCGGAGGCCACAGGTGACGGTAGCTCAACCGGTCAACGTGGCTGGCCCCGTCATCGTCGAGGAGTTGTCCGAGGACTCCGAGGAGGACATCATTCGACGGAAGCGCCCTCGACTTGCAGTACCATTCTTGCTTCCCTTGATTCTTTGGCTAACTTTTCTTTTCACCGTGTTCGATTCCCATTTTAACCTTTTGGCGAGAGGACTTGGTTGTGTCCTCGGACAGCGATCCCAGTCTGCTAAAGATAAAGGGAAAAGACCAGCCGTCGAGGAGACTCCCGTAGCCCGTTCGGGCGTTGGGAAACCCGTCGGCCTATTGGCAGATGCTCGGAGGGCTGTTGTGGCCCCTCGAGTGTATACAAGAAGGCCTTCGAGGATCCCTAAGACCCTGAAGGGCATAGATCCCGTCTTCGAGCCTCAACTACTCGAGGACTACCGGCGGGAGCTGCGGGAGAAATCCTTCAAACGCAAGGGTCTGGCCCTTGTGCAGGCCTGGGACCCTGTCATGAGGGTGACTCGTGACGAGTCAATCCTCCTCGGGGAAGGGGACGTGAGACTAAAGGTTGCAGAAGGTCTCGCGCTTCCCCGAGACAGGCACTTTTTGAAGTACACCTCCTCGGGGGCCCTAGACATGGCGAAGGACATCTGCCAGGGCCTCACTCGGGTAAGTGACGAATCTGGATTCCCCTTTGTTACTTAACTTTTTTGTTGGGATGCTTTGTTTATATGGTCTGCGTTTGTAATTTGCAGAAAGCGTATTGGCCCAAGGGCTGGTGTCAAAGATCGAGGACCTTGAGTCCCTCGTGAAGAGCCTTGAGGCCAAGGCAAAGGAATCCGAGGAGGTGGAGAGCCTAAAAGGCCTTAGCCGACAGGGGATGCCAAGTGGCTGAGAAAGAGGCCGAGCTGGGGTCCTCGAGGAATGAGGAGGCTAACCTCCTTAGAGCCACAGGTGTCATGGGCAAGCAGCTGAAAGCTTCCATGGCCGATGGGAAGAAGCATGAAGCCCTGTTCCTCGCCGAGCACCATGCGAAGAAACAGCTCGAAGCTGAAATGGAGCAAGTGCTCGGGGAGTATCAAAGAATGGAGACCCAAGCTGAGGCGAAGGACAAACTCATCGAGGAGTTGTCCTTGAGGACCGCCCATGCCGAGGATCTGGCGTCAAAGGCTGCAGTCAAATTGAAGACAGCACCAAGACCCTTAGTGAGGTGGCGGGCTCTGTGGTGGCTGATCATTTAGCCTTCGCACAACTAGAAAACCAAATTGGTTTTAAGTTGTACGATGGTGAAAGTGTTCAGCCCCCGTTTTGTAAAGCCCATTCTTTGAAAGGGCTGGTCGAGTGCGCAGGCTGTCGAGGTCTTGATCGAGAAGATCTGGCGACGCAAGCCATGGCGGGGGTCTGTTATGCTGAGGGCTTCCTACGATGCCGCCACCAAGTGGAAGGCATCGTTGAGTAGTCAGATTTGGAACCCCTCAACGCCATGTAGGTCGTAGACCCTCCTCCGGCGTCTTTGTTCGAGTGGGGTAGGGCGGGGAAAAATTAGGAGCAGAATATCCTTACGATATTCTGCCCGGGCATGTAGAGGATGCCCCTGCTGTACCCCCAAACGATGATGTCCCCCAGTAGTTTGTGGACTTGTAATTATATTTTTGCTCATTTTTGATAAAATACAGAACATTTCCATACGAGTATTATTTCCATACGAGTATTATTTGCCTGTAGCGTAGTGTTTGTACTTGTCTTTGAGCAAAATTGTTGAGATGAATTGTTGTAATTCGTCGTAAAGTGACTTTATTCGATGCGCGCTGGTCAAGCAGTGACCTTGCAATTAATTTTTGAACTTACCCACCGAAGTGGGGGAACACTCCTAGCATAGTCTGCACAACGTAAAGACTTGGAATATTGCCTTTCCTTTGATGTATGAGCAGTATTTTGTGCAATGCAAAGAGTTTGAAAGCGTACAACTTAAACGTAATAAGGCCTCAAGTCGTTGACGTGGTAGTCGTTTTTGAGTTTTTTGCCTTGATGGTCCTTTAACTTGTATACACCCTCTCTTTCTTTACCGTGTACCACATAAGGCCCCGCCCATCCGGAACGAAGTGTGCCATGGCCAGGATTACGACCTGACAACTCCGCCTTTAGCAAGACCATACCACCCACGTGGATCTGCTTTGCTCGAACTTTGGCGTTGTGATCGAGGTTTGTCCTTTGTCGCAAGGCCATAAGCCTAAGTCGAGCACCCTCGCGGAGTTCCTCGACGAGGTCCAAACGCGCTCGAAGGCCGCTCTCATTGTGAGGCGTCGTAATACAGCGTTCGGATTGTGGGTATTGAGACTTCGATTGGTAGTAAGGCATCGACGCCGTAAACCAAGGAGAAAGGAGTTTCTCCCGTGGGTCCTCGTGTAGTTGTTCGATAGTCCCAGAGGGGCGCCGGGTAGGGCCTCGACCCACTTCTCTTTTTTGTCTTCGAGGCGCTTTTTTAGGCCTTCTTTGATCGTGCGATTTGTTACTTCTACCTGGCCATTCGACTGCGGGTGTGCCACGGGAGCGTAGAGCATTTGTATGTTCATCTTAGTGGCCCAATCCTTAAGCTTTTTGCTCGCGAATTGAGTCCCATTATCTGTGATTATGGCTCTTGGTGCCCCGTACCGCGCCACGAGGTCGTGCCAGAGGAAGTGTATGACCTTGGCGGTTGTTATGTTCTCAAGTGGCTGGACCTCGACCCACTTAGTGAAGTAATCGACAGCCACTATACAAAATTTAAACTGGCCCTTGGCCGTAGGCATTGGGCCGATTAAATCGAGGCCCCACATCGCGAAGGGTATAGGGTATGTCTCCGTAACCACTTCGTTTGCCGGCTGTCGTTGGATGCGAGAGTTGAGCTGGCATTTATGGCACGTTCGTACCAAATCATGCGCGTCTTTCCGCAAAGTTGGCCAATAATAACCGAGGCGCAAACATTTGTGTGCTAGCGCATCGGAGCCAATGTGTGCTCCATGAAACTCGTGAGTGGACTTCGTTCAGATGAGTTTGGAATCGTCGAGGCCAATACATCGTTGTAAAGGGGTAGAGTATCCTTTACGCCATAACGTGCCATCTATGATGACATGGCGGGCTGCGTCCTTATTTTCTTTTGCAACGCTGGTGGGCCCTCGATTGCACCAGTTTGGAGGTACTGAAGGATTGGGTCTCTCCAATCAAGTGCTGCATTGGCGTCAATTGCATGAATTGTATTTATGGAGGGTTGTGCTAAGGTTTCGAGGGACGCATCCGCCCGCCCCTTAGACAGCCTGTCAGCCACAGTGTTTTGATCCCTTGGGATCTTATTAATATTTAGCTGCTCGAACTGCCCTTGTAAGTTTTTGACAAGGCGCAAGTACCTCGAGAGTACTGGGTCCTTGCAGTCATTGGTCCCCGTAACCTGGCTTACGACGAGCTGTGAGTCACTGTGTACAGTTAGACGTCGCAAACCAGCTTTCAGGGCAGTCTTGAGACCTGCTACGAGTGCCTCGTATTCGGCCACATTGTTCGTGACGGGAAACTGGAAAGCTACTCGTAAGCTAGCCTCCATGCCGTGTGGGCCCCTGATGTGAACGCCTCCGCCTGGGCGATCGGCACTGGATGAACCATCCACGAACATGTCCCACTCGGGAGGCTCCGACCCCTGTGGTGGTTCCCTCGAAGGACCATGCTCGAGGGGGTAAATGGAAAGCTTCGGCCATGAAATCCGCCAAAGCTTGTGCCTTTATTGCTCGCCGAGGCTCAAACTTGATGTCATACTCTCCAAGTTCGATGCACCAACGAGCTAAACGACCACTATGCTCCGGTCTGTTTAGAATGTCTCGGATGGGTAAGTCCGTTCGGACAATGATTGTGTGGGCTTGGAAGTATGCTCGCAACTTCCTGGCAGCCACGATCAAAGCGTAGATCGTTTTTTGGAGGGGTGGGTAATTAACCTCAGCCCCTCGTAGCGTGTGGCTTATGTAATAGACGGGCCTTTGTTGTGGGCCTTCCTCCCAACGAGCACTGCGGATACAGTCTTTGTTCGAAGTGGAGAGGTAGATGACGAGTTCATCCCCTGGTTGCGGACATTTCAGTGTTGGCAAATCGGAGAGGTGTTTCTTGATTTGCTCGAATGCTTCTTGGCATTCCGTTGTCCAAGTGAACGCCTTCTTCATACGAAGCTGTTCGAAGAATGGCTTACACTTGTCCCCAACTTGGAAATGAATCGTCCCAAGGCAACAATTCTTCCTGTAAGTTCCGGATTTCCTTAATGCTCCGTGGTGGCGCCATTTCCGCGATGGCTGATATTTTCTTAAGGTTGGCGTCGATCCCCTTTCGGAGATCATATAGCCCAGAATTTCCGGCTCCAACAAAGAAGGAACACTTGGCTGGATTGAGCCTCATGTTATACCGCCGGAGCGATTCGAAAGTCTCGGCCAGGTCTTGAAGGTGATCTTCGAATGTCATGCTTTTGACAATGACATCGCCGACGTACGCTTCAAGGTTACGGCCCATCTGGCGGACAAAGACCTTGTTCATTAGACGCTGGTAGGTGGCTCCCGCGTTTTTGAGCCCAAAAGGCATTCGGACATAGTAATAAACGTCATCACCAGTCGTGAACGCCGTTTTGAAGGCGTCCTCGGGATCCATGTAAATTTGGTGATAGCCACTCTTGGCATCCATGAACGACAAGTATTTGTATTTGGAAGTTGCGTCCACGAGCTGGTCGATGACAGGTAACGGGTAAGGGTCCTTTGGACAATGCCTATTGACGCCCGTGAAATCAACGCACATACGAAGTTCGCCATTCGCTTTGTCAGCTAAAACCACGTTAGCGAGCCACTCAGTACTGAATTTCTTTTATTATTCCAGCTTGAGGAGTTTAGAAACCTCCTCTTTTACAAATTTCTTCTTAGAAGGGGCCATACCCCTTTTCTTTTGCTTAACCGGTTGTGAGTCCGGGAATACATTCAGTTTGTGGGTGATGACGTCAGGGTCGACACCCGGCAGATCATTCAAGCTCCAGGCGAAGACGTCAAGGTTTGCTTCGAGGAGGTGGATGAGAGCCATCTTCTCCTTTTGCTCAAGGTTTTGCCAACCTTGAACTTCTTGCACAGGCAGCGTCGATTTCCTCTGTCACGGCATCGAGGCGTGGTCTGTCGTCAGGGTCCGCAGGTGCCTCGTTGTGCTTCGAGGCTTGTGGACCAACCGCAGAACTCAAAGAGGCCACGTAGTTCGTCCTCGCCGTTCGCTGGTCAATGTAGATGCTAGCATCCCCACGAGGCGTCGCAAATGTGACCGTGAGAGAACGGATGTCACACCTCATGTGGAATTCGACTGGTGGGTCGACCAACGATGGCGTTGTATGTAGAGGGGACTTCGAGGACCAAGAATTCCGTCATGACGGAATGGCGATCAACCGTGCCAAATTGTGTGTCCCAATCAGCATGAGGCGGGTTGGCGACCCCGCGTTGGCACAATGTCACCCGCCAATGCCAAAGGTAGGGCGAGCTCCTTCGCACAGGCGGACATGTGTATCCCGAGTTTATCGAGCATGTCCTGAAAATGACACCGTGTTTGCACCGGTGTCGATGTATACCCTGCTGGTGTCGTAACCCGCGATCCTTGCTGTGATAAGCAGTGGGTCGGAGTGCGGAACGACAACCTTTGTTCCATTGGGCCGGTAGATGACGTTCTCCTCGAGGTGATCGATCTGCAAGATTTCTCTTGCATACCGCTTCCTGGAGGAGGCGCCCTCTGATTTCGTGAGCATGTGAATGACGCCCGCGGGTGGTGGTGGTGGCAAGTTACGGCCTCGAGGGCTGTTGTGTCGACGACGCGTTTTTCGCGGTCGCCGCTGTCATCCGCTTGCGTCCTCTGGGGAATTCCTTGCAGGAGGAGGAGGAGTCGGAGAGGAATTCCTTGAGCTTCCCCTGCTCCAGCATCTCCGAAATGAGATTCCGGAGCTGAAAGCACGCCTCCGTGTCGTGGCCACGGTCCTTGTGGTAAAGGCGTGCTTGTCAAACCCCTCGTAATCTTATGTTGGATCGGGGGCCACTTGGGGACCTTGTTTTGCTTCTCCAACATGAGAAGAATGTTCGTGCGGGTGTCACGAAGGCGGGGTGTTGATCGGTGGTCCTCGGACCCGGTATTCGAGGACTGGTACCTCGATGGAGCAGACCCCTTGTCAAACTTCTTGCTGCGGTCGTTTGCGGGGGGCTGTTGTAAGGCCTATTCATCTCTTGAATTCATGAACCGGGTTGCCCGATCGATGAACTCACCCATCGTTGTGACAGGTTTTCATTAATATTATACGCGAGTCTGGACTCGCGTTGAAAGCCTGAGTGGCGGCCGGGAGCTGCATGTCCGAGAGAGACCACGGACTTGGGCGGCTTCGCCTGAAACCGCCGGATGTAATCACGGAGCGGTTCCTCCCTTTCTTTGCTTCACTCTTAACAAGTGTTGGGCAGTCTTGGGGAGGTCGAGCTCCCATGAAGTGGCGGAGGAGCAGCGAGGCGAGGTCCTTAAAGCATTTGAAATGCTGGCCTCGTAACGTTCCGAACCATGTTGAAGCAGCCCCTTTTAAGGTGGAGCTGAAAGCTTTGCAGAGTATGGGGTCGGAGGCGCGAGCCATCTCCATTTGGGAGATGTAACGTCGCAGATGGTCAACGGGGTCCGTCGTCGCGTCGTAGCTTTCGATGGCGGCATTCGAAAGCTGGCGAGGGCTTTGACGGCAATAACGTCCTCTGTGAAGGGTTGAGTGAGGAGAACCTCGATGTCGTCGAGGACCAGGTTTAGCGTCTTAACTGTTCCTCGACCACGTTGATTCTTGAAGAAGA
The DNA here is from genome assembly GCA_024586325.1 of Stellera chamaejasme. Taxonomy (NCBI): domain Eukaryota; kingdom Viridiplantae; phylum Streptophyta; class Magnoliopsida; order Malvales; family Thymelaeaceae; genus Stellera; species Stellera chamaejasme. The sequence goes on from CM044984.1 coordinate 36,803,768, forward strand.
TCGTCGACATCCGAGGTTCGCGGCGGACTGGTTTTGGTTACGGGATTGTTCATCCCGGTCGTTAGGAGGCGGGAGGCGAACAGCCTGCATTTCCGCCTTGATGGTTTGCACCATAAAAGCCTTCATTTCATTGAGCATGCTACTTTGGAGCAATGCCATCGGACCGGGTCGACGATGACTCTTTGGGGGTCTTCGATGTTCAGTAGTACGTCAAAGTAGGCCGCTTGCGGTTGTGGGGGCTGTTGCACCACCGGGGTGTCGGCGGCAGGAGTGGCGGGATTGCCACCAAGCCCAGGAGTTGTGGGGCTGCTTTGAGTCCCCATTGCATCACCGGCGGGCGTGGAGGCACATCGGAGGAACCCAGACGGCGTCCTCAACGTGCACACTTGTTGTGCGTTCTCCTTGTTGTCGCCATGAGAATGGTAAGGAGAGGAAAGTAAGTTGCTTAGGAAAGAAAAAAGCAGCTTTTTGGTTCCCACAGACAGCGCCAAATTGATAGCCAAAGCGTGACCTCCGGCAACCAAAGATCTCCCAACGTTGGGGCCAGGTGGCTCACGTGCACGAAAGACAAGACGGAAGATACTTTCAGGTGCAGACACAGGAGGAAGGTGTGGGTGTGTAGTAGTTACCTTATTTGAGGCGGGCACCACCCAATATATAGGGTGGTGCTAGGTCCCATTACGGACCTTAAGTGCTGGAGAATCTCCATAAATGTGCCCATGGTGGAATGGTGGCGTATTAATGGTGTAATGATAGCGGAGTTATTAGGAATTACTCCCTCTCCTTTGGTTTAATGCCCGTAAATAGTGTAGCAGTTGCTTTGAGGAGGCGGTGGCGCTTCGTGTCTAACGGCTTTATACGAGGCGCCACTTGCTAGTAAGAGGGTCTCGTAATGACGAGATACAGTGTGGTGGGCGCGGCCATATATGCCAGATTTGACAACACAGTTAAATATTGGCTCATATATCAAAACACAAACTCTCTTTTTACTTATCTTAACTACAAAGTTACAAATGGGTTAAACAACATATTGGGCCATCATATCTCCGGCCGAAACTTACAACATAATAATTAGACATAAATGTAAAACTATTAAACACTTACCAAGCTTTTCTAAACTTTACACAAAGACCCAAAACTTTTGTAATCATCAAAATCCTTTTCTTGGAGAAGAATTAATCCAACAAAATACTGTAAAACAACTAAAACAAATAGTACAATTTTTAAAATACAGAGGGAGTATTGGAGAAGAGGGACCCTCCTCACCCCCATGGTTAGGCGCAATGCTTGAATGGGGAAACTCTAGGGGATTTCTTCTTGGTTCTTTACCCGTCAGCACACATGGACTATTATCTAGGACAGTTGGCTGCCTATCTTAACAGTGTAGTGGTAGCATGTAGATTCATCCATTCTTATATTCCATTATACTCTATAAAAAAGAACATGCACATATAATGATTAATGACGAGAAAGTAATCCTAGTGCAACAAATTCTTTGAAGTCCCAAATGAGCTCTCAAGACTGCTTTTGTACAGCTACAAAAGAGGTGAAATATTATTCAACAATCATAAGACCTCTTTTTATATATGTTAAGCACGAAAAGGGCAAGTTGAGAAGACGCTCTGCATGCGTGGAGTTAGACACCAGTGTATTCATAACCATGTCCCTGTCGATGAACCTGCCAGATAACTCTAAACCTCGGCAAACCACTAGAGAGGAATTGCATACCCAAGGGACTGAGACAGTGAACGCCACACCGGAGCCTGATCCTCCGATGCTCCTACTTTGATGTCCTATGAGCACATCCTTGTAAGCACGGCATACTTTGGAGACATACCGGCCCATTGGAAGAAGTGGTTGATGAAAACTCGAACTGCTCTCTTCAGGATCCAGGGCATCGGAATCAGAATGTAGGTTCACCACGACTGTGCCGTGCTTAGGGTGCAACAGGTTGCTGAGAGATCTCAAGAAGGGAGAATCTGGATCCCATAATTTGTGGGGGAAGATGTCTTCCCCATCATAAGCATCGATGAAGATCATATCATACATGCTAACATTTTCAAGTACAAAGGTCTCCGCATCTGATTCGTAGAGGTATAGCCTCTCATGAATTCCTTTCCATAGTACTTCATCAATGGTATCTGGTTGTGGCACTGCACGTTCACCTGAACTGGCCATAACTGAGAAACGCGGGAAGCCCATTGCTTCTGTAGATGCTGAGATAACAAGAGGGTCTATCTCTACAATGTCGATGACAGCACCTGGAAGTAATAAACTCCGTATTAGTTAACAGAATCTGATTACCAACCAAACCAATCTAATTGCAATAAATCTCTTTCATTTTAAAACTAAAATTAACAAAAACATAACCTGAAACCACATCCAATCACTTAAGGAGAACCCAAGCAGTCAGCCTTCTAGGGTTCTTATTAGGGTTCCTAACTATCCTAAAGATGAGCATATGAGTTCAGCATGCATCTCTGGCATTAGTACAGTAGTCAGTTCATAGAAACTTTAGATTCTTCACATGCACAATGCATTTGTTGTTTCAGACAGGCAAATGATAAGGTCGATCAGATCACTGCATTTGAATCTAGGTAATAGTCAGAAGTGAGAAACATGAGAGAGCCAGTGCTGACCTTGGATTTTACTAGCTAAATATAATGGCAAGCTTCCCCCACCATTACCAATGCATAAAATACGCATCATTTGCTGTCCGTGAGCAGCAGCAGATAGATCATAGTTGGAAGATCCTATGCCAGATAATCCTAGTGAAACCATACTTCTAAGATCTGCAAAATTAAAATCAAAGAACTGAACGTTAGTCTTGCAACAAGGAAGGAGGGACCTGAAAACCCTATAGCAGATAATCCTAGTGACACCAATTTTAGTTCCGTATCTGTTTTCAATAACTGAATGATGCAATTGTTTTAATGATATCAAAGAAAGCACTAAAAAGTGTCTTGCTGCAAATATGGTTTACAACACTGGCACACACAAAACGATCAAATGCATGGCTTAAAAATAGTTTAAAAACATAGGAGTATAAACAAGCAATGTTTCAGAGGTACAGAGCCCTAAGGGCGGGCAGATATTTCTTTATGGGTCAATACGAAAAGGATTAAGAAAAAAAACTAAACTTTCACTACTATTCTTTATCAGCTACAACTTTGCATATCGCAGTGCCAGTGAAACAAGCTCAATCGTTGACAAGCTTGGTCCATGAGTCCATGATAACAGTATACTTCACACACATAATGCTTCTCCATACATCAACTAAATCCATTCCCTCTCATGAAACTTTAAAGAGAACTTTAAGATGTGGTTGCAACAACCTGCACTTTCAGAAAGTGTGCACCACCCTAGCTCTGCCAGGTATTATCTTTTAAATAAGCCATTTGTGAGAAAACAACCTATGGGGATAAGCCCAAACATTAGAAAAGAAATCAGAAACTTTCTACAGCGAGCCCCTAGCAAACATCAATAAAGGCTTTGGAAGCAAAATGGAACTCAACATTCTGGGGGTATATGGGAAATAAAGTGGACAAACAAGTCTACATGGAACAGCTAGACAGTGTGGCTGCTGCATAAGGCATAGAGAGCTTGGATCATTTTCGCGGTAAGCAGCCATTACTTTCGCTGTACTTTGACGAGTATCCTCATTAAAGCGAAGCACGCGCCATTGATATCCCAGGATCTTAAAATTCCCTCTCTGTGAATAAGCTGGATGCAGCTGCGCATAACGCTGCTGAAGCCACCTCTCTGTTTCTGGCCAGTAAGTTTTACTCTGCAGAAAAGTTAGCATTTGCTTATTATCATTTCCCTTGGCCTTCTCTATTGTAAGAGCAGATATAACTTAGCTGAGGCTGAATCATAAGGAAACGAACATTTGCATGGATTTTAGCAGAAAAACAGGTCAAAGGAAATCACGGCAGCCCACAATCAATCAAGACGTTGATATTATATATGAAAATATTAACAGTACGGCAGCAAAGCAATCTCTGTTTTGAGAATGAAAGTGAAGTGTTAACGCTACTGAATGGTTTGTGTTGAAGCAAGAGAGGGATGGGAGAGACTAACAGGTCTTGAAGCAGGATACGCGAGGACGGAGACGACGCCGTTCCCTTTCTGGGAAGTATCGCGGAAGACGGTTTGGCCATCGGAATCGGAGCCCCACCACTCCGGCGAGTAGGCCCAATCACCCTCGTCCTCCACCCACGGCCTCGCCGCCGTACAGAGCCGGCTAGTGTTCCGCCTGCAGCCAGACGTTGCTCTCCCTACTGCACGCCACATTAGCAACAGTTCAGTTGCAGGTTTGCAGTGTTGGGTACAGGAACAGGAACAAGCAAGCGGCTGAAGCTCAAGTCTCAACCGTGATTTGCAGAAAACTAAAGATCATCGCTCTCGAGCATAAGCTTGACGGTTAACTACTTAAATGTAAAATCTTTTGGCCCAAAGGCACGAGCTTAGCCCAAATTGATGGAGTAGTAGACTGAGTGAACATCAGCATAGAGCCCAATAGACTGCTTTTTGGAAGGAAGGGGGAAAGAAAATAATCAAATTTAAGTTTGACAAAGCATGAAAAACATGGAAAAAGCAAAACGGAGAGGAGAAGAGACACGTACTGGGGTGGGCAGGCAGTCCAATATTGAAGGCGAGTATTCGTATCTGATTCGCTTTCTAGCGTAATGGGCCAACTCTCCACTACGCCTAAGGGGAAGGGGGGACTCCTTTCATCGAGCCAGCCACCATTTCATTTGGGGCCCAAGTCTTCCCATTCCCTTCAGTTTCCAGATCGCTTCTTCAATCTCGATTCCACACACACGGCACGGGACAACTCAAAAAGTTTCCTTTTTTAGTTCTGTTTTCTTCATCGCCTCAAGTTCCTGCCTTTCCCAATCACAATTGTCAAACGAAGCCCGATGCAGAAAGAGAACAATAGTGGGTTTCCGTGCCTTGCTTCTTTGGCTTGGCTTGGCTTAAAAACATGATTAATTGTCCTGACATGGATTGGATATGTCTCTCTCGTTTACCTTTTGGAATGTTTTTTTCAGTGTATCCCAAGGTGAAGGTCAGGCAATATGCCTTGGACGACGACCATTTGTTAAATGATCGCGCCAGAAGTTCCCTGTTACACAAATTCCAGTCTTTCTCCATTCATGCTCCTTTACAAGGTATTCTTTGATGGATTTCCAACTTAATTGACCCTTAAGTTGGACTTCCATGTTGCTTGTTCTACGAATGTTGTTATTTTCCTTTTTCTGTTAACAAAAATAAAAAAGAGAAGAAGAAGAAGAAGATTACCTGGAACACATACATCGGTTGACCCTTGAGGCAAACTTTGGCCTTTTTTTGTCATCCTGAGACCTGAATCATCAATCATACATCTCTCGACTACTTTGCTCCTTGTTAGCATATTGGTATTTGTGTTTCTCATGACCAAAACATGGTGGAAGACTTCTGCTTTCTCAGAGAAGAGACTGCTCATTTAATGTTTTAGTCTCTTTCATGCTTGCTATACCTAGGCTTATCAGACTTTGTTCTGCTATCGCCTGAACCGAAAGTCTTTCATTATCAGCCAATTCTACGCTGACAAGTGACAAATATACCGGCTAATCCAATCCCCTACGCCGTCTTTATGTACTTGCAGATGGAAAGCCAGTAGGTACTCCATCAACTCCTGCTGCGAGAATACCAAAATCTCATGTACCAAGCGTAAGGCGTCCAGATTCTGCCCCTAAAGTTACAAGTATGCCACGAGGTGCAAGATCCACACAACACCCCTTGTTTGCCTCGGTCTTCATTGCTTTTGATCCAGTTCTTATTCTTCGTTATATATTATCTTTTCCCTTGCAGCAACAGAAGAAAACAGTAAGAATAGTAAAATACTGGAAGAGGATAAGCCAAACATCAGAATCAGTTCTATCATGCGCCCTCGAGCTGTTGTTTCTAGCCCAGGTGATCAGTACATGTTATGGATAAGATAATAATCAGAACTATTCTCATGTAATTCCATTAGAAGAAGAAAACAAATATTGAGATGTTATTGTGGTTTTGTGACACCATTACTTGTGCACCTAACTGAAGCCTAAGTTGAAGAGTAGTGGTCTTATTCTAGATCTACTTGTTTATCGTGAAGATCATAGTCTTATGGAATGATCAAACTGAGTATTCTTCTGTTATGTTTTATTGTTTAGACAACGATGCAATTATCGGGAGCAAAAACAAGGTTTTACAAGGACGGCATTCAGCGTCAGGTCACACTGCAGTTCAAAATAGACATAAAAGCTTAAGTCACATCTCAGCCGGGAGAGGCTCCAAGAATGATGCCAGTAGTAGCCCTGGACACGGTGGACAGAATGTGTCGGCCCGGGACAGTTTCAAGTCAAAGAAGATCCTTTCCAACTGAAGGGGCAAACTCAAAGAATCATCCAACTGAAAAGACAAGCTCCAGGATTAACAGAGATATATGATGATTGTATGAATTTTTGGCTAGTTTTGTGGACACTACCTGGTTACGATACAAAGTGTTAGACTTCATCATTGGAATGCCAACGGAAAGAATTATCAGCCTTGGGTTGCTGAAGCCAGCAAAGAGTTATAGTTAATATGGATTCCATTACTGGCCAGTAGACTCTAGTACCCCCGAATGAATGCCAATCCAATGTACGATGCCATTCTAAACTTTAGCAGAATTCATGTAGTGGCTGTATAAGTGAAGTGATCAATTCTCTTGATGTTGATTTGCAAATACAGTCTCATGTTTAACCAAGGCTTCCTCTGACGAGTTTTAATAACCAAATTTCAGATCTTCCTTCTTATCAGACGCCCACCTTTAACTTTTGTGCAAACAACTGCTAACAACAGGAGGCAAGCCTACTCACTGGTTGCAAAAACCGCTGCAAGTCTTGAGTTGGTGGTAGTAGGACTTAAACTCTAGACCTCCACCTTGTGTCCTTGGGAGCTTAACACCAAGGTTAGAGGCTCAAGACACAATATGTTCTTCAATGTGGTCTTTAGATCTTTAATTGAATGATAACCATCCACGCTCCTCTTGCCATCCATTTTGAGCCATAAACAAATAATCTTCTTACTACTCCAAGTTCCAAAACATACTGAGGCGCTCTGCTGCACTTCCACCCCAAGTTCTAGGATTTCAAATCAATCATGCTCTACCGGTTTAGCAGCCATTGATTGATGCTCAGAGTCATAGTCGCTTGGAATGCAAAACTGGAATCAACAAAAGTGTCTCTCTGAATTTACGCATCAGTCAATCAAGATTCAGTTTGTAACAATGAGGTAACGTTACTTCATTCATGAGGCCTTCGTATCAAATCTGAGTCTTTGGACTTATGTTCTATTTGATCTCGAAATTTCCCTATCCATCTCATGATGAAGCAAGTCTAGAACAGCACAAATCCTACTGAAGTCATGGTGTGAACTATCTCCTGAGAGAAATACATCAGTCTTGTCATTTATCTCCATCCAACTGCATCCAGGTTGCTTCTTGACACCATTCTCTTTCATTCGAGCCCAAATTTTCCGAGCCTCTTCCTTCTGCCCACAATCATGATACATTTCCACTAATATTAAGTATTTTCCAGAGTTATCGGGCTCTTGTTCTAATACTCTCTCACCCACAATCTTCCCCACCTCAATGTTTTTGTGGATTCTACAAGCTCCAAGCAGTGCTCCCCAAACACTGGCAGGAATTTCTCTTCCATCCATTTTCAATTCACGCAGGAAATTCATGGCCTCCTCAATAAGTCCAAATCTTCCCAAAAGGTCGACAAGGCAGGTAATGTGTTCTCCTGTGGGCTCAAGGAGACACATATTTCTCATGTAGTTAAAATAGTATCTGCCTTGATCTACCAACCCTGTATGGCTACAGGCAGTCAAGACAGCTATAAAAGTAATTTCATTTGGCTCAACATCAGATGATATCATTTGCTCAAAGACTTCCAGAGCCTTTTCACCATTCCCGTGGTACGCAAATCCTCGAATCAAAGAATTCCAAGAAATAGTATCGCGGCATGGCATGGAAGAAAACAACTTTAGAGCACCATGCATGTTTCCACATCTTGCATACATTGCAACCATTGCATTAGAGACAGAGGTATAATGATCCAAACCTGATTTAATTACTTGTCCATGGCTCTGTCTCCCAAGTTCTAACGATGGGAAGCTTGAACAAATAGTCAAAACGCTTGTCAATGTGGCTTCATCAGGGAAAATGCCTGATTCTTTCAATCTAATGAAAACTCGAAGCCCTTCCTCCCCACGGTCATTCTCTCCTAATCCAAAGATCATTACATTCCACATGGTCACATCTCGGCTCAGCATTGATTCGAAAATTCTAACAGCATTTTGAACCTCTCCCACCTCAAAGTACCCCATCATCATATTTGTCCAGGTAATGACATCTCTATACGGATACTTCTCAAGAAACGCATGAGCTTCCTTCACAAGTCCAACTCTTACCAGTCCCAAAACAACTGTGTTCCATGTTTTATTGCACTTGGCGGGCATTTTCATGAAATAAGAGACTGCATCACTGAATCGTTGACTAGTAACCAACCCACCAACCAACAGTCTCCAAGAATCATTGTCCTTCTCCAGAATCTCCCTGAACAATATCTCTGCCAAATCTACACGCCCACTCTCTATGTAGCCAGCCAACATGGCATTACATGCCCGGATATCTTTGAATGGCATCTCCTGATACAGCTTACAAGCTTCATCAATTTTTCCTGCCTTAGCGAAACCTGAAATCATGATGGTCCAAGAAGCAACGTCCCTTTCACTCATTAACCTGAACTTCACTTCAGCTAAATCAAGACGTCCAGAGTTCACATGTCCTCCAATTACTGCATTCCAAGAAAACACATCCTTCACTGGCATCTCATCAAACATCTTCATCGCTTCATCCATCAGTCCACTACGAACATAGCCGGTTATCATCGAGTTCCAGGTCACTATATCTCTACACATCATCCCATCAAACACATCCCTCGCGCCACATACATCGCCAAACTGAAATAAGCCCGAGATCATTGTATTGTAGGAGAAAAGGTCGCGCGCTGGCATTCCTTGGAACAACCCCAGGGCTGCGTCAAACTCCCCATTAAGAAGAAATCCGCGAATCATGGTGTTCCAAGTGACAACGTTTCGTTGAGGCATATTGTCGAACAAGTCCCGGGCTTCTCGAACAAGACCATTCTTCATGTAGCTACAGATTTTGTGGTTCAGAAGCCTTAATTCGGACCCTTTAGATGCTTGTTTTTGGCTGAAGAACACCGGAGTAGCTGTCTTTGAAAATTTTCTGACGAGTTTTATGAATAGAGTGTTAAACATACTCCACTCGCCGGCGTCACCCGACCAGAAAAGTGCGAGAAAGAGAAACTCGAAACACAAGCTCCGCAGCCTCCGCTTTGCTCCCCTTGTGTGTGGGTTAAAGCACTGAAAGGGTCACATACTTTCATATTACTTTCATATAGGTTACGCGACTTCAATTTCTCTAGTCGGATTCTTGAATGGCATGGGAGGCAGCCCCTTTCTCCGGCGGTGAAGCCACAATTTAAAGTTTGGGCCCTTTGGTGTGACAATAACGATTTTAAAATTGGATAACTTTTGTATTTGTGAATTTATTTACCACATATGTGGAAAAATACCTACCTAAATGTAATACTCCCTCCGTCCCATAAAAATTGCAACTTTTTTTTTTGTCATTTTCACAGTATTTAATCTACGATTTATTTTAATGAGTTCATAGACATGTAAAGTTGAATGACTAATATAAATCTCATAATTTGTAATATAAATTTTCTAAATGTATTTTTCTGAATTTTTTTCACTATTTATCTTAGAAATTTTTTGAGTCAAACACTGCAATCTTTACGGGACAGAGGGAGTACTAATTAACTAACTCAACTAATAAATTTAAAGACTAAACCAACCTTCGTAGAATTTTATTAAAAGAGTAAACTTGACATTTTTATGGTGTGTGTTTTTTCACATATGTGGTAATAGATATCTCTGCCAAATGATATCATTTGCTCAAATGTTTTTTTCATCCGTGGCGCAAATGTTTTTTTCATAATCACCTTTCTATGTTTTTTTCATTTGTGGCGCAAATGTTTTTTTCATAATCACCTTAGAAGGCTCCACCGATTTATTATGAATATATTATTAATAGGATGTGGTCCAAAAAACTGTTTCTATTCAAAGGTAATGGTGAAAAAAACACAATACCGCAAAAAAACAACAACAATAATAATTTGCCCAAGTCCACCGTGAAAACTCGACCGCTGCCGTCGACCACCGCATTGGCCGCCGCATTGTCCAATTTCTTGTGGACCATGAAGAAGAAGCTGTCAAACATAACGGAAAACAAACGCCGTCAACCATTTTAATGACATATAAGGTAGGTGTATATTTACCACATATGTGAAAAAATACATACCATGAAAATGTCAAATTTACCCTCTTAATAAATCTCTACAAATGGCGTTTTAGTCTTTTAGTTTAATAGATTAGTTAGTTGAGTTAGTTAATTAGTAGTACTTTTAGGTATGTGTTTTTTCACATATGTGGTAAATAATTGGACTCACATATAAGAACCTCAAAATGTTTTCAGTGGCACAAAAGAACCACCCAAACATAAAATGATGGCAAAATCGAACCTTTTTTGAGTAGTGATAAAAAGATGCCAATAGAAAAAGTGGGTCGTAAATTTGGACATTTTCCCATATTTGTTTTATCCTTGTTTTTATTTTTGGCTCCCACCATCTGGTAGGAAGAGATACCAAGTGGATGAGTAGAGAGAGAGAGCAAATGAATAATTTAAAAAAATCTATTCATTAATTATTAATTAAAAATATAGAATATTTTATTATTGTAATAAATACATGATATTCTAAATTGGGATGCTGTTGAAGTTGGAGTTTGAGAAAAAATAATTTGGAGGACGTGTAATTTGATGAAAGCTGTTCGAGATGCTTTAGTCGACCATACTACTATTCAGGTCAGGTGGGTGGGGCCCAACTTGAATTCAAATTACTAGTTGTTCAAGAATCATCCTTGCTGTCCCTTTGTCTGGAGCCTGGTGATAGCGCTCAACCAAGACTGTAGAAGAAGATGTGGAGCTCAGGCTCGCCGCACCTGCTGTTTCTGTGTTTTTCCTTCTTCTTCTTCTTCTTATTCGACGGAGCCACCGCCACCGACCACATCGTCGGCGCTAACAGGGGCTGGAACCCAGGCATCAACTACACCCTCTGGGCCAACAACCAGACCTTCTATGTCGGCGACCTCATCTGTACTACTCATTCATAAACCTCAGATTCATTGGCCTCTGCGTTTTGCTCTTCAGTTACTTGATCTGCCTGTTTCTGCACTGTTCTAGTAAAAAAAATCCTTCTTTTTTTTCTTTTGCGCAGCATTCAGGTATATCAAGACGCAGTACAATGTGTTCCAAGTGAACCAGAGTGGATACGACAACTGCACCACAGAAGGCGCAACTGGGAACTGGAGTAGCGGCAAGGATTTCATACTTCTCAACCAGACCAAAAGGTACTACTTCATCTGCGGAAATGGCCAGTGTTTCAATGGCATGAAAGTTTCTGTTCTGGTCCATGCTCTGCCTTCCCCACCTGCTCACGCCAATGCATCTTCACCATCATCCTCTTCCACTCATACCATTTCATCCCAATCAGCACTCTGGCTTGCTTCAATCATTACCATTTGGTTTGTAATCTAAGCTCAACTTGTGTGTAGCTTGAAAGTTGTGATTTTTTCCTTTGCTTTCGGACTTTTATCAATCAAGCTACTCATCCGTACTGTTATGATTAACGGGCAAGAATGTGTTGTAAAAACAGAAACTTGCAAATGGGATTTGCCAAAAATGAAACAAATTTAGAAGGTAAGCAGTTGTGAGAAGATGAAGGAGAAGAGATTGGAATTGAAACCCCAATTAATTTGGGGGCTCCTTTGATTTCACCCTAATATTAACCCAAACTTGCAACCTAAGACACCCTTCACTCTCCATTGCGTCTTCTGCTTCATCATCTCTCCTCTGCTTCCTCCGTGTGTGTGTGCAATTCCTCCACCTTCCGGTTCCCTCAACGTCCGTTGGACGGTGAGGGATATTCGATGCCGGTTTCATTGATTTAACTAACAGCACAACAGGAACAGTGACGAAACATCCAACGGTGGCGCCGTTTCAGCTTCTTAAGATCAATGTGATCTCAGCTCAGGACCTCCACCTGGTATGCCAGTAGATGAGGACCTACGCGGTGGCGTGGGTCCACGACGACCGGAAGATTACCACTCGCGTCGACGCCAACGGCCACAACAGTCCTACCTGGAACGACAAGTTCGTCTTCCGCGTCGACGACGAGTTCCTCTACGGCGAGACCTCCGCCGTCATGATCGAGATCTACGCGCTTACATTAACATTCAGGAGAGGGCTCAGCTCCGGCTAACCAAGAGTGACTCTAGTTCCCTGGTCCCGCCGATGTCACCGAGAGGGCAGGGCAGGGCTGGGTCCATCGTTAACGGGTCAATTGTGAACGTCCCCGGGTCCATGGTAAATGGGTCGGATGGGAAGACGAAGAAGGGTGGTTCAATGGTGAACATGGGATTCATGATTAACGGGCAAGAAGTTGATGGACCGAAGATCAAGAAAGGGAAAAACAGATCAATAGTGAACGGGTCGGATTTTGGGGATCCGCCAAAGAAATGGAAAGCCGGGAAAAAGAACGGTTCCATCACCAACGGACAGGATTTTGGGGCTAACCCGTTTACGAAATTCGGAGGCTTCGATGGCAATCAGAAGGTGGGAAGATTCATAACGAACTCGGAGCTGGGTCCAACCCCGTCGGAAATAGCGGCGGTAGTAGCGAGGAACTTCTACAACAACCCCCGTCAGGGCGACTCTCATTCAGCCGTGGGCGGGTGGAGCTTGGTCGGGTGCGAAAAAGGTCTGCAAATCGAAGTTAGAACTGTGGCGAGCGGAGATGCTAAGCACTCAAGTTACCAATCAAGCGCTCCGGCGATGGTGAAGCAAGCAGCGAGGTCGGTGGCGGAACAGCGATGGTGGTGGAGGGTTCTCGTGTTTCGGCAACATATTCGGGTGCAAGATATCGATTCAGTGCGGTGGCGGAGGGCCACCTGAGCCGAGAAAGATGGGGAATGGCAGGCATCGGTGGAGCCAGATGTCGTCGTTCGATAACATGAGCTTTGTTTAAAGGATTGACGTCTGCTGGCTGGTTTTTGTGATCCTTCCCTCATAATAATCCAACTAGTACCTGCTATTTTGTCCTTGTCCATACTTTATTAATTAATTCATTTATTTTAATTATTTCATAATATTTAATTTATAATTTTATTTATGAATATTTAGATATATAAAATTAAATAAATTGCACACATATCATAATTTGAAATACAAAATTTTAAAATAGATTTTTTTTAAAAAAATTTCACTATTTATTTTTATGAAAATTTGAGTTAAACATTGAACTTTGAAACATCAAAAATAAATTGATCAATTAATGAGGTATGAATGGAGTAGTATTATGTGCGGATTAGGCCTCTTCTTTTTCTTTTGCTAATGCACACCGCCATTTTGAATTTGAATTTGTGGAACAGCCACTATTGACATAGCTCATAAGTACTCTTCATCTTTAAATTTTGGAAACCTTTGATTTTTTATGTCCATTTTTATTTTAATTTATCTATATTATTCTTCAATGAAATTTTTTTTAAAAAAAAATATGTTCATAAAATAGATACATCAAATTACTATTTGTATACAATAAGATTGAATTTATATTTATTTAAAAACAATAAAAAAAATAAAATTTTAGATTAAGTGTGAAAAATGAACATTTTAAAAAATTTAAGAACAAATGTAGTAATTTGCAATGGTTCATCATGGCAAATTTACTACCCAAATAGCATCAAGGTATGGAGAAAGGAGTATAGGTCCATTACTGTGGACCGAGAACCTGGAGAAGAAGTGCATTTGGGCTCCTAAGTCCAAAAGGTCAATAAATAGAAATTCCTCTCAAGTTCCAGGACTATAGCTATAGGCCCATAACAAGCTTGAGCTAAGAATGTTCATATCTGTGATGCATGCATGCCGTTTAACCTGAATCCAGCATTATTTTTACTATCAATTCATGGAAAATCTACTGAACCAATAGGGTTGTGCCACGTCATTCATTATATATTTTTTTATTTTTTAAATTATTTATTATGTTTTTTTAAAATTATATTTATTATGTTACTAATAGGAAAAAAATTATTTTTATTTAATTATATTTATTATGTTTTTTTTAATTTTTTTAAATTATATTTATTATGTTACTAATAGGAAAAAAATTGGTATGAAATTGATAATTTTTAGAATTAGTATGAAACTAATTGCGTTGTGTCACGTCATCTATTTTTTCTGCATTTTTTTCTTTTAAAGTGTGTTCATTTACTATTTATAGAGGAAAAGTTTGTAAATTTGAAAAATGAAGTGAAATTTGTGAGAGGAAACATTTTTTTAGATAACATTGTTTTGACTTTTATTTCTAATTATTATGTGTATTGGTCCTCGAAATTTTGGAAATCTGAGTTTTTAACTAGGTAAAAGATTTTTTTATCTAAAATCATTATTACTTATTTTCTCTTTCATTTCATGAAAGTAGACCACAAATATTTGGTAGTTTAGTTGATGAATACGCATCACATCTCCATTACTTGCCTTTAACTATTTTGAAAGTAGAGCATTGGCCCCCGGCCCTAAATTTTTAAAACATCGTTAAGTGTATTGTCGTTTTTTTGTGCGAGAGAAAATTTCATTACAGTTTATAACTATTTAAAAAGTAGCATGTTGTCATCAAAGTTTCAAATCTTATGGCATAGTTTTTTTCTTTCTTTGAGTGTTGATGATTTTAACGAAAAGTAATAATGTGTAATTAGTATTTGTATTTAAAACTCTATACATATACATAAAATTTTGTATAAATAGTATCCACCTAATGAGATTGTGTCACCTCATCATAATTTAGTGATTTTATTTATTTGTGTTTCAAATTGTTTAAGAGACTAAATCTCTATTTTACTTTTATTTCTTATTATTTTGCGTTTGGTCCTTAATGTTTTAGACTTCATATGATAAAATGTAAAAAAAAATTAGACCTAATTTTTTCACCCATAATAATTATATACTTTATCATTTATTTCACTTAATATTATATCTTTATTAAATTCTTATAAAATATTACAATTTACATCGCTACGAAGTGCGGGCAATTAACGTTGTTTCAGTCTAATAGTATAAAATAGATCCCTATATAAGCCAAGACTCTAGTGCATTACAAGCATTTCATGAGATTAGAGTTGAAACTTTTGAAAAGTGTGTATGTATATCCCACTTGCACATCTATTTTGCGTTAAAACATCTAGTTTTAAAAATTAATATTGCACACCATTACATCTGGAACTCGGTTATCTTATACTGCTATTCAAATTGTCTTATCGTATCCTATAGGTACACATACACACTACAATAGACCTTGCCTTTGACCTAGAAAATTTCTTCCTTTTCCCCCAAGTCAACTAAGTATCCTTGGCAAAACCACCATTTTACAGTTTGTGGTGCTCTATAAACAAAACGGTTTTTTAGCAAAAGAAAATTGGCAAAAAACAAAATCTGGTGCACGATGTTAAAGATTTAAATATTATTATTATTATTATTTTCCATGTAAAGATCGTATCTTTATTGAGAAGCCCCAGCGGCCAGCCAAGGCCACTTCGGGACTGGTCTTTGGGTCCCAACTTTAGAATACACGGGCTTGTGCCGTTTGTCCTTAAAATACTAGACACTGAGGACGAGTGGGAAAGAAAGGGTGGGGCTAAGAAACTAGGGGGGCTATAGAATTGTTAGTAATAAAAGACCTGCCCTTTAGACTCTAACCCCTGCTTTATTATCGCTTTTAAGATAAAGCTAACAGACAACTAATCTCCCATGAAACTCCTCTCTATTCTTTAATTCAACATCATCATTATCACGTGGAATTGGAATTTGCTGCCATAAAAGCATCTCCAACTCCAACAGTTTCTCCATTTTAATAGGATGCTCAGATTTTGAAGAATTTTGATATTTTTTTTCCAACAATTTCTGCATCTCATTCTCCAAAATAGAGAAGAAGGGGAAAAAATAGGGAGTCTTCCCCAAATTTGGATTGGAGAACCTCCCTAAATCAACTTTTTTTAAACCTCTTATCTCTCATCTCTTTTGGCTATTTGTTATTGGTTTAAACATATTTTTTCTCTCATCTTTCTCATCTCTTCAAATAATTTATTAATTATTAATATATATATATATAATATTTTATTATTGTAATAAATACATGATTCTCTAAAATGAGGAAGCTGTTGGAGTTTGAATAAAAATAATTTAGAGAATGTGGACTTCCTCATTTTAAAGAAATTTGTAGAGAAGTTGTTGGAGATGTTCTAGCCAAGGTTATTGTCTTTTAGATCATTTACAACAATGCTAATTAATTTTAGGTTAAATTGTGGTTAAAATGATATTAAAAACAACTATTTTAGCCGGTGAATTTATTATTGTTACTGCAATACTAACTATTATAGATAGTCACATTTATTATTATGTTGAAATCAACCACATTTATTTTTTGGTTTAATTATAGTTTACTCCTCTGAACTATTTCGACTCGCTCTCTTTGGTCCCTGTACTATAACTCGTAATTACTCAGTCCCCGTATTATTAACATTGAGGCAGTTTAGTCCCTTGATTGTTCTCATTGTTAGTTAACCTAAGGTGAAATGCCTAAATGGTCCCCGAAATTTCGTGAACCTTTCGTAGAAACCCAAAAACATAAAACTTTGCGGTTTCATTCCTCCTCCGCTCCCTCGGCGTCAAACCCTCCGGCGACCAATTAAACATCCTCACCTAATAGCCTCGTCACAGCCACCACCGCCATTCACACTGCTATACTTCTCTAAAGCCACCGCCATTTACCGTCGTCTCCTTGTACCGTGAAGCCGCAGCTGCTGGCGACATAGGCCCGCAAACCCCCCACTCTGCTTTTTTCAGTCCGACTTGTGAAGGCAGACGAATACCGCTCTAGATCTAGCTTCGCGATGGGCGGGTGAGAGGTTGTCGATCCCGCGCAACGCCAGATCTAGAGCTGGATTCCGGACGCCGCGCGGGACAGTCCGATGCGGGGCGAGGGGCGACGTGAATGGCTGGCAGAGTGACGCGGGACAACGTTTGAATTGGGCAGGGCAAGGTTCGATTGGAGGCTAGAGGTGCTGGTTCGGTTGGAAAGAGGCAGAGGTGGGGCGGGGCAGGGTCAGTGAGGGGTGGGCATGGGTGGCGAAGGTGGTGGTTGGACGAGGCTTGCTAATCGGGAAAGGTTGGGCGGGATTCACCCCATTACATCTTTTTTTCTATACTATTGCTCTAAAACTTTTAAACTCGTATAGATTAGGTACTAAACCGTCAAAGATTGACGTTGTTACTAAGTGAAGGGACTAACCTGCTTTGATGTTAATAGTACGAACTGAGTAATTCCGAGTTATAGTAGGGGCCAAACAGGGCGAGTAAAAATAATTCAATGGAGTAAACCATAATTAAGCCTTATTTCTGGCTACCAATAATTTCTCTCTTCACTCCCAAATTTGAAAAGCCAAATAGCAAAAACTATTATGGCTAACGTGATAGTTAATATTGTTGGATTAGAGATTTGTTCCTATTTTTACTAGTTATAGTTGACTTGAAAGTGTGATAATTAGCATTGTTATAAATGCTCTCGGACCCCTTCTATTTATCCTCCATTTGCCACGTTGTTCCCATACTCCATTCCAAATTATGGTCATCAAGATCTTCAAACTCAGTTAACTCGTTCATAAACTTTAACCAGAACCATAAATTCCACTCTAACTTCTAATACTCCCTCAAGTTGCATACATTGAAAAAGGATAACCATCAGGAGACTAGGAAAGAAATTCTCCTCTTGCATCATTGAAATTTGCAAAATTTCTTTCTTGTAGTATTATGAGTATTTGAAAATTATTCACTTGTATTAGAATGAAACCTTTTCTGCTTTTAGTCGCGAAACTAGCATTATTTGTCTCGTTGTCTTATTTCCTTTTTGTGCAATTTCCAAAAACAATTAGGTGAGAATGAAAATCAGGGAAATTGACTATGACTCTCATTAAGTTTTCCATAACATACACTTATAACCCCCATTTTTTAAAACATGCAACGAATTGACCATTAGATCTGCCTATTGACCATTTATATTTTCAGGTTTAAAGTTTGAACCCTTCAAAATCGTTGAAAGTGATTTTAGATAAATAATAATAATAACTTGTTTTATTCACATTTCACCGACCTTAACCAAGTCAACTCGGATGTCTACCAAGTCACTTCCGAGTTGTGAGATCTCCTCTCTCCATTTCTTTCCTAATTTTATTACCAATGAAAAAGAATTCTACACAAAAAATTATAGATTAAGTGATAAAAAATAAGTGTTATATTAGCTTTTGGACGGATATAGTAATATGTGTAGTATGGAACGAAATTAAAAATGACTCCCCTAAGAGATTAGAAAAGATGCAAACATCTAGGGTTCTTCGATTAGCTTGCTACAGTCGGATACTGCCCCCAGCCGCTGGTGTCAGCCCGCCTCCTCTCGTCGCTTCGATCGGGTTCCCTTCGAGCGTGGCGCCCTTGGCTTGCCAAGCGCGGACGTCTCGAATCTCATGCCCTCTTCGTGAATCCTTCACATTTTCCAGATCTGTGCGTCTCCAAGCATCGGCGTTCAGCCTCGCCGAATGGAGGGGTCGTGACCCCCTCAATCTAAACCATTTGTCAAGGTGGCACCAAGTCCTCCGGCGTCTGGGCTTTGGTTGCCGACAGGTTCGGCTGCCTCGGTTGATTGGCCACTATGGGTTGTGTCTGGGGCCTAAATCGGACCTATCCCTAGACCGGCGAACCTCTGTGGGGCGGGGGATTGGTCGAAAGTGTCATTGACCTGTAAACTCTTTTCGTTGGTGAAGATTGTGGTGGATCCAGAAGGATTGACTGTGTGTATAGCGGATATACGATTGGATGGTTGGTACGGGGAGACAGACATTGAGAGTGCAATTGATGTGTCGGCAGGGCGGAGCGATGTCTCTCTCTGCCTGTGAGGATTATGTCATTGGCTTCGGGTGGACGGGGTTTGGGATCTTCCCCGTTCGGTTGTACTCGGCTCATAAGTGTCAAATTGTTCCCAACTAGTTTTATTCGGTCGATGAACTTTTGGCTGTGAGTGCGACTATGGTTCCACTATAGCTGGTTGGACACCGATGAGCTTTGTGAACGGTACCTTTGCAAAGTTAAGACATCGCCTAACTCCTTATTTAGCTTGGAGCTTACTGGATGGATGTATGCGTGTCTTCGGTGTGTGGCATGGCTTTTGACTCCGTCATGGACTGCTGGTTGTCTGATGTTGTCCCCTTTGAGGGTGGCTACCCTATCTTTTATTTTCATATTGTTTAATTAGTTCAGTCAACTTTTTCTGTCATAGTATTGCATTACTTTTGGTTCCTCTAATTATGGCCTCGACTTTGGCCAGTAGTGGTTGGTTAACGTCTAGTTTATCTTATGATCACTTCTACACAGAGCCAGTTAGTAATTTCTTCAAGGCCAGATCATTGCTTGATAGCTTGTTCTCAGCAGTAACCGTTTGATATTGAATGAAAGTAATTCACTTAAAAAAGTGTAGTATGTTTAGTATTACTAATTCAATGGGTAATAATAGATTGTCAAAACCATGAATTTATCTTCTTACTTATGATGTAATGTGTAAAATATAAAATAATGACAATATCAATTAAATTGATTTGATAGAATATACTTTGAGAAAGAGAAGCGCTCAAGAGAACAAAAATACAAGTGGGGTAGCTAAAAGAACATAGAAAAAAATGATAATCTACTACCTCCGTTCCTGAAAAAATGGTGCGTTTCTTTTTAAATATTTAATTTATGATTTTATTTCTTCAATGTTTTGATATATAAAGTCAAATAATTTAGATACAAATTATAGATTAATGTATGTAGTTTCTAAATATTTTTTTCAGATTTTTTTTAATGAGTTATTTCTAATAATAATTTAAATATCTCACAACATTGAAAAAAAACACATCAATTTTTCAGGGACAGAGGGAGTATCTTTTTTAAGTAGCTAATGTATTTTGAAAAAAAAAATTATTTATGTATAGCATTTAACTGTTTGATTTCAACCATTGATGAGCTCTCCACCCAAATCTAGAATAAACCATGGATAATTTGGGTCAAAGCCTTATAACTCACAATGAGGCCTTAAGGCTCTACCCACTTGAAAAACCACATATATCACATTGCCTATAAATCTCTAGAAACACCCACCATCAACACAATAAATACCCCTAACGGACTCCCATTTATCTCCAAGTTAAGCTTGGCCTTATCATCGACACCATCTGTGGGAATCCGAGCATAAGACCCACGGATACCACAATTGTGCCTCCTCATTCGATGAAAACCCTACGAGGAATAGTATTACATTTTTATGCCCTTCAGGGCCATCCATATACCCTTTGTGGTCATCCATATGCCTTTCAAGGTCATCCATATACCCTCCGGGGCCACCCATATGTCCTTTGGGACCATCGATATGTCCTTCGAGGCCATAACACGTCCTCTAAGACGATCATTTACCCTGCGGAGCTCAGTAAACAGCCTCTCGGCTATGCTCTTCGGCCCTTTGGGCCATGTGCCTCGGCCGCCCGTTCATTTCCTCAGCCGCTTCGGCTATGTGAATCGGCCATCTCGTTCATTTCCCCCGACCGCCTTGGCTATGTGCCTCGTCCATTTCCCTCGGCCACCCCGTCCATTTCCTCGGCCGCGCCCCCATCCATTTCCCTTGGCCACCTCGGTTGTGTACCTTGGCCGCCTCCGCTATGCTCCTCAGCCACCTCGGCTATGTCCCTTGGCCGCGCTCGCCAATTTCCTTGGTCGCCTCAGCTATGCGCCTCAGCCACGCCGTCCATTTCCTCATCCACCTCGGCTATGTACCTCGGCCGCCTGGTCCATTTCCCTCAGCCACCTCTACTATGCGCCTCGTCCAACTCCCCGTCCATTTCCTTGGCCGCCTCGACTGTGTGCCTCGACAGCCTCGGTCATTTCCCTCGGCCATCTCGGCTATGCACCTCGGCCACCTCGTCCATGTTCCTCAACCGTCTCGGCCATGTTTCCCTCCCTTTAAGTTTAAGGATGGGAAGCCCCCTTCATCCAGTGAACATCGTTCGAAGACTGAAAATCCCCCCACAAGGGAACGTCGTGTTAACCACAACTACCATCGATGAAAAATGAGTCCATGGACCGAAAGACTTCATGGGTCCAAAAAAAGTCTCGAGGACTTCATGGGTCCAAAAAAAGTCTCGAGGGATGAATAGTTCCTTACAAGTCGCGTCAAGCATAAACACCCTTCATATACCCCAAAACTCGATCCTGGCCTCGAACCGAGGACCATCCCAAACCAAACACAACAACAAAGGTTGTGAGGAACTTAATTTGCTACAAAAGCTAATTGATCGAGTCATCGAGTATCTCAAATCACAACTTGGCAATGTCACAAAGATGAAATACCTCGTCGGTATAAAAACGATACTTATTCTCAACTCGAAATCAACAACCCCAATGTTATAAAATTCTCTGCGATACTCCTCTTGTGCAGAGGCAGGGGCAATATGCAAAAATAAAAAGATTAAGAAAATTTATAAATAAAAATCAAACATCGCTCAATTTCAGATAAAAAACCAGCAAGCGTCTTATTTCTAAGCTCAAAAGAGACGAAATAAGACAATTCGGGGGAAAATGATGGGCCCTTCACCCAAAATCTAGAATAAGCCATTGAATAATTTAAGTCAAAGTCTTATAACTCACAGTAAGACATTAAGGCTCTACCCACTTGAAAAACCATATATTCTACATTGCCTAGAAACCCCACCACTATAAATCACAGACTCTCATTTTTCTCTAATTTAAGGTTGGTTTTAAAATATTAAAAAATTATCTAAAATATTTCAACTAATTTGGTTATTTTTAAAATGGACTTTAATTAAATCTTAATCAGTCTTATATTGAGATTTGAGAAGAAACTCCTGTTCGGTAATCAGCGATCCGGCCGGTAAGGCTAAATTAGTTCTCTGGGCCTGAAACCCAGTTTGGTGTCGTGTTTTGTTTTATTGAAAAAGTATTAATAAATAAAAGCATTTTCTTATATACTTATAAAAAAAAATAAAGAGAAGAAAGAAAACCTTCACTATAACAAGAAAAAAAGAGAATGTTGGACGCAGGAACAAATGGAAAAGACAGTTTGGAAGTTTGGACATCTGGCTTGTGCCCCCACTGAGGGCATGATTTTCCTTTGTTTTTGTTTTATTTAAAAAAACGTTGATGGTGCTGTTGCTACATGTATTTAAATTTTTATGAATTTATTATTATTATTATTGATAGTTGTGGTTATTATCTTCTTTTTTTTCAATTATCTTTTTTTTTATGTCCGTTTAGGGTGCTTTCAACAAGAGATAAATTTCTATAAATTCTTTAAATTAAAAAATATTGTTCATTGATAAGACAAGACGTTGAGATTGTGATTGTATCAATTATCTTTATCCCAAAAATTAATCATTTTACAATAGTGCCAACATATAATATGCAATATATTAGGGGTGATTTGGTAAACTACCATTGCTGCAAAAATTCTGTCTCCTATAACAATTATCCTCGTATGTTAAATCTTGGGAAAAAAATTCCCGAAAATTCCTTAATCTCAAATTAGCTATGTTTATTCTGTATCCTGTAACATTACTAAACGCAACCTTAGATATCAAAAACCTTAATCTCAGAGTAGCTCTGTTTTTTCTATAACAATCATCAACTTTTAATCTTATATATATATATATATATATATATATATATATATTAAATCATATTTTTAAAAATTGCTCAAAAATGTCAAATTGAACAGAGCCTTAATATTCACTGTTCTCTAATATCCTTTACACTTTTCAACCTTTTCCCTTTCAATATACTCAATCGTCTATGAAAATTGAATATATTCATTTTTCGGTTGTTCCATAAAAATTGATCAATTTTCTTATAAAGAAACTCCTCACTTTCAAAATTACTAAATTATCCACACTATATCTTTATTTTTTCTACATCGTTTATTGTGCACTTCGAACTTATAAGAAAACTTTTCACTTTCAAAGTTACTAAATTATCCACACTATATCTTTATTTTTTTTACCTTATTTATTGTGCACTTTAAAATAAATGACAAATAGTAAACGTATACAAAAGTCTTACATTCACTCTAATTTTAACGCTCAGTTAAACCTTTTAATCTTTTGGGGACGGTGAGAGTATAAAATATTGAGGGAAAAGAACACGACCTATATTAAATTGTTTCTAAAATTGACTAATTTGAAATTCATTAGGTGAACCCATTTTTAACATTAACAACTCATTTGGATTCTTTTTGTGATTTTTAGGCAACTTATCACAAATTTCCAACAACTATTTAAATTTCCATTTCAAATTATCATTCATCATATTTCCTTTCAAAATTTTAAAAATCTCCAATTTTTTCTTACTTTTTTTTTCTCAAAAAGAATACAACCATAAAATTAATACTCCCCTGGAAATTTGTAACCAATCAGCCCCTTAGACATTTATAATGTACAAATAGTTTGTTTTTAAATTTAAAACTCAAAATCTTCCTTTATAAAAAATGATAGATTTAACTATAAAATACTTGTTTACTCAATATGTCTTTCCACTTGAAATGAAGATTCACTCCATGCATGTTCATCTGTTTGAAAAAACGAAGAATTGTTTTTGATAGCTATGTGAATTGATGATCTATGTGATTATTTTTTTCTATCTATTTGAAGAATTTCTACTCTCTTACTCCAATACCTTTACTTTTACTCCTTTCGTTTTCTTCCCTCCGATAACCCTGCAACTGCAACCGCTCTACTGATGATGTTGGAGGCTTTGGTGAAAAGCATGACAGACATCACATTCATGAAGGAGGAACCCACGATAATCGAGTGGCTGGCCTGGTTACAATGTCAGCAACGCCGCTCTCCCTCGCTGCTCACAAGAGAGGTGGAGGAACGACTGGGCGAGGAAAGAGGAAGGCCACGGGGATATATAACAACGACTTCTGCTCCGGGTATATAACAGTGATTCTATATGGACTCGATCTGGTTATCAAGTTATCATCCATTTATACCATTATGGCTTGATAAACTTTATTCCGTTGCTTAGATTTTTGCTTTCAGGACATTCTATGCCTTTCATACCAGACAACCTTAAGTTGCATGGTTCGTGGGATTTGCTATATTCATTCCCAGTTAAAGCTGTTTTTTTATTGTACTGGGATTGGTACCTGAATTGACCACTTTATTGGATTTTTTCATTTGGTTTTGAATAACAACATTTATCGTAAAAAAAGGATGACTATTGATGAGAGATTTGAAGATTGTGAGATTAAAAGTGTGAAAAGGTTCTCATTTTCTAATTACGAACAAGGCCTAAAGTTTAGTATTTATTAAACTATTGATAGCTAAAGTCCTCGGTTTATCTTTTCATATTTGAAGGTGTATTTGTTTTCTTGTACTAGTAAAATTTACTCATTTCCTCAATTTTTTACTCTACAGTTATAGGACAACTTTTAGACCCTTTTCATTAGATTGTAATAAAATTCTAGCTCTTGAGTTTCTCATTGAAAGATGTGTTCGAATACAAAAATCAATGAATAACTATAAAATAAGATTAAATAATGATGATAGACATTTTAAATGAAAATTAAAGAATTAAAAAATTGAAAAACAAAATTAAGCGGGAAAATATCTCATGTTGGTTATCTTCTTAGAATGTTAGAGGAAAGTATGATGGGAAAAGGTCCTTTTTTGCCACTCACGTTTAGGTAAAGGACCCTTTTTGCATTTATTTTCTTTTCGGGTGACAGATTGCTACTAACGTTTGTGTTTGTGGTCCACGATTGCCATTATCCGTTAAATTTTCATACGTGTCCCCGTAGTTTCCACCGTGTACGAGGCAGTGGCATCTGAGGGCGTGATGTGGCAGGTGACTTGTTTAAATGAAGTGTTTAAAAAATGGCTTTTCCCGTTGCAAAGAGTAAGGCGAGGGTTTTTTTCAGACTTGAAGAACAGAGGTGGGAGGAGTCGGCGAGTTCATCTTCAACCTCGAATTGTTGGTTAGAGTCGTCGCCTGTGACTATTGTTCGCCATGGGAGTGAAGCGCGCGGCTCGACGACGTCCGAGAAGAAAGTAAGTTCGCTAATTTTGTCGACTTCAAATCAGGTGCTCTGGGTCACCTGGGACGTGCTAATGGGTGTGACTAGAACCCGATATTTCATCTATACGAGCTCTATGTTCGAATTTGGTCATCTGTCGTGATTGTTGAAACCTTTATAACCTTTATAACCTTTATAATCTTTCCAGTGTATCGAAATTCTGATAGTGTTAGGGGTTACTGTTAGAAGATCATGAATATAGTGTTCACTGATACTCTGTTTATTTGTTCGTTATGCAGGTTAGTTGGTACTGAATTTCTGTACCATATTCATCATGGGGGCCAGTTTTTGGAGAATCCATTCAGGTATGATGGTGGGGAGGTCATTGAGGTTAAGGGGTTGAGGTATTTCAGTACGTGGGGGTCGTTTGTAGAATTTATGAGGGAACGAAATGTTAGAGGCATATCTAAGATATACTATCCCACCTCCCTTACAGTGAAGTCTGCAGATGATCTTAGATTGATTTGGGATGTTAGTAGTGCTGCAATGGTTGTATTGAGTTTGTTTGAGAGGAGGGAACTTACTCTGACCGTGAGAGTGGTGAGGGTGAGAGTATCTACGACCCTATAGTTCATCGGTAGATGAAGAAGTTGAGACAGAGTCGAGAGGCCAAGCATAAGAAGGAAATTGGAGTGTGACAAAGTCTTTGTCAGTGGTGTGAATGATGCAAGAATTGATGATCCGAAAGAAAAGTCTACATGGGATCTTGGTACGTTGGAGGACCTTGATATATTGGATGATGATGCAGATGATGTCTTGCTCCAGAGGGTGAAGATCGGTATGTTTCCGCCAAGAGGATTGTGCCAAGAAGAATCACGAACAAGAGAATGAGAATTTAAATCTTGGGTCAGAGTGAGGGGCATCATAGTTCAAATGATGCTGAGTTTGAAAACGAGGAAGAGGAAGAGGAAGAGGAAGAGGAAGTAGATGAAGATGAAGATTCGTATTCTAACAGTGGTGAGGACATAGTGGTTGATGGTTACTCTTCAGAGTATGTTAGATCTGATGAAGAAGTGGATCTTTGTGGAGGAATTGCTTGAAACAAAAGAGGGTATTGAGACTGAAGTAAGGTACAGGAGGAGTAAATGGCCAAGGTATGTGAAAGGGGCATCTCAGGAGTTTGTCATTGGTTTGAGGTTCAAGTCGAAGGCAGAAGTGAAAGAGCTGGCCACAGTGTATGCTGTTAAACATCATAGAGACATACATTTCAGGAAGAGTGACAAGATGAGAGCTGAGATTAGGTGTGTTGACGGCTGTCCTTTTAGAGTGTGGGCATCATACACAAGGAAGCTTATGTGTTGGCAGATTAAATCATTGCAGGAAGAGCATTGTTGCAACAAGGTGTACAAGTTGAAGCTAGCAACTTCAAAATGGTTAGCTTCAAGGTTCTATAGTGATTTGAGGGATGATCCCAGCATGAGGAGGTCAGTTTTGAAAGAAAATGTAAAGAAGGGATGCAAACTTGAGATAACAAAAAAGATGGCGAAGAGAGTGAAGAGGGTTTTCAGGACAAATTCAAAAGGGACAAGCTCTTATGAATATTCACCGCTCAAAGACTATGTTGGTGAACTAATTAGAACCAATCCATGTTCTACTATTGTTTTGAATGTGCATCGATCACCTGATGGAGTTGGTGAGAGGTTCAAGAACTTATACATCTGCTTTGATGCTGCAAAGAGAGGGTTGCAGAAGGATAGTGGGGGTAGATGGGTGTTTCTTAAAATCTGCAACGAAAGGGCAAATGTTAACAACAATTGGTCGTGATGCAAACGACAGATGTATCCAATAGCTTGGGCTATTGTTGCAATTGAAAATAAAGAGTCATGGTTGTGGTTTCTGACTTTACTGAGGGAAGATTTGGAGATAAATCAGTCACACAAGTGGGTCATACAGTCTGATCAACAGAAGGTATGTACTAACTTTTTAAATTACTCATATTCTAGTACTATGTTATCTGTAACGTGATATATTTGCTATTTACTCTAGGGACTTGTGCCAGCACTCGCATCACTTCTGCCTTATGTTGAACATAGGTTATGTGCTAGGCATATATTAACCAATTGGCAGAAAAAACACCCCGGTGATGTAATGAAGGGGCATTTTTGGGCATGTGCAGACAGTACGTGTGAGAGACAGTTCTTTGACAACTTGGAATTGATTGCCCAATACCCCGGTGCCAAAGAGAGTCTCTTGAGGACAGACCCTTGCCATTGGTCAAAGGCTTTCTTCAACCGAGAGGTTAAATGTGATTCCAACCAGAACAACTTGTGTGAGGCGTTTAATGGTGTTGATGTAGTGCTCAAGGCAAGGGAAAAACCAATCTATGCGTGTGAGGACATCAGAAGTATCCGATGACTCGGTTTAATGAGAAGAGGAAGTTTGGAGAAAAATGGAAGGTGACATTGGACCAAATGTGATGTTGAAGTTAGATGAGAGTGTGAGAGATTATCACATGTGGAGGGTGACATTTAATGGGGAAGATGGGTATGAGGTGAGCTATGATTTGGACCAGCATATAGTTCACCTAGACAAAAGGACATGTTCTTGTGGGAAGTGGGATGTGACAGGGCTGCCATGTTCGCATGTAAAGATGCCGCATTATCAACAGAGGCACCCTTTAGAGCCATATGTTGATGAATGCTATAGAAGGGAGGTTTTTATGAGGAGTTATAAGTATTCGTTTCAACCGGTTGGAGGACCAAACGCGTTTGGAGGAAGACCAAGGCCTGCCGGTTGTTGAGCCAATTGTGAAGAAGCTCACTGGAAGACCTAAACTAAAAAGAGTGAGGGAAGCTGGTGAGGACACACCTCGCTCACAAGGACCAAAGGCAAGATCACATCAGCTTTGTTCTGTGTGTAAGTTGCCAGGACACAACAAGAGAAGGTGTAACTTTGAGGTATGATGCAACCTACTCAATATAAGCTATGTGTGAAAGATTAGTCTATACCTAGTTAATTCGGATTATGTTGTTTATGTTTATAGTCTGGTCAGAGTAGTGGACAACAACATGCTTCTTGGGCAAACTACTTGACACCTCAAGAGCGAGTGGACAACAACATGCTGCTGGACAACAACATGCTGCTGCTGGACAACAACATGCTTCTTCTTCTGGACAACAACATGCTTCTATTTGGACAACAACATGCTTAGCCGCTTAGCTTAGCCGCTTAGCTCTTTGTTTATTTGCTTAGCTCTTTGTTTAGCCGCTTAGCTCTTTGTTTAGCCGCTTAGCTCTTTGTCAAGAATGTATGATGTAGTTAACTTAACTCCTTGCAGCTATAGGTTCATATGAACTTGGTGCAACCGATGTTCTGCAAGTGAAGTTTATTGTGTTGAAGTGTCTTTGGACACAATTTTGTACAAGACTATTGTCGATCTACAAACATGTGGTTCCTCAATGATAATTTGGATCTTTAGATTAACTGGATCATTCCATGTCTCATACAAAACAAAGAGATTACAGAACAGTCATTGGTTCAACCACAAAGAAATTACATCACACCCTAACAAACACCAATGTTGCGGCTACCATCAACACACAAACAGAGAGTACTATGACCCACCTCGCGATTTAAGGTCTTCAAACATCAGCTCTTTCTCCAATTCACGGGTCTTTAAAGACGTCCTCAAGCTTCAAAGCTACAATCTGCCGAGCTCAGGCAATTGCATCTTCGCTTTCCCTCAACCTGTCTTCATCTTCAACCTTGCAATCTCGGCTTTACACTTCAAAGCCGTCTCCATCTCACTTCTCGCAGCCACTAGCTCCTTATTCGCCTTAACCAAATCATTGATGACAAACACAGCTTGCTCAGGAACTTTTCATCCACCCAATCCCACAAACCACACCCCACTTGCCGCCTCTCGCAAATTGGGAAAGATGACGCTTAACATCACACCCTACATATCGACACATCATCCCCATACCAAGAATTATCAACTATACATTTCGATTACATTTCGATTATCAACTATACATTTCAATTACAGAGAAATAGGAAGAGAGGGACAGAAGAGAGGGAACCAGTTGTTACCTTGCGTTTGGGCATTGCACAAATCTCCGGCCGGGATTCTTGGCGTCCACGCTGTTTGCACCGTAACAAGTAGCCCACAATCGCATCTGTCTCGGATGTAGCCAATCCCGAACGATCGCTCGACCGAGGGTGAGACACTTCTCCATACGCCTCGCGATATTGCTGTTAATACCACTAGATTCCGATCCGGAGTCGGAGCTGGAACTTGGTAAGCTCACCATTCAAGAACCGGCAATCTCGATCCCTAAATCCCTAAACCACGCCCGGAACCCTAATTCCCTAAATCCCTAAATCTAGATCGGAGCCCTAAATCGTTAAATCCCTTCCCATCTGATTTTACCGCCCCAACCAAATCATTATCCACGCAGACGACGCGATCCGGCACTAAGCCCCCTGTTCAGCGATGACACATGGCAAACATGTCATCAGAAAACGCTCACGAGCGCATGCCGTTACGGAATATTCCCATAGATGCTCTGACATACAAAAAATAATGGCAAAATGGGTCCAACGAACTTATCGGAAGGTAAAGAGGAACCCCACAATACGCAATAATTGCAATCGTCACCCGAAAAGAAAATAAATGCAAAAAGGGTCCTTTACCTAAACGTGAGTGGCAAAAAAGGACCTTTTCCCAAGTATGATTAATAAATCATAAAAATTATCAAGAAAATAATACTCATAGAATTACGTAAATTTAGGAAGTAATGGTACTCATAATATAATTACATTACTTATTTACTTATTAGAGGGAGTAATGGTACGGGAAGTAATGATTTTCCTTTTAACATATTTTAAAGAAAAAAGGTGTTTAGGGGAAGGGGGCAAAGAAACGGCCAATGTTCCGGCAACAGAGAGAGAAACCAGATTCTGAAGAGACAATGATCATGTCTCGCGACTAAGAATCGAGTAAAATAAATGCCCGAGCTTGGCAAGTGCTAGGCGCACTACCAGACACACCGGCCCCACCCTCATCACTCCCTCCACCACCTACCTCCTCCTCCTCCCTCAGTTCCTTTCATCTCTATTCTATTCTTCTTCTTCTTCTTCTTCTCTCAAATCAAGTTTCTCCCTTTCATTTCATTCCCACCCAAAATCACTTCTTTTTCTCGCAGAGCTTTCTCAAGTCTCGACCTTGTTGCTGTCATGGAAGTAGGTGGTCTCGGCTTGCTCGGTGTTGGTAGTGGCGGGGGAGGAGGCGGCTCCTCTGGGGTTTCTTCAAATGAGTCAACCGTGGTGGAGGTTGTCTCCGAGGCTACTTCATACCCAGATGAGGCGGAGCTAGAGCTAGGTCTGGGGCTGAGCATCGGCGGCGGTGGTGGAGGAAAGCCTAAGGCTGCTGGCGGCGCTGGGTGGGTTGAGTGTGGAAGAATCTTGACTGCTAAGGACTTCCCTTCTGTTTTGTCCCAATCTCACAGAGCCAACAATAATGATGGTGGTCCTTCCTCTGTTGTTGCTGTTTCTGGGACCAAGAGAACTGCCGACTCTGTTTCTCATGAGGGTGGATCTCCTACTTCGGCCAGGTTTGTTCATCAACTTGTTGTGATATCATCTTTTTTTTTTGGTATATATCACCACCGTATATTGTTTCTGCTTCTGCTCTTATATGTGGAGTAGAAATTTATTGTCATTCATGTTGCTTGAAGATGAAATTATTTGATTGTACATTGCAAGTTTCCAGCTTTTAGGTGTTTGGATATGTGTAGCTTTGTGATGTTGATCAAGCAAGATTTAGATAATTGATTAGGTTGCATTTGTTTTTGTGAAAGCAGTCAAGTTGTGGGATGGCCACCTATAAGGGCCTATAGGATGAACAGCTTGGTCAGCCAAGCAAAGGCTCTAAGAGCTGAAGAGGACAAGTCCATTGGTGGAAAAGATAAATCAAAGGATGGTCCGAAAAAGAAAGTCTGTGATGGTACCAAAATCTGCTCCAATGTAAATGAAAAGGGGAATCTTGGGTTCATCAAGGTGAACATGGATGGAGTTCCTATTGGGAGGAAGGTGGATTTGAACTCCCATGCTTGCTATGAGACTCTAGCTCAGGCCTTGGAGACCATGTTCTTCAAGTCTACTCCTCCTGTCAATGGGATTGGTGAGTACCTGTATCTCTCCCTGATCTTGTTTTATGGAGGGATTTATCTTAGTGAGAGTGATCATATACTTGTGTACTTAATCATGATTAGTTTCAGGTAAAGACAGGGACGGAGCTGCAAAGCCTTCAAAGCTTCTGGATGGATCATCAGAATATGTTCTGACATATGAAGATAAGGAGGGTGATTGGATGCTTGTCGGAGATGTTCCATGGAGGTATACTACTTAACCACGATTGATGCATAATGTATAAGGTCGAAAAACCTGGCTTTGATCCTCTATTTGGTTACGTTTCAGGATGTTCATTAGCTCAGTGAGACGGTTGCGGATCATGAGGACTACAGAGGCTAATGGGCTTGGTATGAGATCTTGTTCGATCATCGGAGTTCATTCATCTGCCTCATTGTACTCGCGACTCATGTGAGCATTCTGTTTGCAGCTCCTAGAGTTCATGAGGGGAAAGAGAGACAGAAATGCAAGCCCATTTAGTTTTTGGATCCGAAGAAGAAGCTGAAGTAGAGGAGTTGGAGCATTTTGTGTGGATCAGTTCTCAGCGCTGGCTGGAGTTTACTTGCAGGCACCATAGATGGTGATATGGTGGTTGCTTATTACCTGCTCTTGATCTTTTGGTTCTTTTTGGTTAGGAAATATTCTTTAGTTGGATCTTGAGAAAGTTATATAATGTTCAGTGATTACCACATGGTTTCAAACTTGACTGGATGTTGTTTTTTTTTGTCAGTCATGTAAATATAGGTGTTGTTTGGTCAGTACCTAGAGATGTTGAGTTTGCTGCAATCTCCAGCAGCTGATTTTCACTTTCTTTTCTTGTCATAGGAAAGGAAAAATATGCTTTGTGTGTTGTTCATGCTTTCTTTCTTTGTGTTTGTTTGTTTACTCATCCAACAAACAGAAACAGACATGTAGAGTACAAATGGATTCAATGCAACTCTTAGTAGTATGACTTGGTTTTGGTTAAAATGGGAAGGAACTAAGAAGTGAAGGTTGTAAATTCACCATTTGCTGCTTACATTATTATTCATTAAGTGGTGAAAATTTGAAATCTGTTTCTTGGTCTGCAAGTGTCTTTGTCTTTCTGGCCAAGAAAGCAGGCAAGAAAATCTCCTGTGATCTCTGTTTCTCAGAAAAGGGCGTGCAGTTAGCTGTCAATTTTGAGAGAGAGAGAGATGAAAAGGGGAAATGATCGCTTTTTGTTTTTACGTGGGGATGTGCAATAATAGCACTTTATAGGAGAGTACTAACAGCTGGAGGAGAGGGATGAATCAATAATGAATATACATGAACAAGAGTGAAATGTTTGATTTTGCTACCAAAGTAATGAGTAAATTGTTTGGGATGATAATTGTAAATCTATACCATAACAGGTAAAAAATGATTTGAGATAATAAATTGGATTATACAGTGTAAATTTATACCCACGCAGAAAATTGTTGTCAAAATAACTTTAAAAGAATGTTTTTATTGCAAATATATACCACATGTTTCTAGTTTTTTAAATGTACCATAAAGTTTATAATTAACTTTTCATGTCTTTATTATTTTTTATCAATAAATTTATAATTTTAAATAATCCAACCATATTGTTAGTAATAAATTTAGATTTGAGTTTGAAATGTTAAAATATATAAGCAAAATAATCAACCATTACAGTACTTCTCCCATTATGAATAAAACAGGTAATAAATATGGTTCTTGATCTCATCTGTTGGCTGTATCATGTGTCAGACACACAAGTAATAAAGAAGAAGAAGAGGGGTGATGATGATGATGGGGCTCAAAATGATGGTTAATATGGCAGTACTATTGATAGTGAAGGAAGAGGACATCACACTTAGCAAATCTTTCTGATCACAGATATGCCCTGATTAACTGCTACCTAGCCCCCCCCCCCCCCCCATTCATCTTTTACTGCCTCTTCTTTGTGCTCCCATCTTCTTCTTTTACATCATGGCTACCAAAAAAATAAAGGAACACTACTTTGATAATGTTGTCCTAATTAATAAAGTATTGAACTACGTTTACACTTCCATTTAATCCACATACAGTATATTGTCATCTCAATTTGATTGCTACAAATGAAATTTATACCAGATAAGATATCAGGCTCCAACTGTACAAGTGATCACATTTCAGCATTTAAGTTAATACACTCATTTGACTTTAGTATTTTAATGTTTAATATTTGATTCAAAATTTAATAAAGATAAATAGTTTTAAAAAATTCAAAAAAATGCATTTAGAAAATCTAGATTTATGATACACATATAAAATATTTAATTTTCAGTGTCTAAACATTCATGAAAAAATGATAGATTAAATACTGTGAAACTGTCAAAACAAATGACTCGATTTTTGGCGGACGGAAGGAGTACTTTATTTTTCTAACATTTTTAAATATAAACATAAAACTTTTAAACACAAATGAAAAGTTAAACATTTTAGTTTATAAATATATACTTCCTCCATCCCTAAACTATTGATTCAATTTATTTATATAATTCCTTAGTAGAAAATATTTTTTTAAAAAAACATGTTCATAATTAAAATACACATCAAAATAACTTATGTATGCAAGAAAAAAAAATATGTACACGAAATGTTTGAATTTATATTCCAAATGTTAGATTAAATATTGAAAAGTTGAGTGTTTTAATAATTTAGGGACAAAGAGAGTATCTTTTAATGTTTTCTATTAAAGAATAACATGAACTAAATAAAGTCAAATATATCTCAAAAATCAATTGTTTCAAGCATTTTGCAAAAGAGGAAATATCATTACAAGAAGGCAGAGGATACGGTGCGCCCCTTCTTTAAGGTGAGCCTCCGTGCGCCAAACTCACACTATTCACGAAATTGCCATCGATCTCTCCATCGCGCCTTCCTTCTTCGTCGACAACCGTACCCACGAGTGCAACACCGACGACTGCAACAAGGCCCGCCACCACAAGCCTCCCCCTGCCATCAACGACAACTGTTACATCGTCACCGACGACGGCGCTTCTATGTTAACGGCGGACAAGCTTTTGGAGGTTAAAAGCGTTGGCACTACGAAATCCGACCATGCCGAAGTAGCCAATCACTTCCTGAGGCGTCGTCGATCAATTCCCAACCATTTCCTCAGCTAAATGACGTGATTCATATCTCATGATTCAGAGATGCAACCTGCTGCACATTATGTTATTATGATGCTCTCACGTCTCTTTAATGATTTGCATGCGACTCATTATAATGCTCCTACGTACCTTAATGATGTCTAAGCATATCATTATGGAGAGCATTATTTTTGTAAATGGAGAGCATCATTTTTGTAAATGGAGAACATTATAATGCAACAGAAGAGCATCACTGTGGTTACCAAAAAGCATCATTTTGGGAGTTGAAGAAGGTGAGTGCTTCATTAAGTCATTAGGACGAGTGCATCATGTTTGTTACTGGAGAGCATCATTATGCATCGTGAATGCATCACTACGAGTGTAACATATGTCATAAGAGCGAGTGCATCATTTTTGTAAATGGAGAGCATTATAATGCAACAGAAGAGCATCACAGTGGTCACCAGAAAACATCATTTTGGGAGTTGAAGAAGGTGAGTGCTTCATTAAGTCATCGGAACGAGTGCATCATGTTTGTTACAGGAGAGCATCATTATGCATCGGGAATGCATCATTTTGATAATAAAGTGCATTACCATGGACTGTAGAACAAAATGCTCTGATTTTTATTACGGACGCATCGCGGGATACATAATTATGCATCGCGGGATACATAATTTTGATGTTTAAGCATATCATTTTGATGTTTAAGCGTCCATGTTCTCCCTCTTCTTCTTTTATATAGGCGCACCGTATAGCTACTCTTACAAGAATATGCGTGTTTTGGGTTTGGAAGGTGCATTGGACTGTTTGTATATGAGGATGAGGCAAATGCACCTTCCAAATCCAAAACACACATATTTTAGTATGATAGTATTTCCTCTTTTGCAAATTGCTTGAGAAATATTTTACTTTATTTAATTCATATTATTCTTTAATAGAAAAACTTTTGGGGAATGTTGTTACACAAATAATGATGAAAGTAAACAACTATGTAGGCCAATGTACCAATTGGCATGCTAGAGACCTATTTTATAACCAGAAAAAGAAAAAGAAAACAATGAAAGTCTATACAGTATTCTCCGTCCTTCCCTAAAATATTGTAAAATTTGTTTTTTTCATAATTTTCATTCTAACTTTTATACACTAAAGTTAATTAATTTAAAAAGGTCGATTCCGGACAGACACTGTAATTTGGTTTTATCTTATTATTAGGTGGCCCCATGACTACTTTTGACATATCAGTAGAGTTTTATGAGTCGATTAGAAAAGTTAAAAGTTTTAGAACTCTAATAGAAAAGTAGTAGAGATTTAGGACCATAAGTGATATTTCCCCACTTTACCGCGGGCATGATACATAGAGCTACGCGATAATACTGAAGCGTGTGAAGTATGGATGATGGGGTTGCTCCTTTGTGAAACCAAGAAAGTTCTAAAGTAGAAAAGAAAAAGTAAAAAGTAAAAAAAGCAGCAGCAGCAGCAACAATCCTACTAATTTCTGCAAGTAAATTGGTTGATCACAAACATTTACTTATTATTGGTTACAATACATCATATCAAATCCAAGCTGGTAATGCAACAGTTCTCAACTAAGAACTAACTCAAAGTAGCAGCTAATGTTTCTCCCTCTTCCTGATATGCCAAGATCAAGTTGTTACCTTCTAGTGCAGAAACTCTCTTGGATCGGTCACATAACCCGTCAACGCGGATGCTGCAGCAGTATATGGTGATGCCAGATATATCTGTCCTTCCCTGTGTCCCATTCGACCCGGGAAGTTCCTGTTTGTTGTCGACACACAGACCTGCAACACTTGATTACATTACCAACTGCATTTATCAAGTCAAGAGACAAGAGTCTTCTGAATCCTGGCATGCGACACATGACAGTTTTTCATTCAATCATTGGTCACCAACAATACCAACCAGGAGGATTCATCAAACTCCCGTTTCCATTCTACTAGAATTCATTCATGCGTGTTTCAGAAGCAATTGCCAATGGATCAAGTACCTAGCTTTATTTTTTTGAAGTATGAAGCATTACAACTCACCATAGGCTCGTTCATTCGAGCATAAGTGTCTTTGGGGCCACCCAAGCATGCCCCACAACTAGGACTTGCAGGTGTGTCACAGCCGGCTTCTTCAAATATCTGGGAGCAAGTCTTGCCACCGGAGCCCGGTACAGGTATCGTGTATATGTCCATCCAGACCTGCATTTTTCCACATTACTGCTCAGTAGTGAATATCAGCAACCACTCTCTTTCTATATCAAATAAGCCCCAACTCAGATGAAAATAGTGTAAGAGATAATAGAGAAGTATATGCCTTTTGTGTAGCAGGTACAAGGAATGTGGGTACTTTGACTTTTTTGCCCTGCAAATTCACGCTGTTAGATTCTCAAGCATAACTCATGCTAACCAATAAAAACAATGGTCAAGTGCAGAGCAATAAAGCTCGCCGTTGTTATCATCTAAGTTCAGAACATGAATCTCGTAACAAGTAAATATTGCTCTTACTGAAGCTACGAAGACTTTTGCTGCAGCAAGGAAGTCTTCAGTTTTCCCACCAGTACATGATCCAATGTAGACTCGATCGATTTTCACATCTTTGCATTCTCTTGCCAGAGCACGATTATCAGGAGAATGAGGCTGCCGAATTTTCCAACAAAATTCATAAGTAGATGGCAGTAAAACAGGGAAAGAAAGGAATGTGGTTAGCATTTGAGCTCATGTTCACATTTTCCAATATAAAAAAAGTGTGCATTAGATTTGCTTAATGGGCCAATCAGAGACACATGAAAGCACAAGGAACATTCAATTGCTCAATGAACAGTTGAAAGTCACCCACCTTGGCAACCAAAGGCTCCAGCTTTGATATATCAAATCTATACTCGGAAAGATAACTGAAAACAAAAGAACAGCATAATGATTAATCCAATTACACAAAAAATGCACCAATTTGGGTTTTCAAGGATGATAAGTAAAAGAATATAACCTGAAGCCTACAGAAACCACAACCATCAACATTTTTTAAAGCTTGGCACCATTGTGCATGCAATGAAATGGAATACTGATTGAGATATATAGAACCTTTTGTAACTGGTGATTTGCATTTTGGCAAAGCTTTCATATGAGAATAATACATCAAGCAGCATCAAGACATGAATAGCACACTTCAAATGTGAAAGTTATTTAACTTCCGTACAGTGATTTATGACATAAGAAACAAGAAGGATCATTGCTTTTTGAAAAACCAAATTTAGTCAGTCTCTGTATGAGCATAACATTCTCTTTTCGTTTCAAACTGCAAATAATATCACTTGCAGATTATAAAGTAATTTCACAACAGATGAGTCATCACAACCCTAAACAGGGATAAGTAAACATTCTATTCAGAACAACTCTTCATGATCTACACAAAAATGTTCAACCAAGTAATGGATGACACAGATGCTCTTAATCATTGCATGAAAGAGTGATTTGAGTGTCAAATGCAGCAATCCTGACACAAGGATATTCATTCAGATATCAGAACTGTTTTCCTTTAGAATCCCAAATAACACCGTATACATGACCCAACTCAATCCCATAAACCCTTATAGAGCATAACCCACAGTGATGATCTACACAAGCAGTGGACGTTCAAGAGAGCACTGAATACACTAATACTCATATTCATTGAAAGAGAGGATTAGAGTTTAATGCACCAATCATAAAAGGAGGATTTCCTTTCAGGTATTGAATCTAAGTTACCTGGCTAGTGCATCGCTATACACAGGTTCATATGGAACTGACGTTTTGTCCTGTTCAAGAGAGACATCCTCATCAAAATAAGAATTAAAAGAGACCTTTCTTGCTAATTCTGTTATCCCTTTCTTGGGTGGACTGACAGGAATGGAGTAAAGAGATTTCAAGAGAAGGGAGGTTCCTTTTTCGTCACTTTAACAGGCAAATGATAGATACTCTTGCTCTCTGGGTTACAAGGGCCTCGTACATTAGCAAAATGAAATTGATGGATACCACACATCATCTCTTGTAAATACTTAGTTTAGTATTGTCTGGAACTCTGGATGGCCTAATAAAATTCCTTAAACGATAAAGTTATATATATATATATATATATATATATATATATAAAGAGAATGTCAACATCCTATGACTGTTTGCAAAACAGGGTGATAATAAATAGGAATCACAACTCATAGGATGATGCTAAAGTGTCATGGACCATCCTAATTCATCCTAATGTATAACTGCATGCAAAAAGCATATATAAGTAACATAATTGGAGTACTTTAATCACAAAATGCTTTGTGCTACCTCAATGTACTTGAATGTTGTTTCATCCGCAGGAACAACACCATTCTTCCCACCAGCTTCAACGACCATATTGCATAACGTCATTCGTTCTTCCATCTATCAAATAGAGCGTATGCAAATAATTGCAGTACTATGGTTCGCCAGATTGTAGATACTAACTAAATGCACAAAAACAAGCCTGTATGACAGGACTTTTCTGGCAGCAAACAAATGAATTTCAACATTACTTACAGACAAACTTTCAACAGTTGAACCAACAAATTCCATTGATTTATATGTTGCACCAGCCACGGATATTTCACCAATGATCTACAAATTTAAAAGACATGAGATACAATAGAATAGCAGAAATGTATTTCTTCAGTTATCTATTCATGAAGAAATGATAAACATACTGAATGCTCAAAGCAAACCAACAACCAAAAAGATATGACTTACTTGCAAAATCAAATCTTTTGCAAGCAAATAATGAGGCATTTCACCGTCCATTACAAATCTCAGAGTTGGTGGCACCTACAATCAAGATGCAAATAATTACATTTAAGCCAAATGTCAAACTCAAATACACAGGTAAAAAGAATAATCAGTAAAAGCAAAGAGCAGCATTTCTAAGTTTTCAGTGACATGAAGATGCATTCAAGATACATTTTCATTAATTGACTTAAAAGCTACTCGCACCATTGAAACTAAGAAATCCTAGACATGAAATACGTTACAAACTCTCAAAATATTCTTGTACAATAGGAGCTATAATCTGCTTCTTGAAGTAAATTAAGAAAGCTCAAATCTGTTAGAACTACACCTTCCCTGTCCGAGGATAGCATAAAATCCAACTAACATTGAACCAAGTGTCAATGAGGTCTTTTCATGAACTCCGTTCATCCTAAAAATCTTGCAACATTCATTTTTCAGCATTAATGTATGATCTTAATTTTCTTTCATTTTTATACTAAATTTTAACCTTTATATACACATGATATTTATAAAAACTCAACTAAAGAGTTATACAGAAAAATTGAACTCAATTTTTCATCAAAGATCGAACATTATGGGACAGGGGAGTAAGTAGTAAGGAACAATACTATGAATGCACTATGTAAAGAAGGGAATAGACAAAAAAAATCAACTGACCAAAGTCTGATTAATACCTTGAGCAAAAGTTTTCCTGTGCCTAATACAAAGCCTGCATCAGTATTGCCTATTCCTGTAGCGAATTGGCCAAAAGCTCCAGCTGTACATGTATGAGAGTCAGTCCCTAATAAAACCTGAAAGCAATAGTAAAAAAGTCAAATGACATCAGGAACCCATAGCACTCGGCTATCTATTAGTAATTTCACAGGTTTGGAAAAATAGAAACCTCTCCAGGCCGGCAGTGCCCTTCTTGTGCAAGTGCAACATGGCATACACCTTTATAGTCAGGGTTGACCTGCAGAAGTATGAAGAAAATTAACTCCCATCCCTTAATCGAATCAGTTTCACATATACTTTGGGTGAACCAAACCCTTAAATACACATACAAACACAAAATTAGAGAGAGAGAGAGAGAGAGAATTTTGGCTCCAAGCTAAGAGGACAAAAGCTGAAGCTGAAACTAAGCAAGACAAGGAGTCAAATGGCATACCTTAAAGTTGCTAAGATCTTTAATATCATAGAAATACTTAATGTTCTGTTCCCTGCAAAACTCTCTGAGAATATCCACATTGCGGTTCGCACGTTCATCGGCTGTAAATATGTAATGATCTGGTATGATAACAATCTTCTCACGGTCCCAAACCTTGAACACAATAGGTTAGGTCAGCATTCCGTTTTTAGGAAATGGAAGTTCTGTGAACTCTCGAAACACATTACATCGTGTGAGGCAGTCAGTTCAGTCAATTGTTGTGTCCCTCATGCCCTAAAGGCTTTAAGAAAGAACTGTTGCCTTGATTAAGATAAAGAACTGTTAAGGAACTAAACTAGTCACATGAAAGAAATTTTATATATCACCGAGCATGAAGTTTTCTCCATTTACATCACAGCAAAGTAATTGTGAAGTTCAATTCTTTCACTTCATTAAGTACAAACGCAATTGATAACGCGCTGGCAAAATAAATTTTGACTTCGGAAGTAAAACCATAAAGAAAAGGAACTCTCCAATGAATTCTAAGAGAAGCACCTTAGCATTTTGGCCGAACTCTTTCTTGAAGATGCCGATAGAACCAGGACCGCAGACATCGTGGGTCATCAAAACATCAACGTTAACCCAAATATTATCCCCAGGGCTCAGCTGTGGTTTCTCGGAGGCTTTTGCTAAAATTTTCTCCGTCATTGTCATAGCAGTCTTCACCTGAGAGCCAAAACCAAAACCAAAACCAATCTAATAAAAAACGATATTTGGAAACAACAACTAAAACCCAACAAGAACACCAAATCAATGAGACCAACCGAGCCAGTGGTAGCCGGTTTCCGCTCTGACTGCTGCGGCGCCATGACCGACACGATTTTTGTGGACACTGCTCTCTTGCATTTCTGAACGGAGACTTGTGACGACGAAGTGAAAGCAGACAGACCCAAATCTCTCTGGTCAACAAACGTAAAGACCAGAACATGTGTAAGAAAGAACTCAGACAAAAAAAAATGATCTTTAATTGGAAGTACCAACCTTGTTGTTGATGAAGGAAGACGCTGAGGAAGAAACCAGAGAGGAGGCCATGATTCCGCTGATGCGTAATTTTTCAGAAGAATCAAGTCGATCGAACACAATATGAACAAAAAGATGGTTCTTCTTCCTGTGCAGTGCTTGCCAGGAAAATGGAGGCGGCGACGCTGAGTAAAGATATGTGACGGCCACGGTCTGTCGTGAGAGTGGCTTGTGCTGGACCCCGCTTGTCACTTGGTCAAATTTCGCCAGTCGAAGGCTTGTTACCTGTTAGCTGTTCGTTTTAACAGTTTTACTACTGCCGATTTGGTTAGAAACAGCTTAGCATTTAGCCTGAGAATCTATAACATCAATAACAATAACAATGCTATAAAAATAGAAAAGTGCACAAATCTTTGATCTAACGTTATAAATCTTTGATCTAATACTACTAGTTATCATGTTAGCCATAATAATTTTTGCTATTTACCTCTTTAAATTTAGGAGTGAAGAGAGAGAATTTGTTACTAGCCAAAAATTAAATGTGATAGATTTCGACATAGTAATAAATGTGAATACCTATAATAATAGCTAGCATTGATGTGATGATAATGTTAAACTTATTGGCCAAAATAATTTTTTTTTGTCATTTTAGTTACAATTTAACTTAAAATTAGCTAGTATTATTGTAGATGCTTTGTATTAAATTTTTTGGGGAAAAAAGTTGTACTTTTTTTGAAATGTGGGAAGTTTAATGAGAGTAGTATCTGTTATTTGTGGAAAAAGAAGAACAAGTGAGACAACTTCGAAATTGAAGAGGAAATATGTGAGAGAGAAATGAGATGGAATTTAAAAAGATGGAAAATTGTTATACATTTTGGAGTAACATAACCTAAGAATTTTAAATTTTCAAGAAAATGCTAAGAGGTCCGTTTAGTTGTTGAAATTTTTAAGTTTTCATCTCCAAATTTCTTTGTAAATATTTGATCATACAAGTAGTTTTAGTGATGGAAACCTGCTTTCCAAATTTTGAAAAACTCTAAGATACTGTGGAATAAAACCTTTCAAACAACGCTCCTTAATTTAATATCTTAGTTTTCCAAAGTTTGGAAAACAAAATTTTTATCACTGAAAATTAGTTATATGATTTGATATTAACAGAAAATTTGGAGTTGAAAACTCAAAAATTTTACACAACTAAACGGAATAAGTTTTTTAAACTGTATTTCCATGATTTATATACCTATACATAGCAAGTTCAACTTAAACATTATTTTTTTGTTGATCCAAACCTACTAGC
Organism: Stellera chamaejasme; assembly: GCA_024586325.1. Classification (NCBI taxonomy): domain Eukaryota; kingdom Viridiplantae; phylum Streptophyta; class Magnoliopsida; order Malvales; family Thymelaeaceae; genus Stellera; species Stellera chamaejasme. The sequence goes on from CM044984.1 coordinate 36,846,673, forward strand.
ATCAGATTCATTCATCGGCTAGCGTTAACTGGGGATACGCTAACTGACTACTCTATTTCTAGGGTTGGCCCTAGGGCGGAGGTCCAGGTTATTTGACTATGTAATGCACTGACCAGCTAGTCCCAATAGGCGGTGGACTCACATCCACGCGTGGTATTCAACCATGGGCCTAGTCCCTTGTGTTCGTTCCAACAACATTACAAGGTCAGGGATCGAACTCGGGACGCCATGATGACGCTACCTGAAGAGCGAGATTCCACTGCACATGCCCTAGGGTGCTAGACAATATTTTAAAACCGTAGAACTCAGGGGGATAGAAGATCCAAAACAAAAAAAAACCTGAAAAGAGAATAAAGTAATAACATTTGAGATTGTTTCCGATTTTAATTTTATAAAATTATTGGTTCCCGAATGGACCCGCATACAGGGTTGTAAACGAGTCAAGCCGAGCTCGAACTGTGCTCGACTCGAAAGTTTTTGATCGAGCTCGAGTTCGGCTCAATAGCTCGACGAGCCTTCATGATACGGGCCCGAACTCGGCTCGATTGATTGTTCGAGTTCGGCTCAATTGCTCACGAGCTGCTCAAAACGTGTCAATAATTATTCAAACTACGCTTGAGTTTGACTCGATAGCTGCTCGAAATATGATACTTTGTAATTTTAGTCTTGGTGCTTTATAATTTTAGTCAACTAGGTCGTACTGCTTTCAAATTACTCACTATACTTTATAATTGTAGTAAATTAGGTCCTGCTACTTTAATTATTTACATATGAATTATCCTAGATTTTTTTTAGTATGTATCGCTCGATAGCTTGATAAGCAATCGAACCGAACTCAGCTCGGCTTGATAAAATTATCGAGCACTGAACTCGGCTCGAACTCGAAGCTCGATAATACATTGCTCAATAACACACGAGCCGAGTTCGAACTCGAATAAGTTCGATAACGACTCGGCTCATTTACAACCATACCTACATACATCTATTAGCAATAAATAAATTTCTATATTCATTTCCACTTAATCTCAAAAAAATTTAAGATTTTGTTTTGAACAACAGTAAAAAGTTTTTTATTCATTAAACCCAAAAAAGGGAAGAAAAAAAGATTACACCTAAATCCCAATGAATAAATCTCCTATACAAATCACCACTCGAACCCCATCTAAAATCCAAAAGACAAATTTTTAATGCCAAATACCAAATTTCAAATCCCAAATAACCAAGTTTCACTATTCACCTTACTAAGCCCCATGCGTCTACCCTGCCTCCTTGAGCCTTGTGCACTCATAGCACAACTTTGCACCAACACTACGTGGGGAGGAGAGGCCTCACTGCGGCCTCAGGCGCAGTTGGTCCGTGGTACCAACTGCGGCGACGACCGCAGTGAATGCCACGGTTGAAATGTCCGCAGTTTCGAACTCACTGCGGCGTCGGCCGCGGTACGTACTGCGGTCTCACTGCGGCCATGGCCGCAGAACGGTTTGAATAATAAAAAAAGTGGACGAATCAGGATGAATGTTCATCCGGATTCGTCCAATAAAACCCAGAAAATGAAGAAGAAGAAGACGAAACAGAAGAAGAAGAAGAAGAAGAAGAAGAAGAAGAAGAAGAAGAAGAAGAAGAAGAAGAAGAAGAAGAAGAAGAAGAAGAAGAAGAAACATAAAAGAAGAAGAATTCGAAGAAGAAGAAGAAAAAAAGGAAGAAGAAACAGAAGAAGAAGAATTCGAAGAAGAAGAAGAAACTAAAGAAGAAGAAGAAGAAACAGAGGAAGAACAAGATGAAGAAGAAGAAGAAGAAGAAGTGGAAGAACGAAGAAGATGAAGAAGAATGGTGGAGTTGTGCGGCGGATGAAGAGAAAGGGAAGTTAAAACCCTAAAAAAAAATTACTGCGGCCGTACTGCGGCCTTGGCATGATAAATCTTCTCGCGCAAATTTATCGCGGCCTTATCTGCGCTAACAAGCGGGCCATTTACTGCGTAAATGGGCTTACTGCCCAAACCGCAGATGCAGACGCAGATAAGAAATGTATTCCCACGTAGTGCAAGCACACAAGCCCGTCCTCTATTATCGAATATCTCCGATGGCGAAACGTATGTCGGCGACTTGCTCACCACCCGCTGCGCTAGACCTCCCAAACCAAACACTGCTAGACGACTGTCAAACTTCTCACCATGAGACTCGACCAGCGACACCTCTCCCTTCTTCCTGGAATGAAATATCCCCCGCTCGAGTTCGACCAATAATCAACTCCATTCTTCCCCTGAAACCGCTCACCATTGACGCCCCGTCGGCGTAGCGCACCCACACCTACTGAGCCACCGCTCACAACAGCACAACACCCCCTGTTGAGATCTCTAGATCTACTCAACGCCTTTAGCCTCCACTCCGTAGTAACTTTCTGTTGGCAAACGACACCAATGCCCCAACTGCAGCTTCTTGCCATGAATCTCGGCCGCCCGTGGAGCGTTCAAGCCCACCACAACTCCTCAATCTTCATCACCAAAAAGCAAAGCTTTGAAACAAGAACTAAAAAGAAAGAAAGGCAGAGAACTGGAACTGAAAGACTAGAAAACAAAAAAAGAAGAAGAAGCAAAGGTAAAAATAAAGGAAAGAAGCCGGATCCAGCCACCGAGAAAATCAGGAATGCAATTAGGAGACTTTTCTTAAGATGCTTCTCTTATATTCTTCTTAAAAACTCCTTTCATAAAATAAAAGAGACACATGCATACTACAAAATATATATTGAAATTTATCTAAATGTATAGAATAGGGGTTTCAAACATAGGAAGTGACTTCAAGTTTTTCACATGAGTGAACTGGAGGTGACTGAGAAAAGTGAAAAAATGAGGGTTACGTTTGAGGTCCCCGTGAATAAGGAGGAGCGCACACGTGAATTCACCACGAATGGCGTTTCCCGCCTCAAATTCCTTCCTTTTTGTTGCGCTCCGGTGTTTATGGAAACCGAAATTAGTCTTTTCATTCACCTCTCATTTTCTTCTCTGTCATATCTAAGTTGTTCTTGGGTGAGTCTTGGCCCTCTTCCGCGTGGTCATCTTCATGTGGACTATGTCATCTTGAAGGTCACGCATGTGAGCAAATGAGAGAAACAGAGACTCTCGAAGAAAATGCGCTGACGTTTGGGAGAGGTCACCGCAGCTTGAATGGGTTTGTTCGACAACCCACTGTTTTGATGTAATCTGTCTTCCCATTTCTTTGGGCGTCTTGGCCGTTCTCCTTGGTTGTTGAGTTGATGGGCCTGTAGGTAGGGGTCATGTGTGCGGTCGTCTGTGCGCACATCTGTGCGCCGCGCACAGGTAGTTTTTCGTGTGCGTAGACACTGCGGCGTCTTGTGTTACGCACACGATGGTTTTCACGTGTCCTCACGTTGTGCGATAGGTTGTGCGGTGTACGTGTGCTGTGCGATGCGTTGATCTGATATTTAAGACCAAAATCATGCTGTGTTTTTCTATGAAATGCGTGAAGTGATGAACATGTTGGCTTCCTCTTCGTAAAGTGAAAGCGTGATGCCGAAAATATCCGATCGTCGACTGCGTTCTATCCGTTCTTGAGAAAAAAATGGACATCGATATTGGAATCAATGAGGATGACGATAAGTTTGAGCATCTATACGATGCCTATGTTCTAATCAGCAACTCACGTTACCTTAACAATCGCGTTAGGTCGCCACGGTCCACGGAGTTCTTACTGAGTTGTGCGCTCAACCTAAATGCAACCGAATTCAAACAGAACTTTCGGTGCGATTTGGAGTCGTTTCTCCAGTTAGTTGAACTTTTGGAACCGTGTCCGATTTTTCACAACCAGAGCAAGTGTGCACAAACTGCAGTGACATGGCCTGGTCGAACATGCAACACATCAACTCAAGAACACGGGTTACCACGGTTCAACTATTACAGAGGAATATAAACCTAGAACAAGTACCCAACTTCTACTATGACATACTACGCATGATAGAACAACAGACGCGAGTCCCGAGAGGTTACTGCACAGTTGTGCGCAACCATGTGCGCAACCATGTGCACATTATGCGCGACATCTTGTGTGCGGCCTTCTGTGCGCAACGCACAATATTGTGTGCGACAGTGTGCGCACATCTGTGCACTGCGCACAGTTCGTCCTGCACCAGAACAGGGTTCAAATTTACACATTAGGGAGCGGAATGCACAACTCCGGCGACTCGAGACGGACTCCAGCAAGACAAGATGACCTAACCCATCGACCATTTCTACCGTATTTGGGAAGAGATGAATTCAGGGAGATATGGCGCTACATACCTCGTACAATTACTAGGAAGACGACGACGAAGAGGAGATGACCTTGTAGCTGCGACAACTCGTGGAGCGACTGGTGAGCAAGGGCCTTCTCACGTGAAAAACAACGCTCACTTTCGCGCTTCTCAACTGAGGTCCGCATTTGGCAAGGTGAACGCACGCCAGTTGTTCACGTGAAAAAGAAGAGATGAAAAGAAGCGTATTTCACATGCTTTTCCTTATGTTTGAAACCCCTAATATGCTGTAAGATAAGTACATTTGGAAATCACATGCGTATGTATACCCGCACCCTTCCACTTAAAAGCCGTAAAATAAGGTCTCCACTTACAAGGTAACCGACTAACATATGCGAACCTATGATGGGATGGGCAGGGGCTAAACTATACTCATTGTTGCGAATATATAATTGAATAAAATTTTGTTATAAAAGTCGTTTTAAAGTATGTGCAGGTCATAAATCAATACCCGCAATTTAATTATGTTAAAAGTTAATATAATTAATTGTGGTCAAAATGTTCAAATTGATCCTTACGGTTTTTGAAATATGTTGAACACCTCTCTAATTTTATAATTTTACTTTATGAGTCATTATTCTTAATTATGTGTGTATTATTTCAAATATTCTTTCTAAATCATGTATATGTACTAATTATATATTGAGTCTAAAATATTCAAAAAAACCAAATATGAAAACAAAAGTTTAAAATGATATCAATAATAATATTTTTCAAAAATTAACTTTTTATAGTAAGAATATAGTAATTATCAAAATAAAATGAAAAAATGAATATTTTGTATAAAAAATCTACAAAATAAAATATTTTTATAATGCACAAAATCTTCCACAATGATGTTTAATTTATTTGAAATTATACATTTTATTTAGCATCTAGTTTATGAATTTTGTTTCTTCAATATTTTGGTATAAATTTCCAAGTAATTTACATGCATAATTTAGTTAATGATTGAAGTTTCTAAAAAATTATCTTTTACAATTTCCTAAACAAAATATTCATGAAACTAATTTAAGTTAAAGCAAGTGATTGAATTAAGTTGGTGTTTTAATATCATTATTGAAGATTTTGTACATCATCTAAATATTTTAATATAACTATTGGAGAGTTTTAATAATTATTATGAGATAGAGGAAGTATAATTTTATGATTTTATATTTACTTATACTCCCTCCGTTCGTTAAAAGTTTATCCATTTGACTTTGTTATTTCAAGGTTCAATCTTTGACTCAAATTTTAACAAAGATAAACAGTGAAAAAATTCAGAAGAAAATATATTTAGAAAATTTTGATATCAAATTATGATACATAACTAAAATATTTAATTTTTAATGTTTAAACATTCATAAAAAAAATAATTGATTAAATACTCTGAGATTGTTAAAACAAATGAATAAACTTTTGGCGGACGGAGGGAGTATATAAATATACCTCATTTTTATAATTTCCGAGTCCACCACTACCGACAAACCATCCCACCAAGTATGAATATTATTTGGTTTAGGATAAAGTGTACACCCACAAGAATAAATTACCAAATTGTTGAACTCATCACTTCTGTCGGCTTCTTCATCCTTCCTTATCCTAGTGAGTGCACACTTTAACATAAGTTAAAGAATGTCCATTGTATAGTTATTCATATTATTTTTCTCACTACATATCTCAAAATGCATGTTAAGAGAGCCTACTTCTAAGGCAATTTCCCTAACTTAGCCCCATTAACCCATCTATTATCTTGGGAATATGGTTAAAAACCATAATTGCAACTCCCTCTCGACCATGACACTCACACATCTCCGGTAAAATTAGGAAAACAAGATTTAGCGGGTGAGATAATTCCCTAAAACATACATAACAAAATGACAGATTTTCGTCGTAATTTTCTAACGATAAAAAAATAAAAGCCACCAACTGATTGGTTGACGGTTTTGAACACATCTCTCTCTCAACAGACATAACGACCAACCACCTTCATTGATGCATATGGTCATTATTGGAATCTCTTTGGAGGGGTGGCGGTTGGTGTTGATGGTCTGTGCTCTTCCCCGACATGGAAGACGGAACCCCACCACCAGGACGGAAGGTCATGGTGGTGGCAGACCCAACGCCGCAGTCAGCCGCAGCCCTGCACTACGCTCTATCGCACGTAGTGCTCGAGAAGGATGAGATGGTTCTCATCAACATTGAGAGCCTCGGCACATGGAAGAACCCTCTGGTCTACCTAAAGAGATCGCCTAATCTTTCTCCTGCAGGCGCGTATTCATTTTCAGCACCATTGCCCGAGAGAACATGTAGCATCGGAGGAGATCAAGTGGATTTTCTGGAGCAGATGAAACGGGTTTGTGAGATTGCGCATCCTAACATTCGTGTGCGAACAGAGAGGATTGAGATCGGGTGCAAGGACAAGGCCAACGCCATACTTTCCAGAAGCGTAGCGCTTGGTGTTGATTTGATCATCGTTGGGCAGAGGAGGAGCCTCTCAGCAGCCATCCTTGGCCGCACCAAGTCCAAGAGTTCGATTTCAGGATCCAGAATAATGGACACTGCTGAGTACTTGATCGAGAACAGCCAATGCACTTGTGTTGCGGTTCAGAAAAAGGGGCTAAATCCAGGTTTCCTCCTCAATACAAAAACCCACAAAAACTTCTGGCTCTTGGCCTAGTGCCCTCCCTGCTGCAATTGGTTGCTTCTTCACGGGACATGTTCAACTTGGAGCATTTGAAAGTTTTCAGGTTTTGCCCTTATTCAAATCTCAAGTAAATGTGTCTCCTGCAATTAGCCTTCGGCTAAAAGGGGTACAACTAAGAAGTTAGGGAAAATGATGTTCATTTTTATATGTATCATGATATACTATTCATATTCAAAGTTCATCACGTCGAGGGACATCTAAATCTGGAACTGCATTTTCATTCAACCCAACAGCATTAATGCCATCAACAATCTTTGCAACCGCGTCAGGCCCTCCAGCCATTCCAGCTTTTATAGCAGAAGTAACAGCCCTCTGCAACCTTAGGAGGCCAATACGCTTTGAAACGACATACAGAACAGCACATGCAAACAAAACGAATCCTGCTATGAGAATCAACCTGCAAAGTTTAACTCACAATAAGCATGGATATCCATTCATTTAAGTATATGCAATGATGCTCAATTAAACAACCCAACTTTACCTGTCAATGACATCCTGACGCTGCATTGTAGAAAGCAGATTCCGTGTTCGCATTAACAATGAGCGGTGCCCCTTGTACTCGCTTTCTGCCTTCCTCAACACTCCAGTTGAATCCTCTATCAAATTGAAATGATAAATGTATTTATTAACAGTTAAACCAAGGGATCACAAGTCAAAATAAACCACTTAGGGCACAATTAAAAGCATATTGTCATTGCATACATAAAAACATGTGCCGGCTAAATTGACCTTTTATATCATTTGCAAGTGCAGATAATCAACGAAAACCTATATGAACCTCTCAGAAAGGTTTATGCAGGTTAAGAAGTCATGACTTACGGCAAGACTTTAACCATAGGAAATAAATTAGAGAAAATTATTCATGGCAATGGAGGTTTGCTGCGTATGGTCGGGTTTTGAGATTCATTATCAAATTCTAATGTACATCAAATTTATGAGTCAGTACACCAGATCAGTGGGTTGGTGGGGATTATGCAACATATCTTTCAGAGAGAAGAAAAAACAAAAGCCCTAAAGGATACTACCCTATAAACCAAGATTGTCATTTCAGTGAAACGAATTTAGTTCAGCCGTCATAACCAAAATGATGAATCAGTCTCATGGTTACAAGAACATTAACCCTAAGGTTGCATATAAATTATGTACGAGTATCAGATTTTATGTAACAACTTTTCTTCACAATCATTAAACAACAGGATAGACAAAACAACATACCAAATGTCACGAGTGTGGTTGCACTTCTCTCTACTTCCTACACAAGACAAGAAAAAAACCAAGTTGAGAAACACATCAGCGCCATATCGCCTGTATTTAATCACCATGATCAGTTAAAAAACATCAGAAAGTCTAGGTTCCGAACCTGGACCATCAATTGACGAGTACGACGGAGGCTCTCTGTGATGCTTTCTGCTGCAGATGTCATTCCAGCTTTTGTCCTGAAAAGAGAAAACTGCACAGCTGAACATGTGAACAATGAAAAATGGATCAAACTAGCATATAGCAGTCTCATGACTTCTTTTTTTAAAAAAACTTAACTGGCTACAGATGATTGATTAGCATAACATGATAGCTAAATTTATTATCTATTTTTGGAAAACGCCAGTAACTGAAACAACAGAAAAAGACACATACTGCAAATTCCGTCTGCGCATAGTAGACTCTTCTCCGCCACCCAACAGAAGTTCTCTCTGCAACAATACATGAAACAAGTAAAATGGGCACCCCAGAGTGTTGTTGGATGACACCAGACTAGTTTGGAAAAGTGTAATATCAGCATTTTCATGGCAGTGTAAGGCAGCCCTAAATAAAAGAGCAAATATGACCAGTAGTAGACAAATAATACCTCTTCCTGAGCAGCTTTCCGCAAATTAGCCTTTGCTTGCAAGTTAGCATTCCTCAAACTCATTCGCAAACTTTATAGCAGAATACGGCGAGAAATGCATCAACAGTCACGAAAAGCAAAATCGCGAGGCAAAATATGCAAGCCAGAGCAGAAAGTAAACAAAAAAAAAAATGTAGGCAATCAATCATCGACAACATGGTAGAAAACGGATCCAGAAGTTGTGAGAGATGACAAATGTACCTCTGGTGCTGCTTTCTCCAAGAATCGAGCAAGGATTTTGCGTCCTGAACCTGGTCATCGGTTGGGAGCTGCGGGGCAAGAAGATCGAGCTTGAAGAGCAGCGAATTAAGCAAAGCCAACCCATCTTGAGCAAGCCCATTCAATCTGGGAAGTGAATTTTTGTTGGCGCTCTCTTCTGTCCTCGATCTCCCGTAATTTTCAATTGCTTTGACGTGCTCTTGCGTTGTCGAGTAGGCCTCATCCCACTCCTCCTTCGTCCTCGCCACTGCCTCTTCTACTTCGTCCATTGCCGATCGTTCGTCTGTCCGGAGATCGGAGATCGGAGACACCGCCATAACTGAAGTGCGCTCGATTGTTCTCAAAGTAGAAAAAACACTTATTTGCCACTCAACTCTTCTTGGCTTGCCACTTAATTGTTAGTTAGTACTCCCTCCGTCCCAAAGGTTGTCAACATTGTTATATTGGACAGTCTCACAAAGGTTGTCAACTTTCCTAAAATAGAAACTTTTTACTACCATTTTTACTAAATAACCCTTACATATTCTTCTCATTTTAACATTTATTTACACACATTTATTTAGGGAAGGGTATATATGTCAACAAACAACTATTCCCCAACTCTTCTTAATATTTGTGCCAAATCAAATGCTACAACCATTCCGGGACGGAGGGAGTAGTATATAAGGGTATCAAAAACTGACCCGACCTGATTAACTCGCCCGAACTCGACCTGACCTGATTAAAAAAGTCAACGACCCAAAACCTGACTTGACCTGAAACCATCCTGACCCGAAAACAACTCGGCCCGAATGAACCCGTAACCCGAATGACCCGAACCTGACCTGAAACCAGCTCAACCCGAAATGACCAGAAACCTGAATGACCCGAACCCGATTAACTCGTGACTCGAACCCGACCTGACCCGAATTTCAAACCCGGTTAACCCGAACCCGAATCCCAAACCCGACCTGACACGAATCCCGAACCCGATTAACCCAAATCCAAATACTAAGGAACTCGAAATAAACTTTCATCATAACAAAACAGGGGAAACGCCACGAAAAGTCCTAAAAGTTTCACTGTTTGTTCAGGTCAGTCCTAAAACTCTATAAAAGTGCCAATCAGTCCTAAACGTTGCAAAACTTGTCTCCGTTGGACCTAAATGTTACAATTTCAAAATTGGGTGAAACGGAGTCCGACGTGGACACCAAACGACGTTAACTGAACGATTATACCACGATGCCAACTTAATTTCAGGTACTTTTAGGACTTCATTGATCAAATCGATCTACTTTAAGGACTTCAAAATAGAAACACGATGCTGAAAACATAGCTCCTTAAATGACTTGACATGAAATGGCCTTCATTTTATGCGTATAAAACTGGAAATAGGTTTCTTTGCAGGTACAAGGTGGGAGATATGGGTGTTCAACAGGCTGAAAGGCTAGAGGAGCTGTTAAATATAGTTCTGAAAAAACATAAATAGGCAAGATGGTAGGGGAGAAGCTGTTAAATATTACTAGTAGCTAGGCATAGCACTGATTTCAGTTCAAGCCATGAAGGGAATGAGCACCTTCTATCTATTCCAGCATACATCTTAGCGTCTTGATTTCACCTCATCTCTTCATTTAATAAAGAATAGAACGTATCTCATTTTTCACAAATGGAAAGATATTATGGAGCTCCATTAGTTTTAGTGCAAATTTCTTTCCACTTCTGCAGTCTACCTAAGTGTGGGTTTATATATTTTGGAAACATGTCATTCTCTTTTGAATAGAGAGATTAGCATCATCATCCCTACGACATTATTACCCCTTCACACAGCTTGTGGCTGAAAGGATATAGATCATAGAGCTGCACTTTGTCGTGCTGTTTGTAAATGTGGGTATGATGCAACTAGCGGATTCAAGGTAAGCATTGCAACCGTCTTCAAGTTGGACTGTATTGACTGTTGAGTGTGAATTTCCAAACCATAGATGATGATGATAGACCAACAATCTTTCTTCAAATTTTCCATCTATGGAAGATACTCTATAGTTAAAGATAGTTTTATTTTACACGATAAGATTATTGCCGTCCTTTCAATTATATCCCAGTTTGTTTTGTTACCTGTTCTTGCCGAAATTATAGATGTTGAACCGAATAATAGTTGTACCGTAGGTTAAGTACATTTGCAAAAGGATATGACATACTATAAGAATGGGAAAGAGGTAAAAGTTGAGCAGATGCATAGGATGGCGGGAGCATGTATCTCCGCAGTTACCAAATTATAGGTTCTGATAACATTCCTTGTAAATGACACTGTCATGGAAACCATCATGTAACTTTGTAAGGCACCGCGACATAAAAAAGGATCATCAAGTAAAAATATGACTGGCAAAGGCAAACACTCGAATTGGTTGGTACTATATGCTGAGAAGCTACTTAAATTCATTGTCAAAGCACTCTCCATTCACTGTAAACTGAGATACCAATCGACAATGAAGGAAAAAGACCAGCCAAAAGGGTGAAGTGAGTGGTTCTATTCATCGAACGTCACCTCCCAACACCTAACTGGTAAAAAACAGCGTAATAAAACCATCATAATGAAGATTTTTCATATACTATCAGGCCAGCATTCACTTCAACTCTTGGCCTTCACAAAAGAAACGCAAAGGTTTATCAGCGTAACTGACAAGGGTTACTGGTGAAGGTTTTTCAACTGTACAAGCCACACCTAAGGGTTCTCATTCCTCATCGCCCGAACTATAGGATCATTTTCCAAATCTAAATCATCGTCATCATCCAACTCATCTAGGATAGACTGATTAATCCGCTTCCGTGATTGCCTTATGTGTTTCTTAAGCTCTAGCCTAGGTTTAGCCTGTTGAACACCCATAACTCCCACCTTGTACCTGCAAAGAAACCTCTTTCCAGTTATACGCATAAAATGAAGGCCATTTCATGTCAAGTCATTTAAGGAGCTATGTTTTCAGCATCGTGTTTCTATTTTGAAGTCCTTAAAGTAGATCGATTTGATCAATGAAGTCCTAAAAGTACCTGAAATTAAGTTGGCATTGTGGTATAATCGTTCAGTTAACGTCATTTGGTGTCCACGTCGGACTCCGTTTCACCCAATTTTGAAATTGTAACATTTAGGTCCAATGGAGACAAGTTTTGCAACGTTTAGGACTGATTGGCACTTTTATAGAGTTTTAGGACTGACCTGAACAAACAGTGAAACTTTTAGGACTTTTCGTGGCGTTTCCCCTAACAAAACATAATCATCTAATGAATTATAGAGTTACTATCATCATAACAAAATAAACTACTACCATTCATTGCCTAACTCTAAAGCAAAAAAAGGTAGTAAATAACGTCAATTGTACACTAATGACCAACAACAATTGTAACATCCAAAATGTAATCATCCAACGCATAAAATACACAATTCTAAAATATAATCATCCATGCTGATCTAACAAGGTATTGATGCTGATCTAACAAGTTATTGATGCTGATCTAACAAGGTATTAATGTCGATCTAACAAGGTATTGATGCTGATCTAACAAACTATTGATGTCGATCTAACAAGGTATTGATGTCGATCTAACAAGGTATTGATGTCGGTCTAACAATGTATTGATGTTGATTTAACAAGGTATTGATGCTGATCAAACAAAGTATTGATGTCGATCTACCAAGGTATTGATGTCAATCTAACAATGTATTGATTTTGATCTAACACTGTATTGATGCTGATCTAACAAGGTATTGATGTCGATCTAACAAGGTATTGATGCTGATCTAACAAGGTATTGATGTCGATCTAACAAGGTATTGATGCTGATCTAACAAGGTATTGATGTTGATGTAACAAGGTATTGATGTCGATCTAACAAGGTATTGATGTCGATCTAACAAGGTATTGATGCTGATCTAACAAAGTATTGATGCGATATTGATGTCGATCTAACAAGGTATTGATGTCGATCTAACAAGGTATTGATGTCGATCTAACAAGGTATTGATGTCGATCTAACAAGGTATTGATGCTGATCTAACAAAGTATTGATGTCGATCTAACAAGGTATTGATGCCGATCTAACAAGGTATTGATGCCGATTTAACAAGGTATTGATGCTGATCTAACAAGGTATTGATGCTGATCTAACAAGGTTTTTTTTTTGAACTGCTATCAAAACACTTTCAATTACTCAGGGGAAGAAAAAGTACAAGAACAACAGGAACAACCCCAACACAAAAAAAGGGGGAGACTAGGCAAGCAGAGCCCCTTGAGATAGGGGGCAGCAATTGGCCTACTAACACCTCCCACCAAACAGAAAAAAGACAGCGAACACAAAAATAAACACAGAAAACTAGAAAACAAGAGGCCAGGCCACATCCTTACAGAACACCCCTAACAAACCAAGCCATCCGAACCCACTACCCCACCCCATCTCGCCGCCTCAAGAAGGGGTCTCTGAGCCAATCCACCCAAGACAAATTTAGCTTCCTGTCTCTCGCTAGAAATCCATAGGAAGGATAGCACTGGACATCGAAAAGATTTCAGCAGCTCTCCAAGGGGAGTTCTCGTATCACAACCTTATTCCGCGCCTTCCATAACGACTCACATCGTAACGAACACGATAGATCGCCACACCCGACCCACTTTTGGGGGGCCCTTGAGCGAGGAAAGAATCCTGTAACACATCCGTAACCTCCTGAAAATTTGAGACGTCCGTATTGCACCACCTTGCAACTGCACGCCAGATCTCCGAAACCTATGGACATTGCACCAACACATGGCTAGGGGTCTCGACTGCCACTGCGCAGAGCGGGCAATTGATTGACTCCACCTCTACTCCTCTTTTGCGAAGCTCGTCTCGCACTGGGATGTACCGTCTGGTTGCTCTCCAAATGAAAATATTGACCTTCTTGGGAATTTTGTTGCACCAACGCATCGGGTCTTCATGTCTCGCCGCAAATTTCGCGCTGATTCTCTTGGACAGGCAGCTGACCGCAAAGGTGCCATCAAAGGCAGGCTCCCAGCTCCATCTGTCTGGACGCTCCCGATTAGGAGTGAAACCTTGCAACAAGGACAACAATTGCTGGAACTGGCCTTCCGCCCTCCCTCTTGGTGGTCTTCTCCAACTCCACTCCCACCTCCACTCGCTCTCCTCCCAGCTAACCTTGCCAAAAACTTGGACTGGAAGAAACCTGAACTTGGACCCGAAGATACCTTGCCAAAAACTCCTTGATCTAACAAGGTATTGATGTCGATCTAACAAGGTATTGATGTCGATCTAACAAGGTATTGATGTTGATAATCTAACAAGGTATTGATGCTGATAATCTAACAAGGTATTGATGCTGATCTAACAAGGTATTGATGCTAATCTAACAGGGTATTGATGCTAATCTAACAAGGTATTGATACTGATCTAACAAAGTATTGATGTCGATCTAACAAGGTATTGATGCTGATCTAACAAATTATTGGAGAAATATTTAATTTTCAATTTTTTTGGAATAATGTCTAATTTCTCTTCAATTTTGTTAGAACAACTCCGCGAAATAGATTTATTTTAAACTTTAAGGAAAAGAGGAGAGGAAAATGTGTGAATAATTTTCTCAGTATATCATTGTTGTGTATATATATATATATATATATATATATATATGAATATAAAATACGTATTATTTATAAAGAATATAAATATAAAGAATAAAAGTTTAGATTGAAAATTCAGCTACTCGAACTTGGATCGACGAAACTCGAACTTGAACCCGTAGAAACCCGAACTTGGACTGGAAGAAACCTGAACTTGGACTGGAAGAAACCTGAACTTGGGCCCGAAGATACCCGAAATTTGGCCAGAAGAAACCCGACCTGGACCCGGCCTGAACCCGGGACTGAAACAACCCGAAACCCGCATGACCTGAACCCAACCTGACCTGGAATCAGCTCAACCCGAAATGACCCGAACTCAAACATGACTTGACCCGAAAACAGTCCAACCCGAAACCCGAATGACCCGACCTGAACCCGACCTGACCCGCCCAATTGACACCCCTAGTAGTATATGGAAACATCAGTGACCAAATGTGGCTTAAAATTAGTACAGTGGAAAAACCTTCTACACCATATAGGTAAGTGGCAAAATTGAACATTTTCCTTAAAAAAAATCAAGATAAAAGTAGTGAACTTCTTCTGATCACTAGTTTTTGGTTTTCTTATCAGTAACAGAATTAAGAGCTGAATTCAAAGCTTCCACCCCCATATTCTTAGAGGTTTAACCACTTGACCAAAGCCCCTGATCTCTTAGAATCACTAGCATGTTGAACTTAAAAACCTTGTAAGCCTAATTTAAAAGAAATGATAGAAATTTGGTGAAGCTTCATGTAGGATTTTAAATCACCTCAATTCGATATTCAAAAGGAAAGTTTAACCTTCATTTGATAAATCACTAGAATTGTGGGCTTTTATTGTACTACATTAATGGCCGATGTAATTCTTTATTATTGTCCATTTAGGTTCGAAAAGGAGAGAATGATGCTCAAATCCAGTTAGTTAACTTAAACCTCTAAGAACACAAGTAATTAATGTGGCTGAAGTTGAAACTTGCATATACAATGGGCGGAAAGAGACAATTTCGATAGGATTCAATCAACACTCACTGTTATAGGCTGTGCTCTTTCGGTAAAAAGCAATTATATAGCTTCAAATATTTTGAGAAATTAAGAGAAAATATACAAAAATTGGGAGGAAAATTCAAAATTCAAAAGTATATCTGAATATTGTTCTGGAAAAACCTCTCTCAGCATCTAATTCATATTAAAAAAAAACATTTTGACTTCACTCACTGTCAGGAATCATTATAGCAATCCAAGCTACCTCCTGCTTCAAGCTACAATTCCCAATCGACCAAGGACAAACAAGCAGAAAGATTGGTTAGGAGAAAGAAATTCTGGTTTCTATTATGACAAGAACAACTGATGTACAAAAGATTACAAGCCCTTGAGGCAGGCCACTGCAATGCAAAGTGGAGATGCAGCAACTGATGTACAAAATTGTTGCTACTTCCTGCGCTTCAGGCAGCCTCCTGTACAGAAAGACGATGGTTAGGAAGGCAAAGCTGAGCTGTCTAATGAGAGATTCGATGTCCCGAAATTTCTGTGCTTGCCATCAGCTTTGTTAGAAAGTTGGAAGCCTCCAGTTTTCAGATGGTTAATGAGAAGGGTTTCTAGTTGGCACGCGATGCTCTTTCCTGGGACTTTGAAATACAGGAAACTCGAATTCTGCATCTCCTCTTTCATGCGATGCGCACGCACTCGACCATCTAGATCATCGGTCTGCAGTAACAACACAGGGGTAAGACAGACCTGACTTGCAGACTTGCAGTGTGTTCTTTTGCTGAAAATTTTGGAAAGAAGTTGAGAGTTTCTGAAAATTGATATGAAATATGTGACTGTAAAAGATTGGAAGAAAAGATTGATTTGATAGAAACTCCACAACAAACAAAATGAACCATGAATCTCTGACAGACAAATGAATAGTAAGAAAATACCTGTCCAACGTATAGTTTTCTGTCAGGTCGGAACATCACATAAACACATGAAACACCTATAGCTGAGGGAGGTGGCTGCTGTCTGGCAGAAATTGAGAAGCAGTTGAACACTGGTACCTTTTCTCTGTCTTTACACTTCAAAAGCTCAACTACCTTGTTCTCCCAAAGTGAGGAGATCGTTCTTTCGACTTCCGTCTGTAACGCTTCCAATGTGTCTGTGTCCTCGGTTATTTCATCGAGAGGCCTTCCTTGATCCCAGATTATTTGAAAACAACCTTTGCTAAGACCATTCACACTGTCGTCAATACTTGACTGCCCTAATAGTGTGTTTGACATCCCTGAGTGTAATGTTTTTGCATACCCTGAAGAATAGAGCTCCTCAGCTCTTTGTATAATTGCTTCGGGCACACCTTCCCTCTGAGCCGTTTCAAATGCAAGGCTCTCTCTACAGATCCCATCCATCAACTTCCAAGTTGGTTTTGTTTTTCCATCAATATATTCTGTCCCCATAGCTTTACATACAGTGTTCTTTGTGCTCAGTGGCAAGGAAAATATTCCATGCAAGTGAGTAGATACAATACCCAGGCAATCAAGATTGTCCAGCGTCTCAAGGATGCTACCAGCGATGCAGGTCCCTTTTGCAGTTTCTGTTCCTCGGCAAATTTCATCTATGAGCACGAGACTTCTTGAAGTGGCTGCATTGATGATGGCTCGAATCTCTGACATTTCAACCTAAAAAACGTGATTTGAGGAAGGAAGTCAGAATAAATGACTAGGATCTTCATGTCAGCGTTCCATGGTAAGTTTTTTGCCTAGCAAGGGAGTCTGGAAGTTGAAAATGAATGATTAAGCTCAGCACTGCAAGATCATACAAATTTCACAAAATAAATCACAAGCTTTTGATAGCCTACTAAATCCTGGCCATGTTTAAACATAAAGTTTCCAAGAAAGTAAATTTCAGGAAAGGGCAAAACAAAAAGCCAAATGAAACCAGATTGCTGCATGAAGACATACACAAAGATCAGTTTGCTATGCCCATGCTGCCATGCATGTAACAGGTCATCAACATAACCACCAATTGCAGCAATAAATCTTCTCTAGTGTCTTTATTTGTTCTTTTACATATGAGAAGCCAGGGGACAAAGACTTAAACCTTAGGCAGTAAATTCTAAGCTTTGACCGACTGCACAATGCTCAAGTAGAAGCAAATGAAATTCATTAAGACTTGAGAAATTAATATCCATCACTTGCGCCTCCTAGTAATTGATAATCTTGAACAATTCCCATTCATTTGCGCAGACCACACTCAATACTACAACTTTCACTAACTATTTCTACCTGAAGGCATTCACAGAAAAAATGTTGGAATCTAGAAAAAGTGCCGAAGCAATAAAGTAATCAGAAGAACACACCTGAAATGAGCTTTTACCATCGGCAGGGCTATCATAAGATTTCATGTGAAGCATTATAGAATCAAACCGAGGTATTAGCGCAGATTCAGCTGGAACCATAAGTCCACATATTCCAAGCAATGCAGCAGCACAGATGGATCGAAGCAAACTCGATTTACCACCCCCATTTGGTCCTGTTAGAAGAAAAAGTGATTCCATCTCTACTTGATTGCAGACTGCAGTGCCTTGAGCAGCATCAATCCAATACGGTGTCAGACCAACTATGTTCATGACATCCTTTTCATCACCTGATCCTTTGCCCTATGGTCAAACATATAAGAAAAAGAAGGCTGAAACAACACGCTGGTAATCATGGTATGAAAACTAGAGTATGTAACTACACAGAACTGGTATTGCTTAAGCTGTCATGTACCTCCAGGATTCAGATGTAAAGGGTGTCTGGATAAATTGGAAATATTGCATTATGTTTGACATGAATATATCAATCAAGTTAAATGCATCAATCTGAGGATACTACATTCATGACAAATTGATCTGCTCATAAATTCGGAAGAAATGCCCGTAAAAGGAAATGAAGATCTGATTTCTAATTCTTACCTCAGACTTATTACACCCTCCAAGAGTAGGAAAAACCCACTTACTCCGTCTGCCCTCACTGCAGCAGGAACAGCACAGCAGTAGCACTGATTAGTCAAGCAACACATCAACCAGGAAAAATTTCTGAAAAACGCAAGGGTTGCCAATGGATAGGGATGAACCCATAATAATAAGCATATGACTATGTGGTGGTGCTTCTCTATTTCCCAATGAATTGGCATGATAAATATGGTATAAAAGCTTCATCTTTCAATTTTCCATTCCAAATTTCCTTTGTAAAGATTTGGATCTATAACTAGTTATTTAGTGATGGAAAACCTTGTTTTCCAAATTTTGGAAAACTCTAGTATTAAGATGAAGAACCTTGTTTTGAAGTTCTCCACCTTAATACTAGAGTTTTCCAAAATTTGGAAAACAAGGTTTTCCATCACTAAATAACTAGTTATGGATCCAAATCTTTACAAAGGAAATTTGGAATGGAAAATGTTCCCAACTAAATGGACCCTAAATATTCTAGAAAATTCTGCTGTAACCTAATTTGGGGGACAGTTTTGCAGTCTTTTGAGAACTATAAAGTCAGAAACAAAAAAAAAATGTAAAAGAAACTTTTAAAAGGTAAAAAGTAATAAGATTTCATATCACACCTTACATGACAGAATAATCCCTTTGCAATAACAAGTATCATTGAAGCAAAGACAAGAACATTTGTCTTAGTTTGTAACTCGGTGGACAGTCCTCTCAACAGTTCCAAAACTCTTGCTCTAGCCTCTGCACCAGCCTCATGGTATCTTAAATGTAAAGGTAACATATTATCAGGATCATCTCCTGAATGAACACAGGACGCAAGGATACAGAAAGTACAAATTTTCTAGAACGGACCTTAATAGAGCATGTTCCACCTTTTCTGTGCTAAACCATTCCTCTCCAACCTTTTTACCTTTTGAATCAACAGCAGGCTTGAGTCGTTTAATTTGTTCTTCCCCAGGGGTACAAGCCCAGACTGCTGGTACAAATCGCTTCCCTTTAAACCAAACGGCCTCATGCTCCCGAGCATACAATATTTCTCCCTTTGGCCCACCAAGTGGAGAAATAGTAGCTCTTATTCGTGACATAATGGGCAGAAAATCTTCAGTAACCTAGGAGGGGAAAAAGAAATTCAAATTACAACAAAGAAAAATATTTTCAACCATAAAAAAAACACACACAACAAATTCGGAAAAAAAGACAAAGAAAATTGCAGTGGCCTTTAGTAGAAAATCAAAGATTAAAGCATGGTGGATAAATAGTTTCCAAAGTCAGAACTTCAATCAGACTTCCTCTACAAATGTAACCAAGGATGAAAAACAAATGTCAATTTCCACTCTTTAGGTACACCACGTAACTTACAGCTATAGATAAGGCCTCAGCAGCTCTTTCAACGTTAGCACACTCTTCCTTTATGTGGATCTTCTTCACACGACCTTTCCATGAAGACTCCATGTCCTCAAAAAAATCACCAGGAATGTTGGGAAACGAACTTTTTGGTTGATCAACTTCACCATCCAAAAAAATCGTTTGGCTGATTTTCTCTGAAATCCATTCACACTCATGAACCTGAAAAGAGAGAAGTTAATAAGCAATAACTAAACCCTAATCCTAACTAGTTGGGCCAGCTACAACATAGGACTTGATTTAAACCATCTGGCAGAGACAGTAAGGTTACTCTGCTTGCATGCACACATGCAAAGTCAACTGTTTGTTTCCATTATAAGCTTAGTTATATTCATACCGATTAACTTTTTAAAACACTAACCAACCTTATGTAGATTTCTTTGGTGCCATTTTAGTAAACTGTTAACATGTCTCTCAGACATACTAATATGACAGGCCTGAAGAAAAACAACCAAATGTATCTGCTAAATTAAGTAAATAAGTGTCGATCAGACTTATGATTGTTTACCGTATCTAAGAAAACTGAAAATACTAGATACTAGCAGAAACACTATTAACTTCGGAAATTTGTCAGCTGACAGATGATCCCCTTTATCTCAGCAGTAGCCAAAACATCTACAAAACTAAAAATCTCCCCCAATGCGCATCTATCATTTTTCCAATACAAAAATGCAACAATGAAGGTACAGAAAAATGAGGACAGTTATCTATCACACTTACCAAGGTCTCAAAGTCGAGTTTTAACCCAGTTGCTACCCATGTAGGATCAATCAACAGTTTGAGAACTTCTCTAAGCTGAGTGCTTCTGTGCATTTGTATTATTTCATCAACAACATCCTTTATCCTACGGAATTCAATATAGTTTGTCTCCCTCAGTTCAAGAAGCTTTACCAGCTGCAGAAAACAATTAGAAAATAACTAAACGAAAACATATGCACTGCTAAAGAAAAATTTATCATGTAAGCAAAAGTTTATCATAATTCAAGTGAAATAATCGGGCAGAAGAAAGAAAGAAAGAAAGAAAGAAAGAAACTTCCATGAATCAACTCTAATGCGGTCAACAAGAAAAAATCAACATGTTTCAGCAAGACAAAGCTAGAACTCTTAACCATCATCGGGAACGTACCAATTTTTATAAAACAGAACCATTATCCATTCTGGATATAGTCAACAGTACAGGAAATCACCTTAGCAGATGATACACATGTAAAGTCAGGTATCGAGCAAGATACACAGCTCATAAGTTTGCAAGTTTCTGCGCAAAAAGTAGATAGAAAATAGAGTGAAAAGTAGGTCACAAGATAAAGAGTACTAGGATAAGCTTTTCAGGTACATAATCCACCTTGAATTTTGTGTGCAATCTCATAGGCAGGAGGGTTGAGAAGAAGATCTCTAATGTATCTGAGAAATCAGCAGCCGAACAAGAAGATGAAACACATACAATAAACTTAAATACGAACACAAAAATAGGAAAGTGATCTCATCAAATGCTCATGACACAGAAAACAGATAAAGAAAAATATTTGATCCTGTAACAGAATGAAACAAAAATAACTATAGAACATATAGAGACATGCGAAGCAAGCACTAAATCTCTCAGGGCCTGTTTGGTACAGGAGATGAATAATTAAAGGCAATCTAACTTCACTGGGAATGTTATTACTTGGGAAACTGATACGAAGGAATGATAGATTCTATTGTTTGGTTAAAACTTAATCTTTGAAAGAAGTCCTTGAAAGAAGTCTCCCGAACTTAATAGAATCAAGAACAGAGCGAGAAAAAAGGGACAAACTCCAGCCCACATTTCCGGCCAATTGCGCCAGTAGGCACCTCGCCTTGCATTCCCCTATCTTCATCTTCCCCGCCTCATCGGAATTACCCGACGTACCCAGGAAAAGCCGCACCCCAACCATCTTGTAATATTTAACAGCCTTCTTATTGCACGGCGGTGGCATCGGCGGTTTGCAGCTCTCGTCCCACGCCAACATTTTGCCAGCAGGTCGCAATCCGTACCAAACTCTTGGTTGCAGAAAATAAAAATTGGTGGTCTGCTAGCATTCCGGTCGATTGCTTATCACAGCTAAGCTCACCCACCTCCTCTGTAATTCACCGCCTGTTATGCCTTCATTTGCCACAGATCTCACCCTCGTTGACAACCAGTCGACTGGCAACCGCTCCCCAGTCCTTGCTCAATCCTTCCTTCTCCATTCGCCTCCATGAACGGATCTCCACTGCTGATTTCCCAGAATTTTTTCTTCTAATCTTGTCGCTCATTACAACTCCAGCTTCGTCGCAATGGACAGAAGGATCTGACAAGTAAGGTTAAGAACAATGGTCTCAATGGCGGATTGGACGGAGGAGAGGGGAAACTCGGAGGGCTTCGTGGCAGACGACATTGATGGTGAGGTCGGGTGAGGGGCTTGACGGCGGAGGAGGAGGCTCAACCGATGGAATTGGAGTTGAGAGATAATTGGAGTGATTCCCAGGGTGAAGTTAGATTCCACCGGTTCAATTTGGGAATCACTTACCCCAATAAATCAGTAATCTCATTCCTTTAGGAAAGTTATATTCCCAGGAATAAGAATCCGAACTTGTACCAAACGCGGGAAATAAACACAGGAAACAAACTTTCCTAGGGAATCCAAAAACTTGCCTGATACCAAACGCCCCCTCAGATATACATTCCATACGGATAAGTGTGCCGGGTATGTTTGACTGGTTAGGCATTTCTTGTTTCATACCATAATTCATCAAAAGAGAAAGTTGGACATCCATAAAAGTGTTTGTGCATCACTTCTCCTTTAGAAAATAGGATAACACAATGCATTGTACAGAACAGAATCTACAAAAGCCGTATGAACACACTTAAAATTTCAGTTTTACTTCACTTACAATACAGGAAGTCCACTACAGGTGGACGGAAGTAGAACTTTCAACAAACAGGGAATTCCTTCAGTAGGGATGACACCTGAAATTGTAGAAGGCAGCAATAATCTGCTTATTGGGGGGCCAATGCTGAATAACCAAGTAGTGGAAGTCTATAAACTATATGAGCTTGCCTATTTGGGTCGCTGTACTCAAGTGTAATGGGCGGGGTCGATTCTCTGAAGGCACAGTAACATTTCTGAAAATAGTTTCATCATTCAGTCCATAAAGCTCCTTAACCTAGAAATTCATTAAATTGGCCAAAAATGAAAAATACACCTAAAGAGCAACAAAAGAACCATTGATATAAGAAATGCTCTCTTGACCTTGCACAGAAGCTCAGTGATGGGTTCACCGTCAAACCATTCATAATGCCTCGAACTGCATTCTCCCCAGAGCAAGCCCCCTTCACCGAATTCCCCCCAGCGACATGTTCCTGAAGCAGCGTTTTCCTCAGATATGAGAAAGACCTTAATAATAATAATAATATAAAAGTTCATCCGGGATTAAGATAAAGATAGATTAGCTAGTAACATGTATCCCATTTTTCAAAATATACAAACGTGACTAAAAGTTCACAAAATTCAATTGTCCGATAGTTGTTCAAGGCTTCATCTCCAGAAAACAAATAAAACATTCATTTCGAAAACAGAACTTTCCAAGTAACAAATGTCTTACATTGCACATGCCAAACTGCTCAAACAGTTCAACTTAAAATAGTAGAGCAGAGTCTGCATGTAGCCAGAGGACTTTTACTCATATTCTACAATATCAAGTTCTTTCAGTGTCGTCTCTTTCTAATGCATTTACCCTGCTGAACCGATGTAGGAAAATATAAGGACTATCTGTTGGCACTGAATGGAAAACCTTTGAGCACTAAATGCTCTAAACATGAACAAGTAATATGAAAATAAATCTGCAATGCCATCTCGGAACCTATCCAGCATGACACCTAGAACCAGAAGATCATTCTGGCTTAGAAAGCAGAAAATACCAGCCTACATTCATTCTTTTTCCAAATTAAGAAATTAAACAGCTTGTGCAGCAATGGACTATATAGATCAACATCTAGTTACAATATAACAGGGTCACCAAAGGCCCCGCTCAAGACCTGTCCCATTTCTAGAGGTTTATTCCAGTGGGGGCTGGGGATACTGTAGATGAGAACATCAATGGAGGATCAGAGCTTCAGCAGTTTTTTAAAACAAGTTGCAATGCATGGCAATATCAGCATAAACATAAATGGTTCCACAATTGAAAGAGGCAGAATTGACAGAGAAAATCAAACCACCTGATGTGTTTTCTCTCAAAGACAAATGCAGAAACAGATGATGGTGCCGACAGGTTCTCAGCTTCATAACCAACGCTTCTTCAGTAAGACCATCTTCTGATGAATATGACTTCATTGTCTCTAAAACAAAACTAATGCAGTAACCCCTAGCAGATCTAGATATTCCTGAAATTCCAAGAATTACCAGATAAGATGTAAAAGCCTATAAAACTAGTAAGATTCATGAAAACAAGAAGACAGGCTGTTTCTTCTTTTTTCTTCACAAGAGAACAGGAAGGTAATTTCATTAGAATCATTTAATCCTTTCCAGTCAAAATCCAGATATGTTTGAAGTTTACACTCTTGCCTACACTTCTTCCTACATTTTTTTAAAAAAATGCCTGGGTCTAATATATAGATATCATATTCATCTACATTTTTTAAAATGTCCTGCTCTTATATCTAGATATTCCCTGAAACGAATGCAGCCAGTGACAACACATATGATATGGATCTTGTAAATTTAGCTGAAACAATATGCCAGATTTGACATGTATCACGTCTAATTTTATCAATTAGGAGAAGGTATATAAGGAAATTGGGGCATGGTCAATAACAAAATATTGTATGAAAGAAGATTAAAAAAAGGAAGATAATTGATGAAGTGATCGGGTGGAAGATAATGACATACAGCATCGCAACATATGTTTGACATACACCTTGCCTAACGAACTGCTTTAAAGCAAATTTCGCATGCTTCACACTACCACATAAGTTACAAGATATGGTATGAAGATAGAGGGTATGCTAAAATTTATGTAGCTCACTAGTGACATACAATATACAACATATGTGCAAAGAAGCAACTTTATCAGACCCACATTGACTTAATACAATATCAAATTTATAACATTACATATCAAGTTGAACCCTTTACTAAAAAACTCCAGTTGATCATGCATACCTACAACAGGCATTGGTTCTGGGAAGTCAAGATCATGGTCAGCCCCAACAAGTCCAAAAACATAAGGGCTTCCTGGATGTGCATGCCTGAACATTAACAAATGAATAAACACTTCATAAAATTTTATAACACAACACATCAGTAGTAATTGAAAAATCAAAACATGAATAAAATATCAACATTCAAATGTTAAAACCGGCTGAAATTAACTTATAAACGAGTACATGCAACTCAGTTTATTCTTTTTCAAAGAATGATAAAAGAATTGGACAAAGATTCATTAAGACCAGCCAACTAAAATCAGGTAGTATTCAGCTTACTAAGCTAATGTTCTTTGGAGCTTCCACTAGCCACATTTAAATCTGTACTGCATTTGTAATTGCAAATGAAAATAAAATATTCTCAAATTAGTAACAAGGAAAACTAGCTCAACCCCGACTACATATCTGGTATGCACATGACATGCACATGTTAAACCTGAACTTCATATCCCAGCCACCACTTCCTTAACCCACCCAGCCACAACAGCCCAAAAACCCTTGAATATGAGTTTTGTTTCTCCATACAGCCCAGTTTGGTGATTTTCCACCAACCGTCTAATGGTTAGGTCTTTTGACAATAACCAGCAGCCTTACAGTTTCAAAAATTACGTTCACCTATGTAAGCCAAAGCTTGCCTACAAGCATGGGTAAAGATCCACAAACAATCGCTTCATATCAATCAATCAATCTACCGAGCCTTAATCGCTTTATATATATAAGCACAATCACCCATACTTGCCTATGACACTGTAAGAGCAATAGAGTTAATAAAATTAAGTCGCACTTCCATGTAATTACCCAGATATAAAACGGCTTTTTCGAGAACGAGCTGGTGTTGGACCTTGAACTTCCTCCACTATGCACTGCAAAAGACATGAAACAAGGAAGAACAGTAAACTAGCCATTCCACTTTTCAGCAAAACAAAAAACAGCCTACAGATAAGATCTTCTCAGCACGTGCATCAAGGTCATGTTTCATATCCTCCACCAATCAGAGATAATCTAATAATTGGCTTTCAACTCCAAAAATTTCTATGCAGGATATACACCGCCACAACCCACACATGTTCATGCAAATGTACACACACACAGTCACGCTCGTCACCACTGAGGCACTGACCACTGAATACCCATGGCATGTCAAGTCATCCAGAGTTTGCCGAAGGTTCTGCAAGAAAAGATCAAGTCAAACTCTCATAGCACTTAAGGAAATGAGGCAGTCTGAAGTGAAACAAAAAAAGTAGTAGTAATAATAATAATAATAGGAGTAAGCGGAAGAAAAAG
Source organism: Stellera chamaejasme (assembly GCA_024586325.1). Classification (NCBI taxonomy): domain Eukaryota; kingdom Viridiplantae; phylum Streptophyta; class Magnoliopsida; order Malvales; family Thymelaeaceae; genus Stellera; species Stellera chamaejasme. Next base: position 36,873,223 of record CM044984.1, read on the forward strand.
CTACTCCCTCCGTCCCAAAAAAATTTAATCGTATTCCTTTTTGGATTATTCCCAAAAAGATTTGATCATTTCCGTCTGAGGAACCTTCTCACACCGTTTTTACCTTTTAGCCCTCAACTTCCCTTCTCCACCCAAAAAGTTACTTTTATCTTATATGACAGTTTTACTTTATTACCCTCAAGTCTCCTATACTCCTATGATCAAAACAATTTGGGACGGAGAGTTACAGCCTGAAAGACTACCAAAAAACGGTTAATAGCAGCTGTTAAAAAATAAAACAATACCATGACAGGGCATCCAGCTCTTGGTATGCTGTCTGAGCGTAAACCACCAAAAGGGTTAAGCCCAGCGTATTCAACAAGGATACAAGCATCTATTCCAATTGCTTCATAAAACTCACCCACCTGTGGAAAGAAATATGTAATCAACTACTGTCATAGAACAAAGAATACAGTGCATTCACAGAAAACAACAACATTGAAACATACCCTGCAGAGCAATACTTCCCGCGGAAACCTTGACTTGAATTGCAACACCTCCCAATTTAGAGTCCCTTCTTTTAAACTGCAGCATAAATACGAGCATGTAAAAAATACAGTATTGTTTCCGAAAATAATTCACTTCAGTAGCTGATTTTAAAAATCATATGTTTTCCCAAGAAGACTCGATTGTATTTCCTTCTGAAACAGAATAAAAGATGTTGTATTCATGCTCAAAGCATAGCATCGACTATAAACTAGAGGGAAGCATCCCAAAATTAGATTTAATGTCTGCTTGCAAACATGTCTCATGTTCAAACTGACGAAACTCTCACATAAGCAGAGGGTGAAGAACAAAATAATCTGTACAACCATATCCATAAACTAATAGTGGAGTAACAGAATTAAGAAAACGTGGCAGGGGTGTAGTATACCTGCCGCTTTTCAAGTTAACATCCAAACCCAGTAAATTGGTATAAACGAGCCTTTTAATTAAATTGAGAGTAGAAGGCTTCCTGCAAAGCTGCAGCCTCTGTAGCCAGAAATGGAAACAAATAACAACTGATATCATAAAAAAACTTATAGGACATTTGACATATTATATCCAATACAAGGCAGATAAATATAGTGTTTCACCTCCTTCCACCAAAATACGTGAGAGAGATCTTCTTCATCTAGGTCCTTTGTTGACAATTTGAGTTTTCTTGCAGTTTTACTAATACCTCTCAAAGCTCTATGCTCTTTGAAACAGTGGATGGGCCCAAACCGAATGTCACTGACATAAAAGCACTTAAATACAACAGATGAAGCACCAAACACCAGACTCTTGGGAAAAAGATAATGTAGCACAAAAGGGTAGCAAGATTCGTTTAAAATCTTCAACAGCCCGAAACACAAATTCTACCTAACCTCCGTGGACTTAAGGGGTCCATGTGTTCTTACTTTTGGTAGTTCACTAATAGACTAAAAGAAACACACAAGTTCACTTATCATAATCCATACATTCCATTAATAAAAATTGGGAGTTCTGCAGTAGATAAAAATGGCATTGCATACTAAAAAAATTCATCTTTAAAATCCCTCGCCGTCCTGATAACACCATAGGCGCGAATAAGTGGATGAAGTGAGCGTTTCTCCGTTCCATGTCCCACACTAAACCCCTAGCAAAACCCACTGAGCGAACCCCAAATGTAATTACGGAATAAAAAAGGGGGAATTCAGCAGAGAGAGAGAGAGATTACTGGAGCGGTCGTGTGGAGCTAAAGGGACGGCGTTGGCGGAGATGGGAACCCAGGAGACGAGCGAGGGAACGCAAACGCAAACTGGTTAAGGAGACAACACCGCTTCGCGTCGCCAACCAGTACATGGTGTTAGGCCCTGACGAAATTCCAGCTCCGAGTCTGGACAGCCAGACAAACTTTAGGGTTTAAAGGATTCAAGTTCCAGAGAGTGCCTTGCTACTGCTCCTCTCAGCTCTCCGTTCCCGCCATTACAACACAAACACTAAGCTCTCAAAATGCATGTTCGTAATCAGCGGTACAAATTTATGTGATGTCCGTAACAGATAAAAGGCGCACTTATGCGGCATGTGGCAAAAAAGTTATTTTTTGCCATCAAATATTATCAAAAGTTTATTTTTACTATTTTTTAAAAAAATAATCTTTTTAACTATTAATGTTATTGTTTCTTGTCTCCATTTGTCATTCTTATTAAATTAACTACACACTAGACCATAAAGTTTCTACAAATAGACAAATTCATCCATATTTTTAACTACTCTTTTATCTACCATTCTCCACTCAAATCATTTTTTTCTCACACAAAACAGCCCATTATTTTATAAAAATCCATACATTTTTCCTTCACTTTTACCCTAATGAGCATGCCCTATGATAAACTTTCAAAGTTTCTAGTTACATAAGGTTCAAATAAAAGTAATTAATCAGTTTAAGTCCAATTTAATTAAATATATATTCTCGTGTGTTTTGTTGTTTTTAACATACACTACTATTTATCGAGTTATAAGAAAAGATAAAAAAATATTATTTTCATTCTAGTAAAATTAATACATTTGACTAAGCAAAGATATTAAGAAATACTGTTAATTACAGAATAATAAAATAAAGTAGAATAATAATAAAAACGCGCACCGTAAGTGCTTCACTTGTGATGTTAATTACAGTTGTGGCACTCATTTTTCCCCATATATTAAAAAAGTTATAGTTTTTTATTTCATAATCGAAAATTACAAATATTTAGTCCAATAGAAAGAAAAAAAAGAAGATGAAGAGATCATATATTTTGATGATTTTTTTAGAGTCTGTTATCGACTATCATTTTTTTTCACTATGAGTATCATTAAGTACAAGTATCATTTTTTTGCATTACGTATCATTACTTTCTTACACTGCATCATTGACTTTTCACTAGTGCATCAGTGCATCATAAATTTCCTACATTGCATCACTAACTTTTGTACACCGCGGATACCCTATAACCGTAACTGCTAACTGCGGATATTTTACTATCCGCAGTTAGTGGGTATCCGTTACAACGGTTAGTACCTAACACCCACATCTGGATATCCGCGGATATCCGTCACCCGCGGATATCCATGAACCGCCTAAAAACCGGTATCCAAACTTTCAAATTGCCATTAAGTGGTCATTGTCCAATATCATACAATAGAGTTTTTGGTTGCATCCAACAAAGTTTAAAAGATTTAACAAATCAACATAACCGATTAACAAAATTTAACAAAGTTTTTGGTCTGAGGTGGGTAATATAATAAATGGTCTGGGATACTCGGCTGGGTATACATGGCTGGGAACTGGGTATTAAAAAAATGGGTGGGTAATGGTTAACGGTTATCCGCGATTACGGTTACCCAATATTCGTAATCGCAACCGTTATAGTCACGGTTAGTAATCTACTATTATATATTAATACCACTACGTGGGGAGGAGAGGCCTCACTGCGGCCTCAGGCGCAGTTGGCCCGTGGTACCAACTACGGCGACGGCCGCAGTGAATGCCGCGGTTGAAATGTCCGCAGCTTTCAACTCATCGCGCGCGCGGCCGCAGACGCATCGCGGTCTCACGCGCCATGGCCGCAGAATCGGTTTGAATAATTGTGGGCGGACGAATCCGGATGAATGTTCATCCGGATTCGTCCAATGAAACCCAGAAAATGAAGAACAAGAAGAAGAAGAAGAAACAGAAGAAGAAGAAGAAGAAGAAGAAGAAGAAGAAGAAACATAAAAGAAGAAGAAACATAAAAGAAGAAGAAGAAGAAGAAGAAGAAGAAGAAGAAGAAGAAGAAGAAGAAAAGAAGAAGAAGAAGAAGAAGAAGAAGAAGAAGAAGAAGAAGAAGAAGAAACAAAAGAAGAAGAAGAAGAAGAAAAAGAAGAAGAAGAAGAAGAAGAAGAAGAAGAAGAAGAAGAGGAGGAGGAAGAAGAAATAGAAGAAGAAGAATTCGAAGGAGAAGAAGAAACTAAAGAAGAAGAAGAAGAAGAAGAAGAAACAGAGGAAGAACAAGATGAAGAAGAAGAAGAAGAAGAGGAACGAAGAAGATGAAGAAGAATGGTGGAGTTGTGCGGCGGATGAAGAGAAAGGGGAGTTTAAACCCTAAAAAAAAAATTAATGCGGCCTTATCTGCCTTGGCCGCAGAAATCTTATCGCGCAAATTTATCGCGCCTTATCATGGCCAAGGCCGCAGAAATCTTATCGCGCCAAGAACTACGCCATTTATCACAGAATGGGCTTATCATGCCCAAACCGCAGTACGGGCCGCAATAAGAAATGTCTTCCCCACGTAGTGTACAGGATAACTGCATCAATTGCCACACAAAAAAACGAAACTCTCTTCCTGCTTGCGCTACATGTGCTCCACCTCAGCTCCACATCAGATTTGGAGTTTTTTTTTCTGATCCCATAAGGTAACAACTGAATATGGTAACTTCCAAAATTTTCAATTGTAGTTAAGGCAAGCATCTAATCACTCTCCTTTGTTTTCTCATATGTAATTAAAATAATTAAAACAGCATCAAACAAAAAATAATTAAAACACACTTTTACAGCATTTGATTACTCCGCTCTCTCTCATCTCCATCCGTTTATTTCCTAATCGTTTTTCCTTTTCTCTTTTCTATTTCAAAGCTCTACGCCCAACGACCATCCTCGACAAGCTTTCTCGCCGAAAGGCAGCCAGCTCCGCCTCCTCCTTTGTATTACTCTCTGTCATTTGATGCATCATCAAACCGCCATTCTTTACGAACTACCACATGAGCAACCCAATTACCGCCGATCCGATAGAGGACCACCTCATTGGCTGAAATCAATCAGCCAGAATTCTCCCCATTTGACGCTCCAATCGTTCGCCATAGCACCGCAGAGCTTCTCCATGTCCACTGTTGCACTCTCATTTGCCTGAAAGCGCGCCGCTAACCACTGATTGAGCTTGACCTACCATCTAACCTACACACTCGACCTGCCATCACCGAAACATGAAGAAACCCTTCATCCTGAGTCCTCCCAATGCTAAGCACTCGATTTGAGTATCAGTGCGGACTCGGCGGTGAGAGGCGGCCAAATCGATGGTGCGACAATGACGCTTAGCGGGAGGGGACGAATCGATGCCGAAGATCATCGTTTATTCCAGATCTGACACGTCTTAGGTCGCGAGGGGATTGCTTGTCAGGCTTTATGACGGGATGAATTACGACTTCACACTTCCAGATCCGATAGTGAATTTATGTTAGCAGACACTTCCTCTTCGCCCTTTTTATTTTTTATTTTCAATTAAATTTTAGATTATTGTGTTATGAGTGATTAACAAATTTCTCTCCACCCAAATGCTAAGCAGATAATGATCAACCAAGCACAAAAGGTAATTCTAACAGATTCTTATTCATTATCTGTTCTCACCTCTTCCTTCAGTGTCTTATAGTCATCAAAATAATTGGTGGATTTTTTCAATCAATATTAACTGTGAAGCACAAAAAAATTTATGTTGATCAAACAGGATGAAGATTTTGCAACAGCACTGGCAGCAAGCAAGGGAAATAAATTTTGCATACTAGCACTGATTGGGTGAGTATACACAATTGTGCATACAGAGAAATTCAGATACCTTTGTTTGCTCAAGGTCTAAGCTTAGAATAGGCTACAACTGTCCTTTAGGATTCATTTGATGAGTGGATTTTAGCATATCATTATATTTGTAAATTTTTAAAACAAGTGTGGAAAAATACATTTATGCAAAGATTTGAATGAAGTTCTTAAAAAGATATTCTGAAACTTGCTCTTTCTAGCGTAAGTTGTTGCGGAGAGAGCACTCACTATGGACATGTTTGCAGTAACACTTTTAAAAGAAATTGACTAACATTTTTTTATTTGTACATTTGATTACTCACATTTTCCTTTTCATGTCATTTGTTTGCAATAATTAATTTGATTGAAGGGTAGATGCCCAAGCCATTAAAGAAAGAATTGGTAAATACGAAGAAGAAAATGCTGAGCAGATACTAATCAACCAAGCACGAAAGGTAATTCTAAGAGACTCTTATTCATTACTGTTAATCGTGCGGATTTCTCCATCTGGTTTCCGATCTCTTTCATGTTCTTTTAGTCGCCAGTAGGGACAATCATGGTGAGGTGCAGGAGATGCGGCGTGTCGTCAAATCGGGTGGCAAGCGCTTCGAGCAGAGTCATTTACTGTGAACAAAAAGTGTAAGTTATGCCGACGATATGATGCTTGTCGAGAGCTTCCAATATGACCCCAGATGGTCAAAAGTGGTCCACGGGATGACCACCCGTGACATGATCGAATTAGGGATGAGTGACAAAACAAATTAAATCATCAGATAGAGAACTGATGGTTGTGTTCACAAAACCTTAGTTTTGCCTATATCAGGTTTTACGAACCCACAACAAACCTCACATCAGCCCATAAATTAAACAAAATCAACCCTAAACCTCAAAACCTTTATCATTGCTCAATTGCATCCCCGTCTCTAACAAACTCAAGCAACTCTTTTCGATTGAGCAACCTAAGTCGTTCCTCGGCCGTGCCACCTCACACTTGACATTTTTGTGTCGGCTCCCCCTCACCTTTGCGTCGTGGAGATCGTCACATGGCTCAGATCCGGCACTAAGAGATCTGTTCCTAGGTGTGACTAGAGCCTGGATCTGAGGCGAGAAGGACTTGAAGGCACAAGTCGGGTGATGCGACAACAAGCAAAACGAATAGCGAAATGCATGAGGATCAACGATGTAATGATGAGCGGTGAGGTTGGGGTAAATGTATGGGATGGGAAGGGCGAGTTGGATCGGGGAATGGTAGGTGTGTGAGGTCGGGAGAGCGTTCGGGCCACCGATAGAGGGTGGGTGGAGGTAGCACAACCGACAGTGGGCGAAGTCACCAGATCCAAGGAGGAGGTAGGCTAGGTGTGGTGGAGACGGGGACGAATTGAAGCAGTAAACAAAGTTTTAGGGCAGAAGGTTGATTTATTTTAGCTTAGGGGGTGGTGTGAAGTTTGACCACCACTGCACAAGATTCGATATCGGGAAACCAAGCTTTTGAACAGAGTTGATATCTTTCTTGATGAAAGATAAATCGAATAAATGCCATTATTCAAATAATAATTAACCCAAAACTTTTAAAAGTGAACTAATTTTTCATAAATCTAAGTCAAAAGTTTTTAAAAAGAACTAAATTTCTATAAATTTATTACACCGGATATATTGTTATTTAATACATTGAAAATTTTGATAATTATTAATTCAGTGAACCCGTGACGAAGTCGGGTATTAGAACTAGTTTTCATCTATTAGTAAATAACCGCAGATAATATCCGCGAATAAACCACTACAAAAGTCATGGTTATCCACGGTTATCAGTTATCATCGACCTACTGCCATCCCTAGTTGTAGTTAAATGATTTCATCAAAAAAAGAAGAAGTGAAACAGAAGACTGGGTGATGGAGGCTTCATCACCGATTTCAACAACGATTTTTTTCCAATGATTGCGATATATCGAGAGGAACAAGGTGAATCGCAAAACCATCAAGCAAGCATTTGAGTAGATTGTTGCCGGCCGTCTTCAATAGCTACCGCCGTCGCACCGACTCTCTAACTTTGACAAATTTTTATCCGTTCTATTCTGGGTGCGAGTCTCAAATCATCAGAGCGAGGTCAACTTCCACACTAACCAAATGAATCTGCGAAGGCTTCGTCGGCGTCCATGGGCGACAAGGTAGAAATGCCGGCAGGAGCGAGGAGGAGTTCGACAAAGCGGCGGCCTGCTATAAAGGGAATCAGAGGATTGCGTTAACCCAATTTTCTCAAACTCTTCGATCTACTTATCTCCATCGCGAAGTCTGGTAGCAATTTTAGCAATCTTTAGATGGGGATTGGGGTAGTGGCATCCACTGAAATAAATTGAAAATTTTAAGCGCATATGATGAGCTTCGGCACAGTGTAAAGTCACTCATAAGGTAAAAGTAATTTTTGTGAATATAAATGGAAATAGAGGGTAATATAGGTGTGAAAAGAGAAACACATCAGTTTTTGCTAAATAACCGAAAAAGTAAAAACTTGTCAATTTTGCTTAAACGAATCGAGTATTTAATTAAATGGAACTTAAGTTATTGGCCCACACGAATCTATGTGATTCATTAGATAGTTATTTATGTGATTTAAATTTTACAAACCTTTTTTTAACTTTAAGTAAATTTACTGCATTTAAACATATGTTGATCTAATTTTATGATAAATTGCAAAGAAGATATCATATACTTACTCCTAAGTTAGGCTTAATCATTGGGTTAAGACTCCCTAGTCTGAAAGTGTGTTCCGTATTTGTCAATGTAATGACAACCCAACCCCTATCTATATATAAGTCATACAGAAATAGATTGAGAGAAGTTGGCATGAGAAGCAAAATTATGGAGTACTAACCAGTAAACTTCCTAGTTCCTGCACAAGATTGAGCTAACTATATAGTGTCTGCCAGAACTATATACAACCCGGTGGTGGTGGTGGAGGTGGAGGAGGAGGAGAACGGGATTACAGAAAGCTGTACAATCTAACAAAACCAACAAAAGTGTGGTCTGATTAAACCTGGTGCCAGCAAAAGATCTTTACAAGCAAATGGCAGAAGAAGCAACAGACCCCCATTTCAAATTTCTTAGGGCACCTGGGAAGCTTCAAGGAGATACAGAAGCCATATATATCACATACCTAAAACAGCAGGGCACTTTGCTTAACTTATCCAGGAACAAAAACTTTGTGCTTGCCACTGGTTAGCAGTAATGTCAGTTGGGAAAGGTGAGAGGGCACTGTCACTCCTTGTTGACCTGTCCACTGTAATTTGATTATGCAACTAGATTTCAACAACATTTGTCTCCTCAAGACTGAGAAATAAGGCTCTAAGATATTTATCAGTAATTCGTAGTAGATGATACATCAGGCAGGAACTCTAAGGCAAAGAAACTGTATACATATTGAAGACTAGCAGTGCCTTGTGAAATATTTCCTCACAAGAAATTACGTCGCTGTCCATGTTTAGGGATACACATGCATGAAATGACAAATGCGAAGGAAAAAATCTACTGGATATGCATCTGCAAACAAGAAAATGAATGCAACTTCATGTGAAACTTCTGATGCTACGGTATTTCCTCACAAGAAATTACATCAACATTCACATTAATGGATGTGGATGCATGAGACGACAGATGATCTTTTGGATATGCATATGCAAACAACAAAATGGAAATAACGTCTCAGCAGGGGGCAGAGAAACTGTATCTGTCAAGAAATAGATCTATCAGATGGACAGTTAATGCATATATTTGCCGTCCAAAAAAAAAGTTAATGCATATATTTGAATTTAGTCATGCCTTGTAAAAAAGTTTATACTCCTACTAGTAATTTCCTCACAACAATTATGTCAATGTTCACGTTACAACATGCACGAAAGGACAAATGCATCTGCAAACAACAAAACAGATATAACGGCTCAAAGAAAAGCAAAGAAGCTAAATGTGTCAAATAATAGATCTGCCAGATGGACAATTAATGCATGTATTGGAGAATCAACATGCTTGCTTGTGAAACTTTTGACAGTATATTTCATCATATATGTCTAACTGGTTTTGTAAACTGTGTAAATTTACTTAAACGCAACTAGGAAGTATATCATAGTACCTTAGCCAGATTATGTTACAATTTGCCGGATAATTAATTGACTAAGCTAAAGGTATCAATAGTAAGGGAAGCAGCCATAAATACCTGAAAGTATCACTTCTCTGCCCTACAAAGCACCAGATGCTAACACTCAAACCTTTCCAAACATTTAGTTACATATTGCAAGCTTTCCAGTCAATTCATCAGCAGCCCCATAATCGAGGCTAAGCTCCCTCAATGGGGGGATGTTCTCCATTGCAAATAGCATCAGGTGAGGAAACATTAAGTTGTTGTGATCAAACAACACGAACTGCACGAAAACATTTGGACTAGAACTTTGGCTAATATAACAAGCAACGTTCCTCAGTTTAGATACATCCATTGCAAAGTCTAACGGTGGAATTGAGGGATACGAAGGCCGGATATAATCCTGGAATATCTGAGACAAATCACCCCATTCCACCCATCTTTCTGAAAATCGATTTGGATGAATCAGCGTATCACCATTCATTGCGAATATCTCTGCTTGCTCCCTTGTGAGGACAACTCCAGTATACTCACAAATAAAGGCACCAGCATGTATTAAATCCAAGGACCTGACTCCCCAACCAGTTGCTCTTGACCGAAAAATTTCCAACCTATTTCTAAGACCATGCTGTGTAACACGGTTACGACATGTTGGCGGACATTGGCAACTTGCACTGCATTCAAATATAACCGGTTTCCCTCTCACAAGAAAGCCGTGATAGTCATAAGCAAATTCTCCCCCATTCTTCAAAGCACAAAAGCAACCTTCAGTACAACCAGAAACACAGTCACATCCAGAACCAAATCCATTGCTTCCTTGACCATACACATATAGTGGGAAACTGGTCCTACTTAAATAATCATAATACAAAGGCTCATGATCATCGTCAATATCATTGTACACAAGAACTGGAACATTATCCTTTGAATTGGAAACGTCAAGGGTCAGATAACCCTTAGGCCTTGCTGACAAAGGACTAGACCTAAGAGTCTGAGCAAACCTCATAATGGAACTACCCATCTCCTGCTGGCCCTCGATTCTTACGAGCTTATACTTGAAAACACCAAACCCAGACTTGCCAACATCAAACCAACATTCGAGAATCTTGTACAAACCATCATAAACGTAAACCTTATGGCTGACACTATTCTCATACCTGAAACCTCTAATCACCCTGATCTCAATTCCATAATGCATACTCCTCTCCAGCGCAAGATTCCCACCTTCCAGCTTCTGGTGCATGCATTGCCTCGAAAACTTATCTTGCCCGCCATGGCCCGTGTAGATTAACAGGTCTCCAGCATCTTGGTCGTCCTCATAACCCCCAGAAACGATAATGCTGGTGGCAATTGGTTCACCATTAGAGCTCCGGCTCGCAGGTAAGTAGTCAATCCCCGCCTGAACATGGCCATGTAAACCAACCATGCACAACTCCATTCTAAAGAAGAACAAGTCCCCAATATCAACTCCAGGAATTTTGCCAACAATCCTCTTGTCCCGATTTAGCCACAACCCACGATCCCTCATCCACGTCGAGGCCTTCAGGTCGCCGCGCGCACGCCTCCCGCTACCGATCCCATTCCGCTTCTCCTCTGACATTATCGCGAGGATACGAAGTGAATCATACACCATACGGGTCCTACGAACAACGTCCCTAAAATAACGCTGGTCTTCGATACTCAGATTGGTGACTCGAACCAGCTCGGAAGACCTCTGGATATATTTCCGCTTCGGAACGGCCACTGCCAGAGCTTGACTGCTTTCAGCATTTGGATCCGGCACAGGCACAATGGCCCTACAATCCGGATCCTGAACGTCGTCGGGTGGATCCTGCAATCCTTTGGCGAATGCCGTGCGGAAGAGCTCCGAGATGCGGTGAAATTCAGAATACACGTTCTTCTGATCTTCCCCATTCGACGGTGAAGATGGCTCCTGATCAGTAGGTGGTGGAATCTGTGGGCTAGTGGTAGAATCGGGAATTGGAAAGTTGAGATAATCTTGAACATTTTGTTTATGTTGCTGCAATAGCTGGGTCTGGAAAGGTTCATCAAAGGCTTCTTGTTTAGGTTCGATCTTCGGGGTCAACAGATTTCTGGCGGCGACGTCGGAGCATGCGGCGGTTTCCGACGGGTCTGGAACAAGATTGAGGTCTAGAAACGGCTGAACGGATCCCATTTCTCGCCGAATTTAGCGAGCTGAGATAACTGCCAAAAATGTAGGCAGGGTTTTGAGAGGGTTTATGAAGGTGCTTCCATGGCCGATCAGGATTCCCATGAATCGAATCCAAGGGAAACAACGAAGGCGGATTCGATAGCAAGAAATTACATTTCCGTTAGGATATTTTCCGACGGAGGGAGCTCGAAAAATAAAAACAGACGCAACACCGGAAAAACTTGAACTTGTAATTGGAACAAATGTGATTACGTCAAAGTTACTATTTCAAACAACCGTTCATTCAAATGTGGGCCCTAACTAATTAATTTGACAGGTGTCTCGGCGTATTATTAGATCAATTTGATTTAGAGTCCGTTTAGTTTAGTTGAGAAAAATTTTTATTTTAATTTTTTTTTATTATAAATATTTAGATGTATAAACTGTTTAGAGTATCTACAATAATGTTAGTTAATTTTAAGTTAAATTGTATGTAAAATGATAAAAAAAAATTAATTTGACTAGTGAGTTAACATTATCACACAACAAAACTAGCTATTATAGGTAATTATATTTAGTATTATGTTAAAATCAATCACATTTATTTATGGCTAACAACAAAATTCTCTCTATTTACTTCTAAATTTGGAGAGCAAAATAGTAAAAGCTATCATGACTAGCGTAATAGCCACTATTGCTGGATAAAAAATTTATTCACTTTTATGTTTTTTGCAAGTATTTGACTTAGCAATGTGATGGTTAACATTTTTTGTAGATACTTTTATTTAGTAATGAAAACCATATTTTCCAAATTTGTCGATAAATGACACTTGTTGTTCTGGTCCATTTTTGATGTATGCGTGTCATGTCACGTCCATAGACAAGTCAAGACATTCAAGCTGCCCCTAGGCATTACGGATGATAGTGGGTTGGAAAACTGTAATTCACGAAGATCTGCACCTCATATTGTAGATTTATTCATGGATTTTATTCACAGGTTTATGGAGATGAATTATTTTTTGATTCACTATGGTTCGTATGGTTCGTAGAGGTGGATGTGGATTTGATCTCTTCGCACCATGAAGCTCCACCACCGGATTAGCGAATATCTGCAACCCTAATCCATTATACATACTAATTATGTCAAAAATCTTTTATCTAGTTACATACTTCTATAGGAGTATTTTATTTTTTTAGTATTCTTAAATTATACTCCCTCCGTCCCCATGAACAAAGTCTGTAAAATCATTGAACTTAGGTTCATCAACAATAGACTCATTCTCAATCATGGAAAGACAAAAATTTACCCGTCCTTTCAGGTTCTCTTCAGTTAGATAGGGCTTGATGGCGCTAGAATGTCGCCTCAGACAACCTTCTTTCACCCTGCGATGCACGATGGTTTAGGGACTCCAAGCTTACCTGATAAAGATCTAATGGTGGTGCGCTCATGTAATGCAGTAGCAGCAATTGCCTCAGTGTCCAACATTTTTTTTTCCTTCCAACCCTTCCCCGCCATTTTCCTAGCCATATACAGAGTTCCCTTCTCACGGAGTTGACGTAGAGCCTCTCTCCACAGGCTGGAAGTTGTTTGACGAACAACAGAGTACTTCAAACATAACAAAGCCATCAAACCTCTCTTTGGTTTCCCGTTTTTGTGGCATCCCCGTAGTAGAGCAATGCAAACAGCTTGCCTTTCCTGAGAAAGTGAGAATTTGGAATAAATACCTCAGTTTTTTGTGCAAATTCGTTTGAACATGTGCAATTTTCAACAATAATTTTGGCTCCATCGTTGAAACTGAGCAAATTCAAGTTAATCCCGCCTCTGTTTTCGGTGAAATTTGGGGTCTCTGCTTCAATCGTATGACTTGACGTCGGCCAATTTTCTTCAGCGTTTTCTCTGTGAATAAAGGGATATTTTTGGAAGAAAAAAAAGACGGTTTACAATTCCCTAAAAAAGTGTGCCTAAATAAATGTAACGATTAATACGGGACGGAAGGAGTAGTATAAATTGTGATATTTCCAAATATTAGAGAAAACAAATGAAGGTACAACTGGCACGAGAAAATAAAAAAGGCTGTTCATCTATGAATAGAGACGATAGTAATAGTAATAATCTGACATATTTTAATTTAATTTGGAAAAATGAATTATAGGCCATTTGGTTAGATTTGAAATGGAAAATTTTAAAAATAATTGAAAGAAAAAAATAGGAAATTGGACGTGGTCTAATTTATTAGCGCACGGGCCGGGGAAAAGAGGTTTCCAGTTCCTTGGGCCGTGTAATCTGCTAAGCACGGTTCAAAATCTTTACAAATTGGAGAAGATAAATAAATATTGGTGGAGCACTGTTTTAATAAATGTTTTTTATTTAAAAAGTTAAAGGAAAACAAGTAGAGATTAAGAGAGAGTTCATTTGTTTGAGAAAAAATCGAAAAATAGCTACTAGTGTATGAGATTCAGTTGAAATTAAGCTACAACCCTTCTCCTTTCGAATTATCTCATTTCCTACATTGAACATATTATATATTAATAATAGTTTATAACAAAAAAAATGTTAAATAGTTTTAGAAAATAATTAAATTTACTTTTGTTAAACATGTTTAATCAGCTTTAACATTAACAAATAACTAGCTAGTTTTAATTAAAAATCAGAAAAGAACGGATCAGATTATGGATATATAAAATGAGGAGTCGTCAAAGTGGAAGGGATATGTACAAAGTATCTCACACACAAAACCCAGAACCTCGAGATTCCAATTCAAAAAAAGAAAAGAAAAAAGCAGAAACAATAAAAGAAGAGCCCAAGATGTGCACCAAAATTGACAAGTGTCCTACCAGATGTATCCATAAGCACGATACAAGGCGCCATTTCATTACACGTATCCATGCACCTCCATAACTTAGTTAACCTAGCTCCCTCCCTTGTATATATACACATACATACACATGTATCTTTATTATAATTACTGCCTGCAGACCAGATATTGTTATCCATTAACAAATTAACCACTGAACTCAAAACCCGGCCCCCATCCAAATTTGATCTAATATGGCTTTTCTTGGAAAGAGTCTTGCAGCGCCATTGTTGTTCCTCAACCTGGTAATGTACTTCATCGTCCTCGGTTTCTCCAGCTGGTGCCTCAACAGGCTCATCAATGGCCAGACCCACCACCCCAGTAAGTTTAAGTTAGTTTGTCACCAAAACTGATACGTGTTTGATTTGTTTTTTTTTATATATATATCAGTTTCATTTTGGTTAAGCATCATTTGTTTAAGTCACCAAAACCGATAGTGTGTGTGTGTGTATCAGTTTCCATTTTAGTTAAGCATCATTTTCATTACAGGTTTTGGAGGGAACGGAGCCACGGGCTTCTTTCTGACATTTTCGATACTGGCGGCGGTTGTCGGGATTGTCTCCAAGTTGGCCGGAGGGTACCACATCAGGTTCTGGAGAAACGACAGCCTCGCCTCCGCCGGCTCCTCCGCCCTCATCGCTTGGGCAGTCACCGCTCTCGCCTTCGGCTTGGCGTGCAAGGAGATAAACATCGGAGGATGGAGAGGGTGGAGGCTGAGGATCCTGGAAGCGTTTGTCATCATCCTCGCGTTCACGGAGCTCATCTACGTCATGTTGATTCACGCTGGTGTTTATGACAACAGATACGGCCCTGGTTACAGAGATGACGTCGGCGGTTACGGCGCCGGTGCACCTGGAGCAGACCCCGCCGGCCACAAGCCTGTTTCTGTCCCCGTCTCTAGAGTCTAATTAAACACTACTGCTCAGATCACTACTTTTGTATGTATGCAACAATAAAAATACAGTACTTGTTGCTTAATTTCCTTGTTTCTTTGTCTGTGTTTTAACGAAGGTCTTGGTCAGTTTTGGAATGTCCATGTTTGACCCCCTAAGATGTAATGATATGGCATTTTTGCCCCTTGTTTTATTTGATGATTTTCTCCATCTCTTTCTCTTTCAATTGTTTTGTTCGATTTTCGAATTTGCCTTTGACTCAAAGAATTATTAAAAAAATTTAAAAATAAGTATATTTGAAAAATAAGCATATTCAAAATCAAATATATTGAGATATATTGAAATAATATATGCATAAATTATCTGAAATTTATATGATTTTATAGAATAAATGGTAAAAAGTAAATGGAAGAATTTATATTGGACAAAATAAATTAAATGGTGAATATCAGTGGAAGAATTTTTATGGGACGGGGATTATGTCATAATTCATTTGTGGCAAATTAATAACGATTCCATGGGGCAATGATGCTAATGGGTTAATTTGTCAACCAAATCGTTCAAAGATGAATTGAACCATTTGCATCTATTGATATTAATAATTAGCCAAAACTGATTTGAGTAATCGTACCTTGGGGATGAGGGGAAAAATTTTCACCAAATTTGACATCATTCACCCACTAAAAATTCATTCCAATTTTTTGGATCCTCAAACAGCAACTCAAAACTCACCTCCACGCAGGCAGGGAGGCCCACCTCCAAGCAGCAGGTGAGTGAGGTAGAGGGGCTGCGCAAGGCAGGCAGGCAGGGAGGCCCACCTCCAAGCAGCAGGTGAGTGAGGTAGAGGGGCTGCGCAAGGCAGACAGGGGTTTGCAGGGTGGGGTCCACCAAACAGGTGAGTAAATTGAAGTGATTCACTTCTTTTTCATTTTCACTTCTGAGATATTCACCATAGGTCCGAATATGAAGTTGAGAAGTGATTCACCAAAAAACTAAAGGTGAATTTGGAAAAACATCTCACAATTTGCAACTTTGAAGCCCCCTATTGATGAGAGAGTTAATCGTATCCCAAATGGAAGGAAAATTAGCCTCATCAGAACGATCAAGCGGTGACGGAAGCTAGAATGGAGCTGCTCTCGAAACCTGAAAGACTCAAGACACATAACCTGAAAGACTCAAGACACAGAAAACTTTTAGGTGTATAAGAAGGGGAGGTGTGGGTGTGTAACCAATACCTCATTTTGGGTTGGCATCACCCCACTTATAGGGTGATGTCAGGACTTTCCCCCAGCTGGGATTGCTGACTCCCAGATTTTAGGGATTGCTGAGATTATTTGAGTGGATCTTTGACTTAGAGTTGGAGTGTGAATTAAGCTTTGCCCATACCTGTCAGTCAAGGTCATACCCATGACAAGATGGTACTTTCCCGCTAATATGACTATACGGGAAGCACCCTCGTATTGATAGTATATTACCCATCCGGTCGAGACTGGCTGGTGAAAGACAAAGTGGAGACCTTGATAACCTTATTCGAAGGAGACACCACTCAATATATAGTGGTGTTAGTGCCCGTCAAGGAGGGCCTTGATTGTAGGGGTTGACCCCTATGAGATTAATGAGGGAGTGGGGGAACCTCTTGACCGTTATTATACGAGGACCCTCGTCGTATAGACGAGGGGGTCCTCGTAGTGATGACGTCAGCGTTTGAAACGACTTTCTTAGGTCCTATATATCAGTATGTCCTCACCCCACAGCGGAGGAAGGGATGGGCCCCTGTGCTCCGTTTTGGGCTTTATTTGGGGGAAACCCAAGAACTGGCACACCATTTTGGGTTGTGGCGGTTGAAATATGTAACTGACGCTTTGAATGGTATTTCGGCGCAATAAAAGGTGTTTTTACCGTTTGTAATTATGGGGAGAGTGGGACGGTTTTTCATCTTCCCCCTATTTAAACGCAATCCCACGTGGGCGAAGTCAGTTCACCTAAGCGTTGTTGCTTTCCTTTGGCTTTGTGCTTCCGCGAGATTTGAAGAGATTTTCATCGTGCGAGTTTCCGTTTTTGTTGCTGCAAATCGAATTGGTAAGAGACATTTTCCTTTCCTTGTGTATTTGACTGTGATTTAGAGGAATATGTAGTCTCATAGTCCGCGTTGCTTGGGTTCTTGAGCTTAGGGTTTTTGATTTTCGAATTTGTGACTGTTTGTAGATGGCACCTAAGAACCCAAGTAATCCCGGTGTAGGTCCCGATGTTGGGGAATTGTGGCCCCGATCATCGTTGTCGGAAAAGAAAATGACCGACATTTGTAGAAACCACCACGTTTACAAGAGGGCGGTATGCGGAGTATCCCCGACGGATGTTTTAAGGAGGGCGGAGATGGAGGTAAATGATGGGGCTATGATGGAGAAGACGATGGTGGTCTACGAGGCACAATTGAAAGCCGATTTGAGGCTTCCACTCTGCTCGTTGTTGCTACAATTGTGCGAATGGCGGGGCGTTTGTCCTGGGCAACTGGCCCCGAACGCCACAGATGATCGACGAGGTCAGAGCTGGCATCGTAACTTTCGATGACTGGCATGCGAAAGCCGGCCGGTGCCTGGACGGCGATGATATCCTCTGTGAAGGGTTGTGTAAGGAGGACCTTGATGCCATCGAGGACATAGTTTGGTGTCTTGACCTATTCTTCGACCATGTTGATGCGTCGGAGGAGGTCATCGACACATTGATTCCCAGAGGTGTTGTTCTGATTCTGGGATTGTTCTTCACGATCGTTGGGATGCGGGATGTGTGCGGCCTGTAATTCAGCCTTGATGGTTTGTACCATCAATGCCTTCATGTCGTTGAGGATGTTGGATTGGAGTAACATCATCTGAGCAGGATCGATGATGATAGCCTGTGGGACCGTGGAAGGTCCAGGGAGATTAGCTATGTTAGCCGCTGGTTCTTATGTGGGCAGTTCTGTCCCTGTTGCCCCGCCGATTGGGAGCAGTAAGGGCGTGCCTAAGGAGCTAGAATTAGCGTCCTTGACATGCGCGTTGTTGTCAGCATTGTGAGTCCTTCTCGTTTTGGCCATTGGGAGAAAAAAAGAGTATCTGGAAAAAGTGATGTGGTTGTTTTTGTTTATTTCCCACAGACGGCGCCAAATTGATAGCCTCTGGACGATCAAGCGTTGACGGAAGCTAGAATGGAGCTGCTTTCGGAACATGAAAGACCCAAGACACAGAAAACCTTTAGGTGTAGAAGAAAGGGGGAGGTGTGGGTGTGTAGCCAATATCTCATTTTGGGTTGGCATCACCCCACTTATAGGATGATGCCAGGACTTTCCCCCTGTTGGGATTGCTGACTCCCAGATTTTAGGGACTGCCATATCTCCCAAACAATGGTGACTTGACATTATTTGAGTGGACCTTTGACTTGGAGTTGGAGTGTGAATTAGACTTTGCCCATGTCTGTCAGTCAAGGCCATACCCATGACAAGATGGTACTTTCCCGCCAATATGACTATATGGGAAGCACCCTCGTATTGATAGTATATTATCAATCCGGCCGAGACTGGCTGATGAAAGACAAAGTGGAGACCTTGATAACCTTATTCGAAGGAGACACCACTCAATATATAGAGTGGTGTCAGTGCCCGTCGAGGAGGGCTTTGGTTGTGGGGGTTGACCCCTTTGAGATTTATGAGGGAGCGGGGGAACCGTTTGACCGTTATTATATGAGGACCCTCGTCGTATAAACGAAGGAGTCCTCGTAGTGATGACGTCAGCGTTCGGAATGACTTCCTTGACCCATATATATCAACTCAACAACTTGTTTATAAGTATCCTCGTAAATCCTGTTGATCGCCTCCTGTTGAAAGAGCACAATGAGGCATGTGGTCAATAGGGGCTTCAAACATGATGATAAAAAAAAAAATTCATTCACCAAAAAATTACAAAATTCACTTTTAAAATTCACCCCTTTCTCAACTATCTCTCAAACATAATTTTCTTTTACAAATAGAGGAAGATGTGGGGAAGGGGCTCTGTATTTTGTAACTGAGGGACACGTGAGGGGAGGGGGGCTGCAGAGAGACACGTGGCGGGGGGCTGTGGGTGGGGCTGGGGGATGGGGACACGTGGGGTGCTGGTGGGATGGATTACAGTTGTTCGTGAATCACGAATAATCACAGATATTCTGATCTCCCGTGAATACGGTGAGTCCGACTCAGATTAATCAATCAATTTGTGGAGGTGAATTCCAAAAAATTCACCTCCACAACCCAAAGTTTGAAACCCCCTAATGATGGTTATTTGATATCCCTGGCCCTAGGGTCTCCGACTCTTATCGTTGATTGATTGGTTTCATCATCATTGGTGAATAGCGACACATCAAAGATGATATGCTCTTTACCAATTGAGCTCTCAAAGATTAGGATTAGGATGTACTCACCTTACATATGTGAGTAGATAAAAAAACTTTTTTTTGTTCTTCCTTTTTTAATTTCACTATCTACATGCTTAAGAAACAAAACGTACGTAGGACGATCGATGTCTTTGCATATTTACCTATTTTAACATTGTTAAATAAATCCCTTCAAAAAAATATTGTTAAATAAAAAAATCACAGAAACCGTGTCAAAAAAAGGGGGTCCGCTTCTCCTTTTTGCTTCGAGGTTGAGATTCTATATCGTTGATTCGGTATAGGTGAGAAGAGAATTACTTTTTATTTTATTTTACTAGCTATTAACTTAAGGGAAAAAAGTAGGATACCTTTGCATTTACTCTTTTACCCCTAAACTATCAAATGGTTTGTTTTCCCATTTTTTAGTAATTTACTTCATATTTATCTCAGTAAAATTGATACATTTTTCTTTTTAGATTGTCATCACAAAACTGATACGTTTCTTAAAAATGAAATCTTTTCACATCAATTTTACTTTATTATTACATTTCATTTTCCTTCCGACTAAAAACGTTACTTTTGTCTTATATGACAATTTTATCTTATTAGTCTTTAGTCAATAATATTTATTACCATGCTCATGCTCAGTCAAACATGACGGCTTTGCTAGAACGGATGGAGTAATTTTTATTTTTTTTCATAAATGTTTAGAGCATATAAAGTTGAGTAATTCATATATATGTCTATCATAATTCAAAGTTTTAATTTTCTATATATACCTTTTTCAAAATTTTCAGTATCATATATGAGTAATAATTATTTGAGTCAAATATTGAAATACATTGCATGAAAGTTCAAAGACTAAATTCACCACTGTAAATAAACCATTTATAATAGGACCAAATTGCCACCGTTGGATATAAACTAACGGTGCGAAGGATGAAGGGTGATGGTGCTTCGTTGGAGGAATCCCAATTTTAATTTGTCTGCAACCTGTCCCACGTTTAGATATAAACTAACTATATAAGTCTAAGTCATATATATTCATTAATTTGTGGCAAACTAATCACCATTTCTTCATGGGGCATAGTGATACTAATGGGTTTTTTAGCCAAAAGTGAGATAGTAATTGTACGTCAAAGACACATGCGTGGGTCAATAATGATGATATATAGAATAATTATCTTATCCCACATGAAATTAGGAATATTAATATTAACTCAATAATTAATTTGTTTACAAGTATCTTTACACCTCCTTTACACCTCCTGTCGTTTGCCTCTTGTTCGAAGTGTACTTCAATGAGGCATGTGGTCAATGATGATGATTTGATGTCCTTAACCTTAGGGTTTCCGAATCCTGTCCTTGATCGGTTTCTTCATCCATTGATGAATAGCTACAACATGAATGATGATTATATTGTTCCTTACCAATTAGGACATTCTACTATTCTCACCTCACATCACATAGGTGAGTAGATAAAACTTTTTTGTACCTGTTTGACTATTGTCGACTCACTTTAACCTTTCTAAAATTCATTTGTAAATATTTGATCACTTACCTAATTTTTAAGAGATGGAAAACCTTGTTTTCCAATGATTAGAAAACTTTAGTATTAAAATGGAAACCTTCCAAATAAGGTTCCCTAATTTAATACTAGAATTTTCCAAAGTTCGGAAAACCTTGTTTCCATAACTTCAAACCTATGTATATGATCAAACATTTACAAAGAAGTTTTGGATATGAAAATTTGGAAACATCTCTACAACTAAACGGTCCCTAAATTTTCCTAGACGATCTGTCGTAAACTGTCATATATTCCTTCACATAAACCACTTGCTTTTCGGGTCACCCGGCCCTGAAGTTTCCGAATCTTGACCTTAACCGATTTTGATCATTCATTGATCAGCCTAGGTTGAGCTCAAGATTAGTTCGTTATCACCTTGTATTAGCTAGGCCTAGCAAGCTAGGACAAAAATAATTAACACCATATTAAGAAGCGTAGTGCAGGGTTTGTAATTAATCCACTGATCTGAAATATGGGAGCTTGCGCCAAACCTTTAAAATGTTGTAATTAATTAAAAACCTGAAAGATAATTACGAGTCCATGCATGCATGTATATGATGTGTGCAGGGTTCAATGATGCCTACCCTGCCCAGATTAAATTTAGATATGTGCCTAACCCAAATTATTAGAAGGCAGGGGGTGGTGACTTTTGTTGACTCCATGCATGCATGTACATGATCATGATGTGATAGTCACACACTCGTGTTCATCCCAAAAATTAAAGGTAATCTTTTATCATATCATGATCCCTGATCACTTGACTTGGGTCAAATTCTTACATTTTGAACCACGCACCATACTAATTAATTAGTAGCAATTAATTAATCACCATTTGGACGCACTTTAGCATCTCTTGTCCAAGGGAGGGTAAACATCATCGGATAGGGTCGGTGGTGAGTGCAAAACAGCCGGGGATGAACATAACTAGCTAGGATATTCACCACCTCACTTCCATCATTCTCATTTTATATATTAAACCATCATACAATTATAAACATTATTAAAAAATTATACATTAAATTAAATTAAACTAAACCATTAATTATACAATTAAAAACAACGGTGAATAGTAATGAATACTCTTTTGAGACTTTTATGAGATGTGCATGTTTGGTGTAGCTTAAGGTCTATGAGTGTTAATGAGTTGTCAAGTGAGTTTTTCCTTTTTACCTTTTTGCTCCAATTAACAAATATTTTGGTTTAACTTTTTTAATGGACCCTTAATTTCTTTCTTTTATTGTACTCCCTTTGTCTTCAAATAATTTACCCATTTTTTTTGTTTTTTTTACAGTATTTAATATAATATTTTTTCATGAATGTTTAGAGATTTAAAGTTAAATAATTCATATTTGCAACATAATTTTTCTAAAGACATTTTTTGGAATTTTTTACACTCTTTAAATTTGAATAAAATTGATTCAAAACCATCATATAATTATACCATCATACATTTATGAACATGGTGAGTGGTAATGAAAAACAAATAAATTGTGTTTTGAGTGGTTTAATAATGTGTGGTGAGAAGTACCATAAGGGTTGGTTGGTTTGCAATATAATTAGATTTATCTTTTTTTAATTATTATTATTATTATTATTTATTTTTAGTTGTTAAGGGGATAATTAATTTTAATTTCATACTATATTATTATCATTAATTTTTAGTTTGTTAATGGGACAGTTCAATTTAGTCTCATATATATATATATATATATATATATATATATATTCCATCATCAACATTTTGTTTTACTTAACAAATCAATTAATTTCTTTATCGTACTTTTTTAATTGTATTGTTTTATGTAACACTCATGTCATTTGAAATCAAGCTTTAAAGTTTATTCTTTTGGTAGATTTTGGGAAAATTTGATGAAAAAGGTGATAAGTATTTGAGAATTATGTGATATTTATGAAAAATGGAGGGAGAGTTATTTAATGTTTTGTTGATGAAATTATGATGAAACATTGCAAAAACAACACAAAATTAAGCAATTTTTATGATAACATTCACATTATTCAACATTAATTTTCACGCTTTAGGAATAGTGGTTTCCTTTCCAAATATTTTTTTGAATCTTATAACATAATGTTTGATGTTATTTGGTAGATGAATGGGTAAATAATTGTTTTAAATTTATATTATATTTAAACGCTTATTTAATAGAAATGTTCATAATCAGTGTATTGTCTATTTATAAAATTCACACTACGTACGTGGGGGACTTTCGTAGCGCCATAAGAAGCGCATAATAGCGCTACCACTAAGCCACCAGCCTGTTGCGCTAAGTGGCGCTTCATTGAGCGGCTATGAAGCGCGTCCGAAAGCGCCAATACGCGCTTCAACCAAAGTGAAGAAGCCATCTAGCGCGAAGTTGCGCTCGGGAGCGGGTAAGATGCGCTTTTGTAGCGCATAAAGCGGTTCAAATAAAGGCACATTGTCGACTCCGATATTTGTGAGGTAGTAGCGCCAATGTAGCGTAAATAAGCGGTTCATGGGCCTTTAAATTGACCAACCCATCTTCTTCCTCCCTCTCCGCATCAGATTTACAGAAACGAAAACCTTCGTTTTGCTCCGTTTTTTTTTTGCAGATCTTGCTCTCATTCCTTCCCATTTCCATTTGTGAGTTACAAATCTTGCTCCATTTGTGTTCAAGCAACGAAGCAGATTTTGTTGGCTTATTTAGGTATGAATTTATATACTCCCTTTATTTTCTCTTATTTAATTATATAGATTTTGTTATTCTTAGTTTATGTTGTTAAAATTAGTGGAATATGATATTTTAGATTTCAGCCATAGTTCCTGTCTGTGAATATTATGTAGAATATTATATGCATAATATTATTTTCACTATTGGAAATAATATTGTAAAATATAATATTTAATTTAATATTCATGGATTGTCCAGTTAGACGCTTTGTAAAAGTGCAACTGGTATATTGAAGTTTTATGAATGTATATGTATAAACTATACTGATTGCATAATTTTATTTGCATTTTACGTCTCGTTCCTTGTTATACCGATTTGGGAGTTAAAACCAAAAAAATGGTATAATGAGGAACCGAGATGAAATCTTTGAAATTTATGTAAGTTGTATGAGTTATACATGTACAATCATAAAACTTCTTTACCGATTGTACTTTTATGAATAGGATAGGACCCATGCACCCTTTATAATTAGGAGGAAATAAGTTATACAGTTTGCATGTATAAATCGTATATTTAAGTAATTAAGTTTTTTACCTTTTAAGTTTTGTTATAAAGTAATATTGATATGCAGGCGTAAAATATGGCTGCTGAACGTGATTGGATGTATCAACGGTTAGAGAAGGGAACCCGTACGATCAGTCGAAGATTCTTTGAGGGAGTCGAATATTTTCTAAACTTTGCATTTCGATTCTTTGAATCGAATGGAATGTCGGCAGTGAAATGTCCGTGTAAAAAGTGTAGAAATAGATTCTATAATGAAAAGGTGACTATTGGAAATCATTTATGCGAGTATGGATTTAAACCAGATTATTATATATGGGATTGTCATGGTGAGGAAATATTGATCGATCCGACTATTGTTGGAGGTCATGATCGATTCGTTGAGGATCGTCGTCTAGTAATTCACGTGGAAGTACGCAAAGGGACTCGATATCTGCTGACTATGAAGGTTGGAATGTCCGTCAAATGGTTCATGAAGGTTTGGGAATTCGTCCTAATAATGTTGACCGGACTGTTAATGATCATGATGATGAAAACGAATATTGTTACAATAATTTTGGGGAGACTCAAGAAGACATGCAAGTTGATGAAGGCGAAATTCCAAATCCCGAGGCACAAAAGTTTTTGCGTTGTTGCAGGCGCATCGCAACCTCTTTATGATGGGGCTCGCACGGAACACAAGAAGCTATCGGTTTTAACCAAGTTTTTGAGCTTGAAAAGTCAGCATAATATATCAGATGCCGTTTTCTCAAAAATGATTAATTATATCAATGAAATATTACGGAAAACTCACCGCCCACGAGCACGGTGAAGCGAAGAAAATGATCGGGGACTTAGGGTTACCGTACTTGAAAATTCATAGTTGCGAGAATAATTGTATGTTGTTCGATGGTGGATTCAGTTTGTTGAAGTGTGTTGTGTGCGGTTCGGATAGATATACTTTTAAAGGGGTATTGATCGGCGTGGCGGAAGAAGCGAAACCGAAGAAGGTTCTACGTTATCTCCCAATAACCGAAAGACTTAAACGTCTTTACCGTCGTCAAAACAGCTGAATTCATGAGTTATCATGTAAGGGCAAATATAAATGCAAATGGTACCATTGGACACCCAAGCCAATCACAGGCATGGAAACATGTCGATATGTTATACCCTGATTTTGCTGAAGAGATCGGGAATGTACGATTAGGTTTATGCACCGATGGATTTAATCCACTATCGATGATGGTAACCCTTATTCCATGTGGCGGTATTCATCACGGTTTATAATCTACCACCTGATTTATGTATGAAACAGCCGTATATCTACTTGGCATTGTTGATCCGGGTCCTCGATCTCCGGGCGAAATATTGGCGTCTTCTTGCGGCCATTGATCGGCGAGTTGAATAGTCTATGGACCGTAGGCGTTGAAACTTGGGATGCGCATCGTAGGAAGAATTTTACAATGAGAGCATGCTGCTTTGGACAATCGGTGACTTTCCGGCCTACGGTATGCTATCAGTGGAGTACGCATGGAAAACTTGCATGCCCATCTTGTATGGCTGATGTATCTAGTTTCCAATTAACTTATGGGCGTAAACCTTGTTGGTGGGGGTGTCATAGAAGATTTTTACACCGTCGACATTCTTATCGACATGGTATCGAGCATGGGGTAGTCGAGAGCGGGCGAGCCCTTTGAATATAAGTCCGGTGTTGAAATACTAACAGAGATTGAGCAGATTGAGTTCCCGCCTTTTGGGTCATATTGGGACAGACAACGACACGAGGGCTTCGGTGTGACTCACAAGCTGGATTAAGAAATCAATCTTTTGGGAGTTACCGTCTTGGGGACATTTGTTAGTAAGACATAACCTCGATGTAATGCATATTGAGAAAAATTGTTTCGACAATATATTCTATCTGATTATGAATCAAAAGCGAAGAGTAAAGACAATGCGAACTCCGGACGTGATCTGCAGAAAATGAACATCCGGCCGAGTTACATTTGGTTCCCGGGCGCGATGGAAGACCATGTCAACCTAAGGCAATTTATACATTGAGTGAAGATCAGATTACGAATGTTTGCAAGTGGTTGAAGACCACGCTCAAACTTCGATGGATATCGTCAAACATTGGAAGTTGTGTCAACATGTCTAATAATTCATTTTACAGCATGAAAACGCATGATTGTCATGTTTTTATGCAAAAGTTGCTTCAATCATCTTGCGTGGGAACATACCCGATGATATATGGATTCCAATAGCTGAATTTAGCAAATTTTTAGAATAATCTGCGCCAGGGAGTTCCGTTTAGATGACGTGCAGAAGTTGGATGAATTTATTGCAGTGACGTTGTGCAAGCTCGAGAAGATCTTCCCTCCATCATTATTTGACTCCATGGAACACTTGACCGTGCATATACCGTTTCAACTAAGGATTTGTGGTCCTGTCAATATTGGTGGATGTATGGATTTGAACGGATGATGAAAACTTTGAAACATAAATGTACCAACAAACAGTTTAAGGAAGGATCGATCATAGAGAAGTATTTAGTACGGAGGTGGCATATTTCACCGAGCATTATATGGATGACAATTTGGGACTCACATCAACCCTCGATTACGTAATGAAGTTTATCTTTGCGAGTGCACGATGAAAAGCGGTCTTTCTATTTTTAACCATCCGGTGAAAAACTTCGGAGAATTACGAAATAGACAAGCTGTCGGAGAAGGAGTTGCACCATGTTCGGACCTATATTCTCCGAGCTGTCCAGTTGATCCTATATAAGGTCGATTCGTTTTTATTTAATAATAGTATACGTTGTTTTAAAGAATTAAATAAACTGGTTACATTGATGTTTCATGCAATTGCAGTCAATTCAATGAGCTCTCATGCTCACTTTACCCGGATTTGGCTCAGGAAGGGTTGAATGATTACAGATTAGCAAATTTCGCCAGCTGGTTCAAGTAGTTGGCTCGAGCAAAGCGATGGTCCTTCCCTCCGTTCTTGTCGATCTAGCTTGTGGTCCACACTCGGCGGCCAAATCTTTCGGTGGCTCATATGTTAACGGCTTTAGATTCCATACGAGAGAATATGGGAGTGGAAAATTGACAGCTAATTGGGGTGTCTGTGTCTTTGGCGATTTGAATGATGAAGAGAATTGCGAGGATTTTTACGGGTGCCTTGATGAGATTCTCGTCCTTCGCTACAACGAAACAAACTTACGGTGTTCAAGGGCACATGGTTTGACCCAGCAAAGGGTGTGACCACGGATAAATATTCGGGATTATTGGCGTTGATCACACATCTCGATTAAAGTGGTATGATCCTTTCATCCTTGCAAGTCGGGCCCGACAAGTTGTGTATATTGAGTATCCCTCAAAATTTCGGGATCTAAAGAAGCGATGGGTGTCTTCAAAATGAAACCTCGACATTGGACAGGTGAGGGTCGACGAGGGTCCTTATCAATTTCATCATCGAATAATAATAATAATGCACAAAAAACCACCGATGATGACCCTCTTCAAGAAACACGAGTTGAGGAACTCCTACATGTGACGGACGACCATTATATAAAGATATCTCTAGTTGAATGTCAATCGGAGCCGAGCAGTTGGAATATGGTAACGTTCTTGAAGGCGAGGATGACGATTAAATTCTCAATGTTTTGTAATGCTACATTTACGAAGTACTCTAGACTTTCAGAATCTTAATTTATCATGATATATATCATATATATATATATATGTATAATATACATATATATATATATATATACATATGAGTTATTAGATGAGTTATTATAGATATGTATATATAAATATAATTATAGATATAGTTATAGATATATATAATATATATATATCATATACATGTTATTATAGATATATATATATATATATAATTGTGGATATATATATATATATAATTATAGATATAATTATAGATATATGAGTTATTATATATGTATATATGTATATGTATATATAATTATAGATATGTATGTGAGTAATATATATATATATATATATATATAAGTAATTATATATATAATTATACATATATAGTAGAGCAGGTTCTGGAAGAGGCTAACAGCGCTTATGAAGCGCCATATTGCGCTTCTAAGCCTTGCCTTTCCCAAAATCGAATTTCCCTCCTCTCCATCCCTGCCCCATTCCATCCGATCGATAGCCTCCCTCCCTCCTGCCTCCCTCTCCTTCCCATCCCCTGCCGCTAGTTGCCGTCGCCGTCGCCCTCGTCGTCGCCCTCGCCGTCCGGTCCGCTCCTCGCCCTCGCTGCCCTCGCCGTCCGCGCGCGTCGTCCTCTCCCTCCCTCGCCGTCCGCGCGCGTCCTCTCCCTCCCTCCCTCCCTCCCTCGGCGTCCCTCCCTCGGCGTCGCAAGTCTCGTTCGCCGCCGCCGCCCGGTGCTCGTTGGCCTTGATTCCTCGGCGCTCGCTCCCGATAAGCCGCCCGCATTGAATTTGTATATATAATTTGTATATATAATTTGTATTTGTATATATATATATATACATGAATTTGTATATATAATTTGTATATATAAGTTTAATTGAATTTGTGCATTGAATTTGTATATATATATATATAATTGTATATATATATATATGTGTGTGTGAATTTGTGCATTGAATTGTGTTGTTAATGATGATGAATTTGATGAATTGATGAATTTGTGCATTGATGAATTGTTTGTTGATGATGATGAATTTGATGATGATGAGTTTGATGATGATGAATTTTAGGGCTACATTGCAAAATTTAAAAATTTTAGGGTATTTTAGTGAAATTTAAAGAATTTAACGCATACTATTGCATGTGTCTTGCAGTTGTTGCTTGGAGAAGATGTCTTGCAGGCTTGCGCAGCTATTTTAGGATTGTGCCACGGGGCTTGTGCGCACTGACAGGCAGACTTTTGCACAGATTGTGCACAGCTTACAATATATATGAGCACAGCTTAGTATTGACTTAATGTTGTGCTAGCTGCCGCAAAGCCAGTGCATTGCCAGCAAGCGTACAGTTAAGACGAATACATGCTTGCGTTGTGCGCAGTGCCAAAACTTATTAATTTTAGGGATAAATTGCAAAAGTTATTAATTTTAGGGGTTAACTTGTTAAATTTGAGAAACTTAAGGGTATGTCGAGTTCTCGGGACTCATTGAGTGATCAGTCGACGGGCGCTTCACGCGGTGGCGCGCCACGTCGTGGGGGACGGGGACGTGGCGGGGGTACACATGATAGAGGATCTTCTAGCTCAAATCCTCCGGTGCCTCCTCTGGATGATGCACCCAGGCCACCCCGCCCCGGGACGTGACGCCGTGGTCCTCGGGCCTCTAGTCATGCCATGCCTACGACCACCGCTCCAGGTGCTCCCACCACCGAGCGATGGAGGATGGAAGGAAGCGGATTATTGTGGGCGATAAGTATTTCATGTACTATTATGTAAATTATAAATAATATATATGTATGTGTACATATGTTTATAACTACTTTTCTATATACGCAGCCTCAAGCAACCGGCCTCGCTATGTCCATCCACCATCAACAACATCCTGGAGGGCTTCTGGACCGGTTGGCCGCCATCTTTACGATCTCCCAGGAGGCTCGGGATGCGTACGTGACGAAATTTAAGGTAATAATTCCACGTAGGTTCAAATACTTTTTTAGAGAATTGTTACATTATTACTTAAACATTTCTTTTTGTTGAAGCCGAGTTACGACTGGGTGCCACGGAGTGGAGCGAGAGGAGCGTCTTGAAGGCGCTCATATCTCGGTTCGGTGAACTGCGAGCGAAGCTCTCGAAGATCCGGCAATGGCACAACGGCCGTTACCCTCTCAGAGGAGAACCCGGACCACAACCATTGGCGTCGGCCTGAGCCTGCTGAGGTATCTCGGGAGGTTTGGGACAAGCTGATCGACTTTTGGAACTCGAGGGCTTTGAAGGCCTCAAAACAGCGATCGCAAGCGCCAAAAGGTCAGCCGAAAAGGAAGAGGCACGGGCGGTTGTCGCTACGGGCGTACGAGCGATACGTAATTACTTACTCTATCTTATCTTCCATTTTCGTTAATTTTTGTTAAATTCATTTTAATATATTTAAATGTTTTAATGGACGGAAGCGAACAACGAGGTCGACCGGTCGGCATCGTGGAGTTTCGGAAAGAGTGGGGTGGCGAAGTTGCGGATTTCGAGGTTCTTCGTACTTTCTCTTTTAATACTAGTACTTTCATATCTTGTGAATTTCTTTTAAAACAAATTAATGTTATTTTTCATAAATTAGGAAAAATATATCGAGGCTATCGGGAGAAGTATGGAGTTGACGATGACATGCCACTTTTTGATCCCGGCGTCTACCGGGCGGTCACCGGTCAAAATCCCACTAGAGGTCGTTGGAGATCAACACCCCACTGGTCCATCCCGACATGTTCCAGCCTCATGACCATCCGAGGTAACTATTATACATCGTCCACTTTTGAATCGTTCTAAAACTTTAAGGACTAATTTGTTACTTTTACATAACTTGTAGCGTGAGCTACAATTTGGAAGGCGTCGGAAGGATAAGGAGCGCATCGGCAGGCGGAGGAAGAGATCCATACTCTACGGCGGCGGTCAGTGAGCATGAGATGCGCTACTTGCAACAAGCGGACCTCCGGCGCCAACAAGCGGACCTCAGGCGCCGGACAAACGCGGCCCTGGCGTCGTGCAGGAGAGCTTCGGAGCATGGGCCGATTGTCGCATCCTGAGGTGCCAGCACACTTAGTTGCATCATCATCGAGGCCACGGTCTTCGTCTCCAAGGACCACCGCCTTCCACACCGGTCTGCACGAGGATGTTTATACCCGCGCATGGAGGACCCTCCTTCACATTTCAGCACTGAACACTGCTGCTCTAACTCGGCTCATGTCGACACGACATGATGGAGGCCTACATCGAAGCTTCTTGCGGGGGCACACTTCTCACCGGTCTCGGCGGCGCAGTCCCGTGGTCCTAATGATGATACTCCTCCACCTCCACCTCCATAGGATTTAGATTTTATTAATTCACTTTTTGTTGTAAATAAAACAATTTAGAAATTTAAATATATATATATTGAAATGAATTTTGCAAATATTATTACGTTTTATTTTTCGTTGTAAATAAAACAATTTAGAAATTTAAATATATATATTAAAATGAATTTTGCATTATTTTTGTACATTATTTATTAGTATTATTTCATTTACTATATACAATATTTTGAAATCGGTATGTAATATAAAATACAGCCTTTGTACCGCTTTAATGCGCTTATATGCGGTACAAAGGCTGGTTGATGTCGGCATCGACGTGGCCATTCGAAGCGCCGTTAAGCGTTACTTAGGCGCTACGGCTGTAGCGCCGTGAAGCGCACGGATCAATAAAAGCGCCCCATGTAGAAGCGGCGATAGAAGCGCCAATAAGCGCTTCTATAAAAGCGCGTATGAAGCGAAAATTGCGCTACAATAGCCCTCACAAATACGTAGTGTCATAATATTTGGGAATAAGTGTTTTGAATCCATAACGAAGTGTAGGTTGAGTAAACCTCGTTATTATAACATTCAGTATCAAAAGTTAGAAACACTATTCATAATTAGTAGCTTAATTTAGTGTTTGGTAACAACTTTTTAAAGTAGTTTTTGCATGGCTCTGGATGCAAAAAAGCAACTAGGTCGAAAAGTGCAAATTGTCCACTCTTCTTTTCATTAGCATGTTTTAACCACTCACGTTTGTTCTGTTTGTGCATATTTAGTACTCCAACTTAGCCACCATGTGTGATGTGGGACCCAGTTTGCTAATGTGGCATCCACTTTTGCCGATGTGGACGATTGTTTTGAACAATAATCAAGTTGAAGGGTCCGTTGGTCGGCTCATCGCCAATCAGTCGTCTTCCAACGGCGATTCTGGCAGAGAACGAGAAACGTCTTTGCGATTATGAAGCAATCGATCGGAACCTCGACCGGCCTGGAGGAGCGTCAGAACAGATGTAGAGGTAGCGGAGCGTCACGCTTAGATCTAGTACTGGGACACCGACGATTCACCGCTTCCAGCACGACCAATGCCTTTGCCGATTCCGGAGCACCACCGCGAACCCGCTCTGCCGCCGAAAAACGTCAATAATGGCCGCCAGAGTAACAGAGTACATTGCACCGTCGTCGTACGTGCAGACGTGGTAAGTCTTTAATTTGCACCTACAGTATTTAACAAAATATGCTTGTATTTAACATAATATTCCTTCCGTTACACCCTCTAGTATTTATCTTGCACCTTTTCTGATTGAAAGTCTTTAATTTGCACTTAATAATTAAAGATGAGTGGTTAAAACAAGCCGATGAAAAGATCAATGGGTAAATCGTATTTTTTGACCTAATCAAGTGGCTTTTTACACCCGGAGCCTTTTGCATTTTAAAAAAGCTATCCACATGTAGTTTTTAGTGTTTAGCTGTAACTGTTTGATCTTGACTATTAAAAAATTATCCAAAATGTTATAGCTACCTGAAGCACAGCCAGGGGCGGCACAACATTGAGTTCAGTGGTGGCAATTGTCATCATTGGGGAAATTAGAGATATATATAGTGTATGTAGTCTTATAAAACACCGAATATTTTGATTTGCCCTCATTCACAAAAATTTCCACTAATTTCCCATAGTGGGTAAAAATTCTGGCTCCACCCTTGAATGCAACTATATAACATCAGCATTTTACGTTAGAGCTAGCTAGGTTGACAGACGTCGATGGCTTATATAGCAAAAACAGTTTTCGGAAGCTATCATGACGATTAAAAGTATGCATGCCCAATTGAGAAGAAAGAAGGGATAGACAGGTTTGTTGAACGGTACATCCAGTGATCTTTCAATGCATCTCAGGTGAAAGTTACTGGAAATAAAGACATCGATATTAATTATGATCGATTTGGGAAGATAAAGTAATGAGAAAGTTGTTCAACACACTTCAGAAATCATAATATTCAATTTTAGTACCTTCAGTACCATTTTCGTTGAAGTTTAATGTATGTTAGAACGGAAGCGTAATAAAGTAACTAAAATCGGTACAAAAAGTTTCCCATGAAATGAAATGTAACAAGTTTCTCCGGACCACTACGTAGTTAAATGGCCGTTTGAAGTGGCTAGCCTGTTACACCGCCGCTGTAATTGTAGTGGCGTAATCTGTTTTTTTAGGGTGCTATTACAAACTCTGTATTTGTTCAGGGCGCTGCTTCGAGGCCGCTTCAAATGTAGTGGCCAAACCGCTACAAAATTGTTTATAATTTTTATAAAAAAAAAATCCAAATTTGAAAATGCAAATTCATCAACAATCATCTACCAAACCTAGATTTATTAAGGAGTCGTGGGTTTGAGGCGTCCCTACGTCTTCATTGATGTTAGTATCATGAGGGGGCTTCTAACTCAGTTCTTGCGCAGAACTCATAAATGAATTGATACAATTATTACAAAATGTCAAGAAAATTAGGAGAAATTTCATTAGATGCTTTCAAATTGCATGATCAAACTAATGAAGATGATGGAAAATTCTGTATTAAATTATAACCTATTGATAATAATATTTGAAAGCAAACCAGAGTGAGATATAATAGTGATCCCAAGTAAAGACAAAAAAAAAAAATCCCATGGATCAGTAGTTTTAAGGCTGCACGCCGGAAAGAAACTAGTTGCACGCATGCATGCAGCTACCAATCATATTCTTATCCCATCCAATAGTACTTAGAATGTAACAAATCTAATTAGGAGAAATTTAATATATATCGAGTATTTAATTTACTGGAATTGCTTTTTCAGAAAAGCTAGCTAGGTGGTTAATTAAGAAAATAAGTTCGTACGTACGTAGTTTAATGTTTAGAAACTCTGCCAAAAATCTACCACTAATTAAAATTTAACTACTTTTTCCTATGGGATTGTCTTTTTGCCGGGAAAGTTTGGAAACTGTTACAAATTTAACCTTCGGCGGATGAGAAAGACTGGTGTGATTGATATTATGAGGGGCATAATCAAAATGAGGAGAAATTATTATTAATTGGTAACGGCTTGGTATTTTTGGATAAATCGGAATAATGTCGTCCATAATTATAAGTGTGCTATACCTGTAGATTTTGTTATCATGATCCAAAAGTGGGTGGTTGGCTGGCAAGGCACTCAACATCGCCCTTTAGAGAAACCGCAGGCGTCGACTTGGTCTAGGTGGGAGGCACCGATGCCCGGCTCTGTTAAGGTGAACGTAGATGCGGCTATTTGTAAGCGCAGGAAGAAGGCATCCATCGGTATCATAGCTAGAGATTCTACAGGTAGCATCCTTCTTGCAGTTTCTTATTCTTTTGATTATTTTGGGATGAATGTGTTATATTTGGAGTCAATTGCCTTGTTATGGGGTGTTAAGGAGGCACGAAGGCAACTATATGGCAAAATGTCTACTCCAAATCGGATTCACAATTAATGGTGCAGGAGATTCGTAGCACTCATATTCCGAGTCTCTACCATTTTGGGGTGGTCATTGATGATATCCGGTTTTATTTATCTTTATTTGATTTTTAATCTTTGATCTTTGTTAAGAGACAGCTTAATGTTGCTGCACATAATATTGCTCGATATGGCTTAGAGCATTCTGGTCGTTCTTGGGGGCACAATCCCCCTGTTTGGTTGTTGTCTGAGGCAGCTATTTAAGTTTGAATGAAAGTCATTCCATTAAAAAAATTAACTACTATTTTTATAGCAAAATAACTTAGTATTACTTAAAGAAAAATAATACAATCCAAGAATATCCAAAGATAAAACAATTAAAGACCTAAACACTCAGACTAGAAGAGTAAAAACATCTAATGAAACATCTAAAAAGACAGAACCGGCTAAGTGCAGACTGTAGTGGAAACTCTAGCAAGCAAAGCGAACCTCCAAACTAGCCATCAAACGGCTTGATAAAGCGTATTTTATCATGATGAAGTAATATAGATCCACGAATTCAACCAGGAAGTACCATCGTAGCTGCTCAAGAGCTAAGCGTCGTCTCATCATGATCATGCAAAGAGAGGTAGATTTGTGATACCAAGAGAAGCATACCGACCAGCGTAGACACAAACCAGTCCAAAAACCTATGGAAAAAATGAATAAACAAATAGTCATGAAAAAGAATCAAAGACAACAATAAAGAATGGACAGAGTTGGTTTGAAGCTCCATCCAGCCTTAATCGTGGACTTCACTATTCCAGGCGGGGCAGGAAGTCCCCCTGCCCCATCAAGCAATGTGCAACCGCTTCTGCCACAACAACCTCTGTACAGGGAGGCTACCGGTATGGAAATCGGTGCATATCCGTAGAGAGCCACGGTCCCAAAGCCAACAGATGCGCCATCGCGAGGCATCAGCCAAGAGCCACGCGACAGAGCCGCGAAACGCCAGCCATACCTGGAAATGCCTAGCGCTACCTCTACTCCATCGCCTGAACGACGAACTAGATAAGCACCACGAGTTTTCGGGTACCTCAGGCCACTGTTGCAGCTAGAGAGTCCCACGCCCATCACCAGTGATAAGGCGGACAAAGAAGAGGCGACCAATGCTAGAAAATCGGACCTCTGATAGTAGCAGTCGCCGGCGGACAGAGGCCAAAGAGAAGGAGACAGTTGGCCAATCGAACTGGGAACTCCATCAGCAACGGCACCGGATGAAGCTCCCAGGTGGTGGTGGCGGCGGCACATCTCCTAGGGTTTTCTTTCATCGCTTTTTGAGTTCTTGCATTCATAAAATTTAACTACTTTAAAGATGATCATGTTGATGATGACCTAGAATTTTTAGAACTACGAAGTATTTTTTTAATTTTATATACACTACATGGGGAAAGTAAGTTTTATCGCGATTTTTACTGGGGCACAAGCCGCGGTAAACAACTGCATGTGGTAAAATGGCGTTGCCAAGGGCGGTTCCACTTTACCGCGGCCTTGTGCGTGGTAAAGGCCACGGTAAAACACTTACCGCGGCCATGTGCGCGGTAAGGCCGCGGTAAAATATCCTTTTATGTTCTCTCCTCCGCCTTCTTCTTTATCATATTTTCTTTCCTCCTTTTTTCCTTCTCCCCCGTCTCTTCTACTTCTTCTTCTTCTTCTTCTTCTTCTTCTTCTTCTTCTTCTTCTTCCCTTCGACGTCGTTC
Source organism: Stellera chamaejasme (assembly GCA_024586325.1). NCBI lineage: Eukaryota > Viridiplantae > Streptophyta > Magnoliopsida > Malvales > Thymelaeaceae > Stellera > Stellera chamaejasme. The sequence continues at coordinate 36,910,132 of CM044984.1, forward strand.
TCCCACCAACGCCGCTCTCCCACCGTGGCCACCGTTGCGTGCTCTTCCTAGGCGCCGGATTCTGGGCATTCTGGGTTTTGGTTGATGAATCCGGATAAATTTCATCTGGATTCATTAACCTTTTTTAAATAATAAAAAACGTTTACTGCGGTTCAGTGCGAGGTAAGATGCAGTAATTGTTGCGGCCGGGTGCGCGGTAAAATCCTTACCGCGAACTATTTTACTGCTGCCCCTCCCTCGATAATTACCGCGGAACTACCATAGGATAGACCGCAGTAAACCCAATTATCTCCACGTGTATATATATATATATATATATATATAAGTTAACTCCGAGTTCTGCTATCTATCTTCAAGCATTGTTTTATTCAGAACCCTCCTCCCTATTTTATCAATCTAATTAGCCTGCATGTTTAATTTCTGTATTTTTTTCTGCTTAAAATATAATATTTCTCCAATTTTATCGATTCAACACAGTGAAACATAAACAGAGAATTTTCCCAACTAATTTCACTTCAACTAGCTAGTAATCTCGAAATATACTCATTTCATCTCTGAAAAATTAAATGAACTATTTTCATATTTTTAATGTATTTAATCTATAATTTTTATCATGAATAATTAGATATATAAAATTGAATAATTTATATGTGTATCATAATTTGAAGTATAAATTTTCTAAATATATTTTTTTTGAATTTTTTCTCATTACTTATGTTAGTAATAATTTGAGTGAAAGAGGAAACTAAAAAATGCCTATGTCTTCTCTCTCTCTCTCTCTCTCGTGACATGCCGCCGTAGTGCACCAGGCCCTTCTACCGTGTCTAATGCCGACCTTCTCTCTGCCAGCTTCACTCCCCGGTGCGCTCCAGCACGCATGGGGCTTCTCAATGCCCGTCGGGATATCAAATCTTCACGTAGGGTGTTTCAATCGGTGGTTTGACGTTTGACGTTGCGGTGGCTGGGCCTCCCAGCAGGTGGGCCATTGCTCGCCCCACCTGGTGGTACGATCGCTGCTCTCAGCAAACTGCTTAATCCACTTTCCGGTGACCTACTTTTTTGGGCCCCTGATTCGCGATTAAAGCAGCAGCGCGTGTCGCCAATTCTTTTTATTGATCTGCTCTGTTTTGGATTGCAATCGGTTCATGTTGTACGATGTGTTTTGGAATGAGAGTTCACTTAGATATTTCGGCGCTGCGACTCAGATCGACATCGATACGACAATAAAGGGTTTTTTGGTTGCAGAAGCTCTGCCTCGCAGTCTGGTGGGGTTGGGGGACTTTCTGCCCCACCCGTCACCATGACCTTCCGACCTCAATGTTTGTCGGGTATAGGACTGGCCCGACACCCCTTGTGTAGCTTACGATCCCGAGTTTTGTGTCTTCTTTTTCCTAGTATCTGGATTCTATTGTTTTCATCTAGTTATCTGTAGGTGAGTTGTTGGCTTGTTGCAGTTAGCTTTATTACTACAGTTACTGTTTCCCTCAGCGCACTATGGTGCGTCTGTGCAGGGATACCGGTTGCAGGATTCGAGATCTTTTTCCCGCCATAGTGGTCATGACCGTTGTCATGAGTTTGTGTAGCCTTTAGAGGTCATTACGGGCGAGACTAACCTTACTGGTTTTGGTTTTGTAAAGTGATTCTACTTATGTGGAGGTTCCCCTTTTAGCGGCATGGTTTATTTGTACGTTCTCTAGGTGCTTTAGTTCATTGTCTACAACTTATTTTATAATGATTTTATAATGATTTGAGTGATAGTTTGAAACATTGCAAACACATAATGTGAAAAATAATTCACTCAATTTTTGAGAAATGGAAAGGAATATGATGATGCACTTAATTATCTTTTATGCGCTCACTGAAAAGAAATAAACTCAGGAAAATTAAAGAAATAAAATAAAAATCCACGCGCTAGATTGCCACTAGGACTATTTTATGCATATAATGGATTGTACTCCTATCTTCCTACATACATGATACATGCACTCAATAGTGTTGTTTCATCACGAAAAGATATTACTAACGTAATTAAAGCTTAATTAACAATCATCCATCGAACATTCAGGAAAACTTCATATAACTATAATAATCTAATTAATTGACGACGTATCTCTTTTCCATACAATGATGGTTTTAAAAACACATAAACTTTCTATACATCGGCGATGAAAAAGTTTCTTATCAACTATCATTAATTAATTAATTAATGGATACAACTTCATCCTGTCAATAATATACTCCTATATTTTCACAATAAATATGTGATCCTTCTATCTAAAGAGATGGTGGTGGAAAAAAAATCCACCGCATAGTAATATTTATCCGGAAACATGGATTATGAGTGATCTTTGTCAAAAAAAAAATGATTGTGAGTGATCACTCATCAGATTAATTAATCAATTTATAGGAACATTTTCTGTGATTGGATGGAGTTGTATCATGATTTTAAATCTTACACTAAATTATCTACTCTAACTATTGGGAGCAATAAAATAGATGGAAATTCCAAGGAATAGTCTGAAGATCAGATGTAAGTGGAAAAAATGGGGGTGGTACAAAATCAGAATCAGAATCTTGTTTGAAATTGAAAAACGAGCTAGGGAGATTATAATAGAATAACAAAATTTTGTTCCAACCGAGTTGGAGGAAAGTCTCTATTCCTGCATACGTGTCATATCACTATTAGTTGAAGGCTTGAAGCCACCACTATTAATTACAGATTGTCACCCTCCGTAATAAATAGTGAAACCCGTAAAAATTTTGGGGTTGTATTTTGAAGATTTATGGTGGTCTTGCTATTGGAATTTTGAGGTGTATGTTTTCACTTCGTTAGAACTCTCATATGTTATTTATTTAATAAAATAGTCGCCTTTCAAAAAACAAATATGAAAATGGAGGAGGGGAAAACACGGCTTTTGGCGAAGGAAGGAGACCAAGTGGTTGATGACCTAACGAGACCAGACACGTGTTGAGAATTTGGAGGTGATTAATTAGGAAGAATGAAATTAAATCTAACCTGTTAATCATAACCTATGTGATATTTCACCCACTAGTCCAAATGATTTAGTTATAAGGTAATTTGTAAGCTCAAACCCAAACTCAAGCCCAAGTCTAACTAACTGAACAATTACATATCCACCTCTCATTTTTCAAGTGCTTTAAGTGAAATAAAAATTCACCGGGTGATAAATAACATTGACGAATTAAATCTTCCGATGAAAAGAACTAATCCTTTTTTTTTCTTTTTTCTTTTTTTTAAAACATAAAAATCTGTGGTCATTAGTGGAGTGGTCAAGCCGCATGCACACAACTTGTTTCTGCCGTCTGCAACTTTCTCACCTAAATCGTTTCATCTCTCACTCTCATACGATTCATAACCTTTTTTGCACTAGATGCATAGCTTCCTCAACCACTGAACTTTTTATTTGATCAAATAAATTACCAAAATTTTGAAATTGTACAAATTTAATTACTTGCATGGTCTGATTTTTGCTGTCGTGGTAGACAAAATAATGATTTGGATTGACGTGGTTGTTGTTTAGTAACAACGCTTTAACTTTTCATTTGATATTCTCTTAATGTGTTTTCGTAGGTGGATGTTTAGAGGAACTCTAGGTTTAACTTCCTGCTCAATCCACATTATTTTTTCATCTGTCATATCACCGAAAAATTAAACCAATTGGCTAAATTGGTACGATTTTGAAAGTTCAATGGTTGATTTGGCCGAATAAAAAGTTCAGTGACCTATTTGTGACGAGTTGAAAAGTTCGATGATTTATTCGGTCAGTTAAGAAGTTCAATGATCGATTTCTGATGAGTTAGAAAGTTCAGAGTTTTTTATCTAATACCAAAAAAAAAGTCACCGTCCTCTTTCAAAATAAATAAAAAACACAAAATAAATTGGATCAGGTTAAAGATAAAAACGTTATAAAACAAAAATACCAAGGATCAAAATTAGAAGGCCATGGGATTAGAAATTAGAATCACACTGAAACATAAAATAGATGAATAGGATCACTACCATTGTTGTCTTTTAAGCTAGTTGAAATCTTGATTAAATCATAACAAGAATACTTAAATGTCAAAATATCACTCAGATAGATGACTCGTTATATATATTTATGAATTTGTTAGCATAAACCAATAGTATATGAATATTTTGTGGGGTCAGTTACACAAATCGAGTGGATCCATACGGAATATTTTCACAGTCTAAGGACTATTAAGTGGTTTTCCCAAAGTGGATGGAGCCAATTGACCACACTCTAATTAGTTTTTACCCGTCACGAAACCAATACCTGCGCAGGTCTCATTAGGCTCATTTCAGGGGCTAGGCTAGCTGAAATTTTTTTTTCCCAATCTGTTTTGAATTCAAACTTATTGGTACATCTCAATTTAAAATTGAATTTACAACTTTAATATTTTACAACTTTAGTAAAGTATGGACAAAACATATTTTTGGCTTCCTCTGTTCCCGCTTAATTCATGGAAACGTGAATTTCCCAAAAAAATTTTCCCAAATGAACTGACCCTTAGACTTCAGACAACCTCGTACCTTAAATTCCGTTAGGATCAGGATCTCATTTTCGTTTGGTCGAGAAAGCATGAGGTCATCATACGCAATAATGAATATACTAATTAGTAGTACTACTTGAAATTGTACTGGTTAATATAATAGAAAAATGTTCAATTCAAAGCGCCTGTAATTACTAGCATTATTAATCTTTAAATACCTGTTACATTTTAGGTAAGGAGCAAGAGGGAAGTGTAAAGATTTTTGCATGTAAAAATGAGATCTAATAAACAACATTAGAGTCCAGTCCACATTGAAAGTTGAAATTTGAATTTTATTACGGCTTAATACGTACGGAATTGGGTTAATGTTGTCATTGACGCATTGACGTGCCATTAGCTCTTTACATCATATATATACGTAGTGCAATCTATTCTACCCCTACAAACAACATTGATTTTTTTTTTTATACAAATGAAGTAGAGGTTAAGAATACGTAATTGGGCCTGGGCTAGATTGGTTTCTTTCTTATTTGTTTAACTTAGAAACTTTTTTGTGTTCACAAGTGTGCCCCAATGTGGGCCCGCCCTGTCTATATATACGTAGTGCATCTAACCACTTGATTCTTTTTATACAAATGGAGTAGGAGGTTAGTGTTTACAAGTGTCATGGCTGAACATCATAGGGACGGGAAGGGGCAATAGCCCCTCCTACAAATTTGAGATGTATACTGTATATAATAAATTTTCTAAGGATCTACTATGTAATATTTTACCCATATAATCCCCTCTATCAAGCCCAAAAGTAAAATTAGGCCTAATTTTGATAAAACTCAACCCAATTCCTCTCTAGTACACATAGTACATACAATACTTGTATCTACAATATTTGTGATAAATAGTTTGTGAAATGAGTGGAATTGAACATCTACTTAGTGCATGGGGTTTAAAATCTTATTTTTAATTAATCCATGAATTTCTTTTGTATTAAATGTTCTTTACCCAAATATAGAAGTTTTTTTTAACTAGTTTGCTTGAATGATACTCCTCGTGCCAATTTTTTTGAAAGGGTAAACTGCACCCATGGTACTGTAACTTTAATTATTGTACCACTAGGGTCATGTTTTAACTTTTTTATTACTAATAAAGTCATGTTTTTTTAACTTTTTGTTACTTTAAGGTCATTTTCCGTCCATTAACCGTTAACTTTAACGTATTTGAGGGGAAAATAATCAAATGAGCAATTCAATTGTTTTAAAAAAGTTTATTTACACCCCAAATTTCAACTTAACCATTTAAGCACCTCCAACAGTTTTAAACTTAACACTTTAACCCAAATATTTTAATTAAGTCCAACAACACCCGGCTATCGTCGGGCTGCCACCGCCGCCGACCGCCGCCACCGTCGGTCACTGCCGAAAAATGCTGGAAACGCAAAACAAATAGCCAAGAACGTAGATCGGGGCCTAGGATCGCCGGATCTCGACCCCGGGCCTGCGAATCTCGGCCCCGGGCCTGCGAATCACGGCCCTGCGATCCGGCAGCCCTAGGTCGCGATTCGGCAGCCCTAGGCCGGGATCCGGCTGTTTTAGGTCGGCGGCGGCTGGCCGGTGGATATGGCGGCGGCCCGATCGTGGCTGGGTGTTGTTAGACTTAATTAAAACATTTGGGTTAATGTGTTAGGTTTAAAACTGTTGAGGGTGCTTAGATGGTTAAGTTTAAAATCTTGGGTGTAATAAACATTTTTTAAACAATTTAGTAGCTGAGTTTATCACTTTTCTCTCAAATCCGTTAAAGTTAAGGGTCAATAGACGGAAAATGACCTTAAAGTCACAAAAAGTTAAAAAAACAGGACTTTATTAGTACAAAAAGTTAAAACAAGACCCTAGTGGTACAATAATTAAAGTTACAGGACCATGAATGCACTTTACCCTTTTTTGAAACATTTTACTTTCAATATTGATTTTTTAACAACAATATTTTATTTTAAAAAGTACATTAATTCCATTAAAATGCTAGAGCAAACACCCCATAAAAGTCAAATTAAAAACCCAAATCCCTTTAAAACAAACAAAAAAACATTGAAATCTCCATCCCGAATAGAAGAAATTATGCAACGTTTACAACTTTTTAGACAACTAAAATTGATGCAGGTCCATGAGTGCTCCAAAATCCCTTTTTTGGCCCATTGCTCCCTAATTTTTGAAGTTTCATTACAATCTTCTTAATTCATTCTTTAGTTTCGCCCGAGACCCATAATTCGAAGCTCCTCTGTTGACAGGTTTGAACGCCTCAGCATAAATTTCTAATGCGAGTCCTTCACAACCCTCAAAAGAGCATCCCAAAAATTTGCTAACTTTATCAACCCGTCTCTTATCCAAAAAAATTGCTAACTTTCAATATTGAATTGACTTCAATTGTCTACATAATTTCTTAGTGGAAACTTTTTTCAAATAATAATAATAATAGGAATTATTACATAGTAACATATTAAATGCTAAAAGAAGTGTCTCAAAAGAATTGAGACGAATGGAGTATAAAATAATTTATCTCAATTAAAATCTAAATTAATTCATACTTCTCGAATCATATCATTGAAACTGACTGACTTTATGTGTATAAAGCTACTCGTTCTCCAACCTCAAATTCATGGTTCCGTCACCGGTGGTTAGGACAACAACATTGATTATAAATTCAAGGAGAACAATTATCCATCTATTTCAAATTAAACCAAAAGTTTATCTTCCAGTTTTTTTATGAATCTTTTATAAAATTCTTGTATATTTAAGCCTCTAGTCAAGTTGGTTAAGCGCTATAAGAGCATCTTCAATAGTTTCCCTAAAAATTTCTCCAAAATGAGAAATCAAAAGCTACATTCTTCAAATTATTTTTGCTTCAACTCCAACAGCTTCTCAATTTTTAAGAATTCTACATTTATTATAATTATAATATATTCTACATCTTTAATTAATGAATAATGTGAGTGGACATGTGGCATATGAATTAATAAGTACTACTACTCCACATATACTCTCTTTATCCCTGAAAAATCGATTGAATTATTTTCCATGTTTTTGTTGTAATGTTTAACTCAAATTAAAACTAAGATAAACAACTAGAAAAATTCAGAAATAATATATTCAGATGACTTATACTTCCAATTATGATATACATATAAATTATTCAAATTTATATGGCTAAACATGCATGATAAAAGTTTATAAATTAAATACATTGAAAACATGAAAACAATTAACACAATTTTTCAGGAACGGAGGGAGTATAATGGAATGAAAGAGGAGAGAAACACATATCTATTTCAAAAAATAATTGGATGAGAGAGGAGAGAGGTAGTGATAATTTGTCTTGAAAAGACAAATTTGGGGAGGTCTCCAAAATCTGAAGAATGCTCCAAACTTGTAGAAAGCTTTTAATTTTTTTTTTCTTCTTCCCCATTTTGGAGAATAAGATAGGAAGTTGTTGACCTAAATAATACCCAAAATTCTTCAAAAATGAGTATTTCAATAAAATAGGGAAACTGTTGTTGCAGATGCTGTAAGTACACAAGATAGAGATCTCCGATTCAAACTTACCTTCATCATTCATTGCTTGTAAAAAAAATAAAATACTAATTTGAATCTTATAATTAATGGAAAAGGAAAGAAATAACTAGAAAAACTTCTGGGAGCCTTGCAAGTCCAACTAGCACTACGTAGAAAATACAGTTTTTACCGTGGCCCTTACTGGGGCAAGTGTTGTGGTAAAGCCCGGGGCACGGTAAAGTTCTCTGCCAGCTCGTTTCCAAAGTTTACTGCGTCCCTTTGCGCGGTAAGAATTTTTTACCGCGGCTCTTTGCGCGGTAAGGCCGCAGTAAGATTTTTTTTCATCTACTTCTTCTTTTGCATTTTCTTTCTATTCATAGTCCTTCAACTTCTTCCTTCATCTACTTCTTCTTCTTCTCCCGTTTTCATCTTCATCTTTCTTTCTTTCTTCTTCTTCTCCCGTTTTTTTTCTCTCTTTTCTTTCTTTCTTCTTCTTCTTTCCTTCATTCTTTCTTTCTTCTCCCGTTTTTCCCTTCTTTTCCTTCTCTCTTCTTCTTTCTTTATTTCTTTCTTTCTTTCTCTCTTCTCCTTTTAGTTACCTCCTTCTCTCTTCTTTCTTTCTTTCTTTCTTTCTTTCTTTCTTCTTTTTCTTTTTCTTCTATCTTTCTCTGTTCTTCTTCTTCTTCAGATGAATTTCTGGGTTTTAGTGGATGAATTCGGAGGAATATTCATCCGAATTCATTCACCTTTTTTAAAATTATTTAAAATAGTTACTGCGATCTGGGGCGCGGTAAGGCCGCGGTAGTACTGCGGTTTGGGGTGCGGTAAGGCCTCTACCGCGAGCTTATTTACCACGGCCCTCCCCGCGGTTGTTGTCGTGGCGCTATTGCGGAAGAGGCCTCGATAAGTCTTGTTTTCTTGGCTTAGTGCAGTTCTATATCTTAAATTGCTCAATTGTGTCGAAGATTATGAGGCATGCATGGTGTTAGAATACTTGGAAAAAGGCAACCTTCCCCAAACACCTGTTATTTACATATAGAAAAATAAAAACAATCCACACCAGTGGGTATCATCAAGGGAGCACCCCCGCCCCCCGGATCTAAAAAATTAAAGTGTGTAAAGTTTGTAAAATTTATATACTTTTAATCGAAATGTATTTTAATCTATCAAAAAATTTACCTATATATATTTGTTTTTTTCCGCACACCTAATTTTCAGAGACTGGATCGCTACTGATCCACACATGATTTATATGAATATACGCTACTAACCACATCTAAATCTTTCTCAACAATTAGTACTCCAAACAGGTTAGAAAAAAGAAAAATACCAATCGAGCCACTAGAAATTCCAATTAAATCCAATATATACCCAATTAATTATAATGTGCTGAAATTTATTTTCCAGCTTAGTGTGCACCCAAAAAAAAGAGTGCTGTTAAGTGGGGTGTGACATACCATAGGCATAGGAAAATGTAAATGTGGTCTCATGGTCCAAATTACCAAACCTCAAGAATTGTTAGTTCAAATTATGCAACTGATCTCCAATTAACACTAATCTGGAAAAAAGAACACATTCACAATGGAACCACCTGTCCACTTAATGACGTCCAGAAACAATCAGCACATCCCAATTAATTACTTATTTAATCCTCCTTCAAATGCCCAATCTGGAATCCCACACCATTATTAATTTATTATACAACTACATAACCACCTCTCAAAGAGGTAACTAAACTTTGTGCAGGTGTTGAAATCTCATTGATGCTCCTGTAACTTTCACCCCCAAAAAAAATCCACCACCCGGGTATATTTATTTTTAATTAAGTACTATATAATTCCAACATTTCTTGCATTATGCTCTTGACCTGTTAATAGATGCATGAGCCTTAGCTAGAGCTTATACGTGTAACACATCTATCGGTGCTTCTCTCACCCCTTTTTGTCCACAAACGCATCAAACAAACAGTACATGTTTGTGTTACTTAGTTTCTTCTAGAATGATGAATATACCAAAGCTCCTTAATCAGATTTTTATTGCATCAATGAATAATTAATTATGCACTTGAAAAATGGATTCCACCTACCTATAGGGATAGATATTGTACAAATTGATATACATCTACAACTTGCATCATTGCTTAAGAAGTTTGTATAGTAAATTTTAGAAGGGAAATCCTAGCTAGCAAAGTAGTATTTCCTATTTTAGAATTACCACTTAGCCATTATTGTATTTCTATTGTCAATCAAACTTTTAAGAACTATATATGCTTAGTGGGTCATTAAATGCTTTAATTATAGACTAAACTACAATATTTCAATGCAGTCCAACAAAATCATGGCCTAAAAAACACATTTTTTAAAAAGTTTGATGGCCTAATTGGGGATTTGTAGAACATCGATGGCTATTCTTGGGATAAACCGCTTTACGATATACTACATCATCTATCTTTACAGCATGTCACCTCATGCCATGACATTCCCCAAATGTCCAGCCACATCAAACATATTGACATCATCATCCCCATTCTTTGCAGGCCAAGCAAAACAGAGAGGGGCAATACAGTCATTTCTCATACAGTGGCAGGATCTTAGAGATCACTTGCTCTTTGAACAGGAGATTAGGATAGGGATGACTTTGAAAAGGACAGAAAACATAAACTAAAAAGGAGCCTTTTAGCTAGCTCACCAGGTATAAATATATGCAAACCTGTGCTCCAAGTGACACATACAACTGAAGGCAATTACAGTTGTTGATCACCTTTCTCTTAATTACCCCAAAGAAACTTCTTTTAGGTAATTACATATTATTTCAATGACTTGGGGTGCTATGAGTGGTGGCCACATGAGCTGGGGTGTCATTGATGAGGGTTGGAGGAAAGGACCATGGACTGCTGAAGAAGATAGGCTGTTGATGGAATATGTCAGGCTGCATGGTGAAGGAAGATGGAACTCTGTGGCAAGGCTTGCAGGTAACAAAGCTCAGTTCTTTTTTAATGATTTGCCACATTAATTATAGATAAATGTGAATGATCATCCACTAATTAAGCATGATGGCCATTAATTAATGAGGATGTGTTCTGCTGATTACACAGGGCTGAAGAGGAATGGAAAGAGCTGTAGACTGAGATGGGTGAACTATCTTAGGCCAGACCTCAAGAGAGGCCAGATCACACCCCATGAGGAAAGCATAATCTTGGAGCTACATGCCAGATGGGGAAACAAGTGAGTAATCAACCTTCTAGAAATCTGATTATTAACAAAAATCATATATTTTTCAGAGCAAGAGCACTTAATTAAAGTTGGGATTTTTATTCCAATAGGTGGTCAACAATTGCCAGAAGTTTGCCTGGCAGAACTGATAATGAGATCAAGAATTACTGGAGGACCCATTTCAAGAAAAAGGCAAAACTTTCACCTGACAACTCTGAGAAGGCCAAAGCCAGGCTGCTGAAGAGGCAACAGTTCCATCAAAAGCTGCAACAGGAACAACAGAACCAGCAGCAACAGCAACAACAACAGGAACAGGACCAGTTTCAGAACCAGCAGGAGCAGCTGCTTCAACTTCATCAGCTGGACCTGAAAAAGATCATGTCTTTGCTGGAGGATAATGAGCCCAAATCTCCATACATGCCGCAGCAGCTGCTAGCCAGGCAAGAGATGGCCACCACCACCACCAGCAGCAGCGGCGATTACTTGAACACCACGGAAGAGCAGAGCTTCTTCTTCCCGCTGATCACTGGAAATGTTGTGGGCGTCAACGATGTCATGAATGAAGAGTTCCTCTGGGATGGATTGTGGAACTTGGACGACATCCATGGAAACTTGGGTGCGGCAGCAACTTGCGCCCCAAGCAAAGTTGCCACCTTTCAGAGTTTAGTTTGCTGATGAAATTTTACAAATAATTAGATTTCAATTTTACCTTGTGATTGTGCCGTTAGCTTATAGAGGCACTGGCCAGTCATTTTTCATAAAAACCAAATGATATTGGGGCTCTGGAACAAGCTGCTGGAGCCTCTGACGATGGATCAAAATGTCCCTAGTCTAATTGTTGCGTCCCTTGTTTGATGAGAAGTTCCAATTTTGCCCTTTAAGAAACAAGAAAAAAAATTTCACCATTTTTTTTTATATATTTATTGATGGCCGAATTTCATCTGATTAAGTAATATTCATAGATAGCAAATCAAGAAATCACTTCTCCATTTTTTCCCGTATCCCAGTGTGTTCTGTTAGTACAAATTATAAACATCATTAAGTGACCCGTTAAAATTAATATTATGGAATTAACGTTCCAACTAACGGTGTTGAGTAACTATACTAAGAGACCTTGTGGGAGACGAGTAAGAGCATAGGTGATTTTGATCAACCTTATTAATCATCATTTAGGTGATATTTCACCCACTAGTCCAAATGACTCAGTTACAATTGATCAACCCTGTTAATCATCACCTAGGTGGTATTTCACATACTAGTCCAAATGACTCAGTTACAAGGTAATCTGGAAGCCCAAGCCCAACTAACTGAATAATTATATATCAACCTCTCATTTTCCAAGTATTCTAGATGTGTGAAAATTCACCCGGGTGATAAATAATATTGACGGATATTGATTCACAGAGAACATATCACACACACAATATTAAACGTAACTAATGCATGGAAAGGTAATAACTCCATTAATAGTCTTGACATAAATTAAACCTTCAACTCGTCCTATTTTCTCGTTTTACCTAACTAAAATTCCTTATTTTCAAAGCATATACACTTGACTTTCGATAGTGTCAAATCACCACCATTGTATCGAACTAAGCTTTCACAAATTAAGAATCCCCTTTATCCAATCCATTCACTACGTAGAAGAGCTGCGGTTTCTTTGCGGCCTCTGCGGCTTCCGCCGCGATAAGTGGATTTCTCTACGTAGTGGTTCGTCACGGTTGAAGTAATGAATTAATTCGGATTATCATGAACCAAATGGCCACAAAATCTATCAACTTTCTATGTTCAGAGGGAGTACAAAGAAAAGCCACAGACACTATATATTTGAACAATTCTTATTTGCAGCAACATAAAAGATTTGGAAATTTTCATTTACCCTCGATGTTTACTATAATCTTCACTTTACCCCGTATTTTCGGCATTCGTTGAAAACCTACAATATACAAAAACACCATGAATGGTAATTTTCGTTAGTAACTCTATTTGTTTTCGGGTTTAATTACAATAGCAGAACACCAAAGTTATTAACCCTACAAAGTTACCCTAAAGTTATTTTATTTATATATGCACCCTGCTTATTCTCTCCCCATGTGTCGTCTTCAACTCAGCCTGAGAGCCTCATCACTCAGCCTACAAATTATCCACTCTTTTGGGAAAATGAGATAAATTAATGGGTGGGTTCTGTTCAAAAAAAATCATCTGCGTCCAAATCACTATACTCTACGCCCTGCGTATCCTAGTTGAAGTACGCCCGCTCCCAACCCAAAACCCTAATCCTAAACCACCGCCGTCACATCTTGGCGACGATCCCAATCCAGATTCATCGGAGCTTGATTACGTCGTTGATACCTGTTTTATTGCGGCTATTATTGCATAAATGGCCGTATTACAAAGATGTCGCAATAGAAGGCGAACTAATTGTCGCAATAACACCATATTGCAGCTTAAGGCGCAATAAGGCCGCAATACACTTAATTTTAGTTGCTCCACTCCATCATTTTCATTATTTTCATCCGGATTCAAAACTCTCTCTCGCTCTCTCTACATATCTATCTCTTCATTTTCTCTTCTTCCATTGCTCTCCTTTCCTCTTCTTTCTTGTAGAGAGAGATCAATTGAAGTTAAAAAGCATGAAGATTTAAGGTACTCCACTCTTTCTTTTCATTTCATCATCATGTTATTTCTATTCCTTCAATTTCCCAACATCCGGTACTTCCACTTATGATCTAGGTGGTGGATAACGGCGGTCGATGGTGGTAGAAAGAGGAGCGGTGCAGAAAGGAGAAGAAGAAGATTTAGATGTTATAATTTCAGATCTTAGATTTTTTAGTGTTGATCAAAGGTAGATCTAGGTTTTTTTCCCTTCTGGTTTTGTGTTTAACTTTAGTTGTACATTAACCCATTCTTAGTTGTTGTTCAAGAAATTGAAGAAATGAAAGAAAAATGTTTGAGTTTGGTCTTTTGAATACGAATTTCTGTTCAATTTTTGGGTTTTGTTGTGTTTAAGGTATAATGGGTTGGAGATGATGAATTTAGTTTTTATTAAAATATAGTTTAATGCGGCCATGTCCGCAATAGGCCGCAATACGTATTGCGGAATGGGCCGCAATAAGTCTGCTAATGCGAACTTAGATATTGCGGCTGTATTGCAGCCTATACCGTGCTAAATAATGCGGACTAATTGCGATATGGCCGCAATATTGTTTGTTCCACGACGTAGTGTGATTCGGTTGGGAGAAAGGGGTTGGGCGTAGAGGCCACTGCATGGAGGCGATCAGTGGCGGCTTGAGGTTTAGGCTGGAGCCAGGGCGAGGTTTAGGTGGGAGGTAGGGCACAAGGAAGAGAGAAGATATGCTGGAGGTTTGGGTTGGGGAGGTCTGCTTGGCACGATGAAGATCAAAGATAGATAGGTAAGAGAGAGGAGAGAAAAAGGGTAAGGTTGTAAAAGGTTTAAAATAATAAGGGTAAATAATTATGATAAAACTTTGGGCTCAATTTTGTAATTAAACCAAAATTCCGACGAATTAATTAACATAGATTAACCTCCAAGGGTTTTTTTTTATTTGTTATTTTATCCTAATAAAAGAAAAGAAAGAGGACTGAAGTTTTAATAGAACACGGAATTAAAGTGCAGTGTAGCCGGAAAAGGACAAGTACTTTGTTACGGATAGCTTTATGAGTTCTTAATTCTTCTTCTTCTACAGCTCTATGGTTGTTTTGTTGTTTTGTTGTTTTTTTTTTGGGTACAAATCTTTTTGCTTACTTTTTAGCTTATCTTTGCCCAAGCATTCTGGCTATAATAATAAAGTAACAAGGAGTGATGTTTAATTATCATTTTATTTGGTTGTGATGAGATCAGAACTGGATTCTCAAATATTGCATATCATCTCGCATGTAATTTTCCTTTTTCTAGATTTCCTCTAATGATTTTTCTCATCCTTTAATTATCTGCAAAAGGCTACAATAGTCATCAATTTATTATTGTACATCAATAAGTTAAAACTTCTATATCAAAATGCTAGACGGTACAATTATTCTGGGGCCGGAAGTAATTTTTTAACCCATTTTAATTTGCATTATATATATATATATGTACACTTCACTTTCCTCAATATTTTAAAGATTGTACAATTTATTTTAGCCATTTTACAGTATTTAATTTATGATTTTTTATGCATATTTAGACATCTAAAGTTAAATATTTTTTGTGTATCATAATTTCCAATATACCTTTTCTAAATAGATATTTTTTAATTTGTTTGCACTATTTATTTTTATAAATATTTGAGTCAAACATTAAATTTTAAAACATAAAAATTAAATGGTACAATCTTCAAAGTACGGAGGGTGTAAACCTAACAAACAGGGGCCTAACTCTGAGGGTAAACCTAAAAAGCTATAGCGAGAATAGCTAAGTTGAATCCAAACACTGACGGATTTAGGATTTTTAAGAAGATATGCCCATTTAAACATTTCAATAAATGTTACATTCCTCATTCCAAAATTTTAACAACATTTTAACTTGATATGAGGATTAAAGTGAGAAATTTTTAATTTTCTTACTTTCCTATTTTCCGTTTTTCTAATATAAGATGTAACTAGGCAAATAAGCCGATAAATGCACACCAAAATCAACTATAAAAATGAGCCATCTAAAAAAATTGAAGAGAAAAAGATATTTGTAAAAATAAAAAGATATTTGCAAATTTTTTGACGTCTCTTAGTGTTGCAAAATATTTGAAACATATGAATTATAAATATAGAAACACATCACAAAATATAGAGGATCCATTACAAACTTTAAAGATTAATCTAACAAATTATATACCATATATACACATTATAAAGAATACACCCTTTCATATACTACATAGATCCGCCTTTGCATCCAAACAAAGCAAAAACCCAAAGTAGTGCAAGAAAAACCTAAAAGCCAAGAATACTATATATCATCCTTCAAAATCCAAAGAGTAAATTCCGCATACCCCATTTTAAGTTTCGGTGATCTATTTTAGTC
Source organism: Stellera chamaejasme (assembly GCA_024586325.1). Classification (NCBI taxonomy): domain Eukaryota; kingdom Viridiplantae; phylum Streptophyta; class Magnoliopsida; order Malvales; family Thymelaeaceae; genus Stellera; species Stellera chamaejasme. Next base: position 36,926,418 of record CM044984.1, read on the forward strand.
CCGTTTTAAGTATTTGAGTCAATCGAATCCCATTTTTTGAATTCGTGACCTAATGAGGTCCTTTCCGTCCACCCCTTCCGTTTTCTTGGACGGAAAGCTGTGAAATGTCGAATTTGCCCTTAGTGTGTCTGAGTTGTCAGCTGAGGTGGATATAAAATCCGAAAAATCCGAAAAAATAGGAATAAAATCCGAAAAATCCGAAAAATCCAAAATAAAATCCGAAAAATCCGAAAAAATAGGAATTAAATCATATAAATAGGAATCATATAATTATATAATTATCATATAATTATATATCCGAAAAATCCGATAATAATTAAATAATCCAAAAAATCCAAAATAAAATCATATAATTATATAATTATCATATAATTATATATCCGAAAAATCTGATAATAATTAAATAATCCGAAAAATCCAAAATAAAATCGAGAATTAAATCATATAATTTTATAATATGATAATTATATAATTATATGATTCCTATTTATATGATAATTATATAATTATATGATTTTATTCTCGATTTTATTTTGGATTTTTCGGATTATTTAATTATTATCGAATTTTTCGGATATATAATTATATGATAATTATATGATAATTATATAATTATATGATTTTATTTTGGATTTTTCGGATTATTTAATTATTATCGGATTTTTCGGATATATAATTATATGATAATTATATAATTATATGATTCCTATTTATATGATTTAATTCCTATTTTTTCGGATTTTGTGGATTTTATTTTGGATTTTTCGGATTTTTTCGGATTTTATTTTTTTCGGATTTTATATCCACCTTTTGCTTGCCCTTTTTTCGGATAATTATATAATTATATGATTTTATTTTGGATTTTTCGGATTATTTAATTATTATCGAATTTTTCGGATATATAATTATATGATAATTATATAATTTTATGATTTTATTTTGGATTTTTTGGATTATTTAATTATTATCGGATTTTTCGGATATATAATTATATGATAATTATATGATTTTATTTTGGATTTTTTGGATTATTTAATTATTATCGGATTTTTTGGATATATAATTATATGATAATTATATAATTATATGATAATTATATAATTATATGATTCCTATTTATATGATTTAATTCCTATTTTTTCGGATTTTTTGGATTTTATTCCTATTTTTCGGATTTTATTCCTATTTTTTCGGATTTTTCGGATTTTATATCCACCTCAGCTGACAACTCAGACACACTAAGGGCAAATTCGACATTTCACACTTTCCGTCAAGAAATCGGAAGGGGTGGACGGAAAGGACCTCATTAGGTCACGAATTCAAAAAATGGGATTCGATTGACTCAAATACTTAAAACGAACTAAAATAGGTCACCGAAACTTAAAATGGGACTGCATACGAATTTACTCAAAATCCAAATGATAAAAGAGCACAGTAAATAAGCATGCACAATGGTGGAGATGAGAATGGATGTGAAGCGCAAGATGAAGAGCCAACTCTGATCGCCCAGCTCCAACTAGCCATATCACTTCAGACAAGCACCTGAACATAGCATTCTCAATAAGCACAAAGGCAACTAACCACCGCCCAAGTTGTATCAAACAAGCTTGATTTTGCTTAGTCCTTGCATAGGTACTTGGGAGGGAGAGGAAAAGGCAACACTTCACCTGCATGCAGAACATCCAATACCAGCAACCACATATTGTTTCGCAAATCACCATCCCCAAGCCAATTCAAAATACTGAATGCATAGGGGAAGCTCTAGACCTCATGCACTTAGGAATTAGCCTATCACTACTTTAGGGAGGGTGAGCATTCGCTCAACCCTGCCGTACCAGACTCCTGCTCGTCCTGCTTACCCTCGACAGGACCTATCCTTGCTCTTTTGCGTTTTAACTACCAATTTTACCTTTTACCTAAGGCCTTATTACCTATTGGCCCTAAATTATGTTGACTCACCCACTTTAGTCTTTGGATTATAAATCGTTCTAACTCAATCCTTCAATTATGTAAGTTCAAGCACTTTAATTTATCGACTCGATAACTTGCTCAACAGGGTTTCTAACATCCTTAGTTTTTTTACGGATTAGTGATTTGTTTGTGAGGATTTAAAATTTTGGGTTGTAAGTACTAAAGTTTCAAACTATAAGGAGTTGCAGTGCACAACCTCAGCCCTGTCCTCTTTTATTGCGGTCGTAACATCAAACGGAAACAACACCATTGGATTCGACTAAGTGAGAACGAATTATAATTCAATGATTAAAACAATTGAGTTAACATAGTTCAAAGAACCAATAGGCAATGAGGCTTTTCTCTTACTTGTTCTCCTTCACAAACCCAACCACCATCCATCTCAACTCTCCCTCTAGCCCCCGGTGCCATTGGCCAATAGGCTCCAACCTCCCTGTCAACCGCACTCTATGTAGCTTGCCTCTCTACAGTTGAACCAAACCATATGGAGAAAGCTCTAGAACAATTGAACCCACCTAAATCAATCCCTCTCTTAATTCCCAACCACCAACTTCGAGTTCCTTTTCTTCTAAGCGATCTCTGAAACATCTCGCATCGGTGGGCCATCAGAAGGTGTAGTTCCCACAAGGGTTTCTCCATACTCATCGGTGATCCCACCGTTAGGTCCACCACGCAACGGTTGGTGGCAGCGAAATCGAAATTGTCCTTTCCTCCTCTATCTTCCCTTGTTTAGAACCCTCATGCGAGCAAATTTGGATTGAAATTGAGGAGTCGCCAGAGCCTTGCTTTGCCGGTGGTACGGGTGAGGATGGAGATTCGATCTGGTGACAGCATTCCACTATTGCTGCCCCAATTCGATTGATTTTTCCTCTCTCCTCCCCTCAAATTTGGATCTGAAGATTTAAATTTCGTGTTTCCAGTGGATGGGTTAAGCGGTGAGAAACCATAGTGATGTATTCTTCACAAGAGATAGCCGGATGAGGAGGGCAGTGGTCGTTGTGTTGCCCCAATCTATTTATATTGTGTGTGTATGTGTATATATGTTGAAAAAATAGGGTAAACTCAAGTTTAGTCACTTACCTTTCAACTTTGTCTATTTGAGTCCTATTTTAAGATTTTGTCCTATTTAGGTCCGTAGCTCCATAAATCGTCTCAATTGTAGTCCTTCGTTAAAGTCCACGTTATGTTGACCGTTAAAGTTTTAAGTGTACAGTAAAATGACCATAAAACCCTTCCTTTTTTGATCCGGATCGGCAGCCCAGCGCCGGATCGGCGGCAGCGCCGGATCGGCGGCCAGGCGCGGATCGGCGGCCGAGCCGAAGCGGCTGCGGTCCGGCGCCTGGGCTGCCGATCCAGATCGAAAAAAGGAAGGGTTTGATGGTCATTTTACTGTACACTTAAAACTTTAACGGTCAACATAATGTGGACTTTAACGGAAGGACTACAATTGAGACGATTTATGGAGCTACGGACTAAATAGACAAAATCTTAAAATAGGACTCAAATAGACAAAGTTGAAAGGTAAGGACTAAACTTGAGTTTACCCTGAAAAATATAAAAGATAAAATGTCTAAAATTAAAAGATTCGAAACATTTAAAATTGATGTGTTAAATAAACGAAAGAATGAAACATTTAAAACTGATGTGTTAAATAAACGAAAGAATGAAAGTAAGAGGTAAAAATAAAGGTAAAAGAATGAAAGATCCATAGTGGGTAATTGCGAGTAAGAATTGAGAATGATTTTTTATTTAATTTTATCACATGAAAAAACATAAATTAATAGAATATTAAAAAGGCAGAAAATAAAAAAATGTGAGAAATGAGGTATAACCCTTAATCAAAAAAAGAAGAAGGTATAACCATGAAATATATGCTGAAAAACAAAAGCACATGTATTTATGGAAAAATTAAAAGACAGACCAAAATCTTACATGGAAAAATTTGTGAAATAAAAAACTAAAAATAAGAGGTAAGAAGTAAATTGTCCATTTAACAAATAAAAGTAGGACAAAATTAAAAAATATAAAATGTTTAAATGTTCAAATATGAACTAATCAAAACTCAACCTATTCACAACTATGAACAAAAATGAAAGTAAGAGATGAAGAGAAAGGAAGAAGTTATAGAGTAGAATTCATGTCTTCAATCCTTCATATAAGCCCTCAAATTCGTGGAAAATAAAGAGGGAGGAGAAAAGAGAGCTCAATAACCCTAGATGGGTTCAAGAGCTAGTCTAAATGTGTGGAGTTGTGAAGACATGTGAAAAAACGTCATTTAAAGCCTTTTCGCGAAAAAAAAAACAAGGCTTGACCATTGCTGGAAATTGCGTCCAGGCAACCGCCTGGCATAAGGGTTTGGTTCGCCTGACTCTCGGCCGACCACCTGTAATGGTGAAATCTGGTTTCAGGCTACTGCCTGACTTTTGCCGCTGGGTCGCCTGACCCTCGCCTAGCCTCCTAGAATCCATCGTAGGATATTCCTCGTCCGGGCAATCGCTCGGCCTTTCGACAAGGGGTCGCCTGGGTGTCGCCTGACACTTTTTTCTCCGTTTTTCCTTGAACTTTTCCAGGATGAGTGAAATGGTCCTCGACTTCATTTCCTGGTGCTATTTTGTCCGAAAAATGGTCATTTGCACCCCTTTTGCATCTAACATGGATTACCTACAGAAACGCTTGCGCCCACACTAAGTACTAGCATAATTATCGATAAAGCACGTGAAATGAGGGCAAATATATACCGATAATGCACAATTATCACCTTCTCTCATCTTCTTTCTGTTAACTCCTTTCTCACTTATACTTCTTTCATTTTCTTCTTCTCTCTTCTTTTTTATGTTTACTCCTCACCACCACCACCACTACACCACCACCACCACCACCACCACCACCACCACCACCACCACCACCACCACCACCACCACCACCACCACCACTACTACTACTACTACTACTACTACTACTACTACTACTATTTCTTCTTCTTCTGCTGGGCCACCGCCGCTCCACTAACGCCGCACTCCCACCATCGACACCACCACTTGCTCTTATTTACTGCAGGGTTTACCGCGGCCCCTCCCGTAGTTGGTACTGCTGCCCAACTGCGGAGAGGGCCGCAATAACCATGATTTTATCAACATAGTGGTCCCTCCTCTTTAGGTTGTTTCCGGCTTTTGCCGACTGATTTTGAATGAATGACATTTGCTTATAAAAGAAACACTTCCTTTTATCATTTTTCCTTAAGTGGTTAATGCATCAGTTCCTCAAACATAGGGCATTTGGAGCATCATGAAAAAAAACCTAAGGACTAAAGTCAGCCAAATTTCATTAGAATAAAAGATGTTCAATTGATAGAAGAACCACAACTAAAGGATGTAAGGTAGGGTGTGATATTAAAAAAAAAGAAGAAGAAAAGAAATGAGGTAGGATGCTTTAGTTCAAAAGCTACCTCCACCATAATTAAGAAAAAAGAGCATAAGAGACAAAACTCTCATATATACTTTTTTCGAAATAATTGTTTCAATTAGTTGTAGTATGTAAGATATTTTATTTTTATTTTTGTTGAAGTGAATGACTTTCATTCAACTAGCAACGGCTGACGCTGAAAACTTAAACAAACGAGACTCAAATCCCTAGAACACACTAAACTAATAGCTTTTAGCATATGCGAGCAAAACTCTTGCCAGACTAACAAGTTCTGGTAGGGAAAATAAAACGAAACTAAACAAGACATCATGATAAAGAAATAAACTAGGGATAGTAGATTGATAGCCTCTAGTCCTCGATGAATGTCCTAGGCAATGCCGAACTCCAACCTCGAAACTGAAACCAGACTAGACCTCTCATGACTCCAGCTAGAAAACTGGAAAGGTAGACACCAATGCGTAGCATCCTCAAGATAAACAAAAGCAACCAACCTCCACCATATAAGTTTTCTATGAGCTAAAAATTGCATGATCCCTGCATAAGTGTTTACTTGAAGAAAAGTCATAAAGGAACAACGTCTCAATCGGAACAAAAAGTAAATCCTGTAAACAATAAAGATGACATGAAAGTCCACCATCCCTGCCAATTCTTCCTCCTTCTCATCACCCACCGGACTTGATCGACCTACTACCCAAGTTCGACCACCACAGGCATCTGAGGCAGCAGTTATGCTATTCCCGCCATGGTTGGGATGAGAACCTCCTAGCTTCAAAACCTCTGGCCGAGTCAAGCCACCCTCCAGTCCAACCACCCTCTGCATTGAGTCCAAGAGCTCAAACTAGTGGCACCCATCCCTTCATCAACCAAGGCGTTGGACCACCAGAAATCTTGAGTGGAGGAGATCGCCCTGCCCGTCTTCGACCCGAATCTGGTGACAGATGCGGGTCTGAGAAGACGATCGATGCTGCCGACAACCATAAACGCAATGATCCAGCGCCTAACAAGATCTCCCGTGGGGGAGAATGAGCCAGACGCGGCCTGGCCATGGGACTTGTCGCGACACCATTGGAAGTGAGCCCAAAACACGCACGACGGCGTGACCAGGAGGAACCAATCGCCAAGTGCGATTTGGAAAAAAAAACGTCCGCGTTGGCGCTGTAGACAAACACCTGACCGCAACGATGAGAATCCGTTTGTAGAGACAGATCAGGTTTGGTGTGGAGTTAAGATAATTTATTAATAAATACCAAACAATTACCGTTAAATGTTAAAAATTATCATATTTGTAGATAACTGTTTCAAAATATAACAGTCAATTGAAAAACTGTTACAAAATAGGCAGATGATTAAATCTAAATAGCACTTATCTATGACAAAAACTTGAGGTTAAGGAATAATCTGTTTTGTGGAACGCGCCATTGCATGTAATATAACTCCAAATGGTATAAATAGTCCAATTTGGAAACTACAGTGGTATACGGTGCATTTCGGAGAAGGAAATGAACCTCGCTTGCTCCTCAGGATTAGGAAGAAGCAACTCACTTGTCCAATTACCTTCAGCTGCAACTTCTCTGGATTCACAGCTCAATCTATTCCGTCTTCTGCAATTATTCGCCTCTCGTCGATCCCTCAAACTCATCAAGCAAACGCATTGTCGGATCCTCTCTCTTGGGTTATCCCAAAACCCATTCCTAGCCACCAGACTTGTATCTGCATATGGGTCGTGTGGCTTGACTGCTGAGTCGCGCCTCATCTTTGACCGCGTTGAAGACAAGAGTATTCAACTATGGAACACGCTCATTAATGGGTTTGCTAAATCTCAGGTATTTAAGGAAGCCTTTAGATTGTTTAAGGAAATGTACAGCAGAAATGTCTCGCCTGATGATTTTACTCTCGCAACATTGTTGAAAGTTGCCGGTGAACTTGGAGACTTAAATGCAGGAAGTTTCATTCATGGGGTAAGTATACAGACTGGGTTCGTTGCCGATGTTGTTTTAGCCAACTCTCTTATGTCGATGTATGGAAAATGTGGGAAATTTGGTGATGCCCGCAAAGTGTTTGATGACATGCCGCAGAGAAATTCCGGTTCTTGGAATGTTCTGATTTCGGGGTATCTGAATGTGGATGATGTTCAGTTCTCTAAAGATAATAATGTGTGGGAAGTCGTTAAATCCATGCAAATGAATGGAATGAAACTGGATGAGTACACAGTGTCTACTCTTTTGACTGTATGTGGCCACGAAGAGACTGGGAAAGGGGACTATGGAAGAGAGCTTCATTGCTACATGATAAAAAACAAACTGGACTTTGGCTCCGGTTCAGATGTTCATTTGGGTTGCTGTCTGATTGATATGTACTCAAAAAGTAACAGGGTCGCTGCAGGTAAGGAAGTTTTTGATCGAATGCAATCCAGAAATGTATTTGCTTGGACAGCAATGATAAATGGTTTAGCGGAAAGTGGAAAATTTGATGAAGCCTTGCTTCTTTTCAGGGAGATGCAAGTGAAAGACGGTATAGCTCCCAATAAGGTTTCACTTGTAAGTGTGCTTCCTGCTTGTAATTCCTTAGCTGGCTTGATGTACGGTAAAGAAGTGCATGGTTATGCAATCAGAAAAGACCTAAATCATGATGTGACTTTGTGTAATGCTCTGATCAATATGTACCCTAAGTGTGGGAATTTGAACTATGCTAGACGAATATTTGATGGTCTTGCTTTTCGTAAAGATTCAATATCGTGGAGTTCAATCATTTCAGGATATGGATCGCATGGGAAGGGAGAGGAAGCCATCTCTTTGTATGATAAAATGGTTTCTCTTGGGAATAAACCTGATTTTATAACAATAGTAGGAATGCTGTCAGCCTGCAACAGGTCAGGATTGGCAGATAAGGGTCTCAGCATTTACAGTTCAGCTATAAATGAGCATGGAATCAGGCCAACGAAAGAGATTTGTGCTTGTGTTGTTGACATGCTAGGTCAAGCAGGGCGGCTTGATCAAGCGATGGAGTTTATTAACAGCATGCCCATAGAACCTGGGCCAAGCGTCTGGGGGGCTCTTGTGAATGCTTCTGTAATGCATGGGAACCTTCAAATGCAAGATCTTGCTTATCGGTTTCTAATCCGGTTAGAACCTAACAATCCCTCAAACTTTGTCTCTCTTTCTAATGTGCTTGCCTCTTCTAGAAGATGGGATACTGTATCAGAACTCAGAAAAGAGATGAGAAACCGGGGTTTGAAAAAGACTCCTGGTTGCAGTTGGATCAGCATCCATGGCAACACGCATAGCTTTTTCGTTGCTGACAAGGCACATCCTTGTTCCATCTCGATTTATGAGATGTTGGATAATCTCACCATGTTTATGAGAGGAGTTAGCAATCCTACAGATTCCGCAGATCTGATGTAGATAGTTGAATAAGCAGGCTGCAGATAGCACATCATATGTCTCAGATGATTCAGCATGTCTGTATATTTTTTCTGTATATGCCTTAGAGAACCTTCACTGTCAAACTTTTAGTGTTACAGCTTCATTGCCATTCTTGTGCTCACTGTTTTTCATGACTAGAAGTTGTATTAACGAATGATTTTGTCCTTTCAATCGAAATCTTTAATATTTCACAAAATTCTATACAGTAACAAGATAAAAATGTGTTGACATCCTGTTACTAGTAACTGCAGGTACATTTTTTAAACTTGTGAGTGAACCTCAACTTGGGGACATCCTTATGCTTAAACGAACTAACATGGTCTGTGCACCGCAGGTTAGGAATAAGCAAAATGAAGGAAATCTGAAGAACTTTACAAGTCTACTTTATGCTGTCCGAACTTCTTCTGTGAGTTTAGCCCAGGCTTGATCATGACCATGGTACTAAAGAAATCCAGCTTTAAATTCCGATCCCTCTCAAAACATGTGACAAAATAGCTGGATGCCTGGTTGCCAACTGAAATTATGCATTTGCTGGGATCACTCATAAGTCAAGGTATATTACCATCCTCTGAAGTCAGCAGCACTGCATAACTCTCGATGTACAAGGAGAAGTTACTGGTCAAGTCTTCAGTTTGATGCCTCTGACTCCCTTTCACGGCGGTAAACAAAAATGGAACCAACAACTATTCTTCCAACCCTTCTGTTTCTCCTTGCTCTTTTACTCAGACCTCGTTTTCTTTCCTTCTCAACAGCTGGTGGTGATGATGGAAGACGGTGAATCCATCCTAAAGGCAATAGCGCTGCAACAAACTGTATCAGAATTCCTACTGGCAGGCTTGAGTAGTCACCAGCAGTTATTCCAAGCATTGAAGCTAACCCAATGCCCAAAAATCCGCTCACAATTGATGACAGACACAATGCTGAAGCTAGAAAGGATGTAAGAGATCCTTCACAGCCCTGAGGGCATAAACTTGCCAACAGCACTGAAAAAGGCAGGAGCTTGAACTGTGCCAGAGTTTCTGCCAAGCCTGAATAGCAAAGAACGAAGAGTTCGTTGTGGATGCCTAGTTGAACATTTATCTGTCTGACTAAAACAAGGTCAAGAAGTAGAGAAGCCGCATATAGAAACTGTGTGGTCCCGATCAACTTCCGCATGGACATTTTTCTCCAATATCGATCATATAGCACAGTCAACAATAGGAGCATCAATTGGCCAACCACTCGTGACATCCCAATCACTGATGCATCAAGTTGCAGACACTGAGTTTGATAGCAAAAGATTGAACCTGACAGAAGAGGAACGGCTGCAATAGAAGCTACAATCCAAGAGAGGGGTTGAGAGATGCTTTCATCATTGATGGCTATCTTAAGATCTGATAGCTGTTTTCTGATCCTCTCTGTAATCGACTGGTGTGGAAGACAATGGTCAGATGCTTGGGCTAGACAAAGAGATTCCTCTCGCCATGATAACGACATCACAAGTTGAATAGATAGAAGAGCGGAAAATATAAGGAACATGGCTCTAGGTGGTGCTCTGAGCAAAACATATCCACCAACTAAGTTCCCTAAGATTCCACCAACAGCTGAAGCCATGAATGCATATGATTGGAGTCCTGTAATACCCTGTTTATGGCCATATTCTGCAACCAGAGCATCATTAGCAACCTCTGTGAGGGATGCTCCCATATTACTGAGGAGAACACATGCAAGCAGTGTCGGAAGGGCTTCACTCACAAGACGATTCAATGCCAATGGCCCCCATGCCAAGATCTGCAGAAGGACTGAAAGTTTGATGATCAACACCATCCATAGTGCACGTTAGCTTAAAAGTTGTTGCAGTTCTTGCTAAAACGTCATACTGTACAACAACACACATATGCATATAAGAGAATGCATTACTACAGGAAGAATATATGGCAAAACCAGTACACCCGAATTTGATAACAGCAGGATTACTCGCAAATTTGTTCTAGAAACAGCGTTAGCAGGATATAAAATGCCATTCAAATCTACCAGAATTGAGAAGCAAAGCCCCTTTAACAATAAGAGCACAACAAGAAAGACAGAACAAGAACATGGGAGAGATGAACAAACCTCCAGCGGAGATATAAGGTATTCTATGGGCACCGGCAATGTAGAAAGCATCCGAAAGGATTCCATAGAGAGGCTTGGCCACCATAGGAAGATTTCCTGCATTCTGCACAAGCTGCAATGTTGAGGGATGCAGGTTGAGATTGTGAGCCATGTGGAAGTTGAGAGCCAGCCATGGAAAGCACCTAAATCCTTGAACCCAATACCCAAATCCACAGAGACCCAACATCGGGTTCCTTCCCACAAAAGACAAGTCTCCTCTCTCCTCATATTCTTCCTGGCTTCTTGAAAGAGCGCTATTCGGTTGTTCTATCCAAGAAATCTCATCTAGGCTGGTCGCAATGATGGGTCTGATTCGATGGGTCTTGGGTTTTCCATTCTTCTTCCGTTTGACATTGGGGTTGTGATTCTTGTGATGTTGAGATTGAGGAGAAGAAGAAGAAGAAGAAGAAGAAGAAGAAGAAGAAGAAGAAAATAGGAGTGAATTGGAAGGAAAAGCAGAGAGCTTTGTTTTAGGGTCCCAGGATTTTGGGGGTTTAGGGCAAATTGTAAGAATGGAAGATTGAGCCATGGCTGACAAAACTGATGGAAGTTGGAGAGGAGAGAGGGAATTTTTGTTTTTGTTTTGTGTTTGAAAGGGGGAATAAAGAAAGAATATGAAATGAAAGATGGAAGCAATGCATATTCCAGAAGTTTAAGAGGGAGAGGAGAGGAGTCTAGAGAAGTGTAAGGCGGCTGAAAGGGCATATTAGACATCTTAAATACACACCCTCCAATAATGGTTTTGAAAAACGGACCGGACCGGTCGGTCGAATCGGCTGGACCGTGAACCGGTTATTCAATCGATCCGGTTTTCGGTTTTGAAGCGTTTTGTCAAGAACTAGTCAAAACCGGTGATTCTTTTTTTTTAACATTTTTTTGAAAATTTTGTCAAAAACTCCTAAATTTTTATCACTAATTTTAATTTATTCCACATTTACTTATAAATTCATATTTAACACATTAATTTTTTTAATATTTTCTCATAATATATTTTAAAACAGTTTTAAACTATAATATAAATATAAAAAATATTTTTTAGTTATTTTAAATTATTATTTTCAATGACATAATTAATTAAAATATAGAATATTATTTTCTTTATTATAAAATGACTAATTTGTATTTTAAATTATTATTTTAATATAAAAAATGTGCATTATTATTTCATATTTAGATTATTTCATGATAATTCTAAATAATGAGTGATAATAACTAACTTTAGAAAAATAACCGATTGAACCGGTGATCTAAACGATTGAACCGATCAGACCATAAACCGGTACTCAAACGGTTCTATCACCGATTCGGTTTTTAAAATCATGCCTCCAATAACAATTACTAGTCATAACCATTAACTATTCGGAATCATATTACACGCCGATGGCGGGGAATATTCCGTTGAAAAAAATGACATACTAGTTTGATGACTTGGTGATCACACATGGCTGAGTTACATTACAATGTAGACGTACTTTCAACTAAGCCTTTGATATGGGTGTTTTTGGGAGACATTGTAACAATAACATCAGTTCCTAATATTCTATGGACTCTAGGTAAAATAAAAAAAATGGGACTTCATCTATAAAATTTTAAAAATATAATTTTATATAAAAAATAGTACGTTTCATTACATTATGTCAATAGCAGCTTTTCAAATAAAAATTCATATAAAATAGAACATTTTTCATTCAACCTCAATCAATGTTGTTAATTATCTAAAAATCTCCTACTTGTAAGGTCACCCCTTATCACCTTCAAAGAATAAATCAAAACTAAATCACAAAAGCGGCTTTCACGAGCATTCCGGTTTGCAAAATCATTAATAATATCATCAACATCAATGTTTTCTAATAAATCCTTCTCAATTGATAATATTGTCAAATAAGGTTTTTATGATCTCAAGTAGGTTTTTATGAACTTTAGCTTTGAAAAGTTTCTTTCAGCTGATATCACAGTTACAAGCACCGTTAAAAAATTTATAAGCAATGGAAACATTCGGATAACAATCTTTAAATTTTGTGACATTGGCTAATTTGGCAAAGTCGTTTGCAACACTTAATTCAGAGTAGAAATTATTTAAATCAACATCGTATGAATCACCATGAGAAAATGTGAAATGAAAATTAGCAAGTAACTATTGAAGTTTTTTGGGAAATTGATATTTTTCATTTGAATTAATGATAGGTTTAGTTGAAAAATGGAAAGAAGTTTTTTTGATACATTGTAGGTAGGGGATTGAGGATGACGAAGGCTTGAACACAAGACCTCCACCTCATGTCTCGTGAGCTTAGCCACTAGGCTATAAGTTCGGGAGAGATATAATAATTGAATGAGATTAGGAGAAAATTAGTTGACAACCCATGGAGATCATAGAGGAATTAAAGACAGTAATTCTCTATTTTCTTTGGATATGTCGTTCATCAAATCGTCATTAACATAAAATTATTTTTTTTACTGTATAAAATATATTTTCAAATTTGGACCCTTTAGCTGTTGGGTCCTAGACGGCTGACTGCTCTCAGAACCGGCCCTACACAAGATTGATGTTGGAGATTTGGGGTGAGAGAGATGAATATGGTCCGTCCAGGTGACAAACTGAAATTGCTTTGGTTTTCTGAGGGACTTGATTTGACGGATATTAATCCACCGCTTCACGAGGGAAGGAGACATATTTATTTAACTCTCTTTGGCGGTGGTGCCTCAACAAGCCCGTCTAGCTCAGTTGGTAGAGCGCAAGGCTCTTAACCTTGTGGTCGTGGGTTCGAGCCCCACGGTGGGCGTCGTACGCTTGCACTGTTGTGGCTTCCGCTAGTAATATTACCATTTTCAATTGCATTTTTGAAGTTTCGTGCATGTCAAGCCACTAAAGTTTAAACATTTAAACCTCAAATTTAAACCGTAAGAAAAAACCTTCATTTTGTTTGTGTTTGACTCAAACTAGTTCTAATACACGGGTTCTAAAAAATAATATTTAATCAAATTTATAAGTTATCAACATTAATAATATATTAATTGGAGTAAAATTATGGTTAATTATTGTATTTTTTATAATTCTGTATTAAACTTACAATTGAAATATTAACATGCATATAATATAATCAAAATATAAACTCAGGAAGATAAATTTACTTTTACTTCATTTATTATAAAAAATAATAATTTTGTCTTATATAAATTGACGAATGTGCAATAGTAAAACACCACCTTATTTGAGAACTACCTGCAAGAACTAAAATCAGGTGATCTGAGCTGTTCTCTTGCCATATATGACATTAAGCGAAAAACACATTTACATAAAGATCTAATATTTGAGAACTACCTGATATCGACATGATCGTTAATTGGTGTCACTTCATCTGCGTCTTTTTTGGGTGGCTCATCCGTATTATGTTTGTGGATGTGGTGCTTTCGTTATGTACTTTACTACTTTTTTATACAAAGGGAGCAAGGGATTGGGGATACAGTAGGCTTGAACTCGAGACCTCTATAAGTGTCCTCAGTAGCATGACTATTTATTTATAAAGATAAGAATTGACATAGTCAAGTGTTTTTTTATTTTAAAAGTACACTTCTTTATGATATTAATAAGAATTGACATATTGGTTTCTGACCCGCTAATAAGAAAACTGATCTAAAATGAAATTTGCATGTCACTAATTAAAAATGACAAAATGAATATTAGTCTCAATGATTTAAGTCATGTATGAACAGAAGTGGACAATAAGCGAAAAGAGTTAAAACTAACCCGACAAACAAAACTTATGTGAATAACTTTATGTTATAGCAATCTAATGCTCTTTCTGTAAGCAGCTTGCTTTCAGCAGAAGCCACATCCAACCTCTCATTGTGTACAATCAGATCTTTTTCTCAGGGTTCAAGTTGGGGAGTAATCAAGGAAAAACTACAGACCATGCACAAGAAAAGATACGTACAAGTTAAAGGAGTTCAGTATTAAATATAACATGTGAACAATGAGCGTGCGGAAAATTTGTGCATCAAATTAACATTAAATTAATTAAAACTACTCTCTCAATCCCCAAAATAATGAAACGTTTGACTTTTATTGTTCATTTGACGTCAATTTATCTGCATTATTATAGTATAAAAAATATAAATAAATCATATTTGTAAGAAAGACACATCAAATTTTTATTTGTATACAAAATTCTTAAAATTTTATTTTACAATGATTGAAAATAAAATAAAAAAATGAAAAATGAATTTCTCATTATTTTTTGTCGACGGCGACCCGTGAATGAAGAATTGAGGAATGAGTTTGTTGTGATTGAAGAAACCATTGGAAAAGATGTGAACGTGATGAGAAAGATGAAAACTTTGTGAGAAAGAATGAGAGGACAGAGCGGGACACTCAATAATGAGAGGGTAAGGAAATTGATAAAAAATGGAGAGAAAATTAATACTACCAATTAATGATTTGAACATTTTTTAGAGAATCAATCTAATTAATGAATTAATATGAAGAGAATCAATCTAATTAATTAGATGACTGAACTTGGAAACCAATTCCTTAAAAAATGGTAGGTTGATTGCTTAAAAAATGGTAGGCCGATTGATGCCTACATGACGCCAAAAAAACTCTTTGCCTAGTTGATGCCTACGTGTCCTCACGAAATCACCCAATTCACTTTTTTTTGCTCTCTTGATAAGGCTCTCCTAATATAATATATAATAGTAGATAATAGATGAGTCCAACTTTATTCTTTTATTTTACACATTAATAAAAGTTTTATATGCATAATACTAAAAATATCAACTCCATTTTTTGGTTTCTGACCCACTAATAAGAAAACTGATCGAAAATAAAATTTGTATGTCACTAATTAAAAATAACAAAATGAATATGTCTCAATGATATAAATCATGTATGAACAGAAGTGGACAATAAGCGAAAAGAGTTAAAACTAACCCGACAAACAAAGCTTATGTGAATAACTTTATGTTCTAGCAATCTAATGCTTTTTTTGTAAGCAGCTTGCTTTCAGCAGAAGCCACATCTAACCTCCCCTTGTGTACAATCAGATCTTTTTCCCAGTGTTCAAGTTGGGGAGTAATCAAGGAAAAACTACAGACCATGCACAAGAAAAGATACGTACAAGTTAAAGGAGTTCAGTGTTAAATATAACATGTGAGCAATGAGCGTGCGGAAAATTTATGCATCAAATTAACATTAAATTAATTAAAAATACTCTCTTATTCCCCAAAATAATGAAACGTTTGACTTTTATTGTTCATTTGACTTCAATTTATCTGCATTATTATAGTATAAAAAAATATAAATAAATTATATTTGTAAGAAAGGCACATCCAATTTTTATTTGTATACAAAATTTTTAAATTTTTATTTTAAAATGATTGAAAATAAAATAAAAAAATAAAAAATGAACTTCTTATTATTTTTTGCCGGCGACGACCCGTAAATGAGGGATTAAGGAATGAGTTTGTTGTGATTGAAGAAGACCATTGGAAATGATGTGAACGTGATGAGAAAGATGAAAACTTTGTGAGAAATAATGAGAGGATAGAGCGGGACACTCAATAATGAGAGGGTAAGGAAATTGATAAAAAAAATTGGAAAGAAAATTAATACTACCAATTAATGATTTGAACATTTTTTAGAGAATCAATCTAATTAATGAATTCAATATGGAGAGAATCAATCTAGTTAATTAGATGACTGAAATTGAAAATCAATTCCTTAAAAAATGGTAGGTTGATTGCTTTAAAAATAGTAGATTGATTGATGCCTACATGGCGCCAAAAAAAAAACTCTTTACCTAGTTGATGCCTACGTGGATCCTAGGTGTCTTCACGAAATCACCCCATTCACTTTTTTTTGCTCTCTCGATAAGGCTCTCCTAATAATATATAATAGTAGATAGTAGATGAGTCCAACTTTATTCTTTTATCTTACTCATTAATAGAAGTTTTATATGCATAATACTAAAAATATCAACTCCATTTTTTGGTTTCTGACCCGCTAATAAGAAAACTGATCTAAAATGAAATTTGCATGTCACTAATTAAAAATGACAAAATGAATATGTCTCAATGATATAAATCATGTGTGAACAGAAGTGGACAATAAGCGAAAAGAGTTAAAACTAACCCGACAAACAAAGCTTATGTGAATAACTTTATGTTCTAGCAATCTAATGCTATTTCTGTAAGCAGCTTGCTTTCAGCAGAAGCCAAATCCAACCTCCCCTTGTGTACAATCAAATCTCTTTCCCAGGGTTCAAGTTGGGGAGTGATCAAGGAAAAACTACAGACTATGCACAAGAAAATATACATACAAGTTAAAGGAGTTTCAATGTTAAATATAACTTGTGAACAATGAGCGTACATAAAATTTGTGCAACAAATTAACATTAAATTAATTAAAACTACTCTCTCCATCCCCAAAATAATGAAACGTTTGACTTTTATTGTTCATTTGACTTCAATTTATCTGCATTATTATAGTATAAAAAATATAAATAAATTATATTTGTAAGAAAATCACATCCAATTTTTATTTGTATACAAAATTCTTAAATTTTAATTTTAAAATTATTAAGAAATAAAATAAAAAACAAAAATCAGAAAGAAAATGAACTTATTACTTTTTGCCGGCGGCGACCCGTGAATGAAGAATTGAGGTATGAGTTTGTTATGATTGAAGAAGGCCATTTGAAATGATGTAAACGTGATGAGAAATATGGAAACTTTTTGAGAAAGAATGAGAGGACGGAGCGAGATACTCAATAATGAGAGAGTAAAGAAATTGATAAAAATGGAGAGAAAATTAATACTACCAATTAGTCATTTGAACATTTTTTAGAGAATCAATCTAATTAATGAATTCAATATGGAGAGAATCAATCTAATTAATTAGAGAATTAAAATTGGAAACTTATTCCTTAAAAAATGGTAGATTGATTGCTTAAAAAAAATGTTAGGCTGATTGATGCCTACATGGCGCCAAAAAAACTCTTTGCCTAGCTGATATCTACGTGAATCCTAGTTGTTCTCACGAAATCACTTCATTTACTTTTTTTGCTCTCTTAATAAGGCTCGTAATAATATATAATAGTAAATTAAACTTACGATATATAATAAAAATAATTCTAAAAATATATATTTAAAAAATTCATATTACAAATTATGATAGATACTCATATAAATTATTCAATTTTCTATATCAAACCATTCATTAAAAAAAATCATAAATTAAATACATGAGAAATTTTCCACCTTATTAACTTAAATTGTTATGATAAGAATTGTAGGAAAGAATGCATAAACTTTATAAATAAAAAAAACAAAACAAAAACCCATGACGTCTGCCTTAATAATTGTTATAAGATGTCAGAAAATATATTTAAAATTACAAGCTTTACTTACTATTTGCACATAGATAATGTGTTTGTATGTCAGAATTGTAAAATATTAGTGAATAAAATATTGAGAGAAAAAAAAAGCTGAAAGAATCTTAATGAGATAAAGTTGGTATAACGAACACTTCGCATGCTTTATGTGGATTGGAGGCATGCGAGAGGAAGGATATCTGCATCTTTACAAGAACAACAAAATCAAACCCACAGGATTTTCTTGTTTCTGTAAACCCACCAGGGCGAGCTTCTGTAATCTCACAACTGTCATAGCTAAAACTACCAGAATGCTGGTTAGGAACCAACAATCACATTCCCTATTGCTATCCTTTTTAGCATCCCTGCATCACCACCATCACTATCTCTTTGTTGACTAGATCATATTGCAATTGTAACCATCTGCAGAGAACATTGGATGATATGTAGTGATCTAGTCTCATCAAATGTTGAGCCTTTCTCATAGGTGGGTTTTATGGGATCAGGTCAAAATTGGATTCTAGTAGCGAATGAACTTCAAGCATAGAAGATACTTTAAAATCTGGACTCAAGTCCAATCTAGTAAAATCAGAATCATCATACTTTGCCTTTTCATCCAGTAAGCATGTGTAAGCCCTCGCATTTTTTCCACAACACACCTGCATAGATACATGCAATACCAGTACTAAGTTTGCAACCATAGTAATGGAGAAAAAAGGTCCTTAACAATCAGGAAAATGAGACGAAACAGTGGACTCAGAGAGTCACTAAACAAGACTTGGATTTGGCAGGTGAGTTAACTATCTGTGTAGGGCAGTAAACGATTCTTGAGGTGATAATTTAGTCATTAGCATATAACAATTGCACTGAAGTTTCAGTAAAAATCAAAAGATGAATTGTTTCAAGGGGCATAGCAATTAGCAACGACCAACATCATGCTACTATTCCTTGGATGATCGTGTACATAAGATGATGATGATTACTTACATCATCTTTAAGACTATCACCAACCATCATCACTTCATTTGGTTGAACTTCCCACACTGAACAGATATGAAGCAGTGGAGCAGGGTCTGGTTTATAGGGACGGAACTCCCTGCTAAGTGCTGGATTAAATATCATCTGCAACAGAATGATGTCCCAGAATTTGAACTCTCATATCTCCTCAGCACAAACAATCACGTGAACGAACTTCTTTCATATCTTTGTTATAAGCATAATATAAAAGGCTGAACCCCTCATACTAGAACCACATATTATAGTCTCTATGTCTCCAAAAACTTACCCCAAACCTCTCATGAAACAGGTCAACTGCTTCTTTTACATTACGGGTGATTAATCCCCTTCTGAAAGAAACCACAACGAATTGTCAGCTGCATGACATTTGTCTGAGAAGAAAGATGCAATGAACTGAATAACACTTGTTTTGCAAACAAAGAAAGGTAGATATGAAAGAGCAATGGAAGAAACTATTAAGTTGTTAAAACCAAAGGAACCTTATTTTCTTCGAATCAAGATAAGTACAAAGTTCTGCAGCACCTGCAGCACCATAGTAGACAGGCAGATATGATAAATTAGCATCTTCAAAATGTGATGCCAGAGAGATGAAGTAGTACAGGAAGAGAACATGTACAGCAACATAAACCATTCAATCCATACGCTGGACATCCAAAGAAGTGAAAAAAGCAACTCAGTACTCAACAAAAATAATGGCTCCCCAGATGAAATCACCAAATTTTCCCGTGGAATCCAAACTCAGAAGTTAACAATCAATACAATCATGAGAATTGACACACACAAATCCAACAAAGAAGCCAGATGCAGGGATGAGAGGAAAAACCGGGCATAATTTGCAAGCGGTCGAGCCCTCGTTTCTCGAAATCGGCAATGATTTGATAAGCCCTCTGCTGTTGATCGGGCTTCCAGTTTTCTATGTGGTGAAGAATGTCAATTCCAGAAGGGTTCTGAGCTCTTACTCTCTTGTACTCCTCCTCCCCGAGGACAGCCTGGTACATTGCAGCGAAGTCGATGACGGGGACAGTCAGGGTTCCGTCCATGTCGAAGACGACACCTCGAAGGCGCGCTTTGGCGGAGCGCAAGGCCGGCGTGGCGGAAGCGGACATTGAGCGAGCCAGAAATGGTAATCTGAAAGGGGATTTGAGTGGAAGAAGGGGCATTTATTTAAAGAATTTTGAGCTGAGATATTTTTGCTGCTCTGTGTTGTGTGTATGAGAGCGGGAGCTAATCAATGGCGGTGGTGGATGGATTTGGACATGAGCAAGAGAAAGAAGGGAAATTTTCAAAAAAACCCCGAGGTTTGTCATAATGATCACTTTCCCCCTGCATTTTCGTTATTCATCGGAAACCCCCCGAGGTTTGCGATATTATACAAATATCCCCTGACAGTCACCTCCCGTCAAGTGCCCGTTAGATGTGTGGGACCCACGATTTAATTAACTTTGAAACCCCAAAATTCCATCGTCTCCTCCATTTAAATCAAGAAAACAAAAAGAAGCACGTAGCGATAGCTTCTCCGTCGACGACCGCCCATGCTGTCGTCGCCGTAAAATCGATCTCCAGCCACTCCCATTGTTCAGGCCAGCCTCCTCCCCATCGCTCCGGCCAGGCTCCCAACGCCTCCTTCGATTGCTCGTTAGCTGCCCAGTCCGCCGGATCCGTCAAGACCTCCTCCATCTCACTGCAAACCACCGCAAAAAACCACCATCGGACAACCAAGATCGTTGCTCGTCTCCTCCCTCCGACGAATCGCAGCCTGTAGCTATGTTTTCGCGATTTGCTTCAAGTTAGCGTTAATCAACGCAATCAAACAGTAAACACTCCACTTCAGTCCCTCTTCCTCTGTTCTTTTAGTATTATTTTAGTCACTTAACAATTTCAGGTTTTGCAGGAAAGTCACGAAAAGGTTTTTTATAGTAACAATTTCAGCTTAAACTAACAATTTGCAGACTCGCATGTAAGGATTGATTTAAACGTAGGAGACGTGGGCATTTTGGGGTTTCAAAGTTAATTAAATCGTGAGTCCCACATATCTAACGGGGCACTTGACGGGAGGTGACTGCCAGGGGGGTGTTTGTATAATCGCAAACCTCGGGGGGGTTTTCGATGAATAACGAAAATGCGGGGGGAAAATGATCATTATGACAAATCTCAGGGGGGGTTTTTGAAAATTTCCCGAGAAAGAAAGATGACGACCGTGGTGAATCGGGAAAACCGCTCAACCCCACTAAAGAGTTTATTCAGGCAAAATAAACATCCAAGTTTTAAAATGGCCGGATATACCATTGGATGATTCAAATTGCTTTTTTCTTTTCTTCTAATTGGTTTTTTCTCCTGCATTTGTAATTTATTTTTGAGAAATTAACAAAAACCTCCATGAGGTTTGTCATAATCTTCACTTTCCCCCCTGCATTTTCAGAATTCTCAAAAAACCCCCGACACTATCCACCGTTAACTATTTCATTTGAATTTTAGGTTTAAATACAAAAATTGGACCATAAATTTTCGAACCCTAACAATTCTACCCTAAGTTTTTACCCTTTTACAATTTCAACCTCCACTATCTCACCCTTAGCACCGGTAGCCACCCTACTAGACAAGCTACATGCAATGCGAGTAAAAGGAAAACCCAAATAATTAGTCAAGGAAATTATTCTCAAAAACTAACTAAAACTCAAGTTGGCTCAACAAGCCGAGACTAAGAAGAGGTTTCTAAAATCAGCAACGGAATTTAACATGCAAAATCAAAAATATGTCAATCTTAGCATATTCAAAGGAAAAACAGTGGAAAAATCTCACCCAATTACTGGTTTTGTCACAACTGGCCGGGAATTCGTACACTCCCACCCTACTCCAGGCCACCACCATTGCCACAATTGGAGGCTTCTTCCCTGAAATCTCCAGCTCTCAATCCCATTCTCAGCCTCAAATCGAACTTGTCGGTTTGCTCCCTCGCCCAAAGAAAATCCATCCCACATCTCTTGGTCGTTTCCAGTTAGGACCGGTAACCAACGTAGCTCCGTTTCAGAATCTCTCGCCTCCGACCTTCTTGTCCCTCTAACGTTGACTCCAGCTCTCTTCGCATGATTGTCGCGAATCTTGGCAAACATAACTCACCACATTGGGTTGTGGTGAATGTGGTTGAATTTTTTGTTACGATTTTGGGGGTAGCTCATCGTCGATCGACGTTGTCTCTGAATACAAGAAGCTCCGTTGGTGTCTTGGCGAATGAAAAGGACTGATTACATCCTCCGATCCCTCCATCAATTCCCACTTGTTGATCGTCTCCGGCTCGTAAAGGAGTGTCCGCGTCTGCGTTCTCAGTAAGATCTTCATGATCTTGTCTCCTATCATTTTAGACCAAATTTTGGCTTCCAACACTCCGCCTGGAAACTTTATCTTCTTCTTCTCCTCGCCGGCTGGTCCAATTTTAAGTTTCCATTTAATTTTTTGCCGACTAATTTATCCCGATTATCAACTTCAGTGGCAACGACGTCATAAGGGAATCGATATGGAGCTTAAATCAAGCTTGAATGGGTGACAGTGGGGATTTGAGGGCGACGAAATGATGATAATTGTCCTTTTTACGCCGCGTCTCCAAGTTCATCAAATAGCTGTAGGGTGGCTACTAGTGCTGGGAGTGGAGAGGTTGGGGGTTGAAAAGGGGTAAAAACTTAGGGTCAAATTGTTAGGGTAAGAAAAGATATGATCCAATTTTTGTAGTTAAACATAAAATTTTAACGTAATAGTTAACGGTTGTTAGTGTTAGGGAGGATTTTTCGAGAATTCCGAAAATGCAGGAGGAAAGTGAAGATTATGACAAACCTCAAATGGGGTTTTTGTTAATTTCCCTTTCTTTTTTTAAATAGTTTATTTGTAATCAATATAAAAATTAGAAATATTTGATTTATTTTTTGTATATATTTGTATTAAAATATTAAAAATAATTACTTCAATTCTGGGAAAAAAATTATATCTCTTTTTTTTATGAACTAATTCAATATTAAAATTCCAGATTTTACAACACTCTCCACAATTTAAAAAGGCTAAATTGGTGTATAACTATAACTTGAGGAGCAATTCATTCATGCCCAAACTAAAAGTCGGGAAAAAAAGGCCAGGATTATTATTGGACAAACAAGGGCCTCGATCTGGCCAACTCGACACTCAACACATGGACGTTCGTGAGTCGTCGGTCGTTTCAAAGTTAACGTGTTTTTATGTTTAAACCTTTAAACCTTTAAACATTTGTCATTTCCCCTGAAATATTTTTTAACTTAGCTTGCAGGAGTTCTTCATCGTTCCTAGTTCTTCATCCGTTCCTTCTCGTCCACGAAAAACGCAACAGGAACTAAATTGATTCAATTATAACAACCACAAAACAACACCATAGATGAATTATTAATTAGCTAATGCCAAGTCAATATTTTTTATTCAACCCACCGTAGACAGTAACTCTTAAGTAATAACATACTCACACATGCCTGGTGAAACAATCAGCTACAGCAATTACTAAATACAGTAATAAACTAACCTTACCAAAATTACCTTGATCGAAACAACCAAGTTCTTGCACAAACATAGTAAATTAGTGCATGTAGTCTTTGAATTAATCAATCAAAGATAAGAAGGATATTACCCATTTTATGCAATGCAGCAAGAACTATCGGTTGAAGCCCAGCCTCTTGTTCGTTCCATCCTCCTCGCCGGAAGTCATGAATCACTTAGAACTGATTCGTCCCAACCCTCACTCTCAACTAATCCTTGTTGGATTCGGTGAATTTGTGTACGGCTGGAGCGAATTGTTCCATGGCTGTCGATGCTATGCCTGCGATTCTGGTGCCATGCCCTCTTGTTTCCGTCGCCTTCGCCGTTGATGCTCCCGCGCTGAGTCCGACCTCCGCCACTAGCTCGATCTCGCAATCGTTCCTCCCAGCCGACTTCGCCGCTAGCGTGGTGCTGCTTTTCGACTCCAGTAAGCTAAGGATTTTAAGTTAAACAATATTTAAGGGAAAGGACAAAGGTTCAAAAGTTAACATAAATATCACTCAGTTACTTTCCATTTCGATTTAAACACAAAAACACGTTAACTTGGGAACGGCCGATGACTCACGTGCGTCCACATGCCGAGCTGGCCGGGTCTAGGGCTAAGTATCGAACCGAGCCCGTTTGAGCTCGGCTCGAGCTCAAACGAGCCCGTCGAGCCAAGCTTTCTCGAGCCTCGAGCTAGAGCTCGAACCGTTTTTTAAGCTCGTTTATTAAACGAGCCAAGCTCGAGCCTCAGAGGTTCGGCTCGGACGAGCTCACGAGCCTAATGAAATTACCCTTTTACCCCCTATGCTAACTCTTCATAAACCTTCCCTCTTTACGTTTCCCATTCCCATCATAATTATTATTCCCATTTCCCACTACACCATTACTTAAATTTCTCAATTCCCATAAATATCTTAACCAATTCTCACCCCCCATTAATTATCTTCTCATTAACTATTTTCCTCCAATTTCAAATCCCTGCTTAATTCTCAGTTTGTTTCTAGACTTCACAAATCTGCAACTCTCATCATTAAGCTTCAGATTTCACCCACTATTGGCCACCGGCCTTTCTCCTCCTCCTGACCTCTGGCTTCCACATCCCGCCATTGGTGCCCTTTATGCCACCGCCCTGCTCCAGGTGTCCCAACCACCGCTTTCAGTGAGGCGTCTCCACACTTCACCACACGACTCCAAACCTTCTCACCTCACTATCGTGCGCTCCTTCTTCAAACCTCTCCACAATGAGCAAACTTTTCAGGTTCGAACGAGCTTCAAGACGACCTCTGCTTCCTACCTCCACAGATCGATGGCCACTGTCAACTGAATCTGAAGCGTTTCTGGAAGTTCCAGTCATTGGGCCTACCGTTTTCTCTTAGCCGATGTATTTAACGGCGCCGTCGCCTCTACTGCGCAGTAACCATCACCGAGTTTATTGGTAGTCGTCAAGGCTGGAGAACACGGAGGGATCAGTGGCTGCTGAGTTTGTCGCCTCTACTGCGCAACAATTTCGAGTTGTTCGAGCCACAAGCGGAGCCCGAATATCTCTCGAGTCGAGCTCAAGCTACACATTTCAAGCTCGATGTGTTCGTGATGAGGACATCCCTCTAAGGACTCTGCAAACTCGAAGTGGCGCTCAACCTCAAATGCGCGAGACCCCAAATCCGCTCCAAGATATAGGGAGGCCAATGACAAGGTCCCGGCTCAAACAAGTCCAAGCGGGTCTCAATGCCTACATGAGACTTATGGCGCAAGCTGAGGAACAAGGGGAAGATCAAGAAAGGACCTTACGGCTTCGCCATCTCGGCATCCTATTGAAGGAAGAATGTGCGAAGCCTTTCGGAGTCTTGAGTGTAAGCACACTGGAGGAAAGAGGTGATGGCGAGGCCCCCGTGCGCCAATCCCAGACCACAGGCGAAGCCCCCAAGTGTGGGACTTCCAAGTGTAGGCGAAGCCCCAAGGCGAAGTTCCAAGGCGAAGCCATCCCTGCGAAGCCTCCAGGAACAGGCGAAGACCACAGGCGAAGCCACCCCCACGAGGCCTCCATACTTAACCAACTGGCCGACCAATCCAACCCGAAATGTCCCTTCTCTGAAGACACTTGGGAAGACAAATACTCACTTTACATGCAAAAGACACATGAACACTTTTTAGGCTAGCTTTTGCCTTTTTACCTTTTTGGAAGCTTTTTGAATGACATGCATGCAAAAGCACTTTATGCTTTCAGCATGCATGCGCAGGTGTAAGAGCCGTTTTTCCTTTCACATCACCCCTCACCATTTAAGCTAGCTTCACACACATTTGTAACTTAGAATATAATTTTGAATAAAAAATTCAGCCAAAACTCTCCAAGTGAGACCTTGGCTTTTGTGGTCTCTTTTCTTGCATTTCCATCTCCCTAGTGATCCATGCAAGAGTATCCAACATAATATCTAGTATTGCTTGATCTTGTAGTCAATAGGTGCTAGATCTCATCTCCTTCCCCAGGCATTATCAAGTGCATTACCTCACCTCGTAGTGAGGAGGTTCACTTGGCCGAAACTGTGTCGATTGTTCGTGTCCGCCTCTGCCAAGCTAGATCCGCGAATGGTTTGATCGCGAGTTCAAGAACCGTGATCACATCAGTTCGAGCCGAGCCAAAAATTGCCGAGCTCGAGCCTATAAGGTTCGGGCTAGGCTCGGCTCGAGCTCACCCCTAGCCGGGTCGAGGTCCTTGTTTGCCCAGAATTAATGGTCTAGACCTTTCTTTGCCCAACTTTTAGTTTGGGACTTTAATTGCCCATGAAGTCATAATTCAGGGTACTATATAGCAATTTAGCCATTTAAAAAAGCACTCCCTCCTTACATCCCATTTTTTTAGTTTTATTTCATTTTTACATCTAATTTATATTTTCTTTAATATTTTAGTATATAAATTAAATAATTTATATACACATATAAGATAAATCGATATATCTAATTTTCAGAAATATTTTTTAAAGTAAAAATAATTAGAATCAATAAAAAGTTGAAAGTCAAATGTAAGAGAGCTCCTCTCCATAATTTTGAGTATCAAAATTGTAACATCAACTGAAGAAAACCTCATATTATCAAAAATAAAATTGGGCAGAGCCCTGTTTGGCGAGCGCCACTTTTATAGAGAGGGAGGGAGAGCCGCAACTCCCTAGAGAGAGTTGTCATTACAGACCCTTTGCCTCTTGCAGCTGTAAGTTTGTATCAGTAGTAAAGGAGCAGCAACGAACAATCTCAGACATGGCTGCCGTTTTCCCTGCAGAGGGAACGCAGCAAGAGGTAGTCCCAGTGTTGAAGTCGAAGAAACATAAGAGAAAGCGAGATAAGCGTGATGAGGACCTCGAACGACTCCACTCACTTCGATGGAACTCTTCTCTTCCACCTCAGGACGACCAAGACCCCTTCTCCGTCTTTGTTGGAAACGGGGAGTTGGATGGAGGTCTGCGCTAAGTTTTTTTTTCTTCAAAGTTTCTTTGGATACTGGTGCTTTACGGGCTGTACCTATGTTCCTATAGCAATTACAGATTTTAAGTGAGAAATCTAGGACATTGTAGTACTTGGGGTTCTGTTTCTGGATGTTTGAAATAGTTGAATAGAGGAAACAAATGAGTAAAAGCCGACTTATTTTAGTGTCTTTTTTTGTTTTTCATGAACTTTACTAACAACCGTTTGGGATTTATGGCTTCCATTTTTACATCAGGATTGGTTGGTTTCATCAATATGATCACTTTGGGCTGCTTTTGTTGTGTGCTTATGTAGAAACTTACGTTTCCTGCTGATTGCCACTAGAATGAGTGCCATATGCTTCCTCTTAATGATTCTTAGATCCCATCCCTAGGGATCTCACATCAACTATATGATCGCATTTTGTTGTATCTGGATCAGTACACTATACATACTATTTTTGGATGTTCCTCCTTTGTTATCCTTAAGTGTAGTCTAGAGCTTTCTCTATGCTAGTTTTATGAGGAAACTGCCATTTTTCTTCTTCTTCTTTTTTTTTGCGCATGTCACTCAGCAGGATTCTTTTACTATGATTGGAAAATTGCAGTAAACCTTTTCTTTGTGAAGCATATTGGTGAATTACTCGGTGTAGATTGTTTCAAATTCATGCTTACACAATTTATTTCTTTGTAGGTTTTCTTTCTCTTGAGGAGGTTGATGAAGCTGACTACGGCTTGGTTGCACCTCAAGTTGAAAAGAGAAAATCAAAGAAACAGAAGAATAATGATGATACTGAGACTGCTGACAAGCAAGATGAATCTGGTGTTATGGAGAAAAATTTGAAAGAGAAGAAAATGAATGCTAAAAAGAAGAAAAAGAAGAGTAAAAAAGTGAAGGAAGCTCAGAAAGATAAGGAGTCTGCCATTGGTCAGTATAATATACTAGATACATTCAATAAAAGCTGGTTTCGTTCTGGATTCTTTCTTGTAAACCAATCTGTACTTTTCCTTTTTGACATTTAAAAACATGGTCGCTTACCTGAAGCTCCTAGCATAGTCTGTTCATCTGTTATTCTTTGGTAATGTATGTGGCTTTTTGGTATCTCTATTGCCAGTCATAGGATACAGTATCTGCTCATGTAATGTAGTCATAATAAAGTTTGTATACAAGATCAGAATTTCCACTCTGCTTTAGTGGTTTATGTAGACTTGGTTCAAAGGGGTGATGAAATCTTTGGATGTGATTGCAGTTTGTGAGGAGGGAGATGGTTTGGAAGACGGGACGGTAGATGATGTTGAACTTTACTCTGAATACAGTGCCTGGTATGAATTGAGACTTCATCCGTTGCTTATGAAATCAATACATCGTCTTGGGTTCAAGGAACCGACTCCAATACAAAAGGCTTGTATTCCTGCTGCAGCTCATCAGGGAAAGGTTTGTTTTACAGATTCAGGATTGTCATGTTCATTATTAACAGTTTTATATTTTCCTTGTCATGATAATTTTTATTTATAATAGGATGTTGTTGGAGCTGCTGAGACGGGGTCAGGAAAAACACTTGCATTTGGGCTACCCATACTGCAACGTCTTTTAGAAGAACAAG
This sequence comes from Stellera chamaejasme, assembly GCA_024586325.1. Lineage (NCBI taxonomy): Eukaryota > Viridiplantae > Streptophyta > Magnoliopsida > Malvales > Thymelaeaceae > Stellera > Stellera chamaejasme. The sequence continues at coordinate 36,955,340 of CM044984.1, forward strand.
AAAAAGTTGCAAACCTGATTGAAAAGAAGGGTGATGAGGCTGAAAACTGTGCACCGAAAGGTGTTTTGCGGGCTCTCATAATTACTCCCACAAGGGAACTTGCAATTCAGGTATTGAAAGAAAATCACAATAATAATTACTTATATTTGCCCATCCCTTAGTTTTTGATAGGATACTGCATCAATTGTCTTGTACTAATTGATTGCCTAGCTGAGAACTTGGCTCAAGAGGTCTTGTATTTTGTCCATTTTGTTATAGTTGTTTATTTAGGTATTAGACAGTGGGGGCTCTGTCCCGTTGAGGTTTAATTGCTTCACTAATATTGAGAGCATATGATGCAACTTTGCTAACTTGTAACTGGCATTTTAGTGCGTCTAAGGTGATTATGATCATTTGCATCTGAAGGTATCTTCTTATCCATCCTACCCGCACTTAGAAGTGCTCACACATGACCTTGTAAGGTGTTGTCATAACATGGACAACAATGTTATTTTAGTGGGAAATGAGATTGATCGTTACTTCTGAAGTGTCATTTGTGATATCAGCGATGGAGGTCTACAACCTCCTAGTCTAGAATTTAGGTTGAGGAACCATTTCATATTAAGTTATTTGTTTTATACGTGATAAGAGGCAGCAATATCAAATGCTACCACTGTTTTAGTTAATAATGGATTGTAAAGAAGCTTCCAGCAGAGGGTTCTCTTTGTTATATTGCCAGTTGTAGACCCCTCTTCAGTTCTTCTATGGGGATTTGTCTAGCTAGTTTCCTTCACAATTGGTGTGGTCTTTTGTTGTTCTTTTCTTCTCAATATTACCGTTCTTGTTCTTTGCAACTTCCACAAAACCATTTGATGAGTACAACTAAACTCCAGCTGGGAGTGACTGGTACTAGAAACACAGCTAGACTAACAAATTGAAATGCTTCTACTGACAAACCAACTAGATAACTAGACAAGGTATAGCAATTAAATCCTCCAACAAAGAGCAAACCAAGTCACTTCCATTAGCACTGCTCCAACCACCCACCACCATGGTTTTAAAAACCGGACCGGGAATAGAACCGTCCGAGCACCGGTTCATGGTCTGATCGGTTCAATCGTTTGGACCACCGGTCCAACCGGTTACTTTTTTAAAGTTAATTATTATCACTCATTGTTTAGAATTATCATGAAATAATCTAAATATGAAATAATAATGCACATTTTTTATATTAAAATAATAATTTAAAATACAAATTAGTCATTTTATAAGAAGGAAAACAATATTCTATATTTTAATTAATTATGTCATTGAAAATAATAATTTAAAATAACTGAAAAATATTTTGTATATTTATATTATAGTTTAAAAATGTTTTAAAATATATTATGAGAAAATATTAAAAAAATTAATGTGTTAAATATGAATTTATAAATAAATGTGGAATAAATTAAAATTAGTGATAAAAATTTGGGAGTTTTTTACAGAATTTTTCAAAAAAATACAAATAAAAAAGAAGAACCACCGGTTTCCGGTTTACCGGTTTTCTCCGGTTTTGACCGGTTCAACCGGTTTTTCCCGGTTTTGACCGGTTCTTGACTGCACTCTTCAAAACCGAAACCCGGACCGGCTGTCTGTCCGGTTCGCGGTCCGACCGGTTCGACCGGCCGGTCCGGTCCGGTTTCCAGAACCATGCCCACCACTTCCAGTCACCAGTTATAAGGCTGGAGACACTAATATAAAAACTGCAAACCACCCTACGTCGATCCTCACCATGACAACCTTGAACATGCCAGAAATATGGATTGCTGGTGTATATTTTATTCAAAAACTGGCCTATATGATTGGACTGAAAAATGACACCAGGGAGGAATAAAGGGAGGGAGAGGGAGAGATTTACCATCCGGAATTGGCTCTCTGACCAAGTCCGGGTAGATGAAGAAGCATGGATGCAGGAGAGGAGAAGATGAGCAGCTAGTTAGAAACTATTTCTTCTTCTTCTTAACTGTTGATAAGTAACTCTAATCTTTTCTACTGCTGGTAATTGCATAACTAAATCTTTGTGAGTTGACAAGCATGAATTTGTGGGTGGAATTTTAAATTTTTTTGTCTACTCTTGGAATCATTTGCTGGTAATTATTTATCATGTTGTAGAGTTTTTAAAAAACTTTTTTACAGGTTACTGATCATATTAGGGAATTTGCTAAAGGTATTGATGTGAGGGTGGTACCAATTGTTGGTGGGATGTCATCAGAGAAGCAACAGAGGCTATTAAAAGCACGGCCAGAAATCATTGTTGGAACTCCAGGGAGGCTATGGGAACTAATGTCAGAAGGGGAGACACACCTTGTTGAGGTTAGTGCTTAGACATCCTGGGCACAGTAGTTCCTTTCAGAAGCCTTTCTCCTGGAAGTTTTACTGAAAATCATGGATAATTTCACTAGTTTTTGCTTTTGTAGTTGCATTCGTTATCATTTTTTGTATTGGATGAGGCTGATAGAATGGTGGAAACTGGACATTTTCGAGAATTGCAATCAATCATAGAGATGCTTCCTCTTACCAAAGCCAATCCTGAAGGGCTGTCGCAAAATTCAAATGCTTGTGTGACAGTTTCCAGTGTAGCCAAAAAGAAACGACAAACATTTGTGTTTTCAGCAACTATAGCATTATCTGCTGATTTCCGCAAGAAGCTGAAGCATGGCTCACTGAGATCCAAGCAACCAATGGATGGGTTAAATTCTATAGAAGTTCTCTCTGAACGTGCTGGAATGAGAGCAGATGCTGCTATTATTGATCTGACAAATGCTTCAATTTTAGCAAAGAAACTGGAAGAATCATTTATCGAGTATGTACTTTTACATTTCTCTCTTAGCTTTATTTGTAGTTCTTCAGTTAGGTTACATTTGAGCTACAAGGTTTTTCTCTGATACAGTTTATATAGGACATTACTGATGTAGTTTTCTGTTACTCTTATTTTTAGGATTTTCTTACACAACATGTCTAAAAAGGCCTTTCTACATCCAATTTGTATCAATGGCGCTTTTCCTATGCTTCAAAGTAGCCAGAGTGGTTCAAATTTCAGTTGTTTTAGTGTTAATAGCTTCTACATCATGGTTGTATACCATGAGCTGCAGAGTTGCTCAGTGTTCTGTGCTGTTGTCTGTTTACATTCTGTCAATGATGATTAATTTTTCTTTTCACCTGGTGGAAGGAATCTGATCTTTTGTCAGTCCTGAATCAGCTGTTCTGAAGATGACACCAACTGCCCCTTTTTGGTTGAAAATTCTTTTAATTTTTAATTCTTTTTTATAAATCTAGTGATATGTATGTTGTAATATGTATACTGATTTTTTTTTAAATGTCTGTTAAAAGTTAAAACGCTGTAAATATTGCTTTATTTCTCCTGCAAGCTTGTTTCCTGCATCTTCTTCCTTTTTCAACGAATTATACTTTCGAGAATGGCCAACTTCTTAATTTATGAATAATTTATGAATAAAAGCATGTGGCTGTGACCATATACAATATGCTGGACTGGATGACTTTTCTGCTCCCCCGAATTCATTTAATGTTTTTCTGGTTAAATATGCTTATTGATACATTGCAGATGCACTGAAGAAGATAAAGATGCATACTTGTATTATCTCCTGAGAATTCATGGACTAGGGCGTACAATTGTTTTCTGTACATCAATAGCTGCTCTGCGCCATATTTCTGCCTTACTAGGGATACTTGGGCTCACTGTTTCAACACTTCATTCTGAGAGGCAGCAGAGAGCTCGTTTGAAGGTTTTTTTTTATCTTTACTTTCAATACCATGTTTTCAGAGTATTATCTCAACCCTGCTGATCTTGTCCTGAATTAGTTGGGATTGGTAACATCGATATTGTTCCTTTTTTTCATTTTGACATGAGACTATTGAAACTTATAAATTCTAATGGTTGTAAAGATATTATCAGTTTTATGTTGGCCACCAGCCTACCTAAACCTTTCTCCAAATATAGTCTTGGATTGATTGTTTAACTTCAGCAGCATAAAAAATGGGAGCGTTACCATCTATATTGAAACATTAACCAATTGTATGAGATTGGTCTTGGTTAAGAAAACCTGATGTTGTAGCCACTTCTCTGATCCATTCCTTCTTGTTGGGGGAAAAAAAATCTTGATCCAGGCCATAGATCGTTTTCGTGCAAACGAACATGGCGTTCTGGTAGCCACGGATGTTGCAGCAAGAGGTCTGGACATTCCTGGTGTACGAACTGTTATACATTATCAGCTTCCTCATTCGGCGGAAGTAAGGCTATCTTTCTATCCCTCATAACTCTTTGGATTATCATCTGCTTGAGTATAGACCAACAGAAATATGTTTTAGGTTTATGTGCACAGAAGCGGGAGAACTGCTAGAGCTTCTGCTGATGGGTGCAGCATTGCGCTTATTGCACCAAATGACTCCTCAAAGTTTGCTTCACTATGCAAGTCCTTTTCTAAGGTTGTGTCTGAAGCTCAGACCTCTTATACACACTATACACATTGCTCTCAGTGGTGGTCTTTTATACTCGCTCTAAATTTTTCTTTCATTCTTTCCTGCTCAGGAGAGTGTGAAACGGTTTCCACTAGAGAACTCATATATGCAAGAGGTCAGGAAGCGTGTATCTCTTGCACGTCAAATAGATAAAATCATGAGAAAGGACTCGCAGGTATGGACACGTTAGTAAGAGTTGATATCTGTTTTACATCCATATTTTTTGGCCAACTTGTATCCCGCTACCCTGGACATTGTTGATTAGAGGGCCACTTCGCATCATTAAAATGGTGACATATTTAGATTAAATATCTGAAATGCAACAAAAATAAAATGTAAGGTCTGGAACAAAAAACAAGTACATGGCTACAAGTACTTTTCTGTTTTATTTTGTTGGTAGTCGACTAATGGATAACGGTCAAAGACTTGAAGTATCTCAAGTTTAAAAGTTCAAGGTACCAAACCATTAACCTAGAAGTTCAGTGTAGTATTATTATTCCGAGTAAAAAATGTTCAGGGTAGCAGGCTGGCCTATTTTTTAAGAGTTTAAACTTTTTTGCATGCACCAGATGTTTCTATGCTGAGAAGCGTATCAATCTAAAACTTAGCGATCATTAGGCTTGGTTCTATCTGTGTTTTGCTTCCCTTGTTAAGGCCAGGCCCAACCCATGTTTTGCTTTCAAGCGGAATTTGGGTATTATTCTTTTCCTTTTGCCTGGGATTCCTGCTCTTAGTCAATATCTTCATCTTCATCCATCTAAGCATTTGATTGAGAAGTTCTACTTATTTGAGGTTGGTGTACTGAGTAATGGTAGCAATCTATTTTTCTGGAATCTCTTTTGTTCTGTTTCTTTTCCTTCCTTTTCTTTTTCGCGTTTATTCATATTTTCTGCAGTTCTTGTCAGCTTTTGTTACCATTTAAGAAGTTGCCTTTCTTGTTGTGCTCAGGAGAAGGCAAAAACAAGCTGGTTTGAACAGAATGCAAAAACACTAGAATTGGTAATTGAGGAGGATGATAGTGAGGAGGAAAGAGTTAATAAGCATAGACAAAAGAAAGCCACATCCATGCAGTTAAAGAAGTTACAGCAGGTTTGAGAATTGATGGTCATCATTGTGAACTTTGCAATCTCCTAGTAGCGTTTTGATTTGTTTACTATAAAGGTCTATGCTTGTCTTCACTTCTCTATTTTAATTTCCAGGAGCTCAATTTATTGCTTTCGAAGCCGTTGCAACCAAAATCCTTTTCCCAGCGCTACCCAGCTGCAGTAAGACAACAGCAGTTTGTTTTGGTCTTTTGATATTTGTTTCCTCTCACAATTTCATTGTTTACCTCCATAAAAATTCAATGATTACATTGTTTCAGTTTCCATTGCTTCTCCCCAATTGTGTTAAAATGACAAGGCACTGATAGTTTTTAGGTTTCCACGATTCTGCTCAATTCTGTAAAAAGACAAAGCACTATGAGATATCTTGCTGACAAACTGATTTCACTATTTAAACTTGATCAAATGTTTTCCAGGCTGGGGTTTCCCATATCGTACAACATCAATTTGAGGACTTAGTGAAGCAAAAGATCGATGAGAACTCAAATTTAGGTGAAAACAGAAAAAGGAAATTAGTGGTTATTGGGCAGGCTTTTGTGGAACCTCTCGAGGCACTTCGTGGAGCAGGTCATGAGGTAATTATTTCTCTCACGTAATTGCCAGCATGTGTACGACGAGCCTTATGCTGTAGCCTAGTTCTTATGGTGGTATGATAAGAGTACTAAATCATTGCCAAAGCAGACAAGAGCCAACCTTTAACTTGAGTTAAGCTGAGATTGCTTGGTCAGTAGTTGCAGCTAAGAATCAGTAATATGTATCACGTGAAGCTTAGCTAATAGAGGAGTTATGCTCATACTGGAACAGATCTCGTCTCCTATAGCTCCCTAAATTATTATCATTATACTGTCCTGATTGATTCAGTGTTGCACTCAGTTTATTATTTCTTGTCTGTTTTTCGCATGCTTAGGGTGAATATCCTTCTGTAACTTGAAATTTAATGGTTTATCTATTGCAGTATATGTTGTAGTTCAATTGATTTCTTCAACCATGGCATTTTTTCAGTGCAGCTTTGCCGGTAGCTTGTTTATGTAATTGGACTGTCATCTTGCATCACAGAATTTTACTCCCTCCCTAGCTAAAACATTTTTCTTTCCAGATCGTCGCAAAACAACTAGAACGTTTATTTCTAACGAAACTTTTTAAGTCACTTTTACGTTATTACCCTCAATTTCTCTTTACTCAAAGTTACTTTCGTCTTATTTACATCTTTTATGTTATTATCCTCAGTCTTCAACACTCCTTAATCTTCGTGTCCAGTCAAACATTTTACCATTTGTGGGACGAAGGGAGTAATTGTTTTTGTTCCTTTCTTCTATATGAATGACTCCTCTTCTATCTCTCAGGTGTCCATGGATTTAAAAGGAATGGCAGAGAAGCGTAGGCATGGAGAAGCGCTGAGGAGAAAAAACAAAGAGGCGAAGAAACGTAATCCTTTGTCTACCTGTATCTCTAGCCATTTTTCATCCCCTCCTCAGGCATGAGCACAAACGTTTGACTCATTGTTTCTGCAGGTCTTCGTGATCAGCAAAGGAAGCAAAAGAAGAAACAGAAAGGGAATAGCGAGTAGAAGAAAGCACATAATAACAGATATGATCCATGTTTGTTTTTCTCCCTTTACTTGATCAGTTAGCTGGCCACTATATTGAACAATAGATTCACATAACCATTTATGCATTCATAGACTTGTTTGCTAGCCTTTGAGCTAGGTGGTAGCTGAGTGAACTCATGCTTTTGTTAGATGGCTCATTAATTTTTATTTATTTATTTTGAAAGGAAATCTTTTACTTTTAAAGTTATTAAACTATCCTCAATGTACCTTTATTTTCATATCTTGTTTTTTTGTGTAGTTTCCAATCAACAATTACATAAAATTTTACATTCATCTTATTCTACCAGGGAGTACTTATTTTCTTTCTTGAATATGATACCAGCATGGTATTTTATTTTACAAAAGTCAGCTGATTGGCACATGCAAAATCAAGTTTCTAACATTGTCATGGATTCTTTCTTGATGATGTAAGACATTTTCCTACTTCATTGACTGCATGAGATGTTAAAAAATTTGAGAAGCATATGCATATGCTAGAAACATGTTGAAAGAGAGAGATTTTGACTCAGTCGGTTGCTTCTAGCCATCCTATTAAGATTGACCTTTCATCTAAAGCTTTGTTTGTGTGCCCACTGGCAGAAGTTTTGTTAAGCGGTTGACTAATCGCCTTGCTTGAAAAGATAAACAGCTTTGTTTTTGGAAATCAAGTGGCAGTTTAAACATTTCAAACATTAAAAAAACTTTTGTAGCTAGTTGACCATCTTTTATTTTTCTTCCCAAATGTCCATTGGCCTGCACATTGGTTGGTCTAATTTGGGAAATGGTTTTCAATTGTCAATGTGGAGTAGTGTTGATTGTGAGACTAAGATTAAACTAATGCTTAATTAGATGATGAAAAATGCTAACAGTGGTTGTTTGGATAGTTCTTTGACACTCTTATTAGAAACCTGTATTTTGTTCATTCTTTGTATGCAAAGACAATTTGGTTGTGTGATTAAATCTTTCAACATGTTTGGATTCAAAAGAATAGTCATGTTATAAGTCTTTGATAGAAGATACAAATAACTGTCAAAATAACTGCTACAAACTTTTCTCTTTAATTACAAGATTATTAATATTATTATGCCGGTTGCTATCAGATGGATTAAGACTTTCATGTTTGATTACATATTATTCTCTCATTCACACTCAAGCAAGAGCGTGGTCAATGTACGGAGTTTGGATGCGGAAGGAGAAGGCCCAAAGGCTATTAATTAAGGAAAATATTTTCTTCAACAACAAAACTCATCATTGATGTCATGATACTAACTAGAGATTGTTGAAAAAATAAATAGTGTATTAATTTGATATTTACATTACTATTTAGTTGGTCAATAATACCGGGAACATATATATATATATAACAGTTGGCCATTATGATCTTGTCTCTATTTAAAACGCGTTCCATCGTTCATATTATTTTCAAGCCAAGTTTAAACACAATTTTATATTCGATATAATTTTCAAACCATAGTTTTGCCCATATTTATTTTTCACCAATATGGAGTATATGATTTGGTTGGGACTTATTTTAAAAACCATACATATATGTGGATTTTTCTTGTTTTTGTTCAGCTCATTTTTTACCCTTCATCTCATATTGACAGAACATTCCACAAGATGAACATTCTCACGTGCACTACCAAACTGGTACAGGCTGTTCAACGTGGTAGCCCTGAACACCCAAATGCTTATTGTATCCTTCCATCCATCTTTTCTATTTTATAGAGGAGGTTTTAAATGACCCGTACTTTTTTTTTGAAATGCAACCTCAAAAGAATAGAAATAAAAAAGAAGAATAGAAATAAAAAGAAGAAGAGTTGAAGGTAAGGAGACGACAAGAGCAACCTAAATAGTTCTTACAGCAAACAAGAACAACATGAAAAATAAAAACTGATTAAAAAGAACTAGCAGTACCTCCTTAATGCCTCAAGAGGATTTAGAATCCAATCTGACCAAGTGAAGTTCGCCTTGGCACACCTGTTGGAGATCCAAAGATAAGAGAGAAGATGGATATCCGAAACTGTGGTGTAGACTTGCTTTGGCGAAGGATTGAAGATTGTCTTATTTTGCCTTGCCCAAAGAGTCCAAGTCATGATACTTCGAAGAGCCCACCACCCTTTGCGTTGAGAAGAGGATAAGTGGCGGATGCCAGAATCTTTGGAGAGGAGCTCCTCCCAAGTAACAGAGAAGAATGAGCCCATTTGGCACCACTGGAAGATTTTTGGCCAAAGGGCGAAAGCAAGTGAGCAAGAAGATATGACATGTGTTGTTTGCTCATAAGCACAAGCGCAAGTAGAGCAACTGAGATTGTCGAGGTGGACTCCGCATCTTGAGAGCTGTACTTTGGAAGGGAGGCAGTCTAGAGTTGCTCACCAAGAAAAGATGTTGATCTTGATCGGAATCCATGAGTTCCATGGCGTCCCATCATCGGTGGAGGGGTAATTTAGCAACACCCCTTGAATGAGCTTCATAAGAGAAGCGACTGAAAAGAGGCCGGAATTGTCCCGACGCCAACGCAAAGAATCTGTAACATCTGCAAAAATAGAGCAATCTACCAGAAGCAAAGATAAGTTAGAAAGATAGGTCTTGGTCCTACCTCTAGGGGCTCTTTTCCAACTCCAGACCCATCTCCAAACCCCATCCTGCCAGCTCCCTCTTTATGATACTAGACAACCTTTGTCCGACTCTAAAGCTGCAAGTCTAGGAAACTTCTCTTTTAAACTGACTTCTCCTAACCAAACATCATGCCAAAACCGAACACTACTACCATCCCCAACCTTTCTACCAAAACCATCCGCAAGAACTAGCCCTTTCTTTTTTAAGTCCTGCCTTATCTTCAGAATCCCACCCCAGGCACCCGGTGGAAGGACTCTCCTAGTACTATTAAAACCTCCATCTTCTCCATGGACCGACTTAATGACCTTTACCCATAAAGACCTCTCCTCTACTCTAAATCTCCACCACCATTTACCTAAAATAGCCTTATTTTTTGAAGCTAGACTACCCACATTTAGGCCTCCTTTTTTCCAATCCCTGAGAAGTTTACCCCATGCGATCCAAACAATTTTTCTCCTCTCACTGTTTCCCCCCACCCCCAGAAAAAATTCATACGAATAGTTTTTTAGGACTTTCGAGGAACACGAAGAAGTAAAACAGGGGAAGGCTTCCAAGGATAGATTTCAACACAGTTAAACGGCCTCCAATTGAGATGCTGTTACATTTCCAGGAATTCATTTTCTGTTGAAACTTTTGTGAGATTGGCTTCCATGATTCCACTTTCCGCATACTAGCACCAACGGACATTCCCAAGTAGGCAAAGGGAAGAGTGCCAGGTCTGCATCCCACAAACTGAGCAAAATGATCTACCTCCGGCGGGCTGATTGATTCCTACACCAAAAAGGCAGGTTTTAGAAAGGTTGATTGACAAACCGGAAACTAATCGAAAGTTCTTAAGAAGGCATAGAAGGTTTTCCAAATTTCTCTTATCCCATTGATCGAAGAAGATTGTGTCATCTGCATATTGTAAATGAGTGATTTCTTGTCCAGACGCACTGACTTGTATGCCTTTGAAAAGGCGTGCTTCCTTAGCTGCCTCCAATATCACATTCAGACCCTCTGCGGCTAAAAAGAAGAGAAATGGTGAACAGGGGGTCAATGTGAAAATTAAACTATTTCCTTAGCTGCCTCCAAAATCACATTCAGACCCCTCTTTCCATTCTGAACTATTTGGTTGGGCTACCATTGCAACAAGGTTATTTTGATATTTCAAAGTGAAAATTATAGGGTTTTAAAAAAAATTACATTTTTAAAAATTATTGGGAAATTTTTGAAAGTGAGATCTTGATAGAATATGAAAAAAAATAGTGCTGATTGCACCCTCAAACAAATTATTCTATATTTTAAATAAGTTAAGATTTCATATGGCTTAGTCAAATATTTCCAGGAAAGTAGTCATGTGTATCATTTCTTTTATATAGACTATAGAGACCAATACACTGGCCTAGTGCAGTTGAAATGAGAAAACAAATTGTGAAATTTGAGGATGTGTTTTTTATTGATGGATTAGATGTATGTGAGTAGAGAAATTTGAGAAAAATGTTATTTTATATAGAATTGATGGATTTAAGGTTGTTTTGTGTATTAGAAATTGAAAAACTAGGAAAATTCCCCCCCCCCCCAAATTTTCTTGTTGAATTGAGCCTAAAAGAACAAAACAATGTAAACCAAATGAATGAGTTAGTCTCTAACACTAAATAAATGTTTTTTTCATCATGTCATCATCAAATTTTTAATTATATGATTAAATTTTATATAGTCAGACAGTTTTAAATAAGAGGTAAGAAGGTATACATTCTTTTGAGTGTATAAAAAAGACATTATTTTGACAAACATAAAAAATAAGTAAAAAAATGTTCATTTAAATTTTAGAAACCAACACTTTAAAATAACAAAACAATGTAAATCAATGAAGGAGTTGGTATTTATCACTAAAAAATGCTCTTTTCATCATGTCATCATCAAATTTTAAAATTACTCATATATGATTACATAATAGGATTAAATTTTATGTAGTCACACAATTTCAAATAAGAGGTAAGAAGTAAGTTATCCTAGTGAAATGTCCACATTATAAGATTAAAAACATTTGAGCCAAAGTGGCCAACATGTACATTAGTACCTCGAACTATTGGGATCCCTCTGCCTCAATTGATTGTGTTCTCTATGATCATGGTCTTGATGTAAGGGACCATCTTTTATTTTTTTGTTATTATTCGAGAAGGGGTTTTGCTGAGGGTTTTGTTCAGGGTAGGGTGGGTATAGCTATAGATACACTTTTTGCTTAGTTGTATCTAGGGCTGAGAAACGAATCGAGCCCGTTCGAGCTCGGCTTGAGCTCGAGCTCAAATGAGCCCGTTGAGCTGAGCTTTTTCAAGCCTCAAAGGTTCGGCTCGATCAAGCTCGCGAGCCTACATGAGCCTAACAAACGAGCCGTGTCGAGCCCAAGCCTATTAGATTCGAGCTCGAACTCGTGAATTTAAGAATATTTTATTGAATTAATTTAATATATCTCAATTTTTTCAAGCTTCACGAGCCACTTTGAGCCTAACCGAGCCTAACTTTATAATCGAGCCTAAACGAGCTACCCCCGAATCGAGCCTAAACGAGCTTTCGAGCCGAGCTCGAACCTGTCACGAGCAGAGCTCGAGCCTGAAAAATCGAGCTCGAGCCCTGCCAGGTTCGGGCTCGGCTCGGCGCGATCTCACCCCTAGTTGTATCCTGTATCCAACCTGATTGAGTACAAGTTGGTCCAGGTTTATTTTTGTTCCCTTGACAAGCTTGCCGTTTTTTGTAGGCTCTTGTCTTGTTTTTTGTAAGTGTCGTTTGGCTATTCATTTTAATAAAATGACATAGAAGACGAATCCCGTCCTTTAATTCTTTTTTAAAAAAAAAACATAGAAAATTGGATTTGCTTCTTCAACTTTATTTTTTTTCTTTACGTTGTCATCTTCCTTAATGAATATCATAATTTTGTATTAGAGACTAATGATTTTTGTAGTCATTCTTCGCTAATGACTATTATGATTATTTATTTATTTATTTATTTATTTATTATCAAGTAGAATAGATCATCCCCGCTTACTTTTGCGAATTGGTGATGCGGAGGTGACGACGGACGTGGTGGGTGGAAGGTAGCAGTGAAGAAAGGTACCCCTCATTAAGTAAATAAAATTAAAATTAAACTGCCCATGAATATTTACATAATTGATACAGATACTAGTAAAAATCTGCAACTCTATAGGATAAAATACTAAATCCTTTTTCTATACTTGTCAACTTGAAAAATAATAAATATTAATCTCTTCCTCCCTAAATTAACCATTATTAGAGCAGAGTATGATCCTCTCTAAACTTATCGAGCATAATTACCTACGTCCGTCACTAGATTTAGAGTAGAAGGCTTATTATGCCATTGAAGCATAACATGTCCAATGAGGTCCAAGGTAGGCTCAATCAGGTGTAAAACAGATCCGATGATGTGCAAGACTGGTCCAACGAGGTGCAGAGAAGATTTCGCAAGCTGCACGGTACATCCGGTAAGGTGCAGATTTAGATGGGAGGGGATTAAATTGTAACTTTTAGAAATTTAGAGTTAATCGTTTATTATTAAAAATTTGGGGTCAAATTGATTATTAAAATCTAACCCGTAACGAAATATTCTAGGAATATTTCATCCATTAACCGATCGAGTTAGCGGTAAAATGCGGTCCGAATCAATGTTTGGGGTCAAAGATGTCCCACGAGAAAACGTTGATGGTACAAAAAATCATTTTTTAAAAAAAAAACACCTCCTAATGGTAAAAAGTGATTTGTTTAAATGGTAAAATCAACATAAACTTCTACAATGTAACATCCTTACCAATGGCAAAACTGAACCCCTACCATAGGCCATTGGAGCAAAGTATGAACATCCCTTCCTTCCGCTATTAGAGCGTAATCCATGAAAAAATGTTAAAATAACTGCAAATAAGTGTACACAAAACTGAAAAACACGTGTGGTCGGGAAAGGAAACAAAAGAATGGGACAAATTAGTCCCCGTACACAAAATTTAAAATTCTACCAATTCATCTCACATTACTACTACAAATCTTTTTAGCATTTCCTTCTCTGCCTGCCACATTTACAGAGTGGGTCCTGAGATTTCCGGGATTTAAAGCGAAAAGAAAAAAATCGAAACCCCTTGTCAAAATTATATTTACATAATTTTTATTTTAAAAAGGAACTAAGGTCAAATCATCATTTTTCTTTCACATACTGTACTTCCTTTCAAAAATTAAGTAGTTACTATACTTTTTTGGGTTTTGTTTGACAAATAACACAACTAAAGACTCTTTTCCCCGTGGGTGTCTATTTACCACATATGTGGAAAAACACACACCATGAAAATGTCTAATTTACCCTCTTAATAAATCTCTATGAAGGGTGTTTTAGTCTTTTAGTTTATTAGGTTAGTTAGTTAAGTTAGTTAGTAATTTAGGTAGTATATGTAATAAGGCATTGATTTGTTGCAAAGTGCATCTCCGTCATCAAATGAGACTGGAATTCGAATGTATTTTTAGCGTATGTGGTAAATAAAGCAATTTCCTTTTCCGCAACCAAAATTGCATGTGGCCGATAAGTTTTTACATGATAAAATATAAATACAGTAGGAGATTTTTTTTAATCCCTTTTTTTAAAAAGCAGACGGTATCCGAGGAGTACCACATATTTTGACATCACTCGGACGGATTCTTTGGATATTTGACACCGAATCATTTTTCACCACGTTACATTACAATAATATGAACAACATAAAAATATGAGTGTTCAAGTTTTGCACATATGCACAATTGGATCATATCTAGCTTTAATATTCTTGTCTGGATCTTCAAAACAGTCACCGTGTAGTGTCCCAATTCCCACATCTGGTTTTATTCTTGTTTGAATCTTTTCAAGCTTCTTTCATGGGAGCACAAACTCCTCCTTTCTTAAAATTATCATTAAGGATCTACTATTTATAGTGTTTAGAGACTTCTAGTTAACTACTAAGTATTAGGAAACCTATACAATTAATCATGTATTGTAAGTACATGTACGTTAAGTGGAAAAAAGAGAGGATAATCTATGAATCTATGGTAACTCTGAACAATATATATTCCATTCATTCCAAAATCTTTGATACGTTTGTGATAGTCTCGTTTCTAAGCGGGTCGAGCTCTCATATGCTTGAGGGGTGATTTGCTGTGGATGAGGAAATGTGCCAGAGGAGAAGATGAGAACTCAGGAGCATAAAGATGAGTGGTGGTGTGTGGATAGAGTGTACATTTCTCAAGCTTCCTTATATAGGAGTCGGAGGACGGTTGCCTCTAGTGCGCTGTGATCACGTTTATGGAATGTGCAAGACGCTCCCTGAGATCGTGGGAGCGGTTGAGGTAAGTGGGGACTGTGGCTGATCTGGCGAGATCGTGTTTCCTTGTGTGAGAGGTCCTCCCAATGAGCTCCAAGTTGCCGAGTAATGAGGCCTCGCTCAAGAGGCAAGGGATTGCGGGTGAGGGTCCTATTTGTGGATCAAGACAATCATGTTTTAATATGATCATGATGATGAGGTGGGAAGAGCGGGGAGGCCACCCCTCGTGGCTGGTTGTGGTGAGGGGGTGGCGTCGCCAGTGACCCCCTCGCGGTTGACTATGCCTTGGTGAAATCCTCGAGTGGCCAGGGCATTGGGCCGAGAGTGTTGTGCCTTGATCTGGAGGCCCAGTTGGCGGGTTGGGCCTGATATACCAGTTCGACTTTTGAATCCTAATTTGACCAAAAATTTCTTAAAATTTATTTATTAAAAAAAAATTGAAAAAAATGTATTTGGAATCCACATGTTTTCAACTACGATTTATATTTTTTCTAATTTTTTGAAAATACATAAATTTTAAGAAAAATTAAATCTATGATCCAAAAGTTAAACATATCAAAGAATTAGGAACGAAAAGTATATACTCCATCCGTCCCAAAAGTAATGCAATACTGATTTTTCAACCTTTAATCTATGATTTTATTTCTCTATCAGTTGAAATTAGAAATCTGAAATTTTTATATACAACTATAAATTTGATATCTTAACTTTATGAATATATTAAATAAATCAAAATTAAATTGATATTAAAAATCAGCTGTTATGTTATTTTGAGATGAAGGTTTGAATATATATATACACACAAGTGGTTCGATTCTTGATTCCTGATTCATCGAATACAAAATAATTTATTTATATATAAATTATAAATTTTGAAGATACTGCTCTCTTATTGCACATTTTGCACCACTGCGCGGAATATATACAAAAGTCAAGTCAATGAAGAGTTTGCATTGCATTCTACGCTTTGAAGCTTCAATTCAATTCATCATCCCTCTATATATTTGACTCTTCTTCATTTCTCTGCTCTGCCCCTCCTCTCTTGCAGAGCCTCCCTGCCTGCCCGCGGCGGCATCCTCCTTTCGAAGCTACCAACCATGGCCGCCACCTGCTCCGCCGACCTCAGCCAGCTCTTCGGAGCCAGTTCAAACGCCACGGCAGCCGCCGACTACATCTGCAACAAGTTCACAGACACGGCCTACGCCGTCGACAACACCTACCTCCTCTTCTCTGCCTACCTCGTCTTCTCCATGCAGCTAGGCTTCGCCATGCTCTGCGCCGGCTCCGTCCGCGCCAAGAACACTATGAACATCATGCTCACCAACGTCCTGGACGCCGCTGCCGGTGGCCTCTTCTACTACCTCTTCGGCTTCGCCTTCGCTTTTGGCTCCCCTTCCAACGGCTTCATCGGCCGCCACAACTTTGCCCTCAAGTCCATTCCCTCATCCTCCTTCGACTATTCCAACTTCCTTTACCAGTGGGCTTTCGCCATCGCAGCCGCCGGAATCACCAGCGGCTCCATCGCTGAAAGGACCCAGTTCGTGGCCTATTTAATCTACTCGTCTTTTCTGACCGGCTTCGTTTACCCGGTTATTTCTCATTGGTTTTGGTCCGGTGACGGTTGGGCGAGTTCTTTCAGAACCGACGACTTTCTATTTGGGAGCGGAGTCATCGATTTTGCCGGATCCGGCGTCGTTCACATGGTCGGAGGAATCGCCGGACTTTGGGGGGCTTTAATTGAAGGACCCAGAATCGGCAGGTTCGATCAAAATGGCAGAGCTGTCACTTTGCGCGGTCACAGCGCAACGCTCGTCGTCCTCGGAACTTTTATGCTCTGGTTCGGTTGGTACGGATTCAATCCCGGATCGTTCAATAAAATTCTCAGTCCGTACACTTCCGGTGGATATTACGGCCAGTGGAGCGCCGTCGGTCGAACAGCCGTCACAACCACATTAGCTGGTTGTACCGCTGCATTGACGACTCTGTTCGGGAAGCGGATTTTGTCGGGCCACTGGAACGTCGCCGACGTCTGCAACGGCTTACTCGGCGGTTTCGCCGCAATAACCGCAGGGTGCTCCGTCGTGGATCCATGGGCGGCGATCATTTGCGGTTTCGTGGCGGCGTTGGTATTAATCGGGTGTAACAAGCTCGCCGAGAAGTTCCATTACGACGACCCCTTGGAGGCGGCGCAGCTCCACGGCGGTTGCGGCGCGTGGGGGGTCCTATTCACGGCGTTGTTCGCAAAGGAGGACTTCGTCCGGGAGGTATACCCGACCCGGCCAGTGAAGTACGGGCTGTTTATGGGCGGCGGAGGGAGGCTGCTGGCGGCGCACGTGATTCAGATACTGGTGATCACTGGGTGGGTGAGCGCCACAATGGGGCCGCTGTTCTACGTTCTTCACCGGCTGAAGCTGCTCCGGATTTCGGCGGAGGACGAGATGGCGGGAATGGACCTGACCCGACACGGTGGTTTCGCATACATCTACCACGATAACGATGATCCACACAAAGCCATTCAGTTGACCAAGATCCAAAGCGCGTCAACTCCACCTGTGGTTTAGATATCAGATTTATTTATCTCCTCCTCTCTTTTTTGTTTTTCCTCTTTTTGTGGAAACAAATTTATAAATTTAACATTTAGGGTACTTTGTGCATTGGTAGATATTTTAGCCTTTTAGCTCTTCTTCTTCTTCTTCTTCTTCTTTTTTTGTTTGCAACAAAACAATTTCGAGTTCTTCATCAAAAAAGAAAAAAAAACAATTCCGAGTTCTTGTTTTTCTTGGTTGTTGGTACTTGGTGGAGATTTTGTGTTTTTTTTATAAAAAAACTTGCTCGGTGGATTTAATGCTTAATATAGAAATAGTGTGACGAACAAAAGTGAAAATTATTGATCACACAGCTTGAGTGTTGAGAGTCATTGGCTTAAGTTAAGTTTAACTTACTCGTATACATGAAAGTTTTATTAAAATTTACCTAAACATACTTTTAAAAATAATTAATTTACTTAAATTAAGAGTAAAATTCTAGCAATTACAATGAGCGAAGCTTTTATTTATGATGAAAAGAAAATCACATGCACCCAATAAGTGGGTGTAAATTATTATCACCTTTGTCTGGTTAATTATTCTAAATTAATGAAAACCACATCTGTTTGACATATATAGATATGGAGAGTAATAAAACCCTATAATTTGTGCTAAATAGTTTTATCCTTTAGGGTAGGGACCTGAAGAGCAGCACCAGTTATATTATGCTAATGCATGTGGCATTTCCTTTCAGAAAGCGACGGTGGAGGTTAATTTGTGGAAAAGAGGCAACCACAAGTATAAAAAAAAAATGTGATTTTATTTATTTATCCATTTGGGGGACTAAAGATAGAAAAACGTAATTGTGGCCGAGCTTGGTTGGGTGAGGAAAGAGATGCGGTTTTGGTTTGGGCCCCGAGTTGGGGATTAATTTGTGATTTGTTCTGACATGCCCTCAACAACAAGTTGTTTGTTTTGCTTCATGTGAATGAGAAATGTAAAAATTGGATTGATGATGGGGTTTGTCCATTTTAGTAAATTGCGATGGTTGTGGGTACCTTCATTGCAATTTCCAAAAAGTAAAAACAAAAACTCATGAAAGTAGTCATCCTGATGATGATTGATGATTCATTCAGTTATTGAGAGGTACATATATTATTATCATTATTTTGTTGTCATTGTTGGCTAAAAATGGGTATCAAGTGGTGGCTAGGGTGGAAAGCAAAATCAATCCTAAAAATATGGTATTTTTTACGGTTCAGTCCTAAAAATGTTTTTAGATTAACTATTGAGTCCTAAATGTCTATAACTGTAACTCATTTCACATCTAAATTAACGATTTTTGACATGTGGCTGATGTACCAAGTCACGTGGCATTAACACCATTACGAGGCGACCAATTTGGAAGGTGAAAAATGATTTAGGACTAATATGTTAACTGAAAAGAATCTGGGGTTTTAGGATGACCCTAGAATTTAAAAACCCTATTGTCCCTGCCCGAACTTGTTTACATGAAGTAGCTCAATCCTCCATTAAAGAAGATTGGTGTCAAATGCAGTCGGATGGTGATAGCTAAAGGATGATCTTCGGTGGAATGGTTACATGGATGGCCAGGAATAAAGCGGCTACAAAACTGCGAAGGATGAGAAACAAAGAACACTCAGTGCGGGGAAGAGAAGAGAGGTGGGGTGTGTAGTAAATCACCTTATTTTGGGTTGGCATCACCCACTTATAGGGTGATGCCCTGACTCTCGCGTTGGGGTAGAGTGTTTGGTGGGATCTTCCCCACGCTTGTCTTCCGATCCACGACCTCGGAGCGGCGGATTGGACACAAGCTGTTTGACAGTGTTCACCCGACGATCTTGGGTGTCTTGAGTACGGATTTTGTGTCTTGTGTCTTGGCGCTTTTTAGGCATGTGTGTTGGTAGACTTTTTGGTTGGTGTACTTATGTTGGAATACCAATTGAGCCCGTAAAACGTCTGCGCTAATAAGATTATACAAGATTATGCAGGGTGCCCTTATGGGTATACGAGGGCTCGTCGTATTTACGAGGAGCACCTCTCGTGTTAGTGGGCCTGGCCCATATGGCGTTGCGTTTGGCGATACGGCCATACTGGTGAGCCCATATATATCGGATGGTCAAGTTGTTCTTCAGCTTCTAGTTCACAGGTTTGGAGATATGAGAAACCATGGTGGGAAGAAGGTGCTCCGCCTGCAACAAAGGGGTGAGCTAAGGACCGCACCCGAGGTTTGTCCAGTGACAGGTCCTCTAACGCTCAAGTAAGTGATTTTAGAAAGATAAAGTAGAAAGACAAAGTTAGGATACATTTGCAATGCAAATGATTTGAGTATTTACGAGTTCCTGAATGACAAGCCTATAATTACTTGAGCAACCTTTTGTGTGTGTGAGAGTTGATTTTTTGGGATGATTTATAATAGTTCGACGAGTCCCCCTACCAACAACCTTTTGGGAGGGGTTAGGTGTCAGTGATGGTTAGGCAGTTACCGGTTGACAAGAAGTACCCCAATTTCATAAATGGCATGGCATGTGTCGGACCACCTTTGGCCATGAGGATGAGCTTTGGCACTGAGGTGAGGTGCGCCACTAAGTTGGGTTTTGGTGACCTAGGTTTTTGGAGGTTCATGAGGGTTGTAGGACCTTATTATGGGCCTAAAAGCCAATGGGCGTCAAATGTCGTGTTGCCTTCTCAGCCAAATGTCAATTGGGTGATCATCTATCCTCATTCTCGGCACCTCCACTCCAATGCTATATAACCTACTTGGCGAGGGCCGAGGGTTTGGGCCCAGAGGCCCAAACCACGGGCCGGTCCCAGGCGTTGCGGCCCACAGAACCTGGGAAGGACGCCGGGGCTTTAGGCCGAGCCGCCATCCTTGGTGGGGGACACAGTACTCCTCCATGGTGCGCAAGTGACACCTGTCCTCCGCCCATACCGTCGCCCGTCTTTGCCCCATACTCCCAAACCACTATAAATACCCCCACCTTCGCCTCGTCACAATCAAGAAAACTTAGACAGATTCCCTACCTTACTCTCAACTCTCGTGCCTCGGCTACTTTGCAGCGAATCCCGACTTGGCGTCGAGAGAATTGTACTGCAGTGCTCATCCACCTTGAAGCGAGATCATAGGAGAGGAGCAAAGACGGACGAAGCAACCTAGCAGAGCCCCATTCCATCCCAACACGTTCTGGATTCTTCCCGAGAGGCCCGAAAAACTTTTCGGATAACATCTCGGTATTGCACTCTAACTCCAATCTTTATTCTATTTAATGTTAATCCTTTGACATCAACATACTACTACTGTGCCAACCATTCTTTATTTCGAAATTGGTAAAAACCGTTAGATTCGATGGATTAACAACTGTTGATAGTTCGAGATGTCCTAATAATAATGCATCGCAATTCCGAACTCGCAAGTCAGTAAAGTAAAATAAAAGGCTCCAACTTTAAAGTAAAGCAAAGTTTTGATGACAAGCAAAGCTCCAAACTTGAAAAGGTAGTATATTCTAAGGTCATTTGGAAAAAATTAGCTCTGTAGTCCATTTTTACAGAAAATTATACTGTTATAATGATGGAATTTTTATTTAAGAACACATTATACAGATTCAATGATTTTGGCATGAACTAATGACCCAACAATTTATTTTCTCGGTAATAATCCACTTAGTTCAATGAATTAATTAGTTTATGTAACTAATAAAATTACATTTCATTTTCAATTGAACAAATTTACTGTCTTTAAACATAAATGTATAAAGTTTTATGGTGAATTTAAAATATATATATATATATATATATATATGTTTTTTTATCATATGCATGACTAAGCTCGATGTCCTCCTTATAGTCTACTCAGACAGAGCCGGATAAGGTAGGCCGAATTAGTTAGATTTCATCATCAACCCGGCCCAATTACTTACAGGCCCGGGTAAGGATTTATCCAAATGAAAAGCAGAAAACGAAGAGCACAGGTTGATGCTATGTGGTGCTCTCCATGGAGCTCATTGCAAGCTCTCCTGCTTCTTCTTCTTCTCCATCTTCTTCTCATTTCGCTCACTCCCATTTCTCTTTCAAACATTCTCTCGTCTCGCAGGTACAAAGTGAAGCCACCAGTTTCTGCTTAAATTACTTTGCTTTAACTGTGGCCTGCTTCACGACTCTTTTAAGTGTTGGAGCATTTAAGAGAAGTTATCAGGAGTGCTATTTCTCTGTCAGTCTTTCAGTTCATCAATCACTAGCTAGAAAGTCGGTTTCTTTGTGTGCGTCAGAGTAGTTCAATTAGACTACAAGCCTTTACTTTGTGAGAAAATGTTGACCGACTAGTTGCAGTATGGTTTGCAAGAACGCCTGTTAAAAATCTGGTAGAACCTCATGGTTTATTTTAATCACCAGAATGGTAGTAATTAGTATTCCTAGTTTATTACAAGTCCAGTATGCACCCTTTAAACATGCTACGAAAGTGTGAAGGGAAGTCTTTTGGCAGAAAAGACTCAAGTTGTAATTGCTTAGGACAGTTCTTTGTGGGGATCTCAAGTGTTTGCATTCTGATTTTCAACAATCTATTAATATTCTTGGAGGGCTTTTCATGGCTTAAGATGGTTTGGGTTTTGTGCAGTTGAAGCCATGCACATCTTTGCCTACAAGGATCGGAGCAGCACAATCAAATATCCGGCTCTTAAGCTTGTGCAAAGAATTTAACAGGTCTAGCTGTGGCTGCTACGTTTCAGTTGTCAGGTTGCAGTTCTTTTTGCTGCCAACATGTCAGCTGAGAAGAAGGCAGACATATCAATGTGGTTGGTTTTCCATGAGAAATGTATCTTGCCTTAAATCCACTGGAGGCTTCACTAATCTTAAAAGCCTGACAAGTCTCCCTGTGATAATTAAGGAGCATGTCTCCGTTGGGGTCCTGCGCTTCTTTGCTACAGCGCTGCTTTTCACTTCATTTTCATTCCCACTTAGTCTCGCACCTTCCTGTAAGCTCAATTTCTGCATAAACTTTTTAGTTGATATGATAAGTGCCCTTTGTGACAGTTTAATTCATTTTTTGTTTGGTTTAAATCAGATTCATTAACAGAGGAGAATCTCTTGTTTCTAGAGGCATGGAGAACAATAGATCGTGCATATGTTGACAAAACTTTCAATGGGCAAAGTTGGTTTCGCTACAGAGAGAATGCACTTCGCAATGAACCTATGAATACACGGGAAGAAACCTGTGAGCCATCTTTCTTTGAGCAATATCACCTTTTCCAGAATTCCTTACTGTTTTTTAATTCATTTGTATTATGATTTTATGTCTTGTGTAGCAGTTTTCACCGTAGTGCTCTATGGGTGAGCTGACTGAAGAATGACACTGTTGTCTTAAATAACAACTGTGAATGATAGAGACTTAGAGCTTGGTTTATTCTGTTTTATTCAAGTTTGTTTATCTAATATGTTTGCTAATGGATCTAAGCTGCATACCGTTGGCACTTTGAGAACAAGTGATCTGGTAAAGATTGGTTCAGAATTATTTCCAAACATGTTTATACCCAATGCAGACTTTTAGTTTTGACACTCCATAAGAATCTAATGGTTTCAGTGGCTTGGATTCTGATAGTTATATACGGAGTATTTTTTTTAAATGGACATATCAATCTCTAAGTATCGAGATATTCTGAAATATGAAATTGTGTTTAAATGCAGACGCAGCCATAAAGAAAATGCTTGCCACATTGAATGATCCTTTCACTCGTTTCCTTGAGCCCGAGAAGTTCAAGAGTTTGAGGGTATGGGTAATTTCTTCATACATCATGACATAAATGGCATTTAGTTGTGGAAAACTGAAAAACTATTTTCCCTTTCCTTTTCATTTTCTATTTCAGATTTCATTTTCCATATCAAATTTTCGAAACTAGTTTTAAGAAAACACCTTTTGTGGGTGTTAGAAAAAAGATATATAGTGGTGTTTCCATATAAACATAATGAATTGAAAATACTATGCTTTAACTGTAAGTTAAAAAAACGACT
The DNA here is from genome assembly GCA_024586325.1 of Stellera chamaejasme. Classification (NCBI taxonomy): domain Eukaryota; kingdom Viridiplantae; phylum Streptophyta; class Magnoliopsida; order Malvales; family Thymelaeaceae; genus Stellera; species Stellera chamaejasme. The sequence goes on from CM044984.1 coordinate 36,979,026, forward strand.
AGGTACCTTGTTAAAATATTTCCCCTAAATCTCACTAAAATTCATTTTTTTGAATCATTGTAAAATGAAAATGAGTCTACTAGACACATTTTCCTTTCATTTTATATTTGGCAGAAAAAATTTCATAACTAAACAAACTCAACATGCTTCTTAGTTCAAAGTGCCTACCCGTTTCCCTTATCATGCTAAAACTTGTTTGAAGGCAGTCAGGAACACAAGGTGCTCTTACAGGTGTGGGCCTTTCAATCGGTTACCCTACAAGATCTGATGGATCACTGGCAGGACTAATTGTCATTTCAGCAACTCCTGGTGGTCCTGCAAATAGAGCAGGCATTTCATCTGGGGATATTATTTTAGCAATAGACAATACAAATGCTGAAAGCATGGGTATATATGATGCAGCAGAGAGACTGCAGTAAGCTTTGTTTTTTCCCTTTAGTTATAAATGTGTGTCATTCTTAGTTCGAATCTATATTTTATTTTATTTCCATCAGGGTTATTATGTGGTAAAACACAGAAAACTAATGGCAAAATTGATTAGATAAACCATTTTTTTGTCAGCCAACAATAAGGGGTGAAAAAAGAAAAAAAGAAAAACCCAGCCTTCACCATGTTTAAAGCTAAGTGGTTATTGCAAATGTTCAATTTGGATATGCTTATTTCTTCACCCCTCCATCAGTCATTAAACTTGAACCTGTGGTTAGATATAAAAATTTGGCATAACTTTGGTCATGTTCGTAAGACTTGCGAGTCAGTTGCTTAAGCATGCCTATAAGATAGGGATATCGAAGTAAGAAGGAAACTCTCTATAAACTCTCGTTAGTAAGGGAAGGTAGATTCGATTTGCTAAATCAAGAGAAGAGAAGCCTTCGGAGTATATTTTTATTCTGTCTTTTGTTAATCATGAAAGAAGGAAGATGGGTGTAAAATCCTATCGGTACAGTTGTTCCCAGCTATTCCTTGTTTCAATCTCATATTTTTAAGAATGTTGCTTCCTATCTTTAAATCTCAATTTTAGTAATTTCTGAAGCTGTGTTTTGAACTTATGAATTCTCAAATGTGCTTTTCCTCCACTTTCACTTCAAAGGATAGTTAAAATTTCTTGAACTAGTGAATTGTATCAGTGAATCTTAGGTAAAAGAGCACAACCCAACTATTTGATCTTGCAGTCAATTTGACTGAGTTTCTTTTACTCATTTGGTGATTTGGGTTTCTGTATTTATTGCTTACTTTTGTGCAATTTTCATCGAGCATGTTGCAGGGGACCTGAAGGCAGTTATGTGGAATTAACAATTCGCAGTGGATCTGAAATAAAACACCTGGAATTGGTGTAAGTTATCATTGATCTGTGTTATAGATCTAAAAAAACTGGGCTTCAGTTAAGTTTTATAGTCAAGTTGCTCACTCACCCACGGGCTTCTTCATATCAATTTTGTACATCCATATAATGGCAATGCTACTTTTAGATTCTGTTTTAATTACCGGCACAGAAATATTCTGTAAGGTTTAGACCATTCCAACTCTAGTCCACCAACAAAACAAGTTTTTGCATGAAATAATCAGGCTTCCAGTTTGTTATATGATATAAGTTGACACTTTTGGATTTGAAACTAAATGGTAACCGGTAGTTCCTCAGGCGAGAGAAAGTTTCTCTGAACCCTGTGAAGTCCAGACTATGTCAGATTCCTGGGTCTGCGAAGGATTCTCCAAGGATTGGTTATATTAAGCTAACTACATTCAACCAAAATGCTTCACGTGAGTATTAATACGGTTTATCGCTTCTTTACTTCAATAGAAAAAGCTGCTCTACAAAAGAAGTGAAGCATTGCTTTTCCCTTGCTGGAAACCATTATTCTGCAGAGCTTTAAAAGTTTGATCCTCCTTATCAGTTATGGCTTCGGTTATATTCAGAAAAAAAAGTTTATGGCTCCTGTTCCCTTTTGGTTCTCTTACAAGTTTTTGTATCTACTTTCTTTTGCTTGTGTTTCTGAAATCTTGGATAGACATTTCCTCTGATTCTATTACTTCAAAACTTGCATCTCACAGGTTCTGTGAAGGAAGCAATTGAGGGTTTAAGGAAAAACAGTGTCAATGCCTTTGTATTGGATCTTCGAGACAATAGGTGAATAGATTCTCACATTTTCAATTATGAAATTGCCTAATTCTGGCATTCTGAACGGTGGAATTTCATGCAGCGGAGGTCTATTTCCAGAAGGAATAGAGATTGCCAAGATTTGGTAAGTTTAGTTCTGTAAAGTGTCACAAGTTGCCTGAAGTAGGATAGGTGTCCCTCGAGGATTGGCAAAAGAAAAAAAAAAAAACTAAAGATAAAAATAGTTCTTTACCACTCTTCTTGCCTTGGGCTACCTTTAGGCAGCTCTTTGTAATTGTCATTATTATTATTATTATTATTATTATTTTTGGGTGTTGCTATCAAACTATTGGAGTTTTTCAAGGAAACCCTCTGCACTATCTCAGTGCTGTAGTTTAAGAATTCAAACTTCATGGTTTAATTAATGTTTCCTTAAACATGTTTGTTCTGATCTAATTTCCTATTCTGATAGTTCAGGTTAGACAAAGGTATTATTGTATACATCTGTGATAGTAAGGGTGTTAGGGATATATATGATACTGATGGAAGCAATGCTTTAGCAACTAAGGAACCCCTGGCAGTACTGGTATGCTCTCTTTCAAACAACTCTGTTTCTTTCCTTTAAACTTCTTCACCTGTCACTAATTTGGCATAATAGTAGCCTTCATCTCTCATGGTTACTTCTAATTACTCGTTGTCTCTGTCAAAGAAGTCCACAAAGAAGGTTATTCCTGGAGCATTTATCGGTCTCATTTTTATCAGGTTAATAAGGGGACTGCAAGTGCAAGTGAAATACTGGCTGGTGCATTGAAAGACAATAAGCGCGCTGTTCTTTTCGGGGATCCTACATATGGCAAAGGGTATTTAGTTACAAAGTGTTACATATCGTTCTATCTACCGTCATGGATTCGGATATTAACTGGTTGATGCATTCCATGTTGTAGGAAGATTCAGTCGGTGTTTCCTTTGTCAGATGGCTCAGGCTTGGCCGTTACAGTTGCTCGCTATGAGACGCCTGCACATATTGACATAGACAAAGTCTGTTGCTGTCTTTGTTTACCTTCTCACTTGGTCCATTTCTTCCATCACTCCCCTTTGATTTTCTCTTCTGCTTCTGCTTTCCCTCCCCATGCAGGTCGGTGTAATTCCTGATCATCCATTACCAGCCTCATTCCCGAAGGCTGAGGATGCTTTCTGTGCTTGCCTTGAGGATCCTTCATCAGCTTGTTATGTTAATAAAGTCCAGTTATTTTCTAGTCCATGACTCTTTTCAGTGCTAATGATCAACAGTTCACATAAAATTACTCTGATTCTTTTGTACTATAACACACAAGCCGAATCTAATTCTCTTGTAGCACATACTTGTACAATGGCTTCTGTTTAATCGGTGATAAATGGTGAAAGAACAAACAGTGAAAGTGATGACAGTAAGAATGAGTAAAAACTCTGGATGAATAATCAATAATGTTCTATATCCCTGGAAAATTGAATAAAACTACTTGATGTAAATGAGTAAAACTGGTTCTCATCTCGCATCAGTGATTTGCACTGAAGATCAAAGCAGATGTATGCATCACCAGAAGAGTTTAGTCCACGAACCTAAAATTGGGAAAATGGCAACCAACAATCTCAACAGCAGAGGCTCGTTTCTTCTTGTTCCAACTTCCACCCTTCTCTTCTCCTTCTCCATGGTCGACCTTCTCGAGCTTCTACTCTTTTGAGATAACCTCTCATATTCCATCGGATCGAGCGCCTCCCATCCCCCAAAACTAGAACCATCTTCGCTGTCCCCAACAGAGCTATGAGAAGAACCATTTTCGACCACCACCGATGATGAACGGTAGCCCTTACTTTCCGGTCTCATTGCTTGCTCTCTGCTGGCTGTTGCAGCTCTTCGCTTCCGTCTCCGCCTCCTCTTCTGTTTGCTCCGGCCTGATCCTGACAACTTCTCCAAGGCCAGAGGTATTGCTGACAGTCCAACTGAAATGACTAGAGCCGTGAGGAATGCCTTTGCACCTGTTGTAAGCAGGGCGGATAATACCACCACCGGAAGCAACCAACCAAAGGATCTGAATACCTGCTTTCTCAAACAACAAACATTGAAGCTTTAGTTTTTAGCTACCAATCAAGTTGCAGAAACTAGCATTTGTCCAAATGAAATTCATTACGCGATTAACAAGCTGTTCTAGAACAATTAAAACTAAACAAATTCAAACTCCAAAGTTCATGCCAACAAAATCACTCTACAATGTCTATGGTACCAAAAGCTCACACAAGGAAATTCGGTTCCTACAAAGATTTGCTTCAAAATAATAGCAGTCAGATCAAACATATAAGGATTACAAAGATGTGCACGAGTATTGACTAGCTCTCAGTGGAAGTGATTGTTTATTACCTTGAAAATCAAAATGCTATCAATCGCTTCTTCCAAAATCGCCGACAAACCTGATTCATTACCCTCGTCTTCATCATCATCAGGAAGACTGGACTCGAATCTTTGCCCTCGAACCGACTCGGCATTCGAGTCCCATGGCCGCCGTCCTCCACCGGTTCGCCGGGTTGCCTGAGCGGTGAGACGGCGGCGAGCAAGAGAACGAGGGCGAGAAGAAATGAAGGCTTTTACACGGTTGGTGGGTATCTTAAGCTGGGAGAAGGAGATAAAGGAGGAACAAGGACATGGCTGAGCCTGAGCAAGAGCCACCATTGCAGCTCTGCTACAGCTTCTCTGGTTCCATTTCGCCACGTTCTTATTTTTTCCGCCATTCAAATTCTGTGAAGAGACCAAAAGTGGATTAGCTAGCCGATTCGATCCGAGTACGCTTTATAGATTGAGATGAGAGTACCCGAACTATTTGTTGAGTTACATACCAGCCCCTTTATTAACCATTATATGAAAAACAATCCCTACTCCTCTAACAAGCACTATAAAAAATGTACTTTTTAGATAAGAGTCATCCTCTTATTTATTTTAATTTAGTAGGTACATGATTGAAATGGATCGGTACCTTGAATAATTATATCACTAATATTTGTGTGTTTATATTGATTGTGTTTTGAAGGTTACAATTTGTGATGAACAAAACTACAAGAAGTTATGGGGTCTTTTTTTTGGGTAGGAAAAAAAATGAATATAGGAGTACATTGTCTCTATTCTTTTATGTTGAATGCTAACATACACAATGCTCCAATCAACAAGTTAAGGGACAATGGTAAAATGATCTCAAATGGTAATAATGGTGATAAAAAAGATGAAGGGGTAAATCTGCGGAACGAGTAATGTTTGTGACCAAATTTCGGCATTTTCCGCAAACTTTTGGCTGTAAGTAAACTCTTGGACGCGAGAAGAATAGAAAGAAATCAAACGCTGGCAACGTAGTTCCTTTCCTTGATTCGAGCCCAAATTCCTGAAACTTCTGGAAGAAGAAGAGAAGAGGAGCGAGAGCGGCAGATGAAGCCAATGCAGATGGATTTCATGGTTGAACCAGATGATCAGGGCTCCGCCATGGACGTCGACGACATCGACCCACTCGAGGTGTTCAGCGAGGGCCTCCTTTCTTTCGACCACAAACTTGCCGATGCCGACTTCTTCAACAACTTCGAGGACGATTTCGATGACACCGACATCAAGTGATCAGAGATCTTCATTTGATGCTTAGAGTCCTCCTACCGTGTCGTATGTTGTGATTTCCCCTTCCTTTCTCTTATTCGGCTTCACTGTTAGGTTTGGATGTTGGAACTGGGGAGCTTATATCAGTAAATTCAGTTCTCCTTGCTCTTTTATCGGTTATCTATATCAAATTCTGTGATATTAGTGGTATTTTAGCATTGAAGTCTTGAATATATGTCTAGGGTTCAGAGAAAAAGATCAGTCATCATGTTTCTCCCTATTGGGATATGGGGATGATGCTGTGAGAAATCTGTGCTGCTCGGTTTGGTATTGTTTAATTTGCTCAGTCTTCATGGGCTATATTGTGAGAAAGAAAGAAATAGAGAAAGAAAGAATGCTGTGAGAAGTAGTCCTTGTTTGATGCCATATAGAAGAGAGCTTATCATATTGCGCTATTGGTGCAGGGTTTACTGTTAGGTTAGGTGCTAGTTTTTTTTATTTTAGATGGTGCACCGCAGAGCACTAAGGCATTGGTGGGTGGGGTGTTGGTGTTTCTTGGGGAAGGGGAGGGGCTTGCTCTGTTGCTTTTGGTATGCTATTTTATTGACTAATAGACATCCCTGAGAGATTGACATTTGAAGTGTGAGTCGTACTTTCTTTGTGAGATTATAATGTCAAACCTCATGTTCTTTCTTGTAGATGAACTGAAGGAAAGTTGTAAGACTAGGAACAGTGAAGGTAGTTGATTTGGTGAAGAGTTAAGAACAATAAACACTTGAGGTGTCTGAACCTCTAGCTTAGTGGTTAAACTCCCATTGACACAAAGAAAAGATTTTGAGTTCAAGCTCCCATCATCCTCGATCCTCTGCCTCCATGTAGCATATATAAAAAATAAAAACGCTTGAGGTTACCCAACTCCTTGTCTGAAAGCAGGATGTTTAAAATGGCCCTTCTGCAGTTTAAATGGGGTCTTATACTCACTTTCCAAAGTTAAAACTGTAGAATCTCGTCTTTTAAAGAAATGCTTAGTTTAGTTGAGGGTTGAGACTTGAGGCGGCTTTGGTGTGTGGGTTGGTGTTGGGCTCGCAGGGCAGCCTGAGATGTATGGTGCGCTGGAGGTCCACAGTCAGTGGCAACGACCTACAATCACCCGTAGATCAGCTGTTTGGTGTGTGTGTGGGTGGGTGTCTCCTCAGCTGTTTGTTCCTGCTGATTCAAGAAGCTCTGTAGATCTTCTGGAGGGTTGTCCTAAACGTTTTAGCCGTTAACGGTTCTAGTCCTAAAACGCGACGTGGCGGACGGAATCATGACGTGGAGGCTAACGGCGTTAATTTTTAAAAAGCGAGCCTGTTCTTCGTGTCCGATCGAGGTGCGGCGACGCCAAGAACGGGAGATCGGACGACAAGGAAGCGTGGAAGGAGGAGGGCTTGGGTCGATCGGCGACGACGTGTTCCTAGAAGAGGTGAGCGATTTTACGCTTGGTGTGCATTAAAAGTGAAGGTAATTGTGTAGTTAGGGTTCTTGTAATCTTGTCTGCGTGTTTTTCTCCCAACTTGTTTGATGGGCCATGGTTCGTATCATCGGTTTGTTGGGTTCTTATCATTTATCACCACCTTCAATTTGATTGGAAGTTTTCTATTTGGATTGTTGGAATGAAATGGTTGAAATTTCGGTGAAGATGGGCGGTTTCGGGTCGTCCTCGACGATGAGTAATTCAACAAGCGAGACCCGCCTCTCTTTGTTTTTGCAAAATGCGAGCGGTGGTCTTGCTTTTGGGACTGATAGATTTTGTGGCTTCCGAGAATGGATTGATGAACATTCCAGAGCATGTAATGAAGATGTTGTTGGAAGTAAAGAAAGGGAAGCAATGTCCAAGTGATCATCTAAATTCACTCACTCAGGATCTGCTACTGTACAGTGCCAGGAAGTGAACACCAAATGATAAATCGAGTTCTCCAGGATATCAATTTACTAAAGTCTGTTGTCAAAATGAGTGGTACGCTGTGCAAGACCAGGTCCCTTCGGTGTCCCTTCGGTGTTGCTCTCCTCTTTGTGCTTGTGGTGGCTTCTGGTGAAGCTTGGTTAGTGTCGTGGTCTGTATGCGAGGATTCGGTGTTCGTCCAACTATCGGCTTATTTGAACCTGTGGCAGGAAGATCCAGCTTTAATATACAAGTACTCCCAGGATTCCTTAACTTTACTTCCTCAACATAGGAAGGGAGTAATCCATACTCCTCCATATAGGATCCCACAATCTTCTTAAATACCCTCGCCTTGGTGCTTTTCGCCACATCTTTACTAATTTCAGCACAAGAGTTCTCAAGGCATGATATTTAATTGTTGGCATGGCTTTGATTTCACTCGATAGGCCTCATTTCAGATATAGAATAGTCGAGATAATGCCTTTTTAAACTCATCAGATCGCCAAAAATCGAGACACAACAAACTCGGGATTGGTGCTTTTGGGTCATACCTGGGGTACCCAGAATTATCAATCTCCACTCTCACTCTCTCCTCCGCCAAACCCTCTTCAAATTGGGTTTTTTGGCCTGCACATAAGATCTCAATCCTGATTTTTTTATCTGCCCATTTCTTCCTAAACTCTCTCACCTTAATTCTGATTAAGTTGAGCTCCTCATCATCATCACTCAAGTAATTACCATCAACCAACTCATCCTCCCCCTCATCGGCATAATTCTTCCAATGACCATGCAACCTCTCCAATATGGAAGTCTCCTCATCCTCATTATCATCATTCGGCTCCTGTTCTCCACCTACACCCTCACCCTCACCCTCACCCTCACTTTCACTTTCACTTTCACTTTCACCCTCACTTGTTCCTTCAAACCCCCCCTCAGTCTGATCACTTAATTCAGCCTCCTCATCTTCGTAAACTACGTCTAACCTTCCCCCACCACTACCTCGAACCAATCTCTTTTTGTCTTACAACTCGCCGCTCGTGTTCTACAAAAACATAGACCGAACCACCTTTAAGAATAATATTCGATATATCTCTAACACATTCATCAGAATTCATAATCTCTTTAGTCCCCTCTTTCCCACAGTCGGATGGATCCACATAGAACAGTCTAGTCCATGTCTTATTCGTGCAGTCCCTTCACAAGCTCTAACAAATCAGTGGTAACAGAGGAGATCGGTGTCAAACTCCACACTTTTTGATCGCCTCCTATATACTTAGCGACACCTCCTCCCCAATCTATTTTACCGTCATATGAAAACACTATGTGCCCATTAGAATCACACATCCTGGATAGTTTTTAAGACTTTGAAGTGAAAATGAATGGCTCATTTGGTTGGACACGCCTCAAGTAGAGCAAAGAGGAAAGAAATCACAAGACATTAAATGAGAAGTATACTAGTCTGTAACGTTTATAATTAAGAAACACTAGTCCTCTAACTTTTTGAATTAACAACCACTAGTCCTATAACTTTTTGTAGTTAACAAACGCTAGTCCTGTAACTTTTACAATCAACAAATACTAGGCCTGTTTCTTCTAAACTAGTTTGCCTCGCTTGGGCCATGTGATCATAACCTGGTCTTCATTTTAGTTAATGGAAAATAAGCGGAACAACAGAAGGGTTCCTAAAAACGGCTAGTGCAGCAGCTTTCCATGCTTGATCACACGGCAAGGAACAATCGAGGGATGCAACAAAATCACAGCAAATGGGGAAAAGGGGGAAACCAACGAATGGCAATTTCTGGTCCCTACACCAATTGGGGAAAATGAGACGCTAAACCCTAACTTATACCACTTACCTTCCAACTTGATGTCGCTAATCAGAACGAATGTCGACTCCTACCTCGCCGACCGCAACTCGCTTCAACGCGTGGTCCTCCTTGTCGGCCGACCCCAACCTCGCCCCTCCACGCTCGTCTGCCGTCTTCCCTTTCGCCGCGTGCGTAGTGCCTCTGCGCGACCAACTCCACGAAATGCGGTCGGCGAAGTTAAGTGGTGGTGGGCAAAGCGACGTCGTTTGGGTTTTCCCAAAACGACGCTGCTTTGATGACTGTAGTCGCTTTTAAAAAATTAACGCCGTTAGCCACCACGTCATGATTCCGGCCGCCACGGCGCGTTTTAGGACTAGAACCCGGTAAAGGCTAAAACGTTTAGGACAAAGGTCCTCTTTTTAAAAGTTTTAGGACTAGATCTCGAAAACCAAAAAGTTTTAGGACTACTTACGCATTTTTCCTAACCTGACCAAGATATGATATTTTTGTGTAAATTTACCAAAAATTCGATAAACATACATAAAAAAACAATAGATTTACATAATTTTGAAATAAATTTTAAATTTCTTATCACATAGGACTTAATCCACTGTATTAAATTGTAAATGACTTGAGTGGAATAATCCAGATCAAGTCATTTATCTGATTTAAGTTTTAAGAATTCATGCTTGATTTAAGTAATTTTACTCTTTTTCAAATACTTTAATCCATTTTTAGAGTAAATTGTAAAGAAAATATCATATACTTGTACAACGAAATGAGGCATGAACTTTAAACCAATATCATTTCATTATTCCAAACTCCATTATCACTGAACCAAAGAAGAGGTCGGGCAATCCATTTCCTTACAAGAATCTGATTTCATTACAAATGTAGGATGATACACAACATGGCCTCAATGGGAGGAGAATTAATAAAGAGGAAAAAGAAAGAAGACGGTCTGTCCTGCTTTTGTCTACAGAGATTAGAGGCCATTGACCCAGTCTGCTTCTCACAACAGTTACGGACTCTCGAACAAGCAACCAGAAAAAGAAAAAGAAAAAAAAAACTCAAGGTACATGATCTAAAGGAAGAAACGGTGCACTCTTAAGAATGTGATGGCTTTGGCGTGACTGATCCGAACTATACTCTGATCGTTCTTACAACCGCCTGTCAGTTCCACAAAGCGCATCAACGACCTGACCTATTAGGCGCAGAACTCCACAGCAGTTGGGAGACGCGCGCACAAACACACACACACACTTCAGTGTCATCAGTCAGAAAAATGTATTACACCACACCACAACCTGAGATGAATGAGATCATTAGTTTTCATCCACATACGAAAAACCAAGAGGACCGTCTTAGTTAATCTGATAACCAACAACAGAGAACAGACTACACGAACTGAAATTAAACTGAAAACCTATCGGTATATAAAGAACGTTGCAACATGCGAACTAACCTTGTATACTATGTCAAGTCTGGATTCCAAGCGGCTCCTGTTGATTGCTAGCATTCTAATGCAAGTGTTGGCACCTGCAAAGTAATGGAGTCAGATTAATAGACATAGCAACTCACTCCACTTTCTAGACTTGCATTGACAGCAGATGCACAAAATTTGAGGAACTGCACTTGCAGCTTTGAAATGTACTTCAATGTCAAAAAAATGTAGATTGGCTGGTCTGATCACCAACAAACATGATGGAGGTTCAGGATTCAACTTTGGGCCTCACCCAATCCCTCATCCCAACTCCCGAGTCATGAAAAAAATCATGCATTGTAGACAATTCCTAGTAGCACAAAGACACTAAATCTATTACTTTCTTCGTTATTTGTAACGGTTCTTTACTTGGGTGGTTGGAATATTTCCATTCCATACATATTGGTATCTTTGGAACTACAATTGGTATCTTTATTACATTACCTAAAAACCCATACACAAACACACAGCTTACGTAAGTTCAATCTCCATTTTCTTAGATTGACTGTAAAAACTTACGCAACAAGGGATGGATAGTTTTAAGTTCCAACAAAAATTTTAGCCAGTGAATGTAAAAACCAGCCTAATTCAGCCTTAAAAGATCGTATCAGCTAAAGGGTGCCCAATGGCGAACTAGTAGAGCCTACCTGGAGCATGTTTTCATTTAGAACACTGGAAGGCATTTGGCTTGTACCAAGAGAACTTTCATATTGGAGAATTCGTAGTTTCCCCTCCTGCATGTTAAAGAGACAAATTTAGAACTCTCCGCTTTTCATATATACTCCATACGAGATAAACTTCAAGCTCACCTTAGTTCCATACACAAGACCACCTCCAACTGATGGATGAAAGCAAGCGACATTCACCTCATCCTCTGCACTTGGGAGGATTCTGACAAGCTCCATGTCAGATACCCTATACACCTGAGAAGAAAGCCTCAAAGTGAGAGTATGTTTGGAACACAAAAAGTACAAACAACAGGTTGCAAGATTAAAGCGACAGTTTTCCACACATCATTCAGAACATAATGTGATTCCAAATAACCCTTTCAGTTAGCAAGATGGAACAGTGTGACAACCAAACGCCTTATCCCACCCAATGACCAACGGAAAATGACTAAAAAATCCCCCAACCCCCTCCACACACCCTGTGGGCACGCACATGCGCTTCTCTCATGCATTTGGTTGGATTAAGTTGTTAATGTGATTAATAAGTAAATTTATTCTCAAATTAAGTAAATTTATTGTTTTTTAATGCATATTTATCAAGTTTTAGGGTAAATTGCAAAAGAAAATATCATTTACTTGATTAAGCTAAACTTAAGCCATTGACATAAGCTCAACTAAATGGGGCATAAAGTCAATTAAGTAGAAACAATGCATATCTTTGTCATTTAGGTTTCACAAACATAAATTTCTCAACAAATAAGAGCACTATTCAACACTAATGTTAGATGGTGTTCCCTCGGTCCTTTTTTCTTGTTATGCTTCCCTTTTTAGTAAAAAGGGAATGGAGACGTATGATTCATGTAACCGACCCCAACAAGTTGGGATTAAGTCTCGGTTGATTGATTGATTGATTCCTTTATTAGTAACATTTTTCCCCATCTCTTCAATATTTCTTGACCCCCATGCCTTTTTTGGATGTTCCAAAATACTTACACTCTTTCCTAAAAAGGTAAAGAAAACACCACTATTTACCACTGTGCACCATTTGTCTTAAGTGAAAAAACAATAAGAGACAAATTTCTTAGTGTGTGTGAAAAGTCAAAGAGACCAACTAATATGGGATGAACGCAGTTCATATCAATTTACCCCGTTACCCTCATTTCTATTCCTTTTCCATCAATTCTAAACAAAACCCAATAAAGTTAACCTTCACTATTCATCAATTCTAGTACGCAATATCTAATAACTCTAAAACCTGAATTATATTTTTCAAGGCATAAATGGGAAATCCTAAACAACAGATCTTAATCTCCATGCCAAACACAAGTGTTGCTTAAAGACAGGAGTAAGGTTCTAAGAGTGGATGGAGCAGCAGATCATTAGTAAGATCAACTAAGATCATCAAGTTAAAGATCCATAACATCACCAAGTTTAGCCATATTGAAGTGCATGTGTGAGGCACCCTACTCTATTTGCATCAAAGGCAACTCCTCAAGTTAACAATGGAATCATGAACACCATTAGGAACTGAAAAATGTCCTCTAGCCTTGGCATTTACACTCGTAAAAGATTAATTATCCAAAATGCTAAAATAGGCAAGTATGAAAACAAAAACATTCTAGTGATGATCACAAAAGAAAACACGATTCTTATCATCATTATAATACAGCAGTAAACACAGCCATGAAAGAAAAATAACATCAAATTCATAATGCTAATCAACGAGATGTGTGAGTGTAAGTTTGGACCAAATCCAAGAAAATGAACAAAGCGACAGTGTACCACAGTTGAATCTGAAACCTGACTACTCTCTTGACAGGTGACATCAAGGTTAACAGGATACAGGAATGACCACAAATATATGTGTTCATACCTCCAAAATGGTGAAAATAGGAACTGTTGTCTCTCCATCAATGACAACGCTTTTCAGGAGTGAGCTGTGGCGCCTTCCATATGCAAGCAAAATATGTTCGGATGTTGGTGAGAACTGACATGTAAATAACAAGAAGATACAAGTTGAAAAAGAAAGACTGATCAGTTTGCGTCCAAAAGACATTAAATTCAACTCATAAAGTCAGTAATGCATAATAAAGTATTTTTATGATTTTATGAATTCTAACACATCTAATAGCACTTCAATGTTTTTTTTAACAAAGCACTTTCATCTTGACAAAGTTCTAAGCAGAAAAAATGCTATAAAAAAAATCATGCTTCTGTAAAAGAAAAGGCCAAAGTACTTCTAGATTTTAGTGCTGTCAGTTTCAAATGGTGTAACATGACTAGAAAGAAAAAAGAAAGATAACATATTGCTTTTTTGGAATTGAGACAATAACATCTAATAGATTTATCTAGCATTGTCATTGCCCCTTTCCCTTCACTCTCAACATGTGGAACAGTGGAGAAAAGTAGGTAAAGAAACTACAAGTAATAAGCTTAAACATTCATTCCTTACGAAGCATCTAAAATTGTTAAAAAGAACCAGTAATATACCATTTTACCTACCATGTCATGCAAGTACTTTCTTATGAAGCTGTGTAAACCAAAAGCAACAGAACCATCTCAATGAAGGGGTTTAAGCCTAGAGGACTACCTGAATAGATGTCAAACAGTGTGCAGCTCTTATTGCCCGGGATGCGAGAACAGAACCAAACCTAAAACATAAAAAAAGAAAGAAAGAATGAGCACTTAACTGTATAATAAGCTTCTACCCTAAAGCACTAAATGTTTTTATGGGGAGGAGGGGGGGGGCACAAGCTCTGAGGTTTACGTGGCCTCTTCAAGAGAATAGATTCTGAGCTCATATAGAACTTGGTGGGCAGAAATTGGGTGCCGTGTAGGGGACGTTGCTGCTCCAGTTGCTTCAAAATGGCTTTCTTGACCTGGATCTGCCTCAACACGGGGAAGTACACAGGCAACACAAGCTGCTAAAAATCTCCCACAAGGTGAGAAGTGAGCACCCATCTCGCTGCAAAGTGTTTTCCACAGTAAATAATTAGGAACAAGAAGAAGAGAAGTAATACTTCCAAAGATATATACTCTTTCTGTGGAAATAGCTCCGAACAAATAAGATCAATGTTCAGAAACCTTATTTGCAAATCAACTTTAATATTTCCACATTAAAACTTGCCAGAAAATAATTGCATCATTGTATCAACTTGATATACTTAACATTAACTAAAATAATCAACAAGACCATTTAACTTTGGTGGGTAAATCATACCTACAAAGCACAGCATGTGGAATGGTTAACCGACATCTTTCAGGATCAAGGGGAGCACATGGGTCTTTCATATTATGGAACCATATCCTAAGTTTTACAGTGCAAGGCAACTCAGCTGCTGCAGCTGCTGCAGCTCTTCTTGCAAGTGTTGTAGCTAGTTCAGACTGGATCACATGATCATAACCAGCTGCTTCATTAGGTCCACTTGCTGCAGTTACACGTGTTTGTGACGAACGATATCTTGAACCTGATCTTCCACCAGATTGAGGCCTGTCCACATTGAGTATTGTTGCTGAAGAAGACATTACAGTAGCAGAATTTCCACTTTCAGCAGCATGTATTGCATTGTCATGGCCAGATGCATGCGGTAGACCCATGTTAAGTTGCCCGGCCTGAGTCTGACCAATCAACCACCCTTGCAAGAAAGGAATGTCCCACGACGTTGGATCACCAAATGGAAAAAACTGATTACTTCTTTCTGCAGGCTGTGCCTCAACAGTTTCCATGGGCACCATTCCAGAATCAGAAATTTCAGTTTCCATATCCGTTGGTACAGGATTACTTCCTGCTTCTTCTGGAAGAGAGGGGTTAACTGGTTCAATTGGAGACAAAAGAAGCTCATATTGTCCTGATGGAGTCGAATATGTCAGAAGCCTAACTGAAGCAGACTGATCCCCTCTCTGAGGACCACTAACCAAACCATCACTATCAGCATGCAGCAGCGATGTCCTCCCAGTATCTCTGGCAAATGAAGGCCACATCAAGAAAGGTAATGATACAAGTGGCAAATCATTCGCCAAATTGGAACGACCACTGGAATGTGCATCTGCCACGTATACAGTAGGAGGAGGATATTGCAAGTAACCAGGTGATGTTGCAAGTGCCATGGATGTATCTGATGAGTCCAGGTCATTGACCTGCAGCAAGCAGAAAGAAACTGATAAACAGGTATAATGCAAGGACATGACCATCTAAAGAGCATAAACGACTACCTCAGCTGTCAATAGAAATGGAGCTGCATGAGGATGAAAATGTACAGCTCGAAGTGAACGGCGTGTCTTCAGTATGATAGCTGGAGAAGATGTCTCACCTCTCCTGCTGTAGTGCCAAATATAGAGCTGAAAATATCCCCACAAACTCAGATTACCAAAAAAATTATAAAAAGGTCAATCACAATGAACAGAAATCTCACCTTATGGCCAGAAGCTACAGCAAGAATCTCACCCTGAGCATGAAAAGCAATAGAAGCGATAGGGCGGCCTGCAGGGAGGGGAAAAACAATCACAAGTAGGGAAATATCTCACCTCGTCATTTAAAATAATGATAAAAAATGGTGTCAAATGATGAAATATTTACCGAAATCACGTGACCCTATAGACTCAGCCTTTTTTGCATCCCACAAACGCACTTCATGATCCAAACTTCCACTTGCAAGTATGTCTGGATAGAGCGGATGGAATCTAACCTATTTAAGTTACATATGGACATAGGTCAGTAGCTTAACACCAAAAGACTAAACCTAGCAAAACAAAAGCCTGGCATTGAAATAGTCCACTTAAGGTATGGATGTAGGGATGCAGAAACTAGGCTGAATGAGACGATAGTAATAATCAAATCCGCAGTTTCTCATAGAAAAATAGGACAATGATTGCTTTATGAAATGACCACTAATTTCAATGAAATCAATTCCTCTCCAATACTTCCGTCTTGATCCTATTAAATTCTTTACAATCCCTATGAATACCCATAAATTCAAATGTTTCAGACAAGTTTGATAAGACACATCCCTCAGTAAAGTAAAATAAATCAAAATATGCAACTATAACAGCACAGATGGCAATTGGTATGATAATATGTTCACACACACAAACACACTCCCAACGGTCATATTACTTAAACTCTTTGACTTTTAACGCACTGTAGAAATTTGTGTCTTTTAGTGCTGTTTCATGCTACCTCCATCCCTAAAACAAACATACGTTTGACGTTCCAACTGGTGTTTTACTCAAACTTTCACTAGAAAGATATCAATAAAAAAATTCTAAAAAAAATAATATTTAGAAACTCGAGATGTTCATTTATCATTTGCATATAAATTATTGAACTTCATATATTAAAACGTTGAAGGAAAACAAATCATAGATTACATGTTGAATAACAATTGTATCTTCTTTTATGGGGAAAATACAAAGGTGAACAGTGATAAATAGTAGCTTCTCATTACCATTTTAGGGAAAAGGGTAAATTGGAATAAAGACCATGAAATATAGAATAAAGGGAGTATCCAACTTTAGCCAAAGACGAAAAGAAATCGAATGCAATTGTGTTAAGCATAAGAGCCTCACCACCCAAGGCGTTCTCCGGTGACCACGTAATACCTTTAAGCACCTTCCAGTTTCCCAATCGATAATCTTAACAGTATGATCACCGCTGCACGTACGAGAATCAAATACAAGGTTAAGACAATACCTTAAAAATAAGCTTAATATAAGTCTTATGTAAAAACATATCAGAACTCACTGTGTGGAAGCAAGTGTTTTCCCATCAGGGCTAAAGGCTGATGCAATAGTTGACCTAGGTGCAGGCAACAATGGGCAGTATTTTGATGATAAATTTCGAAGCGACTCTGCCTCTACCCTGCAGTAGAGTTTAATAAGAATTAGGAAATGACCCAAGAATTGCAGAGACAAATGCTGCTGAAGAAGATCTTCAACGTTACAGGCAAGTTTCTAATGCTCAACTTGAAGAACATGGAAGTACCAAGACAGAAGATCGTGTTTGGGGTCTTGTACTATTGAAGATAATAGCGGCTTGAGATCATGATGATCTTTCGAATCTACTTTCCATAGCTTTTTAGAAGAACGTTTTGTTTGTGGAGAGATCTCCCTTTGTGCCACCAGTTGAAACACATTCCTAAATAAACAATGAAAGATAGAAAGCATAGAAGATTAGGATACCTTATGCATAGTGAATGGGGTTCAAAAATCTTAATACAAAAAAAGAAAAAAGACACTCCAACAGTGTACTCTGAATTTCACGAGTGTCATAAACACATTTGTTTCATGGAAGAGCATAATCAGATTTTACTAGAGACAATTTCATAGAATGACCGCAACATTTGGTGAATATTTACTCTCAGAAGAGAACAAGATTACCCACTGACATCAATATTTTGCACCAAGTAGTGAAAAGGTCGTAGCATAACCCATGACTCACTGGAATTTCCATGAAACCATTCATTACAAACAGATCCATAATGTAAGTCGCCACATCAATTCCAGGTTTCAATTCTGGCAACAGAGCCAACACGCTTAACTTCCACTCTACTATACCCCAGATACCAGACCTGAGTAAGTGAACCACGCGACAGCCAATTATGCATCATTCAATAAACTAAACGGGACACCAGTACTGTTAAGATCAACAACATCGATCATGATATCGTAAAACGCCCACAGATAAACTTCATACCAGTTCCTCTAGCAAAACAAACCAAAAATTCGAAATTCAATTTAAACTTAGTACAATTATGCACACGTTACTTCAAAAAATCATCAAACTCATCCGATCCAACGGCGATCAAGAATCGGAGATCCTCAAACGCCCGAAAAAAGCAGTTCGAGGGACAAAATTACAGAAAATAAACCAAATTTCACATACAATCCCTCACCTGTATTTGCACGGACCGGAGCCTCGCGGTCGCGAGCTGGAGGTTGATGGCCTGTTCAAATCCGCCGCCCAGGATGATGAATCCCTCATTGTGCACAGAAAATCTCAGGCAAGGAAACTTTCCGGCATCGTTACAAGTTCCACGAGCGATCCTAGAAACCTTTTTCCAATAATTATTCTCTATCTCTCTCTCTCTTCTTCTTCCAGCGAGGAACTAGAACTAGATGCCTAATTTTTCTAATTAATTAAAATAAATTGCGCGAAAATGTTCTGTTTGTTTCGAGGGAAACCTAGAAGGGAAAACAAGACCTGCTCCGCCTCCGTCCTCCAGAGACACCGTATGATTTTTACATGTTACAATACGACCAAATTTTTACATGTTACATTTGTCCCTAAATTGTCCCCAAACTGCAAATTTGCCCCTCCATAACAGTAAAAAAGGAAATAATCCATTCTTAAAAATTAACCCATCATTTTATATCATCTACCCCAGTACTCTAAACAACCCCACATATCATCCAAAATTATATACAGATGAATTTGAAAATGCATAACAATTTTTTACTTTTGTGTTAAGGTTATTTGGTTGGAGTAATAAATCAATATTAAAATTTATTCATTTTAAATACCAGACTAGGGGTTGCTCTATGTTTGATACATACTCTGACGCTCAAGTCAGTATTGGTGTTTTGCCAAATGGAGAGAGTGAGATAGGCAAAGTGAGATTACCTGAACAAAGCAAATGACTTGAGTATTTATAGTTTGGGTCTTGAGTGGATGACCGTCGTGTTGCTAGCCCAGCCCGTTTCACTTAAGGTTGTCGATGAAGCCACCATCTCAATAGGTTGTTTTTGGCAAGCTCCAAGGATTCCGTGTGTGGCCTCCTTTGTTGTGGGTGAGAGTGACGTGGCTAGTATCTTGGGTCAGAGTGTACGGTGGTTGTGGTTGGGGGAGGTGGTCAAGTAATGCATTGGAGTGTAGGTGTTGATAGCAACCAGAGGCAGCGGATGGGGGATACTTTGGCGTGGCAGGGTTGAGCGTGAAAGGTGCCTAGAGCAATGAATCTCCGATTCTCGGAATAGCTGGGTAGTAGGTTCCCTTGGTCAGTCTTTGGTTAGTTAGGAACCTGTGGGCGATCTTTGATGGCCTACTCGGTATCTCTATTGGGTGTGAGGGACATCCTGTTTAGTTTTACTACTAGTTATTTTCTTCTTTTGTTATGGACCCTCTTATATTGTTTTATTTCTTTATTTTTCGTAGTATGTGACTAGTGTAGTAGACTGGTTGTTACTTTGGTGCAGGTCTCGACAACTTATCTCCCCTTAAGGCACTAATTAATTTGGAGAAGACGGAGTACATAAAAAATCATCCGTTTCGAGTGGTCAAGGAATGGATCAAGGTTGTGCTATTTAACAAAAAAAATTTCTAGAAATTTTAATTTATAACTTTTTCACCAACTTTTTCTTTATACTATCCCGTTAATTGTCTTCATATTTTTATTTCCGATTGGGAATTTTTTTCCATATTTTGTATGAACTTAAACGAAAATTATACTTCATCTATCCACCATAATTATTAATCTTTCGACACGGAACTCAAGTGTGCTCTTTCAATAACTTTTTTTGGAACAAAACAACAACAATTTAAAAATGGGAGGAAAAATTGGGTGAGAATATTTTTTAGAATTTGTGTAAATTCAAATAATTTTTATTTTATTATTAATTTTTTAATGTGTAGAACACAACCTGAAACGAAAAAACAAAGGATGGTAAAAAAAGGTGAGTAAATTAACATTTCATCAAAATGAAATATATCAACTTTTTGAAACAGTACAAAGAAATAAATTAATTTTATGAAACAGTAAACTGATTTTGATGTGGGCCCAAGATACGGTGTGTCCCACATTAACATAGGCCTCCGTAAGCCCATTTATTTTTTAATACATTTTTGTCATTAGTCACTCAGTTGTATCTCCTCCTTCCTTTGTTTTCCTGTTTTTATTTCTTTTGTAAAGTCGTTTTCAAATTTTAACAGATTTTTTATCCCACAGTTCAAGTTTTCTTCATTTTGTATCTTGATTCATCGTTTTTTTAGTTTTTCACTTCGGATAATACTTTTTTTCCTCGTCAATGTCTTCTGCAGCTCGCGATTTTGTCACAGCCACCCCGCCCGGTTTCGGAGGCGGAGCCGGCCGCGACGTCGGAAACAGGAATTACGGCGAAAGCGTGGCAACGAGCATCGAGCTCCAAACAAAACCGTCAAGTAACAACTAGCAACCTAAATACTCATGCAAGGCAAGTATACGAATAATCCAACTTTCACCACACAAGCGCTTCATGGTATATCCCATTTCAATCATCGCCACAACACAAGTACCAAATCCATAATATAGCAATTCCGATGTAAGCAAGTCGGGGCCCCGCCCGCGACACGAAAGACAGATAAAGCGAAGTTATTCCAGATATAGACAAATATACAAAACCATGATCTCGATCTATATGCATGCGATTCTGACTCAGAGCCATTAAACAAAATCCTATATATAAATATACCTAAGTGCGGAATCGAAGCCTCTCGCTCAAGAATTCCCGCACGTGGTACTTCTTGCTACTGAGAACCCAAAATGTCGGGAAGCACCGCGGATCTCTATTCCTGGTTGCTTGTCGATCGCTGAAAGATGGTAAACAAATAAAAGGGTGAGTCCTCGAAAGGACTCGGTAAGGGCTTAAGGTAAAGTGCGGTTTGCCAGGGCAACAATCAACTCGCAAAATGAATATCACAACATATGCATGTACATATAAGCATAAAATATAACGAGAATCGAAACCAACATATGCGGTCCAACCGCGAGCGACCGAATTAACGGCCACTCAGCAGAGGTCGAATATCTGGTCGAGCAATGCGAAGCACGGTACGGCCGGGGTCGCGAGCCCCAAACTGTCGTAGGGTCACAACGTATGTATCGGCACTCACGATGCGGATACGCAGAATGTCGGCACCCTTCGCGGACCGCAGGCAATGTCGGCACTCTGGTGCGGATACGCGAATGTCGGCACCCTTCCCGGTGCGGACACGTAATGTAACATATAGTAATAACAAAATACATAAACATAAACGAAGTAACATTACCTCGATAACCATACACGTAATGAATAGGAACCCGGGCCTCTAAGGTCATCCGGCCTCAAACAACAAACGTACATTTTACCGAATTAAGCCCTTACTCGGATACGCCGCCCGCAGCCCAAAACTCGGAAAATCCCGACTTCCGACCCGTAATGCACAACTTGGCTCCAATGGTCCCACGCTACTCCACCAACGCAGAATCAAGCTGGGTAACCATAGTTGAGTCAGAACACATCCAAATAATCCCAGAAAGAAATTCTCGCACAAACCCGCACTTTCCCTTCATCGAAACTTACTTCTCTTCATATCTAAGTTCTTCTTGGGTGAGTTTTGGCATGTGCACAACCTGTCTGCAAGCATGTCTTGTCTGTACACAACAATGCACAACACTTGCGCAAGGTCTTACAAGGCTGCGTGCACAAGGCTGCGCACAACTGTGCGCAAGGCAGGTGCGCTGCACATTGCTGCTGCGCACAACTTGTGCTTTGCAAGCGCTGCGCTGCGCAAGGCTGCGCACAACCTGTGCATGCGCGCAAGCTTTGTGCGCATTACTTGCGCACATATTTCGTCTTTGCACTGAAGCGAGCTCGAATTTACACCCCAAATTTTCGACGCACTTCGCACCACCTCAGGCGCGCGTCTTCCTACGCTCCTATTATCAAACATGCACAAGAAGATGCCGGAACGTTTAGAAACAAAGAAATCAAACGAAACTTGTGATTCCATAATCATTTCCAAACTTCAAGACTCACGGTTTACAAACCGGTGAAACTTCACAAACCGACCTCGCATTATTCACTTACACAACACAAGGATCGTTTTGACATGCTTACCTCGAAGCTTGGCCGAGTATTTGTAAAGTTCACCTTTGGAGCTCATCTTGGTGCAACCATGGCTGCCTTTGTTTCGGCAGAGAAGGAAGAAAGAAGAAGAAAGAAGAAGAAATGAATTATCTCTAATTATTATGTAATATTTTACCTTTTATATCTTCTTTCTTTTTCTTCTTTAATTACAAGAGGGACATGTGTCCCTCACTTTTCACACACACACACTTGCTGCCGAAAAGGGCTGCTGCTGCCCATACGTTCTTTTGTTAATTTTGCACCCTTTGCAAATTAACTCCCAATTTTCCGAAAGTTCCAATTCTTTTTGCCCAAAAATAATTACCGAACTCCAAAATTAATGAAACTCGGACACAATCTTCAGAATATTATAACATGCACAGAACATTTTTCAGAAATTCATTTGCCTTTCCGGAGTGTCCTACCGAGCTCGCTGAACCCGAACCGAAACCCGACGTGCGAGCGTGACAACTCGAACCGAAATTCCGTCACTCCAAAATTCTACAAAAATACTCATAAATTCCATCTTAATTTATAACACATCTTACCCCAAAGCCGTCAGAAAATTTCCATCCCGAGCCCCGGGATTCCCGTCCGAGCCCCGGGAGTCGCCCGGAACCGAACGTCCCGTCCCCAAATATTAAACTCCACAAACACCTCCGGACGTCACCACGACTCCAAAACTACAAACGGCTTCCCAAACTGAGATCTCGAGAGTGCTACCGAGCCCGCCAGTACGTCCCCGAGGCGACCCCGACAACCCCCCGGCGCCAGAAAAATATTTTCGGCGAAACGTCCGGGGGACCCACACGACCTCAAATACGGAAGGGTTCGCCAAAATGATACTCGGATAGGGCTCGGGAGCCGTCTGAACGCCGAAAAACGTGACCTGCAGCCAAAACCGGCGCCCGGTCACCTTGCCGCAACCCGCTCGGGGTGACCGTAACATTCTCCCCCTTAGAACTCTTGGTCCTCCAAGAGTAGCTGAACCAACCAGACAGGTGTCGCTACTAACCAGAAAAGATAAACATTCCTCTACTCTAACCCCGAACAATCGGACCACCGTACTGGTGCGGCGGGAGTGGTAGTTTAGACTACCATACAGAGCCTCACGGCGTCCCACCCTCCGGGTGCATCTTATTGCACCCGAGACAGCTTGCCGTATTTCTACCAGACAACCCTGCATGACCGAACCTAAATCTAACCGATCCACAACAGTTATCCCGGAAGATACCACATAAAACAAAACAAGTAGGGGGTAAAATCAACCTAACAACTTACTCGAAACTCATAATAACCGATACAACTCGGGGTAACTCGCCCGCCTATCACATCTTATTGTTCCTCCGAACGGTGCTATCTCCAATCAAATTCTATTACCAAACTCGATTCCAGAGCCTACGGCGGCGGTTCGTACAAACAAGTGGTGTAGTCATTCGCGGTTTTAATCCGCGCCTATAACAACTGATCTTCGCCTAGTCTCCTCTCAAAAAAACTCGGGTCCCAAATTAACCCCATCGACGCATCTGTCCAACAAGATGGTGTCATACACCTCCTCCCGTACAACACCTCATATGGTGCACATGTCAAACGTAGTCCGATAGCAATTGTTGTACGAGAACTCACAAAGTAATCGCTGGTCCCAAACTCCTCCAAAATCCGGGTCTGATTCACAAAGATATCCTCCAATATCGAATCACCCACTCCGACCGCCCGTCCGTCGGTGGGTGATAAGTCGTATTCGGATGGAGTCGCGTGCCCAATGCTTCATGAAAAGCAATCCGTAATCGTCTTTGTAAACGCGGATCACGGTCGATTCAATGGAGTCCGCGCTCTGTAAACGTACAATCTCCCTAATGTAAAGCCGGGCAAGCTTCTCCAGAGGGTCTCAGCGACCCGAATAGGCGTAAAGTGTACGCACTTTGTCACCGATCCACAAAACCCGAGATAACATCATGGCGAGACCGTGTCGGGGGCGGTGCGGTGAAAGTCCATAGTAACACTACCCCACTTCCAGATCGGAATGGGCAAGGTCTGCAGTGTCCTTGCCGGTTCAGATGCTCAAACCGCCGAGTGTGCCCTCTAAAATATCATTCCGTAACTCCTAATCCTTTGGTACACAAAGGCGGTCTCAAGTATAGCAATCCTCGCCTATACCGAAACGTCGATAACACATAAACCCTTATCTTCCCCGGATAACTTCTTCAATACCAAATTCTACCTTGCGCCGCGCATCCCGTCAAGCCACTCGAATGTATAATGAGTGTAATAACTCGAGCACGCTCCCGTAGCTGCCACCGTGCCAAAGGCACGCGATCACTCTTCTCGATCAGTCCCCAACATTTCCTCCCTTAATTAAGCCGGTATACTTCCCGCCAGAGCATCGGCAACCGCTGTTGCCCTTGCCGAGATGTACCCGATACTACAATCATAGTCCTTAATGTATTCAAGATATCTCATACGCCTCATGCTAAGCTCCTTCTGTTTAAACAGATATTTCAGACTCTTATGGTCGGTAAAAATCTGAAATTTATTACCAAACAGATATTGATTCCAATGTTTCAGCGCATAAATTACCATAGCCAACTCCAGACCAAGTGTCGGATAGTTCAGCTCATGCGGTCGTAGCCGCCTCGACCCATAAGCTACCACAAAACGCTCTCGCACCAACACACATCCCAAACTAGATGTGGAAGCATCCGTATAATTCACATACGGTAAGATCGGATCTCGAAAGAGTCGAATCGGAGCGTTAGTCAACTACCGCCTCAACTTCAAAATTCTGCTCACACTTATCGGACCAGGATATACAACTTGACCCTTCTTAGTCAATCGCATAAGCGGAGATGCCGTAATAGAAAATCCCAAGACAAACCTCCGATAAAATCCTGCTAACCCTGTGGAGCTCTTGATCTCCGTGCCGTGGTAAGTTGTTTCCAATCCCGAACCGCCTCACCTACTCGGATCCACAGCATGTACCATGCTCGGGATATAATGTGTCCCGAAAGGTGACTTCCGAATCCGTAACTCACACTTTGAGAATTTAGCATAAAGTGATGTTCCCAAGGTGTCTCAGAACTACCCTCGGATGCTCCCGATGCGAGTCCGCATCCCGAGAATATATCGAATATCATCAATAAAACCACCGTAAATGAGTCCAAGTACGGTGGAACACCCGATGCATCGATCCATGAACGCTGCTGAGCATTGGTCAGCCCAAATGGCATGACCGTAAACTCAAAGTGTCCATACCGGGTGCGGAAAGCAGTCTTAGGTATATCCTCCTCCTTCACCCTAAGCTGAAAGTATCCAGATCGGAGATCAACCTTCGAGAAACTCTCGAACCCTGAAGTTGATCAAAAAGATCGTTAATCCTCGGTAACAGATACTTATTCTTCCCAACAAGAGCATTCAACCGTCTATAATCAATACCAAGTCAGAGTGTCCCATCATTCTTCTTAACAAACAACCAGAGCACCCCACGCCAAGTGCTCGGTCGGACGAAACTCTTTTGCCGTAATTCCTCCAGCTTGCTTCTTCTACTCCCGCATCTCGAAATAGGCATCCGATAAGGAGGAATAGATACTGAGCAAAGACCCGACCGCAGGTGGGTGTCAAACACAATTCCCGCTCTTATGGTAATCCGGCAACTCCTCCGGAAATACTGCGGAAAATCTCGAACCAAGACATACTATCTAACTTCAACCTAGTACCACCTCATTCAGACCATAACTTTCCCCAACACTAACTATCGACAGATGATCCGTAATCCGCAACACTGCATCGTCGCGCGATAGTCAAACCGGGCCGAGTCGTGAGAGGTAGTACCTCTCCGTAAACCATAATGGTACGGGTTGCACAATCAATGTGCATGCACTTCTTGGATAACCAGTCCATCCCAAGAATAAAATCATAGTTCGGCGTGTCTAAAACCAACAAATCCGACATCACAAATGTCCGCCTGAGATATCGTGATGCCCGATCCATCTCATTGGAAAACAACCGACTCAGCTTTTACTAAATGCGTTTGAGGCAAGGTACTAACAGATGATACGTAAATATAACACTTTTCTATGTTACAATGGAAACAGATGCTCCCGTATCAAGTAATACATGAACCGACACCTTATTCGAAATAAAGTACCCGCGTAACTCCCCGCCGACTCGAGCCTCCCGCCGGCCGGTACCGACCGCCGACTAGGTCCTCCCCGATAACTAGGGCCTTCCCCTCACTACGAAAAACTTGTCCCGCTCTGAGTGCTATGGTGGAGGGTGGCTGAAGCCGCTGTTGCTATTGAGGTCTCGGGCCACCTGCAAACCCACGCCTCGCGACGCGTTGGGTTGCGTCTAGACTATGGACGCCAAGACTGCCAAAACTTAAGTCTTGTAATAATAAGTCATGTGCTTTGCACATGACATCCTTTTGTCATCATAGTGAATCATAATCACTAGAAATAACAAGAGACCAAGTCCAATACTTTCCACTAATCACATTTCGCCAAGTGTCACAAACTTGGCTCGCCCGAGCCCGAAAACCGCCCGAAACCGTAATTTCCGACCTGCAACATCTTTCTTCACGAAAAATGTAAATTATATCCCCGACTCCAGATCTTCCTCAAAACTGCAACTGAGTCCCGGTCACTCCCGAGCCGTTTCTCCGCCCAAAATCCTCGTAAATCGTCCGACGGCAACCCCCGGCCCCAAAAATATTTTCGCGCGAAATGTCCTACACTACCAGACACTAGAAATCGAGATATCGTCAATCCGAACTCCGGTTCGAACTGAAGCAATCGACCGAGTAGCCGCCTCTGCGGCCAACCGGCTCAAATAGCCTCCCTCCAGGAGTTTGTCAATTCCTCGCAACCCAAGTCTCTACTACCTCCGGCCCTCCTCGGCCGCTGAACCTCGGGGATTCAAACTCTAAAACCTCTCTAAAAGTCCAACCTCGCTGACCGGTGTCTCGGATCTCCCGTCGTTGATAGGACCGACGAGAAGTCTAGGTGTCGTAGTGACCACGCTCCTGAGTCATTCACTTACCAATTCCAAAGTCAGAGCAAGTAGTGGCTATAGTCTCGCTATCACCACCGATCAAAATGCCCTTACCGTGGCATAAACAGATTTTCCCCGCCATCGCCGCCCGAACCACTAGGGCCGGGCAAGAATACCAAATCGAGAGGGGTCCGTACGACCGCTAAACCTCGGGCGGTGAGTGTGGTTGTTCAGACTCGGGTTACGCCGAACCCGTATCCTATTCCACGGAGGTGTGGGATCTAAGTCCCGCCTCCAAGACCAAATCACGCTATTCGCGTGTCATACACAATTCCTCAAACCAAGTCCAACCAAAAAACAACTTATCCCAAACCAAATTCCCAAACCATATACCAACTCAACCCATAACCAACAGTTCAAACACTATCTCTCGGAGGCATGGGATTACAATCCCTCCTCCTGGCCGCAAACACACCGCCACGCGATTTTTGTCACACACCCGCCCGGTCATGGAGGCGGAGCCGGCCGCGACGTCGGAAACAGGAATTACGGCGGAAAGCGTGGCAACGGAGCATCGAGCTCCAAACAAAACCGTCAAGTAACAACTAGCAACCTAAATACTCATGCAAGGCAAGTATACGAATAATCCAACTTTCACCACACAAGCGCTTCATGGTATATCCCATTTCAATCATCGCCACAACACAAGTACCAAATCCATAATATAGCAATTCCGATGTAAGCAAGTCGTGGGCCTCGCCCGCACACGAAGACAGATAAAGCGAAGTTATTCCAGATATAGACAAATATACAAACCATGATCTCGATCTATATGCATGCGATTCTGACTCTGAGCCATTAAACAAAATCCTATATATAAATATACCTAAGTGCGGAATCGAAGCCTCTCGCTCAAGAATTCCCGCACGTGGTACCGCCCGCTACAGTAACCCAAAATGTCGAAGCACCGCGGATCTCTATTCCGCTGGTTGCTTGTCGATCGCCTGAAAGATGGTAAACAAATAAAAGGGTGAGTCCTCGAAAGGACTCGATGGGGCTTAAGGTAAAAGTGCGGTTTGCCACGTGGCAACAATCGAACTCGCAAAACAGAATATCACAACATATGCATGTACATATAAGCATAAAATATAACGAGAATCGAAACCAACATATGCGGTCCAACCGCCGAACGACCAGAACGGCCCCTCAACGGAGGTCGAATATACAGGTCGTAATGCAATGTAAGCACGGTACACGGCCGGGGTCGCGAGCCCCAAACCGTCGTAGGTCACGTAACGTATGTATCGGCACTCGACGCGGATACGCAGAATGCTCGGCACCCTTCGCCGGTGCGGACACGTAATGCAAGTATCGGCACTCGGTGCGGATACGCAGAATGTCGGCACCCTTCGGTGCGGACACGTAATGAACATATAGTAATAACAAAATACATAAACATAAACAAGTAACATTACCCGATAACCATACACGTAATGTAATAGGAACCCGGCCTCTAAGGTCATCCGGCCTCAAACAACAAACGTACATTTTACCGAATTAAGCCCTTACCTCGGATACGCCGCCCGCAGCCCAACACTCGAAAACCCCAGCCTTCCGACCCGTAATGCACAACTTGGCTCCAATGGTCCCACGCTACTCCACCAACGCAGTAATCAAGTGGGTAACCATAGTTGAGTCGAACACATCCAAATAATCCCGAAAGAAATTCCCGCACAAACCCGCACTTTCCCTTCATCGAAACTTACTTCTCTTCATATCTAAGTTCTTCTTGGGTGAGTTTTGGCATGTGCACAACTCGTGCGCAAGCTTTCCTGCGCTGCACAAGCTCACACACAACCCGTGCACAACCTGTGCGCAAGGTCACAAGTGACAAGGTCACGCACAACTCAAGCAAGGTCACAAGGCTGCAAGACAAGGCTGCGCACAACCTGCGCAAGCTCTGCGCGCAAGCACAAGGCTGCGCACAACTCAGGCGCAAGCTCAGGCGCCGCGCACATATTTCGTGGCCGCACTGTAAGCGAGCTCAATTTACACCCAAATTTTCGACGCACTTCGGCACCACCTCAGCGCGCTTTCTTCCTACGCTCCTATTATCAAACATGCACAAGAAGATGCCGAACGTTTAGAAACAAAGAAATCAAACGAAACTTGTGATTCCATAATCATTTCCAAACTTCAAGACTCACGGTTTACAAACCGGTGAAACTTCACAAACCGACCTCGCATTATTCACTTACACAACACAAGGATCGTTTTGACATGCTTACCTCGAAGCTTGGCCGAGTATTTGTAAAGTTCACCTTTGGAGCTCATCTTGGTGCAACCATGGCTGCCTTTGTTTCGGCAGAGAAGGAAGAAAGAAGAAGAAAGAAGAAGAAATGAATTATCTCTAATTATTATGTAATATTTTACCTTTTATATCTTCTTTCTTTTTCTTCTTTAATTACAAGAGGGACATGTGTCCCTCACTTTTCACACACACACACTTGCTGCCGAAAAGGGCTGCTGCTGCCCATACGTTCTTTTATTAATTTTGCACCCTTCGCAAATTAACTCCCAATTTTCCGAAAGTTCCAATTCTTTTGCCCAAAAATAATTACCGAACTCCAAAATTAATGAAACTCGGACACAATCTTCAGAATATTATAACATGCACAGAACATTTTTCAGAAATTCATTTGCCTTTCCGGAGTGTCCTACCGAGCTCGCTGAACCCGAACCGAAACCCGACGTGCGAGCGTGACAACCTGAACCGAAATTCCGTCACTCCAAAATTCTACAAAAATACTCATAAATTCCATCTTAATTTATAACACATCTTACCCCAAAGCCGTCAGAAAATTTCCATCCCGAGCCCCGGGATTCCCGTCCCGAGCCCCGGGAGTCGCCCGGAACCGAACGTCCCGTCCCAAATATTAAACTCCACAAACACCTCCGGGACGTCACCACGACTCCAAAACTACAAACGGCTTCCCAAACTGAGATCTCGAGAGTGCTACCGAGCCCGCCAGACGTCCCGAGGCGACCCGACAACCCCGGCGCCGAAAAATATTTTCGGCGGAAACGTCCGGGACCCACACGACCTCAAATACGGAAGGGTTCGCCAAAATGATACTCGGATAGGGCTCGGGAGCCGTCAACGCCGAAAACGTGACCCGCAGCCAAACCGGCGCCGGGTCACCCGGTCGCAACCCGCTCGGGGTGACCGTAATAATTTTGATTTGAATTCAGAACCTGTCGATACTGGTTCATGCTCTGGTTTTTTGTGTTCTTACTCTTGTTCATCGTTTCTTTGTTACGAATTTTGGTTCGATTCTTTTGAAACAGTTGGTGTTGTTGATGCTGATCATGGTGATTTGGTGAGGCTTTCGGATTGGGGTGTCGAGGACGACGTTGTGTTGGATGGTTTTTGACTTGAGTCTTTGGTTGAGCTTATTGATTCTTCTTATGTTCATGCACTCTTTACTAAAGTTGGAGGAACTTCAAGTGTTGAATCTTCAAGTTTGTGTTATCTTGTTTCTTATTTTGGTCATGATTTGTATCGTGATGTTGACATCATCATACTGAGATATAGGTGCATCAATACGTTTTAGGAGCGCACCATTCTGTGTTCAAGGAACATTGTTTTCTGGTTTTGTATTTGTTTTACTTTTTTCATTTTTGTTGTCCCATAATGTCCGAGTCGTATTATTATGGCTGTAAAGTGCATTATTATGTGTATGTCAATATTTTATGTTGTTTTGATGTTTCAATTTTTTGTGTTAAATTAATACAACGGATGCTTCATTCCACTTTTTAAGAGCATCATTTTGTGTTGCAGGCGCATCATTAAGTTATTGAGAAACATCATTGTACTTTGTATATGCTGTTGAGTTGCTACCAATCTTGTGTAACTTTTTAGGTCCTACTTATGAATGTCCATCTTGCAATGGATTGGATAATGAGGACATTGTTGGGAAGGAATTCAAGACTGATAACGATGCATATGAGTACTATAAGTCTCTTGAGAAATCTAATGGGTTTGATGTTAGGAAGAGTAGGACTAGGGGTCCTACTGTCAGATATGTTGTTTGCAACAAGATTGGTCATCCTAGAGGCACTCCTAGTGACAGGATGAGATATAGAGTTAGCTTTAGATCTGATTGTCTAGCTCTAGTTTGTTTTGCTTTTAAAGGTGATTTGTGGACATGCAGATTCCATATAAGGAAGCATAATCACCCACTTTATGCTTCACATAATTCGTATTTCATGAAGTCTTCTAGGGAGATTGATGATAAGAAGAACATGCTTCTAGGTTTGTTAAGTATTGCCATTAAATCAGTTGATGCTTGGAGAATAATGGTACAAGAAGCTGGTGGTATTGAAAGTGTCTGTTTCACACGGAGACATAAGTGGAACTTGCTTGTAAAGGAAAGGTTAAAATTGCAAGATCTATTGATGCACAATTGTTGTTAGACTACTTTGTGTCTCGCTCAAATGAGGAATCTAATTTTTGTTTAAGTATGAGCTTATTGATGGTCATTTGAGTAACTTTTTGGGAGAGATTCTGAGATGCTTGTTGATTATGACATTTTTGGGGATGTTGTTGTCTTTGATATGACATATCGTACCAATATGTACGATATGGCATGCTGTCTATTTGTGGGGATCAACAACCATGGATTTAATGTTATTTTTTGTTGCGGATTTCTTGTTGATGAGGAGGCTGGTAGTTTTGGGTGGTTGTTTGACCGGTTCCTTGAGGGTGTTGCTGGGAAGCAGCTGTTTACATTTATGACAGATCAGGATCCAACCATTACATTGGTTGTTCAGCGCCATCTTCCATTGTGCAAGCATCATTTGTGTTTGTGGCACATATCACAAAATGCAAGGAAGCATTTTGGTTGGTTGTTGAATAACAATGAGGATTTTGAGAGACTTCAATTTTTGTTTATATCTATGCTTATCCGTTGAAGAGTTACTTGAGAAGTGGTGATAAAGCTAATTTTATCTATATATTTTTATATTAATTTTTCCTATATGATATTGGATTGATATTGAAATGGTTGGATTTTATTCCTTATTTATTTTCAAGTTTATAAATTGGTCAAAGAAGAATTTTGGACTAGAATGGAAGTCTACATCAACTTTTGGACTAAGGAGCAAAATGTGCCCATAATGAGAAAAACTTTGTTGGCAAGGAACCACAATCGGATGACTAAATTGCAATGTGTGGAAATTACAATCCTAATTTAACTAGGATTCTTCTTCTCGTAGGTTTAGACTTAAGAGTTCCTACATCATTTAAGCTTAGGATTCCTTTGATTTTTTAGGGGTAAAGTCCACGTATAGTCCTTAGTTTTGATGCTTGTCCTATTTTCATCTTATTTTAAGAATTCATCTCAGATTAGTCCCTTAACTTTAATATTTATCCCAAACTCGTCCCTCTATTAGATTTTTTGTTAGATTTTTCGTTATCTACATTGTTTTTATGTAATTACCCCTTCTATATTAGCCTATTTACATTTTTAATTGAAATCTTATAATTGAACTTTTAATAAAAGCGCACTTTAAACCTAAACTTTTAACCCTCACTTTTAACTCTCTCCTCACTCTATCTTCTCTCCCTGATGCTCACACTCACACTCGTGTCTTCATCGACATCGTTGCACCTTTCCCGCTGGAGCCACCTTGCTCCAGCCTCCCTCCACTGCTTTCCACTCTTCCTTCACTTTTAGAGCTAATAGAACCACTCCTTCTCTACCGATTAAAGCCCACAAATCAGCTCATTCAGATTCTCTCACCATAAGCAGATTGGATCACCCACATCTACCTAGCTTCATCCTCTTCCTCATCGTAACCCAGATTATCGCGTTCAAGCCTTCCGAGACGCCATGATGCCGACCGAGATTTGGGATGGATGCTGCCAGCGATGCAGATTTAGGGATGAAGGCTTTTCAAACTCTGTATTGGATGCAAATATTGAGCTTTTCGGGGCTTCAAATCGACAATTCTGGAGTCGAATCTATTGACAAAGCAAAAAATGGGATCGTCATTGCTAGGAGCACAATGACGAGTCCAACGTCGATTCGTGTTATATGGCATTGATTCACCTACTCCGGCGCCGATTCTTGTTTCTCCGGTGAGTTGTAGGCGGGTCTTCACCGTTGTAGCGACGGGATTTTCGACGGAGTCGCCACCAATCTTTTGTGCGATAGGTCGATTGGAAACCTAAATTGGTCTACTAGAAACTCGAGGGTCCGTTAGTCGATTACGTACAAAAACAATCAATTTTCATATGCCCAGAAATTGGTACCACAGGTTAATTTCTATTTTTTTCTTTCACTTGATTTAATCTAACAAAAATATGCAATTATACCAACTTACAAATAAAAATAAAATAAAATGAACAAAACAAACAAATAACAAATGACTGAATTTTAATTATCTAACCAAGAAAAGAAAACAACAAAAAAAACGAAAAAAAGAAGAAGTAAAGAAAGATAAAACAAAACACCATATATACGATTTAAACATATCATAGATACAAAAAGGGAAAAAACCAAACTTGAATCATCCAATGGGAGACTAACAAAGTGGACAAACATTGACACCTTTAGCATATAGCACACTCCACATGCAAAAGACTAGAAGTGCCGAAATTGCAATATAAACAAACTTCATGCCTTAAAATAAACTTAGGGAAAAACGGTGAGGGCTCAAGAGTAGTTGTACCGAAAAAACAAATTAAGCACTTCTCTTCTTCTTCCCCAAATCGCAAAATCTGAAGCTGAAGTGCTTGCTCTGGCGCTTGGGCTGCTCTCGGACGATTTGCGATGAAAACGATTGAAGCGGCGTCTTCTGACGTCGGGCTGCCGGCAAAGATGTCAGAAAGGAAGCTTTCGCGTGGAGCTCGGTAGGCGAACGGAGCGGCGGCGGGATCTAGCGATGCGGAACTCCGAGATTACAGCAACAGTGGTCGGAGATGAAGCTCGGCGATCAAATCGACGGTGGGAGAGCTACAGATGATCGGAAACGGGCTGGACGAGCGCTCGAACGTGCGCCCCAGAACCACCAGACGCCCAAATTCTTTCTCTACCGATCTGAATCGTATTTTTTGGTGCGCATTGTTGCTGAAATCAGTTCTCTCTGAAATTGATGCCTTTCTTGTGCTTGATTGTGGCTGAGATTGTTCTCTGCTTCTCGCTTCTCGCCCTTTAGTTTGCTCGTTTTCAAGATCGATTGTAGCTGATGTTTGCTTCGAGATTTGGCGGTTGCCGAGATGATTTAGGGTTTTTGCTTCGTTGCTTTTGGTTGATCTGTTGATAGTTTTGATCTGTTGCTTCTTGTAGAGGAGAGGATTGAACTGCTCCACCTCCCACGAAGCTGTAAACCGCTTCAATCGTGGGTAAGGATAGGTGCTCCGCAAGTTGAGCGTCGCCGGCGTTCACGCTCCGCCGGATCGTGCCTCCTGCAACGTGAAAAGATAAAAAAATGAAAATATTACAAAATCGGACCACAACTTTTCGTAATGTTCAATTTAGCCCCCATTTTGCAATTTCCTTGACAATGATCCATTTTTTTCAATTATTCACTTAAGTCCTCTCAAAACATACTTTCAAAATCTTCGGGGCAAAATTGGGTGTCAACAACCGTGGGCTCAGATGTTGGCTAGAAGGCGATCGTCTTCCTCCTTGGTCCAAGCACCTTTGTTGGTGTGTGCTTTCTCGCAACAAGGCTACCAACCCATGTACATCTGCCAAATTAGATATTGCTTGAGTTCAAGTAAAATCTGCCAAATTCTTGATGCTTGTCTCGATTCTTTTTGAAAGAGTGTATTATTGTGATTTTTAACCTTTGTGCTTAAAATAGATTATTTTTGTGATTTTAAAACTTTGTGATATTAGATGTTGTTTTCCTTTTTAAGCATGGCTGATTCACATCTGAGTTGCGTTTCAAGCGTGGCGAGAAGGGCTTCGTGGGTTCGTGATCGGAAGTCGGCTCTCCATGATGGATGGTGGTTGGCTAGGGAGGGCAGGGGAAGGTTTGACAATGGTGGTGGGGCTAGAGGGAGATCTGAGATGGATGTGGTTGGGTTGGTGAAGGAGAACAGAGGAAGAGGAAAGGTTGGGGTTGGTTTTGTGACTTTTGAAGCTATTTGAGGTTTAACTTGTAGATCATTATAAAAAGTAAGGTTTAAATTCAATTTTAAATATTGACATTTACATAATTACCCTTAATTAAACAGTGACTTTGACGAAAAATGTAATAGAAGGACCCGTTTATGACAAAACTATAATTTAAGGGATTAATCTGAGACGAATTCCTAAAACAGGACGAAAATAGGACACGCAGCAAAGTTAAGGGACTATACGTGGAGTTTACCGATTTTTTTTGGTTTATTATCTTTTCCCTATATATACGTTAGAATCGAAAACCAGGAGTGGTTGTTGTTTGTTTTCTACAAAGGATGACATACTAAGCCGCACTAGAAGGGTATTTTAGTCTTTAAAATACCAATAGTTGGAAAACTAAAAGTTGTGTTATGTGTGTAAATACCCAACTAGAATGGTATTTTAGTCTTTAAAATTGTTAGTTAGTTAGTTAAATTAGTTAAATAGTATTAGAATCAGCTAGTGTTTTTACCCACTAGTGGGTAAATAAAATAGTCGAAGCCGCACCCCTTTGTTTTCTTTATCATTACTTACTTTCATTTTCTAAATTACGTTTGATTTATAGCCATGTGTGGCTAAATTTCTCTTTTCTAGCCAAAATTATCAAGGTTAGATTCATGATTAAATTGTGAGAATTTTATTTTTAATATTTTATCATTCAAGTATTTGAGTATTCTCTGCAATTCTTGAGATTGTGTTTGATTAAAGTATCGACGTCCTGTTTTGATTGAATGGATATAACTTTTTGAATCAATAAATTCGTTTTGTTTATTTGATTCAATAAAGAGACAAACTGACACACTTGATGCAATGTATCGTCATAGTGCTTGTCGATAGGAATATTTATTCCACTTTAAATAATCAAGCTTGTTTATTATTGGGTGGAATTGGTCGCCTTTCTAGTTCTTAATGTTATTTTCAATTTAAATCCTAGGAGCTTGTTTATGGTTAATTGTGAAATAAATTTTGATTGGAGAAATTGTTCCTTTTAAATACAACCTAAGGGGTGTAGAATATTAGAGCTTGTTAATATTCATAATCAATTTATTTGAAGAGAGAATTTATATCTTTTGATATTCAAGGATCAATTCACATGAATCAATACTGAGATATATCTTGGCTGGAATTTTGCTCATTGATATTTTTATACTAGACTTGTTGATATTTTTTTTATTTCAAGATGTTAGATTAATTCACAAGAAAATCCCCAAAATTTTATTTTCTTGTTTATTTTCAGATTTGATAATTCGGCTAATCCTCGTGAGTACGTGTTACACCCACCTCCCGACGTTCGTACTTTTTCGTAAATTTTCGGCGAAAGTTCAAATATCTGTAATTTTCGGATCACACACGATTTGTGATTGATTAATGAAATTCGGTATTTGAAAGTTGTTTTTGGTAATAATTAGTAGTGTTTTGCATATCGGGCGACATTTATCGTGTTCGGACGTTTTGCAAAATTAGGGTTTCGACGGTAAAATGGTCACCGACGGAAAATTTAGGAGATAATCACAAATGATTACCTCCCTTGTAAAATTCGCCAAAGGGGTAAGATTTTAGCTGATTTTTGGTGCTTGGTCAAGGGTATGGCAACTCATACCCTGTACCAAGCCACCCTCCACCAATCACATTTCACCACCATTTCTTTTCCTCTTTTAATTAAATAAAAATTCCTAAAATATCTAAAAATTCGGCCCTCTCTCTATAATTCAGACATGTATCTTATCTCATTTTAGATCATTCATCTCATTTCATCTCTCTCACTCAATACTTAGCTTGTTTCAAGGAAACCTCAACCTATCTCCCTTTGCTGCCAAAACCTCTACCCCTCTGTTCCAACGATTTCTGCTCCATTTAGAGACCGAATCAGTTCTTGTGGTAGTTAGAGAAAATTGTCCTCAACCTCTTGGTTACAACTTTGTAGAAGGCCACCAGAGCCAGAAGTGACGAGAAGGCCTCCAAATTCTTGGTTCAAGAAAACGGGTCTTGCTGTGTGTTCAACACCAAAAGTTCCATCTTTCAAGATTTTGAGCTGGGATCTTCAACCAACCAAGATCTGTCACTTCCTACCCTCCCAAGTCAGTATTTTCAAGGTAAGATTAAGCTTTGGTTGGGTGATTTCTTGGTTAAATCTTCATACTTTTTGGAAGAAGTTATGAAGAAACTCATCACCCTTTTGTTCTTGTGTGGAGGCCGAATTCTTTAGGGGTTCAAGGAGGCTGTTTTGGTTCAACAAACACTCACTCAAAATTTGTGTGGAAGTTCAGCAAGGTGAGGACCTCTCCTTGGTTTAGTTGATGAAATTTTATTGATGGATAGTTCGATCTTCAACTATGTCAAGATTGATGCATAATAAACATGTTTTGTTCTTGGAAAACCATGAGAAAAATCTGTTCTTGGTGAGTTCATGTTGAGGCTGAATTGTTGGTGAAATTTTGGATAAATTCCCAACATAAGGAACTTTAGTAAAATAACTAAAGTATTCTGTGTTTCTGATTCTGGCAGATTAGATCTGCATTTCTGGGATACTACCGCGAGCATCGGGGACCCCAGAGTATCCGTTTCGCCGAGGTAAGGGGTTTAACTTTCTTAATACACATTTTATGTGTATTTGGTTAGTTAATGGCTAGTACTGGGTCGAGGTGGGGGCCCAGTGACTCCCGGGGCTAGTCACAAAGTACGTAGCGGTTTGCGGGGTTTTATGTTTGGACTTATTACATATCGGGGTCGATGACGGACCCATTATCTCGCTATGCATTACGGACCTCTACTATATCGGTTATGCTTATCGGGGTCGACAGCACCCGTATTTTGTTATGTGCCGCTTATGCCGCTTCGTGATGCTAGGGGATGATCACCCTTCGCCGGTACCATGCGCTCTAATCTCGATAATCGGCGTGAATCTAACAAGCCGCCGTAGGAGTCTTGTCGGTGGTCGGGGACCACCAGATGGGTTATGTACCACCCGTTATCGACTAATGGGAACACCGGTGAGTCCGTATGCCAACCATGGTCGATAACATCACCAAATCCGACGGGACTTTTGAGTATCATGACATTGCATATCATATTCCTGTTTATATATTTATGATTGTATTATCTTTAGATCATTCACGTTTTTAAATTTTCCGTCTGTTATCGTACCTACCCCCTTATCGGGTTCTTTTCGAGAACTCACCCCAAATATTAAACATTTTCAGGATCCGGCAAACGACCTATGGAGTAGACCTCCGCATGCTCGCTCGCATTTCGCTTTGTTTGAGGTATTGGTCTGCTTATGTTTCGGGTATTCTCGTTAGATCCCTTCGTGATCTCGTTTAGGTAATCGACGTTATTTCTCCTTTTTGTGTTTAGCAGCAGCTTGTTGTAGTGAGGTATAACTCCGTTTTTTGGCTTGGCTCTGTACGCGTAGTATGCATATAGTTACTTCTGTCATTCTAATACTTCTGGTCTATATATTATTCGAGGGAAGTTTCCGACCCTACGCAGAGGGCGGAACTCCTTCTGCCTGTATTATTTTTACTCTGTTTAAGTCTTGTGCGCGCTTGATATTTTGTCAAACCACTAACATGTCTCGGATGCAGGTTTAGGATTAGTAAGACGTCTTAAAATATGCAAACATGTAATAACCTTAAACTTGAAGGAAATGTTTTAAGGGACGGGTTTCGGGTCCGCACCCTTTAAGAGAAAACTCCGCATTCACCCGCCGCCGGTATTTCCAGCCTTCACCGGTTTCAGCGGTTGGTGGGGTGACAATGCGACCTTGCTCACCACTGTCTACAAGCATTTGTTTTGCAGGAGTAGGAATTTATTTTTGGTGGATTCGACACCCATCAAGTGGGCTGCAATGGTTGAGTTGTATAAGTTAGATGATAATGAGTGGTTGGATGTCACTCTTGAGCTAAGAGCGAAGTGGTGCCCAGCGATGAGTCGTGAATGCTTCTCTGCAGGTATTTTTAATGTCGTTCACCATTTTGTGCGTTGAGGACATCATATTATATGTGTAATGCATCATTTAGTTCAGTAGGCTCATTATATTTTATTTATTTCTTTAAATCATATTTTACATTTTGGACATCATATACCAGGTTGTGCACATTATATGGTGCTATGGATGCATCATAAAATACTTTAAGTTTAGTATTATGTACCTTGTATAGTGCGCATTTCATATGTCAACATATCATCATATTGTACTCATAGCGCATCTGATTCTATATGGGGCGCATTATGTGATGCTTGCACATAATTTAGTATCCTTGTAGAGTTTCTTTATTTCCATCCTCATTCATCCGTGTTGTTTTTTCAGGCATTTTATCTACATAGAGGACTGAGAGTACTAACCATATGTTAAGTGATATTTGTGATAGCACATCTTCATTGGTTGATATAGTTTGCTCATTGTCTAAAAGGATTAAAGAGTGGATGGACAAGTCCAACCAAGAGGATTTCAGGAACCACAGTCATACTCTTAGGAAGTGTCGGAACCTTAGCATTCTTAGATCTGTTTCTAAGATATACAGCTTGCTATCATTTGATCGGTTTAGAAAAATGTTGAGGATAGTCACTGGCTTTCTTATGAAGCCGTTTCAGTTGATGGTGATGTTATTGAATATAAGGTGATTTATTTAGACTGAGATTTCGTGAATGTATTGTGCGGTTTGTGAAGGCTAACCCTGTTACTGTTACTTGTTCTTGCAAATTTTTTGAACAAGTTTGTTTTCCTTGTCGACATCCTTTGCGGATTTTGAATGTGAATAATGTTAATAAGCTGCCTGAGCAATACATTCTTCCAGGGTGGCGGAAGGATGCTAGGACATATATCCCTACATCTAATTCATCTGAAGATCAGCCCAATTTCAGACTTCATTCTATGGCATAGAGGTATAATTTCATGAAAGAGGTTTATGGTGTTGAACTTTCTAGTCAAGAAAGTGATGAAATGAAGAAGATTTGTGATGAGGCACTTGCTCATTTTAAGAAGAAGATTCCAGCTCAATCTTTTGATGTTGTTGTTGTTGCTAGTGGTGCTGATAAGCCTAGTTTGAGTGGCATTACGGAAACTGAAGAAGTTATGGTTGGTAATCCAAAAGTAACGGGGAAGAAAGGGCGACCTCGGAAAGAAAAGAGAATTAACATCATTTGATAGCGGGGGAGCATAGGTTCAGACCTGAAGCGCATCAAACATTAACATTTTATCAATTGCACATGATACTTGATTTTTCAATATATATATATATATATATATATATATATATTTCTCTGGAGTTTTGATATATATATATATATATATATATATATATTCTTCATTTACAGCTTACTTATAATCATATATTTTATATTTGATATATTTTCAAAAAATAATTTATTAACAAAATGTTGGCCATTGTTTTGGAATTGTATTTGTTATATTTCTACTATGAACATAATGATTTTAGGTGGCGTAT
Organism: Stellera chamaejasme; assembly: GCA_024586325.1. Taxonomy (NCBI): domain Eukaryota; kingdom Viridiplantae; phylum Streptophyta; class Magnoliopsida; order Malvales; family Thymelaeaceae; genus Stellera; species Stellera chamaejasme. The sequence continues at coordinate 37,020,072 of CM044984.1, forward strand.
CATTGTGCATGATAAGTTCATCATAATGCGATATGAGAGTGTTATATGAGATATGAGAATCATCATACTGACAATATTGTTAACCAACCAATTGATATCATCATAATGAACAATTATATCATCATATTGTAACATTAGAACATCATACATGAGTTGTAAAGCATCATATTGGAAATACTTATAGGTAAATATTTACAAGTATCATTACGAATTTGGAGTGCATCATAAGGCTATAGAGTAACATCATAGATGAGGGGTGATTCATCACATTTTGCAAACCCTGTTGTTTACGAATAAGAATCCTGTACAACAGATATTATCAAAGATTGAAAAAACATGTCCAGAATATTCACAACACGATCTATCCAACAACAAATCTAATGTTGTGTACCAAACATTTTCTGTGTCATTTCTATCTTCATTTTCTGTAGCGCACTTCCTCGTTCAAAGCCAATCAAATTGATAACATCTTAGCGCAATTGATTGTGAGTTGACAGTACTAGATATGACAGTATCTTGAATCGTTCATCTTCCAGTGTTGATTTCTTGTCCAAGTTAGATGAAAACATCTTACAGTTATAGTAATCCATGTGCTTCATAGCAAATATTGCACAGTCTGTAGCATTATCATCAATTTGCTCATTGGTCAAACGATCTTTCCATTCAAGGTGTGTCATTACTGTACCTGCCTTCTTCAACCAACCATATTTGGCTTTGTCTTCTGAAAAGTATGCAGGAAAAATATTTTTCTGGTTACAAATACATGTGTTCATTATTAGTGTAGTGCATGTTAGAATAAAAGTCAACACCGTCAATATTATAATTTATTATACTTACAATGTCAGAAATAAGTGGCTCATATACTTCAGCCTTGTTGCTCCTATTGTTAAATAAGTGAAAAATCTTTTTGCAGGGAAGTTGATAGCCATGACAAAGTAGTGTGCATGATTGATACAAGGTATGACAATCTGCATTGCATGATTTTTATGAAGACTGATCATACGGTTCATCATAATAGGCAGAAAGCGCATCATTATAAGTCTCAGGAGCATCATTAAAATCATCGAAAAACATCATAACAATGAATAATTTCATCATACTTACTGCTTGTGTTTTTCTATCTTGTGCAAGTCATTTACTTGCACTTCATTAATTAACGCTGTCAAACCAATTTCCTTTACTTTTTCATCTAATTCATTTTTTATCTGAGCCATTGACTGCTTCTTACCATTGTCCTCAATTGATTTATCCATTTCATCTAATTCTCTTTCAAATCTTCTCCATGTAGATACAAGTGTCATCTGATTATCAATATTTTTCAAGTAGATGTTAGTTGTTAGAATAAATGTGCGAGTATTAACATCATATTGTTTAGAGTAGTTAACGACATGATTCTGCTTCAGAAGACCCTCTTTAATTCCTTTTGAGCTTTCTTTTCATTCTTGTTTTCTTGTTCTATCTTTTCATGCTCTTTGTTTAAGTAGCGAGAATAAATAACGACAACATCATTGGTGACCTCTCTGTCCTTGTGCAATGTCCACATTTGAGCTATTGTCAAATCTATATCACCGCATCACACCAGTACAGTCTTGACATTGTTTCAAGGTCAGACACGGAAATCATCATAATAAGACGTAAGCGCATTAATATATAGTGAGAGAGCATCATACTTTAAATCTTGTTTTGCAATGCAAGTGATGAGACCATTTTAGGATTTGATTTGAAGGATGTATTTAATGGATTTGATAGAAGATGAAGTTATTTTCCTCATAAAGTTATTGACTTTGGTAATTCAGGTCATTTTGAAGCATAATGTAATAAAAGAAGAAGTTAGAGGACAAAAAATGGACAGATTTCTTATTCATATGATCACCGGGTGGTCATCTAGAATCCAGGGAGCTCAAGGCATCTGGAATTGAATCAGTCGGTCGCCTGGTGATCAACAAGTCTGGTGGTAGTTGAAGTGAGTTGATTGCCTGATCATCTAGAATCCAGGGGGCTCAAGCCATCTTGGAGTTGAATCAGTCGATCGCCTGGTGATCAACAAGTCTAGTGGTAGCTGAAGTGAGTCGATCACCTGATAATCGACTAGCATCCAGAGAGTGTGAAGCTGCAGATGTTGAAGCAGTTGATCACCTGGCGATCATCACGTCAGATGATCAACCGGTGATCAACTGGCGTCGAGAATAAACACAAGCCATTGATCTTTTAATGAATCAATCTTGACCATTGGTTGAAAATAAGCCCTACTTAAAAGGGAAGCTCCATTTCAGAAAGGGTAGTTCGTAACTTTGGAGGCAGACTTGAGAGGAAGAAGAGAGGGGTTTGGGGCCAAAAATGCAAGCTCCATCGGTGCTTGTCGTGGAGCTCGTCGGAGACCGGAACGGAGTTGCCAAGGCCTAGGCTTCTCTCTCTGGTCTCGAACCAGCCTTTCCGGCGAGCTAGATGGAGGAGCAGCGAAGGTGGAGCTTCTGGACGTCGATGAGTTCGCATCTGCGAACTGAAGATTTAAGAAGAAGAAGATTTTGGGCTCAACTCCTTTTCATGCCACCCAACAAGTTTCATTGTTCACTTAAGCCCTTTAGTTTATTTACAGCATTTATTTAGTTATTTAAGCATGTTAAGTAGCTAATTTAGATATTATCTATTGGAAATTAGCAAAACTTTGACTTGGGTTAATTGATTATGTTAGTTCTATGATTATTACTTATTATTTATGTTTGGATTTCTTAATGATTAATTGATTAAACACCTCGATGGAGGGTTAATGTTAGTATGATTAGACTTAGACATAAGCTAATTGTATTAGATCGTAGAGAAATGCATGCTAGATTTAATTATAGAGCGATGGTTCATAATTGATTCTAGGAGGAGAATAGATAACTAAAACAATGAATTAGGAAGCGAGACATCGTTGCTAATTTATCTCTAAATTGACATCGAGAGATGGTTTAGACCTAATACATTCTCATACATGAACTTAAGTAAGAGTTGTATGTAATTTTAGCTATTCACACCTAAAATCTAAGTGGAGCAATAATTCCTAAGAGATAATCTAGTTAATTGCATTTTTTAATCACTCAAGTTCTAACTCTAGTTTAATTGCTCTAGTTGTTAAATCAATTTAATTATCATTCTTGCATGTTAGTTTAATTCTCACCAACTATTCAATAATTTCCTTAGTGTAGCTAAGTTGTAATTCATACACAAGTACACAAAAATCCAAGTCCCTGTGGTTCGACCTGGTACTTACCAGAATTTATTACTTGCGACCACCGTACACTTGCGGTGAGTCTCTGTCAAGTTTTTAGCGCCGTTGCCGGGGACTTGTTCTTTTTTGTGTGTTTGTGTTTGATTTACATTGTACATATTTACATTATTTTCATTGCTTTTCAGGAACACAAATTATTTAAAAAAAATGATGAGGCTCAAAGATATGCCATGGATTGAAGATGAACACATCCAGACTTTCATTCCAGAGGATCAACTACAACAAGACCAATTCACACAATTATCCTCTCAGATAACAAAACTCTTTGAAATGGTAAAGGCATATATGGAAAATGTGGAGCTCCATCAAAAGTTAGCGGCCATCGATGCTAGAAGTGATGAGCCAAATCATGCAAACATCGGAGGTTAGGGAACGACTAGTGCATCTTACTACGAGTAGTACCCAAATATGACACAAGAGTACTATGATAATCAAGATTATTATGAGTGCTCATATTTGGCCGAAGATCACTACGGGGACCAAGATATTTATGGTTATCTGTAAAATATCCATAGTGGTACTATTTGTAAATGGGAGCGAAACTTAGTTCATTAATTTTCGAGATGAGGTAGGCATCGAGACGAGTGCACCATGTTTGTAGGGGAGCGCTTCATTATGCCTTTCTAGTGCTTCATTGGGATCCCCAAGCGCATCATTTTGGGTGGTTGAACAAATGCGCGTGGGTCGGTGGTTCTTGTCACCGGAAAACTCTCGAGCTGATGATTTTGTTGATAAGTTTGTTTATTTCGCGCAGAGGAAGGTAGATCGGTCTAATTTATTTCTAATTTTGCTACTTCATATGGAAGAAAGTGGGGATCGGTGGATTACATTATCGGTGGCGTGTGTGACGGACTTATTTTCTCGCTATGTCTGTGCGACACTTAGTCACGTACCCTCGTGGCTAAGTCAGCCTAACTCGCCCCAATGTACCTAAGTCTTGCTTGAGAAGAGAGCAACGAAAGTTAGAAGGAGAGAATGAAAGCTATACAACTCTTTTGTATTGCTCAAGTGTTGACTACACAACTCTGGATTTGGTTTGCTTGGAGTTGGATACAAATGAATGCCTAAGGTCTCAATAAATAGGCAAGCCACCTCCTCAATGGACGGTGGAGATCTACTTGATCCAAGGGCTAGCATTACTCTTCTAGAACCTTCTAGGCTAGCCTAGATCTCTCTACAACTATCTACATATATCTAGCACTTGCTAGACTTCTCTTTATAGTTCTAGCCTAGCATAGAACTCTCTAGACCAAGCTAGAGACACCCAGAGTGCTCTGGAGGGTTCCACGAGCTTCTAGAATCTTCTAGCACCTCCTAGCACTCTCTACACTTAGTCACGCACCCTCGTGGCTAAGTCAGCCTAACTCGCCCCAATGTGCCTAAGTCTTGCTTGAAAAGAGAGCAACGGAAGTTAGAATGAGAGAATGTAAGTTATAAGACTCTTTTGTTTTGATCAAGTGTTGGCTACACTACTCTGGATTTGGCATGCTTGGATAGTTGGATAAAAATTAATGCCTAAGGTCTCTATTTATTGGCAAGCCACCTCCTCAATGGATGGTGAAGATCTACTTGATCCAAGGGCTAGCATTACTCTTCTGTAACCTCAGAGGCTAGCCTGATCTCTCTACAACTATCTACATGTATCTAGCACTTGCTAGACTTCTCTTTATAGTTCTAGCCTAACCTAGAACTCTCTAGACCAAATTAGAGACACCCAAAGTGCTCTGGAGGGTTCCACGAACTTTTGGAATCTTCCAACACCTCCTAGCACTCTCTAGCACCTTTTGGAACCTTCTAACGTGTCCTAGGGACTTCTAACACTCTCTAGTCCACCCTAGGCTTTTCCGGTCCTTTCTAGCTAGACTCATCCGACACCTTCCAGTCCAGTCTAGACAAATCTAAAACTCTTTGGAGGAATCTAGAATATTCCAGAGCTAGAATGTCTTCCATGGTTCTAAAGTTTTCCCAATATATCTTCCTCACTTTGACTCCTCTTAAATCCGTCTTGCACGCTCTCAATTTTGCTATCCCGCATCCCGGATCCTTAATCCTGTGTCGTTCGCGTGCTTTAAATGTTACACTACGTGTTCTAATATATGGCTCACATACTCCGTCACAAGCGGGTCATGACATCCGTCGTCACTGGGCACCGTATTCTACCTCTTTTCTTAGATATCTTAGACTCTAAGATACAACGTACACGAGGCCGGGAACACTTTGCTCTCTAATCACCACTGATTTTTATGAGCCAGCCACCTGTGGAACACTAACCCTAACGTGTCTGAAACTTGTACAGCCTTGCCGCTCTCAGCCTCCCACCTTCCCCACCATCTGCCACGTGTCCCTCCTACTTTCTCCATCCCGTCGACGCAACAACAAACGAAAACCTTACGTTTTGTGACTAAGACCACCCAACTTTACACGTGTCCACATTCTATTCGCTACCCGCTCTTTAACCATACGGTGCTTTTTATTTGGGATTTTTCACGCGCATTCGCCACCCCACCGTCCATCTTCACGTGCGCCCAGAGATCTTAGCCGTCGCCTCATGGACTGCAGCGTACTCGCCACGTCACCACGTGACACGTGTCTACACGTAAACGGGGTTATTATTTTAATCTTATCTGCTTCGCTTTATCGACCTCACGTTCGTTATATATACCCCACATCATCTTCTTCCTCTCTCAGAAAAAGGAGATTCAGAATCAACAAACTCCGCCTGAAACTTGAATCCAAAAGCGAAAAAGGTACAAAAGGGAAAAAGAAAGATAACGTGATCTTCATCAATTTGTGCAGCAGAAGTGTCGAAAGAAGATAAGACTATTATAGTTTGTTGAGGATTTGTTTGTAAGTCGATTGAATTGAAAATGGCTTTGAATCTGACGCACCAGATCGGAAGTCTTGCCGGACCGCCGATCGGAATGGAATCAAGCTCGGATCCGAGATCTCCGGCTTCAGTGAGCACTTCCGCCGTCTGGAGGTCTCCGGTACCGAACGTGCGGTGCAAACTGCAGAAGTCGGATGGAGGGGAGGTTACGCCACCGTTGTTGTCTCCGCCACTGAGTCCTAGGTGCCGGTCACCGTCGTTGCCTGGGATGCGAGCGGATCTGTCGGCGGCGTGCCAGGCCTTCACCTTGGAGGCTCCGATGACGGCGGCGGATGAGGAAGAAGCGATGGGTAGAGCGTTTGTGACGGGGGGGAGGAAGGCGGAAGAGAAGAATGGTGTGCCGGTGTTCGTGATGATGCCACTGGACAGCGTGACGGCGGGGAACACGGTGAACCGGAGGAAGGCCATGAACGCGAGTCTTCAGGCGCTGAAGAGCGCGGGAGTGGAGGGAATTATGATGGATGTTTGGTGGGGACTAGTGGAGAGAGACTCGCCGGGGATCTACAATTGGGGCGGCTACACCGAGCTGCTCGACATGGCCAAGAAGCACGGCCTTAAAGTTCAGGCCGTAATGTCCTTCCACCAGTGCGGTGGCAACGTCGGCGACTCTTGCACGTACGCTTCTCCCTTTAACCCTTAACCCTTTTCATTTGCGTTTTTTAATTCAATTAGTTCAGTTCTTCTTTGCCTGCATTTTGTTAAGAATTAGGGATTGCTGAGTGTTTTTGAGTCACTGGGTTGAAATCAGGTCACATGAAGTAGGGACTAGGGAGCCCATCCAACCCCACGTACCTTTACTTTATATACATAAAGTTGTTGAATCAACCAATCTTTTGGCTTGGGGCCTCAAACGAGTAAAACTTTTACATCTAAGCAATTGATGCTTCGACGCCAAACTATTCAAAAAAGAGGCTTTTCAATTTTATACGTTTTCCTACTGTCGTGTTAAAGACAAAAGCTGAAGAACTTTCTCAAGGAACAAGCTGAAAGGTGGTTCTATCATGCTGTTCCATTCCATTTACCGTATACCTGAGCATGGTTTGTGTTTAGACTAATCACGGAAATGAAACCTAATGTGGAGCAGTGGGGACACGTTAATGTTTTGAAGTAATCTTTTGTGACATTTTTCTTATCTATTGTGTTTTTGTGGCCAGCATTCCCCTTCCAAAGTGGGTCGTTGAAGAGATGGAGAAAGACCAGGACCTAGCATATACAGATCAATGGGGAAGAAGGAACTATGAATACGTTTCCTTGGGATGTGATACGCTTCCAGTTCTCAAAGGACGTAGTCCGGTCCAGTGCTATGCCGATTTCATGCGTGCCTTCCGAGATAACTTCAAGCACTATCTTGGTGACACTATTGTGGTATAATACCGTCCCTTTATATATGCATCCTGTGGTCCTCAACGTTCTCTGTCACTTCTGTTTGTTGAGTTTATTAGATGGGTGTGGGTGGCGTTTGTATTGAGGGTATTGGCACTTATTAGATCTTTGAGTTTTAACTTGTATTAGCCGTTTGTGGTTGTGTTATTTTTTAGAGCTTTTGATAAAAAAATGAATTTTTTTGACTGGTAATATGAAATTTGCTAAAGGAAACGATTGATTTAACAGATTGTCATATTAGTTTCTTTGATAGAAGAACTCATGCCTGCTAGTGTATGTAAACTTGCAACTTCCAAGTTGAAAGTTTTCAGTGTTTTTTGGCTCGTTGGTTTCTTGATGCGTTTTCTGAGAACTCTGAATATTTGTTTTACGTAGGAAATCCAAGTGGGAATGGGTCCGGCTGGTGAGCTTCGTTTTCCTTCATACCCAGAGCAGAATGGAACTTGGAGATTTCCTGGAATTGGAGCATTCCAATGCTATGATAAGGTCCTGAGCATCTCTCTCATGATTGTATAAAGGCTCTTGGCCACCACACCAGTTTACTGATATGGTTGTTTTCTTGACATTGCAGTACATGCTAAGCAGCTTGAAGGCTGCTGCAGAAGCTGCCGGAAAGCCGGAATGGGGTAGCACAGGTCCCACTGATGCAGGCGAGTATAACAATTGGCCAGAAGATACTCAGTTTTTTAAGAAAGAAAATGGTGGTTGGCAGACTTCCTATGGGGAGTTTTTCCTCAACTGGTATTCAGGGATGCTATTGGAACATGGTGAAAGAATTTTAACGTCTGCCAAACCAATCTTCGATGGCGATGATGTGAAGATCTCTGTCAAAATTGCTGGGATTCATTGGCACTATGGTACCAGGTCTCATGCTCCAGAGCTCACCGCAGGATATTATAACACACGTTTCCGAGATGGTTACCTTCCAATTGCTCATATGCTAGCACGCCATGGAGCCATTTTCAACTTCACTTGCATAGAGATGCGAGACCATGAGCAACCTCAGGATGCTCAATGCGCTCCTGAGAAACTTGTCAGGCAAGTGGCTCTGGCTACTAAAGAAGCCGGGGTTCCGCTTGCAGGTGAGAATGCCCTGCCCAGGTATGACGGCTATGCACACGAGCAGATACTGAATGCATCAGCCTTGAACATCCAAGGCGGTTCATCAGATAAGAGGCAGATGTGCGCATTCACGTACCTCAGGATGAGTCCGGCCCTCTTCCAACCCGACAACTGGAGGGGTTTCGTGGCCCTGGTGAAGAAGATGAAGGAGGGAAAAGATGCTCACCGGTGTTGGGAAGAGGTCGAGAGAGAAGCGGAGCAGTTCGTGCACATAACCCAGCCGTTGGTGCAAGAGGCTGCCGTTGCTCTCATGTAACTTGCAAGAGAGTCACTAGCCTCAGTTGGGTACGCCCTAGAATTACGTGTGATCCCTATAGGTACGTTATATAGCCCTCTCCTTTTTATCATGTGAAGGCTATAAGAAGTGTTGCGATGTTGTGAAATACAGATACACCTGATTGTAATGCTTGGATTTTGCTTCGGTTTATTAGATGATGAATACATGAATATATAAATAACAAAAATTTGCATTAGCTAGCTTGATATCCGACTCCCGCAACGAATCGAAAGGTTGTTTCTTGTGTTTAACTTTCAATCATGAGATTAAGCAGATGATAAGTGCTGGTTAGAGTTCATTTGTGATACGCACGCAATTTCCTGGATCGGAGCTCCTGTGGATCTCTTTCCAGGTGAAACCTTGGGACCCGGCATCGGAGGTGTCCGACGAAACATTTCAAAAGAACTGAGCCAATATCAGTTTAATATTTATATCTTTACCATCCTAGGTAGCTTTTATTATACACTACTCGTAAACATTGAGTTAATAAATGATGTAAGCTTGAACTTGATTTGTTTAACAAATCGAGCACTCATTTCTGCTCAAATGCGAACTCGGGTTCCATAAAACACGACTCGTCTAGATTTGAATGTTGAATCGAGTTGAACTCATCAAGACTTGGCTCAAGTTTGATAATCACTCAGTTTGGACGGACTTAAGAATCTGGTTGGGGATAAGGGTGAGAACAAGCCGAGCTGAGTTCGAGCCCGGTAGGCTCGAGCTTGAGCTCGAGAAGATTAGGCTTGACTCGAGTTCGGCTCGAAATCCATCCGAGTTCAAAATTGTGCTCGAGTTCGGTTCGAAAACTCATGAGGCTTGATACGAGAGTTGGGTAGGCTCATTTCAGTTCAACTCGACTAGACTCGAACTCTAACTAGATTCGATTCGAACCGAGCTTGTGAGGTTCTGAAATTCCCTAAACCCAATAAATTACAAAGGTATCATGGGTATTTTACGTGGGCTCGATAAGGCTCGCAAGCTTTTCGAGTCAAGCCACTTATGCTTGGGCTTAGCTTGTTTAGTATACGAGCTTAAAATTCGGCTCGAGCTCGAGCCGAGTTTCTCGTAAGAGCTTGAGCTCGACCTGAACTCGAACCTGCTCATTGCATTTCTTATTCCTACCTGGGGTTTAAATTGGAAAAAGTATCTGAAAATATTTTTAGAGAATAAGAGGTTTTATAAGTTGTTACAGTACTTTTTAATTTTTACCCGTGTTGGAATAAAAACTTTCGTGAAGAAAAATTTGTGTTCTGAAAATGGAGCCCTCAAGAAAGGTTCCAAGGCCAGACTGGAAAATGGAGAGAACATCTCCAGGGTAATGGCGTGAGGAAGACAATTTGTCTCGTGAACATTTATGGTCTAACTTTGCCACTCAATCAATGGTGAATAGTTAAGGGTAATACACAATGACATTGAATCCAAGACAGGTAATCAAAGCAGCTATTGCTATTCTCATGCTATAACTTATCGAAAAAATTGTTACAAAAGCAGACAATAAGTCTTGTATTTTTTTTTTGTACTATACCATTCGCGTATGTAGCATGTACACCAGTTGAAAACTGAAAGATGGAAAGTATAAGTAAATTACAGGTGAAAGCCGGAACGCACCTAACAATGGTCCAGTCCCCTAGGAAGGAGCAGAGTCGGAGACGAGGCATAATCCCGAGCTCTGTTACAGCGCCAGCCCCTGGCATTTTCATTCTAGATTCAGGAACAACATATGCGCCGCCGAGCATGCGAGTACACAAATAGGAACAGAAGCATCTGACAAATCTCATCCAAATGCTGATAACCAAGTGTTGTGACAGTATCTATGGAAGTCGAAGGTTACTGCACTTCAGATGTTGCACTTTCAGCGAATTGTGTTTCTGTTTTTCTCTGCTCAAAATGGAGATTTCTCTACCAAACATTGCTGAGACCAAATACACCTCCAGAGCCTTAAGCCACAAACACTTTCTGCATGCACCAGAAACATGGAAGATCATAACACCAATTACACTGTCGTGTAGAGAGCGGTGAAACTCCCAGACAGGAATACCAGTCGCCCAACAGATTCACCAGTCCTATCATGGATGGCATGTTCAAGAATCTTGGCCATATACTCAATTACCTGCAACAGTTGATTGTACAAATCAAGCAAAGTTGACATATGAATTGGTGAATGTACCAGGAAAAAAACAAACATTGAGAAATAGTAACTGGTAAAAAAAAGTGACAGTACCCAGAGACTAACTAAATCCTGATTTCCACAGTAATCAATGAGATTGTGCAACTTTGATCCTTCAGGTGTTGAAGAATGCAGGCCTGAAACATCCACAAGACAATGAGGAAAGTGATATCAGTGTGAGGACTCCAGATCTTGGATGTCTAAGTTAAAACAATTTGGTGAACTAAAACTGGTTCTTTTATATGTATAAATAAAATAAGTAGTTGCTTTCCAAAAAAAAGTTTAAAAAATGAATGAAACATTATTTTTGTTATCTGATGTCTAAGGGAAATTACCAGTCATTTGGTGACAGTCTGCTTGCATTATATGCTGCCACAAATTGCAGAATTTTGTGACTTAAACTTCATGAACAGCACTTATATCCAGTGCCTCAACTTTTCAGTCCAACATTCTTCATCTTCCCATAAACAATATCAACACATCTATGGATGAGAAGAACCTACGCTAGCACTTTAACCTGTAAAAATTGTCATCCTGACAACGTCCAACTGAATTTCTCACCGAATGCTAGAATAATTGTTTTGTGCCCTCATGCAGAATCTCAGAAGCAAGTTTATATTTTTCCAAAGAAGTAACACCATATTCTACATATTTACTAGCAGTCTCTCTCAAACTCCAGACCATCACGGCTTTAAGTTCTTGAGAGTTAACAACTGATCCAACGTTTGGTATATAACCAAGCTGGGCATTCTTGGTCCACCGCTGTAAAATATAACAAGGGGGAATTTCCCTGATGTCCAGCAGCTTGAAAACTTTCAAAACATGCCTGCACAGTACACCTTGGGATTCAAACATTTGACAACCACAGTTGACAGTAAGGTCTGCAGCACTAAAGGTAACAGCATATTTATCATTCTCATTCCCACGGTTTCGCACCAAGTACCTGCAAACTGTTCCTTCCTGATAAGTCTTTATTCCAATATAATTGTAACTCAGTACAAGCTCGGCTTGAAATATTTTGAAAACTGTGAGCGTGTAGAGCTTTCTGCATTGTTCTTCCATGAGTTCTTTTGTTTTCAGAGGAGCCTGCAAATGGAAGGAGTTGAAGTCTTCTCTTCTTTCTTCATCACGGCGTTGCTCAAGACCAAGCTCATATTGCGAAGTAAAGTCTGAAAGCGGGGTTTCACCATTCACAAGTGATCCAAAGAACGATTCCAAACTTTCAGTTAGCAAGATTCCAGCCAAAAATTTACCTTTCAAGTAGAGTGGGACCCAACTCCCACGCTTTTCATACATATGTTTGAGCCAAGTATTCTCCACCAACCCATATTTGCTAATAAGAACATTCCACTTGCTATCAAATTCAGCTGTTGTTTGACTTTGATAAATACACTTCTCATATTCATTTCTAAATTCAATAGGCATCATGCCTAAATTTTCTTGTTCTTTTTCCCTGATTTGCCAAATTGAGAAGCCGTGATAAGTCCTAGGAAACACTTCAGATATTGCTTCCTGCATGGCCCTGTCTTGATCAGCAATAATCAACCTTGGATGGCACCCAGACATTGCCTTAGCCCATGTTTGAAGCATCCATGTAAAAGTCTTCTTTGATTCATCAGCAATGACAGCACAACCAAAGAGAACTGGCTGCCTATGGTGGTTAATTCCCACAAAGGTTGCAAAAGGAAGCAAGCGTTTATCCTTCCTGTATGAAGTATCGAAAATGACTACATCCCCAAAATGAGCAGCTGAAAATCTAGACCTGCCATCTGCCCAAAACATGTTTGTGCACTTCCCGCCATCAACTTCCACAGAATGAAAGAATCCTGTGTCTTGTGCCTGTTTGGCTTGAAAATACTCAAGAAGCATGGAGTACCATTCACTTCCAATTTTACATTCTCGGGTAATCCGACGGAGCTTTGGTTTTTTAACTTCAACAAGATTAACGGACTGCACTTCACCATCCACCTTATTCTTTGATTTCTTCGCACATGGTTTACTTTCAGAATCCACTTGTAACCCTAAATCATGATTATGTTCCTTTTGAAGACGATCGACAATCCAAGTCGCAGATCCTTGTCTCTTGACCCTCATATATGCCCCGCAGCCAAGTCTTGAAGGGTGCTGGAACCCCTCCTTTGAGCACACGAATCTTCTAGATGTAATCATTCCATCATTTTTTGATCGAAAAAGTTGGCCAATCCGAACTCTGAAACCTTTACTCCGAGCATATGTTTGGTAAAACAAATAAGCTTCATTCGATGAACTAAACTCTATACCAACAATTGGTTCAGGTGCAGATTGTCCTCCATCGCCACTCCTGCTGCATCGGTCAAACTTAATCATGCCAGTTGGGCATGGTCCTCCATCATCCATCTTCTTCAACAATTTAACTTTTGCCATTTTAGGCACTTCAACCAAGGAATTCATAGGAAGAGGATTCCTCTGAGGCAGAACAGGTAAATCACTTCCATCAGAAAGAGAAAGATCGTGGTTATGATCTTTCTGAAATTGGTCTAAAACCCACTTCCCTGAACCACATCTCTGAACTCTTATAAATGCAGGGCAGCCTGTCCTTGAGCTCAGCTGAAATCCTTCCTTTGAGCAAACAAACCTTCTTGACGAGACTGAACCATCAGCCCGTGATCGATAGAGCTGACCAGTCCTTATTTTAAACCCCAAATGCGTGGCATATAAACTGTAAAATTGGCGCGCTTCATCTGCTGAATTGAATTCTAGACCAACATAAGGTTCAAGCGTGGACTGTCCTTCAGCTGCCCTATTGAAGCTACCATTCGTACACACCACAGCCAATGGCAGTACATTTGCGATCATAGTGTTCATGCATTCTCCGCCATTAAGATCAATACCTGAGCTGCGTAGAATTTGTTAGGGGAAATAGTCAGGAGATAAATGGCCTACAAGCCTAACCGTGGTGGGATTATGATTTCAATGCAATTCCACCAAAGAATCTTAAACAATATAAGACATTATGACAAAAAAAAAAACGCTTCCTTGAAGCAAGGAAAGAATTTACCTGGGTGACAATCCGGTTGTAGTTCTGTCCAAGGGATTCCATTGCAGGTGGTCATATTTCAATGTCAGAGCACTTCAAAAAACGAAACGCTCTCATTCAATAGAAAGAATATAGAAGTTGTAATGTCAATCCCAAGTCAGAAAGAGATATGAAATCATACCACCAACGAAAATGATAATAGGGGGCAAACAGTATCAACCAATTGACAAGATACCTGAAAGAAAGAAAGAACGAGAAACGGGAACTCCCAATTCCAAACTATGATTCGATGAAATGTAGAGCATGAGAGAATCAAAAGAAGACCATGAACGGACCTAATTCATCATCTGTAAAATAGCTGATGAAGACGAAGAAGAATGGCAAGCGATTCCGTGATCAGTAATTCAGATCTGAAAGTCAGAAACCGATGAGCTCGGTGAGCTCTGGAGAACCCGCGACGATCCACCCGATTAATAAATTCCGACGACCCACCCAACCCAGCAGATTCACACTTATCTTCATTTTATTTTATTACTCGTGTAGGAGTAATTGTTTAACTAAAAACAATTTATTTATCGCACGCTCAAATTAACCACCAAAATACATATACAGTGCAAATTAGCCACTGTATTTTACATAATGGCTAAACAACAATAACTACCGTTTCGTACCGGCCGGTACGTCGGTACCGTTTCGGTATCGGTCATAAAACGACACCGTTTAAGCAAAACATGCATTGGAAAACGTACCGAGCTGTAGTGGCCGATTCGATTGTGTCGTATGTCGGCCGAAATGAAGAAAACAGCGGTATAGGGGTTTAAATGAACATTTTTTAAAAGTTTAAGGATAAAATTGCTAATAAAAATATCTACTAAATTAAAGAAATTAAAATCGTTAATAAATTTTTGTAATTTAAAAAATTAATTTACCTCATTCTTTTTAAAAATTCTTTTAGTTAGTATCTTTAGTTTAGTTCTTGTATGTAACTAGTATACTAGCTTACTTCATTCTTTTTATTTTAGTCATGTAGACGATCACCTAGGTACTGCACGTAAAAAATTTACAGTCTCTGATACATTTTCAGGTATACACACACGCATACCGGTACAGTCTTTCCGATACAATCGGTATACCCCAGTGTACCTGTACTATCTCGTATCGCTACTAAAACAGTACGATAACCGATACGATATTTAATACCATGACAACTACTCCCTAATTGAAGAGCCAATGTAACAAAACAATCACTTAGAGAAAGCATGTACGTGTGAGTCATACAAATGTAAACGTCTATTGGGACAACAATTAATACCCCTTTACCCATCTACTTTTACTAAATAATACTCCATCCGTCTCAAATGTTTTGCAACGTTTCATTCTCTTTCCCATTTCTGTCCCCCTCTCATTATCTTTCCATTGTTTCTGCGTATCTCTCTGCAACGTACCTTCATCCCAAAACAAAATCGTACAAATACACAACCAACAACATAAAACTATGACCAACATCATTGGAACTAAAAATAAAAAATGAAATCGAGTAGATAGAGATCCATTTGCCTATATTATGGAGAAAGTTGAAAAAGGCCAGTTGAAATCGTTAACGTCGACAAAGAGTCTGACATGTCTGTAATGCTTATAGGACGTGTTTACTCTCTGGCGAATGTCTCTACTCCAATTGCCAGCTTCAGATCTCCTTGACAATTGACAAATTCAAGAGAAACATAAACGCATAATTGCCATTGTTGTTGCTCTGGAGCTTCGATTCTGACCGAAGGCTCCATATCTTAGAGAATCGGTGCAGGTCCTCTAGCATTTAAACCAAATTCAAATATGTCCAAATCTTTGAGCAAGGAGGCCGCTATAGAGATGCTTGCAAGGAGGGATGTCGATGACAGCAACACTTGAGGGAGGGAGGATTCGGTTGATGATGGGTTTGTTGAAGATAAGTCTCGATACAATTACTTGAGAGATTAAGACTCTATCTTAATCTCCATTACGTAACTTAGACTTATCTGTATACATAGGAGTCCCTTATGTACTACAACTCTAACACCTCATGTATATATGTTCACACGAATCACAATGAGAAGCAAGCAGTCTTAAACACAAAGCTCTTAATTTTTCTTTCATGGTATCAGAGCTACATTGACCAACGTCAATTATGTCTTCCATCAACACCAAGACCACCTCTGCTGCTGCTTCACCATTGGTGACTGCCCCATCTTTAAATCTGGGCCACCTTATAAATATTCGTCTCACCCGTGACAACTATTTGCTGTGGAAAGCTCAATTCCTTCCTTATCTTCGAGGTCAACGTCTGTTGGGATATGCTGACGGCACAATTCCGTGTCCTCCCAAGACAATCAGCGTAGAAACCACATCTGAAACATCAGCAGAGCAACATCATCATCAACAAATCAAATCGACAACCCGAATTCCTAACATGGTTCCAAAGAAGATCAAATGGTGTTGAGCGCCATTCTTTCATCTCTATCAGAAGAAATACTAGCCCATGTTATAAACTTGACAACTGCTCATGAAGTTTGGATGGCTCTCGAGAAGATGTTCTCGTCTCGATCAAATGCTAGAATCATGCAAATTCGACTCCAGCTATCTACTTTGCAGAAAAAGGATCTCTCTATCTTGGACTATTACCAGCGTGTCAAAAACTTAGCTGATACATTGGGTGCAATCGGTCAACCACTTCAAGAAAGTGAAATTGTTTCTTATCTTTTGGCAGGTCTTGGTTCAGATTATGATCCATTGGTTACCTCCATCACAACCAGGATCGATCCCATATCCTTAACTGACCTCTATGGTCATCTCTTGAGTTATGAGTTGCGTCTTGAACAAAGAACATTCTCGCCAGAGAGCAACTCGATGGCAAACATAGCCACCCGTGATAATTATACTTTCAATCGTGGAGGAAGGGGCCCCAATGCTCGTGGAAGAAACAGGGTCGTGGCAGATTTGGATCTGCAAACAACAACCGTTCTAGTTTCAATCGAACAAACATTGGAAGCAATGGTTCTCGTGTCATTTGTCAGGTATGTCTAAAGCCTGGACACTCTGCAATTACATGTTATCATCGGTTTGATCATGCTTTTCAAGGAGGAACAGAATCGAGTCGCTTTGCAGCATTAGCTGCAACTCCTTCATATCAGTTGGATCCTAACTGGTATGCAGACAATGTGCAAATGATCATCTAACCGCTGATCTTAACAATCTCACAATTAGTGAACGATATGATGGAATTGAGCGGTGCAAGTCGGAAATGGAGCAGTCTGTCCATTCAACACATTGGTCATTCTCATATCTCTTCTCCTTATGCATGGTGTCAAACCAGATTATACATTTTGAAAATATTTGGTACATGCGTCTTTGCCACATCTCAGACCGTATAATGCCATCAAGCTTGAATTTCGATCAAAGCAATGTGTTTTTATTGGATATAGCAGTCAACATAAAGGCTACAAATGCCTTCATGTACCCACTGGACGAGTATATATCTCACGTAATGTTGTTTTTGATGAACATATTTTTCCTTTTGCTTAAGATTCAGGTGTAAGTCGGATGCAAGAAAATTCAACTACGGTGCATTCTCAAGTCTTACCTGCACTTCAAATAGCAAGTGAACAGGTGCCTAATACTACAGTGGGAAGTTTGATAGAAGAGACAAATTCATCTGCTCAATCTGAACCAACCTCACCAGCTTCATCAAGCCGCCTGCCACTCCTGCTTCTACAGCATCTGAAGTTGCTGATTCCTCTAAAGTGGCTCCTCGTCATACGATGCAAACTCGCTTGCGCAACAATATTCAGAAACCAAAGCAGTTTACAGACGGTACAGTTGCTTATTCTACTGCTACAACAAGTGATTTAATTGAGCGATTGTTACTCAACTGCTTTCAAATCACAACCATGGCGGGAGGCAATGGATGCTGAATTTTCAGCCTTACTAAAGAATCAAACATGGACTTTAGTTCCAGCACGTAAAGGCATGAATCTGATTGATTGTCGATGGGTTTTTAAACTTAAAAAGAAAGCAGATGGAAGTATTGAGAGACATAAAGCACGTCTTGTGGCAAAAGGGTACAAGCAACAATATGGAGTGGATTATCATGATACATACAGTCCAGTTGTTAAGCCAGCTACTATTCGTACTATCATCTCTCTTGCAGTCTCAAGAGATTGGGACATACGACAGATTGATGTACGAATGCATTTTGCATGGTTATCTAGATGAAATTGTTTTTATGAGGCAACCTCCAGGTTATGTTGATCCTGATTATCCAAATCACGTTTGTCAACTACGGAAGGCATTGTATGGACTTAAACAGGCGCCAAGAGCCTGGTTTGCTCGGCTGAGTTCGAAACTTCTTGAACTTGGGTTCACTTCTTCAAAGGCTGATAACTCACTCTTCATCTTCAAGGATTCGCAACTACTATATATATTCTAATATATGTTGATGATATTCTCATAACAGGATCCTCAACAGGTGCAATCAACAAGCTATTGGAATTCCTTCGTAGAGATTTTGCAATTAAGGACTTAGGTTCCTTGAGCTATTTTCTAGGCATTGAAGCCGTGAAAGACAAATCTGGTTTGATTCTCTCACAACATGAATTATATTCTTTGAGTTATTGAAGCGAACAAAAATGTTTGATGCAAAGCCTATGTCCACTCCTATGTCTAGTTGTGGTAAAATGTCCAAATTGGATGGAGATCCATTGCACGATGCCACACTATTCAAGCACCGTTGGCGCACTTCAATATATAACACCGACAAGACCTGATCTCTCATTTGCTGTTAACAAGGTGTGTCAATTTTTGCATTGTCCAACAACAACACACTGGGCTGCAGTTAAGAGAATTTTACGATATTTGAAAGGCACTCTCACTCTTGGATTGTTTATCAGTAAGTCAAACTCTAGCTTACTAAGTGCCTTCTCAGATGCTGATTGGGCTGGATGTCCCGATGATAGAAGATCAACTAGCGGCTTTGTTATCTTTTTGGGTTCTAATCTGATCTCCTGGAGCTCAAAAAAAACAACCTACTGTTTCACGATCCAGCACTGAGGCCGAGTACAAATCCTTAGCTAATGCTACTGCTGAAATAGTGTGGCTGCAATCATTATTGTCGGAACTAGGAGTATCTCCTCCTTGTCCCCTACTCTTTGGTGTGATAACCTCGGAGCAACATATCTCACAGCAAATCCAATATTTCATGCTAGAACGAAGCATATTGAGATCGACTTCCACTTTGTTCGAGAACGAGTAGCACGCAAGGCTTTGAAAGTGCAGTTTATCTCAACTAAAGACCAGCTTGCTGATGTTTTGACCAAACCGCTACCTAAACAGGAATTTGAGCGATTTCGGTACAATCTCAATGTTGTCTCTAGACCCTTGAGATTGCAGGGGCGTGTTGAAGATAAGTCTGATACAATTACTTGAGAGATTAAGACTCTATCTTAATCTCCATTACGTAACTTAGACTTATCTGTATACATAGGAGTCCCTTATGTACTACAACTCTAACACCTCATGTATATATGTTCACACGAATCACAATGAGAAGCAAGCGCCTTAAACACAAAGCTCTTAATTTTTCTTTCGGGGTTGGGTTTTTGTGTGAACGGTCGAGGCAATAGAAGTAACAGAGGGTTGATGCTCTGTAAAATGAAAATAGAGGAGATGGGTTTCTTCTCGTTTAGCTGGTAGAAGCGGGGCCCACATTCCAAAAAGTATTAGTATTAAAATTAGTTAGGGAAGTTAATGGAAGGGATAGAATGGTAATCTAATGGGTAAAAATTTGTTGGAAATGGAAATGTTGCAAGATTTTAGGGACGTCTCAAAAAAAGAAAATGTTGCAAAAAATTTTAGACAGAGGGAGTACTAAGCACTCAGTAACTTTTGAATCTAATGAAAAACATGTTGGGATTTAGAAACGTGGGCAAACAATACAAAATAATTTTTCACCGTGACAATTTCACGGTTTTCTTCATTATCAATCAATCAACAATTACAATTACATGCACCAATCCGCTCACATTAGACCAGCACCACGGGCTAATCACACAAACAAAATCTCTCACACAAACTTCACGGCCAAATCCACAAAGCTTGCGGCTCTCTCAACTAGCCAACTAGTATGCGACTCTCTCTCACCTCTCTAAAAACTATAAAGTAGCACCTATTTATATTACTCAAACAAATCCTAATCCTAAAAGAAATTGATTACGAAGACAAACCAAATCCTAGTCTAGCTAGTTTTCCTAAGACACACACACTTGCACTAAATAATCATAATCCTTAACTAGCTTAAATTCTTTAAATTTTGGACAATAACATGTTTGGTCCTCCATTTTTAATTTCAGTCACAAACCAACAATCTACACATTAACTCAAATTATTTCTTCAAGTCCACCTTTTCACCAAATCCGCAAACATGACATTCTTGTTTGTAGGAACCTTCATCTCCGCGACTTCACTCTTTGGCTCCTCTAACAACCGTGATTCCAACTAACTCATATAAATTTTTAGAGTTCTTCACTCCTTTAGTCACAATCAATGCATTTTTCGAAATCCTCAAACCTCCACATCGAGTAGAAAATCCATATCCCAAATTATCCAATTTACCAAGTGAAATCAAGTTCATCATAAATTTTGGAACGTACCTCACATCACTAAGGTAATTTTCGAGCCTCGCAAGCTTGGTTCAAGCCTAGTCAAGCCTAACTAAAACGAGCTTACCCACTCTCTTATATATCGAGCCTCACGAGCTTTCAAACCGATTCATGAGCTCAAGCTCGAGCTCGGCTGCGTTCTCGCCCTATACTTGCTTTGTGGTAATTATGGCCCCGTTTAGTAATATCTGTTTCAAGTAGATTTACGCTTTTAGAATTTTTAATGGTTAAGATCAAACAAACTACATCAAAATGATAAAAACTACCGATGATAGCTTTTTGAAAGCGCAAAATGTACTTTAAAAACTATTACCAAAACATACCCTATAACTCCAAGCATGAGATTATGATGAATAATTGAAAGTGTATTTTAATTCATTTAAGAAAGTGTGTTTTGATAACTATAACCCCACTTCAATGAGTAAAGAAAAAAAGATAAATTCTCATGTGCCTCAACTTTGTGATCTGTCCAACAAAACTGAGTTACTTTTATTTTATATGCATACTTTATCTTATTGTCTTCTACTTTCTAATAAATAATACTCATTCCGTCTCCAAATAAATGATGCATTGTTTTTACACTAAAGTTAAGAAATGATGGAAAAAAATTTGGTAAAAATACCCCGATCCCAACTTAGATGATGCATGTTAAAAATTAGAGGATCAATGTTAGGGATAATTAAGTAAAACAATTGAACTAAAATTTTTAAAAAGAAAATACATTTGAGATATCCTAAAAGAAATATGTACCATTTATTTTGGGGACGGAGGGATTATCCGTAATCTTCACACACATTAACTTATCAACTTTGTTGGGAGATAAGAATAGATTTTACGGTAGAAGTTTACTTATAAAGCAAGGTGACTTAAACATGATAGTGAAATCTATGTATTGTTGCCTTCGTCAATTTCATAAAACCTAGCACTACCTCTTTGAAGTTTAACAAAATTTACTCCCTCGTTCTAAAAGAATACAGTCATCATATGACTTTATTGTTTTAAAATTTAATATTTAACTCAAATTTTAATAAAAATAAATAATTTTAAAAAATTCAAAAAAATATATATTTAAAAAATTTAGATTTAAAATTACGATACGCATGAATTATTTAATTTTCAACGTCTAAACATTCTTGAAACAAAATCATAAACTAAATACTTAAATCACAAAACAAATGTCAATTTTTGTGGATGGATGGGTTCAATATTTGTCCTAGCTAGACCGTTATATGAGAATTAGATCATTGGGTATTGCTTATGATGACCCTTTGGCGTTTACCCGATCTACAATTAGCTCATCAAAGGTTTAGAAACCTACATTTACGCCCTTGAGGTTTAATACTCCTCCGTCTCAAAAGACTCCACCATTTGAATTTCTTTGCTTTGAGTTCAATGTTTGACTCAAATTTTAACAAAGATAAATAGTTTTAAAAAATTCAGAAAAAATATATTCAGAAAATTTAGATTTCAAATTATGATACACATATGAAATATTTAATTTTCGGTGTCTAAATATTCGTAAAAAAAATCATAGATTAAATACTTGTAAATCACAAACAAATGGTGGAATCTTTTACGGACGGAGGAAAACCTAAGTTACTCATTCCACCGTCCGTCAAGTTTACGGTTAAGTTTTGCGTAAAAGCTTATGATATGGATTACTCCCAAGTTTGATGGCCCACACTTTGATTTTGTAGGCGTAGCAGCTCATCATTATTAGAGAAAGGAGCCTATATGCGTTATGGTAGTAAGTTGGTAACCGAAAAGGCAAAAACATGCTATACTGGAAGAAGGGGCTAAATGAACAAAAAAGTCCAATAGATTTATCAGTTTTAACAAGTAAGTCCTAAAAGTTTTCAAATTCACGATCAAATCCTCAACGTTACAAATCGTAGCTCAAAAGAGTCATAAGTTAACGTTTTTGCACACATGACATTAACGCCGTTTATTCGGACACATGAACGCGTTGATTAAGTCTGTAGGTTTTCAAGATATCATTCTAGTCTTATAGATTTTCAAGATAACATCTTAGTCCTATAAGTTATCAAGTACATAAAGGCTCTTAAATTTTATTCATGTCCTATAGGCTATCAACTCAACATTCTAATTTTATAACTTTCTGAAAATTACATTTAGTCCTCAATGTTAACATCATCAAGCATTGAAGAACCTATAAAACTAAAATGTTAAGTCAATAACCTATATGACATGAATAAAATTGAAGACATTTTATCTTGAAAACCTATAGGATTAGGATGTTATCTTGAAAACCTATAGGACTAGAATGTTATCTCGAAAATAAACGCATTAACGCCACGTGTACAAAAATAAACGGCATTAACGCCACGTGTACAAAAACATTAACTTAAGATTCTTTTGAGCTATGATTTATAACGTCGAGGACTCGATCGTGAATTCAAAAATATTTAGGACTTACTTGTTAGAAATGGTAAACCTATAAGACTCTTTGTGCATTTTTCTCATGGAATAAGTAAAGATTGAGTGTGTGTGTGTGTGTGTGTGTGTGTGTATTGATAAGGAAGGGATCCCCAGGAAGGATCCCAACAAAAGCAAATGACTTTCATTTTTAAAACTGAGGCAAATTATCTAATATCTAATACTCCGTTTGTTCTTAAAAATACACAGATTTCAATTTTTTTAAGCGAATGATTTTCATTCAATAACAACCGGTAAAAGTCGAAAACAACCTAAAGATGAGGGACAAAGACCTAAGTGGAAAGTCAAAAGCTCTAACCAATACTGAGCAATTATAAGCCAAAAGTTTATAAAGAAAAACAACAAGCAAAAACTAGAAAACATCTAAAGATAGAGAGCCACAACACAATAGTAAGCAAAACATGAACCGAAAAGGATGTGATACTTCATGTGAAGATTAGCACTAAACTTCCACCACCTAGCCAAAAGGCTTCATAGAGGCTCTCATTCGCTGAATTCTCAACCGACGGAGGCAACCAACCAACATCTAAGCCGTATCGACGAGCTTGATAACGCATGTCCCCTGCAAGAGTTCCCGGGTAGAAGAGAAAGAACCAAGCCTGCATCTGTCTGCATAACATCCAAAACCAACAACAACAGTGCTTTACCAATCACTTGACCCAAGCGAATTCATAATACTGAATGCACATAGAAGGTTCCAGACCCCGCACACTCGTGACATTAACGTTCACTACTCCAAGCAGGATGAGCTCTCACCCGATCCTGCCGTTTTGGAATCCTGCTCGTCCCTTTTTCGTCCCCATCCCATGCCAGCACCTCTAAACCACAAAACCCACTAAACCAATCTTACCAACCCAAACCCCAATTGTCAGGATAGTGGCAAGGAGGTATCGGCCATAGCCCTTGCAAAGAACCACTGGGCCATAACAGACTGCCAGAGAAAGCCAAAACCCCGACGAAGCTTGGCGAGGCAAGGCCACCGTGCTTGGGGAGGAGCTAGACCAGCGGCTGAGGCGACGGGGGACGTCCTAAACACCGGATGGCGGGAGCAAGTCGGCAACGCTTGGCACAATCCCAGGGCTTGACAAGAGAAACTGTTGTCGTCTCTGCTTAAAACATGATGTTGTTTGCCATGGACGATGAGACCAAGACGACGCCAGATCAGTGCGAGGGAGAGCCGTAGTGCTCAGTGACCCAGACGGACTAAGAAACGGCGAAAGGCAACAGGGGACCATCGACGGTGAAAGAAGCAGGACATCGGCGGCTGAGAGAAGCCGGCATCGGCGGCCGGAAGATGGAAGACTAAAGCATTGATTCAAAGAAAGAATAGGAGGCGGCAGACAGTCGGGTTTCGTGAACCCATCGGAACCAATTATCTCTATCGTCGATCTCCTTACGATCCATTATGGATGGCCTTAGATTCAAGATCCATTCGAAAGCAGAAGAGACGGAGGGTCAAACAATCAGTCAATTGACTGAGCCGAGGAGCCGACATGGATGTACAAGAGACGGAGGTATGTCTGATTGATCATTTATTTAATTATATAATTTTAAAATGGACTTTAAATTTATATGCGAGAATCAATTATTCTTAATATCATTGTTATTAGAATTTGTTTGTTTGAAGATATATTACGACGCTTATGAGGGGTATGTAATGTTTTCTCCATATTGAGCATGCAAATGCTGGCCCCAATTATTGTTGAATTGTGATTTATTACTTGAATTTTTGTTGGGTTGAAGTCGATTATTTCTCTTCCGGATGGTTGTGATTGATTCAAATATTATTACAGTTAAAGTAATATGATCCAAGTAATTTAATGTAAGTAATTTAATTTAAATGAAAATAATATATATCAAGAGTACTAAAAATATAGAAAGACGTACAATAAAAGTACAGATATGATTGGATATTTCTATTTATATCTATGCATCATATTAGATTAATATATGGTTTTTAGTTAAGGTAGCATGGTCTAGCTGTTTAGCATTTCAAACATCTCGATCCGTCATCGAGTACTACACTTCCGATCCGTCATCGAGTACTACACTTGACATGTACACTTACGGGTGTGAAAGGTTTTGCTTACCTAACACGTGTCATATCATTTGTTTTCATCCCTAAAACGAATATTATTAATCCCTATACGAATTTTCTATGCGCGGTGGTATAAATTTTTTCCACCATCACCTTTCAATGGTAAAATTTTGTGGACTCCATTCTATTAATAATATCTTTATAATAAATCGTGGACTCCTCTATCCATAAAAAATGATGGTGAAAAAACACTTAGATCGTTGGTTTTACGACCCTAAACCGACTGATAGGTAGCCGACGGTCGTAACCTAGGATCTTTTGCGCTTTTAAATCATTTAAGGAAAATACTTTTACTTTTATAATTAGCAAAAAGGAATTTAGGGTTTTAGAAAACTAAAAGTATAAAGAAAATATTTTAAGTGTGTACAAGATTGAAAGAAAGAAATAAAGTACAATTTCAATCCCTAAGGTTATAAGCCCTTGTATTCCGAGTTGACTTGCACTCCAAGCTTCAAGTCCCTCGAACAGTTAAGACAATTCTGGAGAAATCTGGAACAAGTACTTGCAAACTATAAGACATAATAATGTCTCGGGCCCCAAAGAGGTTGCCTACATATCCACTTAGTATCAGTGATACCACTTTAGAGGAATCAGAGGCTCAGTAGTTCTCGACAAGATTGGCTAATATCTTGCTCAAGAAGAAAGAATGTAAATGAGAAAAGAAAGTGCAGAAAACAGTAAAAGATAGTTGGGGTGGTGGTTGGGACTACCACCGACATGCAATAAATAGCACTCAGCGATGCAAATAAGAAAGATCAAGCAGTCATGCATTAACATTAAAGGAGACAGACTTCATCATGATGGGATCCTAAAATCACATGAGCATGTAAAAGGTAGTAGACATGACAGTCCTAGTTTTAGATCAGACATGTTTGGAAATCTAGTAAAGAAGAAAGAAAGGTTCACCTAAACAAGGATAGAAGTACATGGGCAGCAAGCATCATGAATGATCAACTAGTCCTATTCAAACTTGCTACCCATAATATATTGAGTAGCTAAAGAGATTCAGGTTTATTAACACAATGGATCATCATTTGCATGTTTAAAAGGAACTAACATGGGCAGCAGCGAGTAAAGCATCACAATTTATAGTAACAAGGATGAAAGGAAAGGTTGAGTAGCTCAGAAGGTAGTTAATAAAATTAAGCGTGCTTGAGGAACAGGAACCTACATCATCATATATCAATAAGAAGAGAGGACAACAACCAATTATAACGTTGATAGATTAAATCTTTGTGAAATGTTGGAAATAAATATATCTATTTTTGGGGACGGGAGAGTAATAAATAAGAGTTGAGTGGGTAGAATGAGTGAAGTTAGTGGGGCAAATCAAATAATAAGAAAATAAGAAAGATAGTTAAAGGATAATGGTAAATTTACTTGAAAAACTTATTAAATAAAGAAACCTTACAAATAGGGTTCTCCAAAAAGGAACAAGGAAATGTTGCAAATAGGGACATCCGATGAAGGAAAGTTTGGTCATCATAAAACTACGGAGGAGTATAATGTTGATATGTGGAAAAAATCAAAATTAATTATATCACATTGATTATAAGTTATAACAGTGAATTTCCATGATGATGTGTATGTTGATTTTAGAATATCAATCTTGTAATCAGACATGATTATAATAACTATCTCAACTCACGACCCTCTCATGATATTTTTCATTCAAGTGGAAAAACTCATGATGAAACTGTTTGAAACTTCATTTCATACTTTTGTAAGAAGGTTGCGATATGAAGGGTAACTGACGTAAAACTTCAACACTATGCTTTTGTATGAATTTATAGTATCAACTAACTTTTGACAATTAATTGTCACAACAAACTTAATGCCCCCAACGCCAATATAATTAGGATTAAGATGTCGTTGTTTGTTTGATTTATTATATTGTTTATACATGTCCCGTAAAAGGGGTACCAGCTAGTTCAATGATATTTGGAATGTGAAAGGATTAAGAGTGATGTTGCAAAAACAGGCCAAAATGCACGATGGTACCTCGAATTATCGTAATTCGGGTACTTCAGGGCATGGACTAAAAAACGGGCTAGAATGGTACCCTGAACTATCAAAATGGAGCAGATAAAGGTCTAGGCTCAGTTGACTCGGCACATGCGTCACGTGACCCGACTTTTGTTTGAGTTTTTGACTATTCCGGCTCACTTCTTGATGGACCAGGATGGGAGTGGCGTTTTTGACACTTTTTAAACGTTTTAAATTTAATATTCGAAAACAGTTAAAAAATCAAACCTCTCTTTTAATCGATCGATTGAATCAGATTCGTCTCGTCTCCAACCTCTTCGTACCCTAACCCAAAAACACAGAGCTCCTCGAAAAAAAACTTCCATAACCTTGACATCACCAACCTCCAAATCTTGAACTTGGCTCAAAACCGTTTGTCCGGCACAATCACCGGATATCTTTCGAGAAACGTACAGTATTCAGACATTTTATCGAACACCTTCTTAGTTTCGATTCCGGCATTACCGTTTTCAAATATTAAATTTCAAAAAATTGGGAATTTTCCAAACGTTTAAATTTTTTCAAAAACGCCACTTTCATCCCGGTCTGTTAAGAAGTGAGCCAAAATCATCAAAAACTCAAACGTACGCCGGGTCACGTGACACCATATGCCGAGTTAACTGAACCCATATCCTTATCTGCCCCATTTTGATAGTTCAGGGTATCATTTTACATGTGTTTTAATCCAATCTTGAGTCACAATAATTCGAAATACCATCACATATTTTGGCAAAAAAAAAAAAAGCATAGAAAGGTGAAGCGCACCTAACAGCAAACAGCTGACGCGACGCGCTTCTTACGACTGGCTGTTATTTTCCTGAATTCATACACCACCGTGACTCTAGAATGTTCTCTTTACATAGAGGCTTTCGTCGATACGAATCGGCTTGAAAGTTGAAGCGATAAACGAACGCGACCTCAACAAGATAGATTTGCTCGTTTTCCCGTCGAGAGACAAAGAATGATGTTCTCGGGGTACGATCGCGTGAGCAGCAAGGCGGCGGACGACGTCGATTTGGAGGCCGGCGAGGCCCTGTACCCGGGTCTCAGCCCCGTCGATAACCAGCTCCGATGGGGTTTCATCCGTAAAGTCTACGGCATACTCGCCGCCCAGATCCTTCTCACGACCGCCGTCTCCGCCGTCGTCGTTTTCTCCTCCACCGTCAACGACCTTCTCCGCGGAAACTCTGGGCTTCTGCTCTTATTGATTTTCCTGCCCTTCATCTGTAATAATCTCTTTCCTCATCTTCTCCGATCATTATAGGTCGTTTAATTTTGATTAAACTTTTTTTTTCTATTTACTTTCTTGTTGCTAGGTCTTCTATGTCTCTCCATTATCGTTTGCTGACTTGGTTTTTCTGTGAACTTGTCTTGGTTCTTGATTTAACCAGATCTGATTGATTGATCACGCTTTAATGTGAAGTGGGAATCAGGGAAAATGAATATAACCTTGATCAATCCTAGGAGAATTATATTGGTAGTTATAGCCTTTAACCTGGTTCATATGATCCGATGTGATTCTGAGACTGAACATGCGGAAATTTTAATGGTGCTACCTGTTGTTGGTTTATGAACCATTTCAAGTGAAAGATGTCATCTTGGATTTTGTTTTCTTTGGGAATTTGCCTACGTCTGCTATAAACTCTTAAATGGTTTATTTTTTCATGTTATTGTTACTGATTTGTTGTATTATGGCCTAAAATTCTGGCAGTGTTGTGGCCCCTGCACATGTATCACAAGAAACACCCTTTGAATTTGGTTATCCTTGGCCTGTTTACTGTTTCGCTGTCTCTCCCAGTTGGTATGAGCTGTGCAAATACAGATGGTCAGTACCATTCTTCACCTTTTTCATCTTTTCCTCTACTCTAGGTTCTGTTCTTTGTAGCTCGTTAATGGTTCTTTCGATATCACCTATTGTTCATTTTGATTTCGCTTGTTACAGGAAAGGTTGTGCTGGAAGCACTGATTTTGACATTCGCGGTGGTTTCATCTCTTACTGGATACACCTTCTGGGCATCTAAGAAAGGGAAGGACTTCAGCTTCATGGGGCCGATTCTGTTCACTAGTCTTATGGTCCTCTTTGTGACAAGCCTTATTCAGGTAGCTGATTTCACTTGTTTAAGGCATTGATGTTTCAATTTCAGTATCTCAATCTGTGCAGACACATGTGGATGTACGTATCTAACATCAGTTGGCATGATGTCCATTTGTCTTGTGATACAGATGTTCTTCCCACTAGGACCAACTTATGTTGCTGTCTATGGCGGAATTAGCGCTCTGATCTTCTGTGGCTACATAGTCTATGACACCGATCACCTGATTAAGCGATTCTCATATGATGAGTATATTCTGGCCTCTGCAAGACTCTACCTTGACATCCTGAACCTGTTCCTTTCCATTTTGCGAGTGCTGAGATCGGCAGATAACTAGTTGTACATATCTCATGAGCTTGTGGCTGATAGTATTTGATTTCTGGAAAAACATGGGTGGTCTACTTTTGTAAAACATTTCAAATTTCCTTTTATAAATGCTTAAGTATATAATTTTTTCTAGGGTTGGAAAATCTTGCATTCAAAACTTTGTGAAACTTGTATGGTAATATGGAGAAATCTGTTTTGTTGTTCTCACCATATAAAGCTTTAGAAAACAAGGCTTTCCAGCCTTGGGTTGAAGTTATACACTTAAGCATTTACCAAAGATTTTTTTGGAAAGTTTTTCAAAAGTAAATGGCCCATAGTTTCATATCTGGTACACTTATTTCTCGTGTTTTCTATTTGATACTAAAATGTTAAGTGACTTGCTGTTACCTTTCAGAATGAATCGACGTTATTGATAATTGTTCAGTTGAGTTTCAGATTTCATAACTCCTTTGATTGCTCGTATTCTTAATTAACACTACCGTTAATTAATTATTATAGCAGAGAACATGGAGGTGATTCTAATTCCCCAATGAATGAAAGGAGCTGTATATTCGAGTTATAATCAGAATAATTTTGGCCGTAAAGTTGCAATTTCTCGCTCATCTAAGGAAACTTAAAAGCATGGTTCTCACTAAATTCTAAGTAGATGGGCTAGAAGATTTTAGAACTCGGACTTCCATGTACTCGTTTGGCATGTGGGTAATCACATTTGCCAGATAAAACGAAGCATTTCAGTAGAAGAAGAAATACACTAGATCTAACCTACACTCAGGATAGAAGATGCACCTGAACAATGTTACTACTCTAAATGAGAAAACTCACAAGAATAAGAAGATGGTGCCAAACAAAGCAAGGCCATCCAAGTCAATTGAGTCATGAAAAGGGTCTCACAGGTGTACTTCCAGGAGTTCATTCAGAAAATATCATATGGAATTTCTTCAATTTCATATAACACTATGCTTGGAATCATGTACAACTTTAACTTATAGTAACTCATTATCCAATCAAATAATCTGTGATTTAACCAGTAAACAATAATCTTGTGTAGACTTTACCATTGATCAACAACACCATTGGAGGCAACTGCTGCAGATCAAGATCTAATTAGTCATCTAACAATAGGCTCATCAACATCATCTTCAATATCCCAACTCAAATCCTCATCTTCTTCTGCAGCACTCAATCGCTTCCGCAAATCGGCCCGGCTGCTTGTGCTCCCCCGACCTTCCTCCCCTCTAGTTTCATCGTTGCTTCCCACATCCTCCATCTCATCCCACCCGAGATCTTCATCTCCCGCCATGGACGGCTGGCTTGAAACCACTGAAAAATCACTGTCCTTGGATGAGGACTCGTCCTTCTTAGTTGACCTCACAAAATCATCACCGGAATTCTTCTTTACCAACTCTTCGTTTCCGTCTGCATTTCTGTTCAACGGCGATTCATCGCTCTCTACATCGTCTTCGTCAAAATCCCAACGCAGTTCCTCATCGTGCTCACCAGAAATGGCCCGTTGCATTAGCTTCGCTCTGGCGGCCTCCGCCTCCTCTAGCTTATGCACCTTGTAAAAATACCTGCACCAGAAGGCCTCGTCGCCGATTTTATCCGGTACAACCTCCTCGTAAATCTCTCGAATCGACGAATTCTCACGCAGTAAGCACACAATTTCCCCTCTCTTATCTTCAAAATTAAATTCAGATATCCAATCCTCAAACGCCGACAGATCCTCCGGTTCCGAACAGTACGTATTTACATCACTCTGGACCGTAAAAAGCTGCATTTCGAAACGACTGCACAGTCTTCGGTTATTGCGGCTGCTACAGGAACCGAATTCCTGGTTAGAATTGGAGTCCGATTCGTCTTGATCCGACGGAGCTAAGAGAGCCTCCCTGCCTTGAGATATGATCTGAGCCGTGGATTTCCAGACGGAGCTGCCGATATCGTCAATCGCCTGACCTACTGACTCCAGTGACTCCTGCGCGACGGAGGCGCCTTTCTCGAGGGAGTCGTTAACAGCGCGGGAAGCAACGGTCCGGATCACGGCGGTCTCCTTCTTCAAGCCGGATCGCAATTCATCGATGTCGCGGCGGTAAGATTCGATCACCGAGTCGGACCTATCGGCCAAGGTTCTTATGAGCCCGCCGAAGCTCCATACCGAGCCGGAGGCCGGTTCCGGGTTTGACGTGGGAGAGTGATCGAGATCGAGACCGTGATCGGAGTTCTCTCCGGCGGGAGAATCTGACGGTTCGAGATCCTCGGAGAAGACGGTCTTGAAGAAATTCATGATTGAATCGGGGGAGTAAATAGAGGAGGTTTAATTGAATATGTTACTTAGTTTTATGGCCGTTCATAGTATAGGCTTTAAAGGAGGCGAGGAGGATAGGGATCGGGAATATTTTGATCATGTGCCGTGGTAACGCCGGTGGGGTGACTTGCGGGCGATCTAGTGATTAATTAAATTTCGCTTCCATGCCTTAGATAATATATTATCCTCCGTCCCACAAAGGCCACAACATTACTATATCGCTGTCCCACAAAGGCCATTTCTTAAAATAAACTTTCTATCATCATTTTTACCATTTTATCCTCTTATCTCACATCACACCCACAAGTTTTTCTCTTTCCTCCCACTCAACTTAAAATCGGCTCCTTTCTTATTCATGAGGGTAATTTTGTCAACACACTATTATTATCCCACTTTCCTTAATATATGAGCCCAAACAAATCTTGGCCTTTGTGGGACGGAGGAGATTATATATTACTCCTCCGTCCCACAAAGGCCACAACATTACTATATCGGTCCCCACCACAACTTTCCTAAAATGTAAACTTTCTATCACCATTTTTACCATTTTATCCTCTTATCTCACACCACACCCACAAATTTTTCTCTTTCCTCCCATTAAACTTAAAATTGGGGTCCACAAAATCTTCTCCTTCTTTCTTTTTCATGAGGTAATTTTGTCAACACACTACTATTCTTCCACTTTCCTTAATATATGTGTCCAAACAAATCCTACAACCTTTGTGGGACGGAGGAGTAATATATATGAGAGTTTTGTCACACCGGTCAGAAAAAAATGAACTGAGCGATTTCGTGAGACATCTGAATCCTACGTATGCGTCAACTAGACTAACAGCTTTTTTTTGCGCTATGTAGGCATGAATCACCTACCATTTTTTAAGAAATTGATTTCGATTTCAACCTCAAATTAATTAGATTGATTCTTCCCATATTAAATTCACTAATTAGATTGATTCTCTAAAACAATATTCAATTTGGAATTCCCTGAGCTTGAAGCATTATTACGGTCACCCCGAGCGGGTTGCGGCCGGGTGACCGGGCTCCGGTTTTAGCTGCGTGTCACGTTTTCGGCGTTCGACGGCTTCCGAGCCCTATCCGAGTATCATTTTGGCGAACCCTTCTGTATTTGAGGTCGTGTGGGTCCCCGGACGTTTCCGCCGAAAATATTTTTCTGCACCGGGGTTGTCGGGTCGCCTCGGGGCGTACTGGCGGGCTCGGTAGCACTCTCGAGATCTCAGTTTGGGAAGCCGTTTGTAGTTTTGGAGTCGTGGTGACGTCCGGAGGTGTTTGTGGAGTTTAATATTTGGGGCGGGACGTTCGGTTCGGGCGACTCCGGGGCTCGGGACGGGAATCCCGGGGCTCGGGATGGAAATTTTCTGTCGGCTTTGGGGTAAGTTGTGTTTGAATTTAAGATGGAATTTATGGGTATTTTTATAGAATTTTGGAGTGACGGAATTTCGGTTAAGGTTGACACGCTCGCACGTCGGGTTTTGGTTCGGGTTCAGCGAGCTCGGTAGGACACTCCGGAAAGGCAAATGAACTTTTGAAAAATGTTCTGTGAATGTTATATTATTCTGAAGATTGTGTCCGAGTTTCATTAATTTTGGAATCCGGTAATTATTTTTGGGCAAAAAGAATTGGAACTTTCGGAAAAATGGGGAGTTAATTGAATTATGGTTGCAAAATAAATAAAAAGGGGTATGGGCAGCAGCAGCCTATTTCGGCAGCATGTGTGTGTGTGTGAGTGATAAGGGACACTTGTCCCTTATTGATTTAAGAGGAAAAAAGAAAGGGATATATATATATATATTTGGTTAATTATTTCTTAAATGAAATTATTTCATTTCTTCTTCTTTCTTCCTTCTCCTCTCTCTGCCGAAACCATGAGCAGCCATGGGAGCTGTTCACCAAGCTTCTCCTTCTTCATATTTGGCAAGGAATCAACAAGGTTTTTGGTGCAAATCATAGGTAAGGTTCTTCTCTTCTTCTCTTTGCTAGTTAGAAGCATGGATTTTGGTGGAAAAGGGAGTTTAGAACCAAAAAAAGTTTGTTCTTTGCTATGAGTTGTGATGATCGTCTTGCTTCCATTTTACCATATCTTCCTCAATTTTTCTTTTCCCAACTAAAATCGGTAGCAATGGTAGATGGGTTAGGTCATCTCGTCTTGCTTGAGTCCGTCTCGGGTCGCCGGAGTTGTGCATTCCGCTCACGATGTGTAAATTCGAGCTCGCTTCAGTGCGGCCACGAAATATGCGCGCGCACGAGCTTGCGCACAGTTGTGCACAGCCTTGTGCGCGCGCACTGCTTTGCGCACCTTGTGCGCACCTTGTGACAACCTTGACGGATTGTGCACAGCCTTGTGCGCTTGCACAAGACAACCTTGCGCACAGTTGTGCACAGGTTGTGCACAGGCTTGTGCACAGCGCAACGGCTTGCGCACAGGTTGTGCACATGCCAAAACTCACCCAAGAAGAACTTAGATATGAAGAGAAGTAAGTTTCGATGAAGGGAAAGTGCGGGTTTGTGCGAGAATTTCTGTCGGGATTATTTGGATGTGTTCGACTCAACTATGGTTATCCAACTTGATTACGTATTGGTGGAGTAGCGTGGAACCTTAGGAGCCAAGTTGGGCATTACGGGTCGGAAGTCGGGATTTTCCGAGTTTTGGGTGCGGCGACGTTTGAGGTAAGGGCTTAATTTGGTAAAATGTATGTTTGTTCCGTTTCAAGGCCCGGATGACCTTAGAGGCCCGGGTTCCTATTCCGCTCTGTATGTGTTTAACAGGTAATGGTACTTCTGTTTGTATTTATGTATTATTGTTATTGTTGTATGTTACATTACGTGTCCGCCCGAAGGGTGCCGACATTCTGCGTATCCGCACCGAGTGCCGATACATTGCGTGTCCGCACCGAAGGGGTGCCGACATTCTGCGTATCCGCACCGAGTGCCGATACATGCGTTACGTGACCCTACGACGGTTTGGGGCTCGCGACCCCAGCCGTACCGTGCTTCGCTCGCTACGATCTGTATATTCGACCTCTGTTGAGGGTCGTTCTGGTCGTTACGGCGGTTGGACCGCATATGTTGGTTTCTGATTTTCGTTATACTTTATGTTTATATGTACCTGCATATGTTGTGATATTCTGTTTTGCAGGTTCAGTTTGTTGCCCTGTGGGCAAACTGCACTTTTACCTTAAGCCCTTCCGAGTCCTTTCGAGGACTCACCCTTTTATGTGTTTACCATCTTTCAGGCGATCGACAAGCAACCAGCGGAATAGAGATCCGCGGTGCTTCCGGACATTCTGGGTTCTGTAGCAGCAGCAGTACCACGTGCGGGAATTCTTGAGCGCGAGGCTTCTGATTCCGCACTTAGGTATATATATATATAGGATTTTGTTTAATGGCTCAGAGTCAGAATCGCATGCATATAGATCAGATCATGGTTTTGTATATGTGTCTATATCTGGAATATCTCCTGCTTTATCTGTCTTCTGTGTCGCGGGCGGAGCCCTGACTTGCTTACATCGGAATTGCTATATTATGGATTTGGTACTTGTGTTGTGGCGATGATTGAAATGGGATATACCATGAACTGCTTGTGTGGTGAAAGTTGGATTATTCGTATACTTGCCTTGCATGAGTATTTAGGTTGCTAGTTGTTACTTGACGGTTTTGTTTGGAGCTCGATGCTCCGTTGCCACGCTTTCCGCCGTAGTTCCTGTTTCCGACGTCGCGGCCGGCTCCGCCTCCGCAACCGGGCGGGGTGGCTGTGACAAGTTGGTATCAGAGCAGTCGGGTCGGAATGACCCAAAAGGTAAAGTATGTTGGTTTTGGGTATGGAATGTGGAAGGCAAGTATACAAGTCCGAGGGTGGACTTTTGGAGTAAGTTAAGTTTGTTCATGGGTAAGTAACTGTGGAAGTGACTTCGAGGTACAAGCCACCGTTCTACGTTTCATTCTGGGCGGTTCGGACGGAGACGGCCACCTCCTTATTTGAACCGTTTCGGAATGGATGTGGAGCGTGGGCGGTTCTTTGGAGCACTTTGGAAAATTTGAGGTACTCGATGAATCTTGGGTGATTTGTGTGGTGTTTACGTGTTATGAGCATGGTTTGGTTTTGTGGTTTAAAGTTGAATATTTGGTTGTGAGATTCTGAAAAAGAATCTACGCATCATGCATTGCATTACACTACAGAGCCTTAGAAAACTGCTGCTAGCTTCTGTAGAGATTAGGAGTGACCGAGTTGTCTGGATTCTGTTTGGTCTGGAATGTCTCAGGTTGAATTCACACGCGTAGGCAGTGTGTTTTGTGACCGGAGGGAGGGGATTGTAATCCCATGCCTCCGAGAGATAGGGTTTGAACTGTTGGTTATGGGTTGAGTTGGTATATGGTTTGGGAATTTGGTTTGGGATAAGTTGTTTTTCTGGTTGGACTTGGTTTGAGGAATTGTGTACTACACGCGAATAGCGTGATTTGGTACCGGAGGCGGGACGAGATCCCACACCTCCGTGGAATAGGATACGGGTTCAGGCGTAACCCGTGGTCTGAACAACCACACTCACCACCCCGAGGCTTAGCCGTCGTAGGGACCCCTCTCGATTTGGTATTACCGCCACCTAGCCGGTTCGGGGCGGCGATGGCGGGGAAAATCTGTTTATGCCACGGTAAGGGCATTTTGATCAGGTGGTGATAGCGAGACTATAGCCACTACTCGCTACAGCTTTGGAGTTGGTAAGTGAGTGACTCCGAGGAGCGTGGTCACTACGACACCTAGACTTCTCGTCGGTCCTATCAACGACGGGGAGATCTGAGACACCAATCTGACGAGGTTGGACTTTTGGAGAGGTTTTAGAGTTTGGATCCCCCCCGAGGTTCAGCGGCCGAGGAGGGCCGGAGGTATTAGAGACTTGGTTTGCAGGAATTGACAAACTCCTGGAGGGAGGCTATTCTGAGCCGGTTGGCCGGGTTAACGGCTACTCCGG
The DNA here is from genome assembly GCA_024586325.1 of Stellera chamaejasme. Lineage (NCBI taxonomy): Eukaryota > Viridiplantae > Streptophyta > Magnoliopsida > Malvales > Thymelaeaceae > Stellera > Stellera chamaejasme. The sequence continues at coordinate 37,057,165 of CM044984.1, forward strand.
TCCGATTGCTTCAGTTCAACCGGAGTTCGGATTGACCCGATATCGATTTCTCGTGTCTGGCGGTGTCTACCGGACATTTCCGCGGAAAATATTTTTCGGGGCCGGGGGGTTGCCGTCGGACGATTTTCGGGGATTCTGGGCAGAGAAATGGCTCCCGGGAGTGACCCGGGACTCAGATTTGCAGTTTTGAGAAAGATCTGGAGTCAGGGATATAATTTACATTAATCTGGGAAGAAAAAAGTACTGGGTCGGAAATTACGGTTTTGGGCAGTTTAGTAGTGGTAGAGAGGGAGCACCACCGGCACGATCTTATCCGATTTGTAGTAGGTATCATTCCGGTTGAATTTGTTACCGGCAGGAGGGCCGATGTTTATGTTGCAGGTCTGACACTCACTGGGTACGGGATTGCCCTCTGAGTGTAAGGCAGGGTACTTTATTTCTGAATGAGGTGTCGATTCATGCATTATTTAATACGGGAGCATCTGTTTCCATTGTAACACAGAAAGGTGTTACATCTCTGCATCTGTCTGTTAGTACTTTGCCTCAAACGCATTTAGTAAAAACTGCTGGGAGTCAGTTTCTGTTTTCCAATGAGATGGTTCGGGTCACGATGTCTCAGTAGGCGGACATTTGTGATGATCGGATTTGTTGGTTTTAGACACGCCGAACTATGATTTTATTCTTGGGATGGACTGGTTATCCAAGAATTCTGTGCACATTGATTGTGCAACCCGTACCATTATGGTTTACGGAGAGGTACTACCTCTCACGACTCGGCTGGGTTTGACTATCGCGCGACGGCATGCAGTGTTGCGGATTCGGATCATCTGTCGATAGTTGGTGTTGGGGAAAGTTATGGTCCGAATGAGGCTGGTACTAGGTTGAAGTTAGATAGTATGCCTTGGTTCGAGATTTTCCGCAGTATTTCCGGAGGAGTTGCCCGGATTACCATAAGAGCGGGAATTGTGTTTGACATCCACCGCAATGGCATCGCTCCGATATCTATTCCTCCTTATCGGATGCCTATTTCGAGATGCGGGAGTAGAAGAAGCAAGCTGGAGGAATTACAGCAAAAGAGTTTCGTCGACCGAGCACTTCAGCGTGGGGTGCTCTGGTTTTGTTTGTTAAGAAGAATGATGGGACACTCTGACTTTGTATTGATTACAGACGGTTGAATGCTCTTATTGGGAAGAATAAGTATCCGTTACCGAGGATTAACGATCTTTTTGATCAACTTCGGGGATTGAGGGTTTTCTCAAAGATTGATCTCTGATCCGGGTATTTTCAGCTTAGAGTGAAGGAAGAGGATATACCTAAGACTGCTTTCCGCACCCGATTTGGACACTTAGAGATTACGGTCATGCCATTCGGGCTGACCAATGCTACAGCGGCATTCATGGATCTGATGCATCGGGTGTTCCGACCGTACTCGAACCCATTTCTGGTGATTTTTATCAATGATATTCTGATATATTCTCGGGATGAGGATTCGCATCGGGATCGTCTGAGGGTAGTTCTGCAGACACTTTGGGAACATCAGCTTTACGCTAAGTTCTCAAATTGTGAGTTCTGGATCCGAGAGGTCACCTTTCTGGGACATGTTATTTCTGAGCATGGTCTGTCTGTGGACCCAGAGAAGGTAAGGGCAATTCGGGATTGGAAACAACTTACCACGGCACGGGAGATCAAGAGCTCCTCAGGGTTAGCAGGATATTGTCGGAGGTTTGTACTGGGATTTTCTGTTCTGGTATCTCCGCTTACGCAGTTGACCAAGAAGGGTCAACCGTATATCCGGTCCGATAAGTGTGAGCAGAATTTTCAGGAGTTGAAGCGGCAGTTGACTAACGCTCCGATTCTGACTCTTTCAGATCCGATTTCACCGTATGTGAATGATACGGATGCTTCCACATCCAGTTTGGGGTGTGTGTGGTGCAGGAGCGTTTTGTGGTAGCTTATGGGTCGAGGCAACTGCGACCGCATGAGCTGAACTGATCGACACATGATCTGGAGTTGGCTATAGTAATTTACGCGCTGAAACATTGGAAGCAATATCGGTTTGGTAGTAAATTTCAGATTCTTACCGACCATAAGAGTCTGAAATATCTGTTTACACAGAAGGAGCTTAGCATGAGGCAGCGCAGATATTTCGAATACATTAAGGACTATGATGGTAGTATCGGGTACATCTCTGGCAAGGGCAACGCGGTTGCCGATGCTCTGAGCAGGAAGTATACCGGCTTAATTAAGAGAGGAAATGTTGGTGACCGATCTGAGGAGAGTGATCTGACGTGCCTTTGGCACAGGTGGCAGCTCTGGGAGTGTGCTCAGGTTATTACACTTACCATACATTCCGAGTGGCTTGATAGGATGCGCGAAGCGCAGGGTAGAATCTGGTATTGAAGAAGTTATCCGGGAAGATAAGAGTTCTTTGTTACCGACGTTTGATATGGCGAGGATTGCTATACTTCTGAGACCGCCTTTGTGTATCAGAGGATCAGGAGTTCTGGAATGATATTTTTGAGGGGCACACTCGAGCAGTGTGAGCATCAGGAACCGGCAGGGACACTGCAGACTTTGCCCATGGGGCAATGTTACTATGGATTTCTGACTGCACTGCCCTGACACGGTCTCGCCATGATGTTATCTGGGTTATTGTGGATCAGCTGATAAAGTGCGCACACTTTCTGCTTATTCGGGTCATAGACCCTCTGGAGAAGCTTGCCGGCTTTACATCAGGAAGATTGTACGTTTGCATGGAGTACCAGACTCCATTGAATCTGATCGTGATCTGCGTTTTACAGCACGGTTCTGGATTGCTTTTCATGAAGCATTGGACACGCAACTCCATCTGAATACAGCTTATCACCCCCAGACGGACGGGCAGTCGGAGCGGGTGATTCTGATATCGGAGGATATGTTGCGAATCTGTATATTGGATTTTGGAGGAGTTTGGGACTAGCAGTCACTTTGATAGAGTTCTCGTACAACAATTGCTTTCAGACTACGTTTGACATGGCACCATATGAGGTGTTGTACGGGATGTGTATGACACCATACTGTTGGACAAGTGCGTCTGATCGGGTTAAGCTGGGACCCGAGCTTTTTGAGGAGTCTACGGCAAAGATCAGATTGTTACAGGCGCGGATTAAAACCGCGAATGACTACACCACTGTTTGTACGAACCGTCGCCGTAGGGCTCTGGAATCTGAGTTTGGTAATAGAATTTGATTGGAGGTAGCACCGTTCAGAGGAACAGTAAGATTTGATAGGCGGGGCGAGTTACCCCGAGTTATATCGGTTATCATGAGTTTCCAGAGTAAGTTGTTAGGTTGATCTTTCCCCCCAACTATTTCTGTTTTACGTGATGTCTTCCAGGATAGCCTGTTGTGGATCGGTTAGATTTAGGTTCGGTACTGTCTGGGGTTGTCTGGTAGAAATACCGGCAACTGACTCGGGGTGCAATAAGATGCACCCGGAGGGTGGGACGCCGTGAGGCTCTGTATGGTAGTCTAAACTACCACTCCCGCCGCACCAGCACGGTGGTCCGATTGTTCTGGGTTAGAGGAAATGTTATATCTTCTGGTTGGTAGCGACACCTGTCTGGTTGGTTCAGGCTACTCTTGGAGGACCAAGAGTTCTAAGGGGGGGAGAATGTTACGGTCACCCCGAGCGGGTTGCGACCGGGTGACCCGGGGCTCCGGTTTTAGCCTGCGGGTCACGTTTTTCGGCGTTCAGACGGCTTCCGAGCCCTATCCGAGTATCATTTTGGCGAACCCTTCTGTATTTGAGGTCGTGTGGGTCCCCCGGACGTTTCCGCCGAAAATATTTTTCTGGCACCGGGGTTGTCGGGTCGCCTCGGGACGTACAGCGGGCTCGGTAGCACTCTCGAGATCTCAGTTTGGGAAGCCGTTTGTAGTTTTGGAGTCGTGGTGACGTCCGGAGGTGTTTGTGGAGTTTAATATTTGGGGCGGGGACGTTCGGTTCGGGCGACTCCGGGGCTCGGGGCGGGAATCCCGGGGCTCGGGATGGAAATTTTCTGTCGGCTTTGGGGTAAGTTGTGTTTGAATTTAAGATGGAATTTATGGGTATTTTTATAGAATTTTGGAGTGACGGAATTTCGGTTAAGGTTGACACGCTCGCACGTCGGGTTTTGGTTCGGGTTCAGCGAGCTCGGTAGGACACTCCGGAAAGGCAAATGAACTTTTGAAAAATGTTCTGTGAATGTTATATTATTCTGAAGATTGTGTCCGAGTTTCATTAATTTTGGAATCCGGTAATTATTTTTGGGCAAAAAGAATTGGAACTTTCGGAAAAATGGGGAGTTAATTGAATTATGGTTGCAAAATAAATAAAAAGGGGTATGGGCAGCAGCAGCCTATTTCGGCAGCATGTGTGTGTGTGAGTGATAAGGGACACTTGTCCCTTATTGATTTAAGAGGAAAAAAGAAAGGGATATATATATATATATTTGGTTAATTATTTCTTAAATGAAATTATTTCATTTCTTCTTCTTTCTTCCTTCTCCTCTCTCTGCCGAAACCATGAGCAGCCATGGGAGCTGTTCACCAAGCTTCTCCTTCTTCATATTTGGCAAGGAATCAACAAGGTTTTTGGTGCAAATCATAGGTAAGGTTCTTCTCTTCTTCTCTTTGCTAGTTAGAAGCATGGATTTTGGTGGAAAAGGGAGTTTAGAACCAAAAAAAGTTTGTTCTTTGCTATGAGTTGTGATGATCGTCTTGCTTCCATTTTACCATATCTTCCTCAATTTTTCTTTTCCCAACTAAAATCGGTAGCAATGGTAGATGGGTTAGGTCATCTCGTCTTGCTTGAGTCCGTCTCGGGTCTCCGGAGTTGTGCATTCCGCTCACCGATGTGTAAATTCGAGCTCGCTTACAGTGCGGCACGAAATATGTGCGCAGCGCAAGCTTGCGCACAGGTTGTGCACAGCCTTGTGCGCAGCGCACACCTTGCGCGCAGATTGTGCACAGCTTGTGCGCAGCATGCGCGCTGCAGCCCTGCACAGCTTGTGTGCAGCCTTGTGCGCAGCGAAACCTTGCGCAACATTGCGCACAGATTGTGCACAAGTTGTGCACAGGCTTGTGCGCAGCGCACAAGCTTGCGCACAGGTTGTGCACAGGCCAAAACTCACCCAAGAAGAACTTAGATATGAAGAGAAGTAAGTTTCGATGAAGGGAAAGTGCGGGTTTGTGCGAGAATTTCTTTACGGGATTATTTGGATGTGTTCGACTCAACTATGGTTATCCAAACTTGATTCGTATTGGTGGAGTAGCGTGGAACCTTAGGAGCCAAGTTGGGCATTACGGGTCGGAAGTCGGGATTTTCCGAGTTTTGGGCTGCGGCGCGTTTGAGGTAAGGGCTTAATTTTGTAAAATGTACGTTTGTCTGTTTCTGAGCCCGGATGACCTTAGAGGCCCGGGTTCCTATTCTGCTCTGTATATGTTTAACAGGTAATGATACTTCTGTTTATATTTATGTATTATTGTTATTATTGTATGTTCTGTTCTGTGTCCGCACTGAAGGGGTGCCGACATTCTGCGTATCCGCACCAGGAGTGCCGATACTTCTGTTCTGTGTCCGCACTGAAGGGGTGCCGACATTCTGCGTATCCGCACCAGGAGTGCCGATACATCTGCTACGTGACCCTACGGCGGTTTGGGGCTCGCGACCCCAGCCGGTACCGTGCTTCGCATTACGACCAGTATATTCGACCTCTGTTGAGGGCCGTTCTGGTCGTTCGGCGGTTGGACCGCATATGTTGGTTTCGATTTTCGTTATACTTTATGTTTATATGTACATGCATATGTTGTGATATTCTGCTTTGCGAGTTGATTGTTGCCACAGGGCAAACCGCACTTTTACCTTAAGCCCTTACCGAGTCCTTTCGAGGACTCACCCTTTATGTGTTTACCATCTTTCAGTGATCGACAAGCAACCAGCGGAATAGAGATCCGCGGTGCTTCCGGACATTCTGGGTTAGAGAAGAAGCGTACCACGTGCGGGAATTCTTGAGCGCGAGGCTTCGATTCCGCACTTAGGTATATATATATTTATAGGATTTTGTTTAATGGCTCTTTAGCAGTAACTGCATGCATATAGATCAGATCATGGTTTTGTATATGTGTCTATATCTGGAATATATTCTGCTTTATCTGTCTTCTGTGTCGCGGGCGGAGCCCTGACTTGCTTACATCGGAATTGCTATATTATGGATTTGGTACTTGTGTTGTGGCGATGATTGAAATGGGATATACCATGAACTGCTTGTGTGGTGAAAGTTGGATTATTCGTATACTTGCCTTGCATGAGTATTTAGGTTGCTAGTTGTTACTTGACGGTTTTGTTTGGAGCTCGATGCTCCGCTGCCGCGTTTCCGCCGTAATTCCTGTTTCCGACGTCGCGGCCGGCTCCGCCTCCGCAACCGGGCGGGGTGGCTGTGACAAGCATGCTCCATTCCGAAAATCAAACTTTATCCAAACTTGGTCTAAAATTCCAAATTTTTAGTTCAGATTTTTGATAAAAAGAAGATATTCTTTTGATTATTCAAAATTAAACCGAATCGCATGTCATATAAAAAGAAAAAAGTAACAACCGATAATTGATGGAATCTTCAAGTGACGACGTTGTATGTAAGTTTCATCTGAGTAATGATTTTGAATCATTTTTAAATATGAGAATTTCCTTTACGAATTATTAGAAATTAGAAACCAACCTCTTTGATTTGCCGTTTATTCAAGTCTTTTATTTAGATACTATGTATAGTATACGGCGCATTAATTCTTAATAGGCGATTGTCTTCAATTTGCCTCGACCATCAAATGAAATGTGAATAACCCGTCCTCTCTTTGAAACAAGGGGCGGGTATCGTCGATCAACAAAAACTCGAAATCAATAGAAATCAACCGTTGCTTTTTTTTATATAACTCACCCTATTTTCCCGATTAAAGCAAGTGTAAGAAAAGTGTGGAAAACAAGACATAGATTCTCTATAATGACACTGTAGACCAATTGAAAGGGATGTAGCGCAGCTTGGTAGCGCGTTTGTTTGGACATCGGGAGTAGAGCCAAAAAGTGTGAATTGTACAAGTTACCCATAGCATTCATTGATTAAATGAAGTAAGGAGCTCCGGTGTATAGAGAGCTTTTTTATTTTCGATTAAATTATTACAATCTATTGTAAAGAATTTTAAAGATTAGAAATTCACATTAGAAAGTTACTATATATTATTGTTGTCTAATATAATTAATGCAATATTCTATTTTTCACACCTTCTGTTTCTTGCTTTGTTTTCTACTTACGTATACATGGTGTGCACATACCTAGCCTATGCCATAAACTAAATTCGGTATTACAGGGGGCTAGAGTGAGCTGAGAACCAAATCGCAAATTCTGAAAGCAGTGCGAGGAAGGGTGAAGAAAACCCTAGCCGAAGGCGAGTCCCCTGTGCAAAGACGAAATCCCTCCGGGCGGCGAAGCCCCGGGCGGCGAAGTCCCTCCGAGAAGGCGAAGCCCCGGGGCGAAAGTAAAGCCCCCTCGGGGAAGGCGAAGTCCCCTGCGAAGGCGAAGCCCACAGGGTGAAGGTGAAGTCCCAGGCGGCGAGGCCCTCCGGGCGAAGGTGAAGCCCCTCGGGCGAAGGTGAGGCCCTCCAGGGCGGCGAAGCCTCCCAAGCGAATCCTCCAGGCGAGACCCCATGCGAAGCCTCCGGATAAATCCGCCCATGCGAATGCCCTTCCTCATATCAGTGCGAAGGCCCTTCTTGAGAACCGGCGAGGCCCTTTTCTCGGTTCAAGTGAAGCCTTTTCCCTAGATCGGCGAAGGCCCTCGGACACACCCTTTAGCCAAACTTAGACCCAATTTACCCCAACATGCATATTACAAGCATCCCAAAATGCAAAGTCAAGAAAAATTGAACCCTTATCTTTTGCACAATTGAACCTTCGTCTCCGTGCAACCCATTCGTTGTGAGAAGGCAATAAAGTTCTTGAGACCACGGCGGAGTGGAGCAGCCGCGATACCGATTTTTGCAGACTTTTTTTTGGCAGAGTTTCGGCTCACTTTCTCTCCACAACTGATCAACAGAGCATGCGATACACACTTAGAAATAATAATATCATTACATATAAGTGGTGCCATCAATCATTACCTTTAAGCTTTCCTTCATAAATCATCAAGAAGCTCTTTCACGAAGGTCCTTCCATGTGCGAAGCAACATGAAGAGAGGAAGAAGAAGAAATGAGATGAAAAATGTATTCTCTTTTCTTTCCTCTCCTTTTGATATATATGGGCTAGCCCATATGGTTGTATTGTCAAATGCAAAAGCCATATGGGCCGCGTCCACCACAGCAGATCTCGTCATTACGGAGACCCCTCTTACCGATGGACGCCTCGTATAAAGCCGTTAGGCACGAAGCACTCCGCCTCCCTCAAGCTAACCGTTACACTATTTCGGCATTAACCCAAAGGAGAGGGAGTAATTCCTAATAACTCCGCTATTATTACACCATTAATACGCCACCATTCCAATTATGGGCACATTTATGGAGATTCTCCAGCGTTTAAGGTCCGTAACGAGACCTAGCACCACCCTATATATTGGGTGGTGCCCGCCTCAAATAAGGTGATTACTACACACCCACACTTTCCTCCTTTGTCTCGCACTGAAAGTGTCTTTTGTCTTGTCCTTCGTGTATCGGAGCCACCTATCCCGGCCGCCGGAAGATCTTTCTCAGCCGGAGATCGTACTTTGGCTATCAATTTGGCGCCGTCTGTGGGAAGGAAAAGCAAGTCATTTTTTTCTTTTCTACTTAACGTTTTTCCTCCTCTGACCATTCTCATGGCGAAGACAAGAAGAACTCACAACAGTGTGCATGTCGAGGATGCTGCTTCCAGCTCCTCCGATGTACCTCCACCACTCCCTACTGATGGGGCGGCGGGGACTCAACAGCCCCACAACTCCCGATTGGTGGCAATCCCGCCACTCCTGCTGCTGACACCCAGTGTGCGGCAGCCCCCCACAACCGCAAGCGGCTACTTTGACGTACCTCGGCTGGGACCTCGAAGACCCCCAGCAGGTCATCGTCGATCCCGCTCAGATGGCATTGCTCCAGGCGAGCATGCTCAATGAAATGAAGGCTTTCATGGTGCAAACTATCAAGGCGGAAATGCAGGCTGTTCGCCTCCCGCCTCCCAACGACCGGGATGAACAATCCCAGAACCAAAACCCGTCTGCTGCGAACCTGGATGTCGGCGATCTTCTTCAAGAATCAACGTGGTCGAGGAGCAGGTTAAGACGCTAAACCTGGTCCTCGGCGACATCGAGGTTCTCCTCACTCAACCCTTCACAGAGGGCGTTATTGCCGTCAAGGCTCTGCCCGGCTTTCGGATGCCAGTCATCGAAAGCTATGACGCAACGACGGATCCCGTTGACCATTTGCGGCGTTACATCTCCCAAATGGAGATGGCTCGCGCCTCCGACCCCATACTCTGCAAAGCTTTCAGCTCCACCTTGAAAGGGGCCGCTTCAACATGGTTTGGGCGTTACGAGGCCAGCATTTCAAATGCTTTAAGGACCTCGCCTCGTCGTTCCTCCGCCACTTCATGGGAGCTCGACCTCCCCAAGACTGTCCAACACTTGTTAAGAGTGAAGCAAAGAAAGGGAGGAACCGCTCCGTGATTACATCCGGCGGTTTCGGCGAAGTCCAGGTCTCTCCTCGGACATGCGGCTCACGGCCGTCACTCAAGGCCTTCAACGCGAGTCCGTGCTCGCGTACAATATTAATGAAAACCTGTCACAACGATGGGTGAGTTCATCGATCGGGCAACCCGGTTCATGAACTCCGAGGAGATGAATAGGCCTTACAACAGACCCCCCGCAAACGACCGCAGCAAGAAGTTTGACAAGGGGTCTGTTCCATCGAGGTACCAGTCCTCGAACACTGGTCTGAGGGCCCCCGACCACCACCCCGCCCTTCGTGACACCCGCACGAACATTCTTCTCATGTTGGAGAAGCAAAACAAGGTCCCCAAGTGGCCCCAGCCGATCCAACATAAGACTACGAGGGGGTTTGACAAGTACTGCCTTTACCACAAGGACCGTGGCCACGACACGGAGGCGTGCTTTCAGCTCCGGAATCTCATTTCGGAGATGCTTGAGCAGTGGAAGCTCAAGGAATTCCTCTCCGACTCCTCTTCCTCCTGCAAGGAGTTCCCCAAAGGACGCAAGAGGGATGACGACAGCGACGACCGCGAAAAAACACGTCGTCGGCACAACAGCCCTCGAGGCCAAAACTTGCCACCACCACCACCCGCGGGCGTCATTCACATGCTCACGAAATCGGAGGGCGCCTCTTCCAGGAAGCGGTATGCAAGGGAAATCTTGCAGATCGATCACCTCGAGGAGAACGTCATCTATCGGCCCAATGGAACAAAGGTTGTCGTTCCGCACTCCGACCCACCGCTTATCACGGCGAGGATCGCGGGATACGACACCAGCGGGGTCTACATCGACACCGGTGCAAACACCGATGTCATTTTCAGGGACATGCTCGATAAACTCGGGATACACATGTCCGCTGTGCGAAGGAGCTCCGGCCCTACCTTTGGCATTGGCGGGGACATTGTGCCAACGATAGGGGTCGCCAACCCGCCCTCATGCTGATTGGGGACACACAATTTGGCACGGTTGATCGCCATTCCGTCATGACGGAATTCTTGGTCCTCGAAGTCCCCTCCACATACAACGCCATCGTTGGTCGACCCGGCCAGTCGAATTCCACATGAGGTGTGACATCCGTTCTCTCACGGTCACATTTGCGACGCCTCGTGGGGATGCAAGCATCTACATTGACCAGCGAACGGCGAGGACGAACTACGTGGCCTCTTTGAGTTCTCGCGGTTTGTCCACAAGCCTCGAAGCACAACGAGGCACCTGCGGAACCTGACGACAGACCACGCCTCGATGCCGTGACAGAAGAGATCGACGTCGTTCCAGGCAAGAAGTTCAAGGTTGGCAAAAACCTTGAGCAAAAGGAGAAGATGGCGCTCATCCACCTCCTCGAAGCAAACCTTGACGTCTTCGCCTGGAGCTTGAATGATCTGCCGGGTGTCGACCCTAGCGTCATCACCCACAAACTGAATGTATTCCCGGACTCAAAGCCGGTTAAGCAAAAGAAAAGGGGTATGGCCCCTTCTAAGAAGAAATTTGTAAAGAGGAGGTTTCTAAACTCCTCGAAGCTGGAATAATAAAAGAAATTCAGTACTGAGTGGCTCGCTAACGTAGTTTTAGCCGACAAAACAAATGGTGAACTTCGTGTGTGCGTTGATTTCACGGGCGTCAATAGGCATTGTCCAAAGGACCCTTACCCGTTACCTGTCATCGACCAGCTCGTGGACGCAACTTCCAAATACAAATACTTGTCGTTCATGGATGCCAAGAGTGGCTACCACCAAATTTACATGGATCCCGAGGACGCCTTCAAAACGACGTTCACGACTGGTGATGACGTCTATTACTACGTCCGAATGCCTTTTGGGCTCAAAAACGCTGGAGCCACCTACCAGCGTCTAATGAACAAAGTCTTTGCCCACCAGATGGGCCGTAACCTTGAAGCGTACGTCGACGATGTCATTGTCAAAAGCATGACATTCGAAGATCACCTTCAAGACCTGGCCGAGACACGCCTTCAAAACGATGTTCACGATGATCTATTACTACGTCCGAATGCCTTTTGGGCTCAAAAACGCTGGAGCCACCTACCAGCGTCTAATGAACAAAGTCTTTGCCCACCAGATGGGCCGTAACCTTGAAGCGTACGTCGACGATGTCATTGTCAAAAGCATGACATTCGAAGATCACCTTCAAGACCTGGCCGAGACTTTCGAATCGTTCCAACGGTATAACATGAGGCTCAATCCAGCCAAGTGTTCCTTCTTTGTTGGAGTCGGAAAATTCCTGGGCTTTATGATCTCCTAATGGTGGATCGACGCCAACCTTAAGAAAATTTCAGCCATCGCGGAAATGGCGCCACCACGGAGCATTAAGGAAATCCAGGAACTTACAGGGAAGAATTGTTGCCTTGGGCGATTCATTTCCAAGTTGGGGGACAAGTGTAAGCCATTCTTCGAACAGCTTCGTATGAAGAAGGCGTTCACTTGGACACCGGAATGCCAAGAAGCATTCGAGCAAATCAAGAAACACCTCTCCGATTTGCCAACACTGAAATGTCCGCAACCAGGGGATGAACTCGTCATCTACCTCTCCACTTCGAACAACACTGTATCCGCAGGTGCTCGTTGAGGAAGGCCCGCAACAGTGGCCCGTCTATTACATAAGCCACACGCTACGAGGGCTGAGGTTAATTACCCACCCTCCAAAAATGATCTACGCTTTGATCGTGGCTGCCGAGAAGTTGCGAGCATACTTCCAAGCCCACACAATCATTGTCCGAACGGACTTACCAATCCGAGACATTCTAAACAGACCGGAGCATAGTGGTCGTTTAGCTCGTTAGTGCATCGAACTTGGAGAGTATGACATCAAGTTTGAGCCTCGGCGAGCAATAAAGGCACAAGCTTTGGCGGATTTCATGGCCGAGCTTTCCATTTACCCCCTCGAGCATGGTCCTTCGAGGGAACCACCACAGGAGTCGGAGCCTCCCGAGTGGGACATGTTCGTGGATGGTTCATCCAAAGGCCGATCGCCCGTGGGGAGGCGTTCATATCGAGGGCCCACACGGCATGGAGGCTAGCTTACGAGTAGCTTTCCGGTTTCCGTCACGAACAATGTGGCCGAATACGAGGCACTCGTAGCAGTCTCAAGACTGCCACTGAAAGCTGGTTTGCGACGTCTAAGCTACAGGCATGACTCACACTCGTCGTAAGCCGAGTTACGGGGACCAATGAATGCAAGGACCCAGTACTCTCGAGGTACTTGCGCCTTGTCAAAAACTTACAAGGGCAGTTCGAGCAGGCTAAATATTAATAAGATCCCAAGGGATCAAAACACCGTGGTGACAGTGTCTAAGGGGCGGGCGGATGCGTCCTCGAAACCTTAGCACAACCCTCCATAAATACAATTCATGCAATCGACGCCAACGCAAAGCACTGATTGGAGGGACCCAATCCTTCAAGACCTCCAAACCGGTGCAATCGAGGCCCACCAGCGTTGCAAAAGAAAATAAGGACGCATCAGCCCGCCATGTCATCATAGATGGCACGTTATGGCGTAAAGGATATTCTACTCCTTTACGCGATGTATTGGCTCGACGATTCCAAACTCATCACGAACGAAGTCCACTCGGGAGTTTGCGGAGCACACATTGGCTCCGATGCGCTAGCACACAAATGTTTGCGCCTCGGTTATTATTGGCCAACTTTGAGGAAAGACGCGCATGATTTGGTACGAACGTGCCATAAATGCCACTCAACTCTCGCATCCAACGACAGCCGGCAAACGAAGTGGTTACGGAGACATACCCTATACCCTTCGGCGTGGGGCCTCGATTTAATCGGCCCAATGCCTACGGCCAAGGGCGATTCAAATTTTGTATAGTGGCTGTCGATTACTTCACTAAGTGGGTCGAGGTCCGACCACTCGAGAACATAACAACCGCCAAGGTCATACACTTCCTCCGCACGACCTTGTGGCGCGATGCAGGCACCAAGAGCCATAATCACAGATAATGGGACTCAATTCGCGAGCAAAAGCTTAAGGATTGGGCCACTAAGATGAACATACAAATGCTCTACGCTCCGTTATTACGGTCACCCGGCGGGTTGCGGCCAAGGTGACCCGGAGCTCGGTTTTGGCTGCGGGTCACGTTTTCGGCGTTGAGACGGCTCGAGCCCTATCCGAGTATCATTTTGGCGAACCCTTCCGTATTTGAGGTCGTGTGGGTCCCCCGGACGTTTCCGCCGAAAATATTTTTCTGGCGCCGGGGGGTTGTCGGGGTCGCCTCGGGACGTACAGCGGGCTCGGTAGCGCTCTCGAGATCTCAGTTTGGGAAGCCGTTTGCAGTTTTGGAGTCGTGGAAACGTCCCGGAGGTGGTTGTGGAGTTTAATATTTTGGGCGGGACGTTCGGTTCCGGGCGACTCCCGGGGCTCGGGACGGGAATCCCGGGGCTCGGGATGGAAATTTTCTGACGGCTTTGGGGTAAGAGGTGTTATAAATTAAGATGGAATTTATGTGTATTTTTGTGGAATTTTGGGGTGACGGAATTTCGGTTCAGGTTGTCACGCTCGCACGTCGGGTTTTGGTTCGGGTTCAGCGAGCTCGGTAGGACACTCTGGAATTGTAAATGAATTTCTGAAAAATGTTCTGTGAATGTTATAATATTCTGAAGATTGTGTCCGAGTTTCGTTAATTTTGGAATCCGATAATTATTTTTGGGCAAAAAGAATTGGAACTTTCGGAAAAATTGGGAGTTAATTTGCAAATGGGTGCAAATTTAAAAGTATTCAGCATGGGCAGCAGCAGCAACCCTTTATTTTCGGCAGCTAGTGTGTGTGTGTGTGTGATTAATGGGACACATGTCCTATTTTTAATTAAAAGAAGAGAGGGATGGGCAAGGGTGATGGAAAATATAAAAGGCATGTTATTTTCATAAAATGGGTCTCATTTCATTTCTTCCTTTTCTTTTCTTCATCTTCTTCTTCTTGCTGTTGCTGCTGCCGCCTCCATTGATGAACTCCACCCAAGCTTGAGGTTCTTCTTTTTGGTAGAAATCAAAGAGGAATTGGTTGCTACTTGAGGTAAGCATCCTCCCTAACTCCTCTTTTCTCATTAGTTTGGTAGATTAGTGGTGAAAGAGAAGTTTTTGCATTTGATGGGTTTGTTCTTAGCTATAAGCTAGGATGATTTTCTTCCTCCCATCTTTTAGTATGTTGTTCTTGGGTTGTATGGGAGTGATAATCAAGTGTTGGATTTTGGAAAACACAACTTGGGTGGAAATTTAGCTTTGGCCGAAATTATGGAAGAAATTCCAAAATTGTGTGTGGTTGTTATCTTGTTTCATGCTTCAAGTATGTTAGTTCTAGCATGATTCTAAGCTTGTGTATGGATTCAATTTGATGGAAAACAAGTTGAGGGAAAAATCCCCAAATGGCCGAATTATGGGTTGATTTTCAAAAATGGATTTTGTTGTTTTGGATGCAATTGGATAACATTCATGGTTTAGAAATGTAATTGGTGATTAAAGAGTGCAAATGGAACTTTGTTTGGATTGAAATGGAGGTTGGGTGAGAAAACCCCTCTTTGGCCGAATTGATAAGTGAAGGGGTTTTATTGATTTTGGTGTAATTGGTTAGTAAGCATGCTTAGGAAGTGGAATTGGTGATTAATATGATTATTTGGAAGCTTGAATGGATTGAATTGAAAGTTGGATGAAAAGTTGATTAAGAACCGAAATCTTGGAATGATTCTTTTTCAATGTTGGAGGTTCATTTTGGTTAAATTGGATGTTAATATGGTGTTGGGCTTGAATTTAAGAGTGGATGGAAGTTTGAAATTGTTGAATTCGGTTAAGAAATGGAAAAGTTACAATTAAGCGGGATTATCGGAAAATGGCGGGTAATGAAGGGTTAAGGTTGGATTTGATCAGTTCTGCTTATTGTATGATGTTTGTCAATGTATAATCTCGCATTGTCTAGGTTGGTTACGAATTACGGCGTTTACGTGAAAATGCGGGATTTTACGGAAGTGCAGCCATTTTCGGTTTTGGGGTCGGGGTTGTAATTTGGTAGTGTGGTTGATAAGGATGCTAATTCAACTTGGTTTGGCGGATTCTGAGTTTCGGTGGTTAGGAAAGAGGAGTTCTAAGTTTCGGGCACGGTGTAGGTGTTATCCAGAATCGGTCCAATACTGGGATTTTGAGGTAAGGGTTTGGTTACTGCTGTTTTTGGTAAGATAGGTGTATGTTTAGTTTCATGTTACATTACTGCAGGTATTTCGGTATGATATGCCCGAGCATATTACGTAGTCGGTAGGTATATGTATTGTAGCATTTACATTTTGCAGGTATTTCGGAAATTTCGCTTTAAGGTAAGTTCGTGATCTGTAGGTGTATGCCTTGTAGCATACTGCTGCAGTAATCCTACGTTTGTAGGAGTATGCCTTATGGTATACTGCATGCTAACACTCTGACGATTGTGGGTTCGCTACCCAGTGGTGCACCATGCTTCGTAATAGCTTGGCTTCGACTCCCCTTAGTGGGAGGTCGTTCCCGATCTGTTATAAGGTTTATGGCGATTTGGAATCGCACATCCTTCGGGATTCCGATTTGTTTTACGGTACATGTATGTTATTCGTATTACATTGCGTATATTGCTATCTTTCTGTTTTGCAGGTTGCATATACTTATCTTACCCCAAATCCCTTACGGGGTCCTTTTAGGACTCACCCTTTTTGGGTTACTGTTTTTGGATTTCGGTAGGTGCAGTAGCGCCCGGGGTAGGTTTCCGCGAGGCTTCGCCTTGGTTGTGTTGAGCAGCAGTACCTTGTGGGCCGGGATGGTCTTTTGGATCCGAATCCCGCGCGAGGTATTTGATGCTTAGTCCTAGGCTTGGCTCTGTAGCTGCATGTGCATATTTTCTGGTTTGCTGTGATGATTGTATTTCTGTATATATTCATATATTACATTCTATATTTGTTCTCGGCGCTTGGCGCTTGCTAGACATTTTAGGTTCTGTGAATTCTGTATGTATATGTGTTTTGGTGCGTAAGCACTCGTCCCACGGAGGCGGGGCTTACTCATTATTAGTGCATGAATTGTATGGTTGCATCTTATTTTTGGTTATACACATGAAATTTCCGTTAGTCCGCTTCCACAATCCTTCCGTTCTCGGGTCCGCTACGCGCGGCGGGTCTCGATGGACTGCCACTCCTTTCCATTCCGGCTTCCGCTTCCGGCGTCCGGCGCCCCGCCTCCGCAACCGGGCTCGGGCGGCGTGCGGTGACACCGTGGCACACCCGCAGTCAAATGGCCAGGTAGAAGTAACAAATCGCACGATCAAAGAGGGCCTAAAAAAGCGCCTCGAGGACAAAAAAGAGAAGTGGGTCGAGGCCCTACCCAGCGTCCTCTGGGACTATCGAACAACTACACGGGGACCCACTGGAGAAACTCCTTTCTCCTTGGTTTACGTCGTCGATGCCTTACTACCAATCGAAGTCTCAATACCCACAATCCGAACGCTGTATTACGACGCCCTCACAATGAGAGCGGTCTTCGAGCGCGTTTGGACCTCGTCGAGGAACTCCGCGAGGGTGCTAGACTTAGGCTTATGGCCTTGCGACAAAGGACAAACCTCGATCACAACGCCAAAGTTCGGGCAAAGCAGATCCACGTGGGTGGTATGGTCTTGCTAAAGGCGGAGTTGTCAGGTCGTAATCCTGGCCATGGCACACTTCGTTCCAGATGGGCAGGGCCTTATGTGGTACACAGTAAAGAAAGAGAGGGTGTATACAAGTTAAAGGACCATCAAGGCAAAAAACTCAAAAACGACTACCACGTCAACGACTTGAGGCCTTATTACGTTTAAGTTGTACGCTTTCAAACTCTTTGCATTGCACAAAATACTGCTCATACATCAAAGGAAAGGCAATATTCCAAGTCTTTACGTTGTGCAAACTATGTTTACATAAAATCGCTCTACTAGGACTGTTCCCCGACTTTAGTGGGTAAGTTCAAAATTGATTGCAAGGTCATTGCTCGACCATCGAACATCGAATAAAATCACTTTACTAAGAATTACAACAATTAATTTCCACAATTTTATCCAGAACGAGTACAAACACTTCGCATTGTGCAAATAATACTCGTATGGAAATTACAAAGGCAACAAATGCTGAAATGTTCTGTATTTTATCAAAAATGAGCAAAAATTTAATTACAAGTCCACAAACTACTTGGGGACATCATCGTTTGGGGGTACAACAGGGACATCCTCTACATGCCCGGGCAGAATATCGTAAGGATATTCTACTCCCAATTTCTTCCCTGCCCTAGCCCACTCGAACAAAGTCGCCTGAGGAGGGTCTTCGACCTTCATGGCGTTAAGGGTTCCAAATCTGACTTCTCAACGATGCCTTCCACTTGGTGGCGGCATCGTAGGAAGCCCTCAGCATAGCAGACACCCGCCATGGCTTGTGCGTCAGCGGTCTTCTCGATCAGCACCTCGACAGCCCTGCGCACTCGACCAGCCCTTTCAGCAATGGGCTTTACAAAAACGGGGCTGAACACTTTCACCATCGTACAACTTAAAACCAATTTGGTTTTCTAGTTGTGCGAAGGCTAAATGATCAGCCACCACAGAGCCCGTCACCTCATTAAGGGTCCGGGCGCACTCTTCGATCTTGATCGCAGCCTTAGACGCCAGATCCTCAGCCTGGGCAACCCTCGAGGACAACTCCTCCGCGAGTTTGCCCTTCGCCTCAGCCTCGGCCTCCATTCTTTGATATTCCCCGAGCACTTGCTCCATTTCAGCTTCGAGCTCTTTCTTCGCATGGTGCTCGGCGAGGAACAGGGCTTCGTGCTTCTTTCCATCGGCCATGGAAGTTTTCAGCCGCTTGCCCATGACACCTGTGGCTCTAAGGAGGTTAGCCTCCTCATTCCTCGAGGACCCCAGCTCGGCCTCTTTTTCAGCCAACTTGGCATCCTGTCACCAAGGCCTTTTTAGGCTCTCCACCTCCTCGAGTCCTTTGCCTTGGCCTCAAGGCTCTTCACGAGGACTCAAGGTCCTCGATCTTTGCCACCAGCCCTTGGGCCAACACGATTTTGCAAATTACAAACGCAGACCATATAAGCAAAGCATGCCAACAAAAAGATAAGTAACAAAGAGGGAATCAAGATTCGTGACTTACTCAAGTGAGGCCACGCGGATGTCCTTCGCCATGTCTAGGGCCCCGAGGAGGTGTACTTCAAAAAGTGCTGTCTCGGGAAGTGCGAGACCTTCGCAACCTTTAGTCTCACGTCCCCTTCCCGAGGAGAATTGACTCGTCGCGAGTCACCCTCATGACAGGTCCCAGGCCTCCACAAGGCCGGACCCTTGCGTTTGAAGGATTTCTCCGCGGCTCCCGCCGATAGTCCTCGAGTAGTTGAGGCTCAGCGGGATCTATGCCCTTCGTGGTCTTAGGGATCCTCGAAGGCCTTCTTGTATACACTCGAGGGGCCACAACAGCCATCCGAGCATCTGCCAATAGGCCGGCGGGTTCCCAACGCCCGAACGGGGCTACGGGAGACTCCTCGAGGGCTGGTCTTTTCCCTTTATCTTTGGCAGGGCTGGGACCGCTGTCCGAGGACACAACCAAGTCCTCTCTGTCACAAGGTTAAATGGGAATCGAACACGGTGAAAAGAAAAGTTAGCCAAAGAATCAAGGGAAGCAAGAATAGTACTGCAAGTCGGGCGCTTAGTCGAAGGATGTCCTCCTCGGAGTCCTCGGACAACTCCTCGGCGATGACGGGACTAGCCATGTTGACTGGTTGAGCTACCGTCACCAACGCCTCCGCACCTCGGGCCTCTCCGCCTTCGAGGTCCCCGCAACCGGCAATCGGCCCCTCGACAGCCCTTTGGGCGAGGCTCTGCAGGACCTCCTCCTCCATCTTTGCCTTAAGAGCCTCCAAAGAAATCCTGCTTCTCGGCAAAAGGGTCTTTGGGGTGCAACATCTTGGCTGTAGTAAAACACAAGGTCAGGTTATAATAGCATTTAAAATGTGCAAACACAAAAACACAGGAACGAAAAGAAAGGCAGAACAGACGGTGAGGGTTGCTGAAAGCGCCTTGAAGCGCTCATGAGGTCCCCGTCCAATCCTTCCACCCAATTCTTAAGGGTGTCCACGTGGATCGGAAGACGGTGGGCCCTTCTAACCCCTACTCTCCGCAGGACCAGCTCGTCCAGGCTGGATTGTGTGAAGGGAAACTCACCCTTACACCCCTCGTGCCTTTCCACACCTCGGATCCATTCACAAAGGGCGTCGAGGGCTTTCTTTCCCTCGCTACCCGCCCACGAGAGGGCTTCACCGACACCCTTGCATTCTTCTCCTTTATGAAGAATGCGGGAAACCCCAACTGTCTTCCTTCGGGATGAAGAAGAAATTGCCCTTCCAACTCCCCACGAGCTGGTGGTTTCAAGAACTCCGATCTTCACCATTTTGTTCCCCACCTTCACCTCCTCGGTGGTCGGTTGATAGAAGGGGTGTCCGACAGCCTCTTCAGCGTATAGAAGCGTAAGAAGGTCTCCGGTAGCACCGCCGTCTTCGCCAAGTGGCAAGCTACCACAAATGCGTTTACGGTGGTAAACACATTCGGGGCCGATTGCCAGTGGCAAACGCCCCATCCCTCACACAGTGCGGCGCAGGAACAAAGGGGAGCCTCGGCCGGCTTTCAGTTGGGCTTCGTAGACCACCATGGTATTCTCCCTCATGGCCTCGTCGCTCAACTCCATCCCCGCTTTCCTCAGCACATCCGCTGGTGAAAGCCCACAAACCACCCCCGTATACACATGGTGGTTCTGGCAGATATCTGCCATTTTCTTCTCTGACAGACTTGTTCGGGGCCACACCTTCTCGACATCAGGGCCGATGCCGGGCTTGCTTGGATTCTTGGGAGCCATCTACAAAAATAAACCGCAAAATTCAAAAACTAAACCCTAGACCCAAGAACCCGTGCGGTGGCGCGGCGACGCCTCACTCGCGACAACTGTCGCGACGAGAAATCGAAAATTAAAAAGAAAACAACTTACCGATTCGTACCGGAGACGAAAGCGAAAGATTCAACGGCTGGGTTCTTGAATCTCGCGGAAATTCTTCGCTAGTTGCCGAAAATGGAAACTAGATTGCAAAGGAAGCTAAAGCGCAAAGGCAAGGAAAGCAAGATTTCGGGAAACTGACTTGGTTGGCGTATAAGAAGAGCGCGATGGGAAGTGAAGCGACTTCCCCCATAATTACGAACGGCGCAAAAAGCGCAAATTTTGAAAAGCGCTTCTTGCCAACCGCCACAATTAGTATTGGGCCAAACTTTTGGGCCTACATTGGGGACAGCTCTTGGGCCTCCCCTAATAAGGCTCCAAAACACCACAATACAACGTGGGCTCAATGTCTATTGGCATACTTCCTTCCAAATCGGAGCACAGGGACCCAACCCGTCCTCCGCTGTGGGGGGAGGGCATCTTGATATATATGGGCTGGCCCATACAGCTGTATTGTCAAATGCAAAAGCCATATGGGCGCGTCCACCACAAAGAGATCTCGTCATTACGGAGACCCTCTTACCGATGGGGCGCCTCGTATAAAGCCGTTAGGCACGAAGCACTCTTGCCTCCCTCAAGCTAACCGTTACACTATTTCTGGCATTAACCCAAAGGAGAGGGAGTAATTCCCTAATAACTCCGCTATTATTACACCATTAATACGCCACCATTCCAATTATGGGCACATTTATGGAGATTCTCCAGCGTTTAAGGTCCGTAGCAGGACCTAGCACCACCCTATATATTGGGTGGTGCCCGCCTCAAATAAGGTGATTACTACACACCCACACTTTCCTCCTTTGTCTGCACCTGAAAGTGTCTTTTGTCTTGTCCTTCAGGTATCGGAGCCACCTGTCCTGGCCGCCGTAAGATCTTTCTCAGTAGGAGATCGTACTTTGGCTATCACCTTTTATATTTTTCCTTTCTTTCTTCCACCTCATGCTAGCTTGCATGCCTCATCACTTCACGTTTCTTTCCTTTTTCTTTCTCCTTCCTTTTGGCCGACTCTTCTCTCTCTCTCTCTCAATTTGGCGCCACTTGTCCCCTTTCCACAATTATTTGTTCAACATTTCCTCTTTTACAAATTGGCCCTTAAACTTTGCAAAGTTGCAATTTAGTCCAACCACAACTTGCATATTTTCCAAACAGGAATGCCTACAGAACTGAAATTCTGACACCAACTCCGGGACTTCATAACACATAGAAAATATGTTCAACATGTTTAAATTTAAGTCCCGATATTCACAGAAATCGAAAACGGATCGTCAATCATTCGAAATTTACCTCGGAAATCGTCCGGCGCAGAATGGCTGTAACATGTTCCATATAGCCACATTTCACATAATTGAATTCCAAAGAACTCATTTCAGCTCACAATGAGCTGAAAAACACTTCTCCATCAAGACTAGATCATTTGAGCTCAAATTGACTACTTCTAGTCAACATGAATTAGAGCTAGCAATCTTGAGTTGAGGGTTGCTACTTCTAGCTACCATGAGCTGCGATTGACTACTTCTAGTCAACTCCGAGCTAGTGTTAGCTATTGCTAGTTAACTTGAGCTGGAGTTAAGCTGCGTATAGCTACTTCTAGCTAGAGTGAGCTCACTTTGGTGAGTCTAGCTACATCTAGCTCGTGTGAGCTCAAGTAGAGCTCATTGAGCTAACTTGAGTGACTTGAGTGTATCTAGTTATTTCTAGCTAGTGATGAGCTTAGTTTAGTTACTTCTAGCTACATTGAGCTAAGACAAGCTACTTCTAGCTTCCTTTGAGCTCACACTTGGCTTCACAAACTCAAGTACCACTTCAAAATAACTTGGTGCGCCAAGAATTCCAACATGCGATTATATTTTCCCAACTAGGGGTATTAGTTAAAAGATTCACTTTTTGCTAGAAAATTTATTTTTCACCCATTTTATGTGTTATGTGGGTTAATGTACATATAATATTTTTGGGTAAAAGAATAATATTGAAAAATGATATGCGCATGTCATAGACGGATGTTTAAGCTTCTTTATTATGCATATGTCATAGACGGATGTTTAAGCTCCTTTATTTTGAGCACAACATTTTTAGATATATTAACATCTTTGGTGGAGTTTAGTTAATAATAAATAAATAGTTCAATCCGTGACGATCGTGGAGAAGGGATAGGTTCGACGATTTCAGCCCGGGGCCGATGATAGGCGGCGTGGTTTGGTTGGTCGGGGACATGAGGGCTGGTTGAGAGGAGTGGTGGCTACCGCGGTGCTCATGAGATAGATTTAAGTTTAGGGAGGAGATGATCAAAGTGTAATTTTTAAACGTTAGGGTCAATTTTTAGTCTTTACAATTTATTGGTCTTTAAAATGTTTGGGATCAAATTGGTGGTAAATGTCCCTAATTTCAAAATAAAATGTATCGGTATGATTTCATTGTCCCTAATTTCAAAATAAAATGTATCGGTATGATTTCATTAGGACAAAATTGTAACTTATAAAATGAAAATGAGCAAAAAAGTTAAAACATAACCCATATAGGACAATTATTTAACTTAATGGACCATAGATGAAGTTTAGCCTGGATTAAATGTTTTTTTATACAAAGGGGTAGGGGTTGGGATGAAGCTCGAACTCGAGACCTCTACAAGTGTCCGCATGAGGCATGACCATTATGTCAAGTGCTTAGGATGCCAAGATTAAATGTTAAAAATTAAAAACCAATTTTTAATTCATGGGAGGAACTGTAATAAGAGTCGTTTGCGCAAATTATATTAATGTAGTTGTTGCAGACTTACAAGAATAGAGGGAGTATTTTTTTATTTAAATTGATGTATTTGGTAACTAATGTCAATATTCCAATAATAACTGTAACCCATAAAAGAGAACTAATTTTCTATAAATTTATTTCACCGAATATATTTTTTTGAATATATTTTTCTGATACATTAAGAACTTTTATAATTATTATTTATTGAACCCATTCATTCAAATTATTATTACATGATATATATTATTTTATTTTATTTTGACATATCAATTATTCAATTTTATATTTTTTAACATTCATGAAAAAATTATATATTAAATATTTTATTGCACTCTGATAAATGATAAATAAGTGGAGAAAAAGTTTTCTTAACAATTATTTTGGAATTTTTAAAAAGGAAAATGCAAATGTAAGGAGTACTTTACAGATAAACAGACATTATTGCATGCAAAGGAAAATCTCAAAGGATTCAATTGGCGATACATAATTGAGATCAAGATAAATATCAAGATAGTTTAATTTTGTAATAATATTTGATAGACTGAATAATTAAAGTCAAGACAACTCAATTTTGTAGAAATATTGATAAGAGTAATTTTAAGCTTTAATTTAACCTGCACTTTGTCAACTTGCCCTGAAATCTATAGAGAAAGATATATCTTTTCTTTTTCCTTGTTTTTTTTGGGAGAAATGGGTAAAAGTGCAACTAATCTTTCCTAAAGTTCTATATTTGCCACTGATCTTTATTTTCGAGCTAGAGCGTCAATCAAGTTTTAAAAAAGGATTAAAAATGTCACTGTCGTTAAAAGTCATTAAAAATCTGTTAATTCTTTAGTTTAATTAAAAAAAGTAATACTTAAAGTTCTTAACCCTTTACAATTTGATCCTAACTCTTTGATCAAGTTGGAATCGCACGGGGAGGCTCGCTGGAAGCCGGGAGAGTGTCGGCGTCGTACGGTCGATCGAGCCCTCCGTTCGCAAAACAAAGGCGGATGCCAAGAGGGAGTTAGGGCCTAAGATGCACAAAAATGGAAAGAATAAGGGGTGAAGTGATAATACCAAGTATGAAGAACAGACCCACTTGCAGTTCGCGGGTCGTTAGCAGGTCAGTGGAATACGGGGGCGGGTCGCGGCTGCAAAGGCTCTCTCCGGCGGCAGATCGAGTTGGAAATGGAGGCGCGGCGGTAGAGGAGTCGATCTGCGACGGTGATGCAGCGGATTCGGACATGGAGCAGCCAGATTCGAGCGAATTGATCGAGAACCGGGTCGATGGGTCGAGCGTTTTCTCCTATCTTCGGCGATCTCCGATGGGAGGGAGGGTACCTGTTGGTTCCTTAGAGATTGGCGATGATGATGGATGTGGTGGTTGGTGACAAGAGCTCCCGAAGTGTGAAGGGCAAGGTGAAGGGTGTGTCTTTGTGAAGAACAGAGGCACTTTGGTGAGTTTGATTGCTAGATCCGCCTTTGTTTCGCGAACGGAGGCCCAAAGTCGCCGGAACGGTGGTGAGCCTCAAGCTTGCGAATCAAAGAGTTAAGATTAAATTGTAAAGGGTTAAAAACTTTAAGTATTATTTTTTGTAATTAAACCAAAGAGTTAACAGATTGTTTAAAAGCTTTTAACGATAGTGGCATTTTTAACCCAATTTCAAAACTTGAATGACATTCTAACTCAAAAATAAAGATTAGTGGCAAATATAGAACTTTAGAAAAAATTAGTAGCATTTTTATCCCTTTTTCCTTTTTTTATTTCTAAAACAAAAGTGTTAGCCAAGCAAATGCAAGTCTTGTCACATGGTTAACAGCCACTTAGGAGTCAACGTCACAGCCATTAATACATTTCGAAAAGAAAGCACTCTTAAACTTGATGTCACAAAGATGTCGGTGGCCAATTTAACCAAACAATATGATGGAGACACCAGCAGCGATGGACATTTAATTATACTTGGAAGGCACAACAGATCCCACTTCCAACCAAAGAAGAAATAAATAAATAAATACATAAATAAATGAATGAATAGTTTTGTTGCCCTAAACATATTGGTGGAGTACTTACATCAGTTTTGTTGCCCTTTATGCTTCATGAACAGAAACTTCTGCTGATATGTTGGTAAAAAAAAACTCACATCCACTTAATTTGGACCCTTAGCCTTATGGATGTCGCTATCATCTTATTATAGCACAACAAACACCCATTTTGGATAGTCAAATGAGCAAAAGACTTAACATTCAAGATCAGTTTCCAGCTGAGATACTTTCTGGATTTCCTTCATAATTAGCTCCTTTTCTTCCTCAAATTCCTCGTCATCCCCTGCAAGGTTAGCAGCTAAGTGCAGCTCCAGGAAGGAGTTCACACAAACATTTTATCTAAAGACAAGTTCTTCAAGAAATAAAAAGGGCACAAGAAACTGCATTACCTTTTGCAGAGAGATTTTGAAGCAAAGCTAGCAACTTCTCGTGGTTCTTAGCAAGAATAAGTTTAACTTCTCTTGGTTTGTTAGGATTAGCAACAAAAACCTGCAGGGCGAAGAATATGACAAAACCAAGAACGTGATTGAGTCTAAGAAAACAAGCGGCAAACGATCAGATAAAATAAAGTGTCTTACTTTGAAAATCTGGAAAGCCAGGTTCTGAATATTTTTGCTGGAGTCCTGCAACAATACAAGAAGAATGCAGCAAGCCAAGCACACATATGAGCAACCAAACAATCGTTATTACTGTGCTGTAGTGCTCGCCAGGGATTTGAATTTGATGTCCTTGTACAGCAGGTTGAAGACTCAAAAGTGGACATGCATTTATACTATCCAGAGAATCAGCAAATGTCCTCAAGTTAACATGTTCTCATAAAAGGGCTCATGAATCATGGAGCTAAATCATGATAATAAAACTGAGAGAACTAGATAGCTTAAGGTTTTAAAACATTGTGGAAATAAAGAGTGGGGATAAACAAATCTATTAAGGATGCAGTCCCTTCCCAACTACGTTAGGGTCGGTCACATAAAATTACAGTATTCATATCATCCTCATACAGTCCCTTCCCAACTACGTTAGGGCCGGTGACATAAAATTATAGTGTCAAATAACTGTCTAAAATTAGTTATCACTATAAATTCATGCAAAAGCAAGAAACTAATGCAAACCTTTGGTGTATTATGTTATTAATGCCCAGGGCTTCTCAGAAAGCCAGTCTGATACAGGACATACAAAAGGTAATTATTGTTCAAAGACAACACTACCTTATATACTAAATTATCAGTCCATGGAAAAGTTATACAAAGGCGGCCATTATAGGTGAACAGACGAACCAGAACTACCACATATAGAAATGAAACTTGCCTTCAGTAACATCATCATGACTTTCAAATAGCGAACTTCTAAAATGTAGCGCTTCATCACATGAGAACTGTGGGGCTCCAAAAGAAAATCTGAAAGAAGCTGCCATAAACATCTTATCATGTGTCAAAACTACAAAATTTTGAAGGTAAAAAAAATAACAACAAAATTAACCAACAGTCCAAACACATTACCTTCAAAGACTGCCTTCTCGTCACATAATTAGGAGATGTCAAAAGTCTTTCATAAAGATCAAAGAACTGGATCAAGGTTAGCTCGTTAGCATAAACTTGAAAACAACTATGCATCAGAACAAAAATATAAAAATATTAAGCTCAGCTGTCTAAGAAACTACCACAAGACATCGTATGTATGGTTGACAGAAAAAGAGAAAGGAGGAGATTTTAGATGCGATTGTGTAACAATACTATTGGAGGCAAATCAAAAGGTTGAATATGTTGCAGAAGTGATATTTGAAGTGAATTTGTTTACTCTTTGAGAATCAAGGATATTGGTTTGGTCCTTTCATTTTAGAGGTATTTACAAGAGTGTACCTCATCATAGTGAGTTTTTAAAAAATCAGCAACCACTGTTCCATGTTTTGTGAGCAGATCCTGTCAAATGTTTTGTAAAACATTAATAACAATACAGGCCCATGTATACACAGTTAGAGAGAGAGAGGAAACTTATACTGAAAAAAAGGGTCTAACCTTAAATGTAGAAAATGCATCTGAAGCAACATCGAAGTTGGGTAATTCCACAAATTTGAAGAATAACATAAAGCCTGGAGACTCTATTATGTATCTGAAAAATCACTATAAAACTCATCTACGTGAAAACTCCTAACTTATTCATGCAAACGAGATTCACTAAAGTATAAACATCGAAAAGGAGAATAAGTTTCTCACAATATGTAAATTGTTCTCACTAAACATACCATCTTAGACTTCAAATTGAATAACAGGGAGCACACACACTCACACGCCAACATAAATGATGAATTCAAACTAAATTTCTCTCATTATGCTTAATTTCAGTAACCTTAAAAAAGCGGATAATAGAAAGTTTGGAATTCTTACTTTGCAAGCGTTGGAAATTTTATACAGTCCCGTAACATAGTTCCACAATTAATAGCAATCTCCTTATTATCATAGCTGCATGTACGAAATTCCAATAATTTTTACAAAAGTCAACCACCCATAGAGATAAACAAGGAGAGTCATAATCTTTTGGTTTAATGTGAATTTGGTAACTTTTATGTAAAACATCTCGCATTATATGTAACCAAAATTCAACCATGTACGATTATTCTAGAAGCCAAGGAAGGTATGTCACAAACTTACCCCGCTACAAGAAAGTCTAGTAACTCCAAATGGCTCTCCAAATATTGCAGACAAAAAAATTTGGAGTCAACATTCTGCTTCAACAATATTGACCAACAATGTACCAAGTCCTTCCTTGCCTGAGAGAAAAATTTATCATAATGCACAGTAAAACCAAATTTAACATCAAAAAAAGAAAAGCAAAGTTGTCAGATCTTACTTCCCATCCCAGTATGGGTAACTTGTGCAAAAGAAGAGTAATAACATCCACGTTACAAATCTCGAATGCCAACTGTAAAGCTTGATCCGGGTTTGGTTCAGTTTCCACATCCCCGGAAAGCATGTACCTCATTGCCCCAAAATTCTTTTCAACCTCTTCTAGAGCCTGGTATATTGTTCAAAAAGGAAACAGAGAGGTTCAAAAACCAATAACCACAAAATGCACATACAAAATACTCCAGAAAACACGTCCTCGTTTCCTCTTCACTTAAACGGCACATACAACTACACGAGCATATAGCATTGATGCTGAGACATTCATATCAATGTATCTTAACATGTAACAGATCTGCCATGTCATTTTTTCTTGCAATGGAAACGCTGAGAATCTAACAGACAAACAACATAAATTTTGATATAACCCATCGAAAGCATATTTCTAGCATCGCAAACAACTCAGAGGTAGCCGTTTAGCTGTAATTCAAAATCTGGCATCGAACATTGCGAATTCTAGCAAGAACGAAGAGGATAGATCACGCAGACCTTCTCCAGCGCTTTAACTTCGACGACGGTTTTGGTGTCGAGAGCCATGAGACTTTCATTGATGGCGCTGGCAACCTCCTGCGGGGTTCTTGGCCTGGAAGGCTTGAAGAACGAGAAGGACCTCGACATGATTGATCAATGTGCGCTTCGAATTCCAATCGTCTCCACCAGCATCTGCTTCTTCTTCGATTTGGGAAAAGGAAATGCAAGCAAGCAAAACGGCTACTCGTCGCACGTCTTGAATAAATGAATCCTCTTTCCTTTTGGTTGAGGATCGATCGCCTGGTCAGTCCGTACACAGTCGTCGTTCGTTTCTTCACCAAATAAGAGAATGAGGCATTTAATAACATATTCCCCACTCAAAGTTTGGCTTCGTGGCTAATTTTACCATTATAAATCTTTATGCTCATTTAGACTCCATTTTCCTTTTTACATATTGAAAAGATTTTCTTTCATTAATACTCCATTCATCCTAAAAGTTTTGTAACATTTGTTTTCAGAATTTAGTTTATAATTTTATTTCTATGTCATTTTGAATTAATCCGGATAATTTTAAATTTATATATTAAGATGAAAATTTGATGTTTTTATTTTATGAAGATATTTTTTACTAATTTTTTCTACCAAAGAATGATATAAATAAATTGAATGCAAATTGACATCATAATCTATACTTTCAAAACTTATGGGACAAAGGGAGTATATGATTTATTTTGGAATAAAATTAGCATTTAATTAACATCAGAGGTTAAAAATGCTATCCAATGATAGCTTTTAGTATTAGAGGTTCGAAGAAGGCATTATGACCGTATAAAAATTTTCCCAACATTTAACGTTAATCCGAAATGTTATTTCAAACGATAGAGAAGAAGTTGATGACTAGTGACAATAGCAATCATGTTCCATGAACATTTTGATTATGTAATATCGACCTTGACTATAACAATTATCTAAACTCATCGTTGTCTCATGATATTTTCCATAAAATATGATGATATATTTTGAAATTTTATCTCATTATTTCTTCAAAAAAAAGGTTGATGATGATGTTAGTGATTACTTCTTTTCAACAAGATTCCAACAAAAATCCATCAAATCGATCTTTTAATCCATTTTTCTCTCATAAAGTGTAAATCAATCTTCAAAAATCTATCATTCCTTCCACATAAAATTCTAAACACTACCTTAGACAAATGTGGGAAGAAAGTGTAGCCTTCACAAAAGTTGGTGGAAACAATTGTAGTATTTCCAGGTAGTATGCTCATTGCAGCAGTAGAAACGACGACGTTCGGTAGAACTGAGCTGACAACGATGCCATTTCCTTCGGTATACACCACCATCCCCCTCTCCTCCTTCCTTGGACCTCGTTTTCGTCTGTGAGCCAGCCAGTTATGGCAAATAGTTGCAGCATCCGAGCTCTGTGGATTCTGAACAGCCTCGACGCCGTTGTCTTCTCCAGGTTTTTTTCTTTAATCTCTTTCTTTGATTCACCAACTCGACTCATATTAGCGAAAACCTTCTCCCATTTACCTTGTTCCTCTGAAGATCTGAACCATTCATTAGCTGCGGAAGATCTGATAGCCGTCTGCAGTTTTGATTGATTCTCTGTTTTCCTATTAATCTCTAGGAGGTTTCCGGTGGTGGAAAAGCGGTGGCGCGCTGCTTGCCGGAGAGATAGCGAGAGCTCTTGCGAGGATCCTACTTTCTCCTATCTGTCTTCCCCACTCCCTAACGATTCAGAGTTCGCAGCGGCATTTTCTGAGAGAAAAAGCAGGTACATAATCACACTCCTGATTTATCTGTACGCTCTCGTTAGTTATCCTGTTGAACCTGATGCAACTTAGTCATGAATTTGCGAAGTTCCGGTAACGTGATTTAAGATTTTCAACTATGTTCAATTTTGAGCTGCTTTGGGATTCTTTTTTCTAGTCTGGTTGAAACCAGTGTGATGCCTTGTAGGGAGGGTTCACTGCGCGGTTATGGCATACGAGTGCCTCAGTCAACTGAAGGATCAGACTCCTGGGTTGACGACCCGATTACACGCCACATTGTTGGTCTTTACATAAACAAAGAGGAGGAAGCTGACAATCATCTACTTTGGCCTTTGGTCCTGCACATCAAGGGTCTCTTTTGCATCCTTGCCTTGCCGTTTGTTGAGCCGAGGCACTTGAAGACTTATGCAAGGTTGTGTAAGAGATCAGATTGTGGAAGCTGCATCACAGAAGATGGGAGCTTGTCTTCCCTCCTCCTAGATCTTCCATCCATCACAGGGTATGGTAAGTTGCCTTCAAAGTATTTCAGGAATTGCACGACTGACACTTTATTGACTATAGTCCCTAACCCTCTCCGTAACTCTGACTGCCATTCCGAATTTCCACATCATATTTTCTCATTTACCCCTGGTTATGCTGTCGTTTTAGATTAGTTTGTAATTTCTTCTTCAGAAGTGTCTATGGTTCTGCTTAATGTTTAGTCTCTAAACAGCGACAAATGTAGGTATGTTGAGCTTGTCTGCCATTTTGGATCAATTCTACTGCGTGTGTGTGTGGGGGGGGGGATGTTAATTTTCTATAACTTGTAGTATTTTGTAAGCTTCATGGCCAGTTACTTGCCCTTCAAACTTGCTAAGTGGGAAAGCCCCAAATGGATAAATGGAGTCGATTAAAGTGGGAAAGCCCCAAATGGATAAATGGAGTCTATTAAAGTCTTTCATTGTGGTGCATCTCTACTCATTGCCAATTGATTCTGGGTTGGATGCTTCACCATGGTGTTTGAGCCCAAGGTTTGCATTCATTGCCCCATCTGTCAAGTCAAAGCCCTGCTCTTTGTCATGGTTGACGTGATAGCGCCATTACAGGTGTCACTTTCTATGGTCAACATAACAAGAATGTTGTCAATTGTCTAACAGGTCTCCACCTCCCCACCCATGCCTATTGGTTTTGTGTTGGAAGCTTTAACAAAATTAAATTTCACTGGCATATGCAGGAAGCAGATAGTTTGGCTATTAATTTGGTTAGTATATTTGTTTCAGGGCATTTATGGTGGTGCATGCTATCGGTGATGTAATTACTGGTGATTTCATGGAACCAGATGTCATTGTGAATGCTTCACCATCAGTTGGTGGCCTGCTGGATTCACTAACCGGAAGTATTGGGATATCTGCAAGGGCTAAACCTGCTGCAGCTCCTACTGCTTCTTCAGCTCCCTCCGGCTCTGTTGCTGGCAGCGCTGTTCTGTCAGATGCTCCAAGAACTGGTTTGAGACTGTTTGATAAAGATGCACTTCGAAGTTTCATAAGCAGTGCAATGCCCTTTGGTTGGTACCTTTTCATTATGGTACCTCTCATCTCAGATTCAACTGGATTATTTGTGTTTGTTAACTATTAATATGACTAACACTCTAAACAATGTGTCTTTCTTGCAGGGACACCACTGGACCTCAGCTATTCTAATATCTTTGCTATCAGGACTACTGGGTT
Organism: Stellera chamaejasme; assembly: GCA_024586325.1. Lineage (NCBI taxonomy): Eukaryota > Viridiplantae > Streptophyta > Magnoliopsida > Malvales > Thymelaeaceae > Stellera > Stellera chamaejasme. The sequence goes on from CM044984.1 coordinate 37,089,559, forward strand.
TTCTTCATCTGATCTGCCTCCCCAGGATCTCAAGCAACCAGCATGGAAGCCATACCTATACAAAGGAAAGCAAAGAGTTCTATTCACAATTCATGAAATTGTTCATGCTGCAATGTATGACAGAGATGAGATTCCAGATAGCTTGTCAGTCTCAGGACAGATAAACTGTCGGGCAGAATTAGAAGGCCTACCTGATGTATCTTTCCCTCTTGTTGGGGTCAACATGGCTCAGGTTGAAGTTCTATCATTTCATCCTTCTGCTCAGGTTCCAGAGCAAGGCGTGGACAAGCAGACTTTGATGTTCTCCCCACCCTTAGGCAACTTTGTTTTAATGCGTTACCAAACTAGTTCTAGTTTGGGACCTCCTGTTAAAGGTTTCTATCAATTGTCAATGGTCTCTGAAGATGAAGGTGCTTTTTTGTTCAAGCTGTGTTTGATGGAAGGATATAAAGCTCCTCTAGTAATGGAATTCTGCAATGTTATTATGCCTTTCCCGAGAAGAAGGGTTGTCTCTGTTGATGGGACTCCGTCAGTAGGAACTGTTTCATTTACTGAGCACTCTGTTGAATGGAAGATTATTACTAGCGGACGAGGTCTTTCTGGCAGAAGCCTTGAAACTACTTTCCCAGGAACAGTTAGATTTGCACCATGGCAATCCCAGAAACAACCTCCTTTCAGGTCTGGCTTTCAAAGCATGGCGGATGAAGATAGTGATGATGAGACAGAAAGTTCTGGCAATATGGTAAATGTAGAGGAATTTCTGATGGAGAAAATGAACAAGGATCTTCCCCCTGTCGATCTGGAGGAGCCCTATTGCTGGCAGGCTTATGATTACGCTAAAGTATGCAAATCTGTACTGTGATACAGCGGTTTGTTGATGATTGACTTTTTACATTACTTCTGTGCTGAATTGTGATTACTCTTTTGTTTATTCTTACAGCTTCAATTGATCAATTGAATTTTAACCGAAAATTTTTGTACAGATGTCGTTTAGGATTATTGGGGCATCATTATCTGGAATGTCCATCGAGGCCAAGTCTGTAAGTCTAACATTTCTTTCAACTTTTTGTTAATGATATCTATGCAACCTGATCTTTCTCTTCTTATGGTTCTTATACGACCTGCTGACGTTCATATATTTTGTGCTTTGTGCAGGTGAACATTTATCCGGCTGTTAAAGCGCCCGTAGAAATTTCAAGTCAGGTACAGTGATTATGAACATTTTCAAGTATCACGTGTAGTAGCTTTTTTCTTTTCATTTGCAGATGAATGTTAATGTACTTTAGTTTCGCAGGCTCTTTCAGGGGACTATGTTTTATGGAATACATTGGGTAAGTGCCCATCTGCTGCCAGTCCAAAAGCATCAGGAATATACTTGGGGTAGAGACGAGAACATTGTTATGGGATTGATGGAGTGCAATATACTACGTCTCAGTGGCTACTTCAAACAAACATTAGACATGTACAGCGCTTTCGAAATTCATTGGGATAGCTGATCCTGTTGAGTTCCAGAAATCAGCTGAAGCCCTTCTGTTTTATATTTGTGCACAATTTTGTGTCAGTCCCAAGCATGTCATGATATGTGGGTCGTGCTCATATAGTCATCTACCTTACTCGAAAGGCATCTATCTCTATCTGGGTTGTTTAGGCCTACTACTTGGTCTGGTTGCTATTCAAATGGATGCCTTCTGATGGTACTTAACAGTTTTTTTTTTTTTTTTGGAATTCTGGTCTTACTTTACGTCTTAATCGTCAAACAATTTTGAAAGTTTCACAACCTCATAGACCCTACCCAAAAACAAAACGTCCAAAATGTACGATTAACCGAAAATTTGTAACGTAAATTCAACTAGCAATGGAAGCAAGAAATATAAATTGAAACAAGTAGTAGCTCAATTTCATGTCAACCAAAAAAGTTAGGAGTATCTTTTTATTTATTGGTTGACTTGAAATTGAGTGATTACTTGTATCAATTTAAATTCCTTGGTTGGTTCCGTTATTAGTAGCATTTAAGTTAAGTTTTTTCGGTTTGTTTAAAAGGGTCAATCAATCAATTACCGAACCTTACTCACCTAGCCTTAATCGTACATTTTAGAAGTTTAGTTTTTTGGTAGGGTCTGGGGGGTTGTGACTGAATCGAGCGAGTATTGGAGTGTGAAGTGGAATCTCAGATTCTATGACCATTTCTGGTTTTCATCTTAGCTTGCTTAGTTGCAGGTAACACAGCTGAAGAAATAGGAAAGGACTGAAGTTGGGGAAGGGAGAAAAGGTAAAATTTATACGAGCTTATTTACATGCTAGTCTACCATTGAAGCTGTTGGTTGCGAGGGGCACCATTGATCACTCTGTTTGTTGACAAGGGAACATCTGCTGATCCTGAATACATTTTGGAATGTGTTATTAATCTCTGCTTCTTCACACTGTGAATGAATCCTAATATTCTTCTAATGAGTGTCCTGATGAACGATACAGATCATAAGGAGCCCAGAGGTGATCAACGGCGCAGGGCTTCTTGGAGTCCAACCTGAGCCAGGGCTTGTCCTTCCCACTCCAATGCAGAAGGCTTATAGGACCAGGGTGCAAGCCCCTGCACTTGCCTTTGAAGTTGTCGCCACCCAACCCATGCTGGTTCCATCTATGATCCACCGGCTTGATGTTCCCTGCCAGCACTAGTAAAAACGGTGGCAGCGACCCCAACTGGTAAATCCTCTTCTGCTTCTGAATAAGCATCCACTCCTCCACCCTCTCCGTGTACCGTCCCTTCCTCCACTTGTCCGCGTCCACCACCATCACCCCTGTGTTGAAGTAACATGGCTTCCTCCCATCGTCGAACGTCTTGGAAAGATCCTCATCCAACCAAAATGCGTCGGTGAAGTACTGTGTGAAGTTGGCATGGCAGTATTCTGGTGCAGCCACCACCTTGTCCGCCATGTCAACCTCCCACAGCTTCTCAATATCATCTACGACCACGAGGTCGGAGTCCAAGTATATGACCCTTTTCACATTGGCTGGGATTATGTCGGCCAGGTATATCCTTGCATAGTTCAAAGGCTCGTCTAGCGCCTGGCGGATGGACTTGGAGATCTTGTCTTGAACGCGGTTCGAATTGAATCGGTAGATTTGAACGTTGAGGTACGGAAACGTGGATTTAATGCTGGAGAAGAGCTCAGGGGCAGCATCTTGCATTGAAAGGAAGTGGAAGAACAGGTTTTCCGGGCAGGTTGAGTGCTGCAGCAATGACAAGACGGCTGCCATTGTTCCTCGTAGGTAGTTTCCATCGAGGGTCATGGCCACATGAATGACGTCCACCTCCTTGGAGCCGCAAGTGGGGCCGTTGCGAAAGGCGGGCCCCTCTCGGAAGACCGGGAGCACGGAAGGTATCACACGGATGGCGGTGGTGGAGTGAAGGATGAGGAGGAGGAGGGACAGGAGGAGGCCAAGGGCGGTGGTGCCTTTGCTCCACAAGGCCATCCTCATCCTGCACTTAAATATTCTCCGTTACCTTAAAGCTAGCAATGCCTTGTTAGATACGTTAGGGCAAAAGGATATAGGTACGACCCCTAACAGCCATGGTTGTTGAGTCTCAATGTTACGAGGAACCAGAAAAAATGGGCGCTTTGCTTTACATTGTATGACAAGAGGGCTGCAACATTTGCAAATCTTTTTCTGTTCCAACAAAATAGGACCAAACCTCTTCATTCAGAGTCTAAACTTTGTCAAAATAACACAATAGCTATATTTTGGCCTATATTCCTGTGGTAGATTTAAACTCTCCATGCTATTAGTTTTATTTAGATTTCCTTTTCTATTCTCCAGTCATTTCTTAATGTTTACTCATTTTGGATCAACGAACGCGCTAAATGCATGGACAGATGTTCTTTTGTATGGCTCATAGATATACACTAACTTGTGGACCACGGTACAGTTACTAATTTATTGGACTTAATTTCTAATCTTGGGTATATAGAGATGTACCAAGTTCTTCCTTCCTTGTGATCAAGTATGACATTAAGGTGATAAATATTTAACCGAACCAAGTACAAGATCTTGAAGAGATTAACGATAGTAATTAATAGAATAGACAATATTTAACTATTATAGGGCAAATAATACTCCTTCAATTTCATACGGACCGACTTATTTCATATGGGATAAATTTTCTATACTCCGGCAGTGTAAGTGTTTTTTTTCCACCACCACCCTTTTATGGATAGGAAGGATCGCAAATTTATTATAAAAATATTATTAATAGGATGTAACCCACAGAATTGTTTCCATAGAAGGGTGGTGGTGGAAAAAAACAATTACACGGTTGGAGCATAGAAAATTTATCCTTTCATATAATTTTTGTGAGAAAACTGTGACAATTAATAGGGGAGAGAAGGGGTATCCGAATCCTTTTTTTTAGAAAGCGAGATATATTATAAGTATCGCTCCATCTGTTCCAAAAAAGAAACTGGAACATTTCATTTCAATATATCTTTGATTTTTTCCAAAATTTTTTTGAAACAGAGAACCTTATTTTATTATCGAAAAGTCATTACAAAACAAACCAGTGAAAAAGTAACAAAACCATAACACCCACACACGGTGCACAAGGACCTGACCAAACATGGTAAATAAGTTGTTGCTAGGTTGAAGCCACAAATCGACCAACTAGAACCTAAATAATCTAAACACTTGATGGTAGCATAGACATAGAATGTCTCAAAAGCATAATGAGACTGCCAAGACTCCCAAAGATGCCTAAACATGCTTGAGGGCACATGCGTCGCAACGAAAAGAGAATAGAAGCTTGTTACGCTCTCGATACCCCGACAGGCTCCACATGAGCTATCATGTATTGAGACATCACGATTGTGCTCTCCTTGGTGAGAAGGCAAACAGCCATGCAAGAGAGTAGAAAGTATGCCATACCACAAACCATAACCAACGCAGACACCAAAACTACAGCAAACCGACCAAATGATAAAACAGAAACCTAAATGAGAAAACTGAAAAAGCAACCAAACATGGGTCCACCATCCACGGATAAAAGTATAGAGCAAATGAGGATGGCTCTAATCCCGGCCAACTTGAAATGAACCACCTCATGGCACCGGGTGGGGCAGGAAGCCCCACCGGACAACGCCCACCGCCTCTATCCCAACCGTAGACAACTAAGGATGCCAACATTAACGCGTCAAGCATAGGAAAGCACCACCGAACTGTAATCCAACTCATAGTCGATCTCGTTGCTAGAGTACCAAACCAGGGGAAAACCACAAAACCAGGAGGCTGGAAGGCAGAGACAGTGGTTCCATCATCCAATCGACCACCAAGACGCCAGAATCGACACCACCCGACGTTGGGTGGAAGGGCAGAGGCCAGGCGGTGACGTCAACAGCCTTTGGTCGGGCGCGAGCAAACTAGAAACGGGAACGATGCGAGCAAACCAGATGACGGGGCAAAGCTAAACTTGGCTGAAGACGACGTCGGAGCCTACAGGAAGCTGCAAGAGCGTCGGTGACAGCACCGGCCTTGGGCCATACAGTTCGGTGACACTAGAGAAACGAGCAAACCCTAGTTTTTTTTTCAACATTTTGATATAAAAAGTTAAATAAATGTAAATTGTAAATCAATGTCTGCAGTTTCCAAATACATTTTTTAAATAAATTTTGACTAACTCAAACAATAATTTGAATCAAACACAATATTGAAAGTATACAAATTTTTAATGGAGGGAGAGTGTGATCACAATCATAAACTATAAAAGATGAAGATAACGATTTCTTAAGTATTGCGGCCAGATAGCTAGAAAGGGAGTGTCGGCAAACGGGAAACGGAGCTTAATGGGGTTGTTAAAAAAGTGTAGATTATGAGATGAGGGAGAGGAAATCGTGTTTTGAAGGCGCCTAATTATGGATTTAATGAACCTTTAATCACTAATCGTTTGACCTAATCTTCTACCTACAAACAAAACAGTTGACTAGGTAGGAGTGTATAATGTTGGACTCTCAGCACAGCATAGAGCTACCGCACAGCCGCGAACGCCACCAACTTTCACAAGTCACGGAGATTTGCTTTCTTAGTTCATGTTTGGAAAATAGCTATTTCAATTAATTGTAGTATTTTGAATATTTTTTTAATTGTTGAGATTAAATAGTTAACAATTAAATTAAAAAAACTATCGTTGATATCTTTTTTCAAAACGCAACTACTTGAAAAAAATGTTACCAAACAGACACATAAAGAGTGTGTTTGGTAATAATCTTTTAAAGTAATTTTTGCTTTTTGAACAAATTATTTACGAGTAGCTTTTAGTGTTTAGTTATAGGTATTTGATTAATCACAAATTATCCAAAACATTATACCCACTTCTATTCCTAAACGGGACTTTGTGGTGTAATTTTTTTATGAAATAAAAAAAGAGTTTTGGATTAAATTGATAGTTTCGCTATATTTTTCATTAAAATGTATCGACTAATGGTATAACTTAATTATAACGTTGATTATAAGATAAACAATCAATATATATGGTACACAGACGAAACAAGCACTCAGACTAGGGGTGTAAATGGGTCGGGCTGGGCCCAAGCCCTTTAAGCTCGAGCTCGGCCCGTTAATTATCGATACTACTCGAGATCGAGCTCGAGCTCGAATTGCTCGAGTCCAATATTTTAGGCTCGAGCTCGGCTCGAATAACTCGATAGGCTCGTTTTAAAACTTTGTAAACTATATTATAATTAACAAATAATAAAAAACAATATACTATCAAAGTTTATATAACTTAAACACCCAAATTGATAATTTTTTACTAATCATAATAATTACTATTAATAAAATACTACTATACCTAACATAAATTACAATATAGTAAAAACAATTCAAGAGGTTTGATAAGTGTCGTTAAGTATCGATAAGTATCAATACTCGATAGGGCTGAGTATCGTTGGGCTCGAGCTCGACTCGTTAACATATCGAGCTTCATTTCAGGCTCGAGCTCGAGCTCAAACTCGATAGGTATCGACTCGATAAGCCTCAACTCGAGTTCGAGCTCGAGCTACCCTTTAAAGGCCTTACCCATTTACACTCCTAACTCAGACAGTAATGGAGGCAGAGGAGAGAGAATCAAAGAAGATGTCTCCTCCAAAAGAAGCCCAACATTTTACAACTCCCCACCCTTCAGATTCATGATATGGCCTTTGACGTTTTAACAATGATAAAATATGGTAGATATAACATGCGAGGTATTTTGTAATCCGCGCTTCGCAACTGGTAACAGGAGGCAGTTAAAATAATAAAAATAAATAATATAAAATTTTCAAATTAAGAGAAGAAAATTCTCCATTAGAATTGAAAATTTTATTCTTAAATGTGTTGTGTGTTTTCAAAGAAAAAATAATATTATATGTGTAAAAAGTATATGAAAGTATTCTTAAATAAATAAAAAGAACAAATAAAAAATCTGAAAAATTTAAAACATGTGGACTTGATATGCAGAAACTATAACAATATATGTGAGTAAGGGAAATTTCCGTAATCAAATAAAAGGGAAAAATTTAGAACACAATTTAAATCTGAAAAACACAAATTTAAATATAAAGGTAAGAAATAGTAAAATTATCAAATGAAAAAAAATTATTTTTCTTTACCATGATAAAAATAACTTGTGCTTAAACGCCGTTTTGGATTCCCGATTTGATAATTGTTGATAAAATAATATAATAAATTCATTGAAAAGTTTACAGGTGATTGAAAATAACATGACAGTGTTTGCCGGAAGTAACTCAAATGTCTTGGGTTCGTTGCATTGATCAATATAACATATACGCGTTTATTTTGGTTATTCATGGTAGGCAAATTATATATGGGCTTTAATATTTTCATGATATCAAATACAACCATATTCTTCCATTCAAAGCACTAACACATAATAAAAATAGCTTCAATCATAAAAATGAAAATACATTGAGTTGATGTATAAATATAAAAGTATTCTTAAACAAAAAAGGTAAATAATTGGAAGGAATTTAAAAATCCAAAAATTATAAAAATATGGGTTTGGTGCATGTGCAAAAATCCTAAACAGTACTGGGCATTAAGAAAACTAATCCTAAATAAATAAGAGAGAGACTTAAATAATAAAAATGAAAATATACAGGGTTGATATGAAAAAAATCTAAAAGTATCTCAAAAAAAATAAAAGGTAAATAAAAGAAAGAATTAAAAAAATATGAATATTGAAAAAATATGAATTTGATGTGTAGTAACCTAAACAACCAAAAAGAAGTGAAAAAAGAAATTAAAATAATAAGTAAAAAAATTTGTAAATTGAAAACATATGCCTTTGATGTGCAAAAAGTAAAAAATATATGCTTTGAAGAGAATTTACCCTTAAACAAATAAAGCAAGAAAAAGAGGGGAAAGGAAAATAAAAAGGTTGTTAATGCCAAAAAATAAAGGAATTAAACCAAAAGAATATTAGAGGAAGAGAATGTAACTAAAGTGTAACTGTGTAAGGAACATGAAGTTTAAGGGGATGTGGGTAAAAAATTGAATACAACACAAAAAAGAGAATTGGAATAAAAAATTAAACAAAAAAGTAAATTCTTAAATCATACAATTAAAAATAGTCGGAAGAAATGTGAAAAACTGTAAAAATGTAGGACAATAGATGAGTTATTTCCTAAACAAAGAAAAAGAGAAAGAAAAAGAGCAAAGAAAAAATTAACTGTTCAATATATGAATTCAATTTTAGAAGAGCTATAGCAGAAAAATAGAGTACAAATAGAAAGAAGAGAATCATATCAAAATAAAAGAAAAAAGAAAGAGGAATGGTTAAATAACAAAACTCACATTTGGATTCAATGTGTAGAAAATACAAAAATATTGGACCTAAAACACCAACGTGAATAGCCCCAGTAGCATGTCTGTGGCACTCGATGATCCAAGCATTCGACTAATGGAGATAACGTCAATTGCCGGTAGCAGCTCTGGCAATTCCCGAAAAAGGAGGATAAATGTAGGGTTAGTTTTGAGTTATTTCCTAAACAAAAAAGAAAAAGAAAAACGAAAAAAAGCAAAGAAAAAAGTAATTGTTTAATATATGAATTTAATTTTAGAAGAGCTTTAGCAGAAAAATAAAGTACAATAGAAAGAATAGAATCATATCAAAATAAAAGAAAAAAGAAAGGGAAATGGTTAAATAACATAACTTAAACATTTGGATCTAATGTGTAGAAAATACAATATATGAGTTTTTTTACTTTTTTCCTAAACAACCAAAAGGCAAAAAAATGACAACGCGGAGGATAAATGTAGGGTTAATTTTTGAGTTATTTCCTAAACAAGAAAATGAAAAAAAGCAAAGAAAATATTAACTGTTGGGTATATGAATTCAATTTTAGAAGTGCTCTAGCTGAAAAATAGAGTACACATAAAAAGAAGATAATCATATCAGAATAAAAGAAAAAAGAAAAGGAAATAGTTAAATAACATAACTTAAACATTTGGATCTAATGTGTAGAAAATACAAAAATATTGAACAATACATGAGTTTTTTTTCCTAAACAACCAAAAAGGCAACAAAACCACACAAAAAAATTGTAACCCGCCTAATACAGACGCGGTTTCTGCATTTAGTATATAGTAATTTGCTAATGTTTTGCTTTTCCTTTTATATATTTATGATTTTTTATTATTCCATAATCTACTTTTACTTAAAGAAACCATACCTTCTTTTGAAGATGCAGAAAGATTTGAAGTAGAAATGCTAATCTAACTTATTTTTACTGTCATTTTCATTCTCATTGAAAACTTCACACATGACAATCTTTTAACCTAAAAGTAAGTGTGATTAGTAAATTCATAATGAGGCCAAGTTCACAAAGGCATGCCTATTGCATCTTGCTGCCTATTTGAAGTGCTATCAATTGGTCCTAAAGATGCATGGTGGTCCTTTTTTTTGTTGGCCTTTCCCCCTTTGCTTTCTTTCTCTCAATTTTATGCCACCAATCACAATCTCTTGCACCCAAACGCCAGCACTGACGCATCATTATGTCATTCCTGCCCTAAGTTAAAAGCATCGATCAAACAAACCGTCATTTGTCAAACTCCTCAGGAGGGTGGGTGCCCTTCAATAGTATGACTGGGTAACTACACATAAAGTCCTGGAGCTTTACCTGCTTTTCCATAAAAGTCATAAAACTTTTATCTTTTCTAAATGAGTCGTGAAACTTTGCCAAATTGTTGATTGTTGGTGACGGTGGCCCGGCGGGGCACGGAACATGTATAAGGCAAGAGTCCAAGGGGTTTGTTGCACTTGAAAATTTATAGAAGAGCATATATAATATAGCCAATATTTTTTTTATTTTTTTATTTTTTTAATTTTAATAGAGAAGGTCATACTTTATTCATGTAAGCGAATTACATAACCAAATTGGAGGATTGAGTATCTAAAAAGTATGACCTATAGAGGACAAACCATGTTTAGCAACTAACATGTGATGCCATGTTTACAGTCCTAGGGGCAAACATAAAGGAACATGACAAGAAAGAGGGCTTAAAAATGAGAGCCTCTTCTAAAATTGTCCCAAAAGTAAAGCGAAAGGGACCGGAATGTGAATTTAGTTGGTTGATTGGCACCTGACAGTCCGACTCAATGATGATATGCGTCCAACAAATTCTCCGAGGGATGTGTGGCGAGGGATGGCTGGACGCGTATCATCATTGAGTCGGACTTCAGGTGCTGATCAACCAACTAAATTCACATCCCTCGGGGAATTTGTTGAAACCGAGAGAATACGCTTCCAACAAATTCCCCGAAGCATCCCTCGCTACACATCCCGCAGAGGCAAGATTATCATCATTCATGCATAGCACACCGTCAACATTAATTTTAATGTGAGGGGACGGAGGGGGAGACTAAGCCGGAGGGCGTTGACGGCAATGACGGATCCAATAGCTTAGGAGTGGTGGACACCACTCAAAAATTGTAAAACTCTATCAAAGTATGAGTAATTTTTTTATGGACACTATTAAAAAAACTATATGGACACTACTAATATTATTGAGTTATATTGAATCTACTAATGAATTAAATACTTACAAATTATCATCATTAATTTTACCCAAATCCAATCTAAACTAAAAAACCGTAAACTCATACCCCTGTACATGTAAAATAACCCATTTTTTCTAAAAAAGCCCAATTTACATGTAAATTAACCTAATTTTGTCATCGATCAACTTTCGAAACCTAACTCTTAGTATATAGAGACCTTCCATATTTTTCATTGTTCACTGCAGTTTAAATCATACATATGTTAGATCTGCATAGTGTCCAACCAAAGTAAATTATTTCTCTTTCTACAATTGTAACATCGAGAATTAATTTGTACATTGACGGACTATTAAGGAACTCTAGTGCTCATAAAAAAGGAACTCTAGTGAATGACATTTTGAATGGCTTGAAAGATAAATAGAGTGTGAAGCCTAAAAATTTAAGAACCAAATAATTTCCCTCACATTTATTTTACTATATATATATATATATATGGACACCACTCAACAGAATTCCTGGATCCGCCACTGGTTGACGCACCCGAGAGACCGCCTTAGGGACCTGCACGGACTTCCAATTATCCAGCCAAACACGGATGCGATATGAGCAAGCTTGTGGTGTTTAGCATGTCAGCTCAAATACCACCTTATTCCCGTTAGACCATATAAACCATATAGCAACCACAATGTTGAGAAGTCGATCCTGATCATTAGCAAATAAAGTCGACATTCTCACCCACCAATCCTCACTCATAGTGTTCAAGTGAGATAGATCAACATCCAATAATCTCCATATAACAGTGGCAAACGGTCATTCCCAATAAATATGAAGGGTGGAGTCCGGATCCCTACCACATTCCGGGCAAAGTACGTCAACGTCAATACCTCTTGATGGGAGGTTATCTCTAGTTGCCAGGAGGTTCCCACAAGCCCACCATAGATGGATATGGACACTGAGGGAAGTTTTAATTTCCAAAGCCATCTCCAAAAGTCCGAAAAGCCATAAGGGTTCTGATGATGAAGAATTGCATACGAGAGATAATATGTCGTTTTAATAGAAAATTCACCATTATCCACCATTCCCCAAGTGAAAATATCTTGTTGGTAGTGACGACTCAAAGGAATTTCCTTAATTAAATCCGCATCATCTAGTTCAAAAAGCTCTATTGAAACCAGGAAGATCTCGGAATACCATACCTCCAGCTGCTTTGGTCTGACACAGTCGATCCCAAGAGCACCATGGAATTTTTGGTTCATTAACATCATGAGACCAAAAAAATCTAGTAGAGTCTGATTTAATCGTTGCACAAATTTCGAGGGAGGAGGATACAACTCATCAAATGGTTCGACATAGCTTGAACAACAGATTTAATCAAAGTAGCCCGACCAACTTGTGATAAAGTGGAATCACACCAACTGGTTAGACGGTCTGTAATCTTTTCTATAATAAACTCTAGTTGGGTAACCTTTCTTCTTCCGAGTAGCCAAGAAATCCAAGATATTTGTCTTCTTTCAAACATTCTCTCAATACTTAGGGGAACCTGCAAGCGTGCTTTGTATTCCCTGTCAATAGACGGACTAAAAAAGACTGATTATTTACGGAGATTGATACACTGACCTATTGCCTGGTCATATATTTGAAGAATCTCACGCAACTCTTGCGCACAATATGTTGTATCTCATAGGAAAACTAACGAGTCATCTGCGAAAAGAATGTGAGAAATAGTCGAGCTTCGCTCCGAAATTGCAACTCAGATAAACGCATGAACGCGATTGCATGCTGAAGAAGTGTCACTACGTAGAAGAGTTACGGTTTTACTGCGGCCTCAGCCACAGTAAATGTCGCGGTAAATGACATTTACTGTGGCGAAGGCCGCAGTAAGTGGATTTCTCTATGTAGTGTGTTGATAAACCCTCTGTGACAAATAGTAAAAGAAAAGGAGATAACGGGTCAGCTTGGCGAATACCCCTTGAAGGCCGGAAAGTTCTGGTTGGAGAACCATTAATTAAAATAGAGAATGAAGTAGACTTCACGCATGATATAACCAGATTTACCCAGGCAACCGGAAAACCAAATCGGAGTAAGATGTTACACAGGAAATTCCACTCCACCCGATCACAAGCTTTCATCATATCCAATTTTATAGCCATCACACCCCAGCGAGAACCATGCAAACTGTTAATGAAGTGACAGATCTCTAACGCAATAAGCGCATTGTCCGTAATGAGGCGTCCCGGGACAAACATACTCGGATACTCAGAAATAAAATCATGCATCCAAGGCTTCAAAAAATTAACAATCACTTTCGACACAATTTTGTAGATGACATTACAGAGACTAATCGGCCGTAAATTTCCAAACTCCTCTGGATCCCTGCATTTTGGAATAAGTGCCAAAAAAGTATGATTTAAAGAATTAGGTACTATACCATTGCACAAAATCCTCCGGGCTGAAGAAGTTAACTCCGCTCCCACAATATGCCAAAATCTCTGGAAAAAAGTGGAGGAAACCATCAGGTCCCGGTGACTTGTTTGGATGCATTTAAAAGAGAGCTGATTTTATTTCACCATCCTCATATGGCCGCATAAGATTAGTTATCATAGACGCGAACACCCGCGGCTGCAGAAGCGAAAGAATTCAATTTTGTTCTGTCGAACCCTCAGACCGGAATAGACTTTCATATAAACGTAGTGCATCAGCCTCAATGTCACGCGGATCAGAGAATAGTTGACTTGCTAGTCCATTTATCCTCGTAATAGTATTCCATTTTCGATGAACCGTCGCCGATTGATGAAAGATCTTAGTATTACGATCCCCCTACTTAAGTCATATTTGCCTAGCTCGTTGACTCCAAAAAGCTTCTTCCTTCTCAAGAAGGCTATATAGTTCATCCGACAGCTCCTTTCGTCGAGCCAAGTTAGGAGGGGTGCTAGAGTTGATCAAATTCCTGATTTCCTCTTGCAAGGAGTTAATGCGGAGGCCCTGAAACTCTTCTTGATGTCATTTTGCAAGACGCTTCCTAGCGGCCTCTAGTCTACCCAGGAGAACGACCACTTCTGACCAAGCCCCGCTGATTACATGCTCACATTTATCCTCCATTGTCCACATCTTCTCAATCTCCAAACTTTAGAATGACAAACACTTGACTTTTCCAGGAACACTTCCATTGCATTATGGTCATAACGAGGAAAGAAAAAATTATTAACCCAAGCAGTTGGAAACAAAGATTTCCGAAAAGCCGACCCAACCGCCCAATCGAGTCTTTCTTGAACAAAAGCACCGCCCGTCACATTACGCTCCCAAGTAAAGCGGGGGCCGAAAAGCCATGATCATCTAAACCAGTATCCAACAAAACATCTTTGAAAGCTTGCATCCTCGCACGCGGACGGGGACGTCCCCCTTGCTTTTCGTTTGTCCAAAGTATCTCATTGAAGTCTCCGACAACTAACCATGGGAGATTAGAGATCGGGAGCAAAGAACGTCAATGTAGTAATCACCCATAGACAACAATTCCACGTCCAGTGGCGGGCCCAGGATTTTTAAGATGTGGGGGCACAATTTCTTTCTTGTTTCTAATTTTTTACAGAAAAAATCTAGTAATTTAGAAATTTCACGTTATATATCCATAATTCTAATATAGAAAATATTTGAATAACAAGTAAAAAGTATAAAGAAAAGTGTGTTTGGAAGAGAGAAGAATGTCACACTAGATAATACTTAATCATTTGGATTATTTAACTTCAAGTACAAAGTTGTAGTTTATTTAAAAGTTGAAAGTGTATTGACTTTTTTAAACAATTTGAACTAAATAGCATAAATATTTTAACTATGTTTATCCGTTCAAAATACTGAGATTGAATGTTTCGATTTTACAAAATAATAAATTTTATTTGTTAGGAAAAAATAATTTATTATATTTAATAATGGTTACCTATATTATAAATACTTAGGACAAATTCTTAACATTTTACCAACACTTTTAAGACTTATATGACAAAATAAAACATTTCATGACTCAAATAAACAGTTAGGAATAGTTATAGGACATCGAAAGCATTTAACCCATTTCATTGCAGGTTGTGCATGCGCCAGGTTGCTAGCGCGTTTGTCTCTTTGCTTGAAATACTAGTTGGTCCTTAAACTATGTAACAATTTTCAAAATGGTCCATATATTTTATTTATGTCAGAAAATACTACCACTACGACCATATTTTGTAGAAATTTACTGGGGATACGTGCCCCCACGTGCCCCCATTGTGGGCCCGCCCCTGTCCACGTCCCATCCCGAACGCCATAGAAGAGCTAATCGGCGTCTTTACCCTTTCCATCTCCGACTCAACCTTCCAAGTTTCAATCGAGAAGCATAGCGAAGGATGAGTAGCATTAACTGCCCGCTGGATTGCATGGACCATATTAGCCGGGGTACCTTGACAATTCAGACTGAGAATACTCATAAGGCCTTTGAAAAACTACACACGAACCAGGGAACGACGACCGGTGGACTTGCGTGCTGCGCAAGAGAGTCAGCGACAGAGGACGTCACTGCTGGAGAGAAGCGGATTAGGGAGCGGAACCAAGGGATAGAGGATCATGATAGCAGTTAGGTGAGTAGACGAGGGCCGGGCGCTAGGGATCACTGCTGATGTACTTCATCGGCAAGGACGAGACCGGCAGTGACGTTGGGAGAAAACCCTAACATGGTGCCCAATACTTTTCTTTGCTACGAATAGGGGTAAATTAAAGTGAGGTCCTTTATCCAAATTAATGTGTTAAAACACTAATAAAATACACTATACAAGAAATGTAAATACGCCGATGCAAGGAAAAAAAGTACTCATAAAAAATAAAAAAAAATAATAAAAAGAAATAGAGCAGTGTTTTAGTATTGGATTATTGATTTGGTTAAGGAGGCTATGTATACAGCAGCTTGTGTATGTGATGATGATCTCCTTTCTAATAATGTAAAAGAGGAGAGATTGCCATATTGATTTGGTTCGGTCGGGACAGTGCATTATTATGTTTGCGAGGTTTAAAGACAATACTATTGCTGCGTGCTTCTTACACCGGAAAACCAACAAAATTCAGCACCAAACATTTCAAAATTGAATTCACCTATTAAATAAATCAATAGAAAGTTCAAAACTTTATTTTATTAAAAGTTCAAGGCTTTATTATCTATAGTCTCCTGAACTATGATAACTTGCGAACTTTGATCCCTGAACTATAGAACGTGCTAACTCAGTCCTTCAACTATATAAGTTCAAGCACTTTAGTCTCTTGGCTCAATAACTCTCTCAACGAGACTCTAACGTCGTTAGTTTTTTGATAGATGAGTAACATATTTGTAAGAATTTAAAGTATTGGGTTACAAATACTTGTGGTCCAAATGTTAAGGGACTGTAGTGGCCAACCTCTTAAGTTCTTTCCTTGAATTTTATTTTACAAAATATATTGGGATAAAAAAATGTTGAATCAGGTGAAATTTTAGGATCCGAAATCAAAAGACTGTTAGATCAAGATATATTGAATAAAGTATTATAGATTCAACACAATCCATCCGCCGCACAAAATTAACCACATTTTCCTTTTTGGGTCGTCCCAAAAAATTAACCACGTTTCCATGTTATGAAATATTTTACCAACAATTTTCCCATCCCACCCTTTATAACTCTTACCTTTAAAACCCACTTTTATAATTATAAAAACTACCATTTCTTGGTAATAGAATCCATTATGCTTCTTAGAAAAATAGGATCCATTCGGTTGGCTCCATCCGCCTTCTCAAGTCGTCGTCAGCGGAGATTTTCCAGTGGAAGTCACTCTGTTTTGTCGAGCTTCTTTTGCTTTTCTTCTCACCATCAGTTGACGCCCTCGGAGAGACCGACAACAAGTGGGAAGAGCAAGGGACAAATCTTTGGCTGCGGAGATGGCTTTCTCGCGACGGCGCTCCAAGCGATCGGCAGTGGACACCGAAGAGGCGCAGAAAATGTCCATTCCTTTCATGGCATTTTTTCTTTCTTTTCTTTTTTGAAGAATCGGATTACAAATAGGATATTGATAGAAATTTTTTTTGAATCATATCTCCAGATCTTAGCTAAAACTCTTTATAAAAATGAATGATGATGGCAGTAGGTAGGGCTGTAAATGGGTCGGGCCGAGCTCGAGCCCTTTAAGCTCGAGCTCAACCGCTTAGTCTATCGGTATTACTCGGGCTCGAGCTTGAATTCCTCAAGCCGGATATGTTAGGCTTGAGCTCGGCTTGAAGTAAACTCGAGCTCGACTCGAACAGCTCGATATGCCCGTTTTGAAACTATATGAATAATATTATAATAATAAATAATGAAAAAATACAAGATTCCATTAAAGTTTATACAAATTAAACATCCAAATAGATAATTTTCACTAATCCTAATGATTAATGTTAATAAAATACTATTATACCTAACATGAATTATAATATAATCAACAAATTCAAGAGGTTTGATAAGTATCGATAGGCCCGGGTATCATTGGGCTCGAGCTAGGCTCGTTAACTTGTTGAGCTCTATTTTAGGCTCGAACTCTATAGGTATCGACTCGATAAGCCCCAACTCGAGCTCAAGCTACCCTTTAAGGGCACTGCCCATTTACACCCCTAGCAGTGGGGAAGGATTGGTGAAGACGAAGGGGGTGCAGAGGAGGATTGATGATTTGGTTGAAGCTTTTTTGTTTGGTTTGAGAAAATGTCTAAAGGCGTGTGATTGCTTTTTGAATGAGAAAGATGACGAGTCGATGGAAAATTACAGATCAGGAGATAAGGCTGAGGTTGAAAATTTGGGGGCATTTTTGGAAAATTGCCTCCTAGTCAACACAATCCTTAATTTGCGCATTGTTCAAAGTGTGGGCATTTTAATGGGACGAAGGGAGTAGTATATAAGATCTTCTAACTAGGGTTGTGTAACGAATCAAGCCCGTTCGAGCTCGGCTCGAGCTCAAGCTTAAACGAGGCTGTCGAGCCAAGCTTTTTCGAGTCTCGAGCTCGAGCCATTACATAAGCCTGAAAAATGAGTCAAGTCGAGCCCAAGCCTGTTAGATTCGAGCTCGAGCTCGAGCCCGTGAAATTTAATAATATTTTATTGAATTAATGTAATATATCTCTATTTTTTTCAAGTTTCACGAGCCAGTTCGAGCCTAGTCTAGTCGAACTTCGAAATCGAGCCTAAGTGAGCTACATGTTTATCGAGCCTCATGAGCTTTCGAGCCTAGCTCAAACTTGTCACGAGCCGAGCTCGAGCTTGAAAAATCGGGCTCGAGCCGAGCTAATTTTCACGAGCTCGAGCTCGAGCCTGTCGGGTTCAGGCTCGACTTAACTCGTTCTCACCCCTACTTCTAACAAAAAAAGATATGTATTGTGGGAGAAAATATTTTTGTTAGATCTGATAGGTTTATGGTCCTTGAACATATATTTGAAAAATCTATGAATATAATAGGCATTTTCCCTTACGTCAACTAACAACTAACATTGATACGGTCAAATGGGTGAAGTGTTTAACGATGCATAGTTGAGGGACTGGGGTGGTTTTATAGTTCATGGGCTAAAGTGATAGTCGACATAGTTCAATGGACTATTTGATAATAAAACCAAAGTTCAATGATCATACTTCTATTTAAAATCAAATTAGTGTTGTTTTGGATTAGGCCCTTGGTTTAAAAACAAGGGAAATAGCGAAGAATTTGACCAAATGATCAATTTAAGATGAATTATGAAGATAAGAGATATCACTAGAACACAAACAAACAAACTAATGGTGGAGTTTACCCCAAAATCAAGAATGAGGAGTATAATTACACCCATAAAAACAAAAGATTCGGGATTATGTTATATTCCCTCAGCTTTGTATTCAGATATAAAGACCAATGAAAAAATTTGCCTTTAATTGTAATGTTGAGGTATAATGGCCAAAATCATCCTATGAGATAAAGTGACAAAATTGGCTCTTCTCCCCTATAAAATCAACTGAGTCTAAGTCCAAGACCTTAATTCGGCAAGTCAACAATGTTCAAGATAATGAACTAAAATTTGACCTATATAATTTTAGGGCGAAGTTAAAAGCGCATTCTAAGTGCTCTAATTATTCTCTTATTTACTTGTTTGCCATTTTCATTTTCTCATTCCTTAAAAAATGCATATTTTTTATATAATAAAAAATTACAAATAATTAGTCGAGTAGAAAGAAAAAAAGAAGACGAAGAAAACAAGACTCATATGTCATATGTTTTGATGATTTTTTCGGAGTCCATTACCGAGTATCATTTTTTTTCACTACAAGCATCATCAAGTAAAAGTATCCTTTTTTCCAATATTGTATAATTAATTTTCTAGAGTGCATCACTACTTTTCACTAGTGCATCAGTGCATCATTAATTTTCTACAGTGCATCACTGACTTTTATACAAGTATCATTTTTTTTCAATGTTGTACCATTAATTTCCTACAGTGCATCACACCACTCATACTATTGTATCGTGTTTTCGCTACGATGCATCGGTACAAATAACTAGTCTACTCAATCCTTTCTACATGGAACCGCCATTTGACTGAATCACCAATCAACGGTCTGTTATGATTACTTGGAAGTGCAACCCCTGAAATCAGCCAACTTCATCGGATTGGTAGATTGGCCACCACAACAATTAGTTCTCGGAGCAGAGGCTCTTCTCCGGCGTGACGGGAACGTCCTTAGAATTTATGAACCGCGGCGTGCTCCACACGTCATCGCTGGTCAACCCCCAGTCTTGCTCTTGGCAATGCCGGAGACGGTACGACGGCGTTCGTTGGCAACTGGTGGATGGCTGATGGCGTTGGGAGGTCCGGAGGTGAAGGGATGGTGGCGATGACAAGGCGGAGGTGAAGAGATGGTGGGTGGTTGAGCAAGAGCTCCACCAATCGCTTCCAGACTACTGCCAGATCACTGTCATCGTCACACTACGTAGAGAATGCAGGTTTTACCGTGGCCCTTACTGGGGCAAGGGCCGCGGTAAAGCCAGGGGCACGGTAAATTTCGCTGCCAGCTCGCTTCCAACGTTTACCGCGGCCCTTTGCGCGGTAAGGCATGTTGGATTAATTTCTCTCCAAGAAAAGGATTTTGATGATTACAAAAGGTTTGGGTCGTTTGTGTAAAGTTTAGAAAAGTTTGGTGGGTGTTTAATAGTTTTGCACCTTTGTCTATTTGTTAAGTTGGGTTTCGGATGCAGTTTTAAAAGGCCCAAAGTGTTGTGCCCGTTAAGCCCATGTGTAGATGTGTTTATATGAGATAACTAAAAGAATAAGAAGTTGTGGTTGGTTAGGACTCTATTTTGTTATCTCTCTTGATTTTGAACGTTGGCATCAGCAGATTCTATGGAGTATTTCGTGCACATCTCCTGATTCGAAGAACAGAAAGAGCTGTTGAAGGTGAGACTCCTCCATTAAATGAAGAGCTCGCATTCGAGAAGAAAAAGTCGATTATTGATCAAGAAGATAAGCTCTCACATCATACAAGCAACCAAGCATCAAAAAGCTCTCCAGTACTGTGTATTTCGAAGATCAAGCTTCTACTCCATCCTAGTTCCATTACTTTATTTTTTGGAGAGAGAAAAACTAATTTGAAACATTTTTGTGTGTTTTTCGTGAAAAATCTCAACAGGTTTAGATATTTCAAGAAAACAGTTTTGTAAGGTTTGTTTTGGTGAGCCTCGGGAAAACCAAACACAGATTTTTGTTAGGCTAATAGTGAGCATTGGGAAAACTATTTTGGGGAGTGTTAGGTTTTTTTGGTGAGCCTTTGGGAAAACCAAAGTTAGGTTATAGTTGAGCCTCGGGAAAAACTTTTGTACTTTTTGGTTGGTGTAACCATTTTAAAGTATAGTGGAAGGAACTCTCAAGTGGTGAACCTGAGGAGAGGACGTAGGTCGTCGACCAAACCTCTATAAATCTTTGGTGTCGTTCTTCTTTATTTTGACTTGTTTCGACATTTCTGTTTCTACCTTGACACGATTTTCTCAACAGGTTGAGACCACTCCAGTATTAACGTTTTCAGAAAAAGTATTCGTTTTTGAGGTCAACCAATTCACCCCCCTCTCTTGGCTGCCTATTTGGGACAACAAGGCGCGGTAAAAATTAGTTTACCGCGCAACGGGCCGCGGTAAGCTTTTTTTTTTTATTTCTTCCTCGTTTTCATCCGAATTCTTCTTCTTCTTCCTCTCCCGTTTTCATCTTCATCTTCTTCTTCTTCTTCTTCTTCTTCTTCTTCTTCTTCTTCTTCTTCTTTCTTTCCTTCTTCCTTCCTTCCTTCTTTCTTTCTTTCTTTCTTCTTCTCCCGTTTTTTCTCTTTTCCTTCTCTCTTCTTCTTCTCTGTTCTTTCTTCTTCTTCTTCTTCTTCTTCTTCTTCTTCTTCCTTTCCTTCTTCCTTCCTTCTTTCTTTCTTCTTCTCTTCCCGTTTTTTATCTTTTCCTTCTTTCTTCTTCCTTCCTTCCTTCCTTCCTTCCTTCCTTCTTTCTTTCTTTCTTTCTTTCTTTCTTTCTTTCTTTCTTCTTCTTCTCCCGTGTTTCTGGGTTTTGTTCTCCCGTTTTCTGGGTTTTGTGGATGAATTCGGATGAATATTCATCCGAATTCATTCACTTTTTTTTAAAAATTATTTAAAACGTTACTGCGGCCAGGGGCGCAGTAAGGCCGCGGTATTACTGCGGCTTGGGGCGCGGTAAGGCTTCTACCGCGAGCTTATTTACTGCGGGAATTACCGCGGCCCTCCTCGCAGTTGTTACCGCGGCGGAAGTCGCGGTAAACCATGTTTTTTCTACATAGTGTCACCGGACGTTTGCCAAACTTTGTAATATTTTTAAAAACTTAAACGCATATGATGCGCTTTAGCGCATTGTAAAGTCACCCATAATTTTATAGATAAGAAAGGTTTGTTGTGATTTACCTCTGTTGTCTAGTATCAGTAAAGTGATTTTCTTCTTTTCCTTTTAAGAAAAAGAAAAGCAAAGGCATGGCCGCGTGGACTTGATTGTTGATTTGGTACAATTCATAAAGATTAGGGGTTTCAAACTTAAAATTTTTTAAGTGAATTGATCAGTTTTTCACATCATTTTATTCACTAATGAATTAGTCAGTTTTTCACCTAAATTAATACGGGGTTTCAAACTTAAAAAATGAGTGCAATGTAATTCACCTGATTTGTGTGGAATTCAATAGTGATTTAGTTTTTTAATTCACATGTGAGAATTGTGATGCATGTTTGAAACCACTGTGAAAAATGATAGGAGTGAGTAATGAATTACAACTAAAGCACTCTTAAAAAAAGAAACCATCACATCCACGTATCCACTAATGAAAGGAAAAAAAACACAAAAATTGAAAGAAATAAATCATGAGTCTTGAATGAAAAATTGATTCACTTTTTCTAATTCACCATGATTTATACTAATTCACTTCTCCTAAATTCACCTTAGGTCCTAGTTAGTTTAGGTTAAAAACTGACTAATTCACTAGTGGATAAGAGGAGGTGAAAAACTGATTAATTCACTTACAAATTGTTAAGTTTGAAACCCCCCTAATTAAGACCTAAGGTGAATTTAGGAGAAGTGAATTAGTGTAAATCACGGTGAATTAGGAGAAGTGTGTCAGTTTTTTACTCAAGGCTCATGGTTTATTTCTTTTGGTTTGTGCATTCTTTTCTTTCATGAGTGGATACGTTGATGAGATGAATTTTTTAAGAGTGTTTTAGTTGTAATTCATTACTCACTCCTATCATTTTTCACGGTGGTTTCAAACATTCATCTCAATTCTCGCGAGTGAATTAAAAAACTAAATCACTTGTGAATTCCACACGAATCATGTGAATTACATTTCACTCACTAAAAAGTTTGAAACCCTTTATTAGTTGCTTACGGGTCTATTCGAATTTTTGAAGAGTGCATTTCACAACATGTACAAACAAAAGATCCTACTCCTAAAAAATACATCCTAAATTTCATTAAATTTGGATAATTTATTATTATTATTATTATTATTATTATTATTATTTCAATAGGAAACAGATTAATGAGTGAGGCATGAGAGGAAAACGATGGTCACAGCCATGGAAGGTGAAAGATTCTGTATAGGCCTGGGGAAGTGAATTTAATTTGGGAGATTAGTATGGCACGATGAATGATGATGTGGCGTGTTACATAATTGCGGATTTACAAAATCAAAACAGATCATATACTATATACTCACAAAGGATTTGGGGGTGGGCTCGAGGCATGTTTGTCTGCACTACCCATGCATACCATAATTCTCTGATTAGATGACCCTTTAAACACTTTTTAATGGTAGATTTTACTAACGTACTAAAAGGTGTGGAGTTTATTTTAGTCTAGGATAGGATAAAATGAGTTCGCTTTTTTTTAAAAAAAAAAAATACTATTTTGTCATTTTTTATATATTATGAATTTCTTTCATTTTGTTCCAAATTATCTGTTTTCATTTTTGCGTTCCTCTCCTCGAGTCTGTTATCTCTACTTCTCTCTTTTCATTTTTTAAAAATCGTGATATCACGATGGCGAGTTGGTGTGGCCGAAGACGACGGAGAACGCTTGTCATCGGAGAGTAGCATCATACTCGAGCAGAAGGATGTGATGATTGTCATTGCGGATCTTGTCATGTGAACTATATAATGCTTCTTGTGCTCTGTTTTCCTTGGTGATAGATCTGCACTTGTTTCTTTTATTCTTGGATTCAACATCATGTTCTTCGACTGATTTTGATTTGAATTGTGATCATGTTGGATTTGACACTTCTTTAGGTCCGTGATTGTTTGTTTTTCATTTTTTGCTTTGTGTTGTGTTGTTTTTTTGGGTTTTGATGTTCTGTTCATTTGATCTTTTTGTAGCTTCTGTAAGTTTCTCTGCTGAAGGTTTGGAGATTGATCGTGATGATGTCTTGTTAAGTCAGGAAGAGTTATCGGAGATTGTGAAAGAAATTGGTTCGTCGGACGTTAATATTTTCGCTTCTAAGCTTATTTCTGCGTGTGGTATTGATGATTTAGGTTAGTGTTGATGATTTAAAATCAACTTTTAAATGCATTTCGATCTGCATGACTACGTTTACCGATCAACATCATGACCTTTGTTTTTAAGAGTTAGATCAGCATGAAGTTGCATTTAGATCAACATACGAAAGCACAACATTATGGCTTTTATGTGTTGCATGTCGTTCATACGGTGTTGTATGCTAATCATTTTGTATTATCTTGATTATTTAGTATTGAACGTAGATCGTTTGTTGTTTGTATGGTGATCTTTATGTTCAATTTTTTGTGTTGCATGTCGTTCATACAAGGGTTGCATGTTGATCATTTGTTTTATGCGAATTGTTTAGTATTCCATGTAGATCGTTTTAGGGTTGTATGGTGATCAAACATCATACTAATATTTTAAGTGCATCTATGTCTTTTTTGTTTTGCAGCAAAGAGCGATGATTCAGTTTCTTTTTTGTTTAGTATTCTGTTGGATTGTTTAGTATTCTATGTAGATCGTTTTAAGGTTGTATGGTGATCAAGAATCATAATATTTTAAGTGTATCTATGTCTTTTTTGTTTTGCAACAAAGAGTGATGATTCAGTTTCTTCTGTTGGAATATTCTGTGTTTGATCGATCTCTTACACATGGTTACTTTTGGCAATAGACCTCGAGATCAGCATGCATAGTTATTTCCATCAGTATGCTTACTTTGGTTGGTTGGGCAAGTACAGATCTGCATTAAATTCATTATAGAAGAAATGCAGAGGGAAGTTTTGAAATGATCCTCATCGATCTGATCAACATTATCAGTCTTTCAATCAGCAATGAATTTGTATGGGGTTAACATGTCTCTTTACTTAGTGATCGGCATCGTAGACTACTACGATCAATATTGGCAAATATTTCGATCAGCATTGGTTCTGTATGAGATCAACATGCCAATTTGTTGACTGATCAGTATCGTGGAGTACATCGATCAGCATTGGGAAGTATTTCGATCATGGAAAATTATGTCTTCCTTGGTTGGGAAAGTATAAATTAGCATTACATTCATTACAGGTCATCATTGACGTGATCACCATGATTAGTCTTTTGTGATCGACATCTCATCTAAAATTATGTTGTCATTTTTTTGTTGTTGACGGACAAATCCACATTACATGCAATATAGATCCTCATCAATATAATCACCATTGTTGTCTTTGGTGATCAACATGACATATGGCCGGTTTGTAAAATTGACATCATTACTGATGGCCAAATCCCCGAAGGTGTTTACACACTCCGGGAGGAGGGAGTTGTACCAAGAAGATGCCGGACCTCCTAGGGCCACCTCGAAACATTTGCACAAGGCTGCTTCGTTGGCACCCTTCAGTTCCATCGCCCGTTTGTACTTTCGAATGAAGGCGTCCGGGTCTCCCACGCCGTTGTAAATTTTCAATGGGTGTGGTAAGTTAAACGAGCGGGGCATCAGATTTTCTCGGATTCGGACAGAGAATGGACCCTTATCTGCTGATGACTCGTACTTGGCGTCGGGCCTGGTAGTACTTCTTTCGACTTGTTCCAGGCGACGCAACATTTGCCTGATAACTTCATCCCGTGGATCCCCGATGGCCAGTCTTTCGGGCCTCGGGGACCGCACTCTTTGGCTGCATTGGGGAGACCGGGACCTCTGCCGGCCTCGCCGGTCTGTTACGTGAGTTTGTCGTAGATCGTTCTGAGTTCTCTAGGACTTCCCAGACTTGTGTATGTTGTTGCGTTCTTCCCGAAGTACTACCCGCACCGTTTGGACTAAGTCCGGGTTTAAATGACTGTCGTCCCGGCGTGAGCTGGAAGTTGGTCGTAAGGAAGTTGCTCCGTAGGATGTCTCTTCAGAAGAGCTCCGATAAGCCCAGGTCGGCAGTTCGGCCGTCGATGAAACCACCTCCTTCCGGTATTGATGGGTGGGGCGTGTGAATGGTCTTTCGGTCCTTGAAAGGACCGGTCTTTTTGAACCTCCACGTTTCCCACGACGGCGCCATTTGATGGCGGCGCAGTTTGGGCAGCTGTCGCCACGTGTTTACGCAATTGACGCGTGCTGACGTTGCTTGATGTCATTGGTGCGTGTGCGTTACGCGGTTCTCGGAATTCGAGGAATGGGGTCTGTTGATAGTGCGTTAACTGCTTGTCTTGTCAATGAAGAGACTAGAAAATGCGAGAGGTTGACTTATGTCACCAGCGTTTGTTAAATAGCAGGTATTAATGGTGACAATGTCGTAATAAGTCAATGTATTGTTATTTGCACGTGTTCTGTATTGTCCGGGTAGTGCTTCTCCGGGAATATCCAAGGTCTTGTCCGGGTAATGTTTTATTAAGTCCGGGAACATTACTTGTGTTTTTAATGGGACCCTTATGGTGGGCTATTAGTTTGGACCTTTTGGTAGGTCTGTTTAGATGATTGGGCCTAACGGCCATCAATTACAAATCTTGAATCTTGTTTATCATTCATAATAACAAGTATATTTTAACTTTTTTTTTGTAAATTGTTTTGTCATTATTACTAATTAGATCAGCATCGTTGTCTTTTGTTGACAGGGAATTAGTTAGATGGATCGATCAACATATATATTGAAATGATCAACATGAACTTTATAAAGATCATCATCAGAAAATATTGTGATCAACATTGTTGTTCTAGTTTTGTAGTTAATTTTCTTCGTGTTCTGGATGAATTAATTTTGTTTCGTTTTCATCGTCGTGTTTTTAGACGCGTTAACTGCTGTGGATTTAGTTTGATCGTGTTCTGAGATTCTCGACGCATGTTGTGGTGGCTATCGCAACTTAGAAAGGAAGGACGATGATAGGGAACGTAATTCCTATTAACTCTTATGCATATAGGGTGCACACGTATAGCTACTCTTTATTTTAATCCTTTTAAAGATCTTAATCTATAACGTCAACTTTAAAACTCTCTATGGAATCTAGATTTGCTTATAAACCGCCTTTGTAATCAAAAGATTAATTACTACATTTGTCACTGGAAAATACTAGTGCATTTCTTTTTAAGTATTTAATTTATATTTATATTTTTTTTTCATATTTTAATATACAAAATCAAATAATATTGATACAGATTATAGATTAATGTGTACAACTTCTTTTCCATTTTTTTTATTTATAATAATAATTTAAATTTCTCATAATATCGTCAAAGAAATACTTAAATTTTCAAGGATGGAGGAACACTTACTACACAATATAATTGAAGTCAAAATGTACGCGGACCACTTAAATTTTCAAGGATGGAGGGACCGCTAATGTTAGTGTTAGCTCAACAAATAGGCGATTTACCCACGATTTTCCTTACCTTTTCCTCAAATACTTTAACGTCGTCTCCAAAGACAATTTTACCATCACAATCTTTAAACAGGTCACCGAGGCTCAGTTCGTTTGAATTGGGGAAAAAATTCGGAAATTTAGGGATGTCTTTTTATTAATTGATGAGATGTATGTGAGTAGGAAAATTGAGAAAATATTATTTTATAAAAATGATGGTGAATTGATGGATTTAAGGTTGTTTTATGTATTGAAAATTAAAAAAATTGGAAAATTTCTACCCAAAATTTGTTGTTGAACTAAACCTAAAAAATACTCCCTAAATCTCAAGTGGTTTGTCACTTTTACTTTTTTATATGTATAGATTAAGAATGTCTTTGGTCATAAACTCATTTTACATAAACGTTCATTATTACCCCCTTTCAAATCCATTTCAATCTCTCCCAACCCACTCCCAAGACCCTTTAAGTGAGTACATTACAAAGGTAAAAATAGACTAGAATAAAATAAGTGAAAAAATGTCATTTTATTTGGTACAAAAATATTTTGATGTGACAATACACTTGGGATGGAGGTAGTAGAAAGATGATTTTTTTTTTCTGAATTGAGAGGGTAATATCTATGGAAAATACCATCGGTCACAAAAAATGACAATCATTTTTCCTTCTTTCTTTGTGATAGATGATGTGTTAATAGTGAATAGATGATAATTATAAAATTCATGAAAGTAAGGATGATATGACAATGTAAAGAAATTTTTAGGGAGATTAAGGATGTACATGTAACAAAACTCAATATCTATC
The DNA here is from genome assembly GCA_024586325.1 of Stellera chamaejasme. Classification (NCBI taxonomy): domain Eukaryota; kingdom Viridiplantae; phylum Streptophyta; class Magnoliopsida; order Malvales; family Thymelaeaceae; genus Stellera; species Stellera chamaejasme. Next base: position 37,117,747 of record CM044984.1, read on the forward strand.
TATCTTCTCTATAAATACTTACCCATATGCGTTCCAAAATTCTACCAAATACTAATACATAGATAATTTGATATTCTAATTTGTAAATTCGACTTTTGTTTTAAAAAAGAAAAGTGATATATAGAACCATAAACTAGTTTATAACTGGTTTTTTTAGTAAATAGAACACGAAAAGATCTAAATTAATTTTTAGTTAAATAATCAAATGACCCACAATTTTTTTTAACGGAATACCTTACTTTACACAAACGACAAAACTATACTATTCCTTATTACAAAAAAACAACTTACAATGATTCATGCATGCAGATGCATTTGGTTCCGCAAGTACCCTCCAGAGTTCAAGATTTTCCCTGTAGGTCCACAGCATGAGGGTTCTGAAAAAGTAAACAATATTTATTTATCTGCAAGTTGAAGACCTACTACTCCATAATACGTATTCGGATGAAACAGACACGAAAGCACATGTTTATATTGGACTCTCAAGTCTCAAGATGTATTATAAATAAAATAAAGTTACAGGGAAATGAAGATTTAGAAAGTGGAGTAACACACAACTATCACTATAAGTTTAGTCCCAGGATTTATATGAAAACAAGTAACAAAGGGAAATTTACTAGATCACTTCAAGTTTAACTTAAGGTACAATCAGCTACCATATTTCCAAAAACCTACATTTACACCTTTAACCTCTAAGATACACTATTGAGTGACTGTTAGATTTGTTTTGCTAAATAGTGTCACCAACCTCCATGTTCTGAACTTATACACAAATCAAATTAAACACTTTAAAATCTCTACACAATCCTCCCTGAACTTTATACAACACACATTAACCGCTGTTTTCTTTTCATCCCATTAACCACTGTTTTTTATAAAGCTTCCCATCACTTTCAAATATGTTCAATCAGTTGAGTTCATTACGTTGTAACAAATTGGGCACACACGCAAACGAATTAAGCAACAAACTTGCTATAAGATGTGAGAGAGGGGCTTGGAGAGCTTGCTGGCAAGAACAGAGTCGATTTATCTTTGGGTATATGCTCTGACCCTCAACCCTCACCACCAACACCACCGCGTACCTGGGCCTGACATTTGTAGAGGGGAACCTTGTTTTTTGACTAGAGCTGGGCACTGACATTATCTTGTATAGCAGGGGCAGGGTTGTGGCCATCACAACAACAGTCAACGAAATCAAGAAATGTGGCCAATTAACAAAAGAGTATGGATGGAGCAATTTGGGGTTTTGTTAGAGGTACATGATAGTGTTCGACGGGGTGGAGATATGTAACAGCAAAAGTTTGGGGTGCATCACTTAGAGGCTAAATCGTGTGGTGGTCTTATTTGTATAAATTCAAAACTATAGAGGTTTATTATTGTATTTTGACCAAATAATCTAAAAAGTAAGTACCAAACAAAGCTGACAGTGGGCAACCATAGGTTTTCTAAAAAGGGATGCAATTGTAACTTAGGCAAAACCTGAGGGGTTTTTCGTCATTTTCCCAAAAATGTCTTATGGAGGAGTCATCGAGTTGTTCTTTTGCAAGAACCTTGGATGTTAAACCCAGCCCTGAATGTCAAAAACTTAATATAATATCGAAGTGATAAGGACCCCTTCAATGGCATGGAATGACGCCTCAATAGTAACTGGTTAGGATTAGATACATGAATCATTCATATAATGAAATTTAGGTAAACGTATAATGGAAAAACAGTCATAACAAAACATGGAACAATTCTTTCGTTCATTGTAAAATTTGCACCAATAAAGTTAAATTGATCATTTTTACGCATTCTTTCTTACTTGTAATGAAACATATAAGAAAGTTAAATTTAACAGAAAATCTGATTGGTACTTTGCTAAAAGGAAAAAAAAAAGCGAAAGAAAGACTCTGGACAGACCATCTAAGTTGTATCACACAACAATTATCCACCAAATGAGTCACTTTCAAATAAGGCAGGTCAAAAAGGATAAGGAAATAAGTAAGAACCAATGAGACAAGGACAATTCTCCAAAGTGGTGCTAGAACTAACACAAGGAACAAGAAGAGCAAACAGGAGATGAAATGAAAATGAAAACCAATCCTTTTGGATTGGACATTTGCCTTCGAAAAATCCTTTTTTGGGGAGGCACGCTGAGCTAATCACATCCAAAACACATTTCTTTAGGGGGAGGTGGTGGGCCTTCTCCAATTTCCAGAGCCAAATTTTTTGTTATTGTTGTGCGCATGGTACAGTCGCACTCATCAGTTCTGCTACTAGTTCATTCATTAGTGCTTCAAGGAACAAACCAAACACTAAGCCATAGCCACCCGTAAGAAACACTTGGCATTTCTTACTAGCCCATCACAATTTCTGGCACGTGTGTGCCGAATGTGCGCGTGCAAGCATGTGTGGCGGCTAAAGGCAACTTGATCCATGCCCAAGAATTGCAACTGTCACCCCCACAAGGACCCAGGTGGGGTCTTGGTGTCTGAGGAACCAAATGAGTTAAGCAGCTTAGATGAAGGATGGACCAAAGGTGCCAAGAAGTTGGGGCACATAACCTAAGATGATGCGTAGTTTATTAGGGGCCAAGCCACGGTGGTGTCGGAGAGGCAGGCCCCTCCTTGAACTCAATGAGTGGGACCAAATTCTACTGGGTCTTCTTTGCATGTTATGGTTCATGCTATTTGGGTTCAAAAGGCAGATTGGTGGGACCTCAGTTAGGATTAGGGGCTAAGAGATTTGTATTTTGTTTGTGCTTCCTTCCCACCTTCTCCTCTCTATTCCTCCACTTTTTGCTAGATTCATTTCTTTGTCCCCTTCACTAACGCATGTGTTTAAACACGAAATTAAATCCTATGAAAAAAAAAATAAGGACATTTGGTTAAAGACCTTTTTACATTTGGGGCTCTAATTAAACCGTATGGGAACTATAGTTGAAAGTGGTTGACCTTTATTTTATTTTACTATTATTTGATGTTTGTTGGCGGAGAGAGGAGCCAGGCCTAGCTAGTCAGGGCAGAGAACTTCCCTTCTTCTATGTGGATCCTTCAAGCACCGAACTTCCTAGCTGGCTTTTACTGGTCCCTTCCAATACTCCTAGTTAGTTGTTGTTTACCTTACAACAAATCAACTCTTTCATTTGCATATATACTATCTACAATTACATCCTAAATCTGGGAAAATTTGAAACTAGCACTCCCTTTGTTTCAATAAAACTGATACATTCGACTTTCTAAGTTTTGTTTGAATCAAAAATTAATTTAAAAAAGTTTGTAAAAGAATTGTATATTCAGAAATTAGAAGTCATTCATTTGTACATGGATTATTTGACTTAAAATATTAAAATGTAGAAAGAAAAAAAAAACAGATATTGAAAAAGTATTCAGTTTTGTTGGGAGGAAGTGGGTATATTATGAGGTAGCTAATTCAATGTATAGAGAATTTAACTTCACGAAAGATAAAACTAAAGAGCCGAGAGCAGTAAGTAATAAAAATGACAAAAAGTTTGGGGATCATTGGTGTAATTCTGCCCTACATGGAGATTAGAGAGAATCTGTTGGAAGGAAGCAAATTTGTTTGGTTTCCTTGAGATAGTGTATGATTTTGGTGGGTGCGCGTGCAGGACAAGGAGAGGGATTGTGGTCATAATGGGAGCTTCAAGCCAGCCCAGCCCACCCATAAGATTATTCTTACCGCATTCAGTCTGAATCATTCCTTGCCACCCTTAAAACTGCAAACTTTGATTCTAAACTCACCATTTTGCATCATTGCTACTTCCAACCTCATTTAAAAAACTAATAAAAAGAAAATAAACAACTACCAATCTATACCTACATAATTTCCACTAGCTTCTACACTCACCCCCCTCTCTCATACAAACATGTGCCTTATGGAAGGAACCTTTCCAGAGAGCTTATCATGTTGAATAATTGTTCTTCAGCTTGGGTGTAAAATCTTAAACTAAAAGCTAAGAAGAATTAAAATGTCTGAAAATGGTAGTTAACCACCGATAAAAGCCCCTCCAAGCACTAATTGCATCTACGCTAGGACTATTATCCTATACGTAAGCTACTAAAAACAGGTTCAAAGCAAGGCCAAATCATATTGCTCAAGACAGTCATTCAGCACAGAGAAATTATCAAAAAAGTCTTGATCATCACAGGTATGGAATTAAAATTGCATCATCAGAGGATATCTAACCATGCACGTCAACAGGGCAGAAACACGATAGGAGACATGTTCAAAGAATAATAGGAAAGTGATGATTGCAAATGTGTTTCAATGAGAACTTTGGAGACAGCAGGAACATTGAACTAAGATATTGTCTATGTATGCAGAGAACCACTCTATTTGAATTAGGGATCATATGATTAAATTAGGAAGGCTGCCTTGAGAAATGCAGAAAGAAATGATGATAATACCACGTTAAAATTTCCCGGAGAGAATAAAAATGATGTGAAATATTTTTAGAGGATTGCTTTGCATTTCACGTAGATGGCAAGGCCTCTCCTAACTCAAGGATACTTTCATTGTTTATCTGCACGCCTGATTTCCTTTAGTGTTGTCCTTTTTCCTACTCTCTTTATTTCCCTTGTGTTTTGTTTGGCATGGCAAACTCAACCTAAGACTCTGCTTTTTTTCCCCAGTTTTTATTTTTTTCGCCCAAAAATAAATAATACCCAGCATTCTCTATCTACTACTAGTAGTTTTCACAGGAAGTGCTGATACAAGTTCCACTATTGCACTATTCACTGCAATAACAGATAACAACAACCATTTTTCAAATAGCAGCACTCATGAATTAAAGCAAAGCAACCAAAACATCCATACAGGGTAGCAGTTGTTCGCATTATCCTTCCTTTCACGAAAGCATCTTCAGTATATACGAAAGTTGCTTGCATTTCCCTTCCTTCTCCCTTGTTTCAAATAGAAAATGCTACCTAACCTAAATGTAAATGGCTTTCAATTTCAATATAAATGGACAACATTTTGTTTTGTTCTGCATACAATAACTAGGATTATTATTATTGTTGTTGTTGTTGTTGTCTAGCCAAATTGCTGTCCTGCTGCAGGCTGCAGAGAAGCATTTGGTCCATCCTATGATTATGTTTTATGTATAGTTTGGGGGAAAACAGCTTATTTATCCCATGGATTAGGTACAGTTGTTCTCCGATGAGAAAATCAATTTGTTTTGACCAATATTCTTTTCAATGACCCCATACAATTGATTTAATTTCGTTCCTTTAACAAAAGAACTGCTACTATTATCCACCTTTTCCCCTAAAATTTAAAACCCCTCCTATAAGTTTACAATGATTTGATTCTCCCATGCTGAACACCTGCTTTATTGGCTAATCGCACACTAATTTTATAAAGCAACCTACCCAAAATGCCCAAACAATGCATTAGTAAAAAGACAGGACAACATTCATGGTAATCAAATCATTGATACACGACAGAATACAAAACAGCAGGAACAAAGTTGAAATCCCAAATACCAGACATAACTCTTGATTACTCTAGTTAGTGCTAATGCTAGCCATATTAAATGCCTGTCTAGTTCCATGTTCATGAGCAAGAAGGATTATATGTATGATTACAGAGGTATACATGATACAGCTCTACAGCAACATGAACCTCAAATTAGTGTCAAGTAATCATATGTTCAAGGAATAAACAATTGAGATAATCAGGGTTTAAGGGTAATAAAGAAATACTACATGCAAGAGCAGACAATTGGAGGGAAAGATAAATGGGAGGAACAGTGATTAGGATTGGAAGAGAGAGTGGCAGAGTGAGAAGCATGACAAGTACCTCAAAATCGGCATGCGCGTGGGCATAAATTCCGTTCTCTTGCTCATTGTCCCTCTTCCCTCATGAAAATTTTCGTGCCTTTTTTTCCCTTTCTTTTGAACATATCATCATCTTATTCACTTCATTATGCCTGCAATCATGATTCTTGGTTGCCTCACCCGCATGCCCACAACTCTCTCTCTTTCCCTTTCCTTCTCTCTCAAAATTCCACCTATAAATCCCTCTCTCCATTACTTCTCTCTCCGACCTGTTATCGCTCACGATCAGAAACACCTTCCTAAGAAGCCCACCAACTTCTCTTTTCGAATCTTCAACAGTTTCTGTTCTCGTGTTGTTTCTGGGATTTCGAGTTTGCTCCAATGGCCGCTTCTGGGTTTGAGGGATTTGAGAAGCGCCTGGAGCTCCGCTTTTTCGGGGATGACCCCGCGGTCTCCCCACTGGGCCTCCGGCTTTTGGATTTCGGGTCGTTGGAGCAAATTTTACGCGCGGTTCAGTGCACCGTGGTCTCCGCCGTAGGCAATGACTTCTTCGACGCCTACGTGTTGTCTGAGTCTAGCCTCTTCGTTTACCCCACCAAGATCATCATCAAGACCTGTGGAACCACTCAGCTCCTCAAATCCATCCGTCCATTTGTCCGCCATGCTCGACATCTGGGCCTTACGTGTTGCGGGTGCAGGTACACCCGCGGTAGCTTTATCTTCCCAGAATCACAGCCCTTCCCTCACACCAGCTTCGAGGACGAGGTCGTTTACATCGAAGAGAACCTCCCAAACAGCCTCTGTTACCGGAAATCGACGGTTATGCAGTCCAAGCTGCCGTCACAGGCATGGCACGTGTTCACCGCCAGCGATGAAACTCATGCTGCTGTCAATTACTCGCCGGACCTCACCTACACGGTCGAGGTCTGCATGACGGACCTCGACCGGGCTCTGGCTCGCAAGTTTTACCTCCGTCCCGGCGGATGCAAAGACGGCGACATCTCCGGGAAAGAGATGACGGAGCTCACCGGAATCGACGAAATCATTTCTGGATCGATCGTGTGCGATTTCGCGTTCGATCCTTGCGGTTACTCCATGAACGGGATCTGCGGCGACCAATACTCGACGATCCACGTGACTCCAGAGGACGGTTTCAGCTACGCGAGCTTTGAGTGCGTCGGATCGGTTTACGACAACGGAGACGATTTGGCCAAAATTCTGAGGAAGGCGGTACAGGTTTTCCGGCCGGCGAAGGTCTCGGTCTCCACCACGGGCGCCGGCAAGAAAATGTGGAGCCGCGTGGCGCACGCGCTGGAGCCTCTGGGACTGAAGCGCCGGAGTAGCGTGAAGGATGATTTCCCGGCTGCCGGAAGCATCGTTTTCCAGACTTTCACCACCGTCCGCCGGCAATGAGTAAAGTAATGGTCAGTAAAAAAACTTGAAAAACAAAAAGAAAGGAAATGAAATCCAGATCGTAGGCCAGTAGGGTGGGAGTTTAGATTTTGGGCGGGGGGAGGCCGATTTTGGGGGGAGATGACGTGGAAATATGTGATTAGTTGGCGACGGAGGGCAGGTGAATTTGTGGTTGACTTGTGTAGAAAGAAAGATAAAAAAAGGTCCCGGATGACGTGGAATTAACCCGGTAAAGGTAAAATTGGGGGAGATCATGATATTGCAGCCCACTTAGAAATGTCACGCCTAAGATTTTGAGGTTATTTGTGTAGTGGCAAGCCAATGATTAAAAAGAAAAAAAAACAAAATGGTGCTCGTGTTTTGCTGAGGTTTATTTTAACTTCTCCATTCTCTTGTCATTTACCTCTTCCATGATTTCCTTATACTAATAGTCCTATAAACACTAATCTAACTTCCGTTTTTACATATTTGTAGAAACTATCACGATCATAAAAAAAAGTAACCTCATTCACTTCAGTGAATCCAAATTGAAGAGGATTAGGGGGCTTCAAACTTAAGCTTTTGGAGATGAAAAACTGAGTTATTCGCTCATCCTTTTTCAAGTGAATTAGAGCTTATGATTCACCGTTTTCTACGCGGACCAAGCGAATAAGACCAAAGTAAACTTAGTTGTTCACGTGACTAACCCCTCGTTATTCACCGGTGCTCCAAAACCTCTCGTTTTTGAAGACCATCGTCGATTTCATTCATTTTGCTGTCGTTCAGTAGCAAGGTCTTCTCTTTCCACTTCCTATACTTCATTCTCCATCGTTTTAGCGCTTGATCTCCCTTAATAGTCTCTTCCCAACTTTGGACGGTACAAATTCTTCCTGGGTTAGGGCAGAGGTTGCTTAATTTTGTTTGGATTTGCTTAATTTGTACTGACTTGAAGTTTATTTTGAACGCTGGTGAATCACAAATATGTGCGCTGCGCACGACAGTCCGCACATAGTTTCACACAAAGTTGTGTTCGGCACACAAATGTGCGCACAAATAAGTGCACAATATAATTGACACACTTCCAGTAAACGCACAGTGAAGCGCACAGACTTGCGCACATGTTGATCTTACCTCTCGGGACTCCCGTTTGTTCTTTTAATCATGCATAGCATGCCTTAAAAAGAAGTCCTCTAATTGATTTAGGTTTATTTTTCTCTGTAATAGTTGAAATGTGCTAACTTGTGTTCTTGAATTGAAGAGTCGCATGTTCGAGCACACCATGTCCAGCCAGCCCATCCACCCCGCACAACACAACGCCAGATTCAATTCCGAGCAATATGCAACGATTCTAAACTTCCTAGAGGACCCGGTGAATAAGCTGAAAGTATTTGGTGTTCCCGGAAAGACAGAGGTTGGAGTGCCACCTCCGCGTAAGAACACGGCTTGAAAGGAATTAGCCACCCTCATCAACAGTAAGTACAAGGGCAAGTTTAAGCTTGATGCTAAATCCGTGGGTGACCGTTAGCGTAACTACTTGAACAAGTATAAAGTTGCCCGTGACAAAAGCAACACCACTGGTTTTGGCATGACCGAAGAAGACAGGAAACGGAATATCCACACCATCCATGCAAAGCTGGACTATTTGTGCCTCCATCATGAGCGAATGCATGCTCTGCTTGGGGATAGGTCCAATATCAGTCCTGCCGCAGAGTTCGATAGTGGCAACATTAGTGCATGAACTGACCTCAACGAAGTTCTAAGGTATGTTGAATGTTAGGGCTAAAATAACCGTTTGATCACCCCTATATATTCCTCTGTTGTGAGTATTCGATTGATGAAGAATGTGGACGTGTTCAGTGCCTCACTTAACCTCTCATATGCAAAATATTTGTTATGTAGTAGTCGTAGCTAGTTAGACAAGAACATGTGATTCAACAATAGGAAGTACGCCATTCATATAGCCTTTCTGAACGACATAATATTTCACTTCCTCTCTGAAAGCATTCACACGTTCCACTTCAGTGTCTTCTAGATTTTCCGCCAAACTCACATCCACTGGAGTCACTTCACTGAACATCTCCTCCCATGAGTCCCCTAGATTGCTCAACATGTTGTGCAGAATAACACAAGCAGTTGCTACTCTGATTATTGTCTGCACATCCCTTGATGATCTGATTTGCCAGCGGTGTTCACGCAAACATGACCATCATCCTTTCAAAATACCAATATTGTGCTCGTTCCTCACTCTTGCTTTGGTGAGGACAAAATTGAACTCTTTGTTCATCTGAATGTCTGCTGTAGGGGACTTGAATGCAGGAATAAGGTAACTAGACACACCGTAGGCCGAGTCCCCGATTAGGTATTCCCCTTTGCTAAAGAAATTGCTAGGGTTATTAGATTGTGATGACTTCCTCCATGCTCCAACATCATGCATAGAGTCAGGGCATCCACATGAAAAGTCAATGATACGTCTATCATTGTCGCAGACAATTTGCATATTTATGGAATATCTATGTTTGCGATCCCAGTAACATTCTCCATCGAGAGCTGGCTTATCAGCTAGAGGAATGGTGGTTCCGTCGACAAAGCCAACACAACTTGGAAAGCCCTCCGCTTCCATGACCTGTCCAATCTCCATTCTTCTTTGTTCGTGAGGCCACAAAATGTACCTACTTCCAATTTGCAACAATGCCGTGATTACCCTACCCGTAAACAGAACTGTGGTTCGAACACCAAAGCTAAATAGCATTGACTGCATTGCGGTGGTTGCCCCGTTACCATTGTGTCCAAGACACCAAAGGGTAATATAGACTTGCCATGTTACTGCGGTTTGTGGACACTTGCTCTGGTTGTGAAAAACAGGACACGGTTTCAAAAGTTCAACTAATCGAAGGAATGACACCAAGTCGCACCAAAAGTTTTGTTGGAATTCCGATACATTTAGGTTGAGCGCAGAATTCAGTAAGAACTCTGTGGACCGTGGCGATCTTACTCGATTGTTGAGGTAACGTGAATTGCTTATTAGAACATAGGCATCACATAACTCCTCCAACATATCCTCGTCCTCATCAATGCCAATAGCCATGCCCATCTGTTGCTCAATGACAGATCAAACGAGCCGGCGATCAGATATTTTCGCCATCTTCCGAACTACATAACCAAATAAGAGACATCGTGTTCATGCTTTCCTGCATTTCAAAGAAAAAGACAGTCATAATTGTAGATTAACATACTGTAACAAAACACTGTGCACACAACACAGTTAAGCGCACACACCATCGCACAATATGAAAACACATGACAACTATTTGTGTGTGTAACACAACAAAGCACACATATGATTCCTACCTACAGTCCCTTCAACTGAAATTCATACAACCTAACAAAACAGGTACCTAATTTACTTTCACCATACGAGATCAACAGCGAAATGACAAGAAAAAAACCAAAATACTGGATTTGCAACAACCTCATTGCACTCCAATAAAGCTTCCCCAAATTCTCCAAACTCTTCTTTTGCCAACTATGTCTCTCTCATTCTCTCATATTCATGAGCTTAAAGAGATAGATGACACCATCCATAAAAGATGAGAAAAACGCCTTACCGCGGCCCAACCTGTGGTAAGGCCGCGGTAATTAACGCGGGCATGGCCTCGGTAATTGCCGCGGTAAAATTGCCCGCGGTAGCCAACGTTACCGCAGCCAGAGCCGCGGTTCTTACCGTGGCCTTGCCGCGCTGCCAAGACGCGACAAGGCTGTGACGGCGGAGCCTCCCTCCACCACGGCTTGGTTGCGCCCATGGCCGCGCGGTAAACGTTTTTAGCAAAAAATAAAAAAATTTAATATAATAATATAATAATTATTTTTATATTTATAATTTTAATTAAAAAATTATTTAAAAATTAATATCAAATGCAAAAATATGTATATATATATATATATAATAAATTGTTAATTTATACCAAAATCTAAATAATGTTTACAAAAATCCTAAAAATTATCGTTTCGGTCTGCGTTTGGGTCCGCGTTTCGATCAGTGTTAAGATAATTAACAAAGTCGTCGTCCTGAACCCCCATAAGCCCCTCCATGAATGTTCGCCGGTAAGGCTGCGGGATCGGCATTGGGGATGCGTGAAGCCCAGGCCCAAGTCGACATTGGGCTGCTGCTGGAAGGGCTGAGACGGCGCCTGCTGGTACTGCGGCGGCTGTTGGAAGAACTGATGCGGCGGCTGCTTCAAGGGCGGAGGCTGGGACGAAGATCCATCTGACAAGTGCGGCGGCATCGCGTTAAACGAGATGTATCCCCCAGAACGCATAGCCGACCAGATGTTGCTGACGGCTGAATCGAAGGATCGCAACGCGTCCGTCTTCCAACCCTCAAGAGCAGCACTCTGGACCTCGAGCGCCGCAACCCGGCATCTGAGGTCACGGATCTCTTCCGTATCTCTCCGATGATGGTCTTGACGCAGCGTCCTCGAGTGGGCTGGCCCATGATGGATCTGTAGATCTCATCATCGATCGCTGGGAACGGCCCATCTGGCCCATACTTGTCAATGAGATGCGTCCTATACGCCTCCTAAGTAATAATACAAATAAACTTACGTTAAATAATATTGAAAGAAACAATATTATTAATTGAGGCAAATAAATGAATAATACCAGGACGGCCGATTCCTTCCCAAGCCATGCCTCCCCGAACTCCTCCTGACGCAGCCGGTGCCCAGCTTCTTTGCAATGTCCAATAGTATTTATGAAGTAATTAATTTTTTTTATAAATTAAATAAATTAAACTTAGATGTTTAAATGTTAAACTAGTTAAAGGAGATTACCAAGTCTTCATAAACTCCATGTTTGGACTTGTTGCCAAACGACTTGATCGACGGACGGTTCTCGCTCTGCGCATTCTTCTTGTTCTTTTGGGATTCGCCCTTGAAGTCGTTGTTGTTGTAATACTCGAGCAGCAACCTCCACTTGTCCGGGTTGATTCGAGCCGGGATGAGCGGTAGCCAATCCAAGTAGTCAGGATTGTCTGGATCCAGCGGCTGTCGTCGTCTGCACTTCTTCCGGATGTTGTTCTGCGTGTTCTGGTAGAACTCCGCAAATCGGGAGTGCAACTTCTCCAAGAAGCCCGACTCATCCCTCATATGTTGTTCCTGTTAATTATTAAAAATACATCATCAATATCATACGTAATTTATATCAAGTATTAATTAATTTAACATATTAAATATTAATAAAATTTAAAATACCGCGAACTTATCTGCCCAGGTGACAAGCTCGTCCGCCGTCTGCTAGAAGTATTTGGGAGGGAATCCAGAGAAGCGGTTAGCGTAGACATGAGAAATCGCTCTCGTGATCTGTTCCGAATGCAAACTGCACAAAAACACAAACCGTAATAAGTATTGAAACATGTAAATAAAAATCATAGCAAAATTGTCCCCGTTAGAGACTTACTGTGCAATGCGAACTATGAGAATTCCATCAGGGCCCGGGACCGGCGGCGGTAGTGGGGGCGGGGGCAGGACCACTATGCCTGGCCGTTGCGGTGGAAATGGAGCTTCATCACCAGGTACATCACCAAATCGCTGGACCCCGCAGGAGAGTCCTCCGTACGCAGTCGGGATAAAGTCGATGATCGACCACGGGAACTACGGGAGAATGTCCGTCCCTGGGAACCTGACCCCGACTCGTCCCGGCCTGAACCATTTCGGGGATCGGGAGTAGACACCATAACTCGAAACATTTAAAAACGAGCATAAGTACTAACATAAGTTTTTAAAATTTGCAATTCGACACTAAAATTTTTAGATACATCTCCAAAGATTTTAAAATTTACATTTTAAGCCCTAAAGTTTTGGAAAACTTTCATTTTAAGCCCTAAAGTTTTGGAAAACTTTCATTTTCAACCAAATGTTTTCAAAATTTTCAAATTCGCCCTAAAGTTTTTCAAAATTTACAGTTCAATCCAAAGTTTTTCGAAACTTTCATTTTCGCCCCAAAAGATTTTAAAATTTGTAATTCGACACTAAAATTTTTCACAATTTTTAGATACATCCCCAAAGATTTTAAAATTTACATTTTAAGCCCCAAAGTTTTGGAAAAGTTTCATTTTAAACAATGTTTTTAAAATTTTATAATTAATAAAAGTTTGTATAAGTTCAACAAAATACACACAATAACTTGATAAAAAGTATTAAAAATTGCATAATTAATAGAATTTCTCAAACTAACAATAACTAATTAAATAAAACTAATTTGCATTTTCATTTTCAAAAGCTTCATTTTAACCCCAAACTTTTGCAAATTAACAACTTACTTATAATTCACTAAAAAACTTGCAAAAATTCATAATCATGCCAAAAATAACAGAAAAATAAAAACTACACAAAAAGTATTTATCACAACCTAAATGCAACCCAATAAAAACTAAACAAATTAAATTCAATTAATTAATAAAACTCTAAAAAAATTAGGAAAAAATTCAAAATTTAGTTACCTCCTGTTTTGGTGACGGGGATGGAGTTGGAGATGCAAATGAGGATGGAGGAGCACCTGCAAAAAAAAACCGAAGGTTAGGACAAAAAAATGGTAGAAATGAGAGGGAGGCCGAAAAACTAAAAAACAATAAAGAAAAAACGCGCATACCTGAAGTTTTTTGGTGGTAGGACGGCCCGGGAATGCTCCAATTCGGCCGGAATTGCCGGTGAGTGAGAGATGAGGCGGAGGGTCGCCGGTGGTTGCGAGAGGGAGAGGAGGCTGAAAGTGAGAGGAGGAGGAAGAAGAAGGGTTTAGGTCGGTTTATAGAGGCTCGCCGCGGCTTACATCGACCTGAGGTGCGATAAGGCCTAGGCCCACGAGCTTACTGCGACCTGAGGCGTGGTAAGGCCGCGGTAAGGCAGATGGTGCCAATTTGAACTTTTTTCGTTTCCTCCCGTAATTCAAACGTGAGTGGATTTTGTGGGCCTTCAATGCGGCCCGGTACACGGTAAAAAATTATAATTTGATACAAATATTTTGAAAACTTGCAATTTCATCCTAGATTTGTAATTCCAAAGATTTGAAACTTAAAATTGTTGTCAGTCCAAAGATACATTCAACTTAATTTGAGATTGTTGTTGAATTACGCCATACATTTTACTATATTTCTATCGGGTCATTGTCATCTTCTTCCGATCGGTTGTCCAAATGATCTATGTGCTCGAGATGTGCATGATGATCCAAAAATAATGTAGTCACATCTGGTCCTGGTCGTATTCTTTCACCAATTGTCGTTGACTCTTGCAACGGATTAGCCGTACCTATATCTGGCTCTTGCATCGGATCATCCTTAAAGCGTCTCGGTTTAGTTTTGAAAACTGTCCACCAGTTTTTCAGATTTTGTCTCTTTGAAGGGTATTCGAGGTAAACCACTTGTTCCGCTTGGCTGGCAAGAATGAATGGATCTTCTGGATAAATTCTAGAGGTGTAGTCAACATCGATGATTCCCGAAAGTTTATCGTAACGGACACCTTTATTTGTACAGAACCACGTATCTTTGAACACCGTAATACTCAGGTTATTCCTGTACTGAAGGACAATGATTTCGTCAATCCAACCGTAGAAATTCATATAGTCTTCTGCATTTGTATCTCCGAGGACGCATACGCCCCAATTAGCAGACAACTTGCACTGGCCGTAATGTTTTGTTTGAAACTTGTACCCGTTCATATATACACCAGGAACTAATTTAGCTCGCACTTTCGGTCCGCAGGCCAAGGCGTACAATGCTGGAGGTAAAGTCTGGCCATTTGCAGAGCCCTGCACATTAAAACTTTCAGTTTCAAATTAACATACATATTTTAGATATCTTTAAAACCATAAACAATCAATTGCACGACTAACCATGTTCTTGAACTATCCAGGGAATTGTGCAAGCCTGAAATTGTGAATACTAACGTCATCCAAGTCTGGAAAATTTCATCGGGCCAACTCGTTGAATCGATCTAAAAATGGATCAACTTCCCGGCAATTCTGCAGAATATAAGTTTGTACATGTTCTCTTTTTGCAACCGTCAACTCCCGAAAGTGCGCTCTGCCCAGTGGTTTAAATAGATGATCAAATATTGATAGTCCGCTCGGATTGACAGTAAGATGAAGAATTTCGTTACGTATGTTGGGGTTCACACGTGTTCCATGATTATCTTCCATGTAATGCTCGCAAAAAATCGCAACCTCCTGTATGAGAAACTTTTCAATGATGGTGCCCTCCAAAAATCTTTTGTTCACAACTATTGCTTTCAATCTTTTCATATTCCTTTCGAACCTATACATATACCAGTATGACACAGACCCACAAGTTCGAAGATGCTAAGGTAGATGAATGGTGAGATGTTCCATCGAGTCAAAGAACGATGGAAGGAATATCTTCTCAAGTTTGCACAATGTAACGACGATAAATTCATCCAACCTTTTGACATCTTCCAATGGAATATCCTTTGAACAAATTAGCCGGAAGAATTTGCTGAATTCAGATATTGTAGTCCAAATACTGTCATCGAGATAGCCCCGCAAAGCGATTGGAAGCAACTTTTACATGAAGACATGACAATCATGAGTTTTCATATTGTAGAACGTGTTACCGGACGTATTAACACACCTCCCAATGTTAAAAGCATAACCGTCTGGAAGTTTGACAGTATGCTTCAACCAATAGCAAATACTCGCAATATGATCTGCATTTATTGTATACGTCGCCTTTGGTTTGAACGGTTGAGGATCAGTCATCAAATGCAATTCAGGGCGCTGTCCTAGAGCCTCAAGATCACGTCTCGAATTTGCGTTGTCCTTAGTTTTCCCTTTCTGATTGAACACCGTGTAGAAAATATTGTCGAAACAATTTTTCTCAATATGCATCACATCGAGACAATGTCTAACTTTCAAATCTGCCCAATATGGTAATTCCCATAAAATCGATTTCTTAATCCAATTATGCTCCTTCCCGAACGTCTATGCCCTCATGTGATCCCACGGTGTCCCGAATGGTGGGAACACGTTGTTCTAGACCTCGCTTAATATATGGTGGCCTGATTTAAACTCACATCTTGGCCTACGATCTGTATGTTTCCATGATTGCTTGTTGTTGCGGAGAGCATGCCGTTGCGGTAAAAATCTTCTATGACAACCAAACCAACTTGTTTTCTTTCCGTGAGTCAGCTGAAAACTATGAATATCCTTTATACAGTACGGACATGCAAGTCTTCCATGCGCGCTCCACCCTGATAACATTCCGTACATTGGGAAATCACTAATTGTCCACAGCAGACATGCCTGCATGTTAAAATTCTAATTACGATGTGCATCCCAGGTTTCCACGCCTGTATTCCATAGATGCTTCAACTCGTCGATCAGCGGACGTAAAAACTAGGGGTGTTCAAAAAACCCGCAAAACCGAGAAACCGAACCGAACCGCATGACCCGAAACCGAAAAAATCCGTGAACCGAAGAAACCGATAACCCGTGGGTTCTAATTTTAGAAACCCGCGGATACCCGAACCGATCCACATATGCCTATTTACAAATTAATTATCTAAAATTACTTACTTCATCTCAATTTTCCTTTAAATTTGTTTTATATTATGTGTGCAAACCCTTCATACAACAATAATACATGATTTGCAATATTATATTATTGTTCTATTTATGCAAACTACTTTTCTTCATTTTGATACTCTAGATATGTACATTTATGATGCAAAATTTTAGAATATCTCCAAGTAAATTGAAAATTGTTATAGAATAATTATACTTAGGAATACCCGCAGATACCCGCGATACTATTTTTCTCACTATCCGCCCCGCCCCGTGCACACCCCTAGTATAAACACATCAATTTTACGGCCCGGTGACTTTGGGCCAGGGATTAGCAACGGCATGAAAGTGTAGGCCTCCTTCATGCATAAATCAGGAGGCAGGTTATAAACCACGATGAATACAGACCACATAGAATATGATTGTCCCAAGTCTGACAAAGGGTTGAAACCATCCGTACATAACCCCAATCGAACATTTCTATACTCACATGTAAAATCAGGATAACACTTATCAACGTGTTTTCATGCTCCGGCTTGGGATGGATTTCCAATAATACCCATCGAATTTTCATTAGCTCTAAGATGATACGTCATAAATTTAGCGGTTCTCGAGGACTGGTAAAGCCATTGAAGCCGCTCAGTGATTGGTAGATAACGTAAAATCTTTTTAGATTTTGGTTTCTGATTCGCCACACGTTCTTCGAACCGTTCCGCACCACATACTCTACAATTGTTTAACTTTTCATATCTACCGTCAAACAACATCCAGTTGTTCTCGCATGCATGAATCTTTCTATACGGTAACCCTAACTCTTTCAACATAGCTTTTGTCCTACACATGCTCGTAGGCAAAGTTGCCTCTTCTCCGGGCAGTATTTCATTGATAAATTCAATCAACTCCGAGAAAAAAGCGTCAGATACGTTATGTTGACTTTTCATGCTCAAGAACTTTGAAATAACAGACAATTTCGTGTGCTTATCAGTACATCCCTCATATAAAGGCTGCGACGTATCACGTAATAAATCAAAAAACTTTTTGAGCCCTTCGATTTGGCATTTCAGGTGTGTCATCATCCTCATCCATCTGATGCATATCATCACCCTCAAAATTATTATTACGATCACGAATCCCAAATGCCTCGCGGACCATTTCACGGTAACCACCCTTTCCTTACCCTCAGATGAATTGCTCGTACTTACAATATTCGATGATGACGACGATGCCACATCAAATTGATAACCTCGATAGACACATGGATTTATTTGACGTCGTTCACAATGACAATCCCACACATGATAATTCAGTTGAAATTCATCTAACAGTATATGATTGCCAACTGTTTCTCGATCATGATAATATCTATTTTTACATTTTCTACAAGGACATTTCACAAAGTGTTCTCCCTTTTCCCGAGCAACAAGAAACGCATAATTCAGGAATTCTAGAAGCCCGTTCCAAAATCTCTAACTAATATCGCGAGTCCCCTCCTGAAAACACTAATACATCCAATCACGTTCTTTGGCCATTATACAATTCCTATAATAATGGTATCAATAAAACAATATGACAAATATTAAGCATAACAATTATATAATATATATTTAGCACAGAACTTAATTCCAAATTTTTCACTACCGTTTTTTCTCCTAATTCAAGGCGCATGGGTCCTATCCTATTCATAAAAGTACCATTAGTTAATCAAACTTTTATCTTGTGTAAGTAGAAACTGATATAATTACGTAAATTTCGGCAGCATTTCGTCTAAGTTCCTCGTTATACCATTTCTCCGGCGTAACGCCGAGAGCAGGTATAAAGAGGAACAAGACGAAATATTGCATCCGAAATTTACGTAATTCTCATCATTTCTCCATACACAATCATAAAAGATTAATTAACCGATACTATACTTTTACAAACTGTCCAATGGGACAATCCATGAAAACTTTGTAGAATATATAATTTTACACCGTTATTTCAATATTTTGAAATAAACTGTAAAATAATATATTACTACACTTTTTCATATACAGGGCTATGGCTCATGAACTACTTTAGTTTAATTACATAAGTAAGCAACTGAAATACATATTAATAAAACAAATTTGAAGAACTCATAAAAATATATATAAATATATCTAAACAATAATATTTGTTACCTAAAAGAGACACAATAACTGTCGGCGGTTGATCTTCAACTGAAATCACCGGATGATATATACTTTCTTCGATTAGTAAACAATTAAATGGAAAATATTAAGTGTTGTGTGTGAAACCGGAGAGGAGGTGATGCTTATATAGGGAACAATTACTGCGGCCCTCTCTGCAATAGACGGCCGCAGTAAGCGGCTGGTCAAACGGCTCATGGACCACGAGGCTTTACCGTTGCCTTACCGCGCCGTTGGACGCGGTAAACGTGGCTTGCTGCAACTTTACCGCGTCCAACGTTTTACCGCGGCCTTAGGCGCGGTAAAACGTGTATCACGCACGTAGTGAAAGGAAGCGGACTTCAAAGTTGGGAGAAGAACTTAGAAAGAGGCGGGAGGGTCTAGGTGCGATGAATTCACACCCCGGCCCCCCTTTAATTTCACGGGCTCTTCAAACTTGGGTCTCATTACTCACTTTTTTCACTCACTTTTCTCACTCATCTCTCAAACCCTTAGTTATTAGGTGAAAAACTCATCCCCTAATTTTTAAATTTGAAACCCCTATTGAATAAGAAAGGTTGTAAAATGCGTGTGGCAAGTAACCCAAATTGAAATGGTTGCAATTATGAAGCCCATGTAATGTAAGTAGTAACCCAACGAACTGAAGGACGATTGATTGAGAATGTCGTCAAGCCTTATGGATCATAATAGCATGTCCAACTAGGGGTGTTCACGGATCGGTTCGAGACGGATAGTGAAAAAATAGAATCTGTTCCGTCGAGTTCGGTTTATTCGGTTTACGGTTTTATGCGGTTCGGGGTGCGGGTATCCGCGGATCTTTCTCAAGTGTACTTATGTTCAACTTTATTCAATATATTAAGAGAAATATAAATATTTTACAGTATTTATGTGTAAATTTAGAGCATTTCAAAAAAGAGAGTAACTTGCACAAAACATAAAAACCTTAATGAAAGACATTTTTTTAAAATACTCCAATATAAGATAAAGTTGTGATTGAATAGAGATGAATATAAGAGATTTGTTTGAAAATATGTACATGTGGTTCGGTTCGGATATCCGCGGCTTTATCAAATTGAAACTATAAACCACCCCGCATGTTAACGGTTTATTCGGTTTACGGGTTTTTCGGTTCGGTTAATACGATCCGGCTCTGTTTTGCGGGTTTTCGGGTTTTTTGAACACCCCTATGTCCAACAGTTTCTTTATTTTTTTTTGATATGCTTACTTTTCGAGAATTTTGAGCATTGTTTTTGCTTCAACAACTTCCCAATCTCAATCTCCAAAATGAAGAAGAATGGGAAAAAATATGGAGCATTGGAGCATTCTCCAAATTTTGGGTAGCCTTCCCAAATCCACTTTTTAAAACCTCTGTCCTCTCTTTTATGTTAATTGTGATTGGTTTAAACATCTATTATCTCTGCTCTTTCTTATATCTCCAAATATTTCATTAATTATTATTAAAATATATAGAATATTTTATTGTTATAATACATATATGATTCTTCAAAATGGAGAAGCCGTTGGAGTTAGAGCAACCTTTTTTTTAGAATATGGCTTTTGCTTCTCTTTTTAAATAAACTTTTGAAGAATCTGTTAGACATGTCCTAAGGGCATCTCTATCTCCAATAGTTTCCCAAAAAGTTTCTTCAAAATAAGGAAGCAAAAGTCATATTCTTCACACAATTTTTTTTTGCCCCAACACCAACTGTTTCCCCATTTTGAAGAGTCATTCACTTATTACATAAATAAAATATTCTACATCTTTAAATAATAATTAATATATTATTTGGAGAGAGAGAGAGAGAGGAGAAAGTAGAGATGTCTAAACCAATCAAGTAGCCTAGAGAGGTGGGAGAGGAGAAATGTTTTAAAAATATATATTTGAGGACGTCTCCAAAATTTGGAGAATGCTCTAAATTTGAGAAATATTCCTCATTTCTTTCCCTCTTTTCCCATTTTTGGAGAGTGAGATGGGGAAGTTATTGGACCAAAAAATTGCTCAAAAATCTCTAGAAATGAGCATATTAAGAAAATGAGAAAGCTGTTGTAGATACTCTAAGTCATCACGAAACTTGTCCACATAATAATGATAAAAATAATATTTCAGCTGTCTCAGCAAAATTGTCACATTTAATTTTTAAATTTGTTTACTTAAATTATCATTAAGAAGAATTCGTTAAAAAATTATTAAAAAAATGTGTTTAAAAACTAGACACATTAAGTTATCATATGCATACAGAATATTTATTTTTTTTATGTTAGAATGTTGAAGGAAACAAATCATATATTAAATGCTTAAAAATAAACATGACAATTTGCTATGACGGAGGGAGTACCACCTCCGTATAAAAAAGAAATTCAAACGTTTGACTTTTAATGTTATATTTTACTTGAATCATTGTTATGAATAACTTGCAAAAACAATTAAAAAAATTATATTTAGAAATTTGAAATGTTGAATTATTTTAATATAAATTATTTAGCTTTTTGCATTAAAAATATTGAAGAAAGAAATCGTAAATTAAATACTAAAAAATGAAACGTTTAAATGTTTTTTTGGATAGAAGGAGTAGTGTTTTATTTTTGAATGCAAAGGACTAGGTAATTTGGCATGTAACCATTAGTACAATTCATCACAGGGTTCAAACTTAAGCTTTTTTGGGTGAATAAGTTACTTCTTCAATCCTCCTTCTTCACTTGCTACCGTTTTCTATGTGGATCTCAAACGAATATAACCAAAGTAAACTTAGTTGTTCACGTGAATTGGACCACCTTATTCACCGGCGCTCCCAAATCTCTCGTATTTGTCGTAAATTCTATCTGTGTTGATGTCGTTCAGTAGCAAGGAACGCCAAGGTGATAGTGAGTCTTCTCTTTCCAGTTCCTATACTCCATTCTCCATCGTTTCAGCGCTTGATTTCCCTCAATCGTCTCTTCCCAGCTTTGAACGGAACAAATTATTCCTGGATTAGGGCAGATGTTGCTTAATTTTGTTTCGACTTGCTTAATTTGTGTTGTCCTGAACTAATGTTTATTTTGAACGATGATGGATCACAAATATGTGCGCTGTGCACGACAGTCCGCACATAGTTTCGCACAACATTGTGTGCGGCACACAATATGCGCACAAATAAGTGCACAATATAATTGACACACTTTCAGTAAACGCACAGTGAAGCGCACAGGCTTGCGCACATGTTGATCTTACCTCTCGGGACTCTCGTTTGTTCTTTTAATCATGCATAATATGCCTTAAAAAAGTCCTCTAATTGATTTAGGTTTATATTTCTCTGTAATAGTTGAACTGTGCTAACTTGTGTTCTTGAATTGAAGTGTCACATGTTCGAGCACACCATGAAAGGGAAACGAGTCGAAAATGGCTGGGTGCGCCAAATTCATACCCCAACCCCCATCAATTTCACGGGCTCCTCAAACTTGGGCTCTCATTACTCACTTTTCTCACTCACCTTCCAAACCATTAGTTATTAGGTGAAAAATTTATCCCCCAATTTCTAACTTTGAAGCATCTTATTGTAGTGCTCCTAAGCTTCAATGGTGTAACTTTTATTCTCCACCATTCTTGTTTGAAAGGCAACAGATCAATTTTATTAATAAAGAAGGAAATCACATCTCGGATGCAAAACAGAGTTTTGGAAAACTACACTATGCAAAACGTCAAGATAAGCTAATTATCCCAATAACAAAATGTGTTAGTGCTACATATCATAATTTTAATTCTCCACCACTAGCTTGACCTTATTATGGTAACAATGCTGATTACAGTAAAACTACCCATCATCAATATATTGATTCATAATTGATTCAAGTTATTTTTATAAAATGTTATAGGGAGTAAAATGTTACACTGACATTGCATACTCCGTCTCACGAAGATTAATTCGTTCGACTTTTGTAATTATGTTTGACTCAATTTTTAACTAGAAAAATATTGTTACTTTTTTTCTAAAAAAAATATATTTAGAAATTAAACACATTGAAATAACATATACATATAAATTATTTGTCTTTATATGTCAAATGTCAAAGAAAATAAATCATAAATTAAATGCTGAAAATCAAATGGATCACTATTTATGAAACATAGGGAGTATTTCGTTCACCACCTAAAATAACTTTTCAAAAATTTATTTTTGTTCTTCGTTATTTCTTTATAATTTTCCTCAAATTTTCCAAATATCTAAAAACACAGCCATATAATTGAAATAAGCTTTCTAAAAAAAATTGAGTTTGAGTTCTCAAAAAGTGGAGTATATATGAATAAGTAGATAGAAAAAAATTCAAAAAGTTATGAAATTATCAGTTCTTAATCAACATAGGCTAATATAAATTATATATATATAAATTATATATATAACTAGCTTAAATACCCGTTGATGACACGAATCAATCTAATTATCTTTAGTTATTAGTGTTTTTCATAATACATGTGTTAACAATTAATCAATAACGAATCCTATAATATCACACTACGCATTTAATGGGGCTTGAGTATGGGGCATCCCGCTACCCAGCCCACTAACAGGGTAGCGGGGTAGCCCCTTACCCAGCCCGCTTCTTTTTGGGCCGCTTCTTCGAACTTTGCCGTTACCGAGCCCGCTACCAGTAGTAGGGGCCACGGTAGCGAGGCGCCCGCTACCACGGTAGCGAGGCCCCTAAACCCAGCCGAGAATGGGTCAAACGACTCATTACTCCCTCTGAACACCTATGGGTCGAACACGATGTTGGGCGACAGTTGCTACGGCATCGGCATCATCGGGCTGTAGTAATCAAAACCGCTGATATTGGGCGTCTGGAACCCTGTAGTCGTGCGCCAGGAGGACCACTGAGACTGAGGCTGCTGCGGCGTTGAGATCATGTACGTGGAGTAGTTTGGCGGCACGTACTGGTCCTGTCTTGGCCGAGATGATCCTCCCGCAACGAAGAGCCTGCTACATCTCCTCGTACCGACGTCGCTCCTACTGAAGAACATGGTAATTAGTACCACCGAAAAACTCAAAATGTTCAAATTAACCCAATACTTTAAGAAATGACTAATTTGCACCATCTATACCTAAAGTATTCATCTTGTTGCAAATATATACCTCAACAAAACAATGTTGCATATCTATGTCTAAAGTATTGTTTCGTTGCATAAAGGATGCCTAAATAAATTTCTAAAATACTAAAATAATTCCTAAAATACACAAGTTCATAAAATAATATTATTTTCCTAAAATACCTAAAGTATATACTAAAATAGCACAAAATACCACAAAAATCATAAATAATACCTAAAATGCCTAAATAAATTCCTAAAATACTAAAATAATTCCTAAAATACAAAAGTTCATAAAATAATATTATTTTCCTAAAATACCTAAAATATATATTAAAATAGTACAAAATAGTAAAGGCTTAAGATTACTAAAATATCTAAAGTATATACTAAAATACCATGAACTTAAACCACTTAGAAATAGTAAAGGCTTAATATTACTAAAATTCTTACATGAATAATTGCTAAAACATAAAATACATGCACAAATAATTAATTACTACAACAATTACTAAAACGCATACACAAATTCCTAAAATAATTACTAAAATATAAAATAATTACTAAGTTAATTACTAAAATAAAAAATAAATACACAAAATACATAAACAAAACTTTGGACCTAAAATAGTTACTAAAACATAAAATATATACGCAAATAATTCCAAAAATAATTCATAAAATAGAAAATACATACACATATAATTCCTAAACATAAATACAAATAATAAATAAACAGAAATTACTAAAAATATATCTAAAATGCTTAAACACCACAAAAATACTAAAACATCAAAAAAAATACAGAGAACTGAAATAATTTGCATGTATATGAAAACCATACTTGTAGATGGCAGTGGAGAGACCTCTGGTGACAGAAAAATGGAGTTTTCGGAGGTTTGGAAGAGAACTTCAAAAAAATGAAAATGGTAAAATAAACCATTTTTAACCGATCAAAATTCAAAAGAAAAAGAAGATTCGAGCTTACTTTCGTTTTCTTATGAAGATCCGAGCAAATAGTTGTTGAAACGTTGTCGAAGATGTCAAAAAAGGGTCCGGTGCGGCGGCTGGTTTCTTTAGATGCAAAGAAGGAGAACTCGGGGAAGAAATGGGGAAGGGAAGCGTGGGAACAGGTTTATGAAGGTTAGTAGCGCTGTAGTGGGGGCCCAGCCACCCAGCCCGCTACCATTTACTTTTCCCGGGCTCAAGGAAGTTTCGAAATTTGAAATGTTTGAAATTACATATTAATAGCTAACATATGACAAAAGTAAAACTTATGAAGTTGAGATATGAATATATATATATATATATATATATATATATATATATATATATATATATAATAGTACTACATATGTAGGAAAAGCTGTAAGCTAACATATATGCGTTTTTCCCTTTCTATGACCTCTCCATCCCATGTTTATTGAACGAATTTGTTTTAAATGCAAAACACTTTTTTTGGAAAGCGACTACTTAATTTATTGAGAGTATAAAAATATTAACAGAAGTTTAGATTATCAGATTTTATTCGAGAAAAGGACACCCAAAATCGAGAAGAATAGATCCCACAGGGCCCCTAGAAGAGGAAACACCACCGAAAATGAATATGAGAAAGTCAGATTGTTAAACAGTAAGAAACTTAAGCCATGGAATAGATGGGGACACCCAAACCGGCAGGCAACTTAAGCTCGATTCACCTTGGTTCACTAGATGATGTGACCAGGGGTAAAGATTATTAAATCTTAGATATAAAACTTGTAATCTTATATGGATGTTAATAATTTGAGTTTTCTGAGCTAAATGTGTGTTTTTATGGATTATTTTTGAAATTTTGGAAAAGTTGGTGGGCCAACTTGTGTGTGTCTCTCTCTCTATATATACACGCACACTCCGTCCCAACTAGGTTGTCCCTTTTAGTTTTTTGTGTAGATTAAGATTGTGTTTGGTCATTAACTCATTTCACATGAACTTCCATTTTTACCTCATCCCAAACCCATTCTCACCCCTCCCAACCCATTCTCTAGACTCCTTAAATTTGTGCATTTGCAAGAGTAGAATTGGACTAAAATAAAACACAAATGGAAAAATGTCATTTCATTTGGGACAAAAATATTTTGATGTTGTGACAACACACTTGGGACGGATGAAGTATATATATATATATATATATATATATATATGTGTGTGTGTGTGTGTGTGTGTATAATAAAATAAAAACGTTATAGATAGTATAATACCTTTCCTAAAAAATTTCCGAGCTCTGCTAGGGTTTCGGCATCTTGGTGACTCAATTCCTTCGGCGGCAATTCTCTTTTTCCCGACACCATCTGTGATTTTGGACTGTGTTTATTTGGATCATGGCCTGCATTAGTCTTAATTGCCAATGACTGGTGGCGATTCGAAAGGTATCTGCTCTTAAAAGAATGGTGTGTAATCTAAAGCCAACACTTTTGTTTCTGATGGAAACTCGACGAACAGTGGCTGAGATGGGCGTTGTTCGATGGCGACTAGGTTTTTTCAACTTGTTAGCGGTGGAAGCGCGGGGCCGAGGTAGAGGACTCGCGATTCTCTGGCAACCCGAATGGGAAGTTTCCCTTTTATCAATGGGAGAAGATTATCTGGATGTTAGAATCAAAGCTTTGGGAGTAGAATGGCATTTCACGGGATTCTATGGTAATCTAGATGCATCAAGGAGAGAGGATTCATGGAGAACCTTAAGGGACTTGGCTGCTGTTTCAGATCTGTCGTGGTTGGTCACGGGTGATTTCAATGAAATCTTGTGGCAACATGAGAAATTGGGAGGGTTCCATCGTCGCCAATTGCAGATGCAGGCATTTCGAGGAGCCCTTTTGACGCGAACCCACCAAGTGACTTACATGCAACCATGTATGATGTTGAGGATCCAAGAGCGCATAAGCCCAAAAAAGAGGTCATTGGTTATTATGACACTTCCACCGTCAATAAACCAAATGATATGGAGCAACCCAGAGACAAATATCAAGATCCCTCTATTGGTCTTAGAGAATCAATCACAAGAAGTCAAACCAAGAAGACAAATGACATGCTCAACCTGTTGATGGATAGTTTTAAAAGTGTGAGGATCAAAATGAACATATTCTTGGAGATGAAGGAAATTTCCACACCATCAGTGCTTGGACTAAAGCCCATCCTAATGCTATGGTTCAAGAGTCACAAGCCCATAACCAGTTCATCATATCCGAAGCCCAGAAAAACCACGGTTCACGAAATTCTCAACCTGTTGAGTTTCCAGCTGACGCATTCAATGCACTTCAAAGGTTTCTGATGGCCGTTAGGCCCAATCATCCAAACAGGCCTACCAAAAGGCCTAAATTAACAGCCCACCTTAAGGGCCCCATTAAAAACTCAAGTGGTAACTAGAACTTAAGTAACATTCCCGGACTTAATAAACGTTTACCCGGACAAGGCATTGGACATTTCCGGAGAAACATTACCCGGACATATAGAACACGTGTAGAATAACGTTATATTGACATATTACAATTTTGCCACCACTAATACCAGCTATATAACGACATTTATGGCAAAAGTCAAAGGATCGATCTCTTTCAGTCACTTCATTGACAAGATAGGAAAAACGCACTATCAACCCAACCCCCATTCCTCGAATTCCGAGAATCACACAACACGCGAATCCCAATGGCATCCAGCAATATCAACACGCGTCAATTGCGTAGACACGTGACGGCTGCAGAAACCGACCCGCCATCAGTTTCCAACCATTCACTCCTCATCAATGACGAACTTCAGCAGCTTTGAGCACTCTAGTGTCACCCAAAATCATCCAGAAACCATTGGTGAAGAAGGAGTTACAAGCCTTGAAGTCCCTTCATCAAAGCATTAAATGAGGATCACTTACTCTTCATTTATTTGGCCAAAACTCATCCCTCATCTTCCAACTCAAATTTCCATCATTTTATTTCTATTTTCAGAGATATTTTGGCTAGTTCTACCCCTTAGCTAACCTAGAATAAGTTTTAGCAATAATTGTTTTAAATTTTCATATTTACATCTCCTTTTAATTTCCATCATTAAGAGTGGAGATGAAGGGACTTATAAATTGATTTGGATGTCTAGCTTCCTTGTCCTTTAAAAGGAGGTCTAGGTGAGTTTGTAAAAAAGAATTCAATCATCAAAAAAATATATTACACTTTTTCCTTGAAATTGAGAGTGATTCTCTTTTCAACCTATCTACCTTTTCCACTCAATTATTGTTGAGTTTTCTTGACAAGTCTACTACGATCAATATTGTCTTCTCATTGGAAGGAGGTGTTGGCCCCATCATCATTCCCCAACAATTTTGGCAACGAAGGCTTTCTTCGTCTTTGGACCGTTTTTTGTATCAAGAAGGAGGAGTCACTAAAGGCATAACACCATCTTTGTCTGGGCAAGGATCCAGGAGGAGTTGGCGGTCATATTAGTTTGTTTCACAAGCTTCAGCATCGTTTTGTTTTTGTGCATTCCGAATTTGTCAACCTGTTGACATTTTCGCCTCATCAATCATACCTACCCCGTGTTGCTCCTTTGTTGGCTAGATCTGCTCTTCGTGTTCCAGGATACCCTCCCAGATTCACATCAATTGGTATCAGAGTGTTCTGACAACCACATCACCTTTCTGCCGCAGGTTTGTTTGATTTGAGATATGTATGACCTAAATTCACCTGGTTAAAAACTGTGTCAGGAGGTGTTCATGTGCAAGAGAGACTAGACAGGGCAATTGCAAATTCTGATCAGAGAAATCTCTTCACAGATAGTCGGGTGTGAAATTTCTACTATGCAAATTTTGATCATTTTGGGATTGAAATCTGGATAATGGGAAAGGAACACTCAATAAATCGGGTCTGGAGATTCGAGAAATTGTGGACAACAGAGGCAAAATGTGGTGAGCTCATAGGACAAGCTTGGTCGGATGGTTTTCGCAATGTCCTGGAGTGTCAAAAACAATGTTGTAAGAAATTGAGTTCTTGGCACAGAAAGGAGTTCCGAAAAATCCCAAACAGGATTAAATGTTTAGAATCCCAGATTGAAGTGCTTGTGGGATTAAACTCGGTAGATGATGTAATGGAAAAGAGGAAACTCGAAGAAGAACTACATGTGTTACAATTGCATGAAGAGAACTATTGGAGTCAGTGCTCCCGGGAACTATGGCTTCAGGCTGGAGACAGGAATATGGCTTTTTTCCATCAGTCAGCATCAGGTAGAAAACGATGGAATAAAATTCACCATTTATGTACTCTAGGAAATTTAGTGGTTACGGATCTGGGTGACTTAAAAGCGGAGGCAGTCCGCTTTTATGGATCCTTATTTGCCGCGGGAAGACAAATCCGGATCCCATCAATCTTGGAAGGAATTGACCAGAAGGTGACGAGGGCCATGTGTCGGCATCTTTTAGCTCCGTATACAGGTGAGGAGGTGAAAACTGCACTTTTCCAAATGCATCCTTCTAAATCTCCGAGCCCGAATAGATTTCTGGCATTGTTTTATCAAAGGTATTGGAACATTTTGGGACCATCTGTGACTACTTTCATTCTGAAGATTCTAGAGAGTGGCATCATTCCAGCCGACATAAATCAGACATTTCTCGCTCTATTACGAAAGTGTAAGGAGCCGGACACTCTTTCAGAATTTAGCCCCATAAGTTTGTGCAACACTTTGTACAAGATCATATCTAAGATTCTTGTGAATCGTCTGAAGACAATCAAAGGAGACATTATCTCGGAGCAGTAAAGCGCTTTTGTCCCCGGATGCCTCTTAACTAACAACGCCCTCATTGCCCTTGAAACGTGCCACTATATCAATTCCATTAGGGGTAAACGAGAGGGTGCTTTAGCTATTAAATTAGACATGACAAAAGCATACGATCAGGTAGAATGGGCATTTCTACGTGATGTTATGGTGTGTCTTGGTTTTCCAAGAAGCTGGATTAATCTTATTATGTCCTGCATTGAATTTGCTAGTTTTTCAGCTCTGATAAACGGTTTCCCATCAACTGAATTCCGCCCTCGCAGAGGCATTCGCCAAGGTGACCTGCTTTCTCCTTTCTTATTTTTATTATGTATGGAAGGCCTCTCTAGTCTTTTGCGCCAAGCTGAGATGCGTGGTGACTTGTAAGGGGTGTATCGCGCAAAAGTCCCCGGATTTCTCACCTGCTTTTTGTAGATGATACCATTTTATTCATACATGATGCTCCAAATGCTGTGAGGTCCTTCTTGCAGGTTCTTTGTACATATGAGGAAGCCTCAGGCCAACAAGTTAATCTCTGAAAATCTGCTATCTTCTATAGTCCAACTATCTCCCAAGTTCGTAGGAAGGAGATCTCGCATATTCTAGGCACATCGAAATGCCTCACTTCTAATCGTTATCTTGGATTTCCTTGGCTTCTAGGGAGGAAGAAAGTGTGTCAATATGAATTTCCTATTGAAAGAGTAACAGAGAAACTTTCGAGCTGGAAAGCTTCTACTTTCTCACAAGCTGGAAGGGGTCTTATAAAGCGGTAACCCAGGCAATTCCTATTCATTTAATGAGTTGCCTTCTATTACCAACAGATGTTGTAAATGACCCGCACTCGTTGTCCACAAAATTCTTTTGGTCCCCAAATATTGACGAGCAGAAGTTATGTTGGTGTGCATGGGACAAACTTTGTAAACCGAAACATGCAAGTGGTTATAGATTCAGGGATATTGAAGCTTTTAATAAAGCAATGCTGGCTAAACAAGAGTGGCGTCTGGTATGTTCACCAAACTCTCTTGTTTCCCGGGTGTTTTGTGGTAAATATTTCTCACAGGATAATTTTCTGAGCGTGGAACATCCGGAAGGTTATGGATCTCTTATCTGGAAGGCCTTAATGGCGGGGAGGGAGGTTCTTCGCCAGGGTGGTCTTTTGGCGCATTGGCAATGGCGCTTCGGTTTCTGTCTGGCATGATAGATGGCTCCTAAATGATCTGATAACCCAACCGCAGACAGACCTCCTTCACCTCCAGGTCGCGGACTTGATCGACCCTGGTGGTCCGGCCTGAAGAGTGACTCACATTGATGCGATCTTCCACCCGCTGGATGCAGATTATATCAATGCCATTCCCCTCAGTTCACGTGTTCCACAGGACCTCTTTACTTAGGGAATGGAGGAATCAGAACAATTTACAGTAAGGTCAGCATATTACTTGGCTTTTGCTCTCAAATTTCATTCTAATCCACTTGAGCCTGAGGACTTTTGGAAATATTTTTGGAAGATGAAACTTCCACCCATAATCCATACTTTTATGTGGCGTGCTTGCTCTGATATTTTACCGACAAATGTTAGTATAGCACGGCGTGGTCTGGATGCAATTCTATCTTGCCCTGTTTGTTTAGATGTCGAGGAAACCATCAGACATGTTCTATGGGAATGCCCTCTAGCGAAGAAGGTCTCGCACCTCCTCTAAATTTCTTGCCCGGCTAACTCAGAGGATTGGCGTGAGTGGTTTAGAAAAAATACCTCTGAAGGAGAATCTTCTTCACTTTTGATTCCTGTCACTGCTTGGTTCCTGTGGAATAATAGGAACTCAGTTGTTCACAATAATAAATGCTCTCTTCCGTCAGCAATGGTTGTGAAAGTAGGGACTTGGATTGCTGGGTGGTTGAAAGCTCAGGAAAGGATTGCAATCTCTAACCCCCAGCCGGACACTTCTAGGCGGATTTGGACAGCCCCGCCTCCTGGATGGGTGAAAATCAATGTAGATGCTGCAACATGTAAGAAAACTGGTCGAGGAGCGGTAGGATGTGTGGCTCTCGACTCTTCTGGTCAACTTCTTAGTGCTATCTCATGGTGCTTCCATTATACTGGTGCAGATATTTTATATTTGGAGACACTCGCTCTCCATTGGAGTATAATGGAAACACGGCGCTTCAACTGGAAATCAGTTCAGTATGAGTCAGACTCCTAGCTTCTTGTGGCGGAAATGCACAGTTCACGTGTCCCTTGTCTCTATCATTTTGGAGTTCTTATCAACGAGATTAGAATATATTTATCTACTTTATTTGCATATTCATATTCTTTTGTAAGAAGACACCTTAATGAGGTTGTCCACCATGTGGCTCGTCGTGGCCTAGAGCACTTAGGCAGGTGTGATTAGGGACGTGTTCCCCCTTCGTGGTTGTTATTTGCACTCATCGCATGATTTTGAATGAGAACATTCCCTTTCAATATATATATATGAGCCATTTGCTTAACTTTCTCTGATATAATAATTTGATGGATTGTAATAATAGAGTTGGTATAGTAAATTTAATAAATTTCTAAATAAAAAAAACCTTGGACTTTGAGAGTATTGGAGAATCAAACTTGTAAAACGAATCAACCGAATAATTCTTAAAAACATTAGATTCCAAAATATGAGATTCATATTTCTACAATTCTTAAACCAAACTCACTACAAACTCACTAAGGAAACTTGGATCTTAAGAGTAATGAAAATTCAATATCTAAAACGAACCAAACAAATAAAACTGAAGAACATTAGGATTCTAAAATTCCATATTTTCATAATTCTTAGACCAAAGATGCAAACCGAACACAAAAAACAAAAAGAAGAGAAACAAAGGAAAAGTAAATAATTACTGATATTAAATACAACAGGGTGACGCATATACAACTTTTAGCTTGTGCACTTAACCATGTTGTGGTGCTAGGATTGAATTTTACAGATTATTTTTTTTTTGAATGTTGAATTTTACATATTATAACTTTGAATATAAGTGGATACTTTGCTTCATCACCTCAAGACACTGCTCAAGCGGCAACAACTCATGATAAGAACAAACATTTAACCAAAACCAGAAATTGAAAATTACTCTTAAGTGCTTATAATACTACTATATCAGAAGGAAATGTGAAGACTGACGTACTCGATTAATGTTGATGGCTAGGATATTCTCCTTGGCTTTGCATAAGAGATTGAGATATATTATATAAATTTCAGAATGAGATGTTATATAAATTGGCAAGCAACTCATGCATTGACACATTTTGTAGAAAACAAACTGATAGTCAAAGATGATCTCCGGTGGTACAGCTTTGGTGGTGATCGGAGTAGGGCAGCTACAGGACCTGCAAGAGGCAAGACACATGAAACCTTCAGGTGCAGGAAGAGAAGAGAGTGGGGGTGTGTAGTAATCACCTTATTTTTTTGTTGACATCACCCACTTATAGGGTGATGTCAGGACTCTCCCTACGTTGGGGTAGAGTGTTTGGTGGGATCTTCCCCCACGCTTGGGCTGCTGCCATCTGACTTCAGAGCGGCGGATTGGACACAACTGTCCAACAGTGTTGGTCTGACAGCACTTGGGTGTGCTAAGTACAGTTTTTGTGTAATGTGTGCTGGGTGCAGCTTTTGAGTATTGTGTGCTGGGTGCAGCTTTTGAGTGTACTATGTTGGAGTACCCATTGGGCCTGGCCCATATGACATTTCCCGCCAATATGGTTATACGGGGCACACTTATGGGCCGGATACGAGGGGTGTCGTCGTATTTACGAAGAGCACTCCTCGTGTTGATAACGTCAGCGTTGCGTTTGGTGGAACGACCATACGAGCTGGGCCCATATATATTACAAACCAAGGAACAAAATGCATATGTATGTTGAAGCTAGAGAAAATGTATGATAAAGCTAGAGAAAACATAAAAGGGCGAGTGTCATCTGCTAAATTCACAACAATCACAGTTAAGCATTTTGTTTAAGAAGCTCAACATTTTCAGAAATGCAAAGTGAACCTCAACATTTTCAGCAGAGCTGCTTAGCCTGTCATCCCTGTTATCTGCTGCAGATATGAAGTTCATTTCTTCCAAAGCAGATTCAAAATTAGACTGTAATTGATGATCCTTTAAAAATCAGCAAGTTTTCAAGCATCTTTTGAAACAACCTAGAATGACACAAAAACTTATTCATCAGCAACTATAAATTAAATACATAGCAAAAAACTGAATATTCAACATAGGCTAATATAAATAAGTGGAGTATATATGAATAAGTAGATAATTTTTTTTTAAAAGTTATGAAATTATCAGTGCTTAATCAACATAGGCTAGGCTAATATAATTAATATATATATATATATATATATATAATATATATATATATATATACTCCCTCCGTCCCTGAATAATTGTACACTTTGTTTTTACTGTTTTACAGTATTTAATCTATGATTTTTTTTTTTCATGAATTTTTAGACTTTAAAGTTAATAATATATATGCATGTCATAATTTGAAGTATAAACTTTCTAAATATATTTTTTCTGAATTTTTTAAAACTTGCTATCTTTGTTAAAATTTGAGTCAAACATTAAACCTTGAAACAACAAATTCAAAGTGTATAATCTTTCAGGGACGGAGGTAGTATATATTTGTTAGTTTGGTGTAGTTTATTTAAGTTTTTGTGCTTCACATAAAAATGATGAGACAATTGGGCAAACCCATCCATGCACACATTGACACATGGAATACCTCTGAGAAAATTTGCTCGAAACCCACCCCCACGTTTCAATCTTTCTTACGGTTTCTGTTTTCTTTGTGATTTCTCGATCTCTGCCCCGACCCTGACATTGACTCTCTCAAGAAAAGTAGAATTCCTTGGAGAATCCCCAGACCAGAAGATGATTTGGTCATCACGTGAAGTATACGTATGAGGGTACTCGTCGTCTGGATCAAATCATCCTCTTCTCTTCTGGGGTTAATGCATTGAACCTTCTTCGTCGTTGAAGGGTTTTGTTGGAGAAAGGACGACGACCAGAGAACCCTCAACAATATGCGTTTCCACGTATCGAAAAGGTTCTCTCTTTTTCTGCGCCTTGGATTCATTCTGGGTTCTCCTTTCTGGTGCAAATGTGGAACTTTTAATGGCTTTTCTTTGTCTGCTTCTCAATAAATTGCATTTCATTCTTTGTTGTTGTTTTGTACCTGTATTATTGTAAAACGTCTTCTCAGCTTCTTTGAGATCTTCCATCAAACACCTGTTCTACTCTCTAACTCTTTTTTCTCTCAGTAGAATTTCAGATTGGTTCATGGGGTGCCTCCAATGCAAGTGTTGTGGCTGCTATCCGTCATCACTACATCGTGATTTCAAGCTCCGCCGGGGCCGACGTGGCCGTAACCGGCTCGGGAAACAAATTGTTACTCAAAGGCCGTTGGAATTGATTTCTGTGAGTTCTCACAACTTCAATATGCAGTACTCTGTCCTATCTCAGCGTGGTTATTACCCTGACTCGCCTGATAAGGAGAACCAAGACAGTTTCTGTATTAGCACACAACTCCAAGGTGACCCAAACATTCATTTCTTCGGTGTGTTTGATGGCCATGGTTTATTTGGTACTGGGTGTTCGGCCTTTGTAAAGAGCAGACTTGTCGAGATACTATCTGATGACCCCGACTTGAAAACTGACCCTATAAAAGCCTACAATTCTGCGTTTTTGAGGGTGAATAGCGAATTGCGTACTAGCGGGATTGATGACTCAATGAGTGGTACTACAGCTATTACAGTTCTTCTTGTTGGTGATACACTCTATGTTGCAAATGTGGGTGATTCAAGGGCTGTTATTGCTGTTGCAAATGAAGACGAAATTTCGGCAGAGGATTTGTCTCACGATCAAACACCATTCAGAACAGATGAATGTGAGAGGGTGAAGCGTTGTGGTGCAAGGGTCTTGAGCGTTGATCAGGTTGAAGGTCTCAAGGACCCAAATGTGCAAACTTGGGGTGATGAAGAAACGGAGGGTAGTGATCCTCCGAGGTTGTGGGTTCAGAATGGGATGTATCCAGGCACTGCATTTACAAGAAGTGTAGGAGATAGCCTGGCAGAGAAGATCGGGGTGATTCCTGTTCCGGAGGTGTCAGTCGTACAGCTGACTCCTGCTCATCTCTTCTTCATCATTGCGAGTGATGGAGTATTTGAGTTTCTCTCCAGCCAGACTGTAGTCGACATGGTATGGTCAGTTGTTAATACCAACAGACTTTTTTTTGACTCATGCTTTATGACATGATGCACATTTGGTCCTGGTAGAGTTTTCTATGTAATCTGTAAATTGCCTTGTTACTACTGTGATTATGTTTTACGGAACTTCGGACAGTTAAAACAATGCCGGGGGTTGGGGCTTTTGCTGATTTTAGTGGGTGAGGCTAGATTGAGTTAACTTATTGTTCATGCGTGTGTCTTGCCTGTGAAGAAGAGTAAGAATTCTTTTCTACTGTTACAAATGCCCTTTTCTGCATCAGCCTTTTTGAAAATTCAACCTTTTATTTCCTGAATACTGCTAAGAATGCTATCACTATCAAGTTCGAAAGCATAGCTTTCTTTCCCTCAACTTTTTTTTATTTTTATTTTTTTTCTTTTGGCATATGTTCTATTTTTTCCAATTTTAAATGCTTATTGGGAAATTTTCTTCACATAGGCAGCCAAATATGCAGATCCACGAGAAGCATGTAAAGTCATAGCTGGTGAATCATACAGAAAGTGGCTTCAGAATGAAAGCCGAACTGATGATATCACAATTATCACTGTACAGATTAAGGACTTCACAAATGTATGAATTATAAATTTGAAGCTTGAGTATTCATTTGCCGAATGGTTTTTCACTCAATGTGATCTTCACTCATTCAACAAACGTGATGCTCTAGACTGGGTTGCTTATGGTTTCTCTCTGGTAGTTAGAAACTGGCATATATCTCTGGTAATTTTAATCCTGTATGACCTGCCAAGCTGCTAACAAGCGGTGTCTCTATCCATATCTCGTGGTACCAAACTATAACTTCAGCAATTTATCAGCATTCCATGAGTAATTCTGCCTGATTGGTATAGTAATATGAATTCTGTTGGGATTTTTTAGAGATGATGGTAATTGGTGAAGCAGACTGGTCGATGTTGCGACATTATTTTTTTGTTGCAGCGATTGGTCACAAACTTGATAGAATCTTAATATGAAATTTCGCTTCATGATAAAATGCAGTAGCTCATATATTATGAACTAGTCTTTATAAATCTTTGATTGTATCCTTAAGGACAAACACTTGTACTGTTAGCTTCTTTTCAAATCACTACCACCTCTTGGCCCATTTTGGCCAATTGTCTTTTGATTGCTGCAGTCAGGTGCCAGTGCTGATGGAGAAGAAGGCGGGAATATGGCTCTGAAGTCAGGTGACGCAGCCAGTTCCTTGACTGGTCTATGAGACACGATCACTCAAATTTAGAACAGCATTGTAAGCTTGTCTTACGACAAATCAGATAGATGCATTTTGTATCCAGGCCTCAATATTTGGTTGGTATACACCTCCCCGCTTCCTCCTACTGACAATTTGGTTTTGGAGTTTAAGCTGTCTGAATTTGCATACCTTTCGCCTTATTTACTGCAATTGCTTTAAGCGTTCTCATTAATGACATGAGGAACACTTTGTTTCTTCATGTAGTTCTAAACATGCACTCATGTTCCTTCTTATTTGGACTTTCTAGGCGATACATGGCTAATCTCTCTCTCTCTCTCTCTCTCTCTGGTATTAAGAATAATAGCATGCTTCTAATGCTGGTTTTGTTACTCGGTGAAATTATTGATCTGGTTGCAGTGGTTATTCTGGTCATAGAATATTACAAATTCACGCTTGACTTATGCTAGGATGATGGTTAAAGGTTGCTATCAGCTTGAAGCAATTCATTCACAACCTACAAGACATCTCTCATAAAGAGATTTTCCTGTTAAAGATTTGTGGTTGTGAGCTTGCTACCCTGCTCTGCATGCAAAAGACTGTTCAGGTGCAAGGAGAAGGAAAAGAAGGCCGATTGTCAGATTTAACAACTTGTGTTAGATATGGAAGGTTCAGTAAGAAAGCATTTTGTACAAACATAGAAACGTGTGTAAACATTCTTCCCCTCTGTCAGAGGCTCTATGTGTTGCTGTGTACACAGGACAAGGGTAGACTTCAAAATGCTACCCGCCATGTATGGCCATGACTAAACATACAACACCAACATCAAAAATAAAAGGACAGCCTTTTGCCAATCCTGTCCTGCAAGATGCAACAACGATCCAACAGCTTGCTCAGCTTATCAGCTTCTCCTTTACAAGCAGACGACACGTTGTCTTTTGTTTTACTTATCAGAGGCTCCGCCTCAATGTTTTCTATGTTACTACTATCCAACTCTTCCTTATCTTCATTGATTCTGTGCGCAGCGATGTCCTCAACAAAATGATTGGGCGTAATCTGCTGTTCAGGTTGAGCCATCTCGTTCCTCCACGATTTGAGGGGGCTACAGCCAACTTCGATTACTTCATCAAGCGGTGGATGGCTGAATGAATATGCAGGTGGTGAGCCTTCAACTGGAAGCTCGTCAGACACCTCCCCGTCTATACTATCCTCATGTCCTTCTAAAACATATGCTGCTGGGAGAGCATTTGACAAAGCTGTTAGCCGCCAATTGTAAACCCGTCTGAAAATGGCAACCCAGTTCGGGACGATGTAGTAGCTCAGATCACGTAGCTCGAGCTTTGTGTGGCTCTGTAGCACAACCTTAGCCTCTTTCGTAGCCAATGCAGCTCCCATCCCATTGCTCAAATCTGCCATGTACTTGACCAAGCAATGCTCAAGTAATACTCTCTTTTCCTCAATTTCTTCAACTACACAGGAGCCTCTGGACAACCAGATAATATCATCCGAAAACCTGGGA
Organism: Stellera chamaejasme; assembly: GCA_024586325.1. NCBI lineage: Eukaryota > Viridiplantae > Streptophyta > Magnoliopsida > Malvales > Thymelaeaceae > Stellera > Stellera chamaejasme. The sequence continues at coordinate 37,156,433 of CM044984.1, forward strand.
AGTTTGGAGTACTTCAAGGCATGTTCCAACGGAGCTGTACTTGAAGCCGAGCTCCACCCTACACTTGGTAAGTACCACTTGGTTATCGAGTGTGAGTCACTCGAGTCTGGTATCAGCGCTATTTCAGGACAAGGCCAGCTTCTAGGATTTGCACTTGCAGCAACAGCAATATCTCGCCATGAAAGGTCCACTGCTTTATTGAAGGCTGTAATGCAATCCTCTGGAGAAGCCTCCACATTTCTCTTCTCCAATCTGTCCAATAAAGGGACCAAGTGGGAAAGAATGAGATCCCGGACCTTGACGGAACTGACTCTAGGTTGCACTGGCGATTCACCTGCCAGCCACTGCAGCCCACTCCTTAACTGCTTATCACTGAAAAACTGAGAAGAGTGATCCACAGACCGCTTCTCAGTAAGCGGAACAATCATGAAGCTACCTATCCGTGATTTATCAATTCCATGAAGACCCAATTCATTAGTGATGATGGATGAGGCATCCAAAAATGCAGTGTGTAAGCTGCTCAGAATCAAGAGAGGAATGCAAGATCCAGGGGGGATTGATATCAGGAGGTTATGGAATTCTGCTTTCTGAAATTCCCAAGGGATGCTTTCAGACACTAGGAATATCATGGAACATGCACCACGTATTATCTCGTTCAGATTACCAGACTGGGTTTCCCTGACAACTGATAAGCAACAGGTTGAATCTTGAACAGATTGACCATTAATCCATTTCTTCCAAATTGACAAACCAGGAGAAGAAAACACTAGGTCATCATCAGACTCATCGATGGGCATAAGCTTTGATAAAAGCCATTTACCTGCTTCTAAGTCTGCAACTTGGCTCTTCACCACCACAGCTTTCTCTCTTTCCAATTCATTCAACTGGGAACATAACACGATTTTCCAACTAACACATCTATCATATGGATTTCTGCCACCCAATATATCCGCTGTCACATCTGAAACATTCAGCCTGGACCATGATTTCTCATGATTTATGTGTCTCTCCCACATGACATGACCAAAATCAAGCTTGGAAGGTTCACTCCGTTCCTACGATACGACAATTTATAAGCATGAACAAATTAAGGCATGTTGAGAGAGAGAGAGAGGGAGAGAGAGAGTTACAGTGGTGGCAATCTGGACAGGTGGTCCAAATGAAAGCGAGTTTAATGCAGCATCAGCTGAAGCTTGCCTTGCTTCACGTAATTGCTTTAGCTTTGAAGTGCGCCTTCTCCATAATCTGACAGGAAACACAATATCAATTAACATGCTCAGCAGAAATTATCTCATCACCAAATTAACTGGAAGGCTACAAAACCTTAGGGTCAACTTGAGTTTTGAATCAGCAACTTCATCGTGATAATTTGCTACGTCTGTGTCTCTTCTGATTTCTTCATCGATATCTAAAGATTTATCCTCCCTCTCACCAACACTAGCATGTGATACCAATTTGTCTTCCACATATGGATATTTGCCACGAGAGGATATTTGTAAAGGGGATTTTATTTTCTCTGGAGTCAAACTTTGAAATAAGGAAGATCCAACAGAATAGCTATCTTTCATACTTGGAGATCTCTGGGGCAGTAAATTGCTCTTATCAGGAGCAGCACTTCGAGGTGACAAATTATAAGTGGCATAATTGCATATACCGCTAGCAGATCTCACAACTGGAGACTTGCTCACCGGATTTTGTGTTCCAATATCCTCAAAACCAGAAAGCATTCTTTTCTCAGGTGTTGTAAATTGAACATCATGTACTTTTTCTGGAACGGCAACTCTATTGGCCACAAATCCAGGAGAGTTCCAAGTTAACAACGAATCATGATTTGAAGTGGAAGCAACTGTCGCATTGTTATTCATAATCTGATCCTCAACCACTGGATTCTCAAGCCCAGATAGCGACCTGGCACCATCTTTTGAAGAGGAAACACCATGAGAATCAGCCATTTCTTCATCCTCAGCAAAAATAGTCTGAACTGCTTTAACAGGAGGGCTTGCTTTTGAGTTTTGCTTAGATATTCTACTGAGCTGATGTTCTTTCCTCGTTTCGGTAGGCAAGGATGCCATCAGAGGCGTGGTTGTAACATCCTGAACTATTGTCCTTGACTGCTTAAGATGGACAAGATTTGAGCATTTGGTAGGATATGCATCTTCAGCATTAAGGAAAGGTCCTTCCTTCACCATGTATGGCTCTTCATAATCCCTTATCACAAATCCATGATACTCCAAAAGGCTTTCTATGTCCTCTTCCTGTAATTGAGCAAAAACACAGCTCAAAATAAACAGAAGCTCTGGATCAAGAAATTACATCATCAAATTCACAATAATATTTTTAATAAAAAATAATAAGAAAGGTAAGGAGGAAATGCCAAGATTCTAATGATTACAACTGTACCAGAAAACTACCTCCAATACAAGCCAACTAGCAATGTGGCTTATTGGAAGACCTTGATTACCCTGGAGGCTGGAGTGGAGAGCAGCTAGGGCCTGGGTTCGCAACTGGTAAAACAAGGGAAAAGGCAGTAAATAATTATCATTCGAGAGCATGCAATAAGCCGTCATTGGATACCTCAAGCAAGAGGAGACAACAGTAAGCAAGCAACTAGTAGGAAATATGAAAGAGTAAGCAATCATTAGGATGTGGAGAAATCTTGCAATTTTCTTCCCAAAATTTCCTTCGAAAATTTTAAGGACGTGGCTTATTTCTAAACCTTGGAAAACTCGTGTGTTAAAATGGAAACCTAGTTTAGGTGTTTCCACTTTATCATATGAGTTATTCAAATTTCAGTAAACAAAATACTCCACATCCTTAGAACAAGCTATACATTAAAAAATTTAAACAAAAATCCTGGAAACGAAAAATGAAAACCTATTCACAACAAACATCACCTTAGATATCCTAAAATTCTCTCATCAATTCTGAATTCAGCCAAAATTTTCATAGAACTCCGCCGACAATTATAGATATCAGAAATAACAGAAGACAGAAAACGCAGTAAACTTTTGCAAGTGGAGAAAATCCTGAATGATTAAAGTTCCAAGCATCAAACCAGGTGTCAGATTCAGATCAACCAATCAAATAATCCAGAATCCGATCTAGTTGGAATTTGCTACCTGTCATGCTTTCCATTCTCAACTGCAAACAAACTGTTTTTGAAATTCTCAAGAGAAGACTTATATAGCACTAACTGGACACAAGTTTAGGTGTACCATTGTTTCTACTATCTCACTTGAAATGACAAACCAGCAAAGCCAACCATCCCTTAATTTTGTCCAAAGGAATCAAATGTAACCGAAATTCTTTCTGACGCATCAACTTCTAAGCTATTGGGGATATAACATCAACATAGAGACTACAACTTTTATAATTCAGTTACAGCTGAAAGGTCTTTCCAGTGTAAAGCTTCGTTTTTCTGTCTAAAGTCAGTTGAGGAAGACTAATGGTTTCAGTAAGAAAGTTAATAACGCTATTAACGCACAAAAAGATTTCTCCCTTTCCTTTTTTGAAACCAAAGCTTTAGGGTTATCAGCCAACAATGGCACAGTAGACTATACGAATATTGAAGAAAAACCAAAGTAATCTAGTATGGTCGTCTATAACAATTAAGTAGTATTTATTTATTTAATATATTAATATTATATACGTCAAGTTCCATGAAGTACATATTAATTCTGTAATATCAACCTTGTAATGGGACATGACTAGAGCAATTATCTCAACTCATCGTCATCTCATGACATTTTCCATGAAAGTGGAAAAACCTATGATGATACGGTTTGAAATTTCATTATTCCTTCAAAAGAAGGTGCGACAGGAAGGGCATCCAGTGTAAAACTTTGACACCATGCTTCTTGAATTTATAGTGGCAACTAATTTTGACAATTAATTGCCACTATAAATTTCATGTCACCGACCCTAACGTAGTTGGGATTAAGGTGTTGATGATGATGATGATGATGAATATATTAATATTATATCTAGTTGTATTATGCAGGGTTAGGTAGTTTTTAGGAGTTTTAGTGTAGTTTAATTGCTAGATATTAGGAGGGAGTTTTTAGGAGCTAGTGGTAGTAAGTTATCTATTAGGATCCTAGGAAAGTGGGGAAGCTACTTTCTACTTGTATTTATCTAGAACAGAGAGAAGAAAGAATAAGTCTGAAATTAATTAAGAGTGTTTCTCGAGTTGAAGGTTCTCTCTAACCTTTGAGATCGTAGGGTTCACTCCAACGAGCCCTAATCACTTTTAATTCTAATTAAATTCCATAACCAGATCCAGGACCATAACATAATCCCAAGTATTCACGAGCACCTACCATGCATGTCTCCTCATCCAATATTAAAGTGGGTCAAGATCTAATTGAAATGCTATCGCATGATGACGTAAATAGCATGCTTGAAAAGTATCCACATGTTGTCTATATTAAGCAGCATATGCACTATGCAATACAGACAGGGATTTGCAAAGCAGGCCTAGAAAAGCAACCCCATAATGTTTAATTCTTTTTTTCAGGCTCCCTTACTTGAGATTTGACTGTAATATGCTAGCGCAATAACACTGTACCTTAGTAAAATGAGCATGCATCAAGCATGCTTGTAGGTAGCTTGCCTTCCTTGCAAGCCTAAAAAAGGCAACATAGTTACCTGCCCTGCACACCCTGGAAGAACAGGAATTTAAATCATTAAACCAAGGCTTCACTATCCACAACTTGGAAAAAGAATATGTAAATTAATGAGTAACAGCAACCTTGCAACATCACGAGCAAATAGCACTTCTGGCGTTTGCCTTACTTCTGCAATCATCTTAGCAAGGTCTAATGAAAGCTCTGCCGGCTCAACCTAAAAGGAATCATTTACTTTCAAATACAAAAATATATTAAATCCAGAGATTCCAGTTGTCACTGCCAATAACTTACTCTGTACCCAGGATGCTTGTCCAGCTTGAGAAGTGCATAGTAACCTCTAAACTCTTTTTCTGTTGGCACATTTATTCCCTTCTTCCTGTGATCATCATACATTTGGAATAACTCAACTGAGGTTTTGTTCATTTGTTCGATATTGAGATGTGCATCAAATCCCTCTGAGAAGCCCTCGCCTTTGGTGTATTCACATAACTCATGCATGGCAATAATATGAAGCCGAACCTGACATTCATAGAATTTAATGTCAGTTTAGCATGAAAAAAAGACTCGATCAGAAGAAAAATCTAAAGGCAGTATCATTGATAAACCAAACCCATGATGCTTCATGCTAGTACCAACGAACATATCAAGCCAAAGTGCTTCTGCATTTAGGCCTCCTATAGTAAAGAAGCTAATTCAGATGACAAGGGAACAAATGCAATCCCAGATCTACAGATGACGAAATGCAGCTTAAGCAATAAGCCCTGCACCCTAAAACATGCCGCAATTAGGCTCCTATAGTAAGGAAGCTAATGCAAATGACATGGGATCAAATGCAATCCAAAATCTCTAGATGACAACAATACACCTTAAGCAATAAGTGCGACACAACATGCAACATGCATAATGACATGAAATGCTTCTCTGCAAGACAAACCATTTGCTCTAGCATAGTGATAGCTTCTTTATTGAAAATGTGCTGCATCCTCAAGTCCATCCGGATTGCTCTCATCCTATCCCATAAGAAGTTATACATGCCAAGAAAACTCTCATCGTAAGGTTGATCAAGCAGACTTAGAAGATAATCCATCGTCTTCTGCAAGACTGGCATGGGCCTTATCAAGTATGCTTCTCTTTCTGCGGTTCTGGTATACTGCCAAAAGATTATCATACCATGAAACTTGTTTTAGAATGTTGATACTTTTGACGGAACAAATTACAAAACGAGTACCTTCTTAACAGCTAAGAATTCGCTGGTTTGGTTTCTATCTCCATCCAACCGCTCAAACTGATCAAGATCTCCTTTCCTTTCTCTTTCTTCTCTTTCCGACTCTGCAATATTAGGGAGATAGACATAATTGATCATATGAACAAAACTCTGTATAAGGCCAGTCAGATTTGTAGATACTGGACATGATTTCAAAAGGAAATTGAAATATACTACTCACACTATCCCATGAAGACAGATATGTTTGCTTTACAACAATTTAATTATTAATATTATTTCCCTTTAATGTTTTGACATATAAAGTTAGTAATGTATATGTAAATGATAAATGTGTGTTTCCAGTTTCATAAAATATACTAGTATATTTTTAATCTTTTCTAAGAATTTTTTTATACTGAAATTTGAGTCAAACACATTAAAATATCAAACTTTTTAATATTGTAGGAATGAGGCGGGTATTATTTAGTAGGCAAAACATTCGATTGGATCTCAAGCTTTCCCATAGTAGTAAGAAAAGAAAGTTGGATAAGAAGAGGTTATAAAGATTTCTCTAGATTTAATTCTAGTCAGAGCTAGCCCAAAAATTCAAAAAGTCGTGGAATTTACCAGGACACATGTCAGGGCACAATCCAATAATACTTGAAGTCTTTGAAACTGTAGGATCAGGTGAAGCATTGCCACCATTTATGGCCCCAGCTGATTCTAAAGAACGTTGAACAGTAGGATTTCTTCTATCAGTAAGATGCTGTTGCACATTTCTAGAAACCTTTTGGTCCCCACTGTAAGATGAGCTAGATTCAGCAGTGCCACCTAATTCCTGTTTGAAGCGAGCCAATCGCTTTGCTTTGGCTTCCATCTCTCTGTGACAAGGAAGGCAGGGTAAATTACATAAATCTAAACCATTAACCAAAGTAAAATAAAGTTATCAGTACTAAAGCCTGTACCTGTCAAAAACCCCTTGATCTGCATCTGAATTTCCTTGAAAAATTTCATCATCATGGCGTAAAGGAGATCTTGTCCTTTTAGAGACAGTATGGCCAGCTGTTTTGGCAACAGTAGCAACCAGTTCGTTTGCAGAGCCTCTAAATGTATCAGGTTGTTGAGAAGTATTCGAGTAAACATTCAACCTAATACCCTGCTTTGCAGGTGAACTGGACGGCCTGCAGAGAATAATAAAGTGGAAAACATGTTATGCACTATAGGTTTAAGCCAAAGGCTTAAGTCCAACTTAATCAAATATATGATATTTTCTTTTGTAATTTACCCTAAAAGTTGATTAGTATATGTTTAAGAACATCAAATTTACTTTATTTCAGAATAAATTTCAATTTTTTAATCACATAAATGACTTAATCTATTAGATTAAGCCAAAAATGAGTTAAGCAGAATAATCTATTGGATTAAGTCATTTATGTGGTTAAAAAATTAGAATTCAAATAAATTTACTCTTTTTAGACCGATGTTTATCCAGCTTTAGGGTAAATTGCAAAGAATATCATATAGTATTTGATTAAATTGGACTTTCCAGCCAAATGAGGCATAGCAGATACTTACTTCTTAGGGTCGTTTTGTCCAAACTGATTATAGCCTTCTGGAGCTTCTTCAAAAGATTGTATAGGAGGTGACCTAGTTCGTTTTGGGGGTTGGACACCAGCCTGCTTACCAGGAGAACTTTTTCTTTGTTCATTATTGGCGTAAGTTGAGACCACAGGTTTGCCTTGGGGAGCTGACAACTTATGGTCATTAGCCAATACGTTTGCATAACTATCTCTAACAGGAGAACTGCATCAACAATATATTTCCAAAGTTAGCAGTTTCTCAGCCTTTACCAAATATGATTAATTTTCTACCCTTCATCAACTGTGTCAATTCAAGCATGTAGCTTGAAAATAAGCTTCAAGTAGGCTGCTTTGGGCCGACAGCAATTTGAAAGGGGGGAGTCTGTAGAAAGACACTGGAAAGCACCTTTGAGCTTGACTAAATGGGGCATGAAAACCTTCAGAAGTTTGAGCAGCTTCTAAACGTGAAACTGATAGTGTTCTGTAGGGAGAAAGTAAAACCAAAATAAGACTTTCACTGGGGAAGAAACACATCAAAATTACTGTATGGAACAATGACCTACTCCATTTGAGAAGCAATGAGCATTGAGCATATTTCAAATAAATATAAGATATAAAAATTAGATAAATGAATGCACAAGAAGGAAATACACAAACTCCTAATTCAACATCACTTAACTGATGACCAAGAAAAATTGAACTCCGCAAAAAGTAACAGCTACAGCTACACGAAAAAGCACCATACTTTTGTCTTAAACTCATTAAATTTATTGATTTATTGAAATACTTGATGTGAGAGTTTGAGATTGACTAGGAATACTGATTCCGGTCTATGACAATAGTGAAACAACTTGGAACCTCCTAATACTCCCCCCATCCCAAAATAATTGGTACGTTTGACTTTTGATGTTGTGTTTGATTCAAAATTATTGCTAAAAAAGTTTTTGTTACAAAATTTCTAAAAATTTATATTTAGAAGCTACTATGAGGAACTTATATTTAGAATTTATATTTGTGCCATGAGGAACTTAAAAAATTTGTCACTTCTATGAGTTGGGATTAAGGCTCGGTTGATTGATTTAACGTCAATTTTTCCTTTGCACATCAATCATTTAACTTTCTATATCAAAATGTTGAAGCAAAAAAAACATAGATTAAATGATGAAAACGAAAAAGGTTAATTATTTTGGGACAAAGGGAGTAAGTAATAACACTAAAACTGAAAACCATATAAAGAGTTTCAACGTGAAAAAAAATAGTTGAGAATGTAGAATGGATAAGTACTCTCACTGAGAATACCACAACTAGAAACAAAAATGCTTAATCAGGGGGGGAGGCTATGTCACATGCCGAGAGGAACTCCACGAAATGACAGATTGTGAAAACATTTCATAATAAACTGGAAGAGCATACCTCTGGTAGCCAGTTTGACTAAAATCCCTGTGAAACTCTTCATTCGCAGTTGAAAAGGGAGGTGATCTAGTTCTCCTCAATTCTTGGGAACGACCAATTGTTGCAGTCAAACTATTTTCCGATTTTCGAGCAGCATTAAATGATGCACTTATTGACGGCCTGGTGTAGGTTTCAGGAGCATTCTGTTCCAGGGTAGGTCTTTGCCCATTACCCCATCTATAGGGGGGAATAGAAGGCCTGACAGAAAATTTTAAAAAACAATGTCACTAGCACAGTGTCTAATGGAACAAAATAAAAATTAATACACAACCAAAGACGTTATTTTCATGCACTCATGATTGCATATCATACTCTTGTACACATGTCACATATACCACCTGTTTTCTTTTCTTTTTTATAAAATGAAAAAACAGATGTAAGACACAGTCAAACAGAGAGCACATTATCTGACACAGAGCCCCCATCGCCTCTGTTTAATCAAGCCAAATATGTGGAAGGAAAATAAAGCAAGCAGATGCAAATCTGTATTGAAAGAAAGGGTGAAATAATCATCTTCCAATCCAGTTAAGTTCATAAAAAAGATTCAGAACTAGATAAACTAAAGAGAGTGAGGTTGTATTCCTTGCTGACATCAGGCCCTCTTCCATCAAAGAGAAAAGAAACTACGAGGATAGCCACAAGATCTTGAACCATAATTTACTGTGGTAACAAGAGGACAGAACAAGTTGACTTCTAGACAAAGAATCGGGGAACTATACATGTAAATGCACGGTGATTGCAAAATGAAAACTTGCTTTGATATGGAAAAGGGCACTTCTGCACTAACTGGAAGCAAGGAATGGATTAATCTCCTCTATCCTGGCTTTTGTTAAATGTATAATGAGATATCAATGCACAATGATCACCACTAATAATTCAAGTACGATGAAGGGTAAGATAAGAATCTAAGCTGGTATTGTTAAAAGCATTATTGAGCTTACCTGGGGACTCCAGACGGTTGGTAAGGTCTCCATCCACCACTAGAACTTTCAAAACCAGGAGGCCGAGACTGCACTTCGTTTATGCCTCCAGACACCCTATCACCGTAATGGACGGGGGAAAAAAGGAACAAGTTTGTTTAACCTTCTGGGTAGGGAAATGTACTCAACACACCCTCCAAGCTGATCCAAGAATTCATAAAACCCTTGAACCACATGAAGATGGAAAAGAACGAGAAACACGGTGCTAAAGTTCTCTTTTTAACCGGAAATAAAACCAGAACAGAGAAAGCGCATAAACTGGAGCTAAGAGAAAGTATAACGATACACACTCTTGAACTCCTAAGATTGTCTGAGAGCACAACATAATAAAACCCAGACGCCAAAATTCTGAGTGAGAGAGAGAGAGAGATATCATTTCTAAAGTGGGGAGATACCTGGGAGCACGAACGGTGGCGGCGGGGGTGGCGGCGGGAGGAGGAGGAGGGCGAACGAACGGATTTGAAGATTTTAAAGGAGCTGTCGGACCATAATCTTTACCAAAAGACATTTGCTTTCGGTTTTACGTGCAGTGCCGAAGCGAAAGCGGTTCAGTTCAGCTGCCGTTCGAAATCGGATCAGCAACGGGGGGTTTGCTTTTGGTACAGGAGAAGCAGAACTGATTTTATAGGTTTCAATTTTTTCAATCCGAGTTTGATGAACTGAGATGGCAGATTGAGAGTTTGCGAAACGCTGTCGTTGTCTGTAAGTTCTCGCCTTCTCGCTTCCTATGCTAATTTCGACTTTTCTCACATAAACCTTAAAATGGAGCAATTTGTCACTTATATTCTCTTGAAGAGTTCAGTTTCACACCAACATTAGAGGTTCAAACTTACAAATTATGAGGTCTTAATTTTTGGTGATTCACTTTGAAAGATATTCGGACCTCAAGTGAAAACTGTCCGCGTGAATGTGAATATTGCCAAGTGAATCACGATCGTGGTGGGGGGCCCTGTCCAAGTGAAAGTGGCTAACTTTTTGGTGCTCAGTGCCGAACCAGGCTTTGTGGGCCCTCCTCCTATCCAACGCCAAATTAGTTCTTGTCTTTGAGTGAGTGCGAGAACCCAAAAGGTTGAGTGAATTTTTTTGAAGCCCCTATTTTTATAATAGGGGGTTTCAAATATAAGAAGTGAGTATGAAGTTTTTCACCTAATTGGTGAGTGAGTTGGAGGTGAGTGAGAAAAGTGAAAAGATGAGGGTTAAGTTTGAGGACCCCGTGAATAAGGAGTAGCGCACGGCGTGAATTATGGCTTGGCACTATTTCACTTTTCTGGCATGGCATGCACAAGCTGCACAACCCGCACATTTCTTGCTGTGCACAAGCTTGTCATGAAGTATAACATGATTCAAATTTCTTATTGAGTAATTTTAAATGGTTCAAATTGGACGTCGACATTTGGAAGAGGGAGAATATTCGGTTGGAAAATTGCATAGCCCGTCATGAAGTATAACATGAAGATTGATGATGGGATGCGTGAAGTCCATCGAAGATTCCTTAATTTTAAATATTATCCTGTTTGGGTTCTATTTTAAATTTTTGTTATCTTAAAGTCTCATTTTAAAAATTATGATACATTTATGGTCCTTTTTACAAATATTTGACAATTTTACCCTTTCAAACAAATGGTACAATAAATTTTATGGTTTGATTTGTCCTAATCAGTCTATTTAGACCCTAAAATTTTAAAATTTTGGCAATTCACTCACCCCTCTTCTTTCTCAAATCATAGCAATCCCACCCCGAGATGAACACAAACCCAGATCTGCATCTCTCTCTATCTCCATCGCACCTTTCTCACTTACAAAAAAATAATCTAACATATGAAGGGGGAAAAAGTTTAATTGGATCGCTACAACTGAATGGGAATAAACAAGAATAGGCTATAATAGCTGGTGAAATAAGCAGCCAAATTGAAGTTTAGCGCTAGCTGATGCGAATCCAAAAGACCTAACATGTTATGGTAAAAGTTTTTTGATTTTCACATGCCTTAGTTGTTCTCGAGCAAACTAGACCATGATAAACATGTAAAAAACAAAAATAAAAATGGTGGCTTCAACAATCGAATTTGGGCTTCAACAAATGACGGTGACCAGAAAATTAGTGGTAGTGGTGGTTGGATGGGATCCGTTTCTTCCGGGGATAAATTTCCACGACGTCTTGATCGTCGCCTGATACAACGTCAAGGTCGTCGCCACTACCAGATCTGCTATCGTTCTCCTCCCTCTTATCGAAATTCGTGGCCATGAGTTGGTCGTTTCCGACCTGCAACTGTTCACCGGTGATTACTTCAAAAAACTTCGCATCGCTGGCGAGGGAGAGGTGTTGCTCAATCGATCTCAACAAGGCTTCATTTTGCAGAAATCGCAGAGATGGTACTCAATCGATCCTCGGTGCAAATCTGCCGCAGCCAACACATCTGAAAACCTCAAACTCCTAAATCTTCCATGAACGAAAGCAAGCTCAGATCCATGAGAATTTTCGACGTCGGATCAAAGGACCATGGATGCACCATAATTTTTAAAATGAGACTTTGAGAGGATGAAAACTTAAAATAGGATGGTAATTAATGAATCTATTATTAATTTATAAAAGCGAAGCATACAGAGGAATGTTTTTGTCTTTTTCTTTTTAGAGTATTCTCATGACGACACGTGTCCCTTTATTTTAGGAGTGTAGTATAGTTGAAATGGCATTTTTTATAAATATAAACTAGGGGTGAGGACAGTTAAGTAATAGTAAATAAACTAATCTGTTGCAACAAATCCGCAAAGGATCCAATCTAATATCTCATTAGTTAAAATCCATGCAAGAATCTTTAAAATTCGAATTCAATAATCAAAATTGAACTGAAATCCATGAAGGATCCAATTTAAACATTTCCCTCCAAAACTTTAAATTTCGGAATTCAATAATCAAAATTCGAACTGAAACTCTGAAGCGGGAAAAAAAAGTATTTCGAAACCTTTGGATGACCTAGATGTTCTACTATAAATACAACATTTCGGATCCCATCTCTACAGCCATTCCATAAGCCGGCGGCTGAGCGAGTTGATTGATCAACATGAGCTTCTATACAACAAGATCGAGCTGATCCACACAGAGGTAATTTCTCATTTACGATCAAATATGTTCAATCAACACAATAGCGTATAAATAAACAATCGGGGTTTACGGTCATGACATACTATGAAATAGATTTTGCATATGAGAGTCGGGAGATAATTAGAAATTCATCAAAGATGAAGTATAACTAGGGCTGTAAACGAGCCGAGCCCTTATCGAACTAACTCGAACTCGACTGCCACATTAGGCTATTTTAGTTGGATGTGTTTTTGTAAATGATTTATTTTCTAAATGCGTATATAAACTTAATTATCTTTCGAATGCAGGAGCGACATTTACGGGGTAAATTAATCGAGCAATCGAGATGATAGAAGTGGTGATAACGAACTCGAGCCTCTTAAACGCTCGTTTAGCAACTCGATCAAGATGATAGAAGTGGTGATAACACATTAAAAAGGTATTCGGTATTTTGAATGTTGATGGTTAATTAACTTTAGTACATTGATGTAATNTTGTTTACTAATCATTTTTGTCNACATTTATAGTTGGCTGGTNGTTGTAGAGACCGGAAGTTGCGATGTCGTCTAATAACAATAAGGGGAATAACGCGGATGTGCGTTATGTTAACACCGATATAGATGACACGTACGTACATCTATTTATGAACTATTACTGATTGAAGATATTTCAATATTTAATTGATTTTTTTGTGACATGTATTTGTAGATTGGAGCTGCATCAACACTCGATATCTTCTATAACAAATTCGGATGAGATTACGATGGCCAGATGTGATGATGATCGTAGATTTAACCTTTTGAGTCACTATTGCGGTTTACGTTGCTTTGGCTAATAAACATGTAACATTGTTTGATTTTTTATAATAATATTTCATTTGATGTTTAAACATGACTTACAATGATTTTTGTGTTCTGTTTGATGACATTTGTTGTTTTATTCTAATTCTTACCTATGACTTTTGTTACCGTGATTTGGTTAATTAGAAAATTATAATATTATTATAATATTTACTATAATTTGCATTTTATTCTTTTTTTTTCTGTCCCGGAGGAGGGGGTACAAGCTAGTTGTCATTAATTTGGTAGTGAAATTGGGGAATTGGGGCAATTAGGGTTAAAATAGACTAAAGAATCCTAGGTCTCTATGGAATCGGGGTTAGGGAGCAAAATGTAAGAATTTGCCACCAATGTTTGGGTAGCTAGATTTTACCACTTAACTATTTTTAGGCATACATTTGCTATTAACGTTTGTAAATGGGATATCATTTGATACTAAAGTTTATTTCGGAGGTGACTTTACCACTCACTCCTTTAACGGATGGAGTATTCTATTATTTTCCGTCATATTTCGTTAAAAAACTACTATGTTCTAATAATCGATTTAAGCCCAAACTTTTAAAATTAACAAATTAACTATAACTTTTTCAAAGTTTACAAATTGACTATCTCTTTACTCAAATTTTTGTCCACTCCCCCTTCACCTTTCAACAAAAGCTTGGATCAATCTAATATGTAAATTGATGCTCAATTTCTCAATTCCATCTATAAATTGAACTAAAATTGGAGAAGAAAAAAAAGATAGGTTCGGAAACGAAAAAGAAGAAACTAGACTAGCAAGAGGGGAGATCATTAGAAGCCAAGAAGTGTTTGGAATTAAAAAGGAGAATAAGATGAGATAAGTGTTGGGTATGTTTGCTAAAATTTGAAGAAGTTGAGGAATTTGTATTGGGGCTTATTTATTGTTTAGTCCCCGAACTATTATCACTCGTTCAGTTTAGTCCCTGAATTATAACTCGGAATTACTCAGTCCCTCAACTATGAATGCTTGTTTTGATCCTAAAATTTAAAAGTTCTTTCCCAATTACCCCATGTTTTAAACTTAGCCATTCAGACACCCCCAACAGTTTTAAACTTAACCACCGTCGAGCCGCTGCCACTGCAGCCGGACAACCGCCGCCGACAACCGCCACCACCACCGAAAAATGCCTAGATTCACAAAAAAATAGCCGGGAACGTAGATCGGGGCCCATGATCGCGCCGGATCCCCCAAGGCTGCCGGATCGCGGCCCCAGGTCATGAATCGGTGACCCGGGGCCGCGATTCGCCGGCTCGGGGCTGCAATCCGGCGGCCTTGGGGAAGGAGAAGGAGAAATAACATGTAAGTCCTTAAGTTTCTTTTCCTTTTCTAATTTGACCCCACAAAATAACTTTTACCAACTCCAACTTTAAAACTTTAAAATTATACAAATCAGACACTAAACCGTTAAAAAGTTGACACTGTTAATCTAACGTTAACCGAGTTACCAATTCCAAGGACTAAAGTGATTGGTCTATGATTGTTTTCTTGGTGAGTAAGTTTAGGAGTCCTTATTTAAGTGAGATTGTGTTTTCCTAATTAGAATGTGATTTGTATTAGGGTTTTGAGTATAAGAGAAAAACCAATGTGGTGGAGAGATAAGATGTGAGGGTGAAAAAAAGAATAGTGGTCTGGAAACCGGGATGGCTAGGATTCTAGAAGTCTTTCGTATTTCTCATATCTTGTCAAAGATTATTCTAGTTGATTTCTCTCATCCGTGGATGTATGCTAGTTAAGAGTCGAACCAGATTACATTGTATGTTCATGCTTTGATCGAGATTGTTTATGTCCGCTACGCGTGAAGGATGTTTGGGGAAGAAAGACATACATTTGCTCTTTTTTCCCAACAAGTGGTATCAGAGCTGATGGTTGGATTCTTGTAAAGCGTGGCTTGATCCAAATGGAGCGTATGGTTGGATTCTAGTGGAGCGAATGTTCGATATCTTTGGTTTCGCAGAGCATGTTTGAAGTGGTGAAGTTTGATGATGGTTGTTCATGTGGTAAACACTACGGAGTTGTCGCAGGTGGAGCAATATGGAAATTATGGAAGAATTGCAATGAGGTGGAGCCTAGAGAAGCCTATCAGGGTGGATCTGTTCAGGTTTGCAGCATGACACCAACGGCTTGGTGTGAGATGTGGTAGCGGCGTGGCATTGACAGCTCGGTGTGTGGTAGCATCATGGTATCTACGGCTCGGTACAAGAAGGTTGAAGATTGGTGATCGTTTGGTTGAAGATTTGTATTTGTGTTTGTGTTCGCGTAGTTGTTGCTCGAAGGCATGCTCATTTGTTGTTGTGTTCGTGTTATTGATGCTTGAAGTCGTATTCGTTTGTTGTTGTGTTCGTGTTTGTGCTGACTGTTCGTGTTCGTTGTGGTCTTCGTTCGTGTTTGGAAGGATTTGAGCAAAGGTGGAGATTGTTAGGTATGTTTGCTCAAACTTAAATAAGTTGAGGAATTCGTATTGGTTTACGATTGTTTTCTTGGTGAGTAAGTTTAGGAGTCCTTGTTTAAGTGAGATTGTGTTTTCCTAATTAGAAGGTGATTAGATTTTGTGTGTAACCTATATAAAGACAAGTTGTGTTAAGGTTTTGGTTATGAGAGAAAAGCCAATGTGGTGGATAGACAAGATGTGAGGGTGAAGAAAAGAGAAGAGTGGCCCGGAAGCCGGGATGACTAGGATGTTAAAAGTATTTCGTAGTTCTCATATCTTGTCAAAGATTGTTCTAGTGGATTTCTCTCATCCGTGGATGTAGGCTAGTTAAGAGTCGAACCACGTTAAATTGTGTGTGCATGCTATGATAGAGATTGTTTATTTTCGTTGCGCGTGAAGGGTGTTTGGGGAAGAAAGATGTATGTTTGCTCTTTTTTCCCAACAATAAGCAGAAAAGAGAAAATGGGAGAGGCTAAGAGGATGCCCATCCATTGATATCCCAGCCTCAACACAATCACAGGCCACTGTTTCTCCACTTATCTGTTCATTAGTCACTATCGGCGTTGCCCAGCTCCTCTCCGAACTCCAGCCAAGAAACACGAGCCCGGTGACGTCGCCTTTCTCGCGCATCAAACTCACCACCAGCCGCATCTTGTATGTATGAGTTACACCAAAGGCTCTCACCCTCACCATCATCTCCGTCAAGTGTATATGTGGCTCATTTTCATGGTGACTTTCATAGTTATTAATCTCTTTAGTGTATATGTAGCTCGTGGTTGACGACGTGTAGAGGTGGAGGTGGTTGAACGATAAGAATAAGGAGGGCATGGAATGGGTTGTATAGGCAAGGGTGAGTTAATAAAATTACAATGTTTGGGCTAAAATTTGTAGTTATTACAAAATTTATAACGAAGAGTGGTAAACTGGTTCATTTACAAACGCTAATGGAAAATTCGTGTCTGAAAATAGTTAAGTGGCAAAATCCAACCACTACCCAAATATTAATGGTAAATTCACACCTTTTGTCGGGGTTAAGGAATTGAGCATACAATTGAATTAATCGTGACTCAATTGGCTGCTCGCGGTGTTCCGACGAAAGGATGATGGCCGGCAAGGAGGGAGGTGGGTGGAGAGTGAAAGAGGGGAGAATTTAGAGTAAATTTATCATAATTGAAAGTGTTAAGAGTACTATAAATATAGTTAATTTTAAAAGTCTAATAGTTAAACTAAAGTAACGCAAAGGGTTTTATAGATTTATGAAAATTGAGAAAAAAACTAAATAGTTTCTCAATTCTCTGGACTGTTGTTTGTAAACACCTATTATTCAATGAGCTAACTTTACAATATTAGTCATTTTCACGAAATAGTTAAATAGAGGGTTTCAAACTTAAGTTTTTAGAGGTGAAAAATTGAATTATTCGCTTCTCCTTTTTCACGTGAAATAAAGCTCGTGATTCACCGTTTTCTACGCGGACCTCAAGCGAATAAGACCAAAGTGAACTTAGTTGTTTACGTGAGTAGCCCCCCGTTATTCACCGGAGCTCCCAAACCTCTCGTTTTTGAAGGCCATCGTCGATTCCATCCGTTTTGCTGTCGTTCAGTAGCAAGGTCTTCTCTTTCCACATCTTATACTTCATTCTCCATCGTTTTAGCGCTTGATCTCCCTCAATCATCTCTTCCCAGCTTTGGACGGTACAAATTCTTCCTGGGTTATGGCATAGGTTGCTTAATTTTGCTTGGGTTTGCTTAATTTGTGCTGACCTGAAGTTTATTTTGAACGCTGGTGGATCACAAATATGTGCGCTGCGCACGGCAATCCTCACATAGTTTCGCACAAAGTTGTGCGCGGCACACAGATGTGTGCACAAATAAGTGCGCAATATAATTGACACACTTTCATATCTAACCCTAGCATTAAAGACGATGATGATCTAACAAGGTAGTCATGTGGATCTAACAAGGTAGTCATGTGGATCTGACAAGGTAGTGATGTCGATCTAACTAGGTAGCCATGTCGATCTAACAAGATAGTGATGTCGACCTAAACAACTCATCATGTTGGTCACCATTTTATGCTGATCAATCAAGTATGTATGTCGATCTAACAAGGTAGTCATGTGGATCTAACGATGTCGATCTAAACAACTTATCATGTTGATCTATTATCAATGCTGATCTATCAAGTAGTTATGTCGATCTAACAAGGTAGTCATGTGGATCTTATCTATCAAGTAGTTATGTCGATCTAACAAGGTAGTCATGTGGATCTATCATCAATAAACAACTTATCATGCCGACTTATCAATTAGTTATGTCGATCTAACAAGGTAATCATGTGAATCTGACAAGATAGTGATGCCGATCTAACTAGGTAGTCATGTCGATCTAACAAGATAGTGATGTCGATCTAAACAACTCATCATGTTGATCACCATTTTATGCTGATCAATCAAATATGTATGTCGATCTAACAAGGTAGTCATGTGGATCTGACGATGTCGATCTAAACAACTTATCATGCTGATCTATTATCATTGCTGACCTATCAAGTAGTTTTGTCGATCTAACAAGCTAGTCATGTGGATCTGACGATGATGATCTAAACAATTTATCATGCCGATCTATTATCAATGCTAACCTATCAAGTAGTTACATTGATCTAACAATGTAGTCATGTGGATCTGACAAGATAGTGATGTCGATCTAACTAGATAGTCATATCGATCTAACAAGATGGTGATGTCGATCTAAACAACTCATCATGTTGATCACCATTTTATGCTGATCAATCAAGTAGGTAAAGTAGGTAGAAGAACGACATAAAAGTAAGGGAAAAGAGGCGGGAGGGGCTGGGTGCGCCGAATTCATACCTCAACCCCTTCAATTTCACGGGCTCCTCAAACTTGGCCTCATTACTCACTTTTCTCACTCACCTCTCAAACCCTTAGTTATTAGGTGAAAAACTCATCTCCAAATTTTTAAGTTTGAAACCCTAATATGTTAATTTTTTTCGATGAAGTTAGTAGACACCATAGTGTGTTCTTTTAGAAAGAACAAATAGGGGGTAGTTGAATTTTTTGAAAATTAATGTGAATTTTGATGAGAACAAATGAGATGAATGGTTAATTTGACGGAGTTTTATTAGACAAAGCACAGCCATAAGACAGCAACCCCTTTGTTGGGAATATCCGTCCAAATTCATTAACCTGTTCGGATCTGATGGAATCGAATTAAGCTCAGCGCCAGGTATCAAGGAAGGAAGGAAGGAGAAGAACAATACCCAATTCTCTCTCGATGGGCTCAGTTCAGAAATCAGAGCAAGAGTGGCAGGCCATTCTGTCCCCAGAACAGTTTCGCATTCTGCGCCAGAAAGGAACCGAGTGAGTAATTCCCAAATTCTTCATCTCCTACTTCTGATCCGCCACTTGTGTTTTGGTTGGAATAAACAGTAATTTCAACATCAACAAGGCAGTAATTGACTGTTCTTACGAGGAAACGTTGATGTAAAGGCTGTTCCTTTCAGTTTGAGAGTTTTGGAAACAAAGTCTTTGATACACTAAATAACAACCCCTTTACATGATTTATTGTTGGCCAGATAGCACTAGCAACCTGTTTGTTCATAAAAGAGACGATCTTTACTTCAGAGTGGTGATTACTTGACCAACCTGGTTGCAAGATTTGTTTTTTAGTCGGTACAGTCTGTTCAACAAGTTTTCTTTGAGAAGAAAAATTGGTGTTTTTGAAAAATGAAGGGAAATTATCTGAAAGAAACAGTTGGGAGGGAGGAAATTTTGATTTTGAAAATCTTGTGAAAAAGTTAAAGAAAGTGAGTAAATGATCACACCCTTTAGCAAATGTAGTAGTAAATAACAGTGGGTGTGAATCTGTCATTCATTCTTGGGATAGTTTTTGAGGCACTAGTTTGATGAAATACCATGTTCAAACTTGTTAGGCTTTACTGTTACAGTAGTAAATTACTTGACCATTCTGGTGAAACAGGGAGCGAGGCACTGGAGAATATGACAAGTTCTTTGATGAAGGGGTCTATAACTGTGCCGGTTGCGGGACACCGCTGTACAAGTCCACAACCAAGTTCAACTCTGGCTGTGGTTGGCCTGCTTTCTTTGAAGGCCTACCCGGAGCCATAAATCGCTCTGTAAGCCTCTATCAGTTTTCTTTTCTTGCAATTTCCAGCTTTACTGTGTTCTACAAGGCTTCCTTTGCTTCTGTGTCACGGATGGATGATAAACTTGGAGGTCATCATCAATGGTTTTGTAGGCGGATCCTGATGGAAGGAGAACAGAGATCACCTGTGCAGCTTGTGGAGGGCACTTGGGCCATGTTTTCAAAGGGGAAGGGTTTACAGTACCCACAGACGAACGCCACTGCGTTAACAGCGTCTCTATCAAGTTTGTTCCTGCAAATTCCCCTTCTTTGTAGCTGGACTTGGTGAGGGACCTTGGTGCTGGAGCAAGAAGCTTAATTGAATGAAACAATGTGAGAATAAAGCAGATGTTGTTTCGGTGGTTGTTGTGACTTGTTAATGATGGGTTTAGTGGTCTGGTGGTAAGTATGCCACACAACATGCTTTCAGGTCTTGGTTCAAGCCTTGTAAACACTAAAAAAAGTTGTGAATTGTGAGTTTTCACAAGGAATGTATCATTCGTTATGCGCATTTAGAACCCAACTCCCCTGATTGATACAACCAATGATGACTTGCTGAGCCTGAGATGATGTGTTGTTGATCAAGCTTGCTTCTACAAGAGTTTGTAGAATTGGAACAAATATCTTGAATTTCGTCTTGTTGTTTTGTTTGGAAAGAACCTTTAAGATAAAGGTTATAGGTTGAGAAGAAAAAAATCGAATAATAATGATAGGTTATCCAAATTGCCAACACTAAAAGTTACTGTGTGTGTTTTTAATGATTTTCGGCGTGTTTGATAACAACTTTTTTAAGTAGCTTTTGTGTTATGAAAAAACTATCTGAGTAATTTTTAGTATTGAGCTATAGCTGTTTGATTTTTATCATTAAAAAATTATTCAAAACGCTACAGCTATTTTAAAAGCACCGTTGATACTACCATTAGTGGATAAACTCTAGAATAAAAAGAAAAAATTAATGATCAAACAGACAAAAGCACATTCAATTAAATGGAAGGGAGACAATCAAACACGAAGGGGATCTCAAAGCCAACCCAGATGTGAATTGCTAATCAAGACACCATTATTAAATTTCGGGTGAAATTGAAAGGAACAAAAACGTTCAAGTCCCTTATCTGAAGCAAGACCATTTCAGACAAACTTGTTGGTTAACATGACATCAACATGACTGACTACGCATCGACACTCAAAACTCCCAACTCAACGCAGCTCGTGGAGCTGAAGCTCCCGAAAACCCAGTTCGATTCAGGCGGCCACCAAGGCGATCCTGCAATGAGAACCAGGAAACGGGCGCTTCTGAATCCGCCGCCGCCGCCGCGGAGCATCCGGCGAGTGGAGACCCATTTGCCGGCGAGAATTCTGTTAGTGGATAAACTCTAGAATAAAAAGAAAAAATTAATGATCAAACAGACAAAAGCACATTCAATTAAATGGAAGGGAGACAATCAAACACGAAGGGGATCTCAAAGCCAACCCAGATGTGAATTGCTAATCAAGACACCATTATTAAATTTCGGGTGAAATTGAAAGGAACAAAAAAGTTCAAGTCCCTTATCTGAAGCAAGACCATTTCAGACAAACTTGTTGGTTAACATGACATCAACATGACTGACTACGCATCGACACTCAAAACTCCCAACTCAACGCAGCTCGTGGAGCTGAAGCTCCCGAAAACCCAGTTCGATTCAGGCGGCCACCAAGGCGATCCTGCAATGAGAACCAGGAAACGGGCGCTTCTGAATCCGCCGCCGCCGCCGCGGAGCATCCGGCGAGTGGAGACCCATTTGCCGGCGAGAATTCTGCAGCTCCCTCGGCTGACGCTCATCGACCTGCTCTCCCGGCTCCCGGTGGACTCAATCTTCGATTGCAGGTGCGTTTGCAAGCGATTCTTCCATCTAATTTCAGATCCAGATTTTGTTAGGATCCAACTAGCTAGATCACCCATCGGAATCCTAATCAAGACGCTACCCCCCACCAACGAGTCCAAGAGACTCCAATTAGCTCAGATTGAAGACAATGACGGAGGTTTTCAGGCCAGAAAATTGAGCTTCACCCCCAAAGATAACGTCCCAACCATGAAATTCTCCCACATGGCCTCTTGTAATGGCTTGCTCTGCTTATCTGGGCCTGAGAAAGAAGACCCCATTTATGTCTGTAACCCTATACTTGGTGAGTATATCAGTATAGAGACTTCCCATAAGGACAGAACCCCCGGCGGCTTCTGGGGGCTAGGCTGTTGTGCGGTCACTGGTCAGTACAAAGTCTTGCAGACTTATTATCCCTTGAATGATCCTAATTGCACCTACAAAGAGGCTGAGATATACACATTAGGCAGTGGTTCATGGAGGAGTATCGGCCTTGCGCCGAAAGATCTTGTTTCTTTGCCGTTCAATGGTTTCCTGAATGGGGCTCTTCACTGGGTGCCTTGCACTCCCAATGGCAGTGAGTTCATCCACAGGTTCGACTTTGCTCGTGAGCAGTTTAGTGCAGTTCCTCCACCGTCTCATTTCCAACAGGGGGATAAGAAGTATACTGATTTCCTCAAGATTGGGGTGCTAGGAGGTTGTCTGTACATTATCTCGTTTAACAACTCCCTGCGTTTTGAGATATGGGTAATGAAGGAGTATGGGGTTCAGGAATCCTGGACCAAACAGTTTGTGGTTGAGAATTTGTATCCAAAGCACAGCACCTGGAACTATTATGAGCCTGTTGTGAATTCCAAGAATGGTGAAATCTTGATGTTGTACAATAACGATGTTATTGTTTGCTACAATCCAAAAAGGAAATGTCTCCGAGCTACTAAGTTCTTCCGGACTCGCTCATCATTTACTGCAACCTCACTTACTCCATCTTTCATTTCACTCCACAACGTCGCCAAAGGCGAAAATGTTTCAAGGTACAATTTCATAATCTTCGGCTCATATGCTTACTCCAGTTGCGATTACAATGGGAAGAAAAATAGTATACCCTGTATTTATATGAGTATAATTTTAGCTGGAACAGATGAATGCTTTGAACTGGACTCGTTTCAAGTCATATGTTCACTCTCTGAGCTTCACTTTGTTAATGTACTCCCATTTCTCTGAAATTCATACTGCATTTCATATACATACCACTGCTATACTCATACTGAAGGTTGTGAATGATGTAAAAGGATGCGAGAAATCAACAAGTGTGACATACAGTACAAAGAAGATTTTTACAATTGTGCCGGTTGTGGAGTACCGGTCATGAACTCGGGCTATAACTTGGCAGGTTTAGGAGCACTCGGAACAAACTCCTCTGTAAGTTAGTATAACTGTGAATCCAACTCTTCTTCCCGTCTACATAATCCAATGACCATGTAATGCTACAAATTTTCAGGGAGGTATTGATGGGAGAGAGACAAAGATCTTCTGCGCCACTTGTGGAAGCCACCTTGTCACCCCAGAGAAATCTTTTCTGTCACTCTGGAGCCTATGAACCTTTGACAAGGCAGAAGAGAGGCATTTGTATAAAAGTAGCTTAGTACTTTGAATACAAAATGCTAACCAGCTGGATGACAACCTTGTGTATAGCTCTTTCCTGGTATATTTCCCTGTGTCCATCCATTGAAATGTTGTAAAAGCTTCGCATGTTGTGCCTAGTAGTTCCGTTCTCTGTAATTCTTATCTAGGACGTCAGAACATTATCCCTGTAACGTTATGTATCGTGTAAGCTTCCTAGCTTAGGAGCCAGAATTAAATTTAAATTCCTTTTCATAAGTTGTCATTGATCAGTTTACTCTCGAGACTCCAATCCTGCTGCTGACTCCAATCCAGCCTGATGATTTTCTGTTGTTCATGTTGTACTATAAATTTTACATGAAGAAACAAGCCCCTCAGCACCAAATGATTTATCAAAATTGCAGAGGCAATACCCATCTCCAAAAGATCTATCTTTATTCAAGAAACAGGATCAAATAGCTGAGACTTTGGTTGATTAAGACCCAAAAATAAAATGCTCGATCCTAAATTAGTCTTCAACTTCACCCGCTTGCTCTGTGAAGGTCAATTCCCTTTCTTCCTTTGGCTGCAAGCCTTCAGAGCCTGCACTTCTGTCATAACGACAATGAACATCACCACCTCAGTACCCAGAAACACAAAAGAATTTGACTGAACAGGAAAACAATGAAACTGATGGAAGAATAGGTTGAGCAGCTAAACAGTTTGAATTGGAACAAGTAGGAGATGATACCCATCTGGCAAGACTTCCAATTTCTATCTGTTTTGACTAGGCAATCCTGCCAATGGATCAAAGGTTTTAGGGTTTTAGAATTTTGAGCCCCAGAAAGAAGTTGAGAAACAAAGACTTGAACTTTATCTGATTACCTGCAAGGCTAGGTAGAGAGAGGAGCATTCTCCCAACTGCTTCACATTCTCGTCGTCTTCGTCGGCGTCTCTCTGGTGAAGCGGTGGTTGCGACGGCGGAGCAGGCGGCCCTTTAGTTTTTGAATGGTCCATTTCTCCCAAAGACGATGCTTGATCGACTTTTGCGTAAAAATTAAAAAAGGCAGAAATTTCACACGAACTAGGACTGAACTGAACCGCCATTAGGTAGTTAGCGGGAGAAAAGAAAAGATTGTGGGGATTGGATTCCTAGAAATATACCTAAGGTGCTTATACGCTCTAGACAGAAATGTTTTAAGGACTATTACTGAGTTAAACCAAACCGAAACCCTAGTAAAACCTGAAACAACCGCCGTTCTTGCACAGAACCAGAGAAAATGGCGATTGAGAGCTACGTGGTGGTCCACAACATAGCCAAAAGGCACAACGTGGGGACGCTGGCGAGAAGCGCCACCGCCTTCGGCGTCTCCGAGATCATTCTGGTCGGTCGCCGGGACTTCAACGCCTTCGGCAGCCATGGATCGTCCGCCCACGTCCCCTTCCGCCACTTCCACTCCCTCTCCGACGCCCGCCTCTTCCTCAAAGTACGAACTTTCTCCATTCTCTTCTCCAATTATCTAATCACCTGGCCTCATTTGCTCTCTTAGTCCTTAAATTCGGAAATTGATTGCTCAGGAGAAGGACTGCGATATTTGTGGAGTTGAGATCACTGATGGCGCTTTTGCGGTTAACGAACATCCATTTAAGAAAAGTACAGCTTTTCTCCTTGGAAACGAGGTGCCCAATTCGTGTTACTCTGAAAATCGATCCTTTCAAAGCTTGTATAAATTTCGTCGTTGATACAATCACACGTTCCATTTGCAGGGTACTGGTCTTTCTGCAAAAGAAAGTGAGATTTGCGATTTCTTTGTTTATATCCCGCACTATGGCGGTGGTACGGCTTCCTTGAATGTGACCGTGGCGGCCTCCATCGTTCTTCATCACTTTGGAGGTAAATGAAGAAACTTTTAATTGCCATCGTATCTTTGTTTATCATCTTATTGCAGTAGATTGTCTTCCATAAATGAAGGAACTTCCTCGTATAATTTCTTATAAAATCCCTATTCTAAGTTACAGATTTCTGCAGAAATCTTGTTACTGTTTCTCTTGTCCTGTAATTAGTAAATGCCTGAGTGAGATTGCTTTTCAGTGAAGTAAATCTTTATGTTAATTGTTTCTGCAGTTTGGGCAGGCTTTCCTGAAAGAGTCCGTGATGGTAACAAATTTGTTGTGGCTGAAAGGCCAACCAAACAGGGTAGAAGAAATTACTGCTCTGAAACAGCTGACTCTATAATCGAGGAGCGCAAATCAAGAAGAGAAAACGCTACTAATGGCTTTTTTGACAGCAAACAGAATGACATTTCTTCTTTAAACCTTCTTGACTCCTTGTTTGTTGATGAGTGATGTGCGTTATTTGAAGCATCTATGAACACATTGGTGAAGACCAGGCCATCAAATCTCTCTGATATTCTGGGCTGACTTGTTGCTGACAAGTGATTGAAGAAAGCTTGTTGCTGACAAGTGATTTTCTTCAGTGATTATGAAATTTGACGTCTTTATGGTTTCATAGAGGAAAATTGGCCCTGGAAATTGGAGGTAAGATAAAAGCTGCTTCCATCAACAGACTGGCGTTAAGACCAATTTTGTGATCAGAAATTATTTCGCCTTGAATGGCTGTATTCATTTGGCTTTAATTGGTATGCTCTTGTGGTCACAGGTCAACACAGTGACCACTTTATTGACTTATTGTTGTATTGTATTTTTGTACACTTAAATTATAAGAAACCCTTTCATATGATTAAGACTAATAAATTCTGATTTATTCTCTGATGTTCGTCCGGCCATGTTTTTCATCCTCATGTTTTCACATGATGACTCATGCACATCTCATTGTCTGACTCTTGCATTTGCAATCTTTATTATATAGCCAAATTACACAGAAGTCAATAGACATCTTAGACAAATGATGGCCAACACAGGTCGTTGACAAAGGTTTGCTTGTTTCATAAGAAACACAGCCATTACAGCTACCTGTAATTGATTAACCGTTTCCTCTGAAACAGGTGAGCTTAGTGAGATTCAAGAGTGAACAAAGTTTTTGTTCACAAGTTTTTTCTTTTGGACTTGTGAAAATTATGCAGATACTCTCTTCTGGTGGCAACTGGTTAGATTAGGTTTGTAGTTTGCCAAGATCTTCCTATTCAAGGTGGGTCCGTGGAGAAAAGTGAGCAAGAGATTTGGCTTCATTGGTAGCAGGTAAGGTGGCTTTCTGCTGTCGGATAAAGAAGCTCAACAATACTGCTCAATTTGTCAAACTCTCAGCCTCAGGGCTATATGGGGTAGTTGGGATCAGTTTGTCTCTTTAACGCATTGCTCCACTCTGTGGCACAAAGGGATTTGAGAAATCAACTTCATAAGCTGCTCATGGAGACCAGAAAGGCTAAACATGCTTCAATGCTGAGTGCTTTGAGAAGGAAGCTGCGGCAGCTGTGCTTGACGATGCGGTGGCTGATAAGGAAGCGCCCGAAGCCAAAAGTTATCATCAGGAGACTTGGAAAGTGGAACAGCCGAAAAGGTCTTCCCAAAGGAGCTTTGTCAGTAGCCAAGGGTCCGGCTGATGCTTCTTTTAGGGACATTGGTTTTTCTAACCCAAAAAGGCCGTTTCGGATAGCCACCTTCAATGTTGCTATGTTCTCTCTGGCACCTGCAATATCAAAACCAGAAGAATCATCAATTGCATTTGATTATCAAGAAGAGGAGGACTTTGAGGGTTCTTTGAAGGGTTCATTCCGGTTTGATGTCCAGCCGGCATCTCCAAATCAGTATCCGAAGAGCATACTGAAGCAATCTCCAGCGCACACTCCCACCAGATCAAAACATAAAGTCTCCATCAATCTGCCTGAGAATGAAATCTCTCTGTCTCAGAATAAATTTCTTGGCTTTGTGGAGGACTCAAGGGAAGGTTCTCCAATCAACCGGAGCAATGTGATGATGAGATCACCTGTGTGTTTGCCTTCAAGCCTGATGATGAACTACTACTTGAATGATCAGGAGAACCTAAAATGTGGGAGGAGCATTGCGGAAGTGCTTAGAGAAGTTGGGGCAGATATATTGGCCCTTCAAGATGTGAAGGCAGTGGAAGAGAGAGGAATGAAGCCGTTGTCTGATTTAGCTGCTGCCTTGGGCATGAAGTTTGTGTTTGCTG
Organism: Stellera chamaejasme; assembly: GCA_024586325.1. Taxonomy (NCBI): domain Eukaryota; kingdom Viridiplantae; phylum Streptophyta; class Magnoliopsida; order Malvales; family Thymelaeaceae; genus Stellera; species Stellera chamaejasme. The sequence continues at coordinate 37,184,417 of CM044984.1, forward strand.
AGAGCTGGGCACCAGAATATGGGAATGCTATCTTGTCTAAATGGCCCATAAAGAAATGGATGGTTCAGAAAATCTCCGATGATGATGACTTTAGGTTTCGATTCTTTCTTCCCCATTCACTTTTTTTGTTTTTCATTTTTTTTTCTTTTGAAGTTGAAACTGACAACTGCTCCTTTTGCAAGAACAGAAATGTGCTTAAGGCTACAATAGATGTTCCATGGGCAGGAGAGGTGAACTTTTACTGCACTCAACTTGACCATTTGGATGAAACATGGAGAATGAAACAGATAAGGGCTATACTTGAATCAAGCAATTCTTCCCACATACTGTTGGGAGGTTTGAACTCCTTGGACGGCTCAGATTACTCACCAGAAAGATGGACAGACATTGTTAAGGTTATTCTGGATCATGTTTATCTAGCTATAACACAATTGGATGGTTTCCACTTTCCACTAACAATGTCATAAACATGTTTCATGACGTTTCAGTACTATGAAGACATAGGAAAGCCAACTCCAAGGGTTCAAGTCATGAGTTTTCTGAAGGCAAAAGAGTACTCAGATGCCAAGGACTATGCAGGGGAATGTGAACCTGTTGTCATCATAGCCAAAGGCCAAAGTACTTCATCTTTTCACCAACAGTTTCCTTTCTTATTTCCAACTGCAGGAACTAACTAAACATGTGAAATTCTGTCCTCTTTTGCAGATGTTCAAGGGACCTGCAAGTATGGAACAAGAGTGGACTATGTTTTGACATCTCCACATGCCCCCTATAAGTTTGTCCCTGGATCGTACTCGGTTGCTTCATCCAAGGGCACTTCAGACCACCATATTGTCAAGGTTGATGTAGTGAAGCAGGAAGATGTGAGGAGGTTTCAGAAACAGAACCATAGGGTTGTCCAGTTATCGAACTCAGGCTGTTCTCCAGGCATATTTTTAAGATGAATCCTTGAACATTCTGTTTCACTTTTTCATTTTGTCTATTCTTGATCATTTACTATAAATTTCTAACCTTGGTTGAACTTGGATCAGTATATAATGAAATGCATGTAAGTAATTGCCCTACTGGTTTCATTTTCTGAGGTCACATTAGGAATATATGACCGAATTTAATGTATTAATTGAGATTTAATTCTGTGATGTTGGAAAATCAAAGCATAGATTGGTACTCTCTCTCTTTCTTTCTTTTTTTTTTTTTTTTCTGTTTTTCCCCTCAAAATTCTTCTTTCATTTTGACCATGAAGCTGGATCTGGAAAAAGGTTTTCTTCTCATAAGTCCTTGGTTGGTGAATCAACTTACCTTCCAAATTGAAAATGAAAAGCACAGAATGCCTAACCTAATGACTGAACAGAAGTTTGCTGAAGACTAAGAATGTACCTGAATTCTTTTAGCACTGAATTATAAGAATATCTTAATACTGCTTCCTTTGAAGTTTGGACTTGAACCAATTGAAAAATGAAGAAAAGAAAGTCGAAATGAACCGTAAGTCAGCTTGCCAGGTTGGCATAAAGCTCTCAGCTTTAATGATTAAGACTGTTAGCAAAGATTAAATGTTAAAAAAAAAAACACACAAATCAACATTCAAATAACCTAAGAATGAATTTTGCTAAAAGTATTTAAGAATTTCTGATCTATCTATTTCTCACTTAATCATCATTCATTCATATTTTACCACCTCATTTATCACATCATGAAGGAAAAAAATGTGTACATTTTTAGTAACCGAAGTCATTTTCCTTCTCTTTGACATTCTCCTGACCCTAATTAATGACTTTGAACTCACGTTTTACTTTTTGGGATGTTCATTCAAACGACCATGTGACCTTAAAATGTAGAATAGATATAGTATAGAATGAAAGAAGTACCATTTGAAAAGGAGTCCAAATTTGTATCCCATTTTTTCATGTCCCCTGCATGTCCTTAACTATATTTTATTAACACTGTCAATTGTTTCATTCAAAATATAACAGATTAACGAACATTATTAATAAAATACATCGACAAACAGGAAAAAAAGGGACAACAGATATAAATTCAGAAGAAGTCTAAATCTGTTATCCCATTTTCCCTTCTTAACTGATCTACTTATTTGACTTGAAGTGGATACTAAGGGCGTAAGGACTTAAGAGTTGTATAGTAAACTAGATATTTAAGACAAAAAAAAAAGATATTTAAGACCAGCAATTATTTAGTGATGGATAAATTGATGATAAAAAAAATTATTCAAATACATGTATCATTATTTTGTGGGGTATATATATTGAGAGAAAATATTATACGGAGTATTTGGTGAAAAAGCCAATCAAACATTAAAGGTACAACCGTATAAAGTGCCATACAAATAAAACACGCCCAAGTTTCGGCCCAAATCTACTAAGTGAGCCAGCCTAGAAATGAGCGAATAGGCGCTGGGCTATAATTTCTGAAAATACTATTTCTGTCCTATAATCATAGATTTAATTTGGTTTAGAGATAAATTAATACTGAAAGACTTGACAGTAATAAAATGAAATAGTCATATAAAAACAATATTTTTTTAATGAGAATGGAAATTAAGGGTTGTCGGGTAAAATAAAAGTAGAAAATTTCCCTAAAAGAAAGTATGTTTCACTTTCGATTTTTACCGGACATCCTAAATAGAATTATAGAAATACACATAAATTTTCATGCAACAGAATTAATATTAACTAAATCATCGCTAATCAAAATACATATGAGGTTCATTTTGCTTCTTTATTTTAAAGAAATGTTTATTGAAACATAATATTTTATTACTGTAATAAATGTAGGATTCTCCAAAATGAGAAAGTTGTTGGAATTAAAGTAAAAATGATTTTAAAAAAATGACTTTTACTTACTCATTTTAAAGAAGATTTTGAAAAAACTGTTAAAGATGCTATTATAAGCATGTCCTTGAGCATCAGCATAAATAAAAATATGGTTCCTCCTAATGAATAATGATGGCGATTAATTAATTGGGTATATAAAATATCCTGAACCAGCAACGATGGATACATTTACTTGTAAAGAGATCGACTTAAGAGTGAGGTAAATATACGTACACGCCATGATGAATAAAAGGCATCCATCATAGATAGATTTGCCACATCAAACAATGTACTATAAGATACATTAATTTTCATGTATGATCAAATCATTTTTTTTCTTTCATGTACAATCAAATCATGTACAATCAACAATCATGTATTGTCGTTTTGCATCAAAAGAAAAAGATATATGGTATTGTTAGAATCCATAAAATTGTTATATTTGAAATTTTTTGATAAATTAGCCCTCGGACTTGCATTTGTTAATGACCTCGTCCTTGAACTTCCTACAATTACCAAAAAAAAATAGTTTATAAAATTTACACATTTAATCGCTAAAGTTTTTAAAAATTTTTAAAAAATTCTGAACTTTTGTGCATTTTTACAAAGTGGTCCTAATAGAATAATAAAATTCTCCAACCAAATACGAGATTCTTATAATAATTATTTTTAACTATAAGTTGTAGCCAAAGATTATCCTAATTTAAAGACTTTCAATTGGATAATTTTCGCTTACGACCTTTTGGACAAATTACAATTTTTTTAAGGGGAAATGGTTAATATTATTAATCCAATGGAATCATAATACAAACCCGAGCCAACAAAGTAGTAAAGAAAGAAAACACATGAAACGAAACACCTCACGTAGGAGAAAGAAAGTAAACTAAGCAAAGCAAACAAATAACCAAGAGTAGCAAAACAAAATAGCAACTACGGGCACTGCAGACAGTAAACATCTATACAGCTAAAGCTGATGGCCTAAGATGTTGAGTGTGGTATGAGAGAGAGAGGCCAATGAATGCCCACTCCAACAGTCAGGTGCTCCATCGATCTGACGATTAACAAAAATCTTCCACACGTAAGGACGACCGCCACACTGGTTCGGAAACAAGACCTACACCAGATAAAAACAACAATAGCTGAGAACAATTCATCTCCTATCGCACTGGCTTGAGTTATCATTGAAGTTCCAGATCCTTGATAACATTGAGGGCTCAATTTCAACAACACCAAAACTATCCGAGAAAACCCACCACCCAAACAGCTCTCAGAGTGATCATTCATAGCGCTAGGCAGGACGAGTCCTCGCTTAGTCCTGCCATTAACAAAAAAACCATTGATAATTGTGCATTATCGGTATATATTTGCCCTCATTTCACGTGCTTTATCGATAATTATGCTAGTACTTAGTGTGGGCGCAAGCATTTTTGCAGGTATTCGGTGTCGGATGTCAAAAGGGATGATTCTGTGTAAAAAGGGCCATGAAGAGAAAGCTGATGACCAAATTGCAAAATCTGGAAAGTTTAAGGAATGGTGAAGAAAATGGTCCGGGCGAAGCTCCAAGCGGCCCATCACCTCAGCCCAGGCGGTCGCTCGAGCCAGTATCCGAGGAGGTTCAGGGGCCCAAGCGGAGGTCCAGGCGGTCCCTTTCCTCAAGCCACGCGGTCGCCTGGACACAGTTTTCAGGAATGGTCCACTCTTCTTTTCTCCAAAAAATGAGGCTTTAAAAGGCCTTTTTTTCACATCTCTTCGCAACTCTTCACTTTTAGAGTTCCTCTTGAACCCATCTAGGGTTCTTGAGCTCTCATTTCTCCTCCATCTTTATTTTCTACGAATTTGAGGACTTTTATGAAGGATTGAAGACTTGATTTCTACTCTCTAGCTTCTTCCTTTCTCTTCATCTCTTACTTTCATTTTTGTTCATTATTGTGAATAGGTTGAGTTTTGATAAGTTCATCATCCCCACAGTTGGTTAGCATGTTGTTGTGTTGCTAGATGAATTATAGTTGTTTGGTTGTTGATTATGCATGATTAGTAGCATTTTCTTGGGCTTAAGGAAGGTGGAGGTAGAGTAGAAGGCCAACTACTCTACCATGCATACCAAGTGTTCGATGAAATGCTTGAGAGAACATTTTGTTGAATTGACCAAAGAAAATTGGCTAGATACTCTAGGATTATTTGAGAAGATAGTCTAGGGTGTTAGGAGACATCAATTGGCTAAACTTAATGCCTTTATAGTTGATGCAAGTGAAGAGATTCTACTTGGTCTTCTATGAAGAGGATGGTTCTAACTTAGGAGGTTAGAATTTTTTAATTATCCAGCTCCTCTAACTTGTCATAAATCACAACCAAACACTTCATCTAGTAGCCTTAACTCTAATCAACCCTAAGGAACATTTATTTTTCATAATTGTTTGTTGCATTGCATCCTAGTTTTATTTGCATTAGTGATAGAAGTAGACTTAGTTAATTTAGATTTATCTTTATCATCCATCTTATCACTTGTCATCTAAATCCAAAAACACCAAAAATATTGCATCTAACTAAACTTCATAAATTGCACTACAATCTCTTGGGTTCGACCCCACTCATCCTACTACAATTGTATGACATGAAAAAGAGGAAACAAAGTCCACTTGAGGCAAAAGAAACCCAAACGGCTAGGAGATGAACAAATTACATTTTTATATGCCATAAAATTTAATTTTATTTCAAGAAGTCATTTACATATTCTCGCTCATGCTTGCGAGCAATCAAGTGCAAGGATGGGTTACATTTTTTTTGAATCGGAAACTTTATCATTAAAGAATGGAAAGCCCCCTCCAAGATGGAGGTGGCCAACACATCAAAACAAGGGAAGAAGAAGAAGAAGAAGAAGAAATACATAATAATCAAACAAGCAGGGACAAGAGATTGCGACACACAAGGTTGCAATGGAACTTGTTCCTGACAAAAGGAAAAGTAAAACTATGAACCAGATCAGATTGCAGCTAGTCGATTTACAACCCAATCCAGCCGATCCAAATATTGGAAACCCACAAAGAGCAAGCCATTAGATCGAGTCTAGAAAGTTACTCCAATGATTGGAAACCCACGCCATGACTAGGCAGATCGCATGCCAAACCTGATCCTGATCCCGTGTGAGATTGCGCTTGTGAATAAGCTGTAAGACATCATCCGTATCAATTTTGAGGAAAGGACCCATTTGACACCACCTGTAGACTAATTGTCAAGTTGCAGATGCGAATGGACATCTCACTAGATAATGACAGGAGGTTTCCAGATTAGCATCACATCTAGGACAACCAGTAGAAGGCAGCTGCACTCCTCGGAGAATAAGTTGATCTTGGGATGGCAGGCAATCCATCATGGCTCTCCAGCAGAAAATGTTGACTTTTCGAGGTAGCCAACTGATCCAAGGGGCGTTTATCATCAAACCTGAGAATTCCAACCTTTGAACATCGACCTCTGAAGAAAGAAGAGATACCGAGAATTCGCCTAAAGGGTGAAGTAAGCAGACCCAAGAGTCGGGGAGAACCTGCAAGGATGAATTACAATACAAAATAGTACCTCCTCTCATCCAAGAAAGATGATATAATTTCGGTTTTTCTTTTTTGGTGGGTAGGCCGGACAATTTCTGGCCTCCTCGCACTCATGAGAAATATGGTCAATTTATTTAAGTAAACTTAATTAATTTAATCCAAGTCCACGAACTAGCTAGCTAGTGTGACTGTGTCGATCGTTGTTTCTTGACAACATATTTAATTAAACAATTGGATGATCAATTAATTAAGTATGATCATAAGCATGGTTCAATTACATGCAATTTTAATAATTAGGCATAAGTATAAGCAAGTCTTAGAAGTCTTCCTATACTTTTGGCCACAAGCAACCGGAGAGTAAATTGTACCATCTATACTTAAATTATACTAATTATTGCAAATCTATATTCGAACAAACTTTTGTTGCAAAAGTGACACTAAACTATGAGTACGTTGTAAATCTGTACATGCGGTTTAACTTTCGTTAAAAGTTAACTGAAATTATGGTTAAAATGCTCAAATTGATCCCAAAGGTTTTTTAAATTTGTTGAACACCCCTATAGCTTTATACTTTTACATCTTGAGTCATTATTCTTAATTACGTGTGTATGATTTCAAATAATCTTTCCAAATCAATAATATTAAATATAAATTGGGTCTAAAATATCCAAAAAATTATCAAATAAGAAAAATAATAATATTATTTTCTTTAGGACATTTTGTAAAAATTAAATTTTTAGATACTTCAATCATTAATTAAATTATGCATGCAAATTACTTGGAAATTTATACCAAAATGTTAAGAAACAAAATTCATAAACTATAAATGATAAATATAATGTATAATTTAAAATAAATTAAATATCATTGTGGAATATTTTTTACATTACCTAAATACTACCTCCGTCCCTGAATAATTATCCCGTTTTACTTTATTGTTACAAGGTTCATTGTTTGACTCAAATTTTAACAAAGATAAATATTTTTAAAAAATTCAAAAAAAAATATATATTTGCAAAATTTAGATTGAAAATATGAGACACCCATGAAATATTTAATTTTCTATATGTCTAAACAGTCATGAAAAAAATCATAGATTAAATACTGTGAAACTGTCAAAACAAATGGGACAATTATTGAGGGACGTAGAGAGTATTTAATTATAGCTATTGTGGATTTTTTAGAAAATTAATACTCATTCTTACATTTATTATTATTGATACCGTTTTAAAATTTTGTTATTAGATATTTTTTTTTGGATATTTTAGACTCAATAAATAATTATTATTCACGATTTGGAAATATTATTTGAAACAATATACACGTAAACAAGAATAATGACCCAAAAAGAAAAATTATAAAGCTAGAGGGGTCTTTAACACATTTCAAAAATTCTGAGCCAATTTCAGCATTTTAACTATAATTTCTGTTAAATTTTAACGGAGTTAAATCGTGGGTATAGATTTGTAGCGTACTCATACTTTAAGCCACTTTTGAGATGAAATTTTGTACAAGTATAGATTTGAAACATGAGGTGTATTTTAGGTATAAATAGTGCAATTTACTCAGCAGCCGGATCTACTCACTCCACATTACTTGTTACTAGGCCACCATTGCTAATTTCCTAATTAAACATTACAAAGAGTAGTATTTTTCTTTTCATTTTTCAAAAACTCAAAGTGTTTATCAATTTCACTTAATTTCCACACGATATGTCGATCTGAATCCTCCTCTAAACCTCTAGTTAACAATACTTGGTAATATATATATATATATATATATATATATATATATATATATATATATATATATATATCTTACTATATACAATATACCGATACGGTTGCATTTAATTTCATTTGTTGATCAAATATTATAAAATGTTGATTAGACTTCACGAGATAATGATTGTAATGTACATTATCAATTTCAGATACTATTCTTGTTTTAGTGTCATTAATATAATAATTTGTTGATCATATCCTAGTTCAATGCCCTTGCTCGCAGGAAACTGGAAAGCAATAGCAGGATGGTGCAACACTCGAGTGATTGGTCTCTTGGAGGTCGTCAACGTTGTGGGGAAGATTTCATTGCCTGTGTCCCCTCAAAAGCCTCTCGGGTATGGCAAGGTGTTGTTTATGTCACCGCGTGGTCTCGTGGAAAGCCCGCAATGGTGTGGTCATGCGTAACCTTCCTTGGAGTGCGTCGAGAATTTTCGCAGAAATTCGGTGATGTCTTTCCTTTGGATTACTGCAGATTTCGCAATTTGCGTCTTTCCTGGTCGATTGGTCACGCCCATTTGTTAAAGGCGGCGATGGGGTGGGATAAGCTTTTAGCCTGTTTGTGTCTCTATGCCTTGGAAAGGGCTTTCAGCTTTTAGGTTTGTCTGGATGTTCTCTGCAGGTCATGTCTGTGTCCCTAAGGGTGAGACCCTTAGTCGTGTCGCCGCTGCCTGCATTCGCTATTTGTGGCGGATCCACCTTCTCGTGGGTATTCAGCCATTCTTTTAGACCTTGTTTTGATAATTCTTCTTAATAAATTTGTTTAGCCATTTTATTAATTTCAAAAAATATAATTTGTTGATCAAATGTTACAAAATATTGATCAAACTTCATGAGATGATGATCGTACAATACGTTGACCAGTTTGTGTTACTATTTCATTTTATTAATTTCATCGAGTTTGTTGATCAAATATATATTACAAGTTGGTGATTAGTCTTCATGATAATGTTGATTAAGATGCACAATTATATGTTGATAATTTTTTGTTATTGTTGTCATTTTAATTTCACAGAGTTTTTGTTGATCAATGTTATAGATGATCCATTTTCCGAAACTCGAATATAGTGAAACAAAAAAATTACCAAACACATGGCTCTCTTTCTACTCGCTTTCTTTTCTTTTGTAATTACAAAAAAATTACAAATGCGTGTCTTTTTAATCAAGATAAAATATTGTTAACAGAATCGAGAAATATGACTATGTTGAAGATCTCAAAGAAATAAAGTTACCATAAACATATTGGATTGTCTGAATATTTAATTAAGGAAGGCAAAGATGAATACATAGTTTCTATGCAAGTGACACATATTGTACTACTACCACACGCGCGCACACATATATATGAACTAGTCTTACTTGTAAGCATACATTACACAATATTATATACATATGTTTTCCATTCTGAATAATTCTAAAAACTCTGAAAAATGGAAATTAAATATCAGTAAACCTTTTTCAATTAAAAATATTACTATAAATGAAATAAATAGGAGTAGGACTATAGATGATTAAGAGATATAATTGCCCTGATAATTAATTATTTGGCATTATTATTATTATCATCATCGTTGGTGGAAGGGTAGCCAATCCCATGTCGCTTATTAGGGAAAACCATGAAAACGGTACCGGAGATGGCACCGATGACCGGCGGCAACGTCATCAACAGAACCTTCTCCGTGGCCGCTAACGACGGGTAGAAGCAACCAACCGTGTTGGTATCCAGAAGCGAGAGGACGGCGAAGACCATCAGCGACAAGAATGAATGAACGAAGTCCCCCAACCTGAGGCGGTAAAGCGAGGGGTCGACGGTGGCCGAGTTGGTGGGGTTGGGCCAGAGGCCCGTTCTGGTGGCGATACCATAGTGAACAGTACCGTCATCGTCACGGTAACTGTCGGTGAAGGAGGAGACGGCACAGGAGACGCCGCAGACGGAGATGAGGATGGCGGTGAGGATTTTGTTGAGGGGATGGCAGTGGCCGTTGTTGGTCAGAACAGGGTTGAGGAACTGGAACAAGAACACTGTTCCGGTGGGGAGGAGCTTGATCAGATTTCCGAAGCCTCTGTAGGTTTTGTCGGGGACGGAGTACTCAATTCTGTTTTTAGCCATTGTAATAAATATAGGGAAAAAAGAGAGAAGAATTGCTTGATTTGATAAAGTGATCAGCTGGGTTTGGTTATATATAGAGAGAGAGAGAGATGAGTGGAGTGGTGGGGGGTTTTGATTTAACTGATCATCATGATGATGTAGAAGATAAGGAAGGCATTAGACAGGGAAGAGAGTTGCTTCTACGTAAACTGCAGGTGTGAGGTGTGGAGAATGTGGAAAACTTTTCGGTTTTGCTTTCACTCTTCGAAATCCAAACCCAACAACAATATTTTCTCAACATTTTTGCTTCTATTATTATTACTGCATAAAGTCTGTAAACGAGTTAATTTTGGGAGCTGCTTGCCATCGGGGAATGAAACCGAACCGAACCATACCCAAGCAAGGGCTTGAATTCTGCTCCACTGGGAAAAATGCCTAATTAGTCTGAAAACTTTTAAGGTTTTCGAGATGTAGTTCTAAAACTCTTGTAAGTCGAACCGTGGGACTAAACGTCTAAGCCGTTACTGGGTTGTAGTTCTAAAACGCAAGGTGACGGACGAAATAGTGACGTAGACGACTGACGGTGTTAATTAAAAAAAACACGGACACATCATCAAAACAACGTCATTTTGATGCTTATATCAGATTTTGCCTACACCTGACCTCATCCGCAGGTAGATCTTCCGCATCTCCTCCATCACGAATGTTGTTGGGATCGCAAACGGCGACACGCAGTTGATCCTGATCCCATGCCGACACAGCTCCGCCGCCATCGATTTCACGATCCCGGCAACAACGAACTTCGACAAGCTGTATGTGTGTTGAGCTAGCCCACCCATCAACCCCGTCACGCTCGCAGTGCACAGGATCGATCCAGATCTCCGGGGAATCATCACGCGTGTTGCGTGCTTGATACCGGCGACGACGCCTCGTACGTTGACGGCCATCACGTGGTCGTATACGGAGAGGTCAAGGTTGACGATGCTGGCCGGAGTTTGGCAGGCGATTCCGGCATTGTTAAACATAATGTCGAGCTTCTGATGCATCTCCACAGCGGAAATGTCAAGTTTGCCTACACCTGACTTAGGATCAAAACGACGTCGTTTTGATGATGTGTCCGTGTTTTTTTTTAAAATTAACACCGTCAGTCGTCCACATCACTATTCCGTCCGCCAACTTGCATTTTAGGACTACAACCCAGTAATGGCTTAGACGTTTAGTCCTACGGTTCGACTTACAAGAGTTTTAGGACTACATCTCGAAAACCTTAAAAATTTTAGGACTAATTAGGCATTTTTCCCGCTACTCCACCATGTCCGACACTGCCTTGGATATACGTGCCTACTTTATAGCACGCATCACCCCAAGACCAATGAGCCTGGTCCTAGAACTACCAACCACGCTTGAGACCTACAAAATGAGTAAGCAACGAAACAGGGGTAGAAAGAGCCAAAACTACTTGTCGATCAGCGGCACCTTCTAGAACTTCCTGCTCCTCTTACTCCTCCTCTACACCCGGCTAAAAAACGATCACTTGTTGCTTAGCAGGAGGTGGGGCCGCCAACCCCTGACCAACAGGAGCAACCGGCTTCACAGGCGACGGCTCATGTGGCACAATAGGAGCCACCCTGGCTCGCACTTCTGAATCAGACCGAGAGCGAAAGCCCCAATATCGTAGCCAGTCACCAAACTGTGGATTAGCCCCTGCCATCATTGCCGGATGAAGAACAACCTGCAACAACATGATCCAACAAACCACATAAATAACAGAATTCTGGAAATTTTTCATATTGGAGGAAAAAGTCCCTCCCCTCATTATCCAGTATAGCCTTGACCATCTAGTGATGTCAACAGACACATGCACTTGGAGGGAAGGTCCATTGAACTACACTTCTCGTACCTGACCAATCTTCTGCCCGAAGAGATGTCCAATCTCCTCGGTCAACCATTCAAAGAGAAAATCAAGAACATGGACCCAAAAGTCCGTATGGGATGAAGCAGCATTAGACAGACGATCCATACATCTTATCAAAAGCATCACCATGAGACAATTATTAAAGGACCACAGACCATGACGGAGGACTAACCTTGCATGATCCAGCGATTCGAACTCGAATCGATAACGCGTTTGAGACCAATTGAGTAGAGGCAAGACAAACTTTAAAGCGAATGACTTAGTCTGAGACACCACCGGACGAATCGAATGTGGATAGAGAATATGAGTGACAGGACTGGCGTGGATTCACCATAGTCTGAGACACCATTGGACGAATCAGCTCAACCTCCTCTCGAGACAGAGAGAGAGAGAGAGAGAGAGAGAGAGAGAGAGAAACCGGCCAAGCATTGATGGGGAGAATCCATAGAGAGCAAAATGAGCGAATCGAAGAAAATGAGAGGAAGCAGTCGGGTTGCGAAGTGAGCGACCCCGATGAGAGGACAAAGTGGCCAGTTGGAGGAGCGATGTGATCAGCGGCCGGTGACGGGAGTCTGACGACGAGAAGACATAGCGGACGGCTGGAGAAACAACTTGCACACCAAATTGGCGGCGGTAACCCTAAGGGAACACAAAGATCCAATTCAATTATTGATTTCACAACACTTTATTTAGAGATTATGTATCGGGGTATATGAGTCCGTTTATTTACCACATATATCGAAAAACACCTATCTAATCTACTACTAACTAATTACTCTAACTAACTAACCTAATAAACTAAAGGACTAAAATACTCTTCTAAGTAAAAATGGGCTTTACACCACCGTCGTCGCCGCTGCTACAACTGTCGTCAACACTACCGCCAACGCCGCCATCCCCGCTGTCGTCGACAGCTCATTTATGCTAACAATAAAAGTGTATACCAATTTATCAGAAACTAACTGTCTACTAATTTATCCAAAACTGTCTACATCGATCAAAGCATAACAATATATAAACTCAAATTTTATAAATATCACTAAATAAATTTGTAGCATATCACATCAAAAGCACTCATAGTTAGCCAAAATGAGAAGAAAAAAATGTTTGCTCTCTCAGCCACTCAGCTCTTTCTAGATGGAGACTACTATGCAAACATAAATGAGACAACACTGAACCATTGACAACACTCAAGTTAACCAAAATGATAATCAAAATGTTTGCACATACACTCAGCTACTCAGATCTTCCTAGATGAAAACTACCATAATTAAAGTCTATACTGTCTATCATATAAGTCTAAAGTGTACAAATGAAACTTAAATACTGTCCAAAGTAAAATGCAAACATAAATGAGACAAACAATGAACCATTGACAACACATGTAAAGTAGAAATGGTGTTTCAATTTCACCTACAAGCAAACAATGAACCAAAATTACACCGTCACGAAACAGAGACGAACAAAGAAGCTGAAGCGATCGGAAATCCATGACTTCGATATGAATCTGCGTGAACTGACTATAATATTATATAATTCCCTCTTTTTAAGGTTTAATTACTTGGTTTACCACTAACTTTTAAAAAATTCAGATAGATTCCGAATGTTTTTGTCATTTTTCCATTTTTTTTATTTTAAGGTTTAATTACTTTATTTATCATAATTGTTTTAAAAAAAATCAAATAGGGATCTAAAATTTTCAATTTTTTCAGTTTAAGGTTTAATTACTTTATTTACTAAAAAATTTAAACCTTTTTCGAATAGACATCTAAAATTTCTTAGTCATATAATTTTATCATATCTTCCTCTTTTAATGTAGGTGATCCGAAAGTATGAAAATTCTATGCGTGAACGAACTATAATATTATATAATTCCCTCTTTTTTAGGTTTAATTACTTGGTTTACCACTAACTTTTAAAAACAACTCGGATAGATTTTTAAAGTTTTTTACTCATATAATTATATCATAACTTCCTCTTTTAATGTTATTGGTCTCAAAGTCAGCGTGAACCAATTATAACTTCATATGATTTCCATTTTTTTGCTTTAATTTTAGGCTTAATTACTTGGTTTACCACCAATTTTTAAACATTTTCGGATGCACGCATGAATTTTCTCACTCATATAATTTATTATATCTTCATATTTTAATGTGGGTGGTTTGAAAGTTGTGGTGAACTAATTATAACATATCATTTTCGTTTTTTTCGCTTAGTTATAGGTTTAACACCTTTGTTTACCGCCAAATTTTAAGATTCTTCAGATAGATCTCGAAGTTTCTCACCTATATATTTTTTTCATATATTCCTCTTTTAATGTGAGTGGTCAGAAAATTGAACAATAATATGCGTGTCTTATTATAATTTTATATAATTTCCAAAAAATTATTGTGTATGAACAGTATTTACCTAATGAGATTTTGTCATTTCAATAAAATTCATTATGATTTTTTTATTTAAATTGTTTAAAGAAATATTTAACTCCTTCGACTTTTAAATTTTACGCTTTTACACATTGGTCTTTGGTCAATGTAGAAAAATTTAGGCCTAAAATTATTCTTTTATCTGTAATGCATTGTCTACTTTTTTTCTTTTTATATTCTCTTTCCTACTTGCTTTTAGTTCATATTTTCTTCAACTTTTTTAAACTTATTCAAAATTCTAACTCGCTTGCTTATTTAATTTCATTTTTATTTTATAGTCTACACCAACAATATTTCTCACTCATATGATTTTGCATTTTTTTTCATCTTTTCACATGAATGGCACCAACAATATTTCTCACTCACGTGAATGGAAATAAAGTATATGTATGGATTACAATTTAGTCTAATATACTCCATTTCATTTTTTATCGTATTTATCTAAATTTGTTACCTTTTATTTTTTACTTATAATTGTCAACGAAATTTATTACTCATACGATTTTACATTTTCTCCCTCTTTTCACATGGATATCGTGAATGTAAAGAAATTAATGTGTGGTCTACAATTTATTCTCATACTCCCTCCGTCCCTAAAAGGAATTTCCCATTTTTTTTTACCGTTTTACGGTAATTAATCTATGATTTTTTCATGAATTGTTAGATATTTAAAACTAAAAAAATCCATATGCATAATTTGAAATCTAACTTTTTCCTATTTTTTCACTATTTATCTTTATACAAAATTGAGTCAAACACTAAACCTTGAAACATAAAATTCAAAGTGTATATTTTATTTCACCTTTTAGTCATATTTATCAAAATTTATTGTTTTTTACATTTTTTTGTTACAGTTGTTAAAAAAACTCTCTTCCATTTGACTTTTATTTTTTTACCTTTTACGCATTGAGTCCTGAAGTTTTGACATTAATAGTTTTTATCTAGAATAATTGTTTACTTTCTCATTTTATTTTAGGCTTTATTATCAATTACTCCCCTGAACTATTGTAACTCGCTGACTTTAGTCCCTGGACTACAAAACGTGCTAACTCAATCCCTGTACTATGACATTTGCGGCGATTTAGTCCCTGCACTCAGTAATACGTTCACGTTCGCGCACGTGTTGCTGACTTCCGTAACAGACGTCAGTAAGATAACGTATATGAAGGGTAAAAGGGATAATGGCCAAAAAGAGGCTTGACTCAAGTAAGTCTTCTGCTCGAATCTCCTTCTCCAGAGCAGAAACTGTCTAGAAGAGAAGGAGTCGAGATTCGACCACAAACAAGCGACCCTACCACGTTAAAAAGGCTCGAGATTCGCCATTTCTGGGACCGCACTTCTGCTTGTCGTCTTCACGTTTCAAGGAAACGTATTGTACCTTTTCTTTGTTTAGGGTTTTTTATTGAGTTCGCTTTTTCTTGATTACTAGAAATATGGTTTTTTTACTGAGTTTTTTGTGTGTGTTGGTTTGTAGATGAGTGATACTTACGTCAATGGGGGCTCTACTGAAGAGGTTGAAGGGGTAAATGCTACATTTACTCAAAATGAGGGTGAAGTAGTTGAGAAAAGTGAAGAAGAAAGAGAAGAGGACTCTCATGATGAAGATGGAATAGATAAAGGTCAGAAAAGTGAAGAAGGTGAGGAGCTGAAAGAAACCGAGAGTGGAAATTCTGAGGGAGGAGAGGAGGAAGGTGAAGACACTACGTGGGGAGGAGAGGCCTCACTGCGGCCTCAGGCGCAGTTGGTCCGTGGTACCAACTGCGGCGACAGCCGCAGTGAATGCCGCGGTTGAAATGTCCGCAGTTTCGAACTCACTGTGGCGTCGGCCACGGTACATACTGCGGTCTCACTGCGGCCATGGCCGCAGTAACCGGTTTAAATAATTAAAAAAAAGTAGACGAATCTGGATGAATGTTCATCCGGATTCGTCCAATGAAACCCAGAAAATGAAGAAGAAGAAGAAGAAGAAGAAGAAGAAGAAGAAGAAGAAGAAGAAGAAGAAGAAGAAGAAGAAGAAGAAGAAGAAGAAGAAGAAGAAGAAGAAGAAGAAGAAGAAGAAGAAGAAGAAGAAGAAGAAGAAGAAGAAGAAGAAGAAAGGAAGAAGAAGAAGAAGAAGAAGAAGAAGAAGAAGAAGAAGAAGAAGAAGAAGAAGAAGAAGAAGAAGAAGAAGAAGAAGAAGAAGAAGAAGAAGAAGAAGAAGAAGAAGAAGAAGAAGAAGAAGAAGAAGAAGAAAAAGAAGAAGAAGAATTCGAAGAAGAAGAAGAAGAAACTAAAGAAGAAGAAGAAGAAGAAGAAGAAGAAGAAGAAACAGAGGAAGAACAAGGAGAAGAAGATGAAGAACGAAGAAGATGAAGAAGAATGGTGGAGTTGTGCGGCGGATGAAGAGAAATGGGAGTTAAAACCCTAAAAAAATAAATTTACTGCGGCCGTACTGCGGCCTTGGCCGCAGTAAATCTTACTGCGCAAATTTACTGCGGCCTTACTGCGGCCAAGGCCGCAGTAAATCTTACTGCACCAGCAACTGGGCCATTTACTGCGTAAATGGGCTTACTGCGGCCCAAACCGCAGTACGGGCCGCAGTAAGAAATGTCTTCCCCACGTAGTGAGAGGAGGGTGATGATAGTGGTGATGATTTGGAGGATGAGTGTGAGGAAGAGTTGGATAGCATTTGTGAACAACTGCCTCCTAACCATGATGAAGAGATCATTGAAGGAATCAATGCAGTGAGGCACTATTTCAGATCTTCAGTAAGGGGTCGGTTGAGACCTGAAGTTCGTGTTCGTGGTGCTGCTGTAAACCAAGGGAGCATAGAATCAGATGGGTCAGATACGGATGACGCAACCCTGCTGCTGAGTATGATAACTCAGACATTGGTAGTCTAGATTCAGAGATAGAGGAAGATGGAAGGAAAGTCTTGAGAAGGGTTAGAACACGTTTTCCAAGGTATGATGAGAACTGTAAAGAAGTTAGGTACTGTGTAGGTATGTGTTTCACTGATCATAAGCAGTTCAAGAGATCCCTAAAGAAGTGGTCAATACAAGAGAAGAGGGACCATACATTCAAAAAAATGAGAGGGTGAGGGTGAGGGCTGTATGTAAGGATACAAAGTGTCATTGGTTGATTTATGCTACATATGAGATTAGAAAGAACAAAAAACACTTTGTGGTGAAGACATTGTATGATAAGCATACTTGCATTCAAGTGTTCAAGATCCGAGGGATTACAACACCTTGGATTGCAGATCATTACGAGGACTTGATAATGGCACACCCAGGGATGAAAGCCAGCTTCTTGAAGAACACAATTAGGGCAGAACTACATATTGAAGTGGCACTAGATCAATGTGGTAAGGCTAGGCGTACTGTGATAAAGAAGTTAACAAGAGACGTGACTGAAGAATATAAGAGGCTACATGACTATGCAGGAGCTTTAAGGGAATCTAATCCAGGTAAGAAGAAAGTCGTTTTATGTTTAACTTGGTGTTTTAGATAATTTTGACTATGCATGTGACCTAACTTTGATTTTTCCTTTTTCTAAACTATAAGGTACAACCGTAGACATCCTAACTGAACTAGTTGATCCTGGTGAGGCACCTAGGTTTAAGAGAATGTATGTTTGCCTTGGTGCACTGAAGCAAGGGTTTAAAGAAGGTTGTAGAAACTATCTAGGCATTGATGGATGCTTCCTGAAAGGAGTGGTTAAGGGTATGCTACTGACAGCAGTTGGGAAGGATGGAAATAACCAACTGTTTCCAGTAGCATGGTGCATGGTTGAGAGTGAAAATGAGGACAGTTGGACATGGTTTCTTGAACATTTTGGAAATGATATTAAAGTTAGAACTGGAAGTGGATGGTGTTTTATGTCTGACCAACAGAGGGTAAGAGTTTACTGAATATTTTCAATTAGTTATCTTTTATGTCATATGTACAATATTGACACACTAACTGATTCACTCATTGTAATTGTAGGGCCTGCACAATGCTTTAACATTTCTGTTTCCTTTGGCTGAAATCCGATTGTGTGCAAGGCACATATATGCTAATTGGTACTCAAACTTTAAAGGTGAGCATCGTAAGATAGCTTTCTATACTGTAGCTAAAGCCAGTAATGAGTTCCAGCTAGAGAAAAGATTAGAGGAGCTTGAAGAACTAGCTGAAGGTTCTAGAGCAGCAATTGAGAGGGTAGATTTGAGAAGTTGGTGGAGAGCATATTTCAGAGAATCAACCAAATGTGATAGTGTTGATAACAATAGCACTGAGGCTTTTAATTTTGTCCTTATAGCTGCTAGGGGAAAGCCTATCATCATCATGTTGGAAGAGATTAAAGTATACTGCATGGAAAGAATAGCAGCTAGGAGAGCATTTGTGAAAAATGGAGAGTTGGTTATGGGCATAACATTAGAGAACTTATTGGTGAGAACACGGGTAAGAGTTTTAAATGGATTTGTAAATGGAATGGTGATGATGGTTATCAGATTAAATGTGGTCAAACACAACACACATTGAAGTTGGGATCCAAATTCTGTAGCTGCAGAGGATGGGGTGTATCAGGCATACCTTGTTATTGCAACAATCATGGCGAGAGGAGAAGACCCTTACAACTACATTGATGACTGGTATGGGGTGGAAAAGTTTCAGAATGCATACAAGTATGCAATTCAACCAATGCCCAGTGATGAGTTTTGGAGAGATTATGGTTTAGGACCCATTGGAACTCCAAAATTCAGGATAATGCCTGGAAAACCAAAAGTATCTAGGATTAAAAAAAAGGGAGAACCAGTCAAGGGAAAACATAAACTATCACGCCATGGTCGAGTGATGCATTGCACTCTCTGTGGGACTGATCAACATAACGCAAGGAAATGTCCACAAAAAGATGTAAGTAGTGTTAATATATTACATTTTCAGTTTCTATGACATAACTGATTGATTTTTTTGTTTTAGTCTGCTGCAAACATCAAGCAGAAAGGGAAAGGAAAGTAGAAATCTTCAGGGGAAGGGAAGGCCACAACAGCTCCCGACTTGAAGAGGCATAAGAGTGCTGCAAAAGGAAAATAATGGCAGCAACCCATCACAACCAATTGACCTTTAGTACTCTGGTTCATTGCTAGGAATGAATGACTCTTTAGGGCTCTTTTTGATGTAGACCTAGATTGGAATGAATACTCTGTTTGATGTGAACATGAAACATACTATGTTTTTGATAGAAACTTCTGCACGAAGTAAAACTCCAGCAGCAATGTGGCATTTAGTGTTACAGCAAGTGGCATTGTTTCTTCAGCAGCAATGTGGACCAATCCATACTGCATTTGTGAAATTCATTTGCAAGCGATCTGTTAGTGCTTTCATTTACCAAATTTATAGTGTTACAGCAAGTGACACACAATGCCTGCCACAAAAGGCACTGATATTCTGTTTGATACTAACACGCATTTACTAATGCATACTCTATTTGATACTAACACGCATTTACTAATGACATTGCTTCAACTTTCTAGCCACCAGTAGCCTGTATAAGAAGCGATCAATGGCATTGCTTTAGCTTTCTAGCCCCATAAATCAATGATCCGAGAAGAGTACAAAGGCATTGCAACTCTAGATTGGACCGAAAACAAAACCTTCCCTGAAGCAATCTGTTTTGATGTAGCAACTGATTTGATGTATCAACTGATTTGAACATGAAACATAGATCACTTTGAGTTTAATTTGACACCAGATAGATAGCAACAACAATTGTCTTTCATTGATAAACCATCATTTGGTACATTTTCCACCACCCATCAGCCAAATATTGATAGCTACAAATACAACAACCACACTAAATAACAGCTTTGGGATTAAGCAAGGAACGCCTCTGGTCTCATGAACAGGCAGCTGCAATGGCTTCAACTCATCTTGCCTCTGAACCGTGCTTTGCAGCAACTCCAACTCAAGGCTTCTGTCCTTCGCAATCAGCCTTCTAATCACCTCTTGTGACCGCTTGGTGAACGGCTCATCAATCCACTGAAAGAAACATGTAGGATTCCTCTGCAAACAAGTAGCACAGAGAGATTGGAAGAAGTGCACCCTAACCCAACTATAACAACTCAACCGAAAACCTTACTTACTTTGTAGTTTCTACAACGAAAAAACCTCATTCCACAGTTACCAGTATCCCTTTTCGCCTCTGCCATGAATGTCGGTAACCCACATTTACAGATCGGGTTACCACCGAAAAACTCCACCACCTCTTCATCTCTCCCCATGCTTCCATCAAATCCTCGATAAGCTGAAGATTCGCCACTCAATGTACTCGATTTCATGACTCAACACTACACCAATGGATTGAGCTCTAGAGGTGTGATGAATGGCGAAGAATCGATCTAGGGTTCTTTAAACGAAATTGGGGAAATTGGGAAATTGGGTGCATGCGTTTCGGTCTCAAGGAATGGGGGATTATAACAAATCCTTCACTGTTTCGTCAATACGTTAAATCCAAGTCAACACTAACATTAGATAACTGCAGGGACTAAACCGCTTAACTATCTATAGTATAGGGACTGAGTTAGCACGTTTTGTAGTTCAGAGACTAAACTAAGTGAGTCATCATAATTCAGGGGAGTAATTGATAATAAAGCCTTTTATTTTATGAAGATAAACCAATATCTATAACCCATTTTTTTTTATGTTACAGCCTTATTGATTTTTTATAAATTTTGTGATTTACTTCATGAAGGGTGGAAAATTAAATCCCTGTTTCGGTACAAAATACAAATTAAATCCCTTTTTGTTATCCGGGCAGGGAAAACACTCAAACAGAGAAGTACTGTAGAGAGCTGAAAACTTGAATTGAGCAGAACAAGTATGGCTTCTCCTCATTCGCTGGCGGCGGCGACGACGGCGACCTCCGCTCTTCCTCATCATCCCGTTCGTTCTACCTCTCTCCATTCATTCTTACCACTTCTTTTCATATTCATGACAACCAACTAAGAATTTTTCTTTCTTGTTTTGTTTGGGTTTGAAGTCTAAGGTAAGAGGAAGGTCTAGCACCTCCTCTCGGATTCGTTCATCTACCGTCGCTTACTATGGGCTGAAGACGCCACCTTATAAGCTTGTGAGTCAGTCAGTTTCCTCCTTCCTCTTCCATACTTAAGAACGAAACGCCCATCTTATCTAACAAAACCCAAATCGCTCATCAACCTACCCTTGTTAAATCAACATTTCTCTGTTGAAACTGTGAAGAATTACGGAAGTTAGAGTGGAAAACAGGTATCTTTGGTGAAAAGTAGTTTAGTTGCAGGGGGGGGGGGTGTGGAGAAAGTTTTGATGACTTGGGGGATCTCATGTTATTTGGGATTTTAGACTTCAAAAGAAGCCCTGCGAACATCAAGTATATTTATTATTGGTTTCCGTTATTATTCCCACTTTAACAATTACTCCTATGAGTAAAACCATATATGAATTTGTGCTTATAACTTGATTCCCCGCCTTAACAATTATAGACATCGACCCATTAGTTTGTGCTTTTCAGGATGCATTAGAACCATATATGAGTAAAAGGACATTGGAGATCCACTGGGGTGTGCATCATCGCAGCTACGTTGATGGCCTTAATGAACAACTCAGGAAGAGTGATATACTCTATGGATACACATTGGATGAACTCGTCAAAGCAACTTACAACAGCGGCAACCCCTTACCAGAATTCAACAATGCCGCACAGGTAACGAAGCTAAAACATCCACTCATGACTGTTCTTGCAACCACGCTAATGAAGTTCATTTTAATTATACCGGTGGAGTGTTTCATCTGTAGACAGATTGCCTTTATCGTAATTTTCTTGAAGAAGTTTTTTTGTTTTAAACAATAATTTGAGCACCATCTGTACTTGTACAATTAATTGCCTTGTGATACCTTAATAATACTTATTCAGGTTTTATCATGTGCTGTATGTGGCCTCGCATCCATCTAAGGTTTTAAGAGTATATTGTTCTTACAAGCTGAGAGGATTCCTTTTAAGTGCAGCCTATAGGAAATCCTTGGTGGTCATGTATTCATATGAATTATACCTTTCCAACATGTACCAGGGAGCTTTTAGTGTCTAGATACAATTGAAACTTATATTTTCAGGTATATGGTTCTATGACATATGTAGTTATTCATCATCATCATCATCATCATCATCATCATACTGCATCTTAATCCCAACTTTTTTTAGGTGGGCGGCATTAAGATTTGTTAACACTATATATTCATGCAAAATGCCTGCTGACAAAATTTATGCTGGATGTCTTCCTATTGCAACTTTCATACGAAGAAATAATTTGATAAATTTCCAAAACCATTTTCATTAAAAGTTTTCACCACTTGCATGGAAAATATTATGAGACTGTGATGAGTTGGGATAGATGTTAGTGTCCTGACCATTGTAAGGTTAATATCTTGACACGTATGGTTATCATTTATAAATGATTTTCGCAGGTCTGGAATCACGACTTCTTTTGGGAATCCATGCAACCTGGAGGTGGGGACATGCCCAAACTTGGTGTCCTTCAACAGATTGAAAAGGATTTTGGTTCCTTTACAAATTTCAGAGAGAAATTTGTGGAAGCGGCAGTTACTCTATTCGGCTCTGGCTGGGTTTGGCTAGTCTGTGAGTGTCAGCTAATTGCTCATATTTTATGGATATGCAATTCTTGTATCAGAATCCACACAATGTTTGAGGAGTTATAGCAGTATTAAAAAGTGAAATGACAATTGAGGATTAAAAACTCTCTACTATAGTGGTGTACAATAGCATGAGAGTTCTGTTTCCAGCAATGCCTGTAGGTGAATGAACTTATGTCTTCTAATTACTTGTATTCTAGGTGCTTTTTCTTCCTTTGTGAATAGTTACTTCCTTAACTCCATTCCATGCTTTACAGTGAAGAGGGAAGAGAAATGTCTTGCAGTAGTGAAGACTTCAAATGCTATCAATCCACTTGTGTGGGATGACATTGTATGTTAAAGAAGTAACTTTTTTATTGTTTAAATAGAGAAGTAGTCACTTTTTATTAGTTGTTTGCTACCTATTTTTAGTGATTTGCCATCATTTTTTCTTTGGCGCAGCCTATCCTGAATTTGGATATGTGGGAGGTATGCTTTTACTCTCCATAGAAATTTGCGTGGTCATATCTTTGTTATTGAGGGTGTGTGTTAGTTCCAAGATCTAACCGATAATTTTATGGTTGTGTTATTACCTTGATTGCAGCATGCTTATTACTTGGATTACAAGGTTTGTTTCTTTAAGCCTCACTCGACCTGACTTTGTTCAGTTGACTGCCAGCAAGCATCCATACTTCCTCACACTTGTTTCTTTTGGAACAGAATGACAAAGCAAAGTATGTGAATGTGTTCATGGACAACCTTGTTTCATGGCATGCGGCAACTGTAAGGATGATTCGAGCAGAAGCCTTTGTCAATTTAGGTGAACCCAAAATCCCAGTTGCATAAAGGTGTCTCAACTCAAGACCAGGAAGCTTTTACTCATGTTATGTTATGGGGAGGCCTGAGCTCCTCTCTCATCCTTGGGCAATATATGAATGATCGATCGAGACAAAGGCCATAGGTTTTTGTGACTCAAAAGGTCTGAACCAAATTGCAATGCTGCGAACGAGGTGTTCTTAAGAGGATGGGAATCATTTCCCAACTTTAAATTTTGCAACAGTGCGTAGAAAGTTAGGATTTTAGCTGAATTCTGAAGACTGTTTAGAGAATTTTGTGTTAAGAGGCAGGCAGGCTAGATAGAAACAAATGCTTCTTCTCTTATGATTCGTTGTTATGGTATCCTATGCCCCTCGCATTGTTGGTTTGAGTAATCTCCTCTTCTCAGTACAAAATTTCCTTCCATACAGAATCTAACTTCTTCAAGGCAAGGAAGGTAAGGAGGTTACTATCCATCCCATACAGGCTTGAGTAACCTTAATTTGTTGTAGTGAACTCTTCTAACTGAACCTCCTCCGGCTGCTTCAACGGCTTCTTTTGCTTGCCTTAACAGTAACCCTCGACACCTGCAAGAAACAATGTTCAGGCCAAACTCGCTCTTAGTTCTGAACACAGATTAGTAGTAGTAAGACTGCATCTCCTGTTTCTAGCTTTCAAATCAACAGAGTAAGAAAGGAGGATGTCTCAGAACTTGATCTTATTTGTTAATTTCAGATGCATGAGATGGGAACAACTACTTGAACCGCAAAAGGATATGAGTATGACCAGAAACAACCTATGGGAGCAACTTATTAGTCTACAGGAAAAGACCTTTAATCCTGCCTGCGACGAAAAGATACTTCTAAAAATATGAAATTTGCAATGCATATGGAAGCTTCTAAACATGCAACACAAAGAAGTAAAGTCTCTATATTACAGAGATATGAACACCAGCCTGCTAACATGGCAACTGACATGGAGTACTAGATGATCAGATAAGATGTATGCGTACCTCCAAGTGAATAGGTGGCCATTTGATTTGTTCTGCACCACGGCCCATTACCCTAACTCCATCTTTTATCTTTTTCCCCACTGTGAGACAGGCCCCACAAGCAAGTGAATATACTCCGCAAAACAATAAGGAATCATAGTACCCTGATGGTTTTCAACTTTTCATTGTAATTAATTCATGAGAATCAATCTTCCCGGCATTTATCAGTTTTCCCAAGTCCTACTGGCTGCACAAGAGAAATGAGTGTAACTCAACCAGAAGGAAAAAAAAGAGAAGCTTTTCTGTCACTTCATTTGATAGACAATTCTACATCTAATACATAGACAGGAACATAATCCTAGATGATAAAGGTATTGAAAACAGGTAAACCATGAAGATTTAAAATCAATTTGTTCTCCTTTTCGTTCTTAAATATGGCAAGCCGAAACTCTCAGTTTATCTGCTTTTTGTTCTATGGCAAGCCGAAACTCTTCCTGCACATGCCACAAAGGAGGGAGCTTGTCAAACAAAGACAGCCATATAAAACTTATCTGACAGGAGAATGAAGAAAGCAAGTAGAAAGAGTGAGAATTTACATCATACGCCACGTAACTGACACTGAAATCTGAAAACTGGAACTTCTTTTACAACATCTTTCAGAAAAAGTACAAGTTGACCCTTTTCCCCTTGTAACTCGAACTACAATGTCTAGAATCATGATTCCAGTGGGGCGAACACCAAAAATAAAAATCATATTAAAAGAATTACAACATAGGACAACCAAATGTGAATGCAAAACCTGATCGACACCGACGCACAAACTTGTAAAGAACAAAACAAACCTGCAAAGCAGCAGTAGAGGGAAAAAAATATAAGTTTCCTCGAATGTAAAAACAAACACCCATTCAAACCACTCAAAAAAAACATCAGTGAATATAGTTCAGTTACAGTGAATGTGGCTCTCAATTGAATCAAGCTGGACTTAAAAGTAATGACTTTAAAAAAAATCGTCAGAGAAGTAAGATTGGAAGAAGAAAACAGATATCAGAAGTATGTACGAGTGCAATACATCTCCAAGTTTATGAGCTCACAGTATCTGCTCTTGCCTCAGTTAAATTACTCAGTTGAACTGACCTGAGCAGCTCTAACGACATAGAAAAAATAGGGAATTGAAAGGAACATGGAAATAATACTTGCAAATACTATAGAACTTGATACCAAAGAAAATGAAAAAGATGAACAGAAAGCTAGTCATAGGCTGAATTATGTGCATAAAGCATTTTTTTCTCCATACACAAAATGTTAAGTTCAATGTACTCACTAGTTTCTGAGAGCAACATATGAATTCAGCTCCTTAATCTGCAGAAAAATTCAACTGACCTCATTATCCAATAATAAAGAACAAAATATTGAGAGTAACTTTGATTAAAGTTGCAGAATCATGAGCAACGCTACAGGGAAAGATAGACGATGATTTTGAAAGCCACAGTTGGAACCTTGCAACATGAAATCAGAAACAGCACCAGATACCAGTAGTAATTCTTAATCAATTGCAATTTGACATCTTATAAGCTTGTTCCCACCAAAGACAAGAGGCATTATTGTATTTTTTTGTACATAAAGCAGCACTTGAACTGGCTTGATTACCACAGAAACAGGTAATGTCCTCATTGATTGATCAAGTTATATTCACTTGCATTTGAAATAGCATATGTGGTAAGTACACTGCAATCATGCTACAGATCCCCATCCACCACCACCAGGTGTTAATATCTGAAGAATCTCCCCTGCCTGCACCTCTATGGTATTCTTCCCTCCAATGTAGATGATCCTTTTATCTTTAGTGATCAGGTAGTTAGCTCCACGTGCACCAGTTTTCCCTCCTTTTAACCCTCTTGGTGCATGCACTCGTCTCTCTGAAAGAATGCTAACAACAACAGGGCACCTGAATTCAATTTCTCTCTCAAGTCCGTCACCCCCTCGGTGAAGGCCAACTCCCCCACTGTTCTCTCTGATTCCAAATTTGTGCAGAAGAACGGGATACCTCTGCTCAAAAATTTCAGGATCAGTCATCCGTGTGTTGGTCATATGGCACTGAACTCCACTCGTTCCATCCCAGGATGGACCAGCCCCACTTCCACCTCCTATTGTTTCATAGTAACCAAAGCTGTTGTCACCAAAGGTAAGATTGTTCATGCATCCCTGAGAACAAGCACATGCCTGAAAGGCAGTCAGTATGACATCAGTTATTCTTTGGGATGTGAGAACATTGCCTCCCACTACAGCTGCTTTGTCACTCGGAGAGAGAAATGAGCCAACTGGAACATTGATTTTAACTGGAGCCAAGCAACCTTGATTTAGAGGAATATCAACATCCAACAAACATCGGAGGCAGTATATTACAGCAGCAGCAGTGACTGCTTCAGGAGCATTCCAATTACCATAGACTTCAGGGCTGGTTCCAGTAAAATCAAAAAACGCTTCCCCTTTCTCTGAATCAATAGTAAGCTTTAAATGAATGGTAGATCCATCATCCATGTAATCTTCCTCTTCTACTGTAACCAATTTTCCTTTTTCCAGCTCACTTGATGCAGCTGACATTCTAGCAGCCACTGACTTGAGCATCTCCCTAACTGCTCCTTCTGCGTTAAGCTGCACATAACTCATGTAAGCCTGAACTGTCGTAAGACTGTATTGCTGAATAAGCTCCTTGATCAGAGTTATTCCCCTCTGGTTTGCAGCCACTTGTGCTCGTAAATCTGACAGATTATCTTGAAGTCGTCTAGTACCTGGAACTTTGATCCCAACTTCATCAGTATTTGGAAATAGAAGCAGCTTTGTTATTCCCTCTTCTTGGAAAATTCCCTTCTCCACAAGCTTGAATGCCTTTACAGCAGCTCCTTCTTCCCATATGTTCTTCGAAAAAGGTGGCATGCTTCCAGGCGTGACACCCCCAATCTCTGCATGATGTCCTCTACTAGCAACGAAGAAAACTATTTTGCCATTATCAAAAACAGGAGTGATGACAGTTATATCAGGTAGATGGCTACCTCCTGCGGAGGGATGATTGGTGACGAGAACATCTCCTTCATTCAAATTGCATCCCCAGTACTTAAGCTGCCAACGAACAGTACTAGACATAGCTCCCAGGTGGACAGGGACATGAGGAGCATTGGCAACAAGTCCCCCATCAGGACCAAAGAGAGCACATGAGAAGTCTAGCCTTTCTTTGATATTTGTTGAGATGGAAGTTCTCTGGAGTGTCCGACCCATTTGTTCAGCTATTCCCATAAAACGATGATTGAAGATTGAGAGTTGCACAACATCTGCAACCTTTTCAGAGACCTGTGCTGTGCTAAAAATAGGTTCAATTTCAATTCTGATGTTTCCATATTTAGTTATAAAAGCTTTGCACTTGGGTTCTACAATCACAGTGCTACTTCCATTCATGATGATTGCAGGACCAGATATGACATGACCGAATCCTAGATTGTCGAGCTTGAACAGTGGGGTATCAATCCAACCATTTCCAAAGTATACCTTGTAGTGGCCTTCAACCTTTGGGGCATAAGAGACGGGTTCTTGAGCCCGTGGCTTCAGTATATTCGCAGCTCCGACCCCACGAACTCTAACATCACAGATAAGGATACTTCTATTCTGAAGCTTAAAGCCATACTCCTGCTTGAACAACTTAATAAACTCTTCAGCAAAGTCACTTTGAGACCCATCATCTGCAATTTGTTTCTTGACCATGATAGCTGTATCTGTACCTTCATATCTTAAGTTTAAAAATGTGTCACTCCTAATATTTTCCTCTCTGAATCCCTGCTCTTGCAGCTTTTGTTTTACCTGCTTCAACAATATGGACTCTCTATGAGAAGCCTCGAGGAGAGATTGTGGACCATAGACAGCAGCATATGGCTCTTGCAACTCTTCAACAACATCAGCCAAACCCATTCCATATGCACTTAAGATGCCACTGAACCGGTGAACGAGTACCTCTGTCATACCCAGCACCCTAGCTATAGCACAAGCATGTTGTGGCCCAGCACCACCGAAGCAAGCGAGGGCATGGTTCTTTGTTTCATGACCCTTCATCTCAGTCAGTTGCCTTATGGGGCGGCACATTGTCTCATTAGCCACATTCACAAATCCAAGAGCAATATCCTCCACAGTCATATCCTTTGAGGTTGGATCTTGGCTCTTCCTGTATGCATTTACTTGATCTGCAAGCTTCTTAAATTCTTCCCTTGTCACCTCAATATCTAATGGTTGATTTTCATTCGGACCAAAAATCGCTGGGAAATAATCAGGGATAACAAACCCCAATATCAGGTTCGCGTCAGTTACTGCTAGTTCTCCACCTTTTCTATAGCAAACAGGACCAGGATGCGCTCCAACGGACTCTGGTCCTACACGAAAAGATCCAAACTGAAACTTCAACTTAGATCCACCACCAGCAGCAACTGTGTTAATGTCAAGCTGAGGTGCTTGTATTATAGCACCGGCAATTTTAGTCACCAGGACTTGTTCATAGGTTCCAGCGTAGCGACTCACATCTGTTGATGTCCCGCCCATGTCGAAACCAATTAAGGCCTTGTCCGTTTCAAGTCCAAACAGCGTCTGAGAGTAGCCAACAACCCCGCCTGCAGGACCCGATAAAACTGCCTTATGGCCAGAGAACCTACTCTCTGGTGCAAGCCCTCCATCAGATTGCATAAACAGAACATTCACCTTCCCGGTTGATTCATCAAACCTTGATATGAATCCAGACAAGTACTCCTTAACAACGGGGGTCAAGTAAGCATCAACAGTGGCTGTAAGACCACGAGGAACAGCACGAACCATGGGAGTCAAAGTGGACGACAAAGATACATGCTTGAAACCCAAGGTGAGAGCCAGCTTCTCTACAGCAGTCTCGTGATGTGGAAACGTATAAGAATGCATCAAAACCACAGCCAAACAAGTAATCCCTGTCTCCAACAATCCTTTCAACAGTGGCTTCAGACTGAGTTCATCAAAAGGCTTCAAGACCCTAATCAATTCACTAGAAACTCCTTTAACAATGTCACCAGAACCTTTGTCTCCATCACGAACAAGCTCTACTCGCTCGTCGACCTCCACCACCTCCTCGTAGAGGTTGGAGGCCTTTTTGGCAGTTAAATCAAAGATATTGGGACGAGCCTGATCACCAATCTGAAGCAAATCCCTGAAACCCTTAGTGACGCAGAGAGCAATTCTCTCACCTTTCCTCTCCAGGAGTGCATTGGTGGCGACCGTGGTTCCCATCCGAACCCACTCGATCCTATCAGTGGGGATTTTGGCGGTTCTGGGAATTTTCTGGCCGGAGTACTCCTGGAGGATCCGGCGGATGCCCTCAATCGGAGCGTCGTCGTAGTTTGAGGGGTCGACGGACAGGAGCTTGAGGACGCGGGCATTGGAGCGGCCGGGGATTTCGGCATAGACGTCGGTGAAAGTACCACCTCTGTCGATGCAAAACCGGAGCTTTTCCTGGGTAACGCTGCTGCCCATCATGTGGGTTCAATCGAAATCGGGGCTGGGACCAGACGGAATTTGATAGTCCCGCTCCTACTGCCGCCGCGACTGACTGCTTTACCGCCGCCAGAATTGGTTGGTATAAGCTACTCCATATCTTTTTTTGGGTAAATTACAAAACCCACTATGAGGTTTGGTGTAATCTTCGATTTGTCCCATCTGTTTTCAAAAGTCTTGGGATTTAATGAAACCTTCAATTAACTCATTGACCATTTGTGTTGTTAGTTGACTTAAATATTCCAGCGGTAATTACACTAACTATACTCCAAAACAGTTAAAGGGCAGTCCGGGCTCACCTGTGTCGCAGAAACTCCTTTAACAATGTCACCAGAACCTTTGTCTCCATCACGAACGGAGCTCTATGCGGCACCTCCAAGTAGAGGTTGGAGGCCTTTTTGGGTGGCCAAAGATATGGGGAGAGCCTGATCACCAATGATAGAAACAAAACCCTTAGTGACGCAGAGCAATTCTCTAACCTTTCCTCTCCAGAGTGCATTGGTGGCGGATCCGTTTGGGTGGCGGTTCACGGAATTTTCGCCGGAGTACTCTGGAGGATCGTGTCAATCGGAGCGTTATTGGAGGTCATTGGATTAATTCGGGCATTCGAGAGGGGAAATAGAGGAGAAATTGAGGAAAACCGGTCCTCTGTTTGTTTTAAGTATTGGGAAATTCCGGCGAGAGTGTCGAGTTTTTGTTAAACCTCTCCTTTTAGGTGAGGATAATGAATGCCTTTATAGCCAAAACCCACTAGTGGTATTATTGTAATATGTCAATATAATGTTATTGTACACATGCTCTATATGTCCGGGTATGTTTCTCCGGAATGTCCAATGTCTTTTCCGGGTAAATGTTCATTAATTCCGGAATGTTCAATTAGGTTCTAGTTACCACTTAAAGACTTTTTAATGTGGTCGATTGGAGAGGGAGAAATGATAGAAACAAAATGTTATGGTTGAAGTGTTAAATTTATAAATATTACTATTAGTGACAGTATGAGTAATTAACCCTAAAATTCTTAATCATCAACTAACGAGACAAACAGTCAGGTGGGTTAACTAAAGATTTCACTAAATCTAAATCTAAATGGGATAATTGCAGGTTTTTTAAAATAGGAAGAAGAAATTGAAGATTTCACCAAATCTTAAGAGGTTTCTGTATTTTTTCTTTCCTCGTCCTGACATCTAAAATCAACTCTTTTTTACTAAAAAATGGTTCCAAATTATAACACTATATATTTATGGTAATAGTACTGAAGATGAATAGTGACATACCAATATGATTGTGCCACCTAACCATCATATTTATTATTTTATTTTGTTGCTTGAATTTTTTAAGGATAAAATCCCTAATTTGACATTTAAATTTTATTATTTTAAAAATTGGTCCTTGCAGTTTTTAATTTCTAAAGTATCACACCCTTCGTGGGTGAAAATTTGTACTATTTGACTTTGCTATTTCAAATTTCAATGTTTGACTCAAATTTTAATAAATATAAACATTGAACAAAAATTCAGAAAAAATATATTTATAAAATTTAGATTTCAAATTATGATATATGAAAATTTTGATTTTCAATGTGAAAAAATCATAGATTAAATAATGTGAAACTGTCAAAACAAACGATACAATCTTTTGCGGACGAATGGGGTATTTTTTTCCTCATTGGAGCGTGAATGGTATACTATATAATATTATATTATGATACACTTTTGGGGACGGAGGAGTATACATTTATAGAAATTATAATGGTAGATGAATAATAGCACACAAATGGGGTTCTACCGCCTCATCGTAATTGTTATCATATTATTATTTTTTACACTCTCTTCGTCCTAAAATAAATGCAAGACTTTTGATGTTAATTTGAGTTCAACTTATATATATATATATTATTTTTAATATAAAAATATAAAAATACTACATCTGTCAATAATTGAAGGGTTTGACTTTCATGTTTTGTGTAGCATAGTTTGACTCAAATTTTTTCCAAGATAAATAGTGAAAAATTTTAAAAATATATGATATCCATGTGAATTATTCAACTTTAAATGTCAAAACATTCATGAAAATAAATCATAGATTAAATCCTTCAATTATTCGGGACGGAGGAGTATATTTATAAAGTTAAGTCCTCATTTTTTTTAGTTTTATAAACAAGTTTTAAATTTATGATTTAATATAGAAATAAAATATAGATTAAATGATGAAAAATAAATGTTGCATTAAATTTTTGGACTGAGTGAATACATTTTTTGCTCCATTTGTCAAAGGTTTGCATTTGTCATTCATCATTAATCTTTATTTCATGGTACTTTTTCTACATAGAACCTCTAAATTTGTCATATTTACTTCTTATAGCGCTATTATATTTAGTATGAATGATTTTAATAAGAAATTATGTATTGATTAAATATTTATTAAGAGTAAAAAAATCATCATTATCTTTTTACATTTCAAGCATGTAAAAGGGCTTCAATTTTATGTTTTTAATCAAACACTGTGTCCTTAAGTGGTGACTAATTGTGCAAAGAGCATTTAACTCGCATTGTTTACACAAATGAGGCATTGATCTTTGTCCATCATATGTATGCATCCTATATTACTCATTGTCAGCTAGGGGTGTAAAACGAATCGAGTCGTTTGTGAGTGAGCTCGTCCTCGAGCTTGAATCACATTGAGGCAGATCTGTGTAGGCAACCGCCACGTGTTTGCATAGCCGACGCGTGTTGACGTTGCTTGATGCCATTGGGATTAATGCGTCGCGCGATTCTCGGAATTCGAGGAATGGGGGTTGGGTTTGTCGTGTTTTACTTCTTGTCAACGAAGTGACTGAAAAGATCGATTCTTTGACTTATGCCATAAATGTCATATATATAGCTGGTATTAATGGTGGCAGAATCGTAATATGTCAATATAACGTTATTGTATGTGTTCTACATGTCCAGGTATGCTTCTCCGGGAATGTCCAATGTCTTGTCCGGGTAAATATTTTATTAAGTCCGGGAATGTCTAGGTTCTAGTTACCACATGTTTTTAATGGGACCCTTATCTTGGGCTTATTAATTTGGCTTTTGATAGGCTTGTTTGGGTGATTGGTGAGTGAGCTCGTCCTCGAGCTTGAATCACATAAAACGAGCCGAGATTTACGAGTCACGAATCTAAACTCGAGCAGAAATTTTGATTCGAGTATGAAATGAGCCGAGCTTCGAACCTTAAAGATTCGACTCGAGTAAGTTCGCAAGCCAATTCGAGCCATCATAATTCCAATTTTCCCCTTAACCCTAAAACTACCCCTCCCAACTCAAATCAGCCGCAACTCGCAACCAGCAAATACATCCAGTACTGTCCTTCCACCCCCATCACCCAACCCGATCCCTGCCCCTCTCCTCCGTTTCAGCCATTCCCCAACCCACACCTTCGTTCCCCGCGACAAGCTCCCATCAAACCAGCCCGAATTGCAATTCATCACCCAACTCGGCCTTTAGCTACATCGCCCTCCTCACTGACCCAACCTCTTTGTTCACGCCTTTGAAACGAAGCACCACCTTCCCAATCTGACGTTGACTTCTCTGCAACAAAGCCAACTGTCATTAGTCGAGTCTCTAGTCCAGTAATTGAACGGTCGTTCAAGATTCGCACCGAACGGCCACATTAGTTGCTCACGGCCGTTTTGAATCTTCAATACCCTCGCAAACCACCACCACTAGATGCGGAGGGGATGGAGAAGGCAAAGAGAAGGGGTAGCGGGTGAGGCGGCGAGAAATGGGGAGAGGCGGAGTCAATGTCGTGTGCGTAGAAAAACAGAGAAGACAATCTTTTAGTGGAGATTTACACCTTTAGTCCTTGTTCTTTTGTGTATTGATTAGTTTTAGTACTTGAGTTTTTTTAGCCCTCGAACTATCGAGCCGAGCTCGAACATTAGACGAACCGAGCTCGAGCCATCTTTTTCGAGCTCGGCTCGAACGAATCGAACTCGAGCTGACTTTCACGAACTCGAACTCGAGCTCAAGCCAATGATGTTCGAGCTCGGCTCGGCTCGGCTCGTTTACACCCCTATTGTCAGCCAATAGCCGAAATGAACATAATGATTCTAAGATTATCAATTGGTGAAGTTTATGATTTCCCTTGACATTTTTCTATTCTAACCAAATTTACGCTTGATCTAATTTTGAATTGATCCAGATACTCGTAACTTTTAAATAAAAGATCATTAATTTTATGAATGTGATAGTGACTCATGATTTGCGCTTTTTTTATCATCACTGTTTGTTTATTTCGTATTTGACCATTGTTTAATATTTATAACTTACTTTTTCATTTACCAATTTCAAGTGAATTCATTTACCAATTTCATTGGAGAATTAGGATTGTGAACTAGATCGTGAATGATATATTATATTAACTTAAGTGAATTTTGTTCTATATACAGTTTATGAATAA
Source organism: Stellera chamaejasme (assembly GCA_024586325.1). Classification (NCBI taxonomy): domain Eukaryota; kingdom Viridiplantae; phylum Streptophyta; class Magnoliopsida; order Malvales; family Thymelaeaceae; genus Stellera; species Stellera chamaejasme. The sequence continues at coordinate 37,219,422 of CM044984.1, forward strand.
AGTTGAAGTTCATTTAAATTAAAGAGAGTAAAATTGCAAAATCGGTGTTAATTTTCATTATAGTGTTATTTTGTTTTCTAATGAGGTTAGTGATATATATATATGTGTGTGTGTATATATATATATATATATATATATATATATATATATATATATATATATATATATATTCAAATGAATTCCTTTATTTTTCTCAACTTTTTCCGTTTCCATTTCTAATGATGATTTCCATTTTACCACTTTGTAGTTTTAATCAAGATAATTTTTTGTAGTTTTAATCAAACATAAAGCTATTTATTACTCTCTTATACGAGTGTTTGACTCAAAGTCTAAGCAGGATATATTATAATGAATATATATATATATATGTATATATATAGAGAGAGAAATTCATATCACAAATTATTATGATACTCGTATAAATTATTCAAATTTCTATATCAAAACATTTATGAATAAAAATCAATGATTAAATATTAGATAAACATGAAAACAAAATTGATAACTTTTATGAGACAGGAAGAAATATCATTTTAAATCACGTTGCCTAATTTATTTCCTTCCCAATTAAATCCATTTACGTTTTTATTTAGTTAGTTTGACTAATTCATTATTGGAAAATGGTAGGGACACTCTTTTGGACACTCATTTTTTACACACTCTCCCAGTGGCGGATCTATGTAGAATGGATGGGTGTCACACCTCTTTTTTCTTAATAATGTGTATATACATGGTATATAATTTATTGGATTAATTATTTAACCTTTGCAATAGATCCACTATATTTTGTGATATGTGTTTTCATATTTTATAATTCATATGTTTCAAATGTTTTACAACATTGGGAGATGTCAAAAAATATGCAAAATCTCTTTTTGTTTTTCCAAATACAATATCTTTTTCTCTTCCATTTCCTAACTGGTTCAAAAAAATTAGATGGTTATTTTTTATAGTTGATTTTGGTGTACGTTTCTTAGATTATTTGTTTAGTTACATTTTACATTATATAAAAGGTAAAACAAGGAAGTAAAAAACTAAAATTTTATCACTTTAATCCTTGTATCAAATCAAAATGTTGCTAAAATTTTGGAATGGGAAGTGTAACATTCATTGAAATATTTAAATGGACACACATTCTCAAAAATCCTAGATCCGCCACTGCACTCTCTCATTCAACAAATGTTTCTCCAAAATGGAGAAGTAAGAGCTGTATTCTCTAAATTATTTTTGCTCTAACTCGAACAGCTTCTTCATTTTGGAGAAGCATGCATTTATTACAACAATAAAATATTCTACATATTTGACTAATAATTAATGAATTAATATTTTTTATTTGAAACTGATTTTTGTATCCAATTAAATGTTGAGTTCACACCAATGAGAGGAGAGAGGAAGTGACTATTTATGTTGGAAAAACAAATTTGGAGAAGGCTTTAAATTTTGGAAAATTCTCCAAATTTGGGGAAGGCTACCCATTTTTCTTCTCCTTCCCCATTTTGAAGAATGAGATGGAGAATCATTGACCCAAAAACAGCTCAAATTTCTCCAAAATTGGTATATATGGGCCACCCATACGGCTATATTGCCAAATGCAACGCCGCACGGCCACGCCCACCACAAACACCTCGTATTCACGGAGAGCCCTCCTACCAATAAGCGCGCCCGTATAAACCCGTTAGTCGTAAACGCTTGTCGCTCCATCAAAACAATCGTTACACTAATTATGACATCAAGCCAAAGGAGAGGGAGTAATTCGCAATAACTCCACCGTTATTAAACCATTAATACACAGCCGTCCCAATTATGGACACATTTATGGAGATTCTCCAAAGATTCAAGGCCCCATAACGGGACCTAGCACCACCCTATATATTGGGTGGTGCCTGCCGCAAATAAGGTGATTACTACACACCCCCACCTCTCCTTTCTTTCTGCACCTGAAAGTGTCCTTTGTCTTGTCCTTCCAGGTACCGGAGCTGCCTTACTGCGGTCACCAGAGCAACCAAGTTAGCCGGAGATTACTCTTTGGCTATCAATTTGGCGCCGTCTGTGGGAAACGAAAAACAGCAGTTTTTTCTTTCCTAATCAACTTTTTTCTCCCCTAACCGTTTTCATGGCGAAAACAAGGAAAACGAACAACAGTGTGCATGTCGAGGACGCTGCTTCCAGCTCCTCTGATGTGCCTCCACCACCCTCGCCGGTGGTGCAACGGGACACAAGCAGCCTCACAACACCTTGGTGGCAATCCCGCCACTCGTTAATGACACGCCGTGGCGCAGAGCCCCGCAGCCGCAAGCGGCCACCTTAACATACCTCGCCGGGCCCTCCACGACCCCCAAAGCAAGTCATCGCCGACCCCGCTCGGATGGCGCTCCTCCAAACAAGCATGCTTAATTTAATGAAAGCCTTCATGGTGCAAACCATCAAGGCGTAAATGCAGGCGGTCCGCCTTCCGCCTCACAACGACCGGGACGAACAGTCCCCGTAATCAAAACCCATCTGCCGGGAACCTTGACGCCGACGACCACCTCCGATTTAATCAACGTGGTCGAGGAGCAGGTTAAGACACCAAACCTGGTTCTCGACGACATCGAGGTCCTCCCCGACACGCCCTTCACGGAGGATGTCATCGCCGCCAGCGCCGGCCAGCTTTCGAATGCCAGTCATCGAAAGCTACGATGCTACAACAGACCCCGTCGACCATCTACGACGCTACATCTCCCAAATGGAGATGACTCGTGCCTCCGACCCCATACTCTGCAAAGCTTTCAGCTCCACCCTCAAAGGGGCTGCTTCAACGTGGTTTGGAACGCTACGAGGCCAGCATTTCAAATGCTTCAAGGACCTCGTCTCATCGTTCCTGCGCCACTTCATGGGAGCTCGACCTCCCCCCAAGACTGTCCAACACTTGCTAAGAGTGAAACAAAGAAAGGGAGGAACCGCTCCGTGACTACATCCGACGGTTTTGAGACGGAAGCCGTCCCAAGTCCGTGGTCTCTCCTCGGACATGCAGGCTCTTGGCCGTAACTCAAGGCCTTCAACGCGAGTCAAGGCTCGCGACAACATTAATGAAAACCCCGTCCACAACGATGGGTGAGTTCATCGATCGGGCCACTCGATTCTTGAACTTCGAGGAGATGAATAAGCCCTATAACAGGCCCCCCACAAGCGACCGCAACAAAAAGTTCGACAAGGGGACTGCCTCATCGAGGTACCAGCCCTCGAATGTCAGTTCGAGGCCCACCGATCATCACCCTGCACTTCGTGACACCCGCACGAACATTCTGCTAATGCTGGAGAAACACAACAAGGTCCCCAAGTGGCCTCAACCCATCCAGCATAAGAGCACGAGGGGGTTTGACAAGTCTTGCCTCTACCACAAGGATCGTGGACACGACACGAGGCGTGCTTTCAACTCGGGAACCTCATCTCTCGAGATGATCGAGCAGGGTAAGCTCAGGGACTTCTTGTCCGACCCCACCTCCCCTTGCAAGGATTTCCCAAAAGCCGCAAGAGGGACGGCGACAATGACGCATCGCAGAAACCGCGTCGTCGACACAACAGCCCTCGAAGGCAAATTTTGCCGCCACCACCACCAGCCGGGCATCATTCACATGCTTACTAAGTCAAGGCGCCTCCTCCGTAAAGCGCTATGCAAGGGAAATCTTGCAGATCGACCATCTCGAGGAGAACGTCATCTACCGACCCAACGGAACAAAGGTTGTCGTTTCCACACTCCGACCCACCGCTTATCACAAAGAAGGATCGCGGGTTACGACACCAACAGAATCTACATCGACACCGGTGCAAACACCAGTGTCATTTTCAAGGACATGCTCGATAAACTCGGGTACACATGTCCGCTATAATATAAGGAGCTCCGGCCCTACCTTTGGCATCGGCGGGGACATTGTGCCAACAATAGGGTCGCCAACCTGCCCCTCATGTTAATTGGGGACACACAATTCGCACGGTTGATTGCCACTCCATTATGACGGAGTTCCCGGTGCTCAAGTCCCTTCCACATACAACGCCATCGTTGGTCGACCAAGTCAGTCGAATTCCACATGAGGTGTGACATCCACTCCTCACGGTCACATTCGCAACACCTCGTGGGGATGCAAACATCTACATCGACCAGCGAACGGCAAAGACAAACTACGTGGCCTCTTTGAGCTCAACGGTTGATCCACAAACCTCGAAGGAGATCCAGGATCCCGTGGAGCCCGACGACAGCCTCGCCTCGATGACGTGACGGAAGAAATCGACGTCCTCCCAGTAAGAAGTTTAAGGTTGGCAAAAACCTTAAACAAAAGGAAAAGATGGCTCTCATCCACCTCCTCGAGGCAAACCTCGACGTCTTCGCTTGGAGCTTGAAGGACTGCCGGGCGTCGATCCTAGCGTCATCACACACGAACTTAATGTATTCCGGATTCAAAGCCGGTTAAGCAAAAGAAAAGGGTATGGCCCCTTCGAGAAAGAAGTTTGTAAAGAGGAGGTTTCAAAACTCCTCGACTGGAATAATAAAGAAAATTCAGTACTCCGAATGGCTTGCTAACATAGTTTTAGCTGACAAAACTAACGGTGACCTTCGTATGTGTGTCGACTTCACGGGACTCAACAGGCATTGTCCTAAGGACCCGTATCCATTACCAGTCATCGACCACCTCGTCGATGTCACCTGCAAATACAAATATCTGCTGCTCATGGACACTAAGAGTGGTTACCAACAAATCTACATGGATCCCGAAGATGCTTTCAAAACAGCATTCACAACGGGTGATGATGTATATTACTACGTCCGAATACCCTTCGGCTCAAAACGCCAAGCTACCTATCAGCGTCTAATGAATAAAGTTTTTGCCCACCAAATGGGCCGCAACCTGGAAGCATACGTCGACGATGTCATTGTGAAAAGCATGACATTCGATGACCACCTTCAAGATCTTAACGAAACTTTCCAATCGTTCCGACGATACAACATTAGGCTCAATCCAACCAAGTGTTCGTTCTTCGTTAGAGCCGGAAAATTTCTGGGCTACATGATCTCCGAAAGGGAATCAACGCCAACCTTAAAAAATATCAGCCATCGTGAATATGGTGCCACCAAAGAGCATCAAATAAATCCAACAGCTTACTGAAAGAATTGTTGCCCTGGGGCGATTCATTTCGAAGCTTGGAGACAAGTGCAAGCCGTTCTTTGAACAGCTTCGCATGAAAAAGGCATTCACTTGACGCGAATGCCAAGAAGCCTTTGAGCAAATCAAGAAGCACCTCTCGATTTGCCAACACTTCAACAAGACTGTCTCTTCGCTCGTTAAGGGAGGGTTCACAACAGTGGCCCGTCTACTACACAAGTCACACGCTACGAGGGGCCGAGGTTAACTACCCCCTTCAAAAATGATCTACGCTTTGATCGTGGGTAGACAGGAAGTTACGAGCATATTTCCAAGCCCACACGATCATCGTCGAACGGATCTACTAATCGGGGACATCCTAAATGCACGAACATAGTGGTCGTTTAGCTCATTGGTGCATCGAGCTCGGGGAATACGACATCAAGATCGAGCCTCGACGAGCCATAAAGGCACAAGCTTTGGCGGACTTCATGGCCGAGCTCTCCATTTATCCCCTCGAACATGGTCCTTCGAGGGAGCCACCAACAGAGTTGGAGCCTCCCGAGTGGGACATGTTCGTGGATGGTTCATCCAGTGCTGATCACCCAGGAGGAGGCGTTCACATCAAGGGCCCACATGGCATGGTGGCCAGCTTACGAGTGGCTTTCCAGTTCCCCGTCACAAACAACGTGGCGAATATGAGGCACTCGTATCGGGTCTCAAGATCGCCTGAAAGCTGGCTTGCGACGCCGACCGCGTGCGGTGACTCACGGCTCGTCGTAAGCCGTGTCACGGGGACTAATGAGTGCAAGGACCCTGCTTCTCTCGAGGTACTTGCGTCTCGTCAAAAACCTACAAGGGCAATTCGAACATGAATATTAATAAGATCCCAAGGGATCAAAACACTATGGTCGACAAATTGTCTAAGGGACGGACGGATGCAATCCTTGAAACCTTAGCGCAACCTTCGATAAATACGATTCATGCCATCGACGCTAACGTCGCAATCGACTGAGGCACCCAATCCTTCAAGATTCCAAACCGCGCAATCGAGGGCCCACCAACATAAAAAGAAAATAAGGACGCGGTCGTCCCGCCATGTCATCATAGATGGTACATTATGGCGTAAAGGGTATTCTGCTCCTTTACAACGGTGTATCGGTCCCGATGACTCCAAACTCATCCTCGAACGAAGTCCACTCAGGAGTTTACTGAGCACACATAGGCTCCGTCTTGCGCGCACAAATGCTTGCGCCTCGGTTATTATTGGCCAACATTGAGGAAAGACGCGCATGATTTGGTGCGAACCCACCCTTACACTCCTCGAGCCTTTCCACATCACGGACCCACTCACACAGTCGCCGAGGGCTTTCTTCCTCGCTATCCGCCCACAAATAGGGCTTCACCGACACCCTGCGTCCTTCTCCTTGATGAAGTACGCAGGGAACCCCCAGCTATCCTCCTTCAGGATGAAGAAGTTGTTCTTCCAGCTTCCCCACGAGCTGGTGGTCTCGGCAAAGGCCCCGATCTTCACCATCATGTTCCCCACCTTCACCTCCTCGGGGGTTAGCTGGTAGAATGGGTGCCCGACCGGCCTCTTCGGTGTAAAATCACAGGGAAGGTCTCCAAGAAGATCATTGCCGCCAGATAACAGGCCACGACGAACACGTTTACGGTGATAAACACGTTCGGGGCCGGTTGTCCAGGGCACACACCCCATCCTCGCATAATTGTAGCGGGGAGCAAAGGGGAAGCCTCAATCCAGCTTTAAGTTGGGCCTCGAAGACCACCATGGTCTGCCCCTCAAGGCCTCGTTGCTCGATTCCATCCTCGCCCTTCTCAATACGTCCACGGGAAAGGCCGCAACCGCCCGGGAGTATACATGATGGTTTCGACAAATGTCGACCATTTTATTCTCCGAAAGAGACGACCGGGCCACGAATCCCCAATATCTGGGCCAACGTCGGGCTTGCTTGGATTCTTGGGAGCCATCTACGAAATAAACCACAAATTCAAAAACTTAAACCCTAAGACCCAAGAACCTGTGCACCGCGCGACAAAAACACGCTCGCGACACGGTCGCGACGGAAAAGATGAAATAACACGGTGGTACTTATCGATTGATACGCCGAGACGAAAACGAAAGACTCAACGGTTGGGTTCTTCAATCTCGCCGAAATTCTTCTAATCGCCAAAATGGAAACTAGAGTGAAGAGGAAATCAAGCGAAAAAGCAAGGAAAGCGAGAATTCGGGAAAATCGACTCCTCACATGGGTTGACGTATAAGTAGAGGCCGATGGGAGGTGAAACGACTTCCCCATAATTACAAACGCGCAAAGCGCAAATTTTGAAAAAGTGCTTTACAACCGCCACAAATGGTATTGGGCCAACAATTGGGCCAACATTGGAACAACTCCGGCTCTTCCCAATTTAACTCCAAAACGGCACAATACCACATAGCCCAACTTCAACCACGATACTTCCTTCAAAAGCGAGCACAGGGCCCAACCCATCCTCCGCATGGGGAGGACATATCAGTATATATGCTGCACCATACGGCTATATTGCCAAATGCAACGCCGCACGGCCACGCCCACCACAGCCTCGTATTCACGGAGAGCCCTCCTACCAATAAGTGGCGCCCGTATAAACCCGTTAGCCGTAAAACGCTTGTCGCTCCATCAAAACAAATTACACTAATTATGGCATCAAGCCAAAGGAGAGGAGTAATTCCGCAATAACTCCACCGTTATTACACCATTAATACACAGCCGTCCCAATTATGGACACATTTATGGAGATTCTCCAAGATTCAAGGCCCATAACGACTCCAAGCACCACCCTATATATTGGGTGGTGCTTGCCTCAAATAAGGTGATTACTACACACCCCCACCTCTCCTTTCTTTCTCGCACTGAAAGTGTCATTTGTCTTGTCCTTTGTCTTGTCCTTCCAAGTTCCAGTCTGGAGTCGCTTTACTACTACTACCAGAGCAACCAAGTTAGCGGAGATTACTCTTTGCTATCAAAATCGAAAGATTCCCATAAAATGGAGAACTCTTGGAGATGTCCGCCTACTTAATTTTGGATCCACCAAAATGAAGGCATGACAATGTTGAGTGAGAGAGTGTCAAAGTGAGTGTTCGTGAGAGTGGAAGTAAAATAATTCACCAAATTTTGTTTAAAAGTCACTCAAAAATTTAATAAGGGGTTGAGGGTCATCTTTTCCAAATGTTTAGTGCTTAGTAGTACAAGTCACTAAACACCGTCTAATTTATTATTGACTTAAATAAAATTACCACATTATTTTTGAGTACATAATTTACAAGTTTTTTCCCATGAAAACGCAAGTCGGCCCTACCACCACGACCATCCATCCATCCACTGAATTGAAAGCCACACGTTTCCTCAAAACAAAAATAAAGAGATTACTCCTACTACTATCTATACTAGTAGAAAAGAAGCGACAGAAAAAAGAGAGAAACAGAAAGCAAAAGCAATGCTAGCTAAAGAATCCGGTGCTCCCACCACCTTTGATCTTCCCGATGATGTACTGGAACGTCTACCGTCCGATCCTTTCCAGCAGCTCGACATCGCCCGCAAGATCACCTCCATTGCTCTCTCCACACGTGTCTCCTCTCTCGAATCTGAGTCCTCTGCTCTCCGCGATCAGCTCGCCGACCGAGACCACCTCATCGCCGACCTCCAAGCCCAGCTCGATTCCCTCGACGCCTCCCTCTCCGACGCCGCCGATAAAATCACCCGCGCCGACCGGGAGAAGGTCGAATCTCTCTCTCTCTCTCTCGTTTCTTTTTCCGTTTGAATTGGAAAATTGAAGGTGTACTTTGGGTAATTTGGGTTCAGGAGAGCTTGTTGAGAGAGAACGCTGTGCTCACCAACACTGTGAGGAAGCTTCAGAGAGATGTCGCTAAGGCAAGTCAACGTCGTGCCTCAGCTTTTATTTCCACCATCTCTTTCAGCTGACTTCGTCTTAATTATGAACTTAACCACCCTGTAATTTTAAGTTTAACGGGGCTTCATGATAGTTAGTGAACTTGTGATTCATCATTTTTCGTGTATTGGCTGTCAATTCTGGTCGCTTCTTCTGAATTGGTCGGTTTAAAAGCTCAGTGAAACATGACCTTATCTCTACGAGTTAGTCCATTAATTTGTTTGTCTTCTTGTAACTTGTAAGTAGGTCTCTATTTAATTGATACTGATGATATGATACCATTGAGACCATCAAAGATGATTTTAGCTCTCAAACTCTTGTAGCCAAGAAGAGAGATGGATGGTGGTAGCACAGTGCATGTTTCTTGAACGATCCAAAAAATGTAAATCCTGCAGAAGATCAAGTGTAGTTGTTAGGTTTGTTGCCAAACATAAAAATGGAAATGAGAGAACGAGAGGGCTGGGAGGGATAAACTGACGAGGTCAGATGAGCTAGGATAAACCTGTGAAATGAAGACTTATCAAGTCTCACTGCTTTGAGTTATTACAGTTGGAGATCTTCAGGAAGACACTTATGCAGTCACTTCAAGATGATGGGGATGGCTCTGTAAGTTTGCTTCTTATTAATTTGGTATTAAATTATCCAAATCATATGCTTCAGAGATTGACTTTTACATGATTCATTCTGCGACAGGTTGAAGTTCCACATATTATTGCAAAGCCAACTCCATCAGGTAGGATCCTTGCTTTTATTTCTGAATGCTTTCCCTCCTCTCAGCCCGTGAAGGAATCTGTATATGAAGTATTATTGCTCTTTTATTCTGGTCCAAGGTGTATTAGTTTAACGTGTTTAGTTTTTCCTTTAAATGCAAGCATCGGAATATTGTTTGAAAAGAATTGCTTAAGAAATAGAAAGAAACTCAAAATTCTTTCAATAGGCTTATTTTTCAATAGCATATTGAGTTCGCATGTATCTGTGTTTCTATTTAGCAGTTCCTAGATCAACAGAACAAGTTACAAAAGTCTTGTGCTTTCTGTTGGATTTATATGCTCTATTGCACTTCTGATGGTCTTCTAAAATTAGGAGCTTAAAAAGTAAGGCTGTAACATCATGAAAATAATGGGAATTAGATGTATCTTTTCTGCTGGAAGGATGGAAAAGAAATTAAAGAAAGTAGATGATGATTGAAAAATTCTAGTCCTGCCATGCAACAATCTGTCTTGGTCCCCAATCATTCTGTTGAAGATAGAGAACAGAACGAAGGGAGAGGAGAGCAAAGCGGAGCAGACAGATTTGATAGTCTATTGTTGCAATAGGAACAGAGTGGATGTTGCAAATGCTGCAATTCAAGCAGCTTCATCTCTCTTATCAAGATGTTGTGTTTGTTTGTTTATTTGATTGTTTATATTTTTGGTGGATTCCAGAAGATGATATTACCTTGCCACCTTCAAGAACTTCTTTAATTCGCAGCCAGTTCTCTGAAGCAGGAAATTCTTTTGTGGAGGACCGTGAAACAGATGGTACATTAATTTTAAAGTAGCATTTAAACAAAATCACTAAAGTGAACTTCGTTTTTCCATACATTGTACAATGTGCATCTTCTGCCTTTTCTGCTCCAAGACTGTGTAAAGGACATGCAAAGATCAGTATTTGTGCATGTGAATATGATAAAAATGACAAAACTTAGCTTCTCATGTACGCCAACAAATATAATGTTCTTCTTTCCCAATGTGCCTTACTCTTTCACCATTGAAATTGCAGCCTCAAGGCCTGGTTTATCGAACGCTTTCCTGTTAGCATCAAAGACAAGCACTCCTCGTAGAACTCCTCCAGCATCTCCTCCCAGCTTATCAGCTTCAGTGTCTCCAACTAGGACATCAAAGCCAGTCTCTCCAAGGCGACATTCGGTGTCATTTTCATCTTCTAGGAGCATGTTTGATGACAGGTCTTCTGTATTCTCAAGCCAAGGCTCAGAAACACCGAGTGGTTAGTTCTGAACTAGGCTTTCCTTGTTACACGATAGGGACAGAAAGATTGTTCTTTTGATTGTAGGTGCCAACTATATTGTCTGGTCTTCAACTTAAGCAACATTCATCATTCAGTAAAATCCTGAAACTCAACTAGAGAAGAAATTTAATTCGCCAAAGAGCTCGATGCATCAGTAATTAGCAGCTTTTGGTTCCAAAAGAACAGGGCTCCACATTAGGAGTGCTGGTTGTAGCATTCTTTCGAGAAAAATATGCAGTTGATTAATTGGTGATGCATATTTCAGTTTTCCGTTCTGTTTATTTTGGGCATCTCCAATTAAATGGGTGTGAGGTTGCTGTGAAAGATTCAAATGTTAATGACCCAAATTATGATCATGCTATAGTTGGTTTTTTTTGGTGTTGGCTTTCTCCCCTTTTGGGTTACATTTCAAGCTGTCATTGGATTTCAGGGCGTACACGTGTTGATGGGAAAGAGTTCTTCCGCATGGTCAGGTAAATGTATCCTTATGCTAGTCTGTCCCGTTGTTTCAGTTGTAGCTACTAAAACCTACACAAGATGATGCAAGCTGTTGGTTTGGAGCAGTTTTGGCACCTTTTTCGGTAACAGTTATGTATCCTGATCTAAGGCAAAGTAGATTGCATTCTAGAGGGGATTGTGCTGATAATTCATTCATTCACCGGGAAGGGGATACGAGAGAATGCTACGGTTCTATATCCTTCTTTTGGGTTCTGTCTTAGCAGTATTAGCATTTGTTTCCTTCATGGTCATGGCAGTTAGGACTTGGGAAGGTTCATCCTCCTTTGTTGCTCAAGCTGTTCGAAAAATGATGTACTGCATTCAGAATTGTATTGTCAAATTAATGTTTAAATGATTTTGGTCCTAATTGTGAGGTGTTTCTTTCATATACCTTGACGCATTGTATGAGTAAGTTTGACAGCTGACATCTCTATTCATCAGGACCCGGTTGTCATACGAGCAGTTTGGTGCATTTTTGGCTAATGTGAAGGAGCTAAACTCCCACAAGCAATCAAGAGAGGTTTGAAATCTCTTGGCTCTGACCCGTCATGTTCGCTGACTCTTCCTTACTAACTTTTCACGCGTGCTTTAATTCTGTGTATCCAGGAGACATTACGGAAAGCTGAAGAGATTTTTGGAGCAGAAAACAAGGACCTCTGTGCACTATTTGGAAGTTTGATCACCCGCAATGTCCAGAACTAGAAAGAGCATTTTCCCTGAAACCACCAGTGGTGCCTGGAGACTGGAGTTTGTAGTTGCATTCACCTCGTTGATAGTCGGCCTACATTATTCTTTGTTGTAAATCGACACTGGTAATTGTCTGCCATAAACAGAGCCCATTGTTTTGTGTATATTGGTGAGAGTTAGAGAAAATGTGTTGATGAACACATGCAAGTTAGTCCTTGGATTCATGATTCATTAAAATTAATAACCCTGCTACGTTTATGTGATGGCTTGCTAACACAAGTGTGATAATCCATATAAGGTTAAAGGAGCTAGCTGCAAAGTACATTTCACATATACCATACTCTTTCCGTCCCATAAAAATTGCAGTGTTTGATTTTAATGTTTCAAGTAGCCGTGTTTGACTCAAAATTTTAGTAAGATAAATAGTGAAAACAAATCGACACGGAGTATTTAGAAAATTTATATTGCAAATTATGAGATTTATATTAGTTATTCAACTTTACATGTCTATGAATTCATTAAAATAAACATTAGATTAAATACTGTGAAAATGACCAAAAAAACTACAATCTTTATGGGACAGAGGGAGTATAAGACTATTAAAGTAGTCGTGTTTGACTCAAAATTTTACTAAGATTAATAGCGAAAACAAATTCAGAAAAAAAATATTTAGAAAATTTATATTGTAAATTATGAGATTCATATTAGTCATTCAACTTAACTTTACATGTCTATGAATTCATTAAAATAAATCTTAGATTAAATATTGTGAAAATGACAAAAAAAAACTACAATCTTTATGGGATAGAGGAAGTATATGACTATTAAAGTTATCTCGGTAATAAAGAAATAAAGAAATATGGTTATATAAGATACAAGGAGTATAATTTATTTTGAGTTGAGAATGAAAAATTTAGGGTGTTATTATGTTAACTAAAAATTTCAATTTTTATAATCTAAAAAAAGAAAACATTTCAATGTTTGAGTGGAGCCCTTTAGGATTTACTTTCCCCCTCCCTCTTAGACAATAACATAAACACGATAAGACACATTGTTAACTCTTCCCGATTATTTTCAAAATTTCTGAGCATAATTTTGTTAAGAAGAATATAATAGCCTTTAGTAATGTGGGAACAGGTTATTAGGTTATGCATTTGATACACCGTGTTGACTCTTTCGATTCTCTGTAGTCGTTGGAACTTTCATCTCCCGAATTAAATGAAAAAGGATGCTTTTATTTTTCGTAACTAGAAAGTTCGATGTATACATACATAGGTATTCGATTATTGAGAGGAAAAAACAAAAAGAGAAATAAAGGGTAAGAAGTCTTAGAAGCACTGAAACGACGTCGTTAGGAATGCCAAACCGTTGATAAAAGTGGCGCTGGAAAGTACTCGGAGAAATATGACAGTTAAGGAGAGAGAGAGAGAGAGAGAGAGAGAGAGACGAAGCATCCATCATCTTCAGTGTGCCCAGAGAAAACCTGTTTCTGGAAAATCTGTTCCAGTTATGGCACCTAATTTATCTCATCTGGATTTCATTTTCCTTCTCTGGATCACTTCGATCTTCCATTTTTCCACAGCCTCTTCCATTATATCCTCTACCACCATCATCGATCCCTCCAAAGTCAAACAAGTCTCTTGGAAACCTAGGTCCCTTTCTCTATCTCTCGCTTCTCTTGTTCCACCACTGATTCAATGGAGATTTATGTGTAATACCTCATTTTCACTTCATTGTTTTTTTTTCAGGGCTTTTGTTTATGAAGGTTTCCTGTCGGACTTGGAGTGCGATCACTTGATCTCGCTGGTAACTAGTCTTTTCATTTCTCATCCACCTCTTTCTGTTGTCAGCTTGTTCGTTTATATCTTCTTGTTTTGATGGTGGGGAAAAAAATAGGCGAAAACGGAGCTGAAGAGATCTGCGGTGGCTGATAACGAGAGCGGGGAGAGCAAGCTGAGCGAGGTCCGTACAAGCTCCGGTATGTTTATCCCCAAGGCCAAGGTTAACCTCCTCATAACCTACCTAGAATTGTTATTGTTTCCGTAGCTTCTTTAATTACACATCAAGACATTTCTATTATTCCATTTTGAGTGATCTATGATTGATTGCCGCGTTAGTTTTCTATTTGGTTTGATTGTTACCACTGGAGCAACAATTTTTCTGTGAATTAAGTTAGGCGTTTCTGTGGAATTTCAGCAATTTCACCTTTGAAAGTAGGGGAATGGTTTGGTATCACTATCATCGTAAGCCCGCTCTTTTCTTATAAAATAAGCTTGGTAACATGAGTCCTATCAGTACTGACCTGGGTTGGCTGCTGCTTTAAATATACTGTATGATTCTTTTTAAACATATTAAGTTCAAAAAATGACTTCCAGTGTCTTGGAAAACACAGCGGCTTAGAAGCTACCATTTCAGTTCTGTTTTGGGTTAATTGAAACATTTTCATTCTGTTTGTTGTCCCAAGTAGGCAACCAAGAGGGGGTGAATTGGTTTGCCACAAAAACTTTTCGAATTAACAAAACCGTAAGTACTAACTCGATGTCAACCCGTTTAGAAGAACGACTTTCAGCAAAAACAAGAATGGTAAAGAATGACACCAGAATTTATAGAGGTTCGGTCTGAGACCTACGTCCTCTCCTCAAGTCCACAACTTGAGAGTTCCTCCACTATACTTTAAAAAAGGTTACACCAATATAAAGTACAAATAGTTTTTCCCAAGGCTTAACTACAACCTAACTATGGTTTTCCCAAAGGCTCACCAAAAAACCTATTTTAGTTTTCCCAAGGCTCACTAAAAAACCTATTTTAGTTTTCCCAAGGCTCACTAAAAACCTAACTTTGGTTTTCCCAAAGGCTCACCAAAAAACCTAACACTCACCAAAATAGTTTTCCCAAAGGCTCACTATTAACCTAACAAAATCCCTGTTTGGTTTTCCCGAGGCTCACCAAAACAAACCTTACAAAACAGTGTTCTCGCAGTAGCTCAACCTGTTTAGGTCTACCCAAAAAATACTCAAAAAATGTTTTGAAACAGATTATTTCTCTCCCAAAAATAATATGAAGAAACTGAGATGAACCAGAAGTATGATCTTCGAAATAAACAGCACTGGAGAGCTTTTAGAACAACTTGATTGCTTGTGAGATGAGAGAGTTTGAATCTTGGAGTGTTGTGGGAGTTATCTTCATGAATGCTTGATCTTCATTTAAATAGAGAGGGGGAGCCTTCTTCAACGTCTCTTGAACTCTGAAAATAAGCTCCAGCAGAAAGCGCTCCTCCAGATTTTCTGTTGCTAACGTTCATAAACTCAAATAGAGAGTTAATGGGAAGAGTCCTACTTAATAGGAAGAGTTCTACTTAAACACAACTCTTTTCCTTCTTATCTCTATAATTAAATAAAGATACAAATAGAAATGGGCTAACAATTAAATGGGCCAACAAAGTTGCAGCCGACACTTACAACATAACAAATAGATATAAATGTAAAACTATTAAGCACACACCAAGCTTTTCTAAACTTTACACAAAGAACCCAAAGTTTTGTTATCATCAAAATCTATGTTATATGGGAATAAACCCAACACTGTTTTGGTTAAATGATCATGGAATAATTTTTAGTTGTGTGATTACTGATTAGCGATTTTCCTGTTAGGTTTTTATTTATTTTAGTTGTTTTCGTTTAAGTGGTAGATTGTCTGGCAATTAATTTTGGACGTTTCTGAGGGATTTATTCCTGTGCATGATCATTTGCCACCACTATCAGCATAGATCTGGGTTGCTGCTCGTTTAAATTTCATCAGCTTATGAGTTTGTTTTTTAACCTTTTATGTTCAAAAGATGACTGTTTGTTTTAAGAAGATAAAATGAGTTAGCAAGCTTCTATTGATTTTCTGATTTGGTTAAGCAATAGTAATTGATTCCTTTTTCTTTTTTTACAAAGCATGTCGATGCACATTTTTTCTGTAATGTGGGGTAATTGCGTTGCAGGAATTATAACAGTAAGAACAATATTTTGGTGGAACAAACATCCTTCTGCGAACTGTTACTTGTTCAGTTTTGTAGACCTTAATTAATTTCTAAAGTCAAATATTTCTCCTGTGTAGGATCCAATTATTGCCGGTATAGAGGACAAGATTTCAACATGGACATTCCTTCCAAAAGGTGTGTGATACAGGAATGAATTTCACATCTGTTATCTGTTGTCATTCTTTATTTCTAGTATCTGTTTCTCTAGTACTCTAAATAGCAGCCATATACCTCTTGATGATAAAGTAAGATGTGAGTTTCTAGTAACATTCTTTAACATGATTTTATGGATATGATGTTTTTAACAGTTAACAATCACCACAACATCACAACAGATTAGTTCACATAAGACCTCTCAATTATCCATAGTCTATGTAATGCTTGACTGACAAGAAGCTTTTGTCTGCAGTGCTTGCTTGTTATAATAAGCCATTCTAGATGCTTTCAAATTATTGAATGAATTTGGGTTTGTAACCTTTACGATACTCTGAAATTTGTGTGGATGTTAATGTTCTGTGATTTTCAGAAAATGGAGAAGATATACAAGTGCTCAGGTATGAGCATGGGCAGAAATACGACCCACACTATGATTACTTTTCCGACAAGGTTAATATTGCTAGGGGCGGACACCGAATAGCTACTGTGCTCATGTATCTGAGTGATGTGGCACAAGGTGGTGAAACAGTGTTTCCTTCTGCTGAGGTCTGTCTTAATGCCTTAGTATATCTCATCAGTGTTAAGTATCTTATGATGTTGATTGGTTTCTCATAGCAGCCTAGGATGAAACTGGCAATGCTTATAGAAGCTTCATCACTTGCTATTTAATTTTCTTGCTAATGTGACATTTTTTAACTTGGTAGTGAAGTATTATGTATGGATGTTCTATATTGATCTTTTTCATCCATCCATTTCCCCCCTATGATTCAAGTGCGTAACAAGTTCTTATCTTGTAGGAACCACCACGACGGAAAGCTGCCACAGCAAATGATAACCTCTCTGAATGTGCAAAGGAAGGAATTGCAGGTGCTTGAACTTACTTTTACAGTTGCTTCCTTTCTACTGCATGTCTAGTGGGTGTATAATGATGAGTTTTTTACTCGTTATCTTCAGTTAAACCAAGAAGAGGGGATGCCCTTCTATTCTTCAGCCTGCACCCAAATGCTGTTCCAGATACAAACAGCTTGCATGCCGGATGCCCAGTGATTGAGGGTGAGAAATGGTCAGCAACCAAGTGGATCCATGTGGATAATTTTGGCAAGGACGTGTTTGCAGCTGGGAAATGTGAAGATCAGAATGGGAGTTGTGAGAGATGGGCTGCTCTTGGTGAGTGCACCAAGAATCCAGAGTACATGGTGGGAACTCCTGACATCCCTGGTTACTGTCGGAGAAGTTGCAAAGTTTGTTAGCATCATACACATGATCTTCACACAGGTAATGTTTCACGATCACTCCCTCCATCCCAAATGTGTTGTCACTTTTAGCTTTTTTGTGTAGATTAAGATTGCCTTTGGTCATGAACTCGTTTTTTTCATAAACTTCCATCATTGCCCCCTTCCAAACCCATTCTCACCCCTCCCAACCCCTTCCCTAGACTCTTTAAGTGGGTGGCATTTGCAAGGGTAAAAGTGGACTAAATAAAAAAAAAGTGGGAAGGAGGCATTTCATTTGGGAACAAAATATTTTGATGTTTTGACAACACTCTTGGGACGGAGGGAGTATTTTTTTGTAGCAATTTGTACATGGGGCTAGTTGTGCATTCTTCAGTGGTCTGTCAGCTGTCTGTTCAATTCTAACGTATACTGATTGGCTGGGGCAGATTTGCCCCTTAATTAGTGTGCGAAATAAATTAGTTGTGATTATCCAAATCAGCTTGTTCATGTGATTTCAGTACTTGATCCGTGCACATGTTTCGATTGGCAGGAATGTGATATCAACCTTGATGGAGATATTGACCAATGCAGAGTTTGTGAAATTTATGGAGCATATCACATCTGATACATTCATATTAGTTAGTGAAGGGATGATCATCACTTTGGTTGTTTCCCTAACAGTTGCAATGAAAACAAAGAGGGCAATTGAAGGTGTTCCAGGCTTGCAAAAAGTTGTGTAGAAGATGCCTAGTTTGGTGTATGCATCCATTGTCACACTTGCTATTGTCTTGTTTCAGAGTTCATCTGGTGAGATATAGCATCTCATGGGTACTCTTATTCTGAACATGCTCACATATTGCTTGAGGTATATAATTACTTGCTACTATGAACCTTTCTGTGTATCAGAAAGGGTGCATCTTTTTTGATGGAAAAATTGATGCGTCTTACTAGCTTGTTGTTCGGAATAAATGTTGAACAACAGAATACCTTTGTTGCTCGAGAACTTGGTACCTCTCTTGCTTTTGGTATAGTATTGGTCTCGATGTAAGTACCAGGGTAAATGTTGTTTGAATTATCATGGATTTATGACAGAAGTTACGGGAATGATAAATGTTTGTATTCGTTTGGAAGAAAAAAAGAAGAAGTTAGTATTAGAATTGGATCAAATCCCCCATTTGGTGTTTGTCACCGTTATCTTTGACTAAACTGGACCAAAAACATCATTAAACTTATCAAATTCATTTCGGTGATGGAATATTCATGTAGGTAACTTGTTCTCCAAACAATCAAACGATGTTGCAATCTCTTATCTGTCCTGCCATGTTCGCTGGTAACTTCTTATGTGTGCTTTAAATCTCTGTATATCAAGGAAAGCTGAAGAGATGCTTTAGTCTGTGTTAGTAGTTCCCTGAAGTTAGGCTTTTCGCAGCGAAAAGGGATGCATTTCAGGATTCAAGCAAAGCAATAACGAACTCCAGCAACGCACTAATTAAATGAACAAACAGATGGAAACCAGCTATGCATTACTTAAAAAGTCCTCAAAATCTTTGAGATTGATCACTGGACTTTGAGATAACTGAAATGAAATTTTTGTCATGAAGGCGTGTTCTTTTAAATATTTGGAGGGGGGGGGGGGGAGCTTTTAAAAATTGGAGGAAAATTTTGTTAAAGAACAGGTTGGAGGGAAGATTAGGTTTTGAAAATTTGGAGAGCACAAATAATGATTAACAGAAGGTAAAATTAGCAAATAATAATAATAATAAAAGATTGCTTGTGAAAAAAAAAAAAACATGTGACGGCGCTACTGACCTGAAATAGCATCGATCAATGATCATAATGCATGTAGATATCATACGTGCTTGCTGCTCCTGAAAGGCGTTGGAAATATTCCTTGATACCTGCTGCCAACAATAGTAAAGTATCAAATTGTTGCGGAGAAACTGGAATGAATAATTGAGATGAGAAGAAATAGAAATTCATACAAGAGCAAGCACCAAATTCAATTCATCTCCCAAAAACTGCATGTGTAACACAAAAATCTTCCTTGTCAACGTCATTTCTTCATTGGCCTTCTCCTCCTTTTGAACCCTCTGCTCCTCCTTCAAGGTAATTGGTAATTTCTTGCATGCTTTTGATGTTGTGATTTTCTCTGGATATTGTTGCATTTCCTTTGCGGCCTGGTTATTTACCATTGTAGAAGGAGTATGTGTTTGAATTCTCTTCTTTCCTGAGTTCCTTCCTTCTGTTGCGTTTTTTGGTGCTTAAATATGATCGATCAGTTTCTCCTACAAATAACAATGGCACTTCTTTCATGTCTTCCTCAGGGTATGTATGCTTAGAGGGAGACATTGCCGGCTAGGTATTTGGTTCTCTGAATAATAATAGTAATAATAATAATAAGCTGTTTAATTTCTTCTGGAAACTATGGTTCTTGTGACGTTGTTGCAAATGGAAACCTAGAAATGGAGGCTAAATCCAAAGCACGCCTTAGAACACGAGGCGGCTTCTCGGATGATCTCCAAAGTCTCGGTATATATTTATCCCCATTTGCAAGGTGTGCATTGTTCTCTTACAAACTGTAAACTTTCTAATTTGTTAGAATTCTGTCATTTCTTCAAGAGTTGGATGCTTTGGATGCTGAGGAAGAAGAACTCAAAGAACCGGAACAGACTAATCACCTTTCAATACATGATGTTGTGAACTCTCTGAAAAGCTTAGAATCTGCTTCCGATCCAGACAACAACAGAAAGAATCCATCCAAGGCTAGCACATCCCAACACCAGATTGATATCAATGCAATGAGATCGAGCCTCACGAAATTACTGAAGAAGGGATCATCTGGCATGAAACCGAGCATGCGGTTTAATCAACTGAAAGGGGTTGCTAGGTTGACCAGAAGGAAGAGCAAAAGAATAAGAGATGACATGCTTCCTTCTCTTGATCCAGATATAGGCTATTTAAAGCCCTCCTGGATTAACTTCCCCTTCTCAGACCTTCAAAAGGCAACAAATAATTTTAGCCCTGGTAGGGTTTAACATATACTATAAACACAATAAGTTAACATTTCTAACTCTGCTATGCCTGTTTTTTCTAAGAAGAATGTGTTCAGTTATTCTTTGCTTGTTACAAATCTGTATAGAAAACTTGATTGGACAAGGAGGCTATGCAGAAGTCTACAAGGGACAGCTGCAAGAAGGGAGATTCGTTGCGATTAAACGTCTAATGAAGGGTGAACCAGATGAGATGACTACTGATTACTTGTCGGAGCTAGGGATCATTGTGCATGTTGACCACCCAAATATTGCTAAGCTTATTGGGTATGGGGTTGAAGGAGGCATGTTCCTTGTGCTTCAACTCTCTCCCCACGGGAGCCTGGCTTCATTGCTTTATGGTCTGTCAAGTTCCCCAAACAGTTTATTCTACTCACTTTTCGCACCCTTCACCATTGTTGCTTATTAAGTTCTATTTAATCTCTGCCCAGATTCCAAGGAGAAGCTCCGATGGGGAACCAGACTAAAGGTTGCCATAGGGACTGCTGAGGGCCTTTCCTACCTCCATGAGGGCTGCCAAAGGAGAATCATCCACAAAGATATCAAAGCTGCTAATATTTTGCTCACAGAAGACTTTGATGCTCAGGTATCTTATGTAGTAGAGACCAAAATATTAATTAATACTATTCCACTAAACTTTTTCCCCCTTTCTTCTTGACATCCAATACAACACAGATATCTGATTTCGGGTTAGCAAAGTGGTTACCAGACCAATGGACTCATCATACTGTGTCCAAAGTAGAAGGCACATTTGGGTATCTCACACTAAACTAAACTCCCTTCTTTTTATCATCTTCTCATGTTTCTTAACCTCATCTCGGGCTATATATGTTTTACAGTTATCTTCCTCCTGAGTATTTTCTTCATGGCATAGTGGACGAGAAGACAGATGTGTATGCATATGGAGTGCTGCTTCTAGAGCTAATAACTGGAAGGCAAGCTGTAGACGGTTCACAGAAAAGCCTCGTGATGTGGGTATGTTGGATTCGCTATCTCCGTTCTTCCATACAAAATGTACTAGCTACCCCATTAGACGACGAGCCTTTAAATTCGTAGGCCAAACCTTTAATTGAGAAAGAAGATATAGAAGGTCTTGCTGATCCAGCTCTTGGAGGTGCCTATGACCAAGAACAGATGTGTCGAGCCATTGCAACAGCTTCCATGTGCATCAATCAGATTGCGATTAATCGACCCCAGATGAGCGAGGTGCGCCACCACTATCCATCCTATCCTAATGATGGTAGTGCAAGATATGATGTTTGGTCTCAACTCATCTGAAGTGGGATTTTGTTGCAGGTCCTGCAAATTCTGAAGGGTGACTCTAAAAGCCTGCAGCGCTTGAAGCTACGCCAGAAGTCTATGCTTGCACGAACTTACTCAGCGGAGCTTTATGATGCAGAAGACTACAACTCGACCAAGTACTTGAGAGAGATGAACCTGCAGATGGAGCTTCTCTTGGATTCTGATGTAGATTCGTTATCCGACTGATCTCAACTTCTCTTAGATGGAGCTGCTGAAGCTTTTGCAGAGGTCTGTCTGTATCTCAACTCAATAGGATCAATGTCATTATGTTACCAGTGCAACTCTAAACCACTGAGCAAAGACCAAACATGAGAAACATTAGCTTGGAACTGTCATGGATTGGTGGTTGTGGTGTACATAAGTAGTTGAATTAGAGACCCTGCCTGTAGTTAGATGAATTCATTTAATCTTATTTTTTTTCCACTTTCTTTTTTCCTCTTTGGTGCATAGTGAAATGAAGTTTTTTCATGGTGATTTCTGAATTATGTTGCACATATTTATTTGATTGGCGTTTTGTTTTGTCTTTGAGAAATTCCTTTTTTCAATTATCCATAGAGGAAATGTAAAGGAAGAAGCAAGATCTTGAGGAGAAGCCTTTGTACTTTTTGGGATTAGGCTGTCATCACCTAATACACAGTGTTGTGTTGACTCTTCCAATTTCCTGCAGTGGTTGAAATTTTCATCTATCAAAGAACACTTTAATCCTTGAATTTAACAAAGGAGCAACGAGAGCACCAACCTGTACCTTTTCTACTCTTTGATGTTTTCCAGCAATAAAATGTGTGCAAGTTCAAAGGCAACAAAGAAACAAGTAATGACAGAATGAATGAAGGGGAAAACTCAACAATGATGACCATATGTACATTTTATCTATATTTTTATTACTGGATGCTGACGTGGACAATATCATTCTTAGTCAGGAACTAAATGGTTGGATGGTAAAATGATCCATAAACCCTAAGGTCAGTTATAAAACTGGTCCAAAACTGTATCATTAATTAATCAGTGGTAAACTTGCGAAAAGAGTAACATTTGGTGGTAATTTTGTGCCAAGTCGTATACTTGGATGGTAAAGGAGTTATTTGGGGGCAACGAATACGAAGTACTTGTCAGTTTGCCAGAAAGAAAGAAAGAAAGAATTTTTTGACGAGAAATCTGTTCCAGATATCATGGCACCTAATTTATCTCCTCTGGATTTCATTTTCCTTCTCTGGATCGCTTCGATCTTCCAATTCCATTCTTCCACAGCCTCCTCTTCCATTATATCCTCTACCACCATCATCGATCCCTCCAAAGTCAAACAAGTCTCTTGGAAACCTAGGTCCCTTTCTCTATCTCTCGCTTCTCTTGTTCCACCACTGATTCAATGGAGATTTATGTGTAATAGCTCATTTTCATTTCATTGTTTCTTTTTCAGGGCTTTTGTTTATGAAGGTTTCCTGTCGGACTTGGAGTGCGATCACTTGATCTCGCTGGTAACTAGTCTTTGCATTTCTCATCCACCTCTTTCTGTTGTCAGCTTGTTCGTTTATATCTTCTTGTTTTGATGGTGGGGAAAAAAATAGGCGAAAACGGAGCTGAAGAGATCTGCGGTGGCTGATAACGAGAGCGGGGAGAGCCAGCTGAGCGAGGTTCGTACAAGCTCCGGTATGTTTATCCCCAAGGCCAAGGTTAGCCTCCTCATCACTTCATTATGAATTACTAGTATTATTTCATTTGTAGCTCTTTAATTAGAAATGCAATTCTCTTATCTCTTATTCCATTTGATTGATCGATGTTTGGCGTTTTGGTTTTCAATTTGGTTTGGTTGTTGCCATTTGAGTAAAAGTTGGTTTGGGAGTTAAGCTAAGGGCGTTTGTGTGGGAATTCAGGAATATTACTTTACAAAGGGGCCGGATGGTATCTTATCATCACAAGAATGCTCTTCTTTTGAAAAATTGGCTTTATTGCTTTGAGGAATACAACGTGACTTAGCAAATATGAGTTTAAGTTTAAAAAATGACTTTCTTGCTTTGAGGAATACATGACTTAGCAAGCTTGTTTGGTTAGATAAGAATAATTGATTCCTCCTATCCTGCCGATGTTTGATGCACTTTTTTTTTTGGGATCTTTCATTGCTTCCATTTTACGGTAACAACGATATTTTGGTTTCTGGCACAAACATACTTAAGTCATCAAATCAAACAACACCTAAATTAATCCCAACTATGTTGGAATCGGTGACATGAAGTTTATTATGGCAATTAATTATCAAAAATTAGTTGACACTATAAATTCATGCAAAAGCATATACGCCGGATGCCCTTCCTATCGCAACCTCTTACGAATGAATAATGAGATGAAATTTTAAATTGTATCATCAAAGGCTTTTTCCACTTGCATGGAAAATATTATGAGACGGCGATGAGTTGAGATAATTGCTATACTTGTAGACCTTAGTTACTTTCTGAAGTCAATTATCTCTACTGTGCAGGATCCAATTGTTGCCGGTATAGAGGACAAGATTCAAACATGGACCTTCCTTCCGAAAGGTGTGGTACAAGAATAAATTTTCACATCTCTAATCTGCTGCCATTCTTAATAAATTTTTGTTTGTCTAGTACATTTAAATAGCAGCCATATACCACTTGGTGATCTAGTTTGATGTGAGTTTCTTGTGTAGCACTGATGTGATACCGTAAATTTTGCACAACATGATTTTTTAGATGCTGTTTCAGCAGTAAAAAAAAAACCATTTCATCATCATCAGACTGGTGCACATAATACATCTCAGTCATCTATGGTCTATATAATGCTTGACCGTGAAGAAACTTTTTTCTGCAGTCCTAGCTATAATGAGCCCATCTAGATGCTTTCAAATAACTGAATGAATTTATGCTTGTAACCTTTTGCATACTTTGACATAAGAGTGGATGTTAATGTTTGGTGATTTACAGAAAATGGAGAAGATATACAAGTGCTCAGGTATGAACATGGGCAGAAATACGACCCACACTTTGATTACTTTGCCGACAAGGTTAATATTGCCAGGGGTGGACACCGAATAGCTACCGTGCTCATGTATCTGAGTGATGTGGCACAAGGTGGTGAAACAGTGTTTCCTTCTGCTGAGGTTTGTCTTAATGCCTTAGTATATCTCATTAGTGTTAAGTATCTTACGTATGCTGATAGGTTTCTCATAGCAGCCTAGGATGAAACCGGCATTGCTTATAGAAGTTTCTTCTCTTGTTATTTATTTTCCCTGCTAATGTGAAACTTTTGGAATTGGTACTAAGTATTATGTATGGGTGTTCTCTATATTAAGATTTTTTCCATCCATCCATTTTCCCCCTATGATTCAAGTTCGTAACAAGTTCTTATCTGGTAGGAACCACCACGACGGAAAGCTCCCACAACAAATGATAACCTCTCTGAATGTGCAAAGAAAGGAATTGCAGGTGCTTGAACTTACTTTACAGTTGCTTCCTTTTGAACTACATGTCTACTTGGTGTATAATGATGATTTTTCCCCCTTTATCTTCAGTTAAACCAAGAAAAGGTGATGCTCTTCTATTCTTCAGCCTGCACCCAAATGCTGTTCCAGATACCAACAGCTTGCATGCCGGATGCCCAGTGATTGAGGGTGAGAAATGGTCAGCAACCAAGTGGATCCATGTGGATAATTTTGGCAAGGACGTGTTTGCAGCTGGGAAATGTGAAGATCAGAATGGGAGTTGTGAGAGATGGGCTGCTCTTGGTGAGTGCACCAAGAATCCAGAGTACATGGTGGGAACTCCCGACATCCCTGGTTACTGTCGGAGAAGTTGCAAAGTATGTTAGCAACTTAGCATGATAGGCAGAAGCTTCACACGGGTAATGTATCAGGTTTTTTTGGGTGGTGATTTGTTCATCGTATTTTTTAGAAAAGGAAGAAATTACATGAGGTAGTTGTGCATTCTTCAGTGATCTCTGTTTGTTTCTCAAGTATACTTGTTGGCCTTTCTTCTTTTTGGAGTAATGTAAAGCTTTCTCGGTTGCGAGCCAACAGAGTTGGGGGCAGAGTTGCCCCTTATTTACTACTAGTACTCTGCTTTTGTTTCATTACAATTACACCGGCTGGTTATTTGAAAGTTCCTTACCATGCTCCTGATTAGTTAACTCTCATTCCGCTGTCCTGAATTCCTGATTACTCCGGGCCTTCATCAAAGAGGAAATTTTCAAAATTAGTCTGTCTTTAATGTGGAAATCTTATGTAATAGGTATCTTGTTGAGGCAGAAAGAAGGTTGTAATGTTGGCCAACATCGACAGAACACAACCGACGGAACACAAACCTACAGCAGGTAATGGTGCCTTGTGTCTGTCTGCTCTGCTCCATGTTGCAAATTTCTGTTCATCAGAGCTTCCTAGTACAACGAATCGGTTCAGAACAATATCTGTATTGTATTGATAGCACACTTCAAACAATCAATCCTTTGTTTTTCCACCCAATATCAATCTTTTTAAAAGGAAAAAAAAAGTAAACCGGACCCTTTGTTTTGCTTGCTTTTCTCAAAATGGTAATTAATGTTCATAGCCGTTCTATGGTCAACATTTCGTTCTATCGATCATTCTGCAATACTATGAAGATCTGCACGTGCAGCCTTGGCTACACTTGCATTGAATTGCAGTTCAATGGGAGTTACCTTTGGGTTTACAATGATTATAAGAAAAGGCAGTTCAATGCAACATAGTGAAACAAAACTACTAGTATCTGCTGAATCAGATTGACATTAAGATAATGGTATGTTTAACATCCAACACCATGCTAGAGCTAAGAAAAGAAAATGTCATTGTGATTCATATCAACATAGAGCTAAAACGATTGATTCCAAGAAGAGCATCATAGAACCTCAGAAAGAAGCTTGCGGGTGCTGTGATCATGTTGGAGCCCTGAATCGGCTTCATCGTGAAACCGCCAGACCTTCTTCTGGGCCTCGAACATGATCTGCGAGATACCTGAAAACAGACAAACAATTCGGTACGTAATGCAAAGAAGCTAGAGAAGAAACGGATGGCGATAAACAGTGGCTTGGTTTACCTTGTTGAACGGTCCGCTTGTTCTGGCGGATCTCGTCGATTGTTGCTGAGATTTTCCAGTAAAGGGGACGACCCAGGTAGAAGAGGAAGAAGAACACAAGTACCGCCAGAAGAACGTGAAATGTGATCTTAGCCCTCGCTGACGCCATTGATGGAATGGAAGTTACTGCTCCTTGTTCTGGATATAGTCTATTGGTGTTTGGAGTGATTCGAATTGAGGCGGGGAATCCAACGGCACAGTAGATTCTGCCACGTCACCATTTCGAGAATTCCAAAACTTGTCTACAAAGTAAACCTTTAACCTTCTTATTTCTGTCAATTAAGGACTCCATCTTTGCCTGATCCATCCGAAACCAAAGCTTCAGAAAAATTGCCAATCATAATCATGCTTTTGGCCAGATCCATTGATGAAGAAAGATAACCTTTCACTTGTGTTGAGCACTTCTGACTAGCTCGAAGTTTGCTAAAAAAAGATCACCGCTTTTGCCTGCCATTTCTTGATCTCTTCACATCATTGAGCAGAATATTGTACGAAGCATAATCGGCAACAAGTCCCAGTTCACTTTTTAACTTGTCAACATCTTTTGAGTTTCCATGTCTACAATGGCCTTCTAATAGGATGTTGTATGTGATATCGTCGGGAACAGCACCTAACTTCAGCATTGAATCCAAAAGCATCCTGGCTTTCTTCATATTACCCTGTTTGCAGAGTGCATTCATGATTACATTGTATGTTGCAACAGCAGGGACACGTCCACCCTTCTGCATTTCTTGAAGCAACTTAGAACCCTTCCTCAGATCGCCCATTTTACGGAACCCATCAATTACCATAGTGTACAATGCATCATCCGGTCTCAATCCAACATGGATCATCCTATTTAAATTATTATCTGCATCTATCATTCTTCCTTCTCTGCATAGCCCAGAAATAAGTGCTGTAAAAGCCACCTCATCAAGCTGAACCCCTTGTTTAACCATCTTTGCCTGTACGTCAAATGCAGAATCAAGCTCACCCTCTTTGCAAAACGCATCTAAAAGTGTAGTATAAGTGACTGCATCAGGCTTAAGGCCTCTCACACTCATTTCACCAAGCAGTTCCCTTGCCATTTTCATGTCACCAGCCTTGCACAGACCATTGATGAGTGTATTGTACAGTATCACATCAGGTACCAAGCCTTTTTCCAGCATCTGCTTGTAGGTCTCAAGAGCCAACCCAATTCTTCCACTCTTGCATTGACCGTCAATTAAGGCTGTGAAAACCACTTCATTAGGAACCAAACCCCTCTCGCACATTTCAAAGAACAGCCCATTTGCATCATCAATCCTACCATCTTTGCACAAACCATTTATCATGACACTGTAAGTAAACACATCCGGAGATATTCTTTTACTGTCTTCCATAGCTTTCTTCAGTCTGAATCCTTCTTCTGTATTCCCCGACTTGCAATAACCATTAATCAAAGTATTAAAACTAACAGAACTAGGAAGCAAGTGTCTCTTAGGAATTTCATCGAACACCGTTTGAGCATCCCGAATGTTACCTGCTTTACTAAACATATGTATCAGAACATTGAAACTGTACACGTTCGGTGGAAACCCAGAATCCAAAATCTCCACGTAAAACCTCCAGGCGAACTCCGGCGAAGTTGTCTTCATTATCCTATCGAGTAAATGCCGACAGCCATAAATGGGGAGGCGAAACCGCTGTAGTTTACCCAACCTAAAGGACTGAATAGCATCAGAAACGAAACCTTGATCCGCGCAAGCCATGATTAACGCATCGAACACGAAACTGGAGCGATGTGTACCTCTCGTTTCGACAAGTGAACTGAAAATTTGGGAAGCCGAACCTTTTCCTTTGCGAGAAACGAGAAACTGGAGCAGCGACTGGGCTTCTGGGCACATCTCGTTAGCAGCGAGGAAATGGGCCATGGTGCAGTAGGATTGTACGGTGTGGCGGAACTTGGGTTGCGAAGAGAGGAAGTTGAAGAAGGCGAAGAGAGATTGAGGAGAGAGGGAATGAGTGTTGTGGTTGATGAGGTCGATGACATGATTGGGTGTGAGGGATGGCAGGAGGGTCTTTAGAGAAACTTGGAGCGGCTTACTGGGAACGAGCGTAATTGCGCGAGAGATTTGAATGAGGAACGGATCATCCTGGTATGGCGGCGGCGGCGAGAACCATGAAGAGTAGAAAAAATTCAAACGCAGTGGCGACGAAAAGTTGGGTCGAATTCTGGGAGCTAACATGTTTGCATAACATCCGATTCCGAGGGAGCTGTGAAGTCCATCCGCAGTTAGATGTCGGATTGCAAGGAATATGTGTTCAGGCCTTTCTATTTCAAAGTACCTGAAGTTTGAAGTACTTGAAGTACCTATTTTTTTTCTCACCTGAGATACCAAAACGACGTCCTTTTGGAGGCGACCGTTACTTCACGGTCGCCGTTCACACGTTCTTCTCCACGATCGGACCACGAGCCCAGGTACGGAACCAAGAAAGAGGAAACAAGAAATCACAACCTCAGTGCGAGCCAAACTGTTGAGAAGAACTGGGCAACAAACCTGGGTCCCCGGAGTCGGGAGTCCGATGCCGTTGTCTACCGTCGTCGGCCACCGATCTACGCTCGTGTTCTCCGTAAGATCGCATCCATGGCCTTCGACGAGCCAAATCCGCTGAGAAGAATCGGGCAACAAACCTGGTCCTTCAAGTCGACGGTCGAGTCGGAGTCCGATGCCGTTGTCTTCCGTCGTCGGCCACCGATCTACGCTCGTGTTCTCCAGAAGATCGCATCCATGGCCTTCGCAAGTGCTGGAACTCGTACTTCAGGGCTGAGGAGGAGGACGAACTGTTTTTTACGGTTACCAACGTTAACCTACGTTAACCTAAGAGGAATCATAAAAATCATTTCTCATACAAAACACTTAAATACACTATATTCTGTTCAGTACTAACATCTAAAACATACATTATACTTAAATATCAAATACAAAATACAAAAAGTTCTAAAATTATACAATCGCGTTCAGTAAACGTTATTTCACAAAACTCCACCGCTAATTTTAACGACTCCAACGCTATTAGGTAACTCTTATACTACACTTTCATCTAGAATGTTCCAGAATTACTAACTTTAGGTGCCTCGTCAAGACGCCGAGGAATATTTGGTTCTAGAATGACTAACTTTAGGTGCCTCGTTAGCGCCACGACCAATATTTCTCTCGATTAAATGAACAGGTTACAACACTAGGCAAACGGCTTTGGCCATTTAACAAACAGGGTTTCGTCAAGCCTGCAACAACATTAAAATTACGTCTTACGGTTCCATGACGAAAATATAAAAAAAAGCATCAACCATGATTTCTTTCTATACAGATTCTTTAATAGGCTATAACAATGGGAAACATTGCTCCTTTGCATGAATACACCCATTTTTTAGTCTCAACATAGGAGAAATACACAATAAAACTGACAAAAAAAACTTTAGGTACTAAAATGTCCAACTTCATAAAGTACAGTGGTGTACTTCAAGTACTTCAGAACAGAGGGGTACTTGAAAATAGAAATTGCTATATGTGTTCTAGTCAGAGGTACTTTCCTAATCTATTATTATATACTAATACGGGAGCCTTGCCACATTAACCCAAAAAAAAGTGAACGGAGCGATTTCGTGAGGACACAGGATCCACGTAGGTGCCACCTAGGATAAGAGTTTTTTTTTGCGCCATGTATGCATCAATCAGCCCACCATTTTTTAAGAAATTAGTTTCCAATTTAAGCCCTCAAATTAATTAGATTGATTCTCTCAACATTGAATTTATTAATTAGATTGATTCTCTAAAAAGTATTCAATTGATTAATTGGTAGTATTAATCTATAATCTATTATCTATTATTATATATTAATACGGGAGCTTTGCCACAATAACCAACAAAAAGTGAACGAAACGATTTCGTGATGACAGCTAGGATCCACGTAGATGCCAACTAGGCTAAGAGTTTTTTTTGCGCTATGTATGCATAGCCCACCAATTTTTAAGTAATCAGCCTACCACTTTTTAAGGAATCAACCAACCATTTTGTAAGGAATTAGTTTTTAATTTCACTCCTCAAACGGGATGAACGAAAAAAAGAGATGAGACAAATGAAATAAAAATATGTAGACAAAAATGTTTGATAAATAACAGTTTTAAAAAAGAAAAAGAAAAATGGATGAGAATCTTAATTAACACAATGAGATTGTGTAATGAGAAGTGTTGATTTTTTGGTGAGGAATCCAAATTCAAACCAAATTTTCCTACACAAAACGCGACATCCCACTATTAATTACACAATAGTCTGACATATTTTTCTTTTCCTTTTTCAAATTTCTTAGTTGTGTCAAAATTAACTCAATTGGTTTTATCTTTAATTATATTAACGGAATATTTCATTTTAACCTCAATTCCGTTTTGAGTTTTCAGTCTATTTTAGTCATTTTTTCAAATTTTTTTTGTCTTGATCGAGTTCTTTCGGTCTATGTTAGCATTTAATCAGGTGGATGTATGAAAATTTCCATTTTACCCTTAATTAATTGCTACAATACGTCACGGTTTTTTTAAACTTAAGCTATTCTTACCCAACATTTATTAATTAGACATCAACACTTCTCAAATTTTTACATACTTTCCTTAATTTGTAATCACATAAAAATATGTGTTTTTTTGCTACATATTGCACACAATGTTTTTATATATTAACATGTTTGGTGGGGTTACCATGATTAATTGATAAATTATTGCACCCGCAATGAGCCTGGTATTTAAACTATTTGACATGATATAAAAAATCCATAAATTATTCTCATGTTGGTTATTGGTCTTATGACTATTTAGTATTACATCCTTAGTCCGGGAGACGAGTAAACAATCACTATAACGGTCTAACTTAACCGCGAGACGGGTAAACAGTCATTTTAACGACCTAACTTAACCGCGAGATAGGTAAGTAACCATTTTTCATGGATAAACAACCATTATAACGGCCCATTGAAATTATTACATGATTAAGGATGCAACACTAAATAGTTGCAGAACCAATAAGCAAGATGAATGACTTAACCGCGAGATAGGTAAGTAACCATTTTTCATAGATAAGCAACCAGGGTAACGGCCTACTGAAATTATTTCACGATTAAAGATGCAACATTAAATAGTTGTAGAACCAATAAGCAAGATGAAGAATGATTTAGAGACATTCTATGTTCTTAACCCCACCCAACTGTGGATCTTGGTGATCAAGTATAATGTACTTAAGCACACTAAGAACATAGTTGGATGCATGCAAATCTTTACTATTGCATGTACTTTCATTAATTACTGTATTTTACATTTATATTTTTTGGATTACACCAAATATATTGTTATTTGATACATTAAAATTTTTGATAATTATTAATTCATTAAACCTGTAACGAAGTCGGGTATTAGATTTAGTTTTTTTAAATATGTCTATTTATAATAACTCTACTCCAGCCATCAATTTCTCAATCTTGTATATTAACAACATTTCTCCATTTTTTTATAAGCTTTAACCATTAAAGCTTTGAATTCTAGAAAAAAATGGTTTTAATATGCTAAACATTTAACGAAAGTCATATTAAATTATAATTCATGAATCAAAATGCACAAATCACTATCATTCATGAAAGTACAAAATATTTCTGCCTAATTTATATGGAATGATAAAAGTGCGTTTTTTATTATCAAATACAAATTTCTTTTACAAAATAATTAAATTTTTTCTAATAATAATTTGAGCCACAACATATAAAGTAAAATAGAACATTAATTTTGGAAAGTGATCAATTTTTACATTCTCTTATAATTCATTTTACGCAGTATCTAACAATTTCATGTTTGATTAAGGATTTTGATATTCTATTTGAAGAATATTTTAAAATTTACAAAAAAAGGACTAAATTTGGTGGGTGTCTATTTACCACATATGTGGAAAAACACATACCATGAAAATATCAAATTTACTCTCTTAATAAATCTTTACAAAGAGTGTTTTAGTCTTTTAATTTAATAGATTAGTTAGTTGAGTTAATTAATTAGTTGTACATTTAGGTATGTGTTTTTCCACATATGTGGTAAATAAACGGACTCTTAAATTTGTATGGTAGATTTTATTCTGTACTCCGTAATTATTATGAATTATGGACTACTAATTTGAAATAAATAAAATATAAATAGAATTCTACATATTTGGATCTTAATAAATATAATTAAGAATTTAATAATATATTAGTTATATATCTATTTTTTAATATTTTATTGATAATTATTACCAATAAAAATGAAAAAATAATTAACCAAGGCCCAAAATGGTCAAAATCCAAATAAACAATACTAAAACACCCTACTCTACAACTAATCACATAGAATAAAAATCACATTTCACTATTTATCCTAGTCATCAAGATTTCTAAATGTAAGATGGTTAAAAACACCTTACTCTACAACTAGTCACATAGAATAAAAATATCATTTCACTATTTATCCTAATCATCGGGGTTTCTAAATGTATAGTGGTTAAATTAAATGAATAATATATAAATTCTATTTATGTAATTTAAATAATAAATAGAAATTATATTATATAATATATAAATAAATTGAATCTATCTATTTAATAAATAAAAGTAAAAACTGGCGGCGAACCTCTGATGATGTTGCCTCAATTTGATCCTGATGTTACTGAAAGTCATGAGCCCTTTCTTGGGAATCCGCACAAAAGGGGGTGATCTAAAAACCGAACAAGGGGTTGCCCTCTATCTGATACTCATACGCTCAACTCAGTATGAGTATTTTGGGAAAGAGATGAGACATTACCAAAAGTGAGAGAGTGAATGGTTGCTTTGTTTGAAATGAGTGAATGATGTGTGCTTTTATAGTCCCTTGTAACAAAGTGACATTATTATAATATTTTAATATGAAGAGGCGGCATGTGTCAGAGGACACATGTCAATAGAGTCATGAATGTATCCCTTTAGGCGGATCCCTCGATGTGTTCGGGTAGTGGGGCGTTCAGGTTTTAATGGGCCCCATCTCCTGTGCTACTGACTTTACTTTTATTAGACTTTATTAGGCTTTTATGGACTTTGTTATCAGGTTGATTAGGCAACAAAAACAAAAAAGTATATGAGCTTACACTTTTAATATAAATCCTAACACACCTTATAAAATCTCAAAATACCACACCTTATCAAATTACTACTCACGAGTTTATAATTTTTATAATATACTTCCTCCCTCTCATAAAGATTACACCATTTCTTTGCTGTTTTCACAGTATTTAATCTACGATTTACTTTTATGAATTCATAGACTTGTAAAGTTAAATGATTCATATGCTTCTCATAATTTGTCATCTAAACTTTCTATAATATTTTTTTTATTTTTTTTCACTGTTTATTTTAGTTAAATTTTGAGTCAAACATTACAATTTCAAACATAAAAAGAAATAGTGCAATAATCTTCGTGGGATTGAGGGAATATAATATAATATATAATAAGTAGTTTTTAAAAGTTTAAGACCAAAATTTAAATCTATAAAAATTTGATAACAATAAATACACTAATAATTTTCTTGAAAAGGCTATTGTTAAAATTGCTCTTGAAATTTGAAGAAGGTTGGGATTAGGAAAAGGAAGTAGCCGTTTCTCTGTTTGTGCTGGCAAAAATCCAACCGCTCTGCTCGTCGTCGAGTCGTGATTAACAAACACCCACACCCGCACCCACACCCACACCCACACCCACACCCACAGACACGGTGCTCCGGTCAGACTCCAAGCTCTCTCAGATAAACGCTCTTTCACGAACCCTAATTCAACCTTTTTCGCCGTCGATCGTAATTTTGCTACCGGACTTCTTGATAAGCCTCGCCATTCAGTTCCTCGTTCCTTCTTTTGCTTGGATGAATTGAACTGATATGGTTCCCCCAGGTGGCGACGACCGCAACGCCGATGATCACATCCAACTCTTCGATTCTCAGTGTTCGCCATCACTCTCGTTTCCCGGTAACAATCCCACCTTTTGTTTTCTCGTCGCACTTTTTGGACATATGCCCTTATTCTTTATCGTATACTATGTTGTGAGCGACGTGTTAACTAAAGACTATAAGTATAATTTTTTGAAAACCAGGCAATGGCTTTGGACGATGTCTTGAACCCTTTGATGATCATGATCATGTTTCCGGGGAGAATGTGAACGAAACTCAGGTTCTTTCTCTAGCTGGTGAAACCCAAGTTCTTGATTATGTTCCTGCGGAGGATGTGACTGAAACTCAGGTTCTGACACTGGCTGGGGAAACCCAAGTGTTCTATAATGGAGGTTTTATGGAAACTACTAACACTCAAGTGTTGGGTAAGTTTGATGACTTTATTGTCTCGGATAGAGAGGGGTATGACTCTGATGGAACTGAAGTTATTTATGACACCGACCAACTCTCTGATGCCGAACATTCAACAGAAGGATGTCGATCTCTGGGAGAAACAAATATTCAGGGCACTTCACCTTGCAATCAGAGTAATAATGACAGGACAGGTGATTACATTACTTCTTTGGTCAGTGAAGAGAAAATTCCAGGTAATAAACATCTTCTAAACAACATACCAACTTTGATTGAACTGAACTGTGCGTATGATTAGAAACTTGCCTGGGAAAGGGAGCTGTAACTTTTTACTATTCCATAACAGCCACACGACACAATGAAGGAGGAATGAGACTAAATGTGGGTTTCTTAATATATTATATATGCTCACAATTCATAGAGCTTTTATATCATAGTTAATGGATACATGCTGATTAATCTTTGCTGTCTCTTATTTGCAACAATGCATCACGTCCTTTTCCAAGTCAGTGGCTTACTATTATAATTCATTCTTTTTTTTAAGGACATGCGCCAAGGTTTACATCAGTTCGTGTAGCGTCCTTGCGCGCGTTTTGTCTGGCAGCAGGTGATTTGTCAGCACATGGAACCCACAGGAAGTCATCATCTCTTGTAATTGAACGTCTAATATATAAAAATGGTGGTGGCCAGATTCATGATCTGGAAACAGATGATGGGAAATTGAAAAGACTACATAATTTGGATGATGGCAAGACAGGGTCTACCACAGCAAGGTTCTTTTACGAGAATTTATCTCTTGGGCATGAAGGAGTTTCTCAGGACACCAAGATTTTCGACGAAGGAGAATGCTTGGCAGGTTTAAGTTATGTTGACTCTCAAGAACCTGGTGAGCTTTCACAAGCTAATGCTCTTAATTTTGTAGAGAGATTAATCAATGACAACTTGTCAGAATACAATACTGAAAACAACCATGTTAATAGCGCTCAGACAAAATCAAAAACTTTTTCAAGTGCAAAAGGGTTGCAAAGTTTGGCCAGGAGAAATGCAGAGGGAGATAATGTTGGGAGAACGGAGATTTTTGACTGGGATGATGATCATGAGGATGATGGTGGGGGAGAATTTTTTGTTAGGATGAGGGAAGATCTAATTGATGAAGCAAGGGGGCTCCATGGGCCAAAGAGGAAGAGAGTGGGTGAACATATTGGCATGTACAAACAGTCAGATGACAGTGGTAAAAGAGTAGTGGATTCTCCTTCTTCAAAACGGATGTTGCAAAAGTCGGAAGGAGAAAGCAAGTCATTCCAAGAGATCCATCATCTCTCTGACTGTACTAAAGAGTTTAACAAAGAATTGTCAGTGGAGCCATTGAAAGCAACTTCTAGGATGAGCAATGCAATGGAATTTTCAGATAGAGTAGTGGATTCTCCTTCAAAACGGATGTTGCAAAAGTCGGAAGGAGAAAGCAAGTCATTCCAAGAGATCCATCATCTCTCTGACTGTACTAAAGAGTTTAACAAAGAATTGTCAGTGGAGCCATTGAAAGCAACTTCTAGGATGAGCAATGCAATGGAATTTTCAGATGTTGGTTGTGACACTCAAATGGCTGCTGAAGCAATGGAAGTGTTATCCTTTGGGCTTGATGTTGTCAATGATAATGCGATTAATGTCCAGGCCCAGGAAGCTGACAGAGTTGAACCCTGTGTTTCTACGGAGGCTTCTCAACGAGGAAAGAATGCCTGTTTTAGAGGACCTGTGTCTAAGGTCGGGGTACATGACCCAGAGCCAGAGGTTAAGCCTTCTAAAGGAAGATTCAGAAAGGCCGAGAAGATTTGTACGAGATCAAGTCGAGGGTCTGCAGCTACACCGCCTACCTGTCCTGCGGATGTCAAGGAGTATGGTATAGGGCTACAGGACCGGAAAATGAAAGACACTGGAAAAGATGCTACTGAAGACCGCTACTGTACTAATATTCAGCCATCAGGGGGATCAAATGCTAAAGATGGACAGTCGACCGATGCAAAACTAGAAAGTATGAGATTAAGCCACAATGAGGACTCTTTAGTGAAGTTTACAACTAGGAGATATGCCAAGCGGAAAAGATCCTCCAAGAAACATGCAGACAATGCTAGTAAATGTGGCCACTCAGATGATCTTTATGAACCATCTGCTTCAACCAATGATACACAACAAGCTTTCAATGTTCCAAGGAAGTCTAGAAGCAATGTCAAAAACATAAGAAATGATTTGAGCATGAGAAACTTCTCAGAATGTGCCACATTGTTTTCTTTAATCAATGGGAATGTGGAAGGGTCGGGGACATTTCCACATCAAAGGACTGAATATCAATTTTCAAGGGTTGGTGCTACCTGTATTGGAGAATCTACGAAAGGAAACCTGGTTTATTTAAAATCAAATGGATCAGAGAATCACACTGGAGGTGGTCAAGTAGGTTTTTCTGTAATTGGGGAGAGTCTAGCAGCAAATAGAAATACAGATAGTCCAATGCAACAGACATTTGAACAATCTCCTTTATTATCTACCACTCCAGTTAGCTGCGTGTTATCTCCCAAACAAGGTTCATCCATTTCTACGAAAGATGAACATTTTAAGAGATCATGTAGGAAAAATTTATCAGGATCATTCCTGGTGAGAGAGCTATTTGTATTAAGCCCTATGGAGCAGGAATCTATTTCTCCATCAAAAGATACAAGGAAGAGGAGGAATCTGACTGAAGTCCGTGTCTTGTTGAGCCAACACTTGGATGAGGATATTATCAGACAGCAACGGAAGGTAACAGTTGTCATATTATGTTTCTTCAAACAATTTAATAAATGTTAGATGTTTTTAATCTTTTTTGGCTGGTTTGTAATACAGATCATGGTTCGTCTAGGCATATCTGAAGTATCTACAATAGCAGATGCAACACACTTCATAACCGATAACTTTATGCGCACAAGAAATATGTTGGAGGCAATTGCTTCTGGGAAGCTAGTAGTGACTCACTTGTGGCTTGATAGTGTTGGACAAGTGAATATTCACATAGATGAGGAACCATACATACTA
The DNA here is from genome assembly GCA_024586325.1 of Stellera chamaejasme. Lineage (NCBI taxonomy): Eukaryota > Viridiplantae > Streptophyta > Magnoliopsida > Malvales > Thymelaeaceae > Stellera > Stellera chamaejasme. Next base: position 37,257,935 of record CM044984.1, read on the forward strand.
AGGGACTTCAAGAAAGAGAAAGAGTTTGGCTTTTGCATGCCTTTATCTTTGGAACGAGCACTGAAATGCCCATTGTTACAAGTGAGATTTTTTAGATCTGTCCTCATTAAGAGCGATAGGATTTTTCGTGAATATATCCTCACTTGGCAGTTGGTTCTATTTTAAAATTTAACAACTTACAGGGTATCATATGTCCAGGGTCGGAATGTGTTGATCACTCCCAATGTGAAGCCAAGTAAAGATACAGTTTCACGTTTGGTTAAGGCAGTCCATGGCCAGGTATTATGGTTTTCACCCTGAAACTATGGTTAGGTACTACTGCACATGAATGTTTCATGATTAGAAGACTAATGGTGAATGCATATGAATTTCTGATGTCTGTTTCTGGGGGAAATATGTGGATGTTTCAGGGTCGGTCAACATTCCTTTCGATTTGGATTTTGCATTCAGTCTTCTTGTAAATTGTTAACCTTCTTTTGTTACCTTTAGTGAGTGATGGCTATGCTTTGCAGGCTTTGGACGGAACTGACAAATGTGCTCTGAAGGGTGATAACATACTAGATGATTTGTTGATTCTGAGCTGTGAAGAAGATTATCGAGTTTGTGCCCCTCTAATTGAAAAAGGTTGAACTGCTGACCCATTGCAGTTAACTGTTCTATGCTGCATGAACTTTCATCAGAAGTCTTTCTTGTTTCTGTGTCATTCCAGGGTCACTAGCTTACAGCTCAGAGCTGCTGTTGAATGGAATAGTTGCACAAAAGCTGGAGTATGAAAGGTTGGAAATGCTCTTATCGTTCTGGCCAATCACTTTAATATGGGTTCATGTTTCCCTAATGTGAAATGGAACTATGGAACGAACAACTGGGTAGTTTATCTTGATTGAGAAGGTGTTGGGTGTTCTTCCATAGAGTATCCCATTATTATAAGCTGACTGGTTGTTGGGAAGGTTTCTACCATTATCCAGTTTTGTTTTTAGCAAGTCATTCCATCGCCAATAATGCCTTAGACAGGGAGTTACAAAGCTCTCTCTCTCATCTGTCTCAGAGAAGCTCATAATTGAGTTCTGTATCTGGGGGTCTTCCTCCCTTGTGATAAATCATTGACAATCTCGCAGGTATCGTCTATTCAAGGAGCATGCAAAGAGACGACGATGTTCACGCTCTCGCAAGAAGTTTTGTTAGCTGGACTTGGAACAAAAAGCTCCGAGGAAGTGCTGTACCAGGTCCATGCCCAAGAAGAAAAGGATGGGTAATTTTTGTAAAATAATTAATTACTTCTTTTTGTTGTAATTTAATTCCAGATGCTCGTTGCTTTTGCTTATAATTCGAGTAAATTGCTCTAGATATACCTCAACTCTCATTGCAAATCTATACCTGAACTAAAGTTTGTTGCATAAATGACTTTAAACTATGATATTGTTGCGAAACTATGCATGAACTATACGTAATCGTTAACTCTGTTAAAATCTAACGGAAATGTTGAAACAATGCTCAAGTTGACATTTCTAATTTCTGAAACTTGACTAATATCCCCCTAAGTTTATGGTTAAATCTTTTAAGTCATTATTCTTACTAATAATATCATATTTTCCAATAATTGTACCAATTTTATTATTAATTTTACGTTTTAGTTTAGAACTAAAAAAAATCTAAAAACTATACAAATGAATAAAAATAACAGTTACCAAGATATATTTATATAAATTTATATACTCCCTCTATTCATGAAAAATTGGTGTGTTTCTTTTTTGATGTTCTGAGAGACTCAAATTTTCACTAAAAATAGTTTATTAAAAAAATTCAGAAAAATATATTTATAAATATTGAACTGTAATTTGCATATAAATTATTTGACTTCATATTGAAAAAATAAAATATTAGATTAAATTTTTAGGGACAGATGTATTTTTTGTTATTTAAATTATTAATATATTATTGTCAACAATTTACAAAAATCACCATAGTTTTTTTGTTGACAACTAAAATCACCCTAGCTAACGTTTCAAAAATATAAATACCTCAAGTTTCTCCAACTCTTCCCACATGTCGACTAGCTACCCCATCTCCATCCCAACCCAGAGCAGTAGAGGATGCTGATAGTGGTGGAGCTCAAATGGCTCATTGGATACAATTGGGCTGCAACAAACCTCAAATTGATCAGGTGGGATGACTTGGTCGGACATCACATGATGAGCGTAGGGTGGCTCGCTGGCATTGGTGGTGTGGGGTTAAAACAAGTTTGGTGTTATTAATCATAATTTGGTTTTATTTAAAGTTATACTTTGTTATGGTTATGATGACCTGAAAAATAAGATATAAACTTATGGTGTTATTTAGCACATTTTAGAAACTATGTTGGTAAATTTCAACATTTTCCATCATGAATTAACGGAATTTTTGATGAAGACATAGATTTGCAACAAGACCATACTTTAAAGACATTTTTGCAATAAACTTTAGTTCAGTTTTTGCAACGAGAGATATAGTTCAGGTATAGCTAGCGCAATTTACCCCTTATAATTCAGATTGCCATTCTGTACAAATCCAATATTTCTTGCAAACTGTTGTGCCTTCTAATTAACGTTGGTTGCAGTAGCACTAGAGTATGAAAGGAAGGCAAAAGCAAAACAATACTAGCTAGCAGCTGATGAGACAGACAAAATGATGATGATATATTAAGGCATAGAGGGGAAGTAGAGTGAGGTGAAGGGTGTGAATCGGTGTTTCAGAAGAATAATAGGGGGTTTCAAATATAAGAAGTGAACAAAAAGTTTTTCACCTAATAGGAGAGTAAATTGGAGGTGAGTGAGAAAAGTGAAAAGAGGAGGGTTAAGTTTGAGGGCCCCGTGAATAAGGAGGAGGGCAAAATGTGAATTCACCATCCAGCCCGTTTGCCGCCTCAAATTTCTCTTCCTTTTGTCGCGCTCCCTACTGTATGAAAATAGAATTCTTCATTCCCTTTATCTTTCGTGCATCTCTGTCCTTTAAGTTCTTCTTGGGGTGAGTTGTACACAATTGAGTTGATGGGCGTGTAGTTAGGAATCATATGTGCGGTCGTCATGCACAGCAGCGCGCGCGCAGATGGTTTTTCATGTGCGTAGACGTTAGCGCAGTCTGTTACGCACACGAATAGTGTTAAACATCTTTTCACATTGTGCGACACTATGTGCGGCCTGTTGTGCGCAGCGCACAATATTGTGCGGGACTATGTGCGCACAGTTGTGCGTTGCGCACATTTTCGTGCTGCACATCAGGGCAACACAACTCTAGCAAGCCGAGACAATGGTAGCGCGACGATGCAGACGAGAAGAACTTCAGTTGCGACAGCTCGTGGCGAATGGTGAAGACTGGTGAATAAGGAGTTTCTCACGTGAAAAACTCGGCTCACTTTCGCGCTCTTCACCTGAGGTCCGCGCGAAGTGAGGTGAATTCACCTCTGTTTCTCACGTGAATAAAAACAGGTGAAAAACTTGAGGTATGTTTGAAACCCCCTAATGGAAGTTTCTTGACACGCGCAGCATCCTCATCCCAAACTGCAGGAGGTAGATACTAATCAATGCTCATCAGACTCTTCTACATCTGGCACCTAAGAAACAAAGGTTCTCTTCCTTACAATTGTGTGCACAATGGAAAATGATGATGTTATTTACCAACTAGTTGGAAAAACCACTAGTATGTTGTGTGTGTAAATACCCAACTAAAAGGGTATTTTAGTCTTTAAAATTATTAGTTAGTTAGTTAAATTAGTTAGATAGTATTAGCATCAGCTAGTGGTTTTACCAACTAGTTGGTAAATAGAAGAGCCGCAATAGAAAATGGCACTTCCGTTACATCAATTTTAACGCTAAGGTGTGAAGTTCCTTGCCTGAGAAGCGTTCCAATCGAATCCACGGAACTGCACCCATTCCAATCAAGAAGACTGAAATATAGTGTAGAATTTTAGTTAGGAGACTGGCAAAGTGAATTCATAACACTGTAACTTAAATTATTGTAACATTAGGATCCGGTTTTAATTTTTTATATTGTTTTGAAGTTTTTTCAAACATTGAAAAATCAACTAATACTTTTGAAACTAACTTGAATGTGTCTGTAGTGACAATTATGCACTGTCTTTTCAATACTTCCTTCATTCTTTAGAAATTGAACACATTTCCTTTTTGAGTCGTCCCAAAAAAATTGATCACTTTCTTAATTCTCATTCTCAAAATTTCTAAACTATCCTTATTTTATTTTTACCTTTTTACCTCATTTTTTGTACACTTTCAACTAAAGGGCAATTAAATAATCTTGTACAAAAATCTTACTTCACATTAATCTCCACGTCCAAACAAATCCTTCAATTTTTTTAAGGACGGAGGGAGTAATAAAGATTTACAAATTAAGGATGTGTTCAACAAATCAAAAAATGGAAATATTTAGTGATTTTGATTGATGTATGTGATAAACGCCAGTTGAAGAGAAAATTGGATTTATAATATTTTGGACAAAAAGTTGGAAATTGTGGTCGGATTTTTATTTGGTGAACACACAGCCTAGAGAAAATTCTAGGTGATGTATGGTCGAAATTGTTGTGGAGGTCAATTGAAGGAAATTGATATTTGCCTTCAGATAAACGCTGCTTCCAGATTGTTGTGGAGAACATTTCCATGGGCACCACACAATAAATTCATGGATCCTCTGCTGCTCCACCACTCCAATTGCTCTTTACTTTTTTGCTTACAGATTTGGCATTCTGTATAATATGCTAATACTGGCCAGCTAATTGTTTTGCCTTCTGATAAACGCTGAACATTGCTTGACCATATAATCGGATGATCAACATTCAAAAGGTACATACATATCGACAACAATGATTGGAACGACATAAGAAGGCATGGCTCAAACTGGGTGTTGATTCTGAGAAACCTGAACTCGCCACAGAAAATACTGAATATACAATGCGTTGAGGGTCATAGCTGTCCCAAAACCCACAACTGCAGCCATCAATATTGAGTATATAGCCTTCAACTCAATCTGCAAAGGCTTAATCAAGTCACATTTGCTCTAAGATTCTGAGAGAGAGAGAGAGAGAGAGACTATTGACTTACCACAGAATAGAATACGTGGATGGTAACTGCAACAAGAGCAAACTCAAGTGCTGCATATGTCCATATATACTCCCTGATTGCTACAAGTTGGGAAAGCCAAACATTTAACCTAAGAAATATCTTGCTCAAAGAATGCATTTCTGCTCAAAGGTTAAGCTTTTACCTTGAAGTACTGCAAATATGGATGATAAGAGACCAATGGCGAGCGCAAATGGTGCTGCAATCACAATGGCCTGAGTTTTCATCTTCCGAATCTGGAAAAAGACAGAACAATATGTGAACCTGCCATGCCCTTTTCAGTTTTCTCTCCTAAAATAGACGAGCAGGAACATGGCTGGAAAAGGCATTTGAAATTCATCCCCTTCAGTATTCTATAGGTGATAGTTTATTCTCTAGATTGGATGGAAGGTTGACATTTATATTAGGTACTCAGATAATACTCACCATAAGGTTATGATTTACTCTCCAGAAGTTGCATACAGGGTGCAACAGATGTGATCACTGATTACTGGGCTATGTCTAGTCACTAGTGGAACCCACCATAGTGTTTTGGTCTTTTTTACATCTAAGAGACCTCGATCTTTCATTCTTGGTACTGCAGAGATTTATGGAGGAAGGGTGGTCTACCCCAGCCCAGTCCAGGACCTAAATTATTGCTTCCTACTTGCTGAGACTTACAACAGACACATATTTCATTACTCCAGTACCTTTAAGACATCACTGATTAAGCAATCTGACGATAGTCAATATCTGAGGCACCTTAAGGCCTAATTTCGGGTGTCAAGTTCATGTATGCCTACTAGGTTTGTCTTCTACATCTAAGCGTCTCGTTTGGTTGAAAGTGCCTTTGGGCGATATACATTAATAAATCCGGGACACCATCCTTTTTCAGAAAAAGCTCAATGTCAAGGTTCATGCATGAGAAAGATGAAAATACATACCAGTAGCTGCTCAAGAAAGAAGAAATAGCATATGGTACTAATCAAGACGAGTACCACAAAATCTTGCCAGGCACTGCATATAAGGAATAACACACTGAAGTTAGACGAGACAAAGAGAGGCGCAAAATGCAACATGGCTTGCAGAATTCAGTGAATGTAACTAGTTATAAAGGGTTTAATACTAGACTTAGAGCTATATATGACGAGGCCGGAAACAGAGGCCAAAGATTACAAGGAATGCTTATATTTAAAGTTTTTAAGGAAAAATTGGGCATTAACATTGCAAGAACATCTTCTTTTTAGAACCAATCTGTCTCACCTTAGGGTTTGAGAGCTGTGTTGATGCTCTGATCTATTCCCTCTTTGAATAGTACTAGGCACTCGAAGCAAAGTCACTGGTAAATTCTGAACCTCTAGTCCACAGACATCACAATTTTTGTTTCCTTTTGTACTAAACCATTTAACAGCACATTCTTCATGAACTAGTCTTAGAGCACCTTTGCAACAACACTCCATTTTGAGTGTATTTCCTTCATCACAAACATCAAAGCAGATCCGGCAAATGGCCTCCTCTTCAGGAATCTCTTCATCATTGTTTTCCCCAGTATCAGGAACAATTTGATCTGCTTCATCACTAAGAAAAATAAGCAAAGAACTATGAAGAAACAAAGTCATTATATCAGCTGATCATGAAAATGCAGCAACATAAATCCATGCTGAACACGCAATAATCTTTAAGAGTGTTGTGTTCTTCTGAAACAGAAAATGCAGCTATCAAATTCCCTAGATGCCTTATTGATGCAATCCCTACCATATATAAGAAGACGAGTAGCAACACCAGTGCCAATCATTTACTCCTCACACGCATTTCATGCCGAGAAGAGTGAAAAACAGGGCTAATATTGATGCAATCCCTACCATATATAAGGAGACAAGTAGCAACACCAGTGCCAATCATTTACTCCTCATAGACGCATGTCATGTCGAGATGAGTGAAAAACAGGGGCTAATATTGATGCAATCCCTACCAAGTATAAGGAGACCAGTAGCACAACTAGTGCCAATCATTTACTCTTCACACACGCATGTCATGCCGAGAAGAGTGAAGAACAGGGGCTAATATTGGAACTTTATTCTATTTGTTTCCACGTGTTTAGAGATTACATATGCAACAAGCTATATGGATTTAAAGAACTAAATGAACCAAGAACTGCAAAAATAGTAACACGGTTCTTTATCTCATACCATCATTATTATCTTCTGTGACATGGTCATTGCGGGTACTAAAAGATACGGATCTTACTATAACCACAGAAAGTGATCTCGAAACCACAGCACGCTGCTGCACGCCCTTCTGCACAAAAGTAAACACAACCTCACTAGATTTGCTTTCTTAGAAATAAATGAAAAGAGGTTCTCAACTAGGAAGTTTTCTTTAGCACTTTGTTAGTTGCCAATATGCCAATACAGAATTACAGATAAGAAATGAAACTGAAAGGTACAGCTTATTTTAGTATTCTTTTCAAATTTGAAGCCTAAAGGTAATGCACTATTAGAACAATGATAAAATGCACAGTGGGGGCATCTTTGAGCTACAGCTCCAGCTCCAGCAATCCAGCACAGCCAATATATAACTTAAACAAGATTTAAAATTTAAAAGAAAGCAGTTTACATTTGACTTGAGGTGTTCGGTGGACAGCCTTGGTGAGGCAGGCATGGGAACTGAGGGTGACAGGGCCGATGCAGGTGTAACTGGAAGAGATGCGCATTTTTTCCAAAAATTTTTGGAGGGTGCATCTGGATTTTCAGAACCTATCTTGGTATCAGGATTAAGGAGGGAACTTCTTTCGGCATCAGGCAAGAGACCCTTCCTCTTGAAACTAAAGGAACGCAAGAAATCTGTTGGTGATGAACTAGTAGTTTTGCAGGATCCTGGAGAGTGGAGTAAGCCTTTCCCGCTGCGGCTACCACCAAGAGCTGAAGGTTTGGGCGGTATTTGAAGGGAAAGATCTAACCGGCGTCCACTTGACCCAGTCTTTAAAGCTTCTTCACCTGAAGGTCGAGGATCAGCCTGTTCATGGAAACATTCGATACAGAATTACATCAAGCTGCAAGGGCATTGAAAGAAAAATGGTGGAAACCCAGAAAAGGTGCAGGGAGAGGGAGCAAGTACCTGGTGATGCAGCGGAGGGGTGTGAGCTTCAGAAGCTTGCATGATTATAAGCAATCAGTAGGAGTTTTGCCAGTATAGAGCAAGCAAAATGAAAGAACTGAATACAATATGCGATTGGCTAGCTAGCTAGAACAAACGAAAGGGAGAATGATGGCTGGCAACAGAATCAGGAGTGGGAACGGGGAAGAAGAATGCATAAAAAAGAAAGAAAGGAAGATGAATGGGGAGGCAGAGCAGAAGCGGAAAGATGGAGGAGAGGTTGATTGATGGTTTCGTTGGTGCGTGCGAGTCTGATTGCGTCTCTTTGCCGCATCATCATCATCATCAATCACCCATTCCTCTCTCTACTCTCTCTCTCTCTCTCTCAATGGTCACGAACTCACGATGACTCAAGTCTTTCCCTACCTTCATTCACCTCACTAGCTAGTGTCTTAGTATTGGGGGTTTCAAATATAAGAAGTGAACAAAAAACTTTTCACCTACAGGGGAGTCAATTGGAGGTGAGTGAGAAAAGTGAAAAAATGAGGGTTAAGTTTAAGGGCCTCATGAACAAGGAAGAGCGCACATGTGAATTCACCACGAAGGGTGTTTCGCGCCTCAAATTTTCTTCCTTTTTGTTGCGCTCCTCCTATCTTTATGAAAACCAAAATTCATCTTTCCCCTCATCTCTCTTGCTTCTCTGTCATATCTAAGTTCTTTTTTGGTGAGTTTTGGCCTTCTTCCGCGTGGTCATCTTCTCTGGACTATGTCATCTTCAAGCTCGCACAACCTGTGCACAACTTCAAGCTCGCACAAGCCTGTGCACAACTCGTGCGCAAGCTCAGGCGCCGCACACAAGCCTCGTGCACAACCTGGCGCAAGCTCAGGCGCTGCACAAGCCTGCACAACCTCGCGCAAGTTCGTGCGCTGTGCACAAGTCTTTTGTGCGCAAGTCTGTGCACAAGCCTGTGCGCAACCCTGTGAAAGTAGAACGATGACCTTCTGGTTCGATAGGAGTGGGAGCGACCTTCTGGTTCGACAGGAGTGAGAGCGTCGTGCGTTGAAGAGAAGTGAATGAGGGGCTCAGGTGAAAAACACAATTCACTTTCGCGCTTCTCACCTGAGGTCCGCGTTTGGCGAGGTGAACTCACGCCAGTTTTTCACGTGAAAAAGAAGAGGTGAAAAAAGGCGTGACTCACGTGTAATCAGTCATGTTTGAAACCTCCTATTTGGTTAAGTACCACCAAATATCCAACATTTCTTTTTAAAATTTTAAAAACTTTAAACATTGTTTTTTTTGTAATTAAATCATGAAATTAACAGATTTTTTTAACGATTTTTAACACTGTTTTAAAAATTACATGATACTTTAGTCTCAAAATGAAATTTGGTGACAAATTGAGAGATTTCAAATACTTTAGTAGCATTTTTACCCATTTTCCTCATTTTTATCTTAACTTTTGATATTCATTCATTTAGACTTAACTTTTTGATATTCATTTAGACTTTATTTGAAAAAAAAATAAATATGTACATAATTAGACACTGACATTTTTATATATATCATACTTGAAAATTTTCAAAACTTAAAATTATCGATTAAATGTCAAAAAACTAAATATCATAACAAAAAATGGACTAGGTAGGTGTAGTAAGCAACTTCTCCTTTTCCATTTTACTTCTCTCTCATTCTCTCTTAATAGGGGTTTCAAACACCCGCACTTCACCATGAGTTTCCAACTTTTTTAAACATCTAGTGACGCCGAAGTGAATTTGGCGAAAATCACCGTGAATTTCGACTACAGCCCATCGGTCAAACCCAACCCCCTTTATGCCCTTTACCAGCGTCTACCCCCACTCGTCTCCTGCCTACATGGTTGCTTTTCGCCAGGTAGAGGAAGCAGGCAGTCAAGGAGGAGGCATGTGGGGGTGAGATGAAAACCCGTTTTGATGTGCGGGGTTCAGGGGTATCAGGAAATCGGTTACATTTTCTCACCGGTTAGACAATTTGGAAACTCACCGAATTTTTTTTAATCTCCCTCTTAAGTTTAGTTTGAACCCCCCTAATGTTTAGGTTACATAATTTTTTCAATAATTTGGAGAAACCTTCAATTTCTCTCATCAATTTTTAGAAACTTATAAAAAAACTCTTTAACCTTTAACACAATTTATTAATAGGTTAATTATTTCGATTATTAAAATTTTTTCAGCCTAAAAATTCTAGCACAACATTTGTTTCTATCAAGTTTCTCACTCCATTGTTGCCTTACCACCCCCGACCCCCACCCCCACACTGCCGCTATCGTTTCTTCCTTCTTCCTCCTCAGATGGTCGCCCCACCCCTCCCCAACACGCACTTGATCTATCTTCACACCCACAGCGCATCCTCACCCCTCCCATACCCGCCGTGCAACCCACCTTTGCTAGATCTAGGTTTAGCGGTGGTAGTGTGGGGTTCCCATGCATCGTTTTGGCTCGCTAGCGACGTTCAATTTCGCGTACTACAACCTTCATCTACACGTAGGGACATAAGTGATGTTAGTCATGTGAGCAAGGGCGGCTGTAGAGGCGGTGGTGACAGCTTTTGGCTGAAGGGTAGGCGTAGAGAAATGCAACTGTCACGACCACCCCGCCCGGTTGCGGAGGTGGAGCCGGCCGCGACGTTCGGAAGCGGAAGCTACGGCGGAAAGCGCGGTAACGGTACTACCGAAACCCGCTACGTGTAGTGGGTCCCACGACCCGTCCCGCACACATAACTGAATGGTCGTACTACGACCTGCAACCTACAGAACACATATATGGCAAGTATACAAACAACTTAACAATCAAACATGCAGTTCATGGAATACTTTCCATTACTCATGATAACCAAATCACCAGAACCATTTCATACATATAACCAATGTAAGCAAGTCGGGGCTCCGCCCTCGACTCAGAAGACAGATACAGAACCAACACATACTCCAGAATATACGTCATATACAACAACATGATCTGATTATGCATGCATGCAACTACAGCTACAGAGCCCTCAATGCAATCCTTAGAATACCTAGGTGCGGAATCAGGAAAACCTCTCGCCCAGAAGATTCCCGCACGAGGTACTGCTGCTGCTACTGAAATCCAAAACACAGAAAGCACCGCGGATCCCTAGTCCGCCGGTTGCTTGTCAGGTAGACCTAAAAGGTGGTAAACAATAAGGGGTGAGTCCTCGGGAGGACCCAGTAAGGGCTGAGGTAAGATACAGTTTGTACAAGTGCTGCTGAACCGAACCTGCAAAACAGAACAGATACAAGCACAAATATACATATATATGAATGTATGCAGAGTCAGAGGTGAGCCGGAACTCATCATACGCGGTCCAACCGCCAGAATGACCCTTATAATAAATCACGACGCGGCCCTCTCAAGAGGTCAGAATATCTGAAACGAGCGAAGCACGGTCTCTAAGAGGTCGCGATCCCCAAACGTCGTAGGGTCACGAAGTATACCTGCACTCCGGTGCGGATATACGTAAAGTGTCGGCACCCTCCGGTGCGGACACACGCAAGCAATATCGGCACTCCAAGTGCGGATACGCACGTAAATGTCGGCACCCTCAGTGCGGACACAACCAAACCAAATCAAACCAAGGAGCACCCGTGGTCTCTAAGACCATCCCAGGTCTCGTCACAGAACAGAACCATAATAATAATGCATATGCAGAACATAATATAATATACCAAAACGTATAAACAGAAATATCAGCGCCTAGCGCGGATATGAAGAACAACATATAAACCCGTGGCCTCCAAGACCACCCGGGCCTTGAAACAGAACAAATACAAACATGTACCCTACCATATGACAGGTCCCGGGATCACCGGACCACCGTCCTCAACCCGGAATCCTGTCTCAACTAGACCCGATATACATAAAGTCCCATTCCAAAATGTATAACGAGAGAAGTTGAGCCCTTACCTCGAAACACTACCCCGCAGCACAACTCCCGGGAAATCCCGACTCCTGGCTCGAAAAGTGCAACCAGAACTCTGATGGTCCCACACTGCTCCACCAACGCAGAATCAAGCTGAACAACCATAAACCAATCAAAACACATCAGAATACAACCCCAAAAACCAAACCCGCACAATTCCGCACTTTCCCGCAAAAATCCCCAGAAAGCTCGGTTTTACGAACCGAGCCAGAACCTTGTTATTCGAACACCCACGAACACATTCCAACCTTTAAACCCTTCATTTCCGACATTTTCCCGGTAACCCCGCATAAAGGTGACTTTTCCATTTCTTACCCGAAAACACCATACCGCACCTACATTCAACCCCGATACCAAATTACCATCCAATTTAACCAAAATACAACACCAACATAGGGAAAGATTCATTTCTTCAATTCGGCCCTTTTCCATATTTTCACCCAACTTCCGAATCAATCCATTCAATCTACCAAACATTCATTCCAACCATCAATTACACTTCTTAACCAAGAATGCTAACCAATTACACTTAAATCAACCAAAATCAACATAAACCCTAATTGCACTATTCACCCAATTTGGGGTTTTCCCACACAACATGTTTTCCATCAAATTGAAACCATAGAAAGCCTTGGAATCATGCTAGGAACAACATACTCAAAGCATGATCCAAGAACACAACCACACAATATTTTAGAAATTCCACCAATAATTCGACTAATTATGTTTCCCCCATCCATGGTGTTTTTCCAAAATCTAAACCTAGATTCCTACTCCTCTCCATCCCAAGAACAACATACATAAATTTGAAAGCAAGATAATCATCCAAGCTAGTAACCAAGAACAAATCCTAAATCCATTTTCTTCCTCTTTTTCCAACCAAATCAAGCTTCCAATCTTGAAAAGAGATGAAAGGAGGAAGCTTACCAATTTATGGAGCCCAAAACCTTGTTGAATCCATGCCCAAAATGAAGAACGCCATGGAGAGCTTGAGAGAAGAAGAATGGCGGCACAAGTAGAGGAAACTTCCTAACCCCAATTGAAACCAAAACTGACCACAATCCTCAGAATATCATAACACACCCAAAACCTGTTTCCAAAGTCCATTTGCAAATCCAGAATGTCCTACCGGGTCTGCTGAACCCGAGTAAATCCCGACGTACGTACACATCGACCTGAACCAGAATCCCGTCATGCCAAAATTCTACAAATATTACCATAAAATCCGTCTTAAAATATAACATGCCTCACACCGAAGTCATCAGAAAATTTTCATCCCGAGCCCCGGGATTCCGCCCCGGGCCCCGGGAGTCGCCTGGGACCGAACGTCCCCACCCAAAAATTATACTCCGTAAAAAGATCCGGGACGTTCCCACGATTCCAAATATGCAAACGGTTTCCCATTCCGAGGTCCCGGGAGCGCTACCGAGTCCGCTGTACGTCCCGAGACAACCCCCGGCCCCGAAAAATATTTTCGGCAAAAATGTCCGGGGGACCCACACGACCTCAAAACCCGAAGGATTTCCAAAAATAATGCTCAACTAAGTCTCGGGAGCCGTTCAACCGTCCAAAACCGTGACCCGCAGGTCAAATCCGAAGCCCCGGGTCACCCGGGTCACAACCCGCTCGGGGTGACCGTAACAGCAACTGTGGATGTAAAGGCTTGGAATGTTAGGTTAGATTTGCTAGTGTTGAAAGTGTTAGATTATTGTTGGTGGCGGATCTAATTGGGTAGGCGCCACGTGTCAGTTATGTTGAAGTATTCTGACGTTATTGGACGTCATTGATATGTGTGCGTTGCACGATTCTCAAAATTCGAGGGATGGGGGTTCTCTTGGTTGTGCGTTAGTCAATGAAATGACTGAAAATAGAGCGATCGATCCCTCGACTTATGCCATCAGTGCTCGTTATATAGCAGGTATTAATGGTGGCAATACCGTAATAAGTCAATATACCGTTATTTGCACGTGTTCTGTATTGTTCGGGTAATGATCCTCCGGGAATATCCAATGTCTTGTCCGGGTAAACGTTTTATTAAGTCCGGGAATATTACTTAGGTTCTTGTAATCACTTGAGTTTTTAATGGGGCCCTTACGGCGGGCTATTAATTTGGGCCTTTTGGTAGGCCTGTCTGGATGATTGAGCCTAACGGCCATCAAGTTCCCCCCTTTGTCATGCGGCCGACTGTAAGGAGTCCGAATAACTTTGAGTGATTCCTCAGATGACTCAAGATTCTGACGGTCTGAAAAATTTTAAACGATTTTTCATCCCGACTGTATTTCCCGAACAACAATTGTTCGAGATTTGAATTAGGATTTTTGCATCCATCTGATTTTCCCGAACAACTAATGTTCGAGATTCTTTGAAATAGAATTTGCATCCTCCCTTTGAATTCCTCGAACCAACCTGGTTCGGGATTTTGAATTAAGGATTTTATCCTCCGTTTGAATTCCTCGAACCGATCTGGTTCGGTATTTTGAATTGAGGATTTTATCCTCCCTTTGAATTCCTCGAACCAACCTGGTTCGGTATTTTAAATTGAGGATTTTATCCTCCCTTTGAATTCCCGAACCGACCTGGTTCGGGATTTTGAATTGAGTTTTATCCTCCCTTTGAATTCCACGAACTGACCTGGTTCGGGATTTTGAATTGAAGATTTTATCCTCCCTTTGAATTCCTCGAACCGACCTTGTTCGGTATTTTGAATTGAGAATTTTATCCTTCCTTTGAATTCCTCGAACCGACTCGGTTCGGTATATTGAATTGAGGATTTTATCCTCCCTTTGAATTCCTCAAACCGACTTGGTTCGGTATTTTGAATTGAGAATTTTATACTCCCTTTGAATTCCTCGAACCGACCTGGTTCAGTATTTTGAATTGAGGATTTTATCCTCCCTTTGAATTCCTCAAACCAACCTGGTTCGGGATTTTGAATTGAGGATTTTATCCTTCCTTTGAATTCCTCGAACCGACTTGGTTCGGGATTTTGAATTGAGGATTTTATCCTCCCTTTTGAATTTTTCCGAACCAACTTGGTTCGGGATTTTGAATTGAGGATTTTATCCTCCCTTTTGAATTTTTCCGAACCAACAAGGTTCGGGAATTTTGAATTGGGGATATTTATTTATCCTCCCTTTGAATTTTCCCGGACCAACAAGGTCCGGGAATTTTGAATTAGGGATATTTATTTATCCTCCCTTTGAATTTTCCCGGACCAACAAGGTCAGAGAATTTTGAATCGGGGATATTTATTTATCTCCCCTTTGAATTTTCCCGGACCAACAAGGTCCGAGAATTTTGAATTGAGGATATTTATTTATCCCCCCTTTGAATTTTCCCGGACCAACATGGTCCGGGAATTTTGAATTGGGGATATTTATTTATCCCCCATTTGAATTTTCCCGGACCAACATGGTCCGGGAATTTTGAATTGGGAATATTTATTTATCCCCCTTTGAATGGTCCGGGAATTTTGAATTGTCACCCGAAGACATTGCCCGAAGACACTACTTGAAGACACTACCCGAACAAGTGCCTAAATACTTGTTCAGCCAATGTGTAAATACATGGACATGTATATTCGGGCAAAAAAGTGAATGCATGGACATGTATGTTCGGGAAAAAAGTGAATGTATGGACATGTATTAATACATGTATATGATCAATGTTCACCATGCATATTCGGGCAATAGTGGCGCCGAACATATGTTTACTATGCATATGTTCACCATGTATTAATGCACAGTATGCGCGTGTTCGGGCAATAATGTCGCCGAACATGTTGACCTTGCATGGGCAAGGATGCATGTGTGGGCCAATGCACCATGTACATGTTCGGGCAAGGCTGCATGTGTGCCAATGCACAGTGTACATGTATTCGGGCAAACATGGCGCCCAACACAAATTCCAATCCAATTGGAATTTTCCCGGACCAACCAGGTCCGGGAATTTTGAATTGGAGATATTTATTTATCCCCACTTCGAATTTTTCCCGGACCAACAAGGTCCGGGAATTTTGAATTGGGGATATTTATTTATCCCCATTGAATTTTTTCCGGACCAACAAGGTCCGAAAATTTTGCAATAGGGATTTTTCATCCCTCCTTTGTGGTGGCCATGTTTGCCCGAATAGGGATTTTGGAATAGGGATTTTTCCCACAGACGGCGCCATTTGGTGGCGGATCTAAGTGGGTAGCCGCCACGTGTCAGTTATATTGAAATATTCTGACGTTATTGGACGTCATTGGTATGTGCGCGTTGCACGATTCTCGGAATTCGAGGGATGGGGGTTCTCTTGGTTGTGCGTTAGTCAATGAAATGACTGAAAAGAGAGCGATCCCCCGACTTATGCCATCAGTGTTCGTTATATAGCAGGTATTAATGGTGGCAATACTGTAATAAGTCAATATACCGTTATTTGCACGTGTTCTGTATTGTTCGGGTAATGATCCTCCGGGAATATCCAATGTCTTGTCCGGATAAACATTTTATTAAGTCCGGGAATATTACTTATGTTCTTGTAATCACTTGAGTTTTTAATGGGGCCCTTACGGCGGGCTATTAATTTGGGCATTTTGGTAGGCCTGTCTGGATGATTGGGCCTAACGGTCATCAATTGTTAATGTAATTATTACTAAAGTCTAACCAAACCTGAGAGAACTTGTTGTAACTAACCCTGGATTTTAGGCTAAAATAAGAATATCATTATAAACTATGTCAGCTTACTATATATAGGGTGCGCATATGCGCACCTACACATACCAATTGAAAATACAATTTTACCCTCTAAAGGGACGGTCAACGTCTGCAAAATTGCCGCACTGGATGAAGCTTATGTCTTGTTGCAACTTGCATATTAAAGTATCAATATCCATTCAGTAATGATGGTCTAGGACTCTAGCTTGTATGATATGCTCCGACTGTACTAGCTTGACTATCTTGACTATCTTGACTATCTTGACTATCAGTCAAGAAGAAAACAATACTCCTATAATTTAAACATGATACAAGAATACAACAAAAAAATTTATTTGTGAAAATGGTCATCTCGAAATCATTTTTATTTTTCATTTTATAACAAAACGTTTAAGTTAATACGTGTTTAATAATTGAACGGACGTAGCCTCTCAAAAAAAATTGAACGGATTTTTATTTTTTATTTTATAACAAAACGTTTAAGTTAATACTAGTGTTTAATGATTGAACGGACGTAGTCTCTAAAAAAAATTTGAACAGACGTAAAGAAGCATAAATACTATGGAGGAATGTAGATTCAAACAAGATACAAATTACCAGACTTCCTCACATATTAAAAGTATTCAATAAAATTAAGTATTATTTTGTAAATGTTTGCAAATTACTAGTGTAATTTAAATTACAATGGCCACTTAAATTATGAAGTATGTTTGTCATAAAACCCCTAAAACATATTTTGACATTGCTTGAGACACATCTTAGTTAGTCTATAAACATATCTCTATATATATATATACATATCTATATTGCATATAAATTCTAATATCTCTAAATATTTAGACAGATATATGTTGCATAAATGTTTATTCCTTTGAAAGAAAGTTGCAATAGGAAGTGTATTCCGCGTAAAACTTTGTCATTTCCTTCTGCGTGAATTTATAGTGTCAAATTTTTTTATAGTTAATTACTACTATAAACTTCATGCCACCGACCCCAACATAGTTGGGATTAAGGTGTTGCTACTATGTCGTGTAAATGTGTATATTCATAATAAGAGTTTGGGCTTCGTTTACATGTAACTAATTTGAATTACAATGATCACTTTAAATTATGAAGTGAATTTTTCAAATTTGTTTGCCATACAACCCCTAAGACACATTTTGACATTACTACAAGCTTAGTCTATAAACACTTCTCTATATATATTTAGACACTTCTCTATATATATTTAGACACTTCTTATGTGTCTGATAGACGGATCATATATTTCAAGATAATTTATATTACCTCATGTAAGAAGTCAATGACGATGTTGAGAATAAGTGATGAATTGAGCAACTAACTAGAGTTTAAGTTCTTAGTGTTATCATTCTAAGATTTTGCTTTTATAACTCTCGGCCACCACCTTCTTCTCCTCTAATATGAGACTGTCGCTGCTAACGTCTACTACCATTAGCTCCGGCACATCGAGACAACGAACCTTACCATGCGGCCGGAGATGGCTCGAGTGAAGAGAAAATAGCCATAAACGGTTCTGACGTCGGTAACCCGTTACCTTCAAGCCGTGACTGTTCTTCCTCTCCGACGGTGCAGACCACCGTATCAACCATCGTCGCACCACCAGATATCAAGTCCGTCGTCGAATTTCCACCGCCGCCGTGTCAGAGAAGTCCGGTAACCAGCCTTGCCGTCTGCACTTCGCGTGACGCGTCGAAGAAGAAAGAACTGAACCTGCTCGTTTTAATTTTTGGGGTAAATTACAACTTCAGCCCTTTTTATTATTCTTTATACTACTGAATTACGTATAGTTTCATAAGTTGCAGTTCAAGCCTCCAACAAGTTTAAACCTTATACTATTGTAGAGTGTAGACACTTCTACGTCATCATTCAGACATTTGCGTATATTATTTTAGACACTTTTGCAGTATATTTCTAACATTGCATATTTCATACATCATAAGCTTTTTCAAACATTTTAATCTATTATTTTAGACACTTATATTTATTATTCTAGACACTTCTACGTCATCTTTCATATATTTTCATCTATTATTTTAGAAAATTCTATCTATTATTTTAGACACTTCTACATCATTTTTTCAGACATTTTTATCTATTATTTTATACACTTTTATCTATTATTTTAGACGCTTATACATTATCTTTCTGACATTGCATATTTATAATACATTTTCATATGTTTCTTTAGACATTTTAATCTATTTTTTTAGACACTTCTACCTATTAGTTTAGACACTTCTACGTCATCTTTCAGACATTTTCGTCTATTATTTTATACACTTCTACATCATCTTCTGATGTTGCATATTTCTCATACATTTCATAAGCTTCTTTAGACATTTTAATCTATTTTTTTAGACACTTCTATGTCATCTTTCAGACATTTGCGTCTATTATTTTATACACTTTTATCTATTATTTTAGACGCTTATACATTATCTTTGTGACATTGCATATTTTTAATACATTTTCATATGTTTCTTTAGACATTTTAATCTATTTTTTTAGACACTTCTACCTATTAGCTTAGACACTTCTACGTAATCTTTCAAACATTTTCGTCTATTATTTTATACACTTCTACATCATCTTCTGACGTTGCATATTTCTCATATATTTTCATAAGCTTCTTTAGACATTTTAATCTATTTTTTTAGACACTTCTATGTCATCTTTTAGACATTTTCGCCGTTTATTTTAGACACTTCTACCTATCATTTTAGACACTTCTGCGTCATCTTTCTGACATTACATATTTGTCATACATTTTCATAAGTTTCTTTAGACATTTTAATCTATTTTTTTCGACACTTCTATCTATTAGTTTAGACACTTTTACATCATCTGTCAGACATTTTCATCTATTATTTTAGACACTTCTATCTATTATTTTATGCACTTCTACAACATCTTTCTAGCATTGCGTATTTCACATACATTTTTATAAACTTCTTCAGACATTTTAATCTATTATTTTAGATACTTCTATCTATTATTATTGTGTTATCATTTTTAATGTCGATAGTTCAAATTAAATGTGTTGATGCTAATAGCCAAATGTGCACAAAGATCATTTATAAAAATTGTTAATGACACTTACTTAAACGTCAAACATATTTGTAAATAATTAAACAAATGTCTAAAACAAACAAGGGATATTGAGATAAAGACAGGTCCGGTCTTTTGTAAGCATCATGTTATATACATTTCTTTGCTATGTGATAAACACATTTACTTCTTTTGATAACACTTCTCATTTACAAATGAAATCCTAACTAAAGCTCGCCTTCGTTCTTCTAATTCCCTTCGCCAGACAAGTTTAGTAATAGGTGGCATATCAATAGAATTTAACTTTATTAATTGGAACCAGTACATAGTAAATCTGCAGAGAGAGAGAGAGAGGGATAGAGAGAAATTAGAAGACAAAAAGGTAATTAGTAAATCATGTGAGGAAAGCAAGTAATCCCATTGCAGACCTTGGATCGATGGAGGGGATGCATCATCATCATCATCATCATCATCATCATCATGGGTTTGAGAGCATTTGTTGGGTTGAACAAGCTGGAGCGTTGAAGAACTGAAGCGCCGTCAATGGAGTCCGTCCCGTCAATGGTGTGTAAATGAAACGTGGGAGCTGGAGGTGTGGAAACTGTCTTGAGGGTAGTTTTGATATTTGGGCAATTTGGGTGGGCTTATTATATTGAGTTTAGTGTATTGGGCTCTACAGATCACTATGTGTAGTTACACATAGGTGTACCATATAAGAACTGATGTCAGCTTGGTTAGATAAGGGTTGTCGGGGAGGGGCAATGGAAGGATGGTAATAAGGGTGGAAAGGATAACAACCAAGCCTAGGGTGTTGTGTGCCATGCCCATTCTACCACGTGTGAGTCAGGTCTCTTTGCACGGTGGTCCGAGCTTTGTATGTGGTGAGTTGTGCATCATGCGCATCAAGGTAGGGACGATCTGTGCGTGAAGGTGGGTGGTTAGATGGTTGTGTTGAGTGAGAGAGACGAGTTGGGTTTTGAAAAGCTGAAAATGTTATAGTATAGTTTTTGAGGTTGAAAGTATAGTACAATTAAAGTAAGGAAAAAAATTTCCTCCTACCCAGTTAGGAGGAAAATCCTCCTTCCTGCATATGTGCATGCTATTATTGATTAGTGCCATCACACATAATTACATATCTGTCAACCCCGTAATTGATAGTGATAGTCCCGTAATTAATAGTGGTGGCTCCAACCACTATCATCACAATATATGTGCAGGGATGAGGAGTTTTCTCCAAACCGGGTAAAAAGAAAATTTCGTTCTTAAAGTAATTACCCTAAAACTTAATATGGATGGAAATTTTACCAACAATCTGCAACCGAACTATAGTATTGAGATCGGTTTTGAAGTAGGAATATGGGTGTTCAGACCCAAAGCATCCGACCGAATTGACTCTACAAGCCTAACCCAGCCTGCCAGCACCCAAGGGCCCAACAGCAGCAGCAGCCAGCAAGACTACCGCAACCAACCAGAGAACGCTTGCTCTTCAGCGAGCCTGTGACTGCGACCTGCCGTCGACCGCGAGCAGCCCGCCACTCCGAGTTCTCTCTCGCCCGCGAAGGCCTCCGCCACAAAACCTGCATCGATACTCCTCCTTCTGGCAAGGCTCTTATATAAATATATTCCCGTTCTTGTTTTTTAGTGGAATTAGCTCCATAATTCTTCTCCAGATTATAGTGCAATATGATGATGTGTTTGAATTCTTGTTTATTAAGACATCTGTAGTCTTATGGGTACATTAACAGAATAAAGGGACCCATGTTCATGTTGAATTGTTTCACGAAATGGTGGGAAAAGAATTAGGGTTTAATACTACATGCTGTTTATGTTTTCGGGAAATTGGCATGTTCAACCTCCACTTCAGATTAGTAAACCGATGAACATGGCCCTGTAACTTCATGCTGGAAGTTATAAGAAACAATGACGGAGGAGTTCTGAAACTAGTTAGATAGGAAACGGTGTCATCTTCATTGGTGACTGGTAGATCTTACCTTGGCTAAATGAGGGATGTTGCTTACTGGGATAAATTGTTACTTTTATATGTTTTGCGAGAAAAATAGTTGGTTTGAAACTGAGTTGTCTGTAGAACAGCAGATCTAAGGAAGTGGTGCGGTTTAAGCTGTCACTCTTTAGTTTCTTTTTTCTTTTTCAAACTATGTAAAGGTATTAGCTTGTTTGAACCATAAGTACTGTCCTTGAATAATGAATAAAGACAGAAAATATCACACTATCCTGTTGAAGTTGTGGAAAGGAAATCTGCCATTTACATTTGGACACGCCTGGTAATGAGTTACTCTCTATGCTTTCACACTTATCCTGCATTGACGACGGAGAAATTGATGCAAAATTTTTGGCTTTAGTGAGGTTGTTGCTTGTTTTATTAAGTTGTGACATTGTTATTAATCTCTGCAGAGAACTAAATGAAGATACAATTTTTGGACTGGTACTTGAAAATTGCTGTTGCTTCAGCTCTAGTTGGAGCTTCTATGGAGTTGTTCATGATCAAGACTGGCTTCTGTGTGAGAACCCTCCTTTCTGTTAGTCCCTTTTTTCCCTCTTATTTGAATTTATGATGGGAATTGCTGAGTTGCTAGTATTGTCTGTCAGGATGAATTTTCATAGCTAGATATGATGAAGTGTAGTGGCTTCAGTGATCATAGTTACTGTGTCGTGTTACTGATAATAAAAGCTTAGCTAATCTATGTCCCAAGTTCTACAGGTTTGCTGTTATTTTTGGTTTATGTAACTTTTAACAGATCTTGAGGTTAAACATTGAATTGAAGCCTCTCCGGTGCTTTTTGTTTTGTGTAAAGTGATAGATTTTGGTCTGGCATGTCATGTTGTCAAAGTAGGTATCACATCACGAGAAACCCAAACATTTTTTAATTGACATTTTAATCCCATCGGTCTCTCATCTCTGGAGTTTTCAAACTTATTCTTTGTTGTTATAGATGATAAAGTGACTGTTCTAGAGTCTGAAAAGCGTGTGTGGGAGAGTTCGCCTGAAGCTCAAGCGATCAGAGATGCACTGAATCCTTGGAAAAATCATGATCCGCAAGCAAGAAAAGACTCTTCATAGATGATGTATCTTGATGTCCTTATGTAGGTTCACGCTTCTTTCTATGATCTCAACTGAAGAATAATGTCCACTTTGACATCTCTCTTATTCATCCTTCTCCAAGGAAATTGAAGAGAAAGAATATCCTGCTCTGCACAGAGGAGTATAAGCTTAAAAGCATGTCATGTTTAGTTTCTACTTTTACCAAAATGACCATTTTTTTTTCTGTAGGAAATAGGAAGATGAGACATGTCGATGAAAAGCCATGGGATTGGGAGATTTCTTTCACAAAGGGAGATTCGTGTATCTCGTCATATTATTAATAGGACTTTTCTTGGGTCGATGAAATGCAAGTACTTTTGTTTACAGTGAGTTAGACCTTTCTTCTTCCATTTCCAGTTTAATTTTTAACAATTTTGTGGTTCGCACTTCGTTCATGGTTACACCTATTATCATGAAGTTGTTTTTGTTTTTTAAGTATTCTTTTTGGGTTTAGGGTGATTCTGCTTGATTATGTAGTATGTAGCCCCCATTAATGGGAAATCAGAATGTTCAGGTATAATCCCATGTAATGTCTTTTAGATGTGAGGGAAGTTCTAGGAGAGGAAACTAAGAGGGACCTCAAATCACACTTTTCGTAATTGAGGTTTGAACTTTAAATACTTAATGGTTGTATCCAGATTATAAGATCATCTAGTCTAGCTTAGCTTAGCGGTGATTCTTTTGAACTTTAAATACATAACGGTTGTAGATGTTCTTTTAGACAATTTTAAATACTTAGCGGTTGTAGATGTTGCCGTAAGGGTTAGAGAATCATGTAATGCGACTGTAATCAGAGTGTACCAAGTGTAGCCAGTTGAAATCTTCCTTGTGAATTGGTTGGCCAGTTTAATTGCTTTAAGGTATCTTTAAAGGTTTGATTGCTAACAATGTTATGCCAAGCTTTAAGACGTCGGTTCCAACTCATCAGGTTTGAAGTGAGAGGTCGAGTGTTTTGATCATGATATTGCAATGGGAATGTTTTGGGTCTCTCTGTTGATCAGGAAAATCTTCTCAGGTATAAGAATGTTTTGGGCCTCAGCAACTTATCTTGATATTGCAAAGAATCTCTGTTTCATTCAACCAAGAAACGATCCACTTGCAGCAGAGAAATTATGAAAACTTCCAGACGCTCTACATCTGGAGGTTGGTAAGTAAGTTGTGTCGGTGAAAGTAAGTAAGTTGTGTCGGTGAAAGTAGTGATGGTTCTGCTACTACATCCAACTCATGGTAACCTTTTGGATGGCCATAGTCTTCCAATATCCTTTGCTTTCATAATTATTATCACCTAAACCATCTTCAATGTGCCTTCACATTCACACTACACTCCAACTCTCAAGGCAGGCAGGCAGGAGGATCACCATCAATTTATTATTAGTAATTGTCTACAAATTCAGGATTTATTTCCATAAAGAAAATATCAATATAATTATTCCTTACACCATTAAAAACGCGACAGCTGCCAAACAAGTGGAATGGTGAAAAACAGTTTGCTACGGTCAAAAGTCAGATGCAATGAAAGACGACCAAAACTTGACAGATGCACTCACAGTATTAATAACATGCAAAAGGAGAGCATGAAAGACCAAAACTTTTGAACAAATGGAGAAGAGGGAAGCTGGAGGACTGGACCTGTCCTGTTTCCTTCTGATAGAGGAAGTGGGAGACTCTGAACATTGTGGGACGGATGATGGGTGTGATCACAAGATGTTGGTTGATGATGTTGATGATGCAGAGTCATGTAGCTGGGACACATGTGCTGCTGACTTGGAGGAAGCCGTTCCCGCCGACGAGTTCCAGAGTTCCGGAGATGTGGGAAGTGGTGATCATCGATGTTGCGGTTATGATGATCAGATGGTGGTGCTGATGAGTTGGAGCTGCTGGTTCGGCAGCAACCATTTGGCGCGGTGGCCGTGTTTGTGCGCTTATTGTAACTTTTCGGATGTGGTGGTGGCGGCGGAGGAGGAGGAAGGAGAAGAAGTATGTTGCTCAAGGAGGCATGGGAGCAGACGGATCATGAACAATGATAATATGGAAGACCGTCGGTTTTGGGAGACCTGTCTTGATGTTGGTTACCCTTGAGCTTCCTTTTTTCCGTCTCTATTTTTTTTTAATATGTCCGACCCAAATGAATTATCACTTTTAGTTTTGTTGTATAGATTAAGATGATTTTTAATCATTAACTCATTTTACATAAACTTTTATCATTACCATTTTCTAACCTCATTCTAACTTCTTCCAAGTCTCATCCCATTTGATAGACTCTTTGAATGAGTGCATTGCAACGGTAAAAGTGGATTAAAATAAAACAAAGCTAGAAAAATATCATTTTATTTGGAAGAAAAATAGTCTGGTGTTGTGATAATACATTTGAGACGGAGTGAGTAATGAACTTAAATAATGATATTTTGTTGTCAAAATTTGGGGAAATTATTACGGAAATCCTGTTAATAGGGGGGTTCAAACCTTCTCACAAATTCACCTCCGCAAAACCGGTGAGAATTATGAGAAAATCACTCCTCCAAATTCGGACCTCTAGGTGAATAATAGAGGCGTGAAAGGTGAAAAAAATGAGAACGGGTGAATCACGCCCCATCCGCGTCTGAGCTCTTCACCCCCACTCCTCTCTAGCCAACCAAGCTGCTCAAGCAGCCAACCAAGGAGGAGAGGAGTGGGGGTGGGAGGCCGGCCAGCGTTCGTTTTGGTTCGTCAGTCACCTGATGCTTGAAGGTACCAGGAGTGAGGTGATTTTCGGAAAAGTTCGGTGAAAATTATTTTTGTCCACTCTAAGGTTTGAAAGGCCCTATTGTACTTCTATTGATGTTCATGATTCCTTGGAGAAGTACCAAGTTTTCTTTGAACTGTTTTTTTCATGCCAATTTGTGACAAAATGAACTAATGAAATTTATTGAAAATTAATCACAGTCCATCCATTTCAAAGAGTGACATAACAGTTGATTTTTTATGTCAATTTGACTTCAATTTATCTATATTATTTTTTAATAAAAAATATAAAAAAATAAATGTTGCAATACTTTTTGAGACGAATGGAGTACTATTTTTTAATATTGTTGGTTTTATAAAACTAATCAATATCGATCTAATATCAAATCATTCACTTTCTTTACATCATATATAATTATTCATGATTTTTTTATTTATCATCTACCATTTTATAGATAAGCTGAAAAGGAGACAAAAACTATAAATTAAGCATATATGTAATGATTATAGATATATAGTTTTTAAATTTATTTAGATAAATACGTTCTGTAAAGGAACGAATAGACGATGTAAGAAACAAGTACCCACATACATTTCCTTTTTCACGGGCACGACATTTGTTGGGCCAATTTCGACCTACCAAAAAACGAACTGACGATCCATCAAACAATGAAGTTTCATGTTTTCTAAGGCCCATGAAATGAAATCGATCGAGGTTCTCTCTCAAATTTAGGTTTTAAAAGTTTTTTTGACAAGATTTCGAAAAGATTTATTACGAATACGGCAATAAATACAAGACGAAAACCAACGAGATGCAAAGCTATACGAAACCACCAAGAACAACACAAACACTAGCAACCAAAGCACTAAACAGAGCCACCGAACAACACAACAAAATAAAAACAAATTACGAATTACGCCTGAGACCTTATGATAGCTTTGCCGCCGCTCAAGTCGTATGGTTTCACCAAGTGTTGTCGATTCTTGTAAAGGATGTTCCGTACCAATCTCGTTTGGGTCCGCATCAATTACAATGGCACTTGCAGTATCAACACTTTCGTCTTTAAATCGGCGGGGTTTCGTTTTGAAAACTGTCCACCAGTTTCTCAAGTCACGACGCTTTGAAGGATATTCGACGTATACCACTTGTTGGGCCTGGCTTGCAAGAATGAATGGATCATCGGGATATAGTCGGGATGTGTAGTCGACATCGATGATCCCTGAAATTTTATCGGTGCGGATGCCTTTAGTGGTCGAAAACCACGTACCCTTGAAGACTATAAGATTATTGTTCTGCATCAAGAACAAGAATTTCGTCAATCCAGCCATAGAAATCTAAATAGTCCTGCGCATTTGTGTCCCCTGCAACGCAGACGCCCAATTCGCGGTCCTTTTAGTTTCACCATGTTGTATTGTGTGAAACCTGTACCCATTAACATAGACACTGGGAACAACAGTGGGACTAAGAGCTTTGGTTGCTAGTGTTTTAAGTTTAAGCAGTACAACATTACTTTATCCTCTCAATTATAATGGAATACTTCACCCTCTTACAATCCATCAAACATTTACATTCTAGCACTTTATATGGTACTAGATGATTTATATATATATATAACAAAGTTTGACATGATGAGCAACGAAATAAATTAAGTATATATCTAATTTAACAATCAAGATCAACAGGGCTCACCAAACCTAACATTATATTATATATATATATATATATTAAATTATTTTATTATATATATAGATTACAATTATGGAAGAAGGCCAGAGAAAATTACACTGTTTGGTGAACAATATTTCTCACGATAATTTGAAAACACCATATACGTTAACTCAATCTACCTTCAAGATAATATTTACTTGTTAATTTTATGTCTATGCTAAGCATTGATATCACTCAAAGAGCTGTCAGCTTTTCCAAGTTTTGATGATTTTCCACATCACATGAAAAAGTTTCAATTTAAACTTTAGCTACTATATATCCCAATAGTAGAAGAATTATAAATATCAACCATATATATTACATGGACCTTAAATATTTGAAATTTATTACTTCTACAAAATAAATATACTGCCCTATAATGAATTTTTTGTTTTTGTTTTATGAACCACCCCAATTTTTACATATATAGCTTCGTCACTGACAATGATTAAATAGTGCTAAAGACTTAAAAATAATAAAATAATTAAAGTAATTAAGTATATATATAGGGTAAAGTGTACCCATGGTCCTGTAACTTTAATTATTGTACCACTAGGGTCTTGTTTTAACTTTTTGTATTAATAAAGTCCTATTTTTAACTTTTTGTTACTTTAAGGTCTTTTTCCGTCCATTAACCGTTAACTTTAACAGATTTGAGGGAAAAATGATCAAATGAGCAACTCAATTGTTTTAAAAAAATTTATTTACACCCCAAATTTTAAACTTAACCATTTAAGCACCCCAACAATTTTATAACTTAACCCTTTAACCCAAATGTTTTAATTAAGTCCAACAATACCCAGCCATCGTCGCGCCGCCACTGACCGCCGCCGGAAATTGAAAACAAATAGTTGAAAAAGTAGATCGGGTCCTAAAACCGCCGGATCCCGGCCTAGGGCCGCCAAATCGAGACCTAGGGCTGCCAGATCGTGGCCCCCAGCTTGCGATCCGCGGCCCTGGGTCACAGATTCACGGCCTGGGCTTGCGATTCGCCGACAGGCCTGCGATTCGCGGCCCTGGGTCACAGATTCGCGGCCTAGGCTCATGATTTGCCGGCCCAGGGCCGCGATCCGGTGGCCCTAGGTCGCGATTTGGCGGCCCTAGGCCGAGATCCGGCGGTTTTAATTAAGCCCCGATCTACATTTTTGTCTATTTTTTCCATTTCTGCATTTCCGGCGATGGTGACGGTGGTCGGCGGCGGCTGGGTATTGTTGAACTTAATTAAAACACTTGGGTTAAAGGGTTAAGTTAAAACTGTTGGGGTGCTTAAATTGTTAAGTTTAAATTTTGGGGTGTAAATAAACTTTTTTAAAACAATTGAGTAGTTGAGTTTATCATTTTCCCCTCAAATCCGTTAAAGTTAACCGTTAATTGACGGAAAAGGACCTTAAAGTCACAAAAAAGTAAAAAAAAGCATGATTTTATTAGTACAAAACCTAGTGATACAATAATTAAAGTTATAGGACCATGAGGGCATTTTACCCTATATGGGTACTAGCTACTTGTGTAAGAGAAGATATCAAGTTATTTGTAACTATGTAAAACTTGTGTAAAACCAAAAAAAAACTTAAAAAGGGAACATAGCCATAAGTCTTTTTGTAGGATAATCTGAAAGATCATAATATATGATTAATTAGTTTGAATGTTAATAATTTCTAGGGGTTTGCTTCTTGGAATTTATGTTGACTTTTCAGAAATTCGTATAATAATTGTATGATAAATGGGAGATGAGATAGTGTATACAATTGTCTCATGAATTGTATGATAAATGAGAGATGAGATAGTGTATACAATTGTCTCATATCTGCAAATCGATAGGGTATGTTTATATATATATATATATATATATCAGTGCAATGGATAATTCCCTTTCATCATGATCA
The DNA here is from genome assembly GCA_024586325.1 of Stellera chamaejasme. Taxonomy (NCBI): domain Eukaryota; kingdom Viridiplantae; phylum Streptophyta; class Magnoliopsida; order Malvales; family Thymelaeaceae; genus Stellera; species Stellera chamaejasme. The sequence continues at coordinate 37,287,267 of CM044984.1, forward strand.
GATGCGTCATATTTATGTAACCGAATTCATCGCAACCTACCGATCATGTATAGCTGGCAATTAGAATGTCAACAGTAGTTTCATTCCTGCAGGCTAGGCTGCAGTAGAATTAAAATAAAAAGTCGTCAACCAAATTAATACGAATATTGACCAATTTTGATCATCGGGCCACACAAAATAAAAGGAAAAAGAAAATAGTCCCTACAACAACTAGAATTATAGCTCTAACTAAAAGTGACCAGAAAATAAACCAAAATAACCATTACAACTAAATAACTAACCAAATAAACTACAAATAAAAGATGGATAATATCTCTAGCTTTATACAAACGTTGGACAACCCAACGATAAGATCTCCGAACTGAATCCAAACTGCACCATTGAAAAGTCCAATAAAATGATTGAGATTGTAGACACCAGTACACGACATGCTGATCAAGATAAAGAGAGACATGCATCCAACCACCACCTTACAAGCCATAGACATAATTAGAATAGTACTGGAATATACTGGTTTGATATATCTATGTTAATTAAATGATTTTTTTAATGAGAAATATTAACGGTTGCCTTTGGGGCACTTTTTAAATATGAGTTTATTTCATTTTCTTACACTTCTCTACGTGTGTAATAATTATAATAATTCAAAACAAGGAAATATAATAATAGATTTGATACATAAAATGGAAATAAAAGTCCCTTAACTACCCTGGGGCGTTAACAAGACCGTTTTTTAATTAATCATATATAAAATTTGTCAACGGCAACAAACTAAGCGGTCAGAATTCTTAATTTCATGAATTATTTAATTAAAAACGAGTAGTAGTGGTTAGGAGTACTTGGAATGTTTCTGTTGCCTGGCTACTATATAAGGAAACATCCTCCCTTCATGTTGTTGCACAGTCGTCGTTTTTGTAACCAATCATTCAGTGACACGTACGTTTATTTTAGGTAATTAAGGAATTAATCATCAGAAATTAATCTAATTAGTATCGAGCTAGCTAGAATGAGGCCCGGTAAAGGAGCATGTGGGGTTGTTGTCGTCATTTTGGTGGTGATGATGATTGCAATCCTAAATATTGGGGTGCTTGAGGCCAAGCGAGACGTGACCAGCAAAGCAGCGGCGGCGGCAGCCAGATTACGAGCCAAAGGGATCTTGAAACGTCGTCGTCATGACGAAGAAGCGAATGGTGGTCTGAAGAACAACTTCTACGAAACAACAACCTGTCCAGGAGCTGAGGAGATCATAAGAAACATCACATGGAACAAAGTTAAGTCCGATGCCACCTTGCCCGCCAGACTTCTTCGACTGCAATTCCACGACTGCTTCGTCAGGGTACTTACTCCCAAATGATCAATTGTCATCTTAATTATTAGTAACTTGTTATGTATGGATTAAGATTTTCTATTATCTTTGATAATTAATTAAATAGGGTTGCGATGGATCCATATTGCTCAATTCGACCGGCAACAATGTTCCGGCAGAGAAGGACTCGCCGGCAAGCAGAACGTTGGCGGGATTCCGGGACATCGACGACATCAAGGCTCACGTGGAGCTTCAATGCCCTGGTGTCGTTTCTTGCGCCGATGTGCTGGCTTTGGCAACTCGCGACGCCGTTTCTTATGAGGCAAGCAACCAACCACAATATTTTTTCAATTAACAATTACTACTTGTTATTCAAGCTTACTGAGGGACGTTTAATTTGCTGACTGCATGCATGCAGTATACTCGTCTCTTGTGGGACGTGCCCACCGGAAGAAGAGACGGTACCATCTCCTTGGCGTCGGAAATTGCCGGAAACATCCCCTCGCCTTTCTCAAACTTCGACGCTCTTCTCAAACTATTCCAAACCAAGGGGCTTGACCTCAACGATCTTGTCTTGCTCTCTGGTAATTAAATAAATAAAATTGTTACTCTAATAGAGTATTTGATCCAATATAAATTCTCATATGGACGACAAAATGGTAAATTACCAACAATGATATGAAAAAATGTATATATAATATATAGGTGCACACACCATAGGGGTGGCTCATTGCGGTGCCTTCTCAAGAAGGCTTTACAACTTCACCGGCAACGGCGACACCGATCCTTCACTGGACGCCGACTACGCCGCGTCCCTGAAAAACCAATGCCCCAATCCCGCAAGTCCGGCGGCGTTCGTGGTAATGGATCCGACTCCGGCATCATTGGACAACATTTACTACAAAATATTAACGGAGAACAAGGGGTTGCTCCAATCGGACGCGGCGCTTCTCACCAACTCCGATTCGGCCAAGATGGTGGGTCGTCTGCAGCAGTCCAATAATGCAGCGTTTCTTGCTCAGTTCGGTCAGTCCATGAAGAAGATGGGAGCCATTGGAGTTCTCACCGGGAACGCTGGACAGATCCGCAAGCTTTGCACTCGTGCCAACTAGTTCACTTTTATTAGTTGTCATTGATTATGAGTTAATTAAACATTAAAGTTGTTACATTCTCTTCTTGATCTTTTCCAAAGGTTAAAAAAATAAAAAAAATACTGAGGGTAATTAAATTGTTATATATGCTATACATTCTTTTTTCTTATAGGAGTATAATTAATCACAAAATTGTATCGTACTTTATTCTACATATGACTAGTACGTACCACAATTCCATATAACAAAACGTATATTTTCTTTCAAACGCTGGAACATTTTCTTTTCTTTTCAATTTTGTGATAGCATAATGTTGGAACTTTATAGCTAAATCATTTTTAATAATTTAGTTAAATTTAGTTAAATCAAAGTTGTTGCAAATAAAAGACACATGTTCACGAAAAGTTCTTTTAATTAGATGGTCGTGCCTGTTACTGATGTTGTGTATAAATTGAAATCTTTCACAAATTTAAGAGAGATCACTTTATACAACTCCATTGTGTGGTTTCATTAAGTCAATCTTGTGCTTATTCTTTGTAATCAGTAAATAATTCACTAAAGAAGTGCTACCTAATATTGTTAATATTTCACGTTCCAGGCGGTTTTTTTTGTCTGTTATCCCATCTGATGATTTTCTAACAATATTAAACCTATTTTGTGGTGTCGGAAAAAGAGAAAAAATAAACGTTTTGTTGCAATAAATTTTTTGTAACTGCCATATCCATTAACCATCATCATCACCAAACTGTACTCTTACAAAATCTCCCTTTGTCCTAATATTGAAAGCAATGGCGGATGAGAACAAAAACAACGACGATGACGAAGTAATACCCATCGATATTCTTAATATTCAATTTGTTAGTTTCAATTATTCACATTCAAGTACTTAATAATTGAATCCGACATCACTTATTTTAGTTGTAGTAATTAATTTTCTTTTCGGGGGTTAATTAGTTTATTAAACTGCATGCACGCAGGTAGTTGTGGCAGAATATAAAATATCGATGTATTGTAATGCCTGCGAAAGAGACGTTGTCAGAGCCATTTCCAAAGTGCAAGGTATTCGTGAATTCGAATATTTATAACAAAATTTGTAGGGGTAAAAAAAGAAGATTAAAATGAGCAGTGAAATCTTTTACATTGTATACTACGTAATCAATTAATTGTTCATGATCAGGGGTGGAGAAATTCATGACGGACATGAACGAACACAAAGTGACGGTGATCGGGAAGATGTGTCCGAACAAAGTGTTAAAGAAACTGAAGAAGCGAACAGGGAAGAAAGTGGAGATGCTGGTTCAAGATAACAGCAGTGGCGGTAGAGGCGACACGGCGGAAGAAGGTGAGGTGGAGGAGGAGGATGGTGAGGGAATGTTGGCGGTGGCGGCGCCGACACATATGTTTATGCACGCCTGTTGTGTCCACCCCGACACGCTTACCATCTTCAGCGATGAAAACCCAAATGCTTGTTCCCTCATGTGATGAAATTATTACAAATCACACTATCTTTATAATCTTTCTGTCATTTATGAATCATCAAACAAATTACCCAAATGAGTACGAATCATCAAACAAATTATGATTACTATAAATTATGTTGTTTGAGAAATACTATTATCTATAGTTAATTTAATATATGAGTAAATTCTATTGACAATTCCATAAAAATAATTATTGTCATGTTTTGGTTTTATTTTAAAATTTTGTCATGTTTAGGTCCCATCATAGAGTATTGTGTGCTATTATGGTCCTTTCCGTCCAATTGGGGTGGTTAGTTTTAACGGATTCATGTTAATTTACCTTTTAACCCTTATGAAAAATTTACTTCAGTCTCTAACTTTATATTTCTAAAAAATTTAAACCCTAAAGTTTAATTCCCTCCACCGTCAATCCTCTTCTTTTTTGCTCAATCTTCTGCCGACATCGCACTGATTTTCTATGTCGTTGTCACCAAGCTTGTCTCCATGGTGATGGCAGCGGATTCAAGTGTCACGACCACCCCGCCCGGTTGTGGAGGCGGAGCCGGCCGTGACGTTCAGAAGCGGAAGTTACGGCGGAAAGCGCGGTATCGGAATTACCGAAACCCGCTACGTGCAGTGGTCCCACGACCCGGCCCGCAAATCAAAACAGAATGGTCGTACTACGACCTGCAACCTACAGAACACATATATGGCAAGTATACGAAACAACTTAACAACCAAACATGCAGTTCATGGAATACCATTCATTACTCATGTCAACCAAATCACCGAATTCATTTCATAAACATAACCAATATAGGCAAGTCGGGGCTCCGCCCTCGACTCAGAAGACAGATACAGAATCAACACATATTCCAGAATATGCCTCATACACAATATCATGATCCAATATACATGCATGCAACTACACCTACAGAGCCGCCAAACAGAACCCTAGAATACCTAGGTGCGGAATCAGGAAAACCTCTCGCCCAGAAGATTCCCGCACGAGGTACTGCTGCTGCTGAAACCAAAAACCAAAAGCACCGCGGATCTCTAGTCCGCCGGCTGCTTGTCAGATCGACCTGAAAGGTGGTAAACAGAAAGGGGTGAGTCCTCGGGAGGACCCAGTAAGGGCTGAGGTAAGATACAATTTGCAGATGTGTCTTCTTGAACCGAACTCGCAAAATGTAAACACAAACACACACACACACGCATATACACATATATATATATATATATATATATATATATATATATATATATACGTATGCATGTATGCAAAGTCGAGGTGAGCCGAACCCATCATACGCGGTCCAACCGCCCTTATAGACCCAAAACGACAGCCCTCTCCAAGAGGTCGAAATATACGTAAGCACGGTAAGCACGGTACGGGCGGGGTCGCGATCCCCAAACTGTCGTAGGGTCACGTAAGTATACCCGCACTCCGGTGCGTGTATACGTAAAGTGTCGGCACCCTCCAAAGGCGGACACACGTAATGAATATCAGCACTCCGGTGCGGATACAAATAGAATGTCGGCACCCTCGGTGCATATTACGTAACGTAACCAAGGAGCACCGTGGCCTCTAAGACCATACAGGTATCGTCACATAACATAATCATATAATAATAATGCATATGCAAAACATAATATAATATACCAAAACATATAAACAGAAATATCAGCGCCTAGCGCGGATAAGCAGAACAGCATATAAACCCGTGGCCTCCAAGACCATCCGGGCCTTGAAACAGAACAAATACAAACATGCACCCTACCATATTACAGGTCCCGGATCACCGAACCACCGTCCTCAACCTGGGAACCCGCCTCAACTAAACCCATATACATAAAGTCCCATACCAGTATGTATAACGAGAGAAGTTGAACCCTTACCTCGAAAACACTGTCCCGCAGCACAACTCCCGGGAAATCCCGGCTCCCGGCCCGAAAAGCGAAACCTTGACTTTTATGGTTCCACACTGCTCCACCAACGCAGAAACACACTGAACAACCACAACCAAGTCAGAACTCACCAAAACAGACCCCCAGAAACCAAACCCGCACAATCCCGCACTTTCCCGCAAAAATCCACAGAAAGCTCGGTTTCACGAACCGAGCTAGAACATTGTTATTCACACACCCACAAACAAATTCCAACCTTTAAACCCGTCATTCCCGACATTTTACCGATAAACCCGCATAAAGGTAACTTTCTCATTTCTTACCCGAAACCCACGTTTCAAACACCATACCGCACCTAAATCCAATCCCGATACCAATTTACCATCCAATTCAACCAAAATACAACACCAACATAGAGAAAGTTTCCTCTAAACATTTCAGCCCTTCACCAAAATTTCACCAAACTTCCCATTCAATCCATACAAGGTTCCAATTACTCACTTTAATCACCAATTACACTTCTTAAGCTTGATTACTAACCAATTACACCTTAATCACCAAAAATCAAACATGAACCCAAATTGCACTATTCACCCAATTTGGGGCTTTTCTACTCAACCAATTTTCCACCAAATTGAAACCATAGAAAGCCTTAGAATCATGCTAGGAACCACATATCCAAAGCATGATCCAAGAACACAACAAATGATCAACTTTAGAAACAACCCTAATTTTCGCCAAAATATGTTTCTATCCTCCAAGATGTTTTTCCAAAATCTAGACCTAGATTCCTACTCCTCTCCATCCCAAGAACAACATACTAAAAGATGGAAGCAAGAGGATCATCAAAACCCATAGCAAAGAACAAACCCAAATTGGTTTCTAAACCCACTTTTCAACCACAATCAATGCTTCCAACTTGTAGATTCTTAAAGAGAAGGAGCTTACCAATTTATGGAGCCTAAAACCTTGTTGATTCCTTGCCAAAATGAAGAACACATGAAGAGCTTCAATGAATAGTGTTAATGGCTGATTTAACGTTGAAGGAAGGAAGAAGAAGAAGAAATGAAGAAGTTTGTCTTTTCTTCCCCTTTTATACTTTCTTTTCTTTTCTTTTCTTTTCTCTTCCTTTTCCATCTCTTTTCAAAATAGGACAAGTGTCCTTTGTCACTTAGCAGCCGACTTACTCTCTTCCTCTTTGTCCAATATTGCAAACTTTTGGGCTAATTACAGCTTAGCCCCCCAAACTTTCCCAAAAATTACAATTTTAGCCCAACCACAGTTTCCAATCTCCAAATAGAACGAAAACTGAACACAACCCTCGGAATCTCATGTCATACACAAATCATCTTTCACATGTCCAATTACCCATCTAGAGTGTCCTACCGGGCCTGCTGAACCCGAGCAAATCCCGACGTGCTAACCCAGAACAAAACCCGCCATGCCAAAAATCCACAAATAATACAATAAAATCCGTCTAAAAATATAACATACTTTACACCAAGGCCGTCAGCAAATTTTCATCCCGAGCCCCGAGAGTCGCCCGGGACCGAACGTCCCCGCCCAAAAATTATACTTCGTAAAAAGATCTGGGACGTTCCCACGATTCCAAATATGCAAACGGTTTCACATTCCGAGGTCCCGGGAGCGCTACCGAGCCCGCTGTACGTCCCAAGACAACCCCCCGGCCCCGCTGTATGTCCGGGGGACCCACACGACCTCAAAACCCGAAGGATTCCCAGAAATAATGCTCAGATAAGTCCCGGGAGCCGTCTGACCACCCAAAACCGTGACCCGCAGGCCAAAACCGGAGCCCCGGGTCACCCGAGTCACAACCCGCTCGGGGTGACCGTAATTGGACTTTCTTGGCTTGTAATTTTTTTTTTGAAGTAATACTAAGGCGTTTCGCTCCAAAAAAAAAACAAGAGAATGTTCAACACACGGTTGGTAGAATTTTCCATGCTTTTTTAAAATTAATTAACCGTCAACTGTGATTGATTGAGTTGTCGAAGGGCGCCATATAAAACAGGAACGCAGATCATGGTTCCAAACATATCAAATTCCGGGAACATGCATGATTGTTTACAGTTTTGCAAATTGATCATATCTTCATATATATGAATATACAACATAATTAATTTTTAATACAACGACTTCATCACTTCATTCTTTTAGGAATATTTTAAAGAGTAGAAAGAAGAATTTTGCTCAATTATTCACTTATGTCTTTAAGTCATTTCTGCAAAATCAATAAAACATACTCCCCATCCCAAAAAAAATGTAATTGTTTATATAGGAAAGTCTTAAAACATTAAAATATGTTTGTCTCAAATAAAATGACTATTTTCCATTTTTGTTTTAATTCAAATGGTCTAGGGAGTGAATTGAGAGGGGTTATAATGAGTCTGGAAGGGGTTAATGATGTAAGTTTATGTAAAATGAGTTAATTACTAAAGATAATCTTAATTTACACAAATAAAATTAAAAGTGACAACCCATTTAAGACGGAGGGAATAAAATTTTTCGGACAGGTCGATCGCTAAAGTTTCACTCATAGTAAGATTTCGTCATTTTTTTTATTTTCGTGGTAGTAAAATACATAAAAATTGTATATGTGGATCAATTATACCTTTATATAATTACCATTTGGGAAAAGGACCCATTTGACTACTAACGTTTGCCCAAAAGACCATTTTTGCCACTTCTTTTTTACGGATCCTTTTTTACCATTATATTATGTTTCTTAGACTACGGTAACTGCTCTTCTTTAATGGACATTGTTTATCACCGAAACTGTTAACGGAGAGAATACTCTCGGAATATTCAATTACGAATTATATCTTAATGCTCAATTTGACCCCGAATTTTTTTAAATGAAAGAATTAACCTTAAATTTGTAAAAGTTACAATTGAAACCATATCCCCTAAAATGCTCTATGTTACTGTTCCGATCCTTTCCGCCGACCCAACCGAAGCCTCTTCCTCCGCCAAACGCCATTGGAAGACCACGATTGTAGTCGACCCGCCAAAGAGAACCGTTGCCCGACCCGCCGAACTCCACCTCCATCAGGTGCGACCGAAAGGAGCCAGCCTCACATCCAAACCCATGATCACCATGCTACTAATTTGTTGTTATCATTGTTTCACTCCACCTGTTAGTGATCCTCATTGTCTTGTTCGAAAACACGTTTCTTTGATTGCTGAGGCTAACGTTTCTAGAGGGTTTAAACAACAGTTATGAACTCAATTGCCAATGAATTTTCTATTTTGATTTAAAATTCCGAGATTGTGTCAATTTGGTACTCTGTACTTTCCAAAAAAAATTGCTAAAAAAATATATTTGGAATTTAAATGCCTTCTTATGAACATATGTTTATAAATAATTCATTTTTGGCACATTCCGATCACATGTTCTTACGAATGTAGGAGCATTTGACTAACGTAATTCTAAATATCCATGATCCTTTTACACTCTGAGAAGAAAAGGGTTTGGCAGAGAGTACTAGTTCTTCTATGTTCTTATGAAAAGAATTTTAAAAGTACATCTTGATATTTTAAAAGTGGGATGAAAATATAGATAAGAATAAAGAGAAAATGGTAGGTGGAAAATTTATAATTGACATACAATTGAGGCGATTAGTCACTATACACAAGTAAACAGAATTCATAACCAGACAATTTTCATATGCCAGGCAACTCAATTCCGCAACTCAGAAGAAATTATCTGGTTCAACCTGAAAGTCACCACAAATTGATCTACTCCATCTCAATGGCCATGGCAGAAATTCTTGTGAGGTAAAAATTAAAATTTGTGCTATGCCATTCAGGCGTTCAAATCCACACAACATGGGACCATTCCTCTGTCCTTCAATAGAGTCATTTCAAGAGCAACACATACAAAGCTGGGGGAGGAAGCATTGCTCTCGAAATCAGATAGATTTATGCATTAAAACAGATGAAATCATCCTAGAGGTCAAAGCTAACGCACAGGCATGACTAAATATGCACTGCTTCTGTTAAGAGGCGAGTTGAATTTGAGCTTATGCAACTTTATCCGAAATCCAAAATCATGACAACAAAACTCCCAAGTTACAGAGGAAGATTTATCACTATCAACTAGATATGAAGTTGCTATGATGAGGAAGAAGAAGATCACCAAGGACGACCACTACAACATATCTATTGTGCGCTAGTCAAACGAAATCATCTTACTTCATTTTTTGTTCTGTAAACAGAACATGACGATTGACACGAGGATCATATTTCCGAAATTCAAGTTTCTCGGCAATCTTCTTACTACTCTTCCGCTTAACATAGAAGAATCCAGTTCCAGCAGCTGAAACAAGGCGAATGAACATAAAGGTCTTCTTCTTCTTGTCACCCATTCCTTAATTCATTAAAAATGAAAAACAAGACTAAGTCAGCACTAATACATAGTCCTCCAAACACAGAAGCAACTCATTTCAAGATAAGGAGCGTGACAGAAAGCCAATGGGCTCTAACTCACAAGAATCTGACAAGAATAAACCAATTCAGAAATTCAAAAGTATAAGCTGGCAGCCAATTTATCTGTTCAAACCAACTTGAATACTGAATTCCGTCATACGAAGTATGCAACAGGAGTGATATGTGATGTAAGATATTACCACTATGTTTTTTCGGATGAATTTATAGTGGTAACTGATTTCTGACAAATAATAGACACCATAGACAATATACTATAGACCCTAAGATAATTAAGATTAAGATCCAATACAATTATGATAGAACCCAAGTACAAAACTACAAGATTGTGATGCTGCATATAGACAATTCAAACGAGAATGCCCTCAAAACCATTTTTGTAGCAACCGTCAAGAACCCCTGAAAACCAATGACAGCAAGAGAACATTGTGATCCATATAAGCCAAACGGTAAATCTGCTCGAACACTGTTTTCACAGCCCCAAATATAAGAACCTGATCACCTATAAGAAAAGTACACATGATACCAAAAAACCATGGAAGACGATGAACCCGACTTGGGAGGTACAATAAAATCCAAGCAGATTCCTTTCCAATCACACACTCAACTGTCAAGAGGGCTATTCATCAATTGCCCTTTCTTCCGAAACTCACAAAGTGGATGATGGGAAAAAGTACTTATTTTTTCAGTGAATCCCAAAACATCAACAAGCAGGAGACTGAAAAGTGCGGACTTTCGAGATCAGAACTGAAACGAAAAAAAAAAAACTTACTCTTCTGTTGGAGGTGCTGCTCTCGTTCGGCAAATGAAGGGTTTCAGTTTCAGCGAAGGGACAAGCAAGTAGTTTTGTTTGAAATAAAGAGAGAAAGAAAAGGGATTATTTTTATCATAATGACGAAAGTGCCCTTGTGATCAATGACTATCTACACATTGGCCACCCTAATCGGTCGAAGCAAAAGCTCGGTTGAGCGGATTCGCCCGGCGATTATTGCAGGTAGACGGAACTTTCTTCGCTCATTTTCCTCGCGTTTCTCTGCACACAAGCAGAAGAGAAGACGAGAATCGCTTAAAACTTGGGCTTTAGTTGCGCAGCAGTGATCGATTGTCGGGGCAGATGTCGAGCACTGTGGATGCAACGGGAGACCCGATCCCGACATCGTCGGTGCTGACGGCGGCGGCGAAGCACATAGAGGTCGGATGCAGGGCGGAGAACCTCGAATTTATCAAATGCAAGAAGAAGGACCCTAACCCCGAGAAATGCCTCGATAAAGGCAAGGAAGTCACTCGATGCGTCCTCGGACTGTAAGCTTTCTTTTCCATCACATTCATATTTTTGCCTTTGAACGCTTAGGTTCTCTTGCGGCATTGAATGGTATGAATGGAACTATTTCATTGTCTTGCTCTATTTCTAGGGTATTTGGAAAACTGGGATCTTGGCCAGTGGATCTTGGATTGATAGGTAGGAAATTGTGTTCATCGAGTTAGAATAAGTGGTGCTTCTAATTTTTTGGCAATATTACCTTCAAGTAACTGAGATTTTCAATTCCATGATCAGTTAGAAGTCTGGTTTTCAAATGTGAACCTTAGACGCTGGATGAATAACAAGGATTATAGTTTGGATTCGGTCTCTTGGAAATCAGTACTTGATTGAAGCTCCTTATTCTAGGAAATTGGCAAAAATAAATTATTCTCTTGGATTTTCATCATTTGTAGTAAGTAGGTAACATTTCTTGATCAAAGTTCGCCTCTTTAGCTGAGATTTCATGACAATTGATATTGGGAATTGGAGCATTGGATGAGATGGGTTATTTATGCTAGTAGGGTGATAGTTCATATAGAACTACTATATTCCTAGTAGGTAGATGACGTTTGTGCACCAAGTCTGTCTCTATAGCTGGATAGGGTGCCTTTTTCGGCAGGATTTGCTTCCCGTCTTTCTTTTCTTTCTATTTTGTTTTCCGATTTATATACTTTCTGCTATATAAGAAAGACTTCTCAACTGCTTACACTGCATAACGTTCTCTTAAAACGAATGTGCACAGCTTAGAGAGACAGTCTTTCCAATGAAACTTTATTGAGAATGAAGTTACTTGGAAAGGACCCTTGGTCTGGATTCAGTACAAGTGAGAACTGATGACTTTGTTGCATGGCACATTCTTTGGTCCAAGCTTACATTAAACTGTTAAAATCTTGGATTTCAGTAACTTTGTCTTTTCTATTTTTACCTAAGGGAAAGCTCTCTCTAGTCTTCTTCTGGAATGCATTATTTTTCCATCTGGTGTTGCTTTTCATCTCTATGTTGATGCCTACCCCAAAGTCATGTGCAAAAGGCCAATTCATCATGCATCTGTATGCTTTAAAGTGCTTAGGTTATTGTAGCCAGTTGATCAACTTGACCAAGACCATAACTTCGTTATATAAGAGACCACACAGATGTTCTGTATGCCCTTCTTCCTGAACTAATCATAAGAGTTTATTTTTGTTGTCAGAGTGACCATGCAGCTTTAACCTATGTATTCTGTGTACGGTAGCATGTTGTCCTGGATGCCTTTTTTGCCACAATGTTTCTTAATGACTAGCAGTTATGGCTCTTAATGATATGTGATGTTAACTGGCAATCAGCTGTGTAGTACGTTCTTTGTGACATCTTGTGCAATAGCTTTGAAACCTCTGTGTTACACCCTACTTATCATTTCATTTCACTGAATGCTGCTTTTCTGAACGTTTTGGTGGTGCAGACTAAAAGATCTTCATCAGAGATGCACAAAGGAGATGGATGACTATGCCGGTTGCATGTACTATCGCACTAACGAGTTTGATTTATGTCGCAAGGAGCAGCAAGCATTTGAGAAAGCATGCCCTCTTAAGTGATTAGCTAACGTTTTTATCATGCTGAGCTCAAATAAGTTGGCAATGAGCAAATCCTGTGGTTTGTCACATACATACATACATTATTCCTTGAACGTTTTCCATTTCCTTTGTACGGCCACATTTTTCTTGATGTTGAATTGGCTTCTGTTATGATGGAGTACAATCAATGGGGAACGTTTTCCTCTGTCTTGACTGAATAACTTAACTCTTTGCCACAAGGAAGGATTGATGACCACTCAGGTCAGGGGGCGTTTGTTTGGGGCCCTGAGAAGAGAATTCCATGGCCTAGCCCAGGGTTTGTTGGAGCAGAACATATTGCAGTTATAGTTTCTGGCCTAGATTCTTGTCGGGTTTTTTTTATTATTTATTTTTATCTTTGATCGGGACACAAAACCACTATTAATCATCATTGTACCAAAAGACTGTTGATCAACATGAAATAACAACCATTGATCAGCAACACAACACTAATGATCAACATGAGTGGGTGGGGGTTTCCTTCTACCACTTTCATGTGCTCCTCCCTGTTTCACTCTATACAGAATTAACATCATTACTTGTTTTATTAAAAAAAAAGTTAATCAATCAGTCGCGTCTTAATCTCAAATTAAAGAATTAATTAATACCGTTACTTATTTATAATGGAGGACTTAGAAGTCAAGGGGACATGGAAAAGTGGGAGGGGATCTATGTTCGATCAACATGGAAATTGCGACACTCTAACCTCCTATTACTAATTCAGACCAAATTGATGACTAAAGTACTTGACATCCCCTTATCAATATGGGACTTCTCTTCTACCCCTTAGTAAACATCAATCCCTTGGGCTAATCTTGCTTCAAACTTGCTAAAAGGACACCTAGTTTTCAATTCAACTTATCCCAAAAATATAAAATAACGCCAAAAAATTAAGTCATTTTATTATGGAGTACATTATAAAGGCCTTTAATTGAAAACTGGGGTCTGTTGGGGAAGTGTGGTGGCTGTTCAGGCAGGGCCGGCCCTATGATTTTAGGGGCTCAAAGCGAAAAAAAAACTAAGGTCCTTTGTCAAGATTATACTACTTTCGTCCTTAAAAAATTGGTGCGTCTCGTTTTTAGCATTTAATATATGATTTTATTTATTTAACATTCTAATATGTAAAGTTAAAAATATTTTACATGCAAATTATAGATTAATGCGTCTAGTTTCTAAATATATTTTTTTGGAATTTTTTAATAATTTTTTTCTAATAATAAGTTGATTATCCTACAACATCAAAAAATAAATTTATTCATTTTTCAGAGACGTAGCGAGTATTTATATAATCAACGGCGGACGGACTTACCTTGTACAAAGGGGATCCGTTTTTACTAAAGCTTGTTTTGGCTAAATCTATAATTCAATCTTTATACTTGTATTGTTTTACTAATTTGACTCCAAATTTTCATGTAAAACATTTGACGATTTATATAGTGTAATATAAAATTTAATGATCAAAATATTAAAAATATGAAAGTTAGGAACTAAATCAATTATTACACATTTGTATACTTCTCTACATTTGTAACAATTGTATAAAGGGGACCTTATGCGAAATTTACTTCTTTACGGGTCTCTAAAAAAATGTACACGTTTCATTTTCAGTTGTCTCCGAAAATTTGTTCACTTTAAATAAAATGAAATCATTTTACCCTCAAAGTCACTAAAGTACTTTACCTTTATTTTCATATTTCTTTTTTTTCACAATTTCTTCACTCAAGGATATTTACGTCAAAAGTTCAAAATGCGCAATGTCATACATCCACCTTAATTCAAGTGTTCAGTTAATCGATCAACTACTTCAAATTGCGAAGTATAGTATTTATTGGTTAAATTTCTTAAAAAAGTAATTGAGCTCATATATTTCATAACATATTTTAGTTAAGATAAAAATGGACATCCCTTTAAAAATTTATGGGTCCGCCACTATACATAATATTTTACTTTAAAAATATGTATGTCACAATATAGTAATAAAACTTAATAATAAAATGGTACTCCCTCCGTACCCCATTAATTGATCCAATTATTTTCGTTGTTTCATAGTATTTAATCTATGATTTTATTTAGAAATATCTAGACATGTAAAGTTAAATAATTTACATAAGTGTCATAATTTGAAATACAAAGTTTCTAAACAGATTTTTTAAATTTTTTTCACTATTTATCTTTATAAAAATTTGATTCAAATATTGAACCTTGAAACACAAAAAACAAATAGATCAATTAATGGAGTATGAAGGGAGTATAATATTTGAAACAAATTAAAATACTACCTCCGTCTCTGAAAGATTATACACTTTGAATTTGTTATTTCAAGGTTCAATGTTTGACTCAAATTTTAACAAAGATAGCAAGTTTTAAAAAATTCAGAAAAAATATATTTAGAAAGTTTATACTTCAAATTATGACATGCATATAAATTATTAACTTTAAAGTCTAAAAATTCATGAAAAAAAAAATCATAGATTAAATACTATAAAACATTAAAAACAAAGTTTACAATTATTCAGGGACGGAGGGAGTATAAAAATTACAAATACTAATACATATTTTTATGTGTGTGTGTGTGTATATATATTAATTTTATTTTGGGGCCCCTAATAATGGGGCCCCAAGCAAATGCTTTAATGACTATAGCACATGACACTATGTAGAGAAATCCGCTTATTGTGGCTTCCGCCGCAGTAAATGTCATTTACCGCGATATTTACTGCGGCAAAGGCCGCAGTAAATGGGTTTACTCAGCTTCTCTACGTAGTGTGGCCGATATTGGGTTTAGGATGGAAAGAGAGGCTTTATGGGTGAAAGTTATTCAGAAGGAGGGTTGGAGGTCTAGAAGAGTTGAGTGATGATGGAGTTGGTGGTGTCTGGTAGAGAGATGGATGATGCAAGGTTGGGGTTCTCAAATTCTTTTAGAATAAAGGTTGGAGATGGCAGATGATTTTTTAAGTTATGGAAAGATAGATGAGTCCAAAATAAATGTCTTGCAGATTGTTATCGTAAACTCTTTTTGTAGAGTTAGATGGAGATGCTACAGCTGAAAAGAAGGGGAATGGTCGAATGGCGTTCGGCGTTGGGATTGGAAGCAGATAATGGAGTTGACACTTGAGAGGGAGGGTGTTAATTAGGTGAGTTTATGAATCTTCTTTCCGACATAAAGACCACTTCTGTTCATCTAAATCAGAAGGACAAGTGAGAATGCTTGCTTAATGTGGAGGAAGATTTATAGATCTCAAATATCTCAAAAATGTTTGATCACCTCACTCTCTCCAGACAACCGAACCAAATGAAGACATCTTGAAACAGTTTTTTCTTATGGAAAGGTAACAAAAGATTTTTATTGAAAAATCATAAAAATTACACCAATACCCAATAGAGAAGATTGAGAAAGATATCCAACATCACTATAAACCCTCACTCATCACAAAGATAGCCCCAACAAAAACTCACCCAAAATAAAGCAATTTTAATTTCACTCATCACAAAGATACCCCAAACTATTTAATTATTAATATTTCATTGAAGCATCCGTAATTCATTATTCACTTTGACAGTTGAGTGCCGAAAAAGATCAGCATCTTCTACTGGAGATCCCTTCAAGACCGGCTACCTTCTTGCCTTCAATTTGCGATTCGCAACATACCTTTGGAGAACGTGGGCGGCTCAAAATGCCCTTGTGTGCTGGAAACTTTAGATCATTGTTTGTTTGGTCCAATGCCCTACTGCTATTTCTTGTTAGAAGTCAGCCTATATTTGGTGTGATTTCGGTGATTTCACAAGGAATGATAGATAACAGATATGGAAATGCGTAGGATATGAGTGGGAATGAGAAGTGCAGGTCTCGAACTTGCTCGATTATCATATCATATCATATCAATCCAGCTAGCTGCAGGCTGCTGCTGCCAATAGTTTTTGTTTTCCGCATCCATCCAATAGTTAGTTGGCTGCCTAGTTGCTTCTAGGATAACAATTGTTTTTAATTTCTTCTCAAACACCATCGATTGATTGTGTTCAATGTTCAAATATCCCATATAAACTAATTTCGACATATAAACTAATTACTTAATTCTAGGTCGTATTTCTTTTCCCTTTCGTTTCATTTATTACTAAAATATCGACTTTACTCGAATTCCAACTCAATTATCAAGTTGAACTAATTTATCTAGCTAGTCAAAGTTCGAGTTCTAGTACAATACAAAGGTGAGAGCTCTATATGTTTAACCAGATACGAAAATTAATCCTAATTATAGGCTATTTTATAAATGAAACCCATTTAATTTAATTAATTTATTCATCTCATGAGGGACCGACCGTCGTTGGAGTTGAAACTGATCTCACCGAGCAGTATATATTAGCCGTCCGGCTGAGTAAGGTCCACGTCATTGACAGCTTTATCCTCACATGAATCAAATTGCATTTACTTCTAAGGCATCGATTCTTTCTTTTTTCCCGGAAATGGGTTTAGGAACCTGTAAATTGCAATCGCATCCCCACATCCTCTTTCTTAATTCCTTACCATTTTGTCTAATTAATTAATCATCTCTTAATTAATCCCACATGTATGTAACCTGGTTGGCTCAATAACTCTCATTTGCGGTTGCTTTGGACCCCAATGCCCCACAAATAAGCAGGCATTGCTAAGGAAATGCAATATAACTTGTGTAGTTCATAATTTTCCAATAATCATATACTCATATATAATGTTAGTTTTATGAAGCATATTATTACCTACCATATTCTAAATTTCACCTTTTGATACCAAATTTTACTTCATTTTATCTACTTTAATCTTTAGCATAATTTTTTTAAAATATACTTTTGTAAACTATTAACATCAAATCATCATTGGTATGTAACAATTTATAATCTATATTTCAAAATGATAGGAAAAAAATATTATTCCGTCCATCTTAGCAAACTGATCATTATCAATAGCACCTTAATAATCTCAAACTATGTTAGAGTGACAATTAATTGTCCACGCAAAAGTTTAGTGACAAAAAATGTGACAAAAAATGAGTCTTTACTGTTAAAAAAAAAGTTTAGTGACAAAAGTTTTACACCAGATGTCTTTCATGTTGCAACCTTCTTACGAATGAATAATGAGATGAAATTTCCAACCGTATCATCATAAATTTTTGCCACTTGCATGGAAAATATCATGAGACGGTGATAATTTGAGATAATTGCTATAACCATATCTCATTCCAAGATTGATATCGTAAAATCAACATGTGCAACATGTGACATGACATCTAGCTAAACTGATGTGTTTTACTTTTTGGGTTTTCCCAACAAAACCAAAATATTTTCTAAAATGAAACATTTTTCATATTAACTTTACCTTATTACCCTAAATTTGCGAAATCACTAAAAACTTTTGTCTTATATGCCTGCTTGACCTTATTACTCTTTAGTCTAACAGTATTTCTTAATCTACGTACCCAATTAAATATACCAATTTTATTGGGATGAAGGGAGTAGATTATATGCTGAAAAATATTGTACTCTCAATCATTAAAGAAAACAATCAATTTGATTCACAAGATACTAGAGTATTAACTTGGAGTCCAATAAAAAAGAATGAGTTTGGAGAAAACTGAGTGAAACAGGCACTTGGATATTTACCCACCAAGGCCCTCAATCATTATTATTAATACGATACGAGGACATTTTCATAAATAAGTATCTTCTGAAGGGAGCCCTCCCTTTTTCAAAAAAATGGAACTTTAGCTGAAGGCGCATGTATAAATACTCCCCTGCCACAAGACAAGACCCGTCTGTCTCACGCCCAGCTTCACTCCTCGTCTTCTTCTTTTCGTTCACCACCTCTGCTGCTTCAATCTCCTCCTTCTTCTTTCAGGGCTGAAGCGAAGTGGAGGTGTGAAAATGGGAAAAGGTGCGTACAAAGATGTGGAGGCTGGGGAAATTAATGGGGTTGAGGCCTTGGAGGCTCCATTGATTGATGGGCAAGAGAAAATCGTTTGGTATCAGAGTGATGCCACCGGCTCTGCGTCTGATGACTCTTCTGAATCTGGTTCACTGTGCATGGTTCTTCTCTGCACTGTTGTTGCTGTTTGTGGCTCCTTTGAGTTCGGCTCTTGTGTAAGTTCCTTAAACTTTTTCCTTTTCTGTTTCCAGTTGTTCAAAATCCAAGCTTTTTTGTTTGTCATTCTCAAGTTAAGTCCTTTGTTTCCGGGTTTTTCCTTTTCCGTTACTTCTTCTCTTTTAGTTTCGTATATGTTTGTAATACTTCATGGTTTGAGCAATTTCTTGGTTAATCAGGGATACTAAAGTTTTATTCTTTTTCTCTTTTTGTTTTGCTTAGGAACCACAACTAGAAAAAGAAATGAAACCTACAGAACAAATCCATGGGAATGGGAAAAGAAAAGAAAAAGGAAATGGGATAGGTTTTTTGTAGCTCAAGTTATTGTTTTGGCAGGTGGGCTACTCAGCACCTACACAGTCTGCAATCAGGAAGGATCTTAATCTATCCATAGCTGAGGTTAGTCTTCTGTTGCTTTGAGCTTTGTTTTTTGCCTCAGATTTTTATATTACGGCTGGTTTTTACAGCTTATAAGTTGCAGTCATTATTTAACATGCACTGAACATGCAGTTCTCTATGTTCGGCTCTATATTAACAATTGGAGCTATGCTCGGAGCTGTAACAAGCGGAAGGATCGCAGATTTTATTGGTCGAAAGGGGGTATGTTAGATGCCATAGTTAATCTTTATTACTGAGATTGTAGGAAGGCTTATGGCTCTTCACAGTTCCGAGCATTTTCCAAATTTATGGGCAGGCAATGAGGTTGTCGTCTAGTCTCTGCATTGCTGGATGGCTGGCTGTGTATTTCGCAGAGGTTGGCGTTTTCTTTATATCATATATCTTGCGCTGATCTAGTGAATGAACAGTGATTGACACAGTGAGGATGCAGGGGAGTCTCACACTTGATATGGGAAGGTTCTCAACTGGATATGGAATTGGGGTGTTTTCTTATGTGGTAATTCCTGATACTTCATGTTAATAGTAGTTCACAGTACTTGTTTGTTTCAACTTCCGCTTGTGTGTGTACTTCTTGTTAAGATTGTAATTGTTTTGCTGCCAATGGCAGGTCCCAATTTTTATATCTGAAATAGCTCCGAAGAATCTTCGTGGAGGATTAACGACATTGAACCAGGTTGGAAAGACTTCAAAACGTGACAACAAGACATATTCTATGAATGATGAATTTTCATTGAGATGGAAGTTTCTAATTGAGGGATTCTATTTTCTTTTCCTGCAGCTTATGATTGTTACTGGTTCATCGGTAGCATTTTTAGTAGGAAGTGTTGTATCTTGGAGAACACTAGCTTTGACTGGTAACTTCTATCTCTCTCTCTACTATGTTGTAATCACTTGATGATTGCTTATCTCTTGTAATGACTGCACTTGTAGTAAACTAATTTTACCTTCTCAACGTGAAGGTCTTCTTCCATGTGTTATTCTTCTTGCCGGGCTTTGTTTTATTCCGGAGACACCTAGATGGCTGGTAAGTGCCTTAGAAGGAGAGGAAACGGATATAAGAACCAAAGAGGATAGGCTGAAATGAGGCTTGATTTTCTATGCAGGCGAAGGTCGGTCATGAAAAAGAATTTCTAGTTGCCTTGAGAAAACTTCGAGGCAAAGATGCTGACATAACTCGCGAGGCTGCAGAAATCCAAGTAACTGTCACTCAAAGACTATAATACCACTTTCAGAAACTAAGCTAGCAAGGATGCCTGACTCTCTTCTTTACATTTTCGACAGGTATATTTCGAGACTCTTCAGAGCCTCCCAAAAGCTAGGATTCTTGACCTGTTTCAGCAAAAGTACATACGATCTGTAATTGTAAGTTCATGCTGATCTTTGTGAACTCCAAAACTGGTATCAATCACCAAATACTCATTGATGAAAGGTATCATATATTACTGGCAATTTGTTTGGTGTTTAGATTGGAGTAGCACTAATGGTTTTCCAACAATTTGGAGGCATCAATGGGATAG